>OX463303.1:18092005-20492005 GCA_949820665.1 Scrobipalpa costella
AATTTAAACAAATGCTAAATTATTGACTCTAGAAGACATTGAAGAAAATTCGATTCACAAAAGAAAGATACAAGTATGGAAAAGATATTTCAGTGAAATATACGAGAATTTATATTTAGACGCCAACAAAATATCGGTACTGAGTGCAAAGAGTGATTTGACTGCTAAGAACGCTGGCACAGAATTCAGAAAGCAAAACACAAGATCAATCTTTTTATTTTTGAGAAAAAGCCATTGACCTTAAGAAAATAAAGTAGGTTGATGTATTAAGACTTTTAAGAGAGAAAAACTGTTTTCTCGAAAGGGGTTAAGAAAATAATTTGAGTCTACTAGAGTGATCTTTATCCTGATAAATTGGGTTTATCTTGTTTTAACGAAGCGAGTCTTGCTCAAAGTATTTAACAGTTATTTTTTTTTATTTAATTCTAACTTTATCGGCTCTTAAATGGTTCTTTGTCCTTTCTTCTTTCTCATATAGAAGTTATCCATTCGCTTTATATTGTGAGTGAGACTGGTTGGTATTTTTGTACAATAATACATACATACTGACTCCCACGCCTGTATCCTTAAGGGGTAGGTAGAACGTCTACGTACCAAATAAAGGTAGTTCCGCCACGTCTGACAAGTTTTGAGGGGTGTTTAAGATAGATCTGTATATTGCTGCAGTGACAGGTTGTCAGTTCATCGCCTTACTTACAATATGCTGAAACCCTCGAATCACTAACAATAATATATCTTTAAAATACTAATTCAAATAATCATTATTAAAATAAAAAGGGAAACAACATTATCAACTGACTGATTCTACTGACACAAACTGATATAACTAGGTACCTAAATACTTGAAAAAGTCATCTAAAAAAATGGTTAATTGTCAAAAACATTTTTAACGTAAATAGTTTATAGTAATGTAATCAAATTTATTTCAAATCTACTTATTAATCTGATACCATAAACATTGACATTGTATAAATATTTGCATGCTAATCTAAGTAATTTTCAAAACATGTTAGCACTCTCGTACCCTATTGTATAACACCATTACTTACAATGTTTTAAGCAAATAAAGAATTATTAATTATTATTACTAAACAAGGATTGTTTAATTGATACATAATTGTTTACCATACATTTGGAGAAGCTGTTTAATATCTTTGGTTTTTCCCCAAAATGTTTTTAATGCGTTAACCTTCAAAATTCATCGATGTTCATTTTTTTTTGTTTGAATACATATAAATCAATAACGAGAGTGTCATCATTATTGTAAATAATAGTTGTTTCAAGTCAACATGCTGGCCTGGGAGCGAGAGAAAAACATAGAATGTGCCAGCTGCATTTCCTCCCGGGTATGCTGTAAAAACCAGCTAAGGGATCCGAGGGTTTCAGTATATTCTAATTTAGGCGATGGGCTGACAACCTGTCACTACAGCAATATACTTACAAATCTATCTTAAATAACCCTCAAAACTTTGTCAGACGTGGCGGAACGACCTTTGTTTGGGTCGTTTACGCTCTGCCTACCCCATTAGGGATAAAGGCGTGATTATATATATATGTTTCAAGTCAAGGCTAGTAATCATCGGCTAAATCACCTAAGCGGTCAATTTTTGAAAGTTCCTCTGTCATCTAAAATAATGAGAGGTAAATGTTTATACATACATATATACAATCATGCCTGTATCTGTAATGGGGTAAACAGAGCGTAAACGACCTAAACCAATGTCGTTACGTGACGTCTGACAAAGTTTTGAGGGTTTAAGGTACATTTGTAGATATATTGCTGTAGTGACAGGTTGTCTGTCAGCCCATCGCCTAAATTACAATATACTGAAACGCTTCGATCAGATGGCACATTCTATGTTTTTCGCTCGCTCCCAATTCAGCGTGGAAGAATATCTATTTAACCTATAACGAAATGAGCATACCCACACTGAAGTGTACAATATTAGCGATTTGCTCTATTTCATAAAAGATAGGATAAAAGAATTCATACCTTATACGATTTAGAAGAGAAAACTACTATAGAAGCAATATTTTGGTTTGTAGAAACCATGAATCTTGGATGACTGATACTCAAATTCATCGTCATAGAAGCTTATAAACAAACAAAGACTGCCCAGCTAAATTAAATGTTTGTTTTACTTGTGTCAGTTCATATTGATCATTGAATTTTATTTTATTTACCACTCGGTGACTTTTGAAAATGGACGCCCTGGTTAAAACAGCGTTGTCACTGAATTCACAGCAATTTTCCAGGCTTCAGGCACTTTGGAGTAAATTGCTATAATTTTACCGGAATCTAATGCTCTATTCACATAGTACATAAACACTTAAAAGACTGCGACTGGTAGAACGACCTAAACACAGGTCGTTCTACCATCTGACAAAGTTTTAAGGGTTATTTAAGATGGAATTGTAGGTATGTGTGTGTATATTGCTGTAGGTTAATTGCTGTAGTGACAGTTTGTCAGCCCATCTCCTAAATTGCAATAATCTGAAACCCTCGAATCCCTAAGCTGGTTTTTACAGCATGCCCGGGAAGATATGCACCTGGCATATTCTATGTTTTTCTGTCACTCCCATAGTCTAGCATGGAAGAAAAAATAAATTAAATATCGACTGGTGTTATTATATTAATGGAGCCTGTAACATGCTGATAAAAGTTTAAGTAATGTTATTTTGTGAGCAGTTTTCACCACCACAATATTACTTACTATATTTATTCACCGTACATTTTATAACCAGCTGAAATAATTTGTCTTACTAAAACAAGTACATTGTGCAAGAAATCAAATTGATTAAAAATTTAATGTACCTACTCAGTGTCGTATTTATAATCAGCTCTCATGAGCGATTATGACGGAACTTTTTTGTTTAATTCGGACTATCTTAGAATACATTATACATTTCATCACGCATCCTTACTGGGGGCAGGCAGCCAGAATTAAGAGTGCTATGAAGTGCATCACGCTATGTTATTAAAATGTATTTATAATCTGTAAAACTTTTATACACGTGGACTGGAGCGATATATGTTTCAGGACGGACAGTAGTTATGTACGGAGGAATGAATGGGAGGACTGGGCAGACATGATGACTGTTTAGGGACGCGTGTGACGGGTAGGAAAGGGGGAACGTGTAGTAGGTACGTGAGGAACGATGACGGGAGAAGGGGTTTGACCCTAATTTCACCGCCACCATCGTCATGTTTTCGGACCAGACCCACATGACGCTGTAAATAATCACAAGTGGACGAAGAATAAAAAAAAACCACGCAGACGAAGTCGCGGGTATAAGCTAGTTGCACTATAAACTTGAACCTTTAACTAACGTCATGCGGTCCCACAGACCGCTGTAGTTTTCCAAACTATCAAATCTCAAGGTTCCCCGTCTACCCCCGACCGCAGTGTCTTTGAGGTATCTAGGAGCTCATTAGCTACAAAACTATGACCTACTCTCATCATCTCCCTAGCCTTATGCCGTATCTCTCAGGAACGGCTACCTAATCTAGGTAATTGAATTAGGGAACTGGTTTATACACAGAGCGACTGCCATCTGACCTCCACAACCCAGAAGGGAAACCAGACCCAATCCTAGGTTTGGTCAGACTTTTCAAGCCGCCGATGATTAGCACTGAAATAGCTTAACGACTTATATCTTCGGTATTAAAGGATATTAACCGGGACCAACGACTTAACATGCCTTCCGAAGCACGGAAAAAGCGGCGAATAAACATTTATATGAAATTCGAAAACCGAAAAACACATTGGTAAGTGGTGGGATTCGAACCGCGACCTCCCCGCTCAGGAGGCAGCGGCCCTATCCACTACACCATCGGGCTCTCTACTTCTTACCCTTATGTGTATATAGCGTTATGTCGATTCTAACTGAACCAGCTATTACGCTTGTAGACTCCGCCGCGGCCGCAAAATAGCTAGTTAGCGATAAACTGCCTTAGTAAAGGAATACCGGATGTTAAGAATTATTAGTAGATTTCCTAATAGATTTTTGCACTCACAGTTTAGATCGTTGGGCCGGTTTTCCAAAGACGCGGGTTTAAATCCCGTCAGAGGTCGATTTTTTTATTTGTTATTTCTAATATTTTCTGTATTAGTAGACTATACTCGAAATACTGTAAAATTGTAGCTGCGACATATTCCATTAAATTTGGCAAAAATACTTTGACACTGATTTTCTGTCTACGAAACTATGACAACATGTTTGAGACTCGTATTTATAAAGCGATCTGAAGATTGAGTGCGATTTTAAGAATGGAAGTAACAGGCTTCGTCGTATGAAATTACATTTCTGATAGGAACTCAAACTAGCTGTTAGTCTCCAGTGCTGTTTATCAATATGGGCCTTAGTTCATAGGAAAATTCTAGGGATCAAATTACTTACCCTAATGTGCATAGCGTTATCTGAGCGATAACTGAACCAGCTTCTACACTTGTAGACTCAACCGCAACCGCAAAATAGCTAGTTAGGGATAAACTGGCTGCCTTAGGAATATAATACCGGGTCTTAGTCTCGTATTCATAATCAGCGCTAGAGAGTGAGAATGAGTTTGAGTTCGTATCAGAAATGTCATTTCAGTACAATATGACCTGTCAAACCGATAGTTAATATCGCTGTCAATCTTGAGATCGCTATATAAATACGAGCCTTAAAACGTAAATAAGACAAGACAGAACAAAGTCAAGAATATTTGCAAATGTCAATAAAAGCTGTTATGTTATTATGGCTAAAACAGAGCCATGCTGGTTACTGTTGACGTAATGTAAAAAAAGATTACTGACAACAGATCTCTTAAACAACAGATTTCTTACAACAGACCTCTTCAATAACAGATTTCTTACAACAGATCTCTTCTACGACAGATTTCTTACAACAGACCTCTTCAACAACATATTTCTTACAACAGATCTCTTCTACAACAAATTTCTAATAACAGATCTCTTCAACAACAGATTTCTTACCACAGATTTATTCAACAACAGATTTCTTACCACAGATCTCTTCAACAACAGATTACTTACAACAGATCTCTTTAACAACAGATTACTTACAACAAATCTCTTCAACACCAGATTTCTTACAACAGATCTCTTCAACAACATATCTTACAACAGATCTCTTAAACAACAGATCTCTTCCATGCTGGACTAGGAGTGAGCGAAAAATATAGAATGTGCCAGCTGTATTTTCTCCCGAGCATGCTGTAAAAACCAGCTAAGGGATCCGAGGATTTCTGTATATTGCAATTTAGGCGGTAAGGTGACAACCTGTCACTACAGCAATATGCCTACAAATCTATCTTAAATAACCCTCAAAATGTTGTCAGACGTGGCGGAACGACCTTTGTTTTAGGTCGTTTACGCTCTGCCTACCCCATTAGGGATAAAGGCGTGTTTATATGTAATTTATATGTATGTATGATCTCTACAGAAATGAGAAATATTTTATATTCAAATTTCTTATTTCATAAGTGTAGAGTATTAAATTAAGACTCGTTGTATGAATACGTTTATTAATTAACTGTCTTCTAGTATTTGCGTAAGCTGTTGGATTAGCAAGAATTATTAATGTTTTGAGTAATAAATCATATAATATGTAGATTTATACTCTGTTGACATCGTTTATTAAATAAAAATGAATATTTGATAGAATACGAGTAAAAATTTGATTAATTTAAAATTAAAAAAGATAAGAGGTAAGAAAGAAAAGAAAAAGGTAGGAGGAATATTTACAATCATCAGTACATAGTATAAAACAAAGTCGCTTTCTCTGTCCCTTCTTCTTCTGTCGAGTGGGTATCCAGTCTATCGACCCGATGAACCCTGGTGTCAGAGTTTTTAAACCGCCTAGTAGCACAACTATCAGGCCTCTGACATGGTTCGAGTAACGACCACTATCAAAGACAGCGACCGGGACCGACGGCTTAACGTGCCCTCCGAAGCACGAAATCTTTTTCTTGTTCGGACAATCAGGTGATTCAAGCCTGCAATATCCTAACCAAACTGGGGAAAAATTCACAAAGTGGTAAATTCTCAAATATCAACTTTGTGTTTCCCCCCTGGGAATCGAACCCAGGACCTCCGGATCAGGAGTCCATGGCACTAGCCACTAGACCACGGAGGCAGTCTCTGTCCCTAAATCCCTATGTATGTATCTTTAAAACTACGCAACGGATTTTGATGCAGTTTCTTTTAATGGATAGAGTGATTCAAGAGAAAGGTTTATATGTATAATACATGCATAATATGGTAGAGAAACACTGATAATTACCGTACGAAGCCGGGGCGGGTCGCTAATATCTAATAAAGTAATAACTAAAGGCACAGGTCACTTAAAAATCCACCCCTTGAGTTCGTTTCAGAAAATGTAATTTCAGTACAATATGGCCTATCAAATTCATACTTAGTACTACTGCTCTTAATTTTGAGAACTCCTTATAAATATAGGTAGTTTTGATTATTATTTGGTACTGATATTTAAGACGTACGAATTTTTTAATATCCTTCATAGAACACAAAAACATTAAGAATTGAGTAAATTTGCGTAGATAAACAAAATATTATGGAACTAAATACCTGATTATCGATACTTCAGCGAACCAGAACCAATCTGAAGCTTACCTGAAAACAAATTAACAATAATTAAAATTAGGTAGGTAACTATTAATTTTTAACAATAACAGTAATCCATGGTAAACGGAGACGTTAAATACATAATTAGTACTAACTAATATACGAAATTCAATATCTCAACCACAATTTTGCCCTAACCATTACAACCAATTGGTTTATCTCAATAAAATATTAGTATCAAAAGCAATTTGAATTGACTTCGCTTTCTTCTTCTTCTGTCGAGTGGGTATCGAGTCTATGGACCCGATTGACCCTGGTGTCAGAGTTTTTAAACCGCCTAGTAGCACAACTATCAGGTTTCTGACATGGTTTTGTGTAACGACCACTATCAAAGACAGCGACCGGGATCGACGGCTTAACGTGCCCTCCGAAGCACGAAATCTTTTTCTTTTCGGACAATCAGGTGATTCAGCCTGGAATGTTCTACCCAAAAGGGGAAAATATAACAAAGTGATAAATTCTCAAATATCTACTTTGTGTTTTCCCCCCTGGGAATCGAACCCAGGACCTCCGGATCGGGAGTCCATGGCACTAGCCACTAGACCACGGAGGCAGTTCGCTTTCTGAGAATGCCACTAAAAATATTTGTCAGTACAAAAACTTTACCTCACGCCATGAAAATGCATCATAACTCTTTTCCTACCTATCAAACCTAATTACTAAAACAATTAGTGCCTTGCTATATTTATGAACGACAATAATAAACAGTGTTCCTATATTGGATTCTTTGTATACTATTAATAATAAAAGCGAAAGGAACTTTGTTTGTTGCTTATTTACGCCTAAATGGATCTAGGGATTTTGGTAAAATTTGGTAAGATGATAGATGGTACTTGAAAACAGATTATGTTCAACTTTTTATGGCGGGAAAACGTGTAATGCAATTTCCAGCAAACTGAAGTACCTATGTAATTTTCTGAGAAGAAACAATTTGAGATATTGAGCTACCCTTCTCTGTCTTGTCACTGACGATGCGATGAACCCTGGAGTCAGAGTTTTCAAAGAGAAATCACCTCTTTCGGTAAAACACATTTGGACGCAGGTAAAACCATAGGGAGGAAAGCTAGTTTGATATAAATCAATCGTTTCGCTTAAGGCGCCGACGCAGCGACGCACGCGCAGTTAATGGCACATACCACGCATTCTGTCTACACGCACTCACGTTGAATTAAAGTGTTTAGATCAAGGCAAATTGGAGACAGGTTGAGTTAGCAATTAGTACTTGGATAGTAATTTTTATTTCAAATTAAAGTTTTAATTTATACCTATGTATATTGTAACAAGAATATTGACTTGAATTTTGGATTGTTAATCTGTATAAATTATTATTGTCTTCATTTTTTTTAATTTATTATTTGACATATTAACTGAATTTTTATTGTATAATTTGGACGATCACATTACGGAGGACATTATTCTATTGATTGTAATTTAATCTAATTTTGAAACCTGTATTGTGAAATTATTAAACTAAACTATGTTGATATCACAGATTTGTGGAGGATTTACCAATGGGCAACTTTGATTACACACAAATTCAAGACGTAAATCTTTACGTCTTGAACTATGTTGATATCACAAATTCAAGACGTAAATCTTTACGTCTTGAATTTGTGTGAATTGAATTGAATTGAATTACCTATCTAGGTAAGCACACATCGAGCCCAAGATGACAAAAGAAGAAGCTTTTGTTATTTTTCGTAATAAGTTCCTAAGAAGGCTTTGTTATTTCATTACCATTCACTTCAAAATCATGTCAATAGCACCTCGTTTTGTAGTACGACGACCCTATTCGATAGACAAAGAAGAACCGAAGCTTCGCTCTCTCTCACTCTCTCTTTCTCTCTCTCTATCTCTTTTATCTTTCTCTTTAGCAAAATATTTTGAATATAGGTTTGGTTGTTGTATCAGACGTTTTTTAAATTCAAGCTGAATTGAAAACTATTTTTAACGTGGAGTTGACAGTCAACAAACAAAGCGCCAGAAATATGCAACGAATTCCGCTCTACTTCCAAAGCTGTTTCAAAATTTCATCAGATTAAAACAAAACAAAGTAAATTCTAACATTTCTTTTAATCGCTTTAGCCTATGGCATTATCGTGGAGTTAAATTAAAAGCCGGTTGCGTAGTTGATTGGTGTGGACAGGTGTATTGAATGTGCTCCGGTTACGTGTTATAGGCTGGTTAGGTTTTAATAGGGTTTAAAAAACACTTCTATGCAATCTAAAATATTGTTTGAGTTTTCGACTAATTTGAGTAGATAGTCTCAATAAATGGAGTAAGACCACCCATAACCTTTAAAAACACTTAGGCCTGTATTTAAAGACAGCACATGAGAGTGATAAAAAGCTTGAGTTCGTTCCAGAAATGAATGTTCCTAAGGGTCGTATTTATAAACCGATCTCAATATTGAGAGCGATATGAAGTATGGATTTGGCAGGCAATTTTGTACTGAAATGACATTTCTGATGCGATCTCAAACTAGCTGTCAATCTCAAGTGCTGTTTACAAATACGGGCCTAACATTTTCACATACTGTCAATACAGCAAATAATTTGGCGACAGACTCCGGTATAAAAGTATTTACAAGCTACACAGCTTCAACGGTCTCCGAACCGGTACCAACTGAAAACCAGCGCCACGGCTCCGGCTATGGCATTATGCTGAGTTGGAACCGTTTCGGTATAGTTGTAAGGTCTTTATTTACTTTAGTTCTTGTCACCTTTTTACTGCAATTATGCCGAATAAATGATTTTTCTTTCTTTCTTTCTTTCTTTCTTACACAGCTATTAGTTCCCGGAAAAAATCTTTAACATTGAGCGATTTAAAGGAGAAAAGTTTGCATCTAAAATCATTTCTCCTAAGATCTCGAAGTTCGTGCGCAGTCAAGGTTATTGCTTAAGTTGTTTGCCGAGAACTAATACCATTTATATGGAATCGTTCAGCCGGACTTATCCACAGGTAAGCCTGTAAAAGCCGATTGATTGGTGTGGACAGGTGTATTGAACGTGCTCCGGTTATGTGTTAGTTAGTTAGTTATTACTGTACTAGACTAGTTACCTTTTAAAAGTCTTTGAAAATAGAAAAACTTTGCTATAAAATTAACCCTCGCCGCGGTCAGGATTTTAAGTACTTTCTTTCCCTCAAGGGCTGGAAGGAATATTTTCAGTTTCTTCTTCATGTCGTATGGGTTTGAAATCGATCGACCAGATGAATCCTGGTGTCAGAGTTTTCAGCTAAACGCAATTGGGCTGGCTCGATACCACCGGTTAAAACTAAAATCTATCTGCCACTTTCAAAATAATAAAATTTAAAAACGACAGGCGATTGGTACTCCATACCGGCACTTCCATACTGGACTGGGAGCGAAAGAAAAACATAGAATGCGCCAGCTGCATTTCCTATCGAGCATGCTGTAAAAACCAGCTAAGGGATCCGAGGGTTTCAGTATATTGTAATTTAGGCGATGGGCTGACAACCTGTCACTACAGCAATATACCTAGAATTCTATCTTAAATAACCCTCAAAACTTTGTCAGACGTGGCGGGACAACCTTTGTTTAAGTCGTTTACGCTCTGCCTACCCCATTAGGGATAAAGGCGTGATTATATGTATGTATGTATGATTGGTACTCTATGGTTTTACGCTTTTGCACGTATTCCCAGTACCTATTTCTACGTATAAAACCACCGACTATACATCAAAAAAAGGGGAAAATGATAGTTAATTGTTAGTTAAGCTCTAGTTTATAGTTTCTTGTAAATTTATCGTATGTTATTTTTTATATTTTTAGTCATTTAAATGTATATATTTTATTTTTTTGTTATGGTATGTCGTGTCGGTAGTGAAATAAAGGTTTAATCTATCTATCAAAATAGATCTCCTAAATAGATTTTAATTTTAGTTTTAAACGGCAAATCTAGAATCGAGCCCATTACGCGTCTTCATTTCTCATTAAAATTACAATATTTATATAGGGCCGTATTTGTATTCAGCTCTAAAAACTGGTCAAATCCAAACTTAATATCGCTCTCAAGTTTGATATCACTTCATAAATACGAGCCATAGCATCTCTTGGTTTACACCTATGCTGAGCGAGCACCACGTAAAGTAAATGAAATAGCCGTAAAAATTAAGTGCCAAAATATGAACAATTTTGCAGGTCATCCTAATAAAGACTATAAAGTTCGCGCTTTCATGCTACGTATATATCATCAATTAATTTTTTTATTAATTGTATAGATAAATACACAGTCAACAGTTTCCAGCTAGAAGCATTTTAGTAAGAATCATTCAAGTTAACCATTAAAATAATCACCTTCGCGTGATCGCAACTACTAAATACATACATACATACATATAATCACGCCTTTATACCTGATGGAGTAGGCAGAGCGTAAACATCCTAAACAAAGGTCGGTCTGCCACGTCTGACAAAGTTTTGAGGGTTATTTAAGATAAATTTGTAGGTGTATTGCTGTAGTGACAGGTTGTCAGCCCATCGCCTAAATTGCAATATACAGAAACCCTCCGATCCTTTGGCTAAATACATTTAATAATTTTACTAAATACTGGCTATTCAGAATTTACACCTTAAACACACTAAAGGTGGTGAAATGTAATATTTTTGATGGACAATCCATAAAAGCAAAAAATGCATGTTACCGTTTTTTATACAGGGTGTCTCATCCACCTTAGGTTATATTTTCTAGTTTTCTAGAAACGAGATATTTTATTTTATGATTTTCGTAATCACAAGCGCATAACGTAAGCATGTACGGCAAGGATTTATTGTAGAAAATAGCAATACCTATAATCTGAAATAATAAAAGACAACATTAGGTACCTACTTTATTAATTAGGAAAATACAGATAGACTGTACTGGGATCATTTCAGAATATTGTATCGGTAATTTGATGCAAGGCACTAATTCAAAGTACACAATACGTGTGTTCTCTGTAACAATGAAATCAATGTCAGGCGGTACTTGCAGTCGTAATAATTTCTGCAATACTCAGAACTGACAAATCGAGAGTTGGTTTTTTGTTTATTCGCATTGCATAAATTATCAATAAATCATTTTATTTTTTTCGATAATAATGTCATTGTCAGCTTCCATGCTGGACTGGGAGCGACAGAAGAACGTAGAATGTGCCAGCTGCATCTCCTCCCGGGAATGCTGTAAAACTAATAATTATGGTTTCTAGGATATTAATTTCTAAATTATACCTATCACATATTACATCAGGAATCTTATAAAAATCTAGAGAATAAGCAATTTTTAAACAATAGAATAAAATATCAAAATATAATTTTGGCATCGTAAAGGTAGAGTTGTACTTATAACTGCCTCTGTGGTTTAGTGATCAGAGCTATCTATGGGCTTACGATCTGGAGGCCATAGGTTCGATTCCCAGGGGGGAACACAAAGTTGATATGTCTAAATTTTTTCTCAGTATGGTTAGGACATTAAAGGCTAATAACCTGATTGTCCGAAAAGTAAAATGATTCCGTGCTTCGGAGGGCACTAAGTCGTCGGTCCCGGCTGCTGTCTGTTATAGTGGTCGTTACTTAAACTATGTCAGAGACATGGAAACTCTGACACCAAGGTTCTTCGGGTCGTTGTTCCACTCGAGAATCCACTTGCTAAGAGGAAGAAGAAGCTGTACTTATTATGAAATAAAATAAAATAATAACATCAGTTTACAGAAATAATATTGTCACAATACGTTTATACAAAATAAATATAAATTATAAGAAGAACAACACAGAACACGTGTAGACTAGGTATTGTAATAGGATAATCTCATTTAAATAAACAAGTAAATATAACACAAATATATCTTCCATGCTGGACTGGGAGAAATAGCAAAACATAAAATATGCCAGTTGCATTTCCTCCCGGGCATGCGTTAAAAAACAGCTAAGGGATACGAGGTTATCAGTTAATTTTAATTTAGGCGATGGGCTGACAAACTGTAGGAATTTACAGATCTATCATAAACAACCCTCAAAATTTGTTAGACGTGGCGGAACGACCTTTGTTTGGATCGTTGACGCCCTGCCTACCCTATTAGGGTTACAGGCGTGATAGTATGTATGCATATAGTAAATATAACAGCAAGACCGCATTGTAATAAAATAAGTTACTTTAACAAATTATGTGCTATACTTATATTTATTTTATCAAGTGGCTTTTCGCATAAACTCCGATATACCTAAGAGTAAATTCCCTGGTCTAGTGGTTAGAGCCATGGGCTCACGACAAGAAACACAAAGTTGATATTGGTCAATTCATAACTGTGTGAGGCTTTCTCCAGTTGCCTTAACGTGCCTTCCGAAACATATTTTTTTATAGACCATCATGTGAGTCAGACCGCATTATCCTTTCTAAACTAAGCGTAAAACATTTTAGACAATAAAAATATCTACTTTGTGTTTCCCGTAGAAATCGAACCCATGGCCGCCGGAACGGGAACCCATAGTTCAGACCGCAGGAAGTTGAGACCGCAATGCAATAAAAAGGCGCCAGTATTTTAACATACATACATATAATCACGCCTTTATCCCTAATGGGGTAGGCAGAGCGTAAACGACCCAAACAAAGGTCGTTCCGCCACGTCTGACAAAGTTTTGAGGGATATTTAAGATAGATTTGTAAGTATATTGCTGTAGTGACAGGTTGTCAGCCCATCGCCTAAATTACAATATACTGAAACCCTCGGATCCCTTAGCTGGTTTTTACAGCATGCCCGGGAGGAAATGCAGCTGCCACATTCTATGTTTTTCTCTCGCTCCCAGGCCAGCATGGAAGTATTTTAACAACAAACGATAAACAAGTGTTATTCAAAATGAAAGCTGACCGGCTTACTTGTTTGTATTGAAATAAAAGTTAGCCCTCGACGTTTCGATCTTTCATCAAGAGCGAAGAAAGTTAGATTCCACCGCCCGCCAAGTGCAACCTTTGACAGATCTCCACAGTCTTTTTTCGCTCCTGATGAAGATCCTCGTAAAGGGTCGAAACGTCGAGGGCTAACACTCCTTTCAATACAAACAAGTAAGCCGATCAGTTTTCATTAAGTCGCCAGTAGCAATCGCGTGCTACCAAGTCTAATAAAGGTCGGGAGTATAAATTGTATAAGCCCTTTGCCCTATCGCAAGCTTTGAAAGATCAAAGAAAACCTGTTTTGTCTTGGTTACTCCTGTGTAAGGATCTATGCATAGCTTTGTAATATTTCTTGGGTCCTCTAACAATGACAATTATTATGACGTACGGTACTTATATTTTTTTTATATAAAATACTCGTAAGTAGTGTCATATAAATGTCATAATACTTAGTTGTAAAAGGTATGGAATAAATAAAAATGTCATTTGTAAATACAAGAAATTGCGTGCATGTATGAGATTATACTATTAGAAGAAATGTCAATATTTCAATTGACATACATAAATACAAAAAAATCACGCCTTTATCCCTTACGGGGTAGGCAGAGCATTAAACGCCTTGTAAAAAGCACTTTCGCCACGTCTGACAAAAATTGAGGGCAATTTTAGACTGTATATTGCCAAAGTGACGGGTTGTCAGCCTATCGCCTAAATTACAATACACTGAAACCCTCGAGTCCCTTTTTCCGATTTGTACAGGATGCCCGGGAGGAAGGGCAGCTGGACCATTCTATATTTTTCCATCTCTCCCAGTCCAGCATGGAAGAATTTCATTTCATTTCAATTTCACGGTAAAACATATCCAGCTATAAAACCACAAGGAGAAAAGCCAGTACCTTAATATTGCATTATCTTCTATCGCATTCTTGCAAACAATCTTAGCTTCAGCAGCACAACAGCCCTTACCAAGCCCAATTGGCTTTTCGACCACACCCAGACTAGGAAACGTTGTGAAATGTTTCTACGAAGCAATTTGATTAAGACCAGTAGATATATAGACGGTCGTCGTGTGTGTCCGAGTCGTAAAACCGCTTCTGGCGTACACAATATAAGGCTGAATGTGATTAAAAACCTGGAAACGTTTCAATGGCTAATACTTATTTTTACCACTAAGACTTAGTAGTACTCCCATGTTCCATTAGTTTACGTATTGGATTATTATATATTAGTTTATTTTATAAATATGTATGTAGTACATAGAATATGTATTATATTTATTGTAATAAATATTTAGGATACTTATTTGACTAGGTTTGCAAGATCCCGCTTAACGCTACGCATTTTTCTTTCACCCAAAGGTTGCTCGGAAGATATTGCTACCATAGCAATAAGGCCGCCTATGTTGTACTTGTCTTTTGTTGTTATCTGTTGTATTGTATGATTTGTTTTCTTACGTGCAATAAAGTATTTTTGTCTTATCTTAGATGAAATCTGTCAATTTAATTTGTGGATTCTGCAACCATTTTAACAAAAATATGCGACAAAAAATTAAAACTAGGCTATTAAAAAGATCCTAAATAAAAACGAAAGGTCACGCCTACCTGTCAGTTTAATGGGTTCACACTATAATTACTAATAATAATAATAGTCCTCCCACCGATTTTCGGTGATGGCGGTCAATCTCCCGGAGATCAGCCAACTGCGCAGGACTTGTTTTTAGTGCCCAAGTGTTTGCGCTACACACAGGTGCACTCTCTATTCCTTCAATCTCTTATTCTGATGGGACAGATTGACTGACACGACCAGAGAGAAATCAGGCGCAGGACCGACACTATTTACATGCCCATCCGACAGCATGGATCAACTTACTTTTCAGACAATCAGGTGATCAGCCTGCAATGTCCTAACCAAACTAGAAACAACAACACAAAGTCATTGTCCCCCGCCGGGAATCGAACCCTGGACCTCCGGGTCGAGAGCCCATGGCTCAGACCGCTAGACCACGGAGGCAGTTTAATAATTATTAAATGATAGTGCCTAACTACTATTCAAAACTGTAATCTATCAAATTACCCAGGCCATCAACCGTTATCACAAGGTGTCAAGGGTGGACAAAAGGTCTACCCAGACGGACAGCATTTGGACTGCTTTGCAACTACAAGACGGCTGCAAGAAAACTGCAGATTAACGTTTCAGGTAGTGGAGGCTATAATTGCACATTTTATATTCGCATTCTTACGATTGCATGTTGTTACTGTCGTGGGAACAAGTTAAAAAAAAAACACTTAAAGGTTTGTTCAGTTAGGTTAAAAAAATAAACGAACCTTTTAGTGCATTGCGTTTACTAACCACTTTCGTCGTACGTCAAAAGGAATTTAAAAAAAGTTTGACCACATTTTTACCTTTACTAATTGATAACATATACTTGCTATAAGTACGTAAGTAGTAAACTCTTTGATAATGCGCACGGCAAAAGATTATAACTAATTACCTGCGTCTGTGTTTCCGAATGCATACAACCCCCAACACTTCATAGTTAGAGTAAACAGAAATTTTCTGGGTGAGCTCGCTCTGTGGCTTCCGACCTAGACTGGAGTCAACAGCAAACCAATTTCTGATAAATTAAAGTATCATGTTTTCATTGATGTTATTTTCAAGTTGCAGCCCGTATGTGCCGACCGAAAGCCGCGCCAAACTTTCAAAACTAGGCCAGACCATTCATAACGCCCATGATTGACTCATAGGTGTTTGTAATGACGTAACGATTAATGATCTATAGTGTAGTGTGTACACGCCAGAGCGGTTATTGCCTATGTATAGAGTTGCTAACTTTGTTGTTCACTGCTTCTTGTAGGTAATGTTGGTAATAGTATTTTTTTTAAATTAAGAGCTATTGGATTCGCACAGGAATTACATACATGTAATCACGCCTTTATCCCTAATGGGGTAGGTAGAGCGTAAAAGACCTACACTCCACGTCGTCTACGTCTGACAAAGTATTGAGGGTATTTAAGATAGTTTTGTAGGTATACAGCTGTATTATATTTATTCATCAATTTATTGAACACAAAAACAGCATAAAAACAGGACAAACAAAACAAAGACACAACAAGGACTGCTTATTTCTAAAAATAAATTTCTTACAGCAGACCTACAGAAGTGTTTTTTTTTTAATGATAGTAGTGACAGGATGTCAGCCCATCGCCTAAATTACAATATACTAAAACCCTCGGATCCCTTAGCTGGTTTTAACAGCATACCCGGGAGGAAATGCAGCTGACACATTCCATATTTTCTTTCGCTCCCTGGCCAGCATGGAAGAATTGAAACAGAAATTGATGATGATAAATTCGTAACTTCCTGTGTAGTCTAGTGGTCTGCGTCTTTGGTTCTTAATTCGGATGTCGTGGGTTAGATTTTTAGCGATTATGTCCTACAATGGTTTTCAATGGTGACAATGATGGTTTTAAGTTGTTGTTACTAGCTCCCGCCCATTCCCACGGGAAGCAAGTGAAGCAATTTTAAGAAATATAAGCTGTGAATTCTGTACAAATCGCACCCACGACATCTGAGTCAGGAGCCTAAGGCTCAGACCACTAGACCACGGCGTCAGTTCCTCTTTTATGATTCACTTTTACAAAGAATAGTACATACATACATACGTATAATCACGCCTTTATCCCTGATGGGGTAGGCAGAGCGTATACGACCTAAACGAAAGGTCATTCCGCCACGTCTGACAAAGTTTTGAGGGTTATTTAAGATAGACTTGTAAGTATATTGCTGTAGTGACAAGTTGTCAGCCCATCGCCTAAATTACAATATACAGAAACCCTCGGATCCCTTAGCTGATTTTTACAGCATGCCCGGGAGGAAATGCAGCTGAAACATTCTAAGTTTTTCTTTCGCTCCCAGTCCAGCATGGAAGAAAAGAATAGTACTAAAATAGTAGTACTTAGATGTTACCGCAATGCACCTCGAAATCATAATTTTTGCTCTCGCTGCGTCGCTCGTATGCATGATCTATTTTCGTAACCGATACAGTGATCTACGTTCGACTCCTGACAGTTACGTTTATTGCATGTGACTGGCTTTATAAAGCATCGTCAATTCATTGTACTTACATAGCGTCTTCCAGCAAACGCGCACCCCGCCGGCGGGGTCGCGGAGGTCCCTCCTTAGCTCCCCACTTTGAGATATACCAGCACGTACCGGGTAGATTCTCTCTGGTAAGGAATCCCCAAGGCAACTTCATAAGACGAGGTTCGAGCCCTAGTGGGTGCCCTTAGGCAGTTGTCATTTGCATATAAGGGTGTAGATTGCGTGTAGCAACTCCCCGCCTTTAGTCCGGTGACGCATTAAATACATTTTTGTAGTATGGTGCAAATAGGTCCAATCAATAACTATATATATATTTATAGTAAATACTTACATTACATAGCAATTTGCATTATTAGTTTGAGTCCCACCACGTACCAATGTGTTTTTCGGTTTTCGAATTTCATATGTTCGTTTATTCGGCGCTTTTTCTGTGCTTCGGAAGGCACGTTAAGCCGTTGGTCCCGGTTAATATCGTTTAATACCGTAGATATTAGTCGCTAAGCCATATCAGAGGCCAAAGCATTGGTGGCTTGAAAACTCAGACCTTATCTAGGATTGGGTCTGGTTTCCCTTCTGGGTTGCAGAGGTCAGATGGCAGTCGCTCTGTGTAAAAACCAGTACCCTCGTTCAATCTCCTGGATTAGGTAGCCGACCCCGTGAGATATGAGATAAGGCTAGGGACATGATGACATAGCAATTTGCAGGACTGACTGTAAAAGCAGTGCTTTTTATCCACTTAGTATATTTTCTCATTATAGGTAATACTATTTCATCAAAAATCAAATTTTATTTCACCAATGTTACCAACATAGCTTCCAGAATGCGAAAGATGATGTTGCATAAATTTCACAAAACCGATAGCTGATGAAGCAGACGAGTTCTCACAGGGAGACCACGTCTAGGTAAATATTTAAGGTAAAAGTTCTAGGTAAAAGTTTTAAATATTTCATTGCTTTTTAAAACTCTTTTTATTTTTTCTTGAACTAAAAATGCACAATCTTCCTCGCTGGACTGGGATTCTTCCATGCTGGATTGGGAGCGAGAGGAAAACATAGAATATGCCAGCTGCACTTCCTCCCGGGCAAGCTGTAAAAAGCAGCTAAGGGATTTGTGCATATTGCAATTTAGGCGACGGGCTAACAACCATATACGTACAAATACAAATCTATCTTAAATAACCCTCAAAACTTTGTCAGATGTGGTCAAACGAACTTTGTTTTGGTCGTTTACGCTCTGCCAACCCCATTAGAGATAAGGGCGTGATTATATGTATGTACGTATGTAAAATACACAACATGTATGTAATACACAACTGAATGTTAGCTCAACCCAGTTTTACGCAACAGAAGCTTAATGTCAAGTGCTTACATGAAACCGATTTGTATGAGATAAGATGTATGGGATTATACTGAGATTAAAACCATTTTTTATTGAGAAATGTATGACATTATTTAAGTGCAACTGTGTGTCATGCAACAGGTAAAAGGTTCAGTAAATTAATATGATGTCTTGAGATAAATTGAAATATTATTTATTTTTTGTATTCAAGAGTTG
This sequence comes from Scrobipalpa costella, assembly GCA_949820665.1. Taxonomy (NCBI): domain Eukaryota; kingdom Metazoa; phylum Arthropoda; class Insecta; order Lepidoptera; family Gelechiidae; genus Scrobipalpa; species Scrobipalpa costella. The sequence continues at coordinate 18,111,198 of OX463303.1, forward strand.
AATAATTTCTGAAGAATAAAATCAGTTACTACAACTACTTTATACATACATACATATAATCACGCCTTTATCCCTAATGGGGTAGGCAGAGCGTAAACGACCCAAAGGTCGTTCCGCCACGTCTGACAAAGTTTTCAGGGTTTTTTAAGATAGATTTCTAGGTATATTGCTGTAGTGACAGGTTGTCAGCCCATCGCCTAAATTACAGTATACTGAAACCCTCGGATCCCTTAGCTGGTATTTACAGCATGCCCGGGAGGAAAAGCAGCTGGCACATTCTATGTTTTTCTCTCACTACTTTATACAATTAATTAATACAGAATCGAAACTTATATCCAATACGCCTCTTCCATTAAGTACACAATTAAACAAGCAATTTGTAACTCAAACTAAGACTTAGTTATTTATCGAAATTCTATAAACCAACTTAGTAGAATTTATATAAACTGTTAAATTTTATAGCTCCTTTAATTAATTGGTATTAACTTGGAGGGTTTCCAAAGCATAAAATCAAGTAAAGTTTAGTTGTACAATGGGCTCAATTCTAGGTACCACCGGCTAAAACCAAAATTAAAATCTATCTGTCACTTTCAAAATAATAAAATTGAATAAGGACAGGCGATTTATACTCTATGGTTGTACACTTGGTCCGCTAGATTTTGACGCGTTTTTGCACGTTTCCTCAGTATTTCTGTCAAATTTTAACCGCCATATCATATGACGGCGGATAAAAATGGCACCGAGTATAAATCAAAAACCGAAGAGAATGGATCCTGCCCTTGTTTAATGTTTTAAGTTTGAAAGTGACACTAGATTTTAATTTTAGTTTTAGCCGTAATAAATGTTTTATTACGCCGCTGAGTAATCTAACATTATTTGTGATAATCTAATATGAAAGAAAACTTGACAGAAATATTAAATAAATATTTTATTTTGCTAAGTATAGTTGTAAATCATTCTTTAAGATATAATAGTATTTTTAACAAATTTTTAGAATAAAGGTAAACATAGTTTCTTGTCTTTTTCTTAAAAATATCATTTTAAAAATAAATATCACGTGTTGGCAAATTATTTAAATTACTGAATTACTTGAGACTGGCAGCTAGTTTGAGTTCATATCAGAAATGACATTTCAGTACAATATGGCCTGTCAAATCCATACTTAATATTGCTCTCAATCTTGAGTTTGCATTGTAAATACGAGCCTTAAACCACTTAACAAGTTATTTTTTATGATTATTGAAAGATGAACTAGATAAATTGCTACATTAAATAAGATTTTTTGGGTTTACCATAGATTACTAAATATGGTAATAGAAAGTACACACATAAAATATAGGTTCCGCAAACTCGGTTTGTATTTCTATCGCGCAACTTTTGGTTTTAATTTCAACTTAGACCTTGCAAACTGGAAACTAACAAACAGACGCCAGAAATTGACAATCTACCGAACGGCCACTGCTAGCAAAAAAAACTATTGTGTACATACTGCAATGTCCTATGCATTAAAGTTAAGCCGGACTCTAGTCAACTGCTGGGTACTAAGCAAAATGTTGGAATGTAATCGTATCGTATGTGACCCAAAGAATTATTTACCTTTAAAAGTAGGTTTGTTTTCTACTAAAAACACTTTTTTCTATTTTTAATCATAAACACTACTTATTTTGCTTCCATGCTGGACTGGGAGCAAATGAAAAACGTAGAATGTGCCAGCTGCAATTCCTCCCGGGCATGCTGTAAAAACCAGCTAAGGGATCCGAGGGTTTCTGTTTATTGCAATTTAGGCGATAGGCTGACAACCTGTCACTACTGCAATATACCTACAAATCTATATTAAATAACCCTAAAATCTTTGTCAGACGTGGCGTAACGACCTTTGTTTAGGTAGGCAGAGCGCCTACCCTATTAGGGATAAAGGCGTGATTATATGTATGTATTTATTTTTATTCAGACCAACTTCTTTTTCTGCCTAATTTATAATTTAATGCATAAAGGTTACACATAATATTATTATACACAGCCGGATATTTTTATTTTTAGGAACATTTTATTTTGCCTTCATCCACCTTAAAAAATATATGTACCCCCCTACCTAGGTATATCAGTTTTTTTCCGTTGTTGTTGATGGGCTTTTGCTCATGCCGTAGATTAAAATAGATTTCGTATTTAGAGAACCTTTAAACCTAGATTTCAAAAAGCATTTTGAATGTTGCTGAAATTTTCAAATGTGTATCGAGTTCCAATTAAGCTGGGCTGCAGTGTGACAGCTTGCCTACGCAAAGGTCGAAAAGCAATTTCTCGTTTTTGAATTCCTATAGAGAACCAATAGGCAATTTATTGGCAAAAAACTTTTGGCCTTTGAACGCCGGTGGATTTCCATGAAATGTTTTTCGTTCCAGTTGACTAGATTTTTTATTTTTGAATTTTTTGACATAGCGTATTAAACATACACACACACACACACACATACAAAATCACGCCTTAATCCCTTACGGGGTAGGCAGAGCGTAAAACGTCTCGTAACAGGCGCTTTCGCCACGTCTAACAAAAATTGTGGGCAAATTTTAGATTGTAATGATTTGTATTGCTGTAGTGACAGGTTGTCAGCCCATCGCCTAAATAACAATACACTGTAACCCTCGAATCCCTTTAGCGTATTAGACGGTGGCAATTTATATTATTTATCTTAAATTCAGAGTACCTCGATAAATTTGTTAATTAAATTGACATTTATAATACACATACTTAGAAGTGTTCAAAATTCATTAAATAACTTCAAAAATAAATATTTTCTTTTACCAACCAAAATAATTATCAAATATATTCTATCAAAGATTTAAAAGCAAATATTTTGGGTCCACATTGGTAATCCTATGCAACCACAAAGCCGCACATCTAAAATTCCATCAAAATATATGCAATTTTCTAGTGAAATTAAATTTTAATTAACTTTGAAAGTTAATCCCTACGAGACTTTAGTTGCCAGCGCTTTGATATTTTTTCTAATATGTGAAGAAAATACTTTGATAAGTGTTTTACAATCATTTGTGTTTATAAATTATTAAAAATATCAAGTAAATACTCATACAGGGTGTAAAAATAGCTAACAAACTTAAGGATGTGCGATCCAAAAATAATTCAGTTTCATTAATAAATGAAACTGAATATTTTTCCCGAAAAACAAAGGATGAAATATGAAAAAAAAGGAATGAACTCCCCTTTACAAATACCATGATTTCCAGCTTCTTGAATCATGCCCATACCATATAGGGAAGGTCAATTTATTTCCTTAATATTTTAACCGATGTTCCATGGGAAAAGTTGTTCAGTTTCATAAGTAAATTCATACCCTATAGTTCAGTCAGCAATTATTTTTATACCTCATATAAGAGTGGTTATCATGTTTTAATTTAAATATGTACATACATAAAATCACGCCCTTATCCCTTACGAGGTAGGCAGAGCGTAAAGCGCCTCGTAAAGGACGCTTTCACCCCGTCTGCCTATGAATAAGGGCAATTTTAGATTGTTATGTGTTTGGCAGTAGTGACATGTTGTCAGTCCATCTCCTAAAGTACAATACATGTATGTACACAATGTAACCCTCAAATCCATTTTGCTGACTTTTACAGCATGCCCGGGAAAAAGAGCAGCTGGAACATTCTATGTTTTTCTATCTCTCCCAGTCCAGCATGAAAGAAACAACATGGTTCAATTTAAACCAAGAAATTAAACTTTTTTTATCGTATAAACACCTTTTTTATGAAGAAATGTTACCGCACGGTACTTCTACCGCGGTTCCTTTGCACCGAAATCTCAGCTTAACATAATTAGTAGAGCAGAAACTGAACTCAACTAAGGTAAGCTCAACCTCTTCCTGTTTTAAGCTTCAGTACTTTACGTCAAGGATTTCAATGAACGCGGGCGACGACGGCGCTGTATACTTGTAAGGGACAGCGTCCCGCAAACTGATAGGGGTGGCTCAGTGAACGAAACTGAACAGCTATCACCCAGTGTGGAAGTGTGGAACTCCCTGCCTGCGGATCTATTTCCGGAACGTTATAACCTGGGCCTTTTCAAGGCGAGAGTGAACAGGCATTTTCTAGGCAATCATGCTCCATCATAGTCTACATCATCACTTACCATCACGTGAGATGGCGGACAAATGATTGCCTATCAAATATAAAAAAAAAAAAAAAGTTTTTTTTTCGGGAGTGAAAAAAATATATTTGGTTTTCCACACGAATTGTCGAAATCGATGTGGTCATTTTGTATGGGAAAGTATATATTTTTTTACATCGCCTGAAAGAATTTCCCGAGGAAAATTGATCAGTTTCGTTGCCTGAGTAACCCCTGTCAGTTTGCGGGACGCTGTTCCTTACACCCGGTATAAGAGAGCTTATTTTTTCTTCTTAGCGAGTGGGTTTCGAGTCGAACAACGAACCGACAAACCCGGGGTTTTGAAAACGCCTATTACCTCAGCTATCAGGCCTCTGACATGGTTGTAAGTAACGTTGTAGTTAACGTGCCCTACGAAGCGCGGAATCCATTTTTCTTTCGGTCAATCAGGCGATTCAGGCTGCAATGTCCTAACCAAACTGGGGAAAACCTCACAAAGTGATAATTGTGATAATTGACAAATGTCAACTTTGTGTTCCCCCCTGCGAGTCGAACCCAGGACCTCCAGATCAGGAGCTTATGGCTCAGACCACTAGACCACGGAGGCAGTTTCAGGAGAACTGTCAAATGGCGTTAGCGGCCATGTTTCAGCGTTAGTTCCGCTTTTCGCCTCTTTCATTTACAGCGTTGTCGTAGGTATTGTACTGCTCACTCACCTTTGACATTTTAAAATTATAACCTGCCAAAGGAAATTCGTGACATTCTTCGAATAAAATTGAACAAAGACTGGGAGGTCCGGCCCGGTTTTCAAAAATCTTTTGATTACGATAATAAGCTTACTTCATCCATCTTACTAGGCATGGGATGATATTTTGGTAACAGGTACAGAACAGATCTCCAATCACAGGTTAACTTCAAAATTAATTATTTATGCTAAACAGAAATTAACTAGTAATACCTATAATATTAAAATACTATTCATTTATTAGATAGGAATTCCAGCGGTAGGTATTAACTTAATGAGAAGTCCCACATTATATGACTTACACGCTTATAAAATTAAACTAAAGTCCTAATATAATATTACATGTGATAATTAATTACACAGAAATTAAAAGGTAAATTAGAAAAAAGCTTCTTATTATTTCTTATTGGAATACAAAATAATTAATTCATTCCTATACTCATTGTCACAGTTTAATTTAAATACAACTTTTCACTGTTTTCAACTTTTACTTACTTGACAATAATTACTTCCTATTATTATTTCTTCTTTTTCTTAGCGATTGGATTCTCGAGTTGAAGACCCGATGAACCCTGGTGTCAGAGTTTTCAAACCGCCTAGTAGCACAACTATTTAGTATTATTTCTAAAATAGCAACATATTACCACATGTTACTGGACCTGTGATTTTCCGCAACTGTTGCGTTGATAAGTATATTTATTCTGTCCAGTTTCACCTTCCTTAATTACACCTAATTAAGTACTACTTAGCGCTCTTGTGACGAAAATATCTCCCGAGAGTATAATTGCATTTAAATGAAATTGTTTCTTGTGAAAGGACCCTAAAGTCCCTTTTTAAATTACTGCTTATTGGAAGGAGGCGCAAAGTCAGTTGGTGGTGTTTTTTGCATACAAATGCTTCTGAAATTGTACCATCAATCAGGCATGAAGGCAGCTAAGATATGCGAGATATTTTTCATTATTTGGCGAAGAATATAATAATCGAGGGTATATTGCAATTTAGGCGATGGGCTGACAACCTGTCACTACAGCAATATCCAGTTCTATCTTAAACAACCCTCAAAACTTGTCAGACGTGGCGGAACGACCTTTGTTTGGGTTGCTTACGCTCTGCCTACCCCATTAGGGATACAGACGTGATAGTATGTATGTATGTAATATAATAATATATTTTTTTCACCTACAGCGAGATAGATAAGACAACTGAATAAGTAATAGTCATATAATTAAAGAACTTGTTACCTAAATATGGAACTTTGGAGAATCTGCATACATACATACATTTCATAGATTTGTAGGTATATTGCTGTAGTGACAGGTTGTCAGCCCATCGCCTAAATTACAATATAATGAAAACCTCGGATCCCTTACCTGGTTTTACAGCATGCTCGGGAGGAAATGCAGCTGGCACATTCTATGTGTTTCCCTTGCTCCAAGGTCAGCATGAAGGAACCTAAATTTTAGTGTGTACTTAAAGAGCTTTATCTAAGTTTAGTCGTCGATGTGCTCTATTTAATTTATAAACTAAGACACGAAGCCGAAATTAAACATTTCTTATATATAAACAAATTTGCTTAAGAACGTAATTTAACCATTTTATTTTATTAAGTATAATGAGAGCTTAACACGAATGATTTGCAATCCTCACAGTCAATCACCAATCTAATAAAACCTTAAAAGTTACTTCAGCGTTCTTTCGTTTTTGCGTAACATAAAATTTATCGCGTGGGATAAAATATAATTTACTCACTTTGATAACATGATTATGTAAGGTGAGGCATAATTACTTTATTTGAATAGTGCACATTAAAAAGGTAATTATTTATCAACCCACATAAGTAGTTACACTTTCTTCCATACTGGACTGGGAGCGAAAGAATGTGCCAGCTGCATTTCCTCCCTGGCATGCTGTAAAAACCAGCTAACGAATCTGAGGGTATAAGTAAATTGCAATGTAGGCGATGGGCTGAGAACCTGTCACTACAGCAATAAACCTACAAATCTATTTTAAATAACCCTCAATAGTTTATCAGACGTGGCAGAACGACCTTTGTTTAGGTCGATTACGCTCTGCCTGCCCCATTAGGGATAAAAGCGTGATTTTATGTATTTACGTTGTTAGTGGACATAGAATCATCATTAATTGTAAAACTACTTTCATCTTTGACGTGAATATTTAGGACTGAGGTACTTGACGGGACAATGACGCTTAAACAGTAAAAGTCTTTGTTAATAATCATAAAACCAGTTAACAATAAACCATAGTATAATAATAAATAAAAAGTAGGTACAGTGATTGTATTTATGAGGAGTCTGATGGTGTAGTGGATAAGGCCGCTGCTTCCCGAGCGGAGCGTCAGAGTCGTGATTCGAATCCCACCACGTACCAATGGGTTTTTCGGTTTTAGAATTTAAAATGTACGTTTAGGCTCTGCCTACCCCATTAGGGATAAAGGCGTGATTATATGTATGTATGTATATATTCGGCGGTTTTTCCGTGATCCCGGTTAATATCGTTAAATACTAATTAATAAATACTATTAGTCGTTAAGCCGTTTCAGAGGCCAGAGGCCATTGGCAGCTTGAAAACTCTGACCTAAACTAGGATTGGGTCTAGTTTCCCCTCTAGGTTGCGGAAGTCAGATGGCAATCGCTCTGTATTAAAACCAGTACCGTCGTTCAATCGCCTAGATTAGGTAGACGACCCCGTGAGATAAGGCTAGGGAGTTGATGATGAGTGATTGTAATTATATTACATCCTTCTTTCTGCATAACATCATATTAAGTACGATGTCTAAGATTACTTGTGACGACATAACTGACGTAAATGCATCCATCAAGACGTATTACATTGCAATTGCATTAAAATATATAAATTTAGTTCCTAACTTACGTAGTCATATTGTGACTTAAATTATTTATAACTACAAATAATGAAAAGTCATTGGTTTCAGCAACGATTTTCTGTTAATTAAGCCTAACGACGACTATGTGTTGATTCATGACATAATGTTAATTTAAAGTGTAATACACACATACATATAATCACGCCTTTATCCCTAATGGGGTAGGCAGAGCGTAAACGACCTAAACAAAGATCGTTCCGCCACGTCTGACAAAGTTTTGAGGGTTATTTAAGATAGATTTATAGGTATATTGCTATAGTGACTGGTTGTCAGCCCATCGCCTAAATTGCAATATACTGAAACCCTCGATTCCTTTAGCTGGATTATACAGCATGCCCGGGAGGAAATGCAGCTGGCACATTCTATGTTTTTCTCTCGCTCCCAGTCCAGGATGGAAGTGTAATAATGTTAGCTAATATAATAAAATACCGACTGTACAACCGAAACAAATGCATATTTTTGGAGATTTTTAGCAGTCACAATGCTATTTTATTTCATTTAATATGAAAGAAAGAAAATAATAAATTCGTTACGGGCAGGGCTCGAACCTGCGTCTCTGGAATCTTTCTTTCATATTATATGAAACAAATTTAGTGTTTATTTACAAAAATAGATAAATACACCACAACATTAAGGGCCGTATTTATAAACAGCGCTCATGAGTGACAGCGACTTTGAGTTCGTATCAGAAATGTCATTTCAGTACAAACTGGCCTGTCAAATCCATACTTAATATTGCTCTCGAGTTTGAGATCGCTTCATAATTACGAGCCTTAGTAATACGGTGCGTGATAGTCCTTCTATCACAGTATTAAAAAAACGAATAAAGAGTACTATCATTCTCTTCTAAATTAATTCGTTATTGTTATATTTTTATAAGTTTACTAGTTATGTGCTATTTATATTAATTATGTATTAATATTAAATTATACATTATTTATTTATATCAATATGTATTGCCTCCGTGGTCTAGTGGCTAATGCCATGGACTCCTGATCCGGAGGTCCTGGGTTCGATTCCCAGGGGGGAAACCCAAAGTTGATATTTGAGAATTTATCACTTTGTGAATTTTTCCCCAGTTTGGTTAGGACATTGCAAGCTGAATCACCTGATTGTCCGAAAAATAAAAAGATTTCGTGCTTCGGAGGGCACGTTAAGCCGTTGGTCCCGGTCGCTGTCTTTGATAGTGGTCGTTACTCAAACCATGTCAGAGGCCTGATAGTTGTGCTACTAGGCAGTTTTAAAACTCTGACAACAGGGTTCATCGGGTCAATAGACTCGATACCCACTCGACGGAAGAAGAATATGTATTTATTTAGTATTTATGTATTATTATATGTATTTATTGTATTTAATGATAGTAGGGTTTGAATGTTACACGCCTTATCTGCCTTACTTGTGCACTCTCACTACTGTAGGTCAGCTAGAAGAGATTTCTTTGAAGAGAAGCTATACCTGTTGTGCTATTGTTTTTTTTTTATGTTTGTGTACTCTGTATGATCATGTGTGCAATAAATTGTTAAATTAAAAATTACAAGTATATAGTATACTCCATTTACATCCTCATACATACATACATATAATCACGCCTTTATCCCTAATGGGGTAGGCAGAGCGTACACGACCTAAACAAAGGTCGTTCCGCCACGTCTGACAAAGTTTTGAGGATTGTTTAAGATAGATTTGTAGGTATATTGTTGTAGTGACAGGTTGTCAGCCTGTCGCCTAAATTGCAATATACAGAAACCCTCGGATCCCTTAGCTGGTTTTTACAGCATGCCCGGGAGGAAATGCAGCTGGCACATTCTATGTTTTTCTCTCGCTCCCAGTCCAGCATGGAAGTATTAATTTTTTTTATTTATCATATTTACATCCTCCTTTTTGCATAACATAAAATTGAGTGCGACGTGGCCGTTTACTAGTGACGTCATGTCTGACGTAAATGGGCCCGTCAAGACGTTAGGCCGTAATAACTTTGTATGCCGGCGACGCGACGACGTCGGCTCCCGCCATATTGGATTTGAGCGGAGTGCAGATTAACTTGCAAGTGAAGTAAGAATTTAAAAGCAAAGATGGTTTTACTAGCTCAATTCAGATGTTTGTGGTTTTTCTTCTATGCTGGACTGGGATTGACAGAAAAACATGGAATGTGCCAGCTGTATTTCCTCCCTAAAAACCAGCTAAAGGATCCGAGCGTTTCATGTATTGCAATTCGGGCGATGGGCTGATAACCTGTCATTACAGCAATATACCTGCAAATCTACCTTAAATACCCCTCAAAACTTTGTTAGGCGTGGCGGAATGACCTTTGTTTAGGTCGTTTACGCTCTGCCTATCCCATTGGGGATAAAAGCGTGACTATATGTATGTATGTATGTTTTGGTCTCAAACAGAGGTGAAATCACAATTTAAAATGTTATTTGTATTTTTTTCCCACTGTAATCAATTCTGTTGATCTTATTTTTAAAATCAAAGTTTATAAGTGAGCTAATGAAAGTACATAATTGTAATAAAAAGATTGAATTTATTTTCACTTAATTTGGCGTTTTGCAATTATTTTCTTAAACTCATTTATTTTTATTGCACCCGTTAACAGCAATCAGCTTTTAATAACTTGTCACTTATAGTGATAATTTAATTTAACTTGTTTGTCATAAAATGAGTAAGTTATGGGTCTTTTGATAGTTATTATTATGAGAAATTTGTTGGAATAACGAGATTAATGTTATTAGTAAATATTTATAGAAGAAGATGAATTTATGACTCAGCTGAAACACTAAAACGATATTTAAAAAGTTACCATCATTCTTCTAGTCATCTTTAATTTAATTTAATTTATATTTCTTTATTGAGAACCCAACAACAATTATATCACTATTACAAACAGTAATCTTAAAAAATTATATAGCCAATAACAGAGTTCATCATATTAAATTTACATAATAGGGTAGTAAACTAAACATAAGGTAGGCTAAGTGTGCGTGTAAGTGTGAATGTATGTGTAATGTGTAGTGTATGAGCTTCATGGCTTCATTGTAATGTAAGGGCATATTCATAGAGTATAGATTTTACTATAAACACAATTGATGAATTGATTACGGGTTAGAAAGAAAATATCGGATTCATTAAACTTCGACTCATACATACATACATACATATAATCACGCCTTTGTCCCTAATGGGGTAGGCAGAGCGTAAATGACCTAAACAAAGGTCGTTCCGCCACGTCTGACAAAGTTTTGAGGGTTATTTAAGACAGATTTGTACGTATATTGCTGTAGTGACAGGTTGTCAGCCCATCGCCTAAGCTACAATATACTGAAACCCTCAGATCCCTTAGCTGGTTTTCACAGCATGCTCGGGAGGAAATGCAGCTGGCACATTCTATGTTTTTTTCTCACTCCCAGTCTAGCATGGAAGAAACATAGGTTTGTACTATTCTGTTAATGATGGAGCTTTGACTGACTATGTTGTACTTTGCATAAGAAACGAGATATAGAAAGGAAAAAAATAATGTATTATTAGTTATAAAAAAAAACAGGCTTTATTCTATTGTTTATAAGGAAGTATAAGTTGTAAAAATTGGGCAGCTTTTGACATCACTCCGGCATTTTTCTGAGAATGAATATAAATAAATACGTAAAATATGAACAAGCTTTTCCTATATAATTATCGTATGGTAATTAGATGCAGAAACAAAAGTCATACAAAGATACATTTCCAATGATAACATAATAACACACTACACCCCACTTATCACGGAAAAAACACAAAGTGGGAGACATTGTTTGCCCAAAACGACACGATAATGAGTAAATTTTTATGTAACGATGTGAAATTATACCTTTGTCCCTTGCATTTTAGTCGAAATGTACCCTAATTGGAATAACCCTACCTAATTGTAAAAAACAAAATTTATGTTAATGATAAATTGATCACGACATGTCAACTTCTTTATTCCGAATATTTACCAAGAAACATAATGACCAACGCTTTTTTATCATTTACCTACAGCTTCCGTTTCATGGTATTTGGCTTTCTTATTTTTATCTGGAAATTAGAGATATCCTTTAATACTAAAAGTTGTTAAAAGTTCTGCTACTAAATAGTGTTTGATATAATATTAAAAAGAAATAGAATAGAATTACTTTATGGCACAAAAAACACAAGAATTACAATTTCATTAATATAAGTCATTCCTCAACATTTTACTATCTTTCGAAAACATTTACCACCGATAAAATCAGCCTATCCATAAAAGCTATTTTCTAGCCTCTTATGAGTAATTTTCTGACCACACAGCAAATTACAGTACGACGCAGTACGTAATGAACGTGGGCTGGAGCGCTGCAGTATAAGGAGAACTGTCGAATCTTAAGATTGCGGCGAGATTTCCTTTTTTTGCCACATGCAATGAAACCGTTGTCATACTTTAGGTTGCGAAACACCAGCGAGGCTTATCGAAAGTTCATGTAAGCAAAGGCTGGCATTAGATAGAGCCAACATACCATATTAGGAGGCCGACATACAATGCAACTTGTCACGTGGTAAGAGAATAATTTAGCATCCATTAAGATTAACATTATTCCATGCTGGACTGGGATCGAGAGAACAACATAGAATGTGCCAGCTGCATTTTCTCTCGAGCATGTTGTAAAAACTAGCTTAGGGATCCGAGGGTTTCAGTATACTGCAATTTAGGCGATGGGCTGATAACCTGTCACTACAGCAATATACCTGCAAATCTATTTTAAATAACCCCCAAAACTTTGTCAGACGTCGTGGACCGACCTTTGTTTAGGTCATTTACGCTCTGCCGACCACATTGGGGATAAGGACGTATGTATGTAGAATTAACAAATTCCTCTGATTCTCAAATAAGTTTCCAAAACTAGCAAGCTGATTATTTATAAATACTTTTTAAATAAATAATAAATTAAGCTTACTCGTTGTAAAACCAGTAATTCCCCTACCTTATTTAACAATTACTTATCATTTTAAAAGCCGTTAATATTTATTTTATTTCTCGCGTACATCGTAAATTGATAATTTTATATATTAGGTTAAAATTAATTTTAGTACAGTATTAAGATTCATGGGCTAAGTTCATTTGATAAAGATTATTAAATAACATTAGATGAAACTCGTAAATAAATTTTGAACTGTACGGAATGGTTAACTCTAATTATGTATAATTTTATTTCTAGGTATCTACAGTCTAGAAATCAAAGCATCTATCAATGAATTTATGTGATCAAAACAAAACCTGAATGATCACTTGACTCAGCCATTACCCATTACAAAATGCCATGTGTACCTACTAACACAATTTCGACTCTACAGAGTGTTAGGTAGAGAGATGTAAGTTATTTGTATCATCTGACAAGTTTCGAGGGTTGATCTATCATAAACAACCCTCAAAACTTGTCAGACGTGGCGGAAGGACCTTTGTTTGGGTCGTTGGCGCCCTGCCTACCTCATAAGGGATAAAGGCGTGATTATATGTACGTTATTGTATATAAGTCATCTACCAGCGCACTCTCAACATGTATAATTGTACATCTTTTTACTATTTGTACATGTATTTTGACATAAGAAAATACTATATAAACACTTTACACAAATTTGGCTAATCCCCTGTCATTTTGTTTGGACAAACCAAATTTTATTTTCCATTCCACACAATAAACCTAAACATTTTTGTTAATCTAAAAGTAACTGGTTATATATTATAATACATGTACTATTTAGTTTAAATATTTACACCTTTCTGTGTAGGACCAGACCCTGTATAATATGCACGAGCCAATTATACCAATAGATGTTGAACTAGATCGAATAAACTGGCTTCTCTCATCCATTATGCTAGTATCATGTATCACGACCATTGTAATGCTACCTAATTATGTCAAAGTAGAATGCGACATCTCATTGTATGTTAAGTGTACATTTTGATAGACACATTCGCAAAACCAGTTTGATATGAACCAGGCTAGCACGTGACATGTAAACTGTTTTATGTCCATTACCCGTTTCTTCATGTGCCAGCTGCATTTCTTCCCGGGCATGCTGTAAATGCATGCCTAATTATGTCAAAGTAGAATGCGACATCTCATTGTATGTTAAGTGTACATTTTGATAGAGACACCTAACCAGTTTGATATGAACCAGGCTAGCACGTGACATGTAAACTGTTTTATGTCCATTACCCGTTTCTTCATGTGCCAGCTGCATTTCTTCCCGGGCATGCTGTAAAAACTAGCTAAGGGATCCGAGGGATTCAGTATTTGTAATTTAGGCGACGGGCTGACAAACGACCTAAACAAACGTCGTTCCGCCACGTCTGACTAAGTTTTGAGGGTTATTTAAGATAGATTTGTAGGTATATTGCTGTAGTGACAGTTTGTCAGTCTATCGCCTAAATTGCAATATACTGTAACCCTTGCTATAAACAGCAGCCCAGGAGGAAAAGCAACTGGCACATTCTATGTTTTACTCCCGCTCCCAGTCCGGCATCGAAGCAAAATATATCACTACATAGTATAAAACAAAGTCGCTTTCTCTGTCCCTATATCCCTATGTATGCATAAATCTTGAAAACTACGCAACGTGTGTGTGAGTGAGTGAGTGATTCAATAGAAAGGTTTATATGTATAATACATGCATAATATGGCAGAGAAACACTGATAAGTGATAATTTTCGTGCGAAGCCGGGGTGGGTCGCTAGTATACCTATACATTCATACATATATTCACGCATGTATCCCTAATGGGGTAGGCAGACCGTAAACGACCTAAACAAAGGTGTCCCGCCACGTCTGACAAAGTTTTGAGGGTAATTTAAGATAGAATTCTAGGTATATTGCTGTAGTGACAGGTTGTCAGCCCATCGCCTAAATTACAATATACTGAAACCCTCGGATCCCTTAGCTGGATTTTACAGCATGCCCGGGAGGAAATGCAGCTGGCACATTCTATGTTTTTCTCTCGCTCCCAGACCAGCATGGAAGTAATAGTATACCTACGAGTATAGTACACTCCAATTACGTCTGGCTATTAGTATAAACAAACATAACCTCAAAAACGCGGCACGCTATCACAAATCAAACGGAGCACAATAAAACAGGTTCGATTAACGGTACATCACGGTGTTTGATACGTTATCGTTATCGCGATGATGACGTCACGTAACGTATACGTCGATATGTTACAACTGTGATATCATATATATTCCTTCCATGCTGGACTGGGAGAGATAGAAAAACATAGAATGTTCCAGCTGCTCTTCCTCCCGGGCATGCTGTAGAAGTCAGCAAAAGGGACTCGAGGGTTACAGTGTATTGTAATTTAGGCGATGGGCTGACAACCTGTCACTATAGCAATACACATTATAATCTAAAATTGCCCTCAATTTTTGTCAGACGTGGCGAAAGCGCCTTTTACGAGGAGTTTGACACTCTGCCTACCCCGTAAGGGATAAAGGCGTGATTTTAAGTATGTATGTATGTGATATCATAACATAGTTGATTTGATGATGTTAGAAAAAGTACAAAACCCTGCTTGTCTAGTAGAATAAATACGGTGTGTAAGGGACAGAGTCCCGCAAACTGATAGGAGTTGCTCAGTCAATGGAACTGAACAACTATTGGCTAGAATATATTTCAGGAAGCGAAAAATGTTCTAGCCAATTTTCCATACAAATTGTTTGATCGAGGTGGTCATTTTGTATGGGTGGCGCAATTTGTTTTTCATCTCCTAAAAGAATTTCTTGGTGGAAGTTTTTCAGAAGCCCTATCTGTTTGCGGGACGCTGTCCCTTACACCCGGTATTATTTTAATCAGTGTAAGGCTATATTTTTCGTATTAAATTGCATTTGTTATTATTCATTAGCACAACATGAATATATCTTATTTATAAATCTAAATAAAGTGACTTCAAAAAATAAATCGAAGTTCCATTTTATATGTTAGAATTTTATGTTTTATCAACTTAATTTGACACCCTTATGCCTGATGACATCAGAAAACATTATACTAATTACTTCTGATTTATATTTTTTTATATTTTTGTTTGTTTTTATGATGACGTCATTATAAGCAAAGCCTACAGACATCAAATCTGAAAAAAAAACAAAAGTCTGATTTTTTTTCCCATGAAAAGGTAAATTTTCTAAGGTGCCCTCTGTGTGAATCTGACAAGCGTGAATATTTGAAGAAGGACGTTTTTCAAACAGTCTTTTGTAAAACCATCGCCGTCATTTCAATTGGACATGTTAAAAAGCCTTTCAACTAATTTATTCCGTCACAAATCGGTAATTTCGTGTGAAAATATGAAACAGGCGTCAAAGCGTATCTAATCTATCTGAAAAGCGTTGAATGTATAGAAATTCGGTTGATTTGTAGTGTAACATGAAAACAGCTGATAATATAAACTAAACAGATGAAATACGTGAAATTCTTACTTATCTTTTTTTTTATTCGCCGCGTATATTCAGATTTGTATAATGGTGGGTAGGTTGGTTTTCGAAGTCATTAAGGTTAAACCTTAACCTTAGGTAACCTTATTTCTGCTAAACAAATCATTGAAATTTAAAAAAAAATATACATCTAAGAAATTAGTTCATGGCCTACAATTGCAACATATAAAAATATTCTTGTTCATTAATAAGTATGCTAAGAAAAGCTGTTTTTATCAGTAAATTTGATATTCCTTCTAAACTATTAGGAGTGATTTCACGGTTTCTTCGGGAAAATATCCGTATTATGATTATGTAAAATTGAAACATAGCTTTTTTAATCCGGCTCATAGTTTTCATGGTTTTACCTTTTTTGTGCATATTTCGCACATTTTTCTTTTCTTCCATGCTGGCCTGGGAGCGAGAGAAAAACATAGAATGTGCCAGCTGCATTTCCTCCCGGGCATGCTGTAAAAAACAGCTAAGGGATCTGAGGGTTTCAGTATATTGTAATTTAGGCGATGGGCTGACAACCTGTCACTACAGCAATATACTTACAAATCTATCTTAAGTAACCCTCAAAACTTTGTCAGACTTGGCGGAGCGACCTTTGTTTGGGTCGTTTACGCTCTGCCTACCCCATTAGGGATAAAGGCGTGATTATATGTATGTATGTATGTTCGCACATTTTTGACGCAGCCACGGACGTAACTGCCACGCCGTAGCGCGCGCTGATTTGAACGATATTCTAAGACATTACGGGCGACGGTTGCATATCTTGAAATCTACCTGCTCATCTGCCGGCATGAAGCACCTTAAGGAAATTCTGTGGCACTGTTCTTTGTCGTCGAAATTCATATATCGAACTTAAATCGTCATCTTTCCGCTGTAATTATGATGAACCAACAAAACATAAATCATAGCCATCAAATAGGTAGGTGTATAAAGGTAAATACTTACCTACTATATACCACAGGTCGAAAAATGATAAAATTATAAATACTAAATGTGATTTATCAAAATCCAATAAATAATACAAACATACACGAAAATTAAATTGGAGTAAGATAACGGAACAACTTAATATAAATAAAATTTGCATTTTATTTATTACAAATTTGTAGTTGTCACTTGTTATTGCAAAACTAAAAGTGAAACTTATGTAAATTTAAGTATTAATTTGTCGAGTGTCAGTTTGTCATTTAATTATCGTAATATTTGCATAAATTATTTTAAGTAAATTATTTTACTTAACCATGTAGAGGCTAAGTATATTATTTGGACTTTCCTTACGACTTATACATACATATTATAATCACGCCCTAATCCCTAATGGGGCAGGCAGAGCGTAAACGACCCAAACAAAGGTCATTCCGCCACGTCTAACAAAGTTTTGAGGGTTATTTAAGATAGATTTTTAGGTATATTGCTGTAGTGACAGGATGTCAGCCCGTCGCCTAAATTACATTTACTGCAACCCTCGGATCCCTTAGCTGGATTTTACAGCATGCCCGGAAGGAAATGCAGCTGGCACATTCTATGTTTTTCTCTCGCTCCAGGCCAGCATGGAAGTAATGGATTCTTAATCTCGATTCTTCATTAATGTACCTACGACCTTGAATAACCTCTTGAGAGCCCGATGGTGTAGTGGATAAGGCCACTGCCTCCTGAGCGAGAGGTCGTGGTTCGAATCCTACCACGTACCAATATTTTTTTTCGGTTTTCGAATTTCATATGTAGGTACGTTTATTCGGAGCTTTTTCCGTGCTTTGGAAGGCACGTTAAGCCGTTGGTCCCGGTTAATATCGTTTAATACCTCGTTCAATCCCCTAGATAGCCGACCCCGTAAAAAACGAGATAAGGCTAGGGAGATGATGATGACCTTGAATAACCTCTGATAAGAGTTCTGAGCCAAATCAGGGACTTTTATTGAATTAGCGAAAATTTCTAAGGCCGTAATATAATAATCTTTTAATCTATATCAGAACATATTCGAGCTTCGAATATAATAGAAGCTTTCACAAGCTCTGCCATTGAAATTTATTAGGCAGAAATTCTTCTTCTTAGCGAGTGGATTATCGAGTCGAATGCGTAGAATGTATTCTAATATCTAATAAATAATGCGAGGAAAAAGATTTCAGATTTCACATGTGCCTCGATTTTTTAGGCGTCCTTTTGACGTACAATTTGTACAGAAAATCATTATATTTATTTAACAAAAACATCATATAAACAGGACATACAAAACAAAGACACAACAGGCACTGCTTATTTATAAAAAGAAATTTCTTACAGCTGACCTACAGAAGTGATCTTTTTAATGATATGATCATGTCACTATCCAAGGGATCCGAGGGTTTCGGTATATTGTGATTTAGGCGATGGTCTGACAACCTGTCACTACAGCAATATACCTATAAATCTATCTTAAATAACCATCAAAACTTGTCAGACGTGGCGGAATGACCTTTGCTTAGGTCATTTGCGCTCTGCCTACCCCATTAGGGATAAAGGCGTGATTATATGTATGTATGTACTATCCATTTCGAAGTAGGTAGAACTTAATAAACAGGGCAAGTTTTGAGAGTATACAATCGTATCTGAAGTGCTACCTAAGCATAATTTGACCCGAACTGTAGTGTAGTCTTCCTACACTTCTTCCATGCTTGCATGCATAGAATGTGCCAGCTGCATTACCTCCCTGGGATACTGTAAAAACCAGCTAAGAAATCCGAGGGTTTCAGTATATTGCAATTTAGGCGATGGGCTGACAACCTGTCACTACCGCTATATACCTACAAATTTATCTTAAATAACCCTTCAAACCCTGTCGGACGTGGCGGAACGACCTTTGTTTAGGTCGTTTACGTTCTGCCAACCCCATTAGGGATAAACGCGTGACTATATATTTGTATGTAATCTTCCTCCATAGGAATATGTGTGATCTAAAATATGTAGGAAATTGTTGTATTTGTGCGAAAGAAATTGTTTCTCACATCCTCATCATAAGTACTTAATCTGTCCCCTTGTTTTAATAAAGAGCAGGAAAAAGAACTCTCATCTGTCTCAATATTGTAAGAGACAGCTTCTCTGTCCCGTATCATTTCATATTTCCGTCTGCTATTATATGTGTATTGATACCTATATTTATTTACCGTCATAATACAGTAGCGTACTTTCATACATACATACATAAATCACGCCTTTATCCCTTACGGGGTAGGCAGCGCGTTTAACGCCTCGTAAAAGGCGCTTTCGCCACGTCTATTAAAAATTGAGGGCAATTTAAGATTGTAATATGTATTGCTTTACTGACAGGTTGTCAGCCCATCGCCTAAATTACAAATTACTTTCATAGACATTTTATTATTAACTAAAAAGCATATTGATGTTGGAGGCCAAGATCCACTTTGGATTGCCGAGCCAGCGAAGTAAGTAAATAGTATATCTCAGAACAAACCTATTTATTTAAACTTAAATTGAAATTATGTTCACCCACCTAGGCTTACATAGGCTTGTATTTATAATGCGATCTCAAGACTGAAAGCAATTTTAAGTATGGATTTAACAGCTCATTTTTTGAACTCAAACTCGCTGTCAACTCAAGTGCTGTTTATAAATGCCTTATTGCTTTTCACATTGATAGCATTTTTATCATCCTAAAAAAAGTTTAAAAAAAAAAAAATCATTTCTTTCATTACGTTTCATCTACTTACCAATAACATAGGAGTATCCGTCAAGCGTCAACACGCACTTCCTAGGCGCACCTGAGGTGGACCGATGCCTCTGAGTTCTGGGTGCTGCTCCCAAGGCCCGACCACCTCCAGGGTCGCTGTGGCATTTGTGCACCAGCTCCTTGTCCGCCACATTACTGTTCCCGTCCACAGAGCCCTGTCTGCTCCCCTCGAGTAAAGCTTTCCCCCGACGCATCATCACATCATACGCTATCTCCAGTTTAGCACTAGTCACTCTCACTGAATCACTTTCGGTGTAAATGCACTCGGTGAGCCGCAATCACTTCTCAATTCAAAATTCACTTGGTGTCAGTAAAATTTCACTGAAATTCAGTATATCTCTACTGAATTCTAAAACTCACTTTCTTTCAAAATTCGTATCACTCAACTGTCAACTTCAGAATCTCACTTTTGGATTCAGAAACTCTCCATTCTTCGCAATTCGTCTCTATTTTCGCGATCTATTTTTATCACAACCACGACACGTCTATGCTCGCAAATCGATCGATGAGAAATTCTTTCCGCGGGATATGTTTACAAATTCAACACAGTATGTTTTGATATGTAGCAGATTTTGTGTCGTAAATTATGACGTTTTCATTGCTTCCCACTGAATAGCTAATAAAACAGAGTTATTAGGAGAGCCAGTTGGCAGGCGTCAATGAGTGATGTATTTATAGTATTAATTTTTAAAAACTATCTTCGATAAGTAGGTTGTTATCTAGAAATGTTTATCTTATCTGTGACGCGATTATCTTTTGAACGATAAAAGTGATTAAATTTTGACTAAGATTAATTTAAGCTTTAGGCATTTAGTACTACGAATCTAGGCCAAAAAAGTATGCAGGTATATCTGTTACATTTGGATATTACAAGAGGAACAAAATGATTTCAAATGTTATAGAACATGAACCTATATTTTAGATATACAAAACATACCTACATTTAGAAATACTTGTATTCCCAAAAGTCAGTTTATCAAAGGTGTACTAAGAATGTTACATTTGCAGTTTAAGTGTTTTTATTATACTCTCTTGCTCTGACCTGTGTTATTTGTAAAGGTCACTTTTTTAACATTTTGATATCACATTTACAATCTTTTACATGACATAATCAAAAGCAGTAGATGTAATAAAACATCATTTTTATTGAAGTCTGTCATTTCACTGTTGATTTTAAACATGAAAGCAGTAATACATCATGCAATAAATTATCATATTTTATTGACAATTTGTAACTTTACTTTGAAGTGAGTGTAGTTGTAAATATTTTTTATTTCCTTTCTTATTTTTCTCAGTATACATAAATCCTAAGTTTTCCAATCCAAAGTACCCCATTTACATCTATTATTTTCTTTATTAATGTTTATATTTAAGTAGGCTGCCAGCCTCTTGGAAACCTTGCCTCGATGTGACGTATTGGATGAAATGTTGTATTTGTAAAACGTGAGTTGTATTGACCCTCTGTTATTGTGGTCGATATTAAAGAATTTCATCTACTTACAGTATATCCAACTCAGTTTTAGAATAAAGGTAAACAAAGTTTCATGTTTTTTTTATCTAAGATCATGTTTCTAAAATAAGTTTTAGCTAATTAATATATATGACAACATAATGAAATAGCAGTTTTAGTAATTTAACTACTTTGTCAACATGTATAGTTTATTTTTGAAATGTGTTTTTTATTAAAGAAACATAAACTTTGTTTACCTTTATTCTAAAACAAAGTTGGTAATACTATAAGTAGGTATATCAGCAAAAGATTTTTTTTTTTTAATTTATATTTTTTATTTATTTATTTAGTTGCAAAAATATATACACATGAATGCTTGGAGAGATATCAAAGTAGGCACTAATAAAATTTAAATGGTATTAAATTGACATTAATATTGTATGACGGATCCATAATGACTATCAAATTGATTTATTATCACAAATTGGATTTCTTGTTCCAAACAAGGTAGGCTATACCTATTTACCTAGATATTTTTTGTGTATAAACCAAAATATGCTTTATTCATTAATATTTTTTGGGTCTATTTAATTACTTATATCTCTAGAAATTGATCCTATAAATATATAAGAAAAGAATTTACTGCACATTTGATAAATAATTAATATTCATCTTTGACATGTAAAAATAAAATAAGAATATTCGTACAGTCTGTAATAAAAATACAAATAGGTAGGTATAATTCAAAATTCAGGTAGCGTTCAGCTATGAATATTAAGATAGTTATTATGTATGGGTGCTTCACGCCTGAAATTTGACACGGAAGACTGAAATGCGCAAAATTTTCATGATGCTGAAAAACATGTCTGCCATCACAACAAAAAAAACTTTGTTATAGGCGCAGATGTTAACAAAACGCCAAAAGGACCTTTGTTCTACGTAATAACCGCGAAATTTAGCGAAGTTAGCGCGTATGAAATTCCAAATTAACTCCGAATTGTTTTTAAACTCTACGTCACGGTCGCTACAAAATTTTCCGTAGAGACTTCTCGGCAAAATGCGACCGTTTATCTAAATGTTGGCGTTTATTTCGTCCAATATTGCGTGTAATCAAAGGTGAGAACACAAAAAGTTATGTTCTCGCGACAAGTGTTGTTTTTCCGCCATAGTAACGTTTGGCTCATAAAAGGTTGCGTCATGGCTCACGGCCATACCCCCTGCCGAGGGGGGTTGCTCCCCCATTTGTAAACAGATTGTGACGCTGTCCACTCTGCTATGGACTTCGCCAAATCGTAACCAACAGGTGGTCTCCTTCCCTAATTCTTAAGCCTATTCCTACGCACGCCTGCCACTCTCCTTTATTATTTCAAAACAAAAACACGTTCGGAATTCCAAAACAAAATAAAAAAAAAATATTTGTTCCTTTTTAAATTTTACTTTTTCTAATGGTCAATAATTCCAACTGGCCAGTGACAACAAAGGGCACGTTCACGGGGTCCGATTTTCGCGTTCACGGCGGCATCGCGACGCGCAACCGAGCGGCTTGGAGGCCTGCGCGCGACTGTCGCACATGCCGCCTAGCCACAGGTAGCTGATTACAGCGAATACGATCTGATCTTGCAGACAGCTGATTTTGTCAGATCAAAAGAGTAATGCAAAAGTATTAGGACTTGTGAAAGTTCTGTCAGAAGAAAGTTTTGAAGTAAGCATTAATTTATTGACAAGGTAACATTAAATAAATTAGGATAATATGATCATAAACATCTACATTTTAAATTAAATAATTAAAAAGATAAAAAACAAATATTAGTTGAGAAAATCATAAATCTAAAATCATGCAAAGCGTTTATTATAAGTGGATTAAGTATTATTCTATTTGTATCTTATTGACCTTTGAAAATACAAAGTTCAATCAAAATAAATAAGTTATTTAATTCCGTGTCCAATCAAAAATAATTTGTTACTAAATAATATTGTAAATCTGGTATTTCCTAATGTTATTGAGTTATTATGCTTGTATGTATTATATTGATGTTTTTTTTTGCAAGTTTATTACAACAGCCAAGCATCAAACGCCGGACTAATTTCTTCGAACCAAAACTGACCAATCAGAACCGTTCGTGTGTGTTATTTTTAGAATTTCACTTCCAAATTCAAATCCCAGGGATATTGACCAATTTCCTTTTAAAGGTGAGGCAAGATATCCGGTATGTTACGAGCAATCTCTGTGCCCGTGATTTCGTCGTCAATCAATGCTATTACTAGGTTCAGTACACGATTTTATTGGCGGCAATTCTGTATGCACTATTCCTTAGCTAGCGCTGTCACTTTCTTAACTTTGACATAAGAACAGTCTTATGTCAAAGTCAAGAAAGTGACAGCTCTAGCTAAGAATTAGAATTAGGATTATGTAGCGAGAATCGACACCATTTGCTATGAATTTACTCTTGATTCACGACTAAGCCAAAAACACCGATGAATACAGTAAGCTATTCTCCCTAATTAAATACAAAAAAATACTTTTTTGTCAGATTATAATAAAATGCAATAAACATAAACATTGAGGGAGTCTAGTGTGAAAATGTCTATTGTAGAAGTGCGAAATACTTTTTATACATGTTGTAACAGAAACGGTATATGCACACGAAATGATATGAACTAGCCCATGAAACTGAACAACTTTTCCAAAGGAACATAGGTCGAAATACGAAAAAAGAAATGATCTTTCATACAAAATGCATTGGCTGATAGCGCGTGTAGTATGGGAAGTTTTTTTTGTTTCGTATTTCGACCCTTTGGGAAAGTTGTTCAGTTTAATGGGCTAGTTCATATCCTTTCGGGTGCGTATACCATTTCTGTTACACGTTGTATAAGGGCTTTTACGATTTTTTGGAGATTTTGTTTAATTTGTTGTTTTTCTGTCTGTTGTATGTTGTCTGATCGAACGCCCCGATGCATCCTGGTGACAATATTTTTCATACTTATACCAGGCCACTCAGAAAGTATTGCGATAAATAGTTTTTATATATGGGAGACTGGCCGGTTAGAATCTTTTTTGAAAATATGATTACTTGTAAGTAAAAATATGTGTGTTCCATTTTCAAAATTTCCCTCCACATTTTTTGCGAGCCAATTCAAAGTATCGTGTCTTACTGAAAAATGGATCTGCGCCGGGAACATTTTAGAGCTATGATTTTTTACGATTTCAAGTGTCGCCTGAAACCGGTTGAATCGTTCGATAGACTTCAAATGGCATTTATGGATGAAAGCCTCTCCAAGGCAACCGTGTATCGTTGGTATAACGAATTTAGGCGCGGTCGACCAACCTTGGGGGATGAAGAAAGAAGCGGTCGCCCTTTGACGGCTATTACGGAAGAAAACGTGCTAGCAGTGAAAAAATTAATCCAAGATAATAGGCGAATTACATATCAGGAGATTCAGCACATATTAAATATTGGATCGGGAAGCGTTCACGAAATACTACACGGGCATCTTCGCGTGAGGAGGATAGTATCGCGCTGGGTGCCGCACTACCTCACCGACGCTCAGAAGCAGGCCCGGGTGGAATGGTGCCGTGATATGCTGAACAAATTTGAAGCAGGCTCGTCTCGGCGTGTTTACGACATCGTAACAGGTGATGAGTCCTGGATTTATAAATACGATCCAGAAACCAAGCGCCAGTCGACAGTTTGGGTGTTTCAAAATGAACCAACGCCTACCAAAGTGAAGCGATCTCGAAGCGGGGGGAAGATTTTGATCGCCAGCTTTTTTAATTTGACTGGCCACTTGGCCTCAATTCCCTTACGAGATCAAAGAAGCATTAACGCCGAATGGTATACTACCAAATGTTTACCAGAAGTTTTTTCTGTTGTGAGCAACAAGCGACCAAACACAGGGCTCCGCGGACTACTGCTCCACCACGACAATGCGCCTGCACACACCGCGCTCAAAACGAGGGACTTCCTGGACAGCACACCAGTCAAACTCCTGGGTCACCCTCCTTACAGCCCTGATCTAGCACCGTGTGACTTCTTTTTATTTCCAAAAATAAAAAAACAGCTCAAGGGGATACAATTTTCGTCGCCGGAAGATGCGCTGGCTGCGTTCGAGCAGGCTGTAAACGAGGTGTCTACGGCGGACTGGAAAAAGTGTTTTGAAAACTGGTTCAGACGCATGAATCTTTGTATAGAGGCTGGTGGAGAGTACTTTGAAAAGATTTAATAAAAATATATGTACCTGTAGAACAATTTTTTTTAGTGTCGCAAATCTTTCTGAGTGTCCCACGTATAAACTACGTAAAATGTTTCAGATATGTTCCGTTTAATGACCACTAGCAAAGATAGCTACCGGGATAGGCACAGATGTTGAAAAACTTTGTAACCAAAGTTTAACGGATAGTTCCTTGACATCTTGTAAGTAGGTCAGACTTCTTTGTAGGCCGTGAGTTCAAACAAATCTAAGAACCTTAGTGTCAGAGTTTTAAACCACCTTTGAAGGATTTTGTAACTACAATTGTCAATGATAGCCAATGAGACTGACAGCTTATCGTACTTTCTGATACTAATCATCATCTTACTGGTCAGACCATTGTCCCAAATGCTGTCTCAGAATATGTAAGAATGTTATGTTGTTTTAAGTATTTTTTTTTGAAATATGTAAAAAAACCAGTACCCTCGTTCAATCCCCTGGATTGGGTAACCGACCCCGTGAGATGCGGGATAAGGCTAGGGAGATGATGATTAAGGAGGAATGTGCAGAGCCAAGATAAACCTTTTTAAGGTTTAATGGTACTAAGAATTTGATAAATAAAAAAAGAAAAAGTAAATTGTAAACCTTCCTTCAAATTTATACATCGCCAGTAAAATCGAATAAATTTCGGTTTGATAACCAATGTCTCAAACTACTATACTACAGAAGCAGTAGGTCAGTGCATACAAGATTTTACAGGCTATTTACACAGTAACAAGTATTAAACAAGAGTATCACAGTTCTGCTATTGTTATGAACTACACAACAAAAGGAGAGCAAATGTAGTTGCGCATATTAAATTACATTCACAACAATAATTTCTAAGAACGTGGAGACGTTCTTAGAGTAATTATGTGACTAGGCACAAGTTATTTGCTATCCCGGAAATAACTAAAATGGAAAAAAGTCTAAAATTTTAAAAAAGGCAAATTGTTTTATTTTGTAGAAGGGTGATATCAAACCTACTGCTACACTGCAGGTAAACCTTTTTTTATATGGTACTTTAATGGTAACGTTTTTCATTTTAAAAAAGGATATAAAAGATAAAAAGTCGATACCTGAGCAAACCAATTACAAATAAACCAATTACAAATAAAAAAAGGAATCAATATTTCATGATCAGTAGATCATAAATAATTTCATTCAGGTTAACGATAGTTCAACCGGAGTGAGAACAGTTAAAACTCCGATGTGCCCTAGTTTAATAGGTCAGGAAGTTGTGAAAAATGGACAATTCAAGCTTGAAGTTAATTTTTATTAGAAATGGCTTTGCTCTTGATTCTATACACTAAGTCAGGGATAACCGTGACAGACTCGACGATGGAGTGAGCGCACCCAGAAGATGCCTGTTATTGCACTGATAATCTCACGCATTGACGGAACACAGCAAATTGTTTGTCACCGGTCTCCGGTAAGAGGGTGGTCGCGAGCCAGTCGGTCCCTTGCAGAGCCTACCACCGCTTTGTTGGGATCGTTCAGCCGGACTTATTGACAGGCAAGCCAGTGTTGCAGTTGCCCGGGGTGGACCACTAGGAGGTAGATCCCATCCTACCCCAAAAACAAACAGCCTTATACACCGAAGTGTCCAGATAGGTATGAATGATAATTAGGTTCTTATATATGAAAATGCCGATACTGAATACTGGCAACTATGAAAGAACGGCAGTTTCAAATGTAAGAACTCAATATTTATTTAGCTTAAACAATATATATCAATAATTGAATCTGTTGATGCATTTTCTTTCTACTGGAAGTAAGTAAGTTAACGGTATATTAAATGTGTTGTCATCAGCAGCTGCATAACTACTAAGCAAAGGGTCGTATATATAAAGCGTTCTGAAGACTGAGAGCAATCGTAGGTGTGGATTTGACAGATCGTTTTGTATTGAAATGACATTTCTGATACGAACTCAAACTTGCCGCCAGTTATAAATACGACCCTAAGTTAGCATGTAGCTGCGTGATAAGTGATGCTGATAAAAAAAATAATTACTATATAAGAAATTACATTCAAATTAAGAATTGCTACTAGGTATTAATGTGCTTGTAATAAAAAATAATGCCAGGCACGTGCAAAGCCAAAGTAGGCCGCTAGTACATCATAATCCAGGACCCACTTTTAATTTAAATGTGGAGCTCATACTAATCCCAGATTACCTAAGTTTCCAGTTGAAGGTCACGAACAATGCTCCTCATATATGAATCCGCTTGAGTTCGCTCTTACAGAGTTATAGGCACGGCATATGCAGAGTTATAGCAAGTAGGCACGTAAGTAATAGAATATCTCAAAAAAACTCTTACAAAACACTAAAAACAAAGAAGAAATTAAAGGAAGAAAAATCTACAGGCAAAAGATAAATGTTCATTGAAGATGCGGCATTAGTATTAAAAAGGTATTGTAATATTTGTAATGGATAAGCAACACATTTTCCTTATTATTTTTCAAATATACATTGAACCCATACAGACCAGAGAGGCTACACTAATGTTTTATAATCCACTTTTAAGTGAAATGTGGAGCTCAGACAAATCCCACATTATCTAAGTTTCCAGTTGCAGGTCATAAGCAATCATCTCCCTAGCCTTATCCCGTATCTCACGGGGTCGGCTTCCTAATCTAGGGGATTGAACGAGGGTACTGGTTTTTACACAAAGCGACTGCCATCTGACCTCCGCAACCCAAAAGGGAATCCAGACCAAATCCTAGATTAGGTCAGAGTTTTCAAACCGCCAATGCTTAGCACTGGCCTCTGATATGGCTTAACGACTAATATCTACGGTATTAAACGATATTAACCGGGACCAACGGCTTAACGTGCCTTCCGAAGCATGGAAAAAGCACCGAATAAACGTACATATGAAATTCGAAAACTGAAAAACACAGGTCATAAGCAATGCCCCTAAACAATTCGCATGAGTTTGCTTTTATACAGTTACTATATCTCGAAAAAACTCTTCGAAAACACTAAAACCAAAGAAGAAAAATCTACAGGCAAAAGATAAATGTTGATTGAAGATGCAGCATTAGTGACAGTATTTACAAGGTACTGTAATTTTTGTAATGGAAAAGCTCGTGTTACCAATCGACTAGAAGAAGAAGAAGCTCGTGATTAAAATAAAACATCACATTTCCCTTATTATTTTTCAAATACGGAGTGTAAAGGACATCGTCCCGCTAACTGATAGGGGTTGCTCAGTAAACGATACTGAACAACTTCCACCAAGAAATTCTTTCAGAAAGTAAAAATAAAAATTGGCTTTTCCTTACAAAATGAACATCTCGATCAGGACTATTTGTATGGAAAAAACAATTTTTATTTTTACTTCCTGAAAGAATTTCTTAATGAAAGTTGTTCAGTGTCGTTGTGTTGACTAAGCAGCCCCATCCATCCATCAGTTTGTGGGACGCTGTCCCTTACACCTGGTATTTTATAATCCAGGAATCAGTTTTAATTTAAATGCTGAGCTCTTAAAACCCCACATTATCTAAGTTTCCAGTTGAAGGTCACGAACAATGCCTCTCAGATATAAATTCGCATGAGTTCGCCCTCATAGAGTTATGAAGCAAAGTTTGGAGCAGTGAAGTTAAACTTTTGAATATGTAACTAAGTAGGTACATAAATTTACTATATTAATATACACACATACATTTAGTCACACCTTTATCCCTAACGGGGTTGGCAGAGCGTAACCGATATAAACAAAGGTCGTTTCGCCACATCTGACAAAGTTTCGACGGCCTCTCAAGACAGATTTGTAGGTATATTGCTGTAGAGACAGGTTATCAGCCCATCGCCTAAATTGCATTATACTGAAACCCTCGGATCACTTAGCTGATTTTTACAGCATGTCCGGGAGGAAATGCAGTTGGCACATTCTATGTTTTTCTCTCGCTCCCAGTACAGCATGAAAGAAATTATCAAGGTACTTGTAGTTTATTTCTCAAAGGATGAACCACTTGCCTATTCTTCTTCTTCTATAGGCATTACATAACAAAAAACAATCATGACATGATTATAACTATGAAAACAAAAGAAATAAATAGTATTGAAAAGTGTAACAGCATCATTCTATAAGTACTGAAGAATTTATGAATGTGCTTTGTCCTCTTGATATTATTTATTCCCAGTACGATACTTTTTTGTAAATTTTAATTACACAGATGCAAATCCGGGGCGGGTCGCTAGCATTTTATAATCCAGAAACCACTTTTTAATTGAAATGCTGAGTTCATACAAAACCCCACATTATCTAAGTTTCCAGTTGAAGGTCACGAAATATGAATCCGCTTGAGTTC
Organism: Scrobipalpa costella; assembly: GCA_949820665.1. Taxonomy (NCBI): domain Eukaryota; kingdom Metazoa; phylum Arthropoda; class Insecta; order Lepidoptera; family Gelechiidae; genus Scrobipalpa; species Scrobipalpa costella. Next base: position 18,141,153 of record OX463303.1, read on the forward strand.
GCTCTTATACAGTTATGGAGCAAAGTTTGGAGCAGTGAATTTTAACTCTTGAATATTAAAGTTAGTAGGCACATAAGTTGTAAATAGAGATTGGTCTGAATATTCTTCTTTTTTCATACAATGTGTAACGGAAAGGGTATGTATGCACTCGTATGTGAATTTGCCCATAAAACTGAACAACTTTTCCCAAGGAACGCCTACATCGAAATACGAATAAAGAAGTTGAATTCACACACAAACTGTGCTATCGGCTGTTGCGTTTTTTATGGGACGTTTTTTGTTCTAAACACTGATAAATTAACAATATACAATTACACCTTTATCCCTAAAGGGGTTTGCATGGTGTCAACGACCCAAATAAATGTCAATCCGCCACGTCTGCAAGCTTTGAGGGTCATTTCAGATAGGTGGGTAGGAAATCCTATTCCACTCCAAAATACCGAATCAATGGGAATAGGAAGGGAAGTAACTGGTACGTTCTATTATTTTTATCTCTCTCAGTCCATAGCAGGTAACAAATTACACAAAGTAAGATGGCGTTATCTAGAAACAAAGTTACAAGTTGGAGACGTAAATCGAATTAGTAGAATCAGAGTCATTAAAAAGTCATTAATACTTCCCTGTCGAGGTAAGTTCGTTATTACAACGGCCAAGTAATAAAAATACAATTTGTACCCATTAATTATTAATATTATTATAATAATGTTTGATACTTACGTAGGTTGTAAAGCAAATAATATTGAGTGATTGATTACATAAAATAACATCAACGTTCTCATTAGCCTTTCCCCGTATCCCACGGGGTCGGCTACCTAATCTAGGGGATTGAACGAGGGTACTGGTTTTTACACAGAGCGACTGCCATCTGACCTCCGCAACCCAGAAGGGAAACCAGACCCAATCCTAGATTAGGACAGAGTTTTCAAGCCGCCAATGCTTAGCACTGGCCTCTGACATGGCTTAAAGACTAATATCAATGGTATTATACTATATTAACCGGGACCAACGGTTTAACGTGCCTTCCGAAGCACGGAAAAAGCGCCGAATAAACGTACATATGAAATTTGAAAACCGAAAACACATTCGAAACACGACCAGGAGGCAGTGGCCCCTATCCACTACACCATCGGACTCTCTGATAGAAATTGCGTAAATTGACAAAAATATGCTCAAAGAAATATTGGTATTGACACAGCATAAAATCTCAAAATGTGATCACACATAAAGGTAAAGTTACAAATATCTCAAGGGTAGCTTACTAAACATGCTGATGGTTACCCGTGCAATACCTAAGGGAGAAAAGACGGATAAAAAACTCAGAACAGGTAAAACAAATATTGGTAAAGACATTGGACCCTAGAGGTTTCCTTGACAAGTACTGACTTGGAACGTGAACAGGGTTTTTCAAAGGCTTTGCTCGGAAACTTTGTTTCGTTAGTCTTTGTAGAGACTTTCTGATTTTTCGTGTTATTTTGGAATAATTTGCTAATAATTCTTTAGTAATTCCACCTGAATTAGGTACAATTTCAACTTACAAAAAACTTGTCGAACTAAATTCTGTGCCGCAGTTCCCAACTTTTGACCAGACGTAGTAATAAAAAAAAAGGTTAAGTATAAAGGGTGTAACAAAAAAGTACAAACTAAACTTTAGGGTACCTACCCATGAAACTGAAAAACTTTCCCCAGGATCATAGGATGAGAAAGAAAATAAAATGGACCCATACAAAATATTTTATTATAGTCCATAGTACTATCTTTCGGCTGGCTGCGATGTTGACTTTGTTTGCGGTGGCAGTGTAAACCATGCCACACTATCTTGCCCGGTGTCACAGAATATATAATAGTACTACATACAGAATGGACATTCACCTTCCTTCCCCAGTCCGGCATACGTCACACTCCGCGCCGGATTGTGGGCCACATTGAGCGTACGCTTAGCGGGTATAGTGCGCGCATGTTTCCCAGTGTAACGGAAATAATAAAGTTTTGTGTTCCAAAGATGGTTAGGTACTGTTATGTGTACGGATGTCATTCTACCACAAGATATGACTCCAATAGGAACTTTTGTAGATTCCACAGTGATGAGAGACGGTAAGAAAATTCATACAAAATATGCAACATAATCTATTCTAACTATTCAGTTACAGTGAACTACTTTAAAACGTTGGTTTAATCAAGAACAAGATTAATCAAGTGATGATTATGACCGGAATTACAAAATTTGTCAACCCTCATAACACGCACACAAACGCATGCCAAGTGCAACATGCCGTCTGTCGATGTCTGACCAAAATGACATTGTAGTTAGGAGTGTTCGAGCTGTTCCGGTGTGCCCCAACACTTGCAGTCAATCCGCAATACAAGTGACTAAATTCTGGGCCGCTACGATGTAATTTCTCATGTTCGATCGACACGCTAAGAAGAAGAAGAAGAAGATAGTATTTCGACCTACGTACTTGAGAAAAGTTGTTCATTAACATAGGTAAATGCATAACCTAAAGTTTGGTCAGGTAATTATACTTACACCCGGTATTAGAGGGGGAATTCCCACAAATACTCGCTATCGCTGGTTCATCTAGTGCAACAATATAACAAATTGTTGGAGCAAGACGAGGAATGGTGCGTCCACACGCGAGGACTGAATGATGGTGATCCAATTACGGGAAGGTCGTGGTTAAGAGTAGGAATACTTTTCATTATTTATAACTGAAACTTTTTGTACGATTCAACCTTAGGTTTTTATAATGTAGTTATTAAAACACTTGTACTTGTTCCACTTAATGTAATTTAATCCTACCGGTTTCGCTAACTTATAGCATCATCAGGGATTTATTTTTTCATGTTTTTTTTAATAACTACATTATAAATATGGAGTTTCACCAAGTGCCGACAATCGCAAGTATAAATTATACTTAGATTTTTATTACAATTTCGACCATTTAACAGGAAAACCAAAGCAAATAACTTAATTTACAGATTTTATATAGTAGAGTTAACCCTACAGAACTGAAAAATATAAGGTCAAAGGTCGCGGGTTGAGATTCTGTCTGCGGTTGAATTTTTAATACCTATGCTGTTTCTCATATTTTAGTATGAAAATGTGCACTTGTGAGTGCATAAAATGATATAGAAAATAGGAAAAAATAAAATACTAATAACTGTGTAAATAATTTTTCAATTTCTTCCATACTGGACTGGGAGCGAGAGAAAAACGTAGAATGTGCCAGCTGCATTTAATTCCGAGCATGCTGTAAAAACCAGCTAAGGGATCAGAGGGTTTCAGTATATTGTAATTTAGGCGATGGGCTTACAACCTGTCACTACAGCAATATACCTAAAATTATATCTTATATTAATAATTAATTAATTATTAATTAATAGTAATATACCTACAAATATATCTTAAATAACCCTCTAAACTTTGTCATACGTGGCGGAACGACCTTTATTTAGGTCGTTAATTATATGTACGTATGGGTACAATTCTAAATTGATACAAATCATTTATCGAACTAAGTTTCATATTTAGTGCAAATTCCACTTGAGAGCAGAAACTTGGGCCTCCATGTTTGTGAATTGTAAACAGCATGCAGATTGCGAGCCGGCATTTGGAACTGCAAACATAACTGCTGCATATCTGATTCTGAGTGCATATCCCGATCTATCAGATGTATTGTAGTGTTGATCGAGGATTTTGTATTTGAGAGTTATTTCTAAGAGACATTTCATACATTGTGGGACTATGTGCAGCATCGCTTCATGACCTGATACCCCCCTCACCATTCCATCTCCGGGGTACGAGACGCCGGTTGGGATTCCACCCTTATGTTGTCGACATTCCAAGTTTTCGCACAAAGCGGTACGCTTCTACATTTTTAATGCGAACGGCCAAAGTGTGGAACTCCCTGCCTGCGAATCTATTTCCGGAACGTTATAACCTGGGCCTTTTCAAGGCGAGAGTGAACAGGCATTTTCTAGGCAATCATGCTCCATCATAGTCTACATCATCACTTACCATCACGTAAGATGGCGGACAAATGATTGCCTATCAAATATATAAAAAAAAAAACTATTGTCATAGAAATAAGTTTATTGTAAAAATGATACAATACAATATTGATTGATTCTAGATACCGCCGGCTAAAACTAAAAATAAAATCTATCTGTCACATTCAAAAAATTTTAAACCGTCAGGCGATTTACATTTTGTCCGCTAGATTTTGACACCCTGTTGCACCGTTTCCCCAGTATTTCTGTCAATTTTATCCGCTATAACATATGACGACTGGTAAAAATGACAGATAACGCATAAAACCACCAACTTTTAATCAAAAACCGTAGAGGATAGATATTCTGTCATTTTGCAATGTTTTAGTCTGAAAGTGACAAATAATTTAAATTTTAGTTAAGTTTGGTTTTACTGTTTAGAAACGGAGCGAAATTACGATTGTACGGGATTTCACTACTCCGACAGACCCTTAAAAGCATACTTAATGCTGACAAAGCTTTCTGTTTTTGAGATATTAATGTATGACATACATACATACATAGAATCACGCCTTTATCCCTTACGGGGTAGGCAGAGCGTCAAACTCCTCGTAAAAGGCGCTTTCGCCACGTCTGACAAAAATTGAGGGCAATTTTAGATTGTAATGTGTATTGCTATAGTGACAGGTTGTCAGCCCATCGCCTAAATTACAATACACTGTAACCCTCGAGTCCCTTTTGCTGACTTCTACAGCATGCCCGGGAGGAAGGGCAGCTGGAACATTCTATGTTTTTCTATCTCTCCCAGTCCAGCATGGAAGAAATTAATGTATGAAACTAATATAATTCTCGTCATTCAGACATGAACCACTTAGATGAAAACTGAAAGACTAACTGCGGTTAGTCTAGACCAATTTATTTACATAACAAGGATTTTATGACACTGAGTCTTATACTGGGCTCGATTCTAGATACCACCGGCTAAAACTAAAATTAAAATCTGTCAGTCACTTTCAAAATAATGAAATTGAAAAAGGACAGGCGATTTGTATTGTTCGGTTTTACACATTGTCCACTAGATTTTGACGCGCTTTTGCACGTTTCCCCCGTATTTCTGTCAATTTTATCCGCCATATCATATGACGGCGTATAAAAATTACAGATAACGCATAAAACCATCGACTGTAAATCAAAAACCGGAGAGAATAGACCTTCTGTTTTTTACCAATGTTTTTAGTCTAAAAGTGACAAATAGATTTTAATTTTAGTTTTAGCCGGCAAATCTAGAATCGAGCGTGTTTACTTTATTACTAAGTAGCTACACATTTTTCCAAAAAACGTCTATTTAGTGCTCTAGGTATAAGGAATTCTTAAGTTTAAATTTGGAGCGTGTTAATGATGTTTACATACATACATACATACATAAAATCACGCCTTTATCCCTTACGGGGTAGGCAGAGCGATAAACGCCTCGTAAAAGGCGCTTTCGCCACGTCTGACAAAAATTGAGGGCAATTTTAGATTGAAAACTGTATTGCTATAGTGACAGGTTGTCAGCCCATCGCCTAAATTACAATACACTGTAACCCTCGAGTCCCTTTTGCTGACTTCTACAGCATGCCCGGGAGGAAGGGCAGCTGGAACATGCTATGTTTTTCTATCTCTCCCAGTCCAGCATGGAAGGAAGATGGATGTTTACTTATGTATATTACATACTTACTCTTCATTCGTCTCGAGTCAAAATGTATGGTTGTGTTTCAACTAAATTTGAGTTCCCCTACATTTACTAAGTGTAGTTTTCAAAATCTAGAGTGCGAATTTTATATTTTTCTAAAAATAAACATTTAATAATAAGCTATATATATAAATAAGCTTCCATGCTGGACTGGGATATAGATATAGGCGATAGAATAACGTAGAATGTGCCACCTGCATCTCCGCCCGGGTATGCTGTAAAAAGCAGTTAAGGGATTCGAGGTTATATTGTAATTTTAGCGATGGGCTGACAACCTGTCACTACAGCAATATACAGTTCTATCTTAACCCTCAAAACTTGTCAGACGTGGCGGAACGACCTTTGTTGGGTCGTTGACGGTCTGCTTACCCTATTAGGGATACAGGCGTGATAGTATGTATGTATGTATGAAACATTTAATATTTTTTAATAATACTTAATGGGATAACAATTATATTAATGCTTAGTTCGTAAAATCGAATAACATATGTTATCAATAGAGTTGATAATTTGTTTCAGAAACACAAATTAAAGGTTTGATTATGTTTACATTTTATTATTTTGCTTAATAGAAAATGCACAATTATACTGAATGCAGGGAGAGTCGGCGTTCACTTCATTGTACTCAACCGACAAGAGCTCTAGCTCTTGAATAAATGATGATGAAGTCTATGTTTTTGTTTAGTACCAAGTTCAGATTTTATTATTATTCTACTTTTCAGTTAAGTTATACCCAATATGAAGAATTCGTTTATCATAAATAGAAATAATGATGTCGCTAGCTGGTAGTTTCCTTACAGGTAGAGCAAAATATTACTCCTACGAATTCCTTCCCACTCAACAACCTTACTTTACAGCAAAATATTTTTATTTCCCATAAAAATATAAAGTGTAAGTGGCGCCATCTATCTGAATCGTAGCGCTCTTGCACTTCTTGAAATGCTTGCCGTTGACACTATCGCGTTACCGGGTTCGACTAATACAAGAAAATGCTGTCCCAACCAAAAAAACATCCTAGAAAAAATACTTTCAGTGTTACAAATTCAAACTCCAAAAACTCACCGATAGTGTAAGTGGCGCCATCTATCTGAAACGTAGCGCTCTTGCATTTCTTGAAAAGCTTGCCGCTCACGCTCTGTCGGGTGGCACTCCCGTGCGTCGCCGGGTTCGACGGGATTTCGCGTCTCACCACTGCGGCGCTAGTGTCGAATTTGTTGCGCAACTCCTCGAACGACAGTTCTGTCGACAACTCGCTCGACCAGTCGGGCGATCGGCGCACTTGCCCGCACCCCCTAGGCTCTTTCTTGTCCATTTTGAGGTCCGCACTCACTCACTATCACTGCTAATCACTAGATATCACTAACACTGCACATTTTTCGGTTCACCGGTTCATTATACTGCTTCGATAAAGGCACTGGTTCTGAAAATGTAAATTTATCTTTGCACATGAGAAGAAATTTGAAAAATATTTCAGCAAGCAATTTTATTTATTATTTTGAGACAAGGGTATCGGTTTATCATTTTATTAATTTGATTAAAACATTTAAACTACTTACACGTTTGCGATAACCAGACGCGAAGGTTCGTAAGATGTCAGCTTAGGACGTCGTCCTTAAATTATTTGACATAATTTTTACATTTTGGTCAGTTTCCATTATCTTTCCGTGCGATTAACTCAGTAAGGCATCCTTCGTCGCCGTTAATGCGTCGTAATCTTTTAAACCCTTTGATAATACCATTGCTACCTTAGCGAGCTTCACACAAGAAGGTATCATATTTAAAAAAATATATATTACCTTAGGCTCGTATTTATAAATCGACCTCAAGACTGAGAGCGATATTAAGTACGGATTTGACAGGTCATTTTGTACTGAAATGACATTTCTGATACAAACTGACACTCACTGTAACTCTCAATTGCTGTTTATAAATACGGCCCTTAATGTTTCAGCATAATACAATGAATATTAAATCAAAATCTCTAATGATTTGTAGAGATAAATAGTTTTGTTCATACCGAGTAAAAATACTGCTTACAGTATCCCTTTCGTTATTTTTAACGATACACTAGGTACGTAAAAACTTTATCAATTTAGGTATATACTAAGATTGAAACTTATAGTTCCATTATATATGGCATCAAACCGCCTAAATATGGTTTTAGTACATACATACATAAAATCACGCCTTTATCCCTTACGGGGTAGGCAGAGCGTAAAACGCCTCCTAAAAGGCGCTTTCGCCACGTCTGACATAAATTGGGGGCAATTTTAGATTGTAATGTGTATTGCTGTAGTGACAGGTTGTCAGCCCATCGCCTAAATTACAATACACTGTAACCCTCGAATCCCTTTTGCTGACTTATACAGCATGCCCGGGAGGAAGGGCAACTGGAACATTCTATGTTTTTCTTTCTCTCCCAGTCCAGTATGGAATATAGTGGTTTTAGTAAGTAGATTAAAAACATTTACGATGCACGGCAATATAATATTTTTAAGTTTAGAATGAAAACTTATGATCTGACTTTCTCACCTCAGAATTTTGTAGCTGAAAAGTAGTTACGATAGCTCAATGTGTTGGAAAAATGGCTTGGCTTGGAGTTTATGGCGCTGCACCAAAAACCAATCGACTTGTCACTGTCACAGGAAAGAGCTCTGGTTTTAAACCTCACTACCGGATGTAAGGGACAGCTTCCCGCAAACTGATAAGGGTTGCCCAGTCAACAAAACTGATTTCAATCATTCATCATCATCTTCCTAGCCTTATCCCGTATCTCACGGGGTCGGCTACCTTATCTAGGGGATTGAACGAGGGTACTGGTTTTTACACAGAGCGACTGCCATCTGACCTCCGCAACCTATTAGGGAAACCAGACCCAATCCTAGATTAGGTCAGAGTTTTCAAGCCGCCAATGCTTAGCACTGGCCTCTGATATGGCTTAACGACTAATATCTACGGTATTAAACGATATTAACCGGAACCAACGGCTTAACGTGCCTTCCGAAGCACAGAAAAAGCGCCGAATAAACGTACATATGAAATTCGAAAACCGAAAAACACATTGGTACGTGGTGGGATTCGAACCACGACCTCCCGCTCAGGAGGCAGCGGCCCTATCGACTACACCATCGGGCTCTCAACTGAAAACTTTTTTATCATGGAGGAATTTACTACAGCTCATATCATTTCCTTAGCCTTATCCCGTATATCACGGGGTCGGCTACCTAATCTAGGGGATTGAACGAGGGTACTGGTTTTTACACAGAGCGACTGCCATCTGACTTCCGCAACCCAGAAGGGAAACTAACTATCACCAGGAAACACTTTCAGGAAATGAAAATTAAAAAAAATGTACTTCTCATAGAAAATTACCACCTCGATGATACGAATGTGTATAAAAAACAAATAATTCTTTACCAATTCCTCAAAAAAAACCCTGCTGATAGTTGTTTAGTTCCATTTACGGAGCAACCCCTATCAGCTTGCGGGACGCTGTCCCTTACACCCGGTATTTTCACCGTAAAATACTACCTATTTGTCACATCACAACTTAGTAGGCGAAATTTTACGTTCGTTTCGTTTCATACCTTTTTCAACCAACCTATGTGTTCGTCTCTCCAGCCAGCCCAAACGAGATACATGTTTTTATTATATTTAGTATCGAAGTTGATTTTTCGGCAGCAGATTGCTCCAATTATGATCTAAATCTAGAGCTATAACACATTGCTCTACTCTCACTTTCAACAATACATGGGCTCGTTGACGAAAATCTCCCCAGCCGGCCCACGGGTTTTAGCTCGCAGCGTCTTTCCAATTGATGTTCCAATTTACTGACTTCAGTGGGTGGGTGCTCCAATTATGCTCTAAATCTTGATATATGATAAAAACACCTATCTCGTTTCGGCTGGCTGAAGAGACGCACACCCAACCTATAGTCACAATTTTAGCTAAAATTACTCTATTTCATGTAGTAATGGTACGCAAAATGTTTTCTAATATTTTCAATTTTGTGTATCATCAACATAGTAACAATATCTGTTCTAAAAATCGTTAGAACAAAAGCCAAGTTTAATATAAATATAAAACAATAATATTAAGCTTCTGAATATAAAATTCAAACTATTCACAACTTGAATTTCACCCTTATTCAGTAACTTCAACTTGGATCATTGTATATTTATAAGATTGAGCTCAGTTTCCACTCAGCGAGCGTACAAAAGAGACCATTATCAAGTTTATTGTATTGTGCTTAATTAACCTCATTATTCAAAGTCTAAAAGCGCAGGAGTTCTCAAACTTATAGGTCTCATATTTAGATCCATAATAAAGGATTGACGTAATGTAGCAAACAATAGAGATGGGTTCTTCTGTTTTTTACACTACGTTATGATGCGTATAGTTGACGAAATAAAATATGATTTGAAGAAACCGGCCCAAATAAAATTAAGAATAATGCATTGCCAACAATACCTACGTGACAAATCCGCTAACAAATCATAATTATTACTTAAAAAACATATGGGACATGCTTCTCTCACAGCTCTAACTTCTTCTGTCGAGTGGGTATCGAGTCTTTGGACCCGATGAACCCTGGTGTCAGAGTTTTTAAACCGCCTAATTCAATTCGAGCTCAGTTGGAAAGGGTAAACAGGAAACAGACCCGAGGCATCCGATGTATGGTTGCAGTCCAGCCCAACGGAGACTAAAAAGCCGGAAAAGTTTTTTAAATAGCGTAGGCTCCCTTTCAGAGGAACCGTCGGCTTACAGACTAAACCGGTGGAAAGAGACACATCCCGTGGAGTCCTTCATCCCACAGGAAGAGCGTCTCCCCCCAGGGAAGAACTTGCGGTGGCCGGTGTGGAGATCCCTCAACCGTCTCCGGTCACAGGTCGGCCGCTGTAAGGAAAATCTCTTTCGGTGGGGTTATAGTAGTACTCGCAACTGTACATGTGGTGCAAACTTGCAAACCATGGCCCACCTGATGACGAGTCCGGCGTGCCCTAAACACCTGCTCGTTGGAGGACCTGTGGAAAGCCACCGATAAAGCCGTGCTCGTGGCTTCGCACTGGTCCAAAATGGTTTAAAATATATTATTTTTATTTTCATTGACACGCAAATAAGAAGAACCGCCTAATAGCACAACTATTGAACTCTGACATGGTTTTGTGTAACGACCACCGGGACCGACGGCTTAACGTGCCCTCCGAAGCACGAAATCTTTTTCTTTTCGGACAATCAGGTGATTCAGTCTGCAATAGCTCTAACAAAATTCATGAACTCTTATAAACCTAATTGCACCAAGCGATACTCTTACTAAACTTTGAGAAACACTGGGTTATTGTTTCTCAAGAAATACTAGGAATATCTGTGAAAACATTTGTAGATTTTACCCTTTTGTAGTTAAGTGAATATTGTCTGACAAAGAGAGAGTTGTGTTACCTACTTTAGTTTGTGTGCTTTGAAGTGAAGAGGTTTGAAAAGTTCTCTAAAGACTAATTATGAAGAGTTGTTATAGCATTACGGGGCTCCCCTGGGCTAAGTGGCACCCTCATCAATCAAAAAAACATAATTCACTGAAAACACACAATTTGACAACAGATTGAGGTCAAAGCAATGAAGGTCATTTAGGACCTCATAGAGTTGCAATTTGTTGTACGTTGTAGTTACAGATAAAAAAAATGCGAAAAACGGCTACTTTTAGCACTTTGGCTATCTGTAACTACAGTAAACACTGAATTATTACGTTCTAATGCTTAAAATAAACTTCAGTGCCTATACTTCAATCTGATCTACCGGATTTTCGATTGAAAGGAAAGCCGATGGGAATCGGCTTGTATGGACCCTTCGCCACTGGTGCCTTATTTATGTGCTTATACAATATTATATTCTTTGAAAAAGATAAACTCAGTAAAATAAATCTCGGTTAATCTACTACACTTCATAATCAGAAAACTTTCATACAAAGGACCTCCGAGGAGAATTCTCTTCTCCTCTTCAAATCTCTCATCTATTATAAAACAGCTTCTTTTCAATAAAACGATGATAATGACGTCAGCAGGGTTTCACAATGGACCACTCGAAGCTGCCCTTTAGAAAAAGTTTCACAACGTTTTTTGCCTGAAACTTGTTTCTTCGTGCTAGGAATAAAATCTGAACTCCGAATACCCATGAGGGTTATAAGATCGATCAATACGGGGTGTAAGGGACGGGAAGGTTACTCAGTCAATGATACTGAACAACTTCTACCAGAAAAATCTTTCAGGAAGTGAACAAAAGGAATTGGTGTTTCCATACAAATTGGCAGATCGAGGTGGACATTTTGTATGGAAAAACCATTTATTATTCACTTCTTGAAAGAATATATTGGTGGAAGTTGTTCAGTATCGTTGACTGAGCAACCCCTATCAGTTTGCGGGACTCTGTCCCTTACAACTTCCATGCTGGACTGGGAGCGAGAGAAAAACATAGAATGTGCGAGCTGCATTTCCTACCGGGCATGCTATAAAAACCAGCTAATGGATCCGAGGGTTTTAGTATATTGTAATTTAGGCGATAGGCTGACAACCTGTCACTACAGTAAGTATCTTAAACAACACTCAAAACTTTGTCAGACGTGGTGGAACGAAATTTGTTTAGGTCGTTTACGCTCCACCTACCCCATTAGGGATAAAGGCGTGATTATATGTATGTATGTCCCTAACACCCGATATAGAACCAAGCGTTTCTCTAAAGCTTTGCAGATGAAAGCTCAGGTTTGGGTCACTACTGGGGACTTGAGTTCGCCAAAAGCAAGATTTCTTGGAAAAAATCTGATTTGAGATTTCAGGAATATCCACTTATTTCAGTGCCAAGTTTTATCAAGATAGATCATTTTGAATTATAACGACAAATTAGATAGGAAAAATATGGACAGGGTTTAATTTAACTTAGGTATACCAATATAACAGGTAAGTAACCAATCATTATTATTCCTAAGACAGCCTGATACTGCGCAAAAAAAAAACACAGATTGGCAGTAAAAAAAATGCTTACAGTGGGCTCGATTCCAGATACCACCGGCTAAACCTAAAATTCAAATCTATCTATCTGTAACTTTCAAAATAATAAAATTAAAACAGGACAGGCGTACATACTTTATAGTTTTACATTTTGTCCGCTAGATTTTGACGCGCTTTTGCACGTTTCCCCAGTATTTCTGACAATTCTATTCGCCATATCAAATGACGGCGGATAAAAATGAGAGATAACGTATAAAACCACCAACTATAAATTTAAAACCGGACAGAATAAATATCCTGTCCTTTTCCAATGTTTTTAGTCTGAAAGTGACAAATAGATTTTTATTTTAGTTTTGGCAAATAAAGAATCGAGCCCAGTTTCAAATAAACTTTATTCATCGGGCAAATCGTAAAACGTCTATAAAATTTCCACTACTCCCCTTTTCTCATATCGCGTGACTGCTCCTATTGTAGACTGCTGTGTTGTTATAAAGTTTGATAAAAAGTGATTGCTGCCGCGCATACTGGGTGCTCTATTAAATTGGCTCTATTGCTTGGTGGTGTGAGCCTTGGGATCTCAATGCAGAGGACGTGGGTTCGTTTCGTGGACACAAACTTTGATAATACATACAAACATTTCGAATCACGCCTTTATCCCTAATGGGGTAGGCACAGCGTAAATGACCTAAACAAAGGTCGTTCCGCCACGTTTGACAAACGTTTGAGAAAGATTTGAGGTATATTGCTGTAGTGAAAGGTTGCCCATCGTCTAAGTTTCAAAATACTGAAACCCTCAGCTGGTTTCTACAGTATGCCTAGGAGGAAATGCAGCTGGCACAGATCAGCATGGAAGTATTCTACTTTGATAGTACGTAGATCATTTTCATGTTGTTCAAATTTGTCCCCAATATTTAATATAAATCAACCTTAGTGTTAAGAAAATAAAATATCTTTGCACTTCGTTCCGATCCACAATAATACCCGCTATGCTAAATCTTCGTTTTACAATACAGCTTTTTGGGTAGACAGTGTCGAGACTGCGACACTATCACAATCTACGTAAAAGGAATTCTCGAACCGGTTTACATAAGAAATCCTAGATAAAATCTTTTTGAAATTGCGTGGTCTCAGTGAGGGGAACGCTGTAATCTCATCTTCTATTGAAAGTGTATTTCGAACCAAGAATAAAATAATACTCACTTGTAAACCTTGGTTTTTTACCCGCACTTTTTTAAAACACTTTCTTAAATATACAATACCGGATGTAAGGGACCCTACACTATCCGCTGGTATTAAACAAACTATCCGCATTCTTTTTTTTTTTTCAGAAAATGCAATAAAATATTTGCTTTTCCATACAAATTGTCTGATCGAGGTGGTAATTTTGTATGGGAAGGTCATTGTTTTTTCATCTCCTGAAACAATTCCCTGGTAAAAGTTGTTCAGTTCCGTTGACTGAGCCACTAATATCAGTTTGCGGGACGCTGTCCCTTACACCCCTTATAAAACTCTGACATGGTTTTTACTACCTAAATCTCTACCTACTTACCTACATTCTTCTTTCTTCTGTCGTGTGAGTCTGTAGTCAATCAAACCGATAAACCCTGGTGTCATCGTTTTTAAGCCACCTGATAGCACAGCTAATTAGGTCTCTGATATGGTTTAGGTAACGATTACTAGCAAAGACAGAGACCAGAACCGACAGCTTAACGTGCCCTCCAGAGCATGGAATTATTTTTGTTACAGACAATCACTGTGATTTAACCTGCATTGTGTTAATCAAACTGAGCAAAATCTCACAAAATGATAAATTGAGAAATATCAACCTTAAAGTCCCCCGTGAGAATCGAACTCAGAACCTCCGGATCGAGTCCCCATGGCTCAGACACTAGTATAATTTATGAGATATAATGACCGGGACCTCTGGGACTGATGCCGCAAAGCTTAATAATCTTACTTGTCTACTAAATGCCTCCGTGATCTAATGGTCTAAACCATGGCCTCAAGATCCGGAGGTCCTCCCAGGAGGCTCGATTCCCAGGGGGAAACACAAACTTGATATTTGTCAATTTATCACTTTGTGAGATTTTCCCCAGTTTGGTTAGGACAATGCAGGCTGAATCACCTGATTTCCTGGAAGAAAAAAGTTTCCGTGCTTCGGAGGGCACGTTAAGCCGTCGGTCCCAGTCTGTCTTTGATAGTCGTCATTACACAAAACCATGCCAGAGGCCTATTATCTGTGCTATTAGGCAGTTTAAAATCTCTAACACCAGGGTTCATCGGGTCGTTATACTCGGTACTCACACGACAAAAGAAGAAGAAGAAGATAAGATAATTTAGTCTAGATTGTCCTTACGTCCTAAATAAACAGGGCTCAATCACAAAAAGTGATAATATCAACTTTGTGTATCGCTTAAATATATTGCCCTCGATCCAAGAGGCTACTTCCATGCTGGTCTGGGAGCGAGAGAAAAACATAGAATGTGCCTGCTGCATTTCCTCCCGGGCATGCTGTAAAATCCAGCTAAGGGATCCGAGGGTTTCAGTATATTGTAATTTAGGCAAAGGGCTGACAACCTGTCACTACAGCAATATACCTAGAATTCTATCTTAAATAACCCTCAAAACTTTGTCAGACGTGGCGGGACGACCTTTGTTTAGGTCGTTTACGCTCTGCCTACCCCATTAGGGATAAACGCGTGATTATATGTATGTATGTATGGATCCAAGAGGCCAACTTCCAGAGTACTAGATCACAAAAAGCCGTCAAACGTTATAGGGATAAGTTATTCTTCGTCTTTTGCAGGGTGTAAGGGACAGCGTCCCTTAAACTGATAGGGCGTGCTAAGTCAACGACACTGAACAACTTTCACCAGGAAATTCTTTCAGGAAGTAAAAAAAGGGTTTTTCCATACAAATTGTCTGATCGAGGTGGACATTGTGCATGGATTAGCCAATTTTTATTTTCCCTTCCAAAAAAAAAAATCCTTGTGGAAGTTACGTCGTGTCTTGCACTAGTTGATTGCAGTGTCAATTCAATTTTCTCCACTCCCCTCTTCGGGTTGTAAATATTTTATCTTGGTTATTGGTTTGCTACGTCGCAGAGATATTTGATTATTTGATTGTTGAATCTTCTAGTTTGATCATGTATGTGAAAAATAACGATTAGATCTAGACTAGATCATAAAAAAAACGTAATATAATTTTGAAAATGTTATTGCCTTCCTAAAAAGCTAAAAGAGACCTAAGTACGATACGTTTCTAATTTTAATTCTATTTAACAACTTACCACTGCTTATTACATGAACAACGTTTTCTTTTGCCTCTAACCCACGCTTTGAAGTAATCAAGAGGTGTTTTAAAGGTGATCAAGACAGAATCAACAATAGAAATCTCACTCAAAAGCTTTAAAGCTCACAAACACGTTTATTCCCAGTTCCCACATACCATACGTACATACATATAATCACGCCTTTATCCCTAATGGGGTAGGAAGAGCGTAAACGACCTAAGCAAAGGTCGTTCCGCCACGACTGACAAAGGTGTGACGGTTATTTAAGATAGATATCTAGGTATACAGCTGTAGTGACAGGTTGTCAGCCTTTCGCCTAAATTACAGTATACTGAAACCCTCGAATCCCTTAGCTGATTTTTACAGGATGCCCGGGAGGAAATGCAGCTGGCACATTATATGTTTTTGTTTCGTTCCCAGGCCAGCATGGAAGAACACATACCATCATCATCATCCTAGCCTTATCCCGTATTTCTCGGGGTCGGCAACCTAATCTAGGTGATTGAACGAGGGTACTGGTTTTTACACAGAGCGACTGCCATCTGACCTCCGCAACCCAGAAGGGAAACCAGACCCAATCCTAGATTAGGTCAGAGTTTTCAAGCCGCCAAAGCTTAGCACTGGCCTCTGATATAGCTTAACGACTAATATCTACGGTATTAAACGATATTAACCGGGACCAACGGCTTAACGTGCCTTCCGAAGCACGGAAAAAGCGCCGAATAAACGTACATATGAAATTCGAAAATCGAAAAACACATTGGTACGTGGTGGGGTTCGAACCACGACCTCCCGCTCAGGAGGCAGCGGCCCTATCCACTACACCATCGGGCTCCTTCAGAAACACATACCATCAGAATGGAATTCACGAAAAGTAGGTCTCGTAGGTCTTCAAGTATTACATTATTACGTAAACTCATTCTACAATGGAGACGCATGTTGGAGCCGAGCCAGCACTAAATTGCATGTCCTAGTCCTTTTGTCGGGGTCTTTTATACTCGTCTCGGCCTAAATTTTGGGGACAATTTGTGGGAATTGAAATTAAGGCATGGACGTCAACGGTCTACAAAAAGCCATTTGGTCACAACTGAGAAAGTTTGGCGGCAGTTTCCGATTTCATTGTGATTTATGTATCCACAGGACTGATTAGGTAACCTTCAGGTCTCATTTCTTTTGTTATGTGTCCAGAAATTGAAACATTTATATGCATTGTGTTTTTTTCTGAATCTAGAAAGATATAGATTATTGGCAAAACTTTTATTTTTACTTTCTTAAACGTTCATACTATTGAGGAATTTATTGTCAGTGGTAACCGCTACGTATTAAAGATTTTTGATTCACGTTTAATTTTATCCCGAGAAATGACATTGTAAGTATACCTATGGTGCCTAAGAATAGCCAATTTAGCTTAGTTTTATTTAGTTACAGGTGTAATTCCCTCGTAATACATTGTTAGCTTATTGTACACTTTGGCACTACGCCAGGTTGCCTCCATTCCTTCAGCGACGCCTTTTTATTCAGAGCCCCACTTTACAGAACACGGATTGTTGTGATGTATACCTATAAGTATCAGCTACCATATTTCACTACAGGAATTGAGCCTCCCTGAATCAGAGCGTAATTGTCACACCACGCTTGGCAGGCGGTTTAGCGAGCGGCGCAGTTGAAGATTTCATAAAAAAATATGGAATGTTAGTTTTTATGACACCTACGGATGGATATAAAGATTATGCTATTCTAACCCGGCATCTCTGTGGACAAAACATACTTTACCACATAGTCAACTTAGCCTAGTACTAATATTTCGTTACAGGTGTAATTCCCTCGGAATACAGTGTAACCATATTGTACACTTTGGCACTACGCCAGGTCCCCTCTACTCCTTCAGTAACGCTTCTTTATTCTGGGCCCCACTTCATAGATCACGGATTGTTGTGATGTATCCTACTGCTAACTATATCAGCCATAATACTCCACTATTGCTAACTTAGCCTGATACTAATATTTATAACTTCATATTCATAACTTCCATGCTGGCCTGGGAGCGAGAGAAAAACATAGAATGTGCCAGCTGCATTTCCTCCCGGGTATGGTGTAAAAACCAGCTAAGGGATCCGAGGGATTCAGTGTATTGCAATTTAGGCGATGGGCTGACAACCTGTCACTACAGCAATATACCTACGAATATATCTTAAATAACCCTCAAAACTTTGTCAGACGTGGCGGAACGACCTTTGTTTTGGTCGTTTACGCTCTGCCTACCCCATTAGGGATAAAGGCGTGATTATATGTATGTATGTACTAATATTTAGTTACAGGTGTAATTCCCTCATAATACTGTGTACGTTTATTGTACACTTTGGCACCACGCCAGGTCCCGCCTACTCTTTCAGTGGCGCCTCTTTATACTGAGCCCCACTTTACAGAATACGGGTTGTTGTATACTACCTACTACTACCAGGTAAATAATGTCAGCCCACAATAGTCTACTAACAGGACATGATTCTTCCCCGATTAGAGGAATTGTCAGAACTTACCATTCTTGACTTGGCATGTTTGTTATCTTTCAAAAGAGTGAAGACAGGACAGTTTCATATGATTTTGACCAATACTCGTTCAATAATGGAGTCAAAGTTTGAGGACAAAGTTGGAGGAGGGTGTAAACGGGGTGTAAGGGACAGCGTCCCGCAAACAGATAGGGGTTTGTCAGTCAATAAAACTTAACAACTTTATCCGGGATTTCTTTTCAGGAAGTGAAAAAATAAATTTGCTTTTCCATCCAACTTCAAAATAAGAGGTCAAATATATTTTTTCATCTTCTGACCGAATTTCCCGTTGACTTTTGTTCACTTTCGTAGACTGTGCAACCCCCCTATCGGGACGCTGTCCCTTGCACTCGGTAAAATATTAATTGGTTCCTACTGTTTAATATTCTACTGTGTTTTGTTTCCTTATAAATTCAAATAGCGGACATTCAACATTAGTTAAAAGCTCCAGCCCCGAGTATTTGAAATTTAAATTTAATTGATTGAACAAAGTCAGTGTTTGATTTTGTAAAGCTGAAATTAATTGGTTTTTGTTTTAAATACGAATCTTTAAAACAAACTCTATTGTTCATGAAAAAGAAAACAAAGGAATAAACACATTCCATTGTAATTTTAAGTAACTCAAAAAAGTTCATAATTTTCCAATCATAACCATATTATCTAGCGCAAAGTATTTACATACATACATACATAAATCACGCTTTTATCCCTTACGGGGTAGGCAGAGCGTTTAACGCCTCGTAAAAGGCGCTTTCGCCACGTCTGACAAAAATTAAGGGGACTATTTTAGATTGTAATATGTATTGCTTTAGTGACAGGTTGTCAGCCCATCGCCTAAATTACAATACAATGTAACCCTCGAGTCCCTTTTGCTGACTTTAACAGCATGCCCGGGAGGAAGGGCAGCTGGAACATTCTATGTTTTTCTATCTCTCCCAGTCCAGCATGGAAAGTATTTCATTTTATAATACCTTTACAAAAGTTACATAATTACTAGAGTTAACACATTTAGGTCTACTCAATTTATCTAAACGTTTCCTTAAATAACCTAAAAACACGTAAGTGCTTGCTCCAAGAAATTTCATTGCAGGTTTAAGCGGAAAATTTACTGTTGAAGAACGAAATTTACCATTTAGGAGCGAAATTTACCGTTAAAAGTAAAATTTACTACAGAAATTCAGCACCTGGCGGTCGGGGCTGAGATTACGTAATTTTATTTGCCAAGTACGTAACTACCCAACTTGGTTGAAAAATCTTAAAAGTCTTTTGTTTAAAAGATTTCTTGGACTGAAAGTTGAAATTTTACAGTTAATGTAGGTAGTAATCAATCTTAAATTTCAAACTAGTACATTACTTTAGAACATAATCTTTTTAACGAATTTCAATAGACTTTAAATGAAGATTTATTTTAAAATCTTTCTTGTTAACAGTAGCAATGCGGTTAAGGTGAAATATATACATACATATTATAATCACGCTTTTATCTCTAATGTGGTAGGCAAAGCGTAAACGACCTAAACAAAGGTCGTTCCGCCCCGTCTGGCAAAGTTTAAGGTGAAATCCCACAGTAAAAACCTAATATAAATAGGTATCTATGGACCTTGTGGTTGACGGCACCACTAAAGGTTACAATATGGGACAGCTTGCACCTGATGACTCTAGGTGCTGCAGCTCAGTCAAAAAAATCCTGACGGTGTTTTTCGACCACACGGCATGGCGACGACAATGGCGAAGGCACGGCGACGGCAATGGCGACGGCACGGCACTGTCGACGGTACCGTAGAAGAGATAATCTATGAAAATCAATGAAATTATATGGAACGCTTTTCCTCTTGCCAGCACGGCAATGGCATAGCATTGAAAGTCGCCAGCCTGCCAAACTGCATGCGTTTTTATTTTATTTATACATGCTGCGCGTGTGTGTGTGCACTCAGATTGGAACAGGTGGACGTTGCCGTGCCGTCTAGAGGAAAAACAGACCCATGGCATCGTGACGGCACCGTCGCCGTGCCGTCTAGTAGAAAAACGCCCATTCGATTAGAATAACATTTCTTTTATCCAAAAAGATTTACTCTGTCATAGGCTGTAACTACACCCTTCTAAGTCTTCAAAGTTATGTCTTATCCAGGCGATAAGTAACTGCCTTTAAGCACAGATTTGCCTAATGTCGCAACTAGAGGACAAAGTAAAGAGATTTGAACTCCAATCTTCTTCTTTCTGGTCGTTCCCTCAATGCTGAGGATCGTGACTGTATGTCAATCTTCTCACTGGACTCCATTACATACCTACAACTGTATAATTTGAAACTTTTATGACTTTATTCGCAAAGACGTAAATTATGGAAACAGGTTTATTCAATGGGTTCGATTCTAGATTTTCCGGCTTAAACAAAAAAATAATTTTATTTGTCACTTTCAGACAAAAAGCATTAAAAAAGGACAGGAGATCTATTATCTCCAGATTTTTATTATTAGTCGGTGGTTTTATGCGTTATCTGTCATTTTTATCCGCCGTCATATGATATGGCCGATAAAATTGACAGAAATTCTGGGAAAACGTGCATAAGCGCGTCAAAATCTAGCGGACAAAGAGTAAAACCATAGAGTATAAATTGCCCGTTTTCAATTTTATTATTTTGAAAGTGACAGATATATATGAATTTTAATTTTATCCGGTGGTATCTACAATCGAGCCCAATATAATTTAAATTCTGTAGTTCTGACAACAAGAACACACTTATTTTGATAGACAACAACTATTTTGTCGACAGTCTTGAACGTTATCTTTTTTCTGTGTCTGAAGAGACTTTTTCCCAAATTTTTTTACTGTTTTCTCCAGTTTTCTTTTATCAGATTTTCAGAGGACCCGTTTATTATTTCATTAGTAACGTTTAAAGTTGAATAAGGCTATTTGTCTGACTCAGCTCTCTTTGCGACTTTTTTCCGCACTGATGTTTTTATAAAAATACGTATATATTGTAGAGGCTTATTTTCGTTCTATAAATACAGGAATGGTTTTAAGATATTTCGATTTTCTTCTTCAGGAAAGCTTACTAGAAGTGTGAGGTTTTGTTTTTAGAAGTGCCTTAACTGATTTTTACTTGTGATTTTTCAAATTTACTACGAGTATTTATTTTCGTCTGGTAAAATGTTACATACATACAAATAATCACGCCATTATCCCTAATGGGGTGGGCAGAGTGTAAACAACTTAAACAAAGGTCGTTCCGCCACGTCTGACAAAGTTTTGAGGATTATTTAAGATAGAATTGAAGGTATATTGCAGTGTTGTAGTGACAGATTGTCAGCCTATCGCCTAAATTACAATATACTGAAACCCTCAGATCCATTAGCTGGTTTTTAGAGCGTGCTCGGGAGGAAATGCAACTGGCACCTTCTATGTATTTCTCTCACTCCCAGTCAAACATGGAAGAAAGTAAAATGTTTGTGAGTATTTGTTATTTCACCCTGTATAACAAATGTTATTGATGGATGATAGTATATTTTTATCAGTGCTTTTTGGTGCCAGTCACCAAATGTTGCCAATTTTTTATACTTGTTGTTGAATAATTCTTCCTTATAATTTGCTGTAACTTTTGAAGGACTAACTTAACTTTACTTATTTTGGCATAAACTAGGTAGTAGTCGGTTGGAGTAAAGAATTAAATAACATGCACACAAATTTACCCATGTAAGTATAATATTGTATGTTTCTTCTTCTTCTTATCGTGTCGATAGAACACAGGACAGAAATCTTATAATGCGGTGGCAAAGAACTTTGCCACTTGTATTGCGGATCTATTGGCCATCATTATTTCTGCTTGCGTGTAGGTATTAGGGCACGCAGGGCACGATGTTAAATGCGCCATTGTTTGAACTGCACCGCAAACACAGTTCACATCGGGATTCTTCAAGAATCCCAACCTGACCATGTATTTTTTTGCTTCTGCCAACCTGACTACGTATATTTTATTAGTAAGACTAGCGACCCGCCCCGGCTTCGCACGGAAATTATCAGTGTTTCTCCACAATATTATGCAAGTCTTATATATTTAAACCTTCCTCTTGAAACACTCTATCCATTAAAAGAAACCGCATTAAAATCCGTTGCGTAGCTTTAAAGATTTATGCATACATAGGGATATAGGGACAGGGAAAGCGACTTTGTTTTATACTATACAGTGATTACACGGCAATCACGTGTTCTCCCGTAACCGCGTGATCAAAGCTATTTAGATAAGAATCGGCGTCTGCAGAAACAGACGAACAGAACGTCTGAAGGTAAACAGATGTGTTTATGTGTGTTACCCTTTACACTCCCACGTAATTTATTCACCTTGTTACTGAGGTAGGATAGAATAGATACGTTAGGAAACTGAAGTAGGTCTGACGCAAGTGTAGCTACACTGTACAACATTGCTGATAAGTGATGCTTTGTTAATTGCTAAACTATAATGGTCCCATATACATTTTGTCCTCATATATACATGCACACATACAATCACGCCTTTATCCCTAATGGGGTATCAGATTGCAAACTACCTAAAGACAGATCTGCCATGTCTGACAAAGTTTTGTGGGTTATCAAAGACAGATTTGTAGGTTGTCAGCCCATTGCCAAAATTACCATATTCTGAAACCCTCAGATCCCTTAGCTGGTTTTTACAGCATGCCAGGGAGGAAATGCAGCTGACACATTCTATGTTTCCCTCTCGCTCCCAGGCCAATATGGAAGTATTTTTCCCAATAAATATTAACTTCAGATTCGACACCCTAAGAATAAATTGAGCAGCTACCAGAGCTGCTTCACACTTGAGCGTATACTTATGTTGTTGACTTTCATGATTTCAAAACATTTACATACATACATACATATAATCACGCCTTTATCCCTAATGGGGTAGGCAGAGCGTAAACGACCCAAACAAAGGTCTTTCCGCCACGTCTGACAAAGTTTTGAGGGTTATTTAAGATTTGTAAGTATATTGCTGTAGTGACAGGTTGTCAGCCCATCGCCTAAATTACATAATACTGAAACCCTCGGATCCCTTAGCTGGTTTTTACAGCATACCCGGGAGGAAATGCAGCTGGCACATTCTATGTTTTTCTCTTGCTTCCAGGCCAGCATGGAAGAAACATTTATTAAAAATAATACCTATCTGCTTGAAACTGGTTTCAAAGTAACATACATGTAATCACGCCTTAATTCCTTATGGGGTAGGAAGAGCGTAAACGACCTAAACAAAGGTCGTGCCGCCACGTATGACAAAATTTTGTGTTATTTATGACAGATTTTTAGATATATTGCTGTAGTGACAGATTTTCAGCCCATCGCCTGAATTGCAATATACATATACCCTTGGATCACATAGCTAGTTTTTACAGCATGGCCATGCATTCGCACATTCTTTGTTTTTCCGTCGCTCCCAGTCTAGCATGGAAGAAAGGTTTCAAAGTTAAATTGTCAAAATTCACTTACATCACAAGCACTGAATAATTTTATCAAAGTGTAATAACGAAATTACTACCGAGAAAATGAGCTAAAATAGAAGAATAACTAACTGGGCGTTAATTTGTACACTGGTTTGTTAAGTTGCGTGTTTAAATGTAATAAAATATTACGACGAAACAGGTAGCCTGTTTAAGTTAATTGATGTTAAAACCTAGAAACAAAAAAATAAGCTTTATATTCACACAAAACCTTTTTAACTGCTTCCGTAGTCCAGCGATCTGAGCCATGAGCTCTCGACCCGGAGGTGCCAGGTTCCATTCCCAGCGGGGAACAATGTCTTCATATTGTTGTTTTTAGTTCGGTTAGGACATAGCAGGGTGATCACCAGATTGTCCGAAAAGTAAGATGATCCATGTTGTCAAATGGGCATGTAAATAGTCGGTCAGTCGCTCGATTTAATTCTAATGTATTTTGCATGGTTTGTAAAAATGCCTTTATAAGCAAAATAAAGAATTTGATTTTCACTCTGGCAGTGTCAGTCAATCTGTGTCATCAGAATAAGAGATTGAAGAAGTAGAGAGTGTACCAGTGTGTAGCGCTAACATTTGGGCACTAAAAACTAGTCGTGCTCAGTTGGTCAATCCCTGGAAGATTGACCGCCAACACCGAAAATCGGTGGGGGAACTATTTTTAATATAAACTGCGATAACGATTGTTTGCCAGACTGAAATCTATTTTATTAATAATCTAGGTATTTTCTCTTTTTCTAAAATCTGAGAAGTTAACCTACTTACGCAGTTTTTTACAAAGTTTTAGGCATCTACCTTCCCACCGGACTAAACTTATCTAAGCTATAAATCCCTTTCTTAGAAAGTAGGTAATAAATTATTTAAATTTTAGACAGAACATGCATAGTACAGTATATAAGCTTCAAAAGTTTCTGTTGTAGGGTAGGGTCTTTAACTTTCACCCCTTGCCCTTATTTCATTACTTGGGGTCGGCGCAATATCTTCTGTTATTCCATTTATCAGCTGTCAGTTGGACACTCACCCCTGTTTTCAACATATCATCTTTCACAAAGTCCATCCGTCTTTTCTTTAGTCGTCTTCTTCCAACATATCCGTCCACATTCAAATCCAATACCCTTTTAAATAACTTTCATCCCATTACATGTCCACACTACGAAAGCCAATTTCCTCTCATCTTATCTGTTATGGGCACAACTTTCAAGCTTCCTCTTTATGTTCCCATTCCAAATCTTGTCCATTCATTTTACTCCACACATCCATCTCAGCAGCATGAAGCTTTCTTTCATCCATCACTTTCATCGTAAGAAAATTAAAACTCGATGATGTACGAGAATCAGTATGTTGACGGGTTAAAATACAATCAAGCACTTTACCCCACATCTTTCCACGTGTGATTTGAAAGGTATCTAAATTATCAGGGATATCAATGCCCACCTGTGGACTGACAATGGTGTCTCATTAAAATTCGATTTTTCTTCAACTGTACAAGGTAAAACATAATTTTAACTCCTTTATTTTTGTATTACCGGTGGGGATTACACAGGATAACACAGGATTTTACCTAGCTTGAACCCCAGTCTCCTGCTTCAGTTTTCTCTATTTATATTTCAATTTGTACACTATTTATATTATGTAGCTTGTGGGAGAAAATAAATAAATTTGTATTGTATTGTATTTTAAGCTTTATAAGGGCAGCGACACACAGGCGTCACTTATTGCGCGCTAGGTTGAGCTCAACACGCTGTCAATGCCTTTTGCATTGCGTACAACATACATGCATCACCTTATGCTCTACACACGCGTAGCGATAAACTCTACATCGGCGCATCCCACTGCCAGTACTGTAGGCAAGCACTGACGGCGTGTCGAGCGCAACCTTACGCACAGTAAGTGACACCTGTGTGTTGCTGCCTTAAATGAAATGAAACACCTGCAGGAAAACTTTGAAAAGGAACCTTTTTAATAAATTATGTACTATTGGAAAACTCATTTCTCCTCATTTGCGACTTGCTGCTGCCAATTTCACGGGGCGAAAAGTTATTTTTCCCATCACAGAATGAAAAACCATTTTTAATACAAGAATCGTCATAAGTAGGATAAAAACATTTTTTTAACGACCGTGTTTTTTTTATTTGTTGGTTTACTTATGTAAATAGTATATACTAAATACTTATAGTAATATTAAAAAATATGCCCATCTGAGTTTCAATATTTTACAATGATGCAATGCAATGTTCTCCTACAGTAGTAATAGTCCTCCCACCGATCTTCGGTGATGGCAGCCAACCTCCCAGAGATCGATCAACTGCGCAAGACTAGTTTTTAGTGGACAAGTGTTTGCGCTACACACAAGTGCACTATCTATTCCTTTAATATCTTACGACCGAGAGAAATCATACGCAGGACCGACTATGTACATGCCCATCCGACAGCATGGATCATTTTACTTTTCGGACAATCAAGTGATCAGCCTGCAATGTCCTTACCAAACTAGAAACAACAACACAAAGTCATTGTCCCCCGTTGGGAATCGAACCCGAGACCTCCGAGTCGAGAGCCCATGGCTCAGACCGCTAGACCACGGAGGCAGTCAACACCCACTCATATAGTAGTATAGTAAGTACCAACCTATTGAATAAGTAAGTAAGTACCCTCAGTTTCCACAGTCTTATTGTATAGCATTCAGTCTGGAAACCAACAATAGGCATATCTGGCTGCCACCAGCAGCTTCGTTAGAGTATTGACTTGGCTCCATTGAGGCGAACGCATCCGTATAGATAGGAGCTATACATAGATACTATGGGCAAAGTAGAGCTAGCGTACTAATACGTAGTTCATCTTATTGAGTGGATTTGGAGTCGAATAACCCGATAAACCTTCGTGTCAGAGTTTTAAAACCGCCTAATAGCACAGTTAATAGGCCTCTGACATAGTTTTCGTAACATCTAATATTTAACGAGTCAGTTTGCCCTCCAAAGAACAGAAACTTTTTTTAAAGACAGGTAATTCAGCTTGCAAGATCCTAACCTAACCTAAAATTTCCTTCCGGGCATGCTGTGAAAAACAGCTGAGGGATCCGAAGGTTTCAGTATATTGCAATTTAGGCGATAGGCTGACAACCTATCACTACAGCAATATACCTAAAAATCTATCTTAAATAACCTTCAAAACTTTGTCAAACGTGGCGGAACGACCTTTATTTAAGTAATTTATGCTCTGCCTCACCCATTAAGGATAGAGGCGAGATTATGTGTATGTATGTATCAATTTCGGGAATCGATTCCACGACCTCTCTAGATCGGCTAAGAATGCTAGATCAGGGAGGCAGTTTAGTACTGGGTAACTATAAATTGTAGGTAGAGCCCGCATGCAATTCACCTGCTTATCTTAGGGTATTATTATCTTGTCTGTGGATCCGGAAAATCCCTTAAAACGTTTCCCTTGGATCTTGTAAGATTCGACCACGTTATGAGGCTGAGGTACTTTTCTGTATACCATCGAGGTGCCCCAAAAACTTCACCGTGAGATTTAATTCATCGTTGATCTCGACTGGAGTCAAGAATCAATCCATAACAACTATTTGGCGCTTCTTCTTAGCGAGTGGATTATCGAGTAGAACGGCCTGATAAAACCTTTTCAAACCGCCTAGTAGTAACGCCAACAGGCCTCTGGCGTGGTTTGAATAACGACCACTATCAAAGACAGCGACAAAGACCGTCGGCTTAACGTGCCCTCCGATATATGGAATCCTATTTCTTTTCGGACAATCAGGTGCTTCAGTCTGCAATGTCCTAACCAAACTGGGGAAAACCTCACAAAGTGATAAATTGAGAAATATCAACTTTGTATATAGAATAGAACCCAGGACCTCCGGATCGTAAGCCCATAGCTCTGACCACGAGGCCACGGAGGCAGTTGTTTGGCGCTACTGGACTCGAGTAAAATGTGTGTAAGCCAGGCAACCTATTGCGAAGCTTTTGCGATCGTTCGACTGGAATTTTCCACTAGTCAGGCTGTGATTCTATTTCCGGGGTTCACTTATAGGAGGTGGATTCCATACCAAACATTTGGGCACTAAAAACTAGTCCTGCGCAGTGACCGATCTCTGGAAGACTGGTCGCCATCACCGCAAATCGGTGGGAGGACTATTATTAAAACTAAACACATATCGAAAAACAATAAGAAGAAGTTCTTTCAGGTTCCTTTATTATACATACAATACGTTTTCACATTCACATAAAATTCTTTCATGCATTCTCTCCGTAACCAATCATTTTAGGATTCTTTTTATGAGGATCACAAAACTATTATGGTCGGGCAAATGTCTTCTGTGATAGCTCTATTTTTACTGTTCAATTCATGCCAATGATTTTATTTAAATAATGTGTTCTATACGGCGTTTATCCAACTTTATGACATTTTTTATCGTAACGTCATCATAGTAGGAGCTCGTTATTAATCACTGTTTTGTTCATATATCAACATCGCGTGGTGCGCATTGATAAAAATGTGACCTAGCCGTTTGAAATCTTCATTCAGAGGATACAAACAGCTTAACTTGCAGTCTGCTTATTTGAGGAAATTTGACATACGCAAACAATTACGAAATGTGATAAATCGAGCTTACCAACTAGATCTCACGTTCTTCTCCGATCAAGAAACTAAACTCCAACTTAAATAGTTGAGTTTTCTTTAAATCATCATTATTTGTAAGAGGTTTGCTCTTGACTTTAGACACTAGGTAAGGCATGACCGTGACAGAGCTGACGTTGGAGCGAGCTCAACCAGAAGATGCCTGTTACGGCACTGGCAATCTCACACACCGAGGGAATATAGCAAGCTGTTGGCGCCAGGCTCCGATTAGAGGGTGGTTGCGAGCCAGGCGGCCCCTTGCGGAGCCTAACACCGCTTTGTTGGGATCGTTCAGCAGGACTTATTCACAGGCAAGCCTGTGTTGCCGTTGCCAGGGAAGGACCACTAGGAGGAAGATCCCATCCCACCACTAAAAAGTAAAAAAAAATAGCGTTGGTACGACAAATATAGGTTTGATGCAAAAAAAAAAAAACAATAACAATTCCGTAAATCATAACATAATATACCGAAATAACATTTTCACACAGTCTATCATTTAACAAAAGTCACATAAATTTCACGAAGTCAGCAGTACAAAGAAACACGTTTTACGTTTTTATACCGTCGTTATTTTAATGAAATACGACTGAGTTCTTCTCTGGATCGTATCACGGAACCTTGTCACGTCACTCTAATGTCGTTTTGCAGAATGCGATGTAATTTCAGTACCTTTCAGTCCCCATAATGGTACTACTTACGGTGAGGCATTTTGTTTATTTCAAGTCGAATCCAAAATGCATGGACATATATTTTGACACTAGATCGAGAGAAATGGAAAGCAGGGAGAGAATCCTTTACCCTGCATACATACATACATAAAATCACGCCTTTATCCCTTACGGGTTAGGCAGAGCGTAGAATGCCTCGTAAAAGGCGCTTTCGCCACGTCTGACAAAAATTGAGGGCAATTTTAGATTGTAATGTGTATTGCTGTAGTCACAGGTTGTCAGCTCATCGCCTAAATTACAATACACTGTAACCCTCGAATCCCTTTTGCTGACTTATACAGCATGCCCGGGAGGAAGGGCAACTGGAACATTCTATGTTTTTCTTTCTCTCCCAGTCCAGCATGGAAGATGCCATATATAATGGAACTATAAGTTTCAATCTTAGTATGTACCTAAATTGATAAAGCTTCTTCTATACTGGCCTAGGAGCGAGAGAAAAACATATAACGTGCCAGCTGCATTTCCTCCCGGGAATGCTGTTAAAACCAACTAAGGGTTCCGAGCGTTTCGGAATATTGTATTCGGGCGTAGGGCTTACAACCTGCCACTTCAGCATAAACTACAAATCTATCTTAAATCACCCTCAAAACTTTGTCAGACGTAGCGGAACAACCTTTGATTAAGACGTTTACACTCTTCCTACCCCGAGAGCCCGATGGTGTAGTGGATAGGGCCGCTGCCTCCTGAGCGGGAGGTCGTGGTTCGAATCCCACCACTTACCAATGTGTTTTTCGGTTTTCGAATTTCATATGTACGTTTTTTATTCGGTGCTTTTTCTGTGCTTCGGAAGGCACGTTAAGCCGTTGGTCCCGGTTAATATCGTTTAATACCGTAGATATTAGTCGTTAAACCATTTCAGAGGCCAGTGCTAAGCATTGGCGGCTTGAAAACTCTGACCTAATCTAGGATTGGGTCTGGTTTCCCTTCTAGGTTGCGGAGGTCAGATGGCAGTCGCTCTGTGTAAAAGATTAGGTAGCCGACCCCGTAAGATACAGGATAAGGCTAGGGAGATGATGACTCTTCCTACCCCAGAGATAATGGTATGATTATATGTAAGTATGTTTTACTTAAGTATGTCTTGTACTTATTACTAGTATTCTACTTATTATTTGACGTTTAAGGCTCATATTTTCTTGAAAAATAAATGATTTCGATAAATCATCATTTTCCTCTAGGAGAATGTAAGAAGAGAGGTTACAAAGCTAATATGTTATTTAAAAAAATAAATATACCGTTTTCAGGACAGGCCATGTTTCAAAGATTTTGGAAGGATCTTCTTCAGAGCTACAATTTACTTAGATATAAAGGGTCAGATTTCCCTTCGGACCTCTTTCAAGTTTTCTTGCGAGTCCTCTCATTTTAATTTAAGTTGAATCATATATCGCTGTTCTAAAGGAGTAACACTTAAACTTGAAATACTCAGCATTGAATGAACGGAATGAAATTTAAAATGACAGTTATTTTGTTTCTTTATTTACTCTGCTCTTAAATTAATAAAATATTTCCTTATTTTAATTTCATCAAAACTTCCAAGTTCTACTAAATATTTTACCATAGCCATAGCCTGTTTTAAATATTTCCATCTCTACAATATTTCAGTTTTCATGGTCAGGCAAAAAAGACTCTACTCAAGTGAAGTTTTAATTAATTTAAACTTAATTTGAATTTTTATCACGTTGTTTCAAAAGTTTTTATTTTTGTTTAAGATCAAAGAGCCTCATTAAGCGTCTGTGTTGTGTTTGTTGATTTTTGGTAAATTTTGTGGGATGATGTAGATGATATTTATTTTAGTTATACCTACCGGGTGTAATGGACAGACAGCGTCCCGCCAACTGATAGTGGTTGTTTAGTCAACGAAACTGAACATTTTCCACCAAGAAATTCTTTCAGGAATGGGAAATAAAAATTGGCTGTTCCATACATAATGTCCACCTCGATCAGAAAATTTGTTTTCTCCTTAAGAAGAAGAAGAAGACAATTTGTATGAATTATCCAATTATTTTTTCAGTGTCATTGACCGAGCAACCCCTATCAGTTTGCGGGACGCTGTCCCTTACACCCCGTATGCATGGAGCTCTGATATTAAATACGTTGTGTAAAAAGTGCTAACCACCTATTTCTTCCATCATTTAAACTTGAACAAGACAACCTATTGAAATTTTCTTACTAAAAAACTGAAAGATATGCGTTGTATCAAAAATGGTGCCAAACAAATCAGATTTTGAATTATATTTTTTTTGGATTTTTCCATGCTGGCCAGGGAGCGAGAGAAAAACATAGAATGTGCCAGATGCATTTCCTCCCGGGCATGCTGTAAAAACCAGCTAAGGGATCCGAGGGTATCTGTATAATGTAATTTAGGCGATGAGCTGACAACCTGTCACTACAGCAATATACCTACAAATCAATCTTAAATAACCCTCAAAACTTTGTCAGACGTGGCGAAACGACCTTTGTTTGGATCATTTACGCACATCATCTCCCTAGCCTTATCTCGTATCTCACGGGGTCGGCTACCTAATCTAGGGGATTAAACGATGGTACTGGTTTTTACACAGAGCGACTGCCATCTGACCTCCGCAACCCAGAAGGGAAACCAGACCCAATCCTAGATTAGGTCAGAGTTTTCAAGCCGCCAATGCTTAGCACTGGCCTCTGATATGGCTTAACGACTAATATCTACGGTATTTAACGATATTAACCGGGACCAACGGCTTAACGTGCCTTCCGAATCACGGAAAAGCGCCCAATAAACGTACATATGAAATTCGAAAACCGAAAAACACATTGGTTCGTGGTGGGATTCGAACCACGACCTCCCGCTCGGGAGGCAGCGGCCCTATCCACTACACCATCGGGCTCTCAAGTCATTTACGCTCTGCCTGTGATTTTATGCATGTATGTTTAATTGGACCGATGGAAATGCATAGAATAAGACTCTGACATAATATTTTTACATGACTAATAATCATTTTATTTAAATTTTAATACCTGGACCAAAATCTATTGAACTTATGACTTGTAATATAATTTTAACTGTTTATTTTGTTCTTGATTTGTTCTCTATCTTTGATCTATTAATTTGTTCCTGATTATTATTTGTATGCTGTTTTAATATTGCTAAACAGGCTTGAACTATTTAACTGTTATTTTGTTTTACCTATTGCCATGTACTTCCATGCTGGACTTACTTCCATGAGAGAAAAACATAGAATGTGCCAGCTGCATTTTCTCCCGGGTATGCTGTAAAAACCGGCTAAGGGATCCGAGGGTTTCCGTATATTGCAATTTAGCCGATGGGCTGATAAGCTGTCACTACAGCAATATAACTACAAATCTATCATAAATAACACTCAAAATCTAGTCAGACGTGGCGGAACGACCTTGGTTCAGGTCATTTACGCTCTGCCTACTCCATTACGGATAAAGGTACGCTTGTACTTCTTGACTCTGTCAAAAGCAAATAAACCATTTAGTATTTGTATGAATTTTGATTATCAATCACAGCTTTCAATTAAATGAGATAGCTAGTTTTGCAAATCGGAAACGGTTGTTGAAATTTGCCAGGAATTTATAGTTGTGTTTCGCAATTTCTTTGTGTCCTAAACAAAACTTTACATTAAACTTGTATGCGCTTGAACAGGTACAACACGTTTGTTCTAGTTAACTCGATTTATAGTTCTCCACTGAAGTTAGTCTTAGTCTCAAGACAATTGCATTGTACCAGCTGGTTTTGTTCGATATCGAGTGTAAAATATATCAGGTGTAAGGTTTGTTTAGGTCGTTTACGCTCTGCCTACCCCATTAGGGATAAAGGCGTGATTATGTGTGTGTAAGGGACAGCGTCCCGCAAACTAATAGGGGTTGCTCAGTCAACGACACTAAACAACTTCCACCAGGTAATTCTTATAGGAAGAGAAAAATAACTTTGACTTTTCCATACAAATGAAAATAAAAAGGTTGACTGGAAGAGATCCCTTAACGGGATAAGTCCGCCTTTGTGCCACTATTGTTTTAATCTTCTTGTATTTTAGTTTTAAGATTTTTAAGGTACAATAAAGAGCTTACATACATACATACAAATTGTCTGATCGAGGTGAACATTTTGTATGGAAAAGCCAAATTTTATTTTACTTCCTGGTCGAAGTTGTTCAGTGTCGTTGACTGAGTTACCCCTAACAGTTTGCGGGACACTTTTCCTTACACCCGGTATGACTATTCTTTAGTATCTACTTTATCAGGCTGATGACGCTCTTTTTAAGGAATAGGTAAAGGATAAATATTATTATGTAGTTTTGTCAATAAAAAATATCGAGTAAATGATAGTAACTTTGAGTTGTGTCCAAAAACTTAAGTACTGCCTAAACGTAAACGACCTAAAAAGTTGTTCCGCCACGTCTGACAAAGTTTTAAGGGTTATTTAAGATATATTTGTTGGTGTATTACTTTAGTGACAGGTTGTCAGCCCATCGCCTAAATTACCGCTTAATATCGCTTCCAGGCCAGCATGGAAGACACTTAAGTACTTTCATAAATTGCTAAAAGATTTTGTTTTAGAAATACACTTTGCAAAGAAGTTGCTCACAGAAACCTTATTGAAAAACCAATTTACTAAAAGACTCTTCAAAAAGTTTGCTAAGCGAATCCACTCAGGGGTCATGAAACTAGAGTTAGATTGTTATTTACCTTTGAATTTCGAATTTCCCTTTGGGCATAAAACTGTATTTGTATACCTACCTGTGTACCTATCTACTCAGTTTTACAACCTGGAAGTTTGATTGGAAGGATCAATTTAAACTTAACTACTTTCAAAATGTTCGACAGTAATTTAACAAATCGGTTTCTGGACGAATATTAAAGTACATTAAAACTTGAACAACAACTGCCTCCGTGCTCTAGTGGTCAGAGCCATGGGCTTACGATCCGGAGGTCCTCGATTTGATTCCTAGGGGGGGGGGGGGGAATACAAAAGTTGTTATTTGTCAATTTATCACGTAGTTTTTCCCCAGTTTGGTTTGGACATTGCAGGCTGAATCACCTGATTGTCTGAAACGAAAAAGGATTTCATGCTTCGGAGGGCACGTTAAACCATCGGTCCCGGTCTCTGTCTTTGATAGTGGTCGATATTGAAACCACGTCAGAGGCCTAATAGCTGTGCTACTAGGTAGTTTTGAAAACTCTGACACCAGGGTTCGGGTCGTTTGACTCGAGATTTCACTCGCTAAGCAGAAGAGACTTGAACATTCATTTATAATTATTATTTAGTAGTTCATTCCTTGGGCCTTTCATAAATAAAGGGTACGGAATATAGTGAGCTCAGTGTTAGAAAATACATTTTTTTCTTCATTAGCTTCTCATCTTGGATAAGATCCACTTCGGGTCGCTGAGCCAGCGAAGTAAGTAAGTAAGGCTCGTATTTGTAAACCGATCTCAAGATTGAGAGCAATATTAAGTTTGGATTTGACTGGCCATATTGTATTTAAATAACATTTCTGAAACGAACTCAAACTAGATGCCAGTCTCAAGTACTGTTTATCGATACGGGCCGAAGTAAGCTTCTCATCTGTGCCCACGGGAAGACAAAAGACGATTCTCTACAAAACTTGAATCAACGACGTCATATTTTTATAGAATCAAATTAAAAACAGTCTAAAGTGATGTTTTTGTTTGATGTTTTACCTTCCATGCTGGACTGGGAGAGATAGAAAAACATAGCATGTTCCAGCTGCCCTTCCTCCTGGGCATGCTGTAGAAGTCAGCAAAAGGGACTCGAGGGTTACAGTGAATTGTAATTTAGGCGATGGGCTGACAACCTGTCACTATAGCAATACACTTTTCAATCTAAAATTCCCTCAATTTTTGTCAGACGTGGCGAAAGCGCCTTTTACGAGACGTTTAACGCTCTGCCTACCCCGTGGGGGATAGAGGCGTGATTGTATGTATGTATGTATGTATGTAAAGTGATGTTTCAGTTCAGATTAACTGCCTCCGTAGTCTAGTGGTCAGAGCAATGGGATTACGATCCGGAGGTTCTGGGTTCGATTCCCAGGGGATCTTCATTTCCATTTATCACGTGGGGTTTTTCCCAGTGTGGTTAAGACATTGCAGGCTGAATCACCTGATAGTCCGAAATGAAAAAAAGATTCCGTGATTCGGAGGGCACGTTAAGCCGTTGGTCCCGGTCGCTGTCTTTGATAGTGGTCGTTACTCAAACCATGTCAGAGGCCTAATAGCTGTGCTACTAGGCGGTTTGAAAACTCTGACACCAGTTCAGATTGATTAACATCACTAGAAATGCATAATCATGATCCTAAGTACTACCTCCTCAATATATTGATGGCTCTCGAGTCGCCGTCAACAAGATAAATGGGGAATTAATTAACCCGAACTGAGCTAATCCTTCAATCCTTACAAGATTGAAACGTGATTTTCAAAGCAAGATTTAAAAAGATTCAACTTATTGAGATTTAAAAATACATTGAAAAATTATGATATCTTGTAAAATTTGTATACGGAAAAATGTTTCGTTTAATGATGTTGCTTCTCCGCGACGGATAATTTAAGCTCATTTTATGAACCTGTCAACGAAGGGAGGGTGATAATAATTTCATAGGAGAGAAAGTAAAAAATAACTAAATATTTATTTACGCTGGCTTCCTATACCCAAACTCTTATTATTTTTGATAAAGACTTGTTGGCAATTTAACATTTATTTGAGAAAAAATATTTCGAAATACATTTCTTTTTTTTTGTAAGTCAACATCATTTAAGTTGGGATGGGATTCACCTTCTTTAGTGGTCCACCCCGGGCAACGGCAACACAGGCAAGCTTGTGAATTAGTCCGGTTGAACGATCCCTACAAAGCGGTGGCAGGCTCTGGAAGGGGCCGCCTGGCTTGCGACCACCCTCTCACCGGAGTCCGGCGCCAAACAGCTTTCTGTGTTCCGTCTATACGTGAGATTGCCGGTGCCATAACAGGCATCTTCTGGGTGAGCTCGTTCCATCGTCGACTCTGTCACGGTCATCTTTGACCTATTGTCTAGAGTCAAGAGCAAACCCATTTGAAAAAGAAAACGCTTGACCGTGTTTGAAGCTAACAGGAAACTAATTATTTTCCAAGAAGATGAGCGTGAAATCTTGGGAAATTCGCTGGGATAATTTTTCATGTGGAAATGTCCCCCGGTGTAATATTTCAAAACCGATCGCTTCGCGCCTTATAACTCCTTGGGGAGACGCCCCTAATAGCTTAGTCTCAGAGAACTTTTTGACTGAATCTTTGTGGCAAATATTTAGTAGATTAGTAAAAAAAACATGATTCTTTCGTTAAGTTGTAAAAAAAATAACTGCTGGCTTTACAGCTATAAGTTAGAAATCTAGATGTTTAATATTCCATCATAGACATTAGAGAGCATTTTAAGGTGTGCAGAGACCTTCATTTTTGATTTAATTATGAAAAGTTAGCGCTCATGAATTAAATGGTAATATAGATACCTATGAATCAAATAATTTGCACTGTATAGATGTCATGAAAGATGCAAAACGACCCAATTTAGCAACCTAACCCCTTCGAAAATCATGTTTGTACTTTGTATAAAAGTGAACCAAATAAATAATATTTAAAAAAAAACCCTTTGAAAAGGGCATGATTTTTAAGTATGTACCACTGAAACACGAATGTTCAAAGCGAAGCTTTTATCACTTTATAATTATAATGTACCATCAGAATTAAGCTTTCACACGATTTTACACGCCACTCTGTGAATTGTTGCTGACATGTTCAGAACCACTGACAGCTGATTGAGTGACAGAGGCAAAAGTTTTTGTGTTTGTGATGTCTCATTTACGCTTTAATTCGTTTTGTGTGTAAAATAATTTATACCATCCATGGGAATAATATATAATTAATCGTAAATAGGTAGAGCCTTTGTACAACAAAAACAATAAACAAATTTAATTCAATACTAGGTACTCGTGAACTACATGAACGAGTTAAAAAAACATAAATTAGAAAGCTACATAAATCAAAAGTACTTGTAATATATCCAATAGGGGAAATATAATAAGTCATGATTGAATATCACATCTAAATTCAATAAATAAACACTAAATCTCACTATCGGAAAAAGGTAAAAACTTAGACAAAACTAAGTCACGTGTAAAATCTAGGAATTATCAAGTAAAAAGTTTATTAAATTATTACGTTCAAACACTTCAACTTAAAGATGTCATAAACTTAACTACCTACATTTACAAAGTTACCATGTCATTCCTATTTGTAAACGTTTTTAATTACTTAGAACCAATTCACACTGAAAACCGACACGAAACGTCACGGGGCGCACTTTTAAAGAGCGTGATACAAAGAATTATATTTAGCTACAATGCAAAAAGACATTTCTTTGACAGAATTCGAAAATTCATTGCAGCGTCGCGCTACGTCTGTCACTTTTTGTTCTTTTTTTTTAATTTGAAATGGGTTTGTTCTTGATGACAGAGTTGACGGTGTTAGAGAAGATGGTACTGGCACTTAGCAAGGACTCTGGTGACAGGGTGGTCGCGAGCCTGACGGCCCCTTGCGGAGCTTACCACCGCTTTGACAACGAGATGCATCTTCAAGCAGCTTCGCGCCGCGTCGCGTCGCTTCCCGATGCGACCTGGCCTTTGGCCCTTACCATAACATCTGGTGTACAAACCGTGAAACTCATTGTAAGCTTATTACAGAAACAAAGTTAATATTACTTTGTAATAAGGGCATTTGGTAAATAAACGAAAAATAAGTGCTTTTTAATTACAGTTGTAATTTTCTTTTGTAAACGTGTTTTGCAAATATCGTAGATAAGTAGATGCGAAGTTTTACAATATATATTTTGTTATGCACTTCCATGCTGGCCTGGGAGCGAGAGAAAAACTTAGAATGTGCCAGCTGCATTTCCTCCCGGGCATGTTGTAAAAGTCAGCTAAGGGATCCGAGGGTTTCAGTATATTGCAATATAGGCGATGGGCTGACAACCTGTCACTACAGCAATATACGTACAAATCCATCTTGAATAACCCTCAAACCTTGTCAGACGTGGCGGAACGACCTTTGTTTAGGTCGTTTATGCTCTGCCTACCCCATTACGGATAAAGGCGTGATTATATGTATGTATGTATGTATTTTGTTATGCATAACTAGCAAGCATTTTATTGTATGCTACCATATACAACTAATAAAATATACAGGGTGTTTTTAATCATTACGCAAACTGATAGGTTGATTAGACAAAGAAAAAGAACAAAAAAACCCTATATGTTTAATCCCAGCAACTCTCTCCAAATTGCTGTGCCCTGTTGCGGCACATAATAGACTGAAACTGTTATTTATGTATCTTTAAGGTATATTTTTAAGATCTTTTGTATTGTGACTTGCAATAAACGATTGAATTGAATTGGATCAAATAGGCTAGATATAATAATAATAATTGGTAATTGCCATTAAAAAATAGGCTAGTAGCGGCGTAGGGCTACTTTTTGCAGAGTCACCACTGTCTGTACTTTTCGCCTCGTTAGTAACTCGAAGGCCTAAATTGAATCGAATTTGGTTAACATCATTACAAAGAAATCAGTACTGTAATCATCCACTTCTTATCGACGTTTTTCGAGTCGACTTACGACGCGATGATCCTTGATGTCAGGGTTGTCAAACCGCTAAGTAGCATGGCTTCTGACATGGTTTGTCTAAAGACCACTATCAAAGACAGCAACTAGGCCGATGACTTAACGTGCCTATCAAATCATGTTCTTTTCCTGACTTAATCAGATGATACAGCCTGCATTGTCCCAACTAAACTGGAGAAAATCTCACAAGGTAATAAATTGAAATTCTACTTGTGCCCCCGGGAGAAATCGAAACCACGACCTCCGCATTCAGGAGCCCATGGACCACACCACTAGACCACGGAGGCAGTAAATGATCCACCGAAGAAGAATTAATTGCGTTGATCCCAGTCTCTGTCGCGATGAATACTGAATGAACTTGCAAATCTTTGTTCCAAGATAATTAACAAGATTAGGGCAGAAAAGATACTGTTATGATATTAGGGGTGATGAAAGCTGTTTATCAGCAAAATTTGAAATGGAGACCTTGAACTTCTGGTGGAAATACTCTCCTTTCTTTAGCACCATACTATACTCTTATATTTTATCGCGCTACTTCTTTTATTGCAAAATTTATATTCGTCGGATCTAGATTCAGATGGGATCCTTTCTCATATATCCAACTAAAAGTTCCAGAAATCAATTGCAGATTGGTCACGTTTGTGCCATAAAGAATTTCATATATTAACTTGGAGGCATTCCTTCCAAACTGGCAGTCCAAAACACAAGACCGAGAGATGTGGCGCGGAAGAGGGGAGGCCTTTGCCTTGCAGTGGGACATATTACAGGCTACATAAAAAAACTTGGTTTCTGAGCCATAATTCTAAACCTCATCGCTTTCGTTTTTCTTGTTTGAAATTGCAATTTATTTTTCGAGTTACAGGATACCAAATTATATAATTACATATTATACCAAAAGTACAAATAAATATGCCAGAATAGAAGTTGCAATCAAATCAGACTTTATCTTTTACTGTGTACAATATCTTGTCCCAATTTTAAAATACAACTCAATTGCAAACAGGAATACTGAAACAATGCCACAACAGTAGAGTACTTTGCAGACATTCTTTAAATAAAAAGGGACAATGATAAAACTCTTCTTCACAAAAACTCTACTTGTATACCAGCCCACTAGTTCAACTTTTATGCTCCTGTGCTCTAAGGTTAGAAGAAATTACTGTTTAGTAATAAGGCTGCCTATTTGTACTACTATTTGTTTTATTTCTTGTGTATTTTCTGTGCAATAAAGTATATCCTTACCTTATATTCATGGTTTGAATGAACAACACTTCCCGCAATTTTTGAGTTTGTCAACACCTCAAGCGAATCCTGCCTGATTCACAACTCTGAGAAATTGAAGGCATTACATTAGTATAATGCTTCGTATTATAGAATGTAGGTCAGTAGTGACTATGACCAAACGTTTTCGCCGGTCATCCTGCAGACACAACCATTTCCTGATAAAAAGTAGTTTCGCAAACAGAGGAGTAAATTCTTTCATAACTAAACTTCATGGTATTTTTTGCTGGACATGGTACGGTGAATAATAAAGAATGTACCAGCTACTTCTCTTACTAGGCATAATGAATGACTACTGATAATAATTCACGTGATAAGCTGACAACTTATCATTACAACAAAAAATCCACATC
This sequence comes from Scrobipalpa costella, assembly GCA_949820665.1. Taxonomy (NCBI): domain Eukaryota; kingdom Metazoa; phylum Arthropoda; class Insecta; order Lepidoptera; family Gelechiidae; genus Scrobipalpa; species Scrobipalpa costella. The sequence continues at coordinate 18,181,843 of OX463303.1, forward strand.
ACACCCTGTATATATATGAGCGGAAATTAAGCCTCATATCCTTCTTGCCCTTAAGGTAGCAAAGAACACGCTCGAGTTTATCCAGTACATCCTCAGTCAGAACTTTTATTCTAATTAATGCCTGGTCCTAAAAGTACATACATACATATAATCACGCATTTATCCCTAATGGGGTAGGCAGAGCGTGAACGACAAAGGTCGTTCGCCACGTCTGACAAAGTTTTGAGGGTTATTTAAGATAGATTTGTATGTATATTGCTGTAGTGACAGGTTGTCAGGCCATCGCCTAAATTGCAATATATTGAAACCCTCTGATCCCTCACCTGGTTGTTACAGCATGCCCGGAAGGAAATGCAGCTGGCACATTCTATGTTTTTTCTTCCTCCCAGTCCAGTATGGAAGAAAAAAGTCGAAAGCGTAATTCATTATAATATCTACTTTTCTTGTAAACTAGAACCCGCACATGAATAAAATATCAAGCGGGTTGAAGTCTAAAAAGTCTTTGAGCTTTTGAATAAAGTTTAGAAAGTTTAAAAGCTAAGCTTTTGTGTTTTTATTTGCTTTTTTCAATTTTGTAGCACTTTTTGAAAGCAGAGTTGTTACAATGATTCATGATGTAAACAAAAAACTCAGCTGAAATTTACAGTAAGTATAAAAACATTTCTTTTTATTATACAAAATGACTCTACCTATAAGAAAAATAGATAATTGCCTACAGTTTTTAAGGGGGGCAACTGCGTAGGACTAGTTTTTAGTGCCCAAGTGTTTGCGCAACATACAAGTGCGCTCTCTATTCCTTCAATCTCTTATTCTGATGGGACAGATTGACTGACACGACCAGAGATTAATCAGGCGCAGGACCGACTACTAACATACCCATCCGACAGCATGAATCATCTTACTTTTTGGATAATCAGGCGATCAGCCTGCAATTTCCTAATCAAAGTAGAAACACAACACAAAGTCATTGTCCCCGCCGGGAATCGAACCCGGGACTTATGGTTCAAACCGCTAGACCACAGAGGCAGAGAATACCACTTGAATGTTTAATCGTCATCAGTATTCAGTCAATTAAAACAGCTTAATGCAAACACGTATCCTAGGTAAGGTAATACGTGACTACAAAATAGGATTAGGTTATTAGGCCATATTTAGTTAGGTAAAAGATAGATACAAGCTGTTACACATCTTTGAATAAAACCTGGTTTCCTGATTTATTATTTTAAAGTTTTGCATAGAGCATGTACTAATCATGTTTAGTTAGATTTTTAAGACAGAAACGACGATTCTGGATGACAAAGTAGGCAGAGCGTAAACGAACTAAACAAAGGTCGTTCCGCCACAACTGACAAAGTTTAGCGGGTTATTTAAGACAGATTTGTAGATTGCTGTAGTGACAGGTTGTCAGCCCATTACTTAAATTGCAATTTACTGGAACCCTCGGATCCCTTAGCTGATTTTAACAGCATGCTCGGGAGGAAATGCAGCTGGCACATTCCATGTTTTTCTCTCGCTCCCAATCCAGCATAGAAGAAGTCTTGAGACTTATGCGGTGGTTTATAAACTCTAACACCAGGGTTCATAGGTTCATTTATTCCGATTACCTATTTGAATTCAGAAAATTGTAGGTATTATAGAAAATTATAAACTTTTAATTGTTTTTATTTCAAAAGGCTTAAATATACTGCTGGTTTGCCGATATCAATACCAGTATGATCCAAATATACGAACATTGGGCTCGATTCTAGATTCCGTCGGCTAAAACTTAAATTAAATTTTACACTTTGTCCGCGGATTTTGACCCGCTTTTGCAAGTTTTCCCAGTATTTCTGTAAATTTTATCCGCCATATCATATGACGGCGGATAAAAATGACAGATAACGCATAAAGCCACCGACTATAAATAAAAAACCGGAGAAAATAGATCTTCTGTTATTTTCCGATGGTTTTAGTCTGAAAGTGACAAATATATTTTAATTTTAGTTTTAGCCGGAAAATCTAGAATCGAGCCCATTGTCACTACTATGAACTATTGAAACGAGAAAACTGTAACAGACAGAGATGTTTGAACTTCTTGTTGTTTCTTGTTTGACAAAACAACTTTTCAGTTTCTACTGCATTTGCTGTTGTATATTAGATTTTTCGGTATTTTGGTATTTTTAACTTCGTACAAAACGTACGAAATCAAAAATACCAAAAGAGTCAGTAGAAAATCTACGGACTTAAAAAATAAAAAGCTAATGGGTTATTAATATGTAAAGTAGGACAGAAATATTTGCATATTTATGTGTTGCTCACTGCACTAAGATAATGCACTGCATACATTACTGTATATGAAAAACGCAGATACAATATCTTGTGTTTGTGATAGAATAAAATAATTTAGGTTTAGTAATTTTGTGACCGCCAAAATCTCTATCGAAAATGTTGGCTACTACCATGACACAAAATATATGAGGTAAAATTTCCTCCAACAAATCCAATTGAAAAGTTGCCAGAAATTATCGGGCAAAATAAAATGGCCTACCCCATTTTAGATCTAGATCGGATTTCCAAAACTAACGGAAACTTTAGCCTTTGTAATTGGTTTTACTTTGAGCCAATTGAGTAGAGGGGTGTAATACTTAATTATAAACGTCAATACAAAACTTAAGATTAAGGTTATGGCAAATGTAGAAACAGGAATGTGTATTTTCTGATTAGTTTGATAAATTTATGAACATTAAGATAACAATGAGTAACTAAATTCTCAATTTAAAAGATGATTGTCCTATATTTTTTGCTACATTGGCACCGATTAAAAGAACATATAAACAGTTTCAACTGCCCCTACTAACATTTGACATTCTGTAGACTCTACCTCTAAAAAACTATGATCATAGGTGTTTTTAGGTCGATGAACAGAGAATGTATAATATAACACCTATTTAAGAGCCTTGTGACACTTCCTTTGTAATGTGTGATTAAAACCACAGATCCTTCCATTAGCGCTGTTTACTTTCCTCAAGCTGGAGACAGACACCATGAATCTTTATTGATTCTACTTACAATCAAGATTTAGCAGATTACTACCCGAGTATCATGACGTCAATGATGTCATACGCTTATCTAGGTCCACGTTCAGAGTTTTGGCTTCTATCCATGTGAAACTGACAAATTAGTTTCGGTCGAAGGCTCCTTAATACACCCTTTGAGCACAAACCGTTTATCAGATACGGTTCGACGAAGCCTACTAGTTGTAGAAATTTGGAAATACTGTTTCAACTTTATTTTTTATAAAGTTACGAAACTAATTCTCAATTTTAGTAACTATTTTAGTTTTGGAAACTATACTAATTTAAATGTTATTGCATAGTATGTACTAGCTATTTCCTTCCTTTTAGCAATCTGATCTGCAATCAAAAAATATACAGACGTCTTAAATTTTCATGTGCTCTCATATTTTTCTGTAGTCGAATATTAAATTGGACTAGGAATTGATAAAATCAACGCACGCATAGAAAATAACACTAATACAACACGTTCCAACGTGGTTCCACGACCCCTTTAAAACTTTTAATTGGTAGTGTGCCATGGAGTCAGGCGATGCGTTGCACCGATAAGACTGAATAACTGTATTTTTCATTCCACTGATGTGATCGATGCACGAAAATATTTTAGACCTGCACTATAAAACGATTAGGATTGAAAGTGATATTATTATTTATTATTATAGTGATATATTGGTTTCTAGATAAAGATATATGTTTTTATAGCCCTACTATTGTCCTAACTGTTGTTATTTTACTTATACACATAGTTTTTGATACATAATCTACATTTTTCACTTTAATTACTAGCTTTTTTAGCCCCATTAGATAAAACTATAATCTGTTTTTATAGCATTACTATTTTCCTTACTGTTGTTATTTTACTCATACATATAGTTTGTGATATTTTTTTTTAATGGACCTATGTGCACCATACTACATTTGTGATATTTAATCTACATTTTTAATTTAAAAACAAGTTGTTTTAGTTCTATTTAAAGATAGGCGCGTGCTCCTCGCCCCTATTATGATATAATGGTGATGATAAATGAATAATCGATTATGAGTTTTTAAATTCCTATAGTATAAACCGAGACAGAGTCAAGTGTTTGCGATATCTGCGATTTTTTTTATGGCATACATACATACATATAATCACGCCTTTGTCCCTAATGGGGTAGGCAGACCGTAAGCAACCTAAATAAAAGTCGTTCCGCTACCTCTAACAAAGTTTTGAGGGTTATTTAGGATATATTTGTTGGTATATTGCTGTAGTGACAGGTTGTCAGCCCATCGCCTAAATTGCAATATACTGAAACCCTCCGATCCCTTAGCTGGTTTTTACAGCATGCCCGGGAGGAAATGCAGCTAGCACATTCTATGTTTTTTTTTATGGTTTGGCTACATTTCAGTTTTCAGAATGAAAACATAATTATGAAATAAAATGTCCTAGAAAGTATCTCGTTCATAAAAGTATCTTCCATTAATAAGTAGGTGCTCCGGCTTAACTCTGATCTTTTGTTGTGACGAAGATTTCAAAAAACCTTATTCATGCGGTAAATATCTAAGATAATAAATACAAACATCAATCACGTGTAAGATTTGTGGGCAATATTATGTTAAGTTCCAAAGCCCGAAGGATAGACTCATTTACATACATGAAGGTCGAATAGAAGTAGATATAAATACAAAAACGGGTAGTACTTTATAAAAACATGAAATGCTCATCTATAGATAATGCTAAAATTAAAAAAGAGAGCTTTTTCTTCTATCGTGTGGGTGGGTATCGAGGCGATCGACCCGGTGACCGAGTGAACCACGGTGTGAGAGTTTTTTAACCGCCTAATAGCACAGCTAATGGGCCTCTGACAGGGTTTGTGTAATGATCCTATTGAAGACAGCGACCGGGGCCAAAGGCTTAACGTGCTCTCCGCAGCACGGAATCCGTTTCTTTTCGGACATTCAGGTCATTCAGTCTGCAATGTCCTAACCAAACTGGGAAAACCTCACAAAGTGATAAATTGACAAATATCTGTGTTCCCTCCTGGGAATCGAACCAAGGACCTCCGGATCAGGAGCCTATGGCGCAGACCACGGAGGCAGTTAAAAAGACATACATACATACAATTACGCCTTTATCCCTAATGGGGTAGGCAGAGCCTAAACGACCTAACCAAACGTTGTTCCGCCACGTCTGACAAAGGTTTAAGGGTTATTTAAGATATATTTGTAGGCATATTGCTGTAGTGACTGGTTGTCAGCCCATCGCCTAAATTACAATATACTGAAACCCTCTGATCCCTAAGCTGGTTTTTACAGCATGCCCGGGAGGAAATGCAGCTGGCACATTGTATGTTTTTCTCTCGCTACCAGGCCAGCATGGAAGAAAAACGAAGAAGAAAGTTAAGAAGACAGCTAAGGATTTCAGGCAAAGGGATGATTACTATGCTCTCTAATGAACCTTTGTAAAATTTTAGACTGGTTACGACTTTCATCATCATCATCATCTCCTTAGCCTTATCCCGTATCTCACGGGGTCGGCTTCCTAATCTAGGGGATTGAACGAGGGTACTGATTTTTACACAGAGCGACTGCCATCTGACCTCCGCAACCCAGAAGGGAAACCAGACCCAATCCTAGATTAGGTCAGAGTTTTCAAGCCGCCAATGCTTAGCACTGGCCTCTGATATGGCTTAACGACTAATATCTACGGTATTAAACGATATTAACCGGGACCAACGGCTCAAAGTGCCTTCCGAAGCACGGAAAAAGCGCCGAATAAACGTACATATGAAATTCGAAAACCGAAAAACACATTGGTGAGGAACCACGACCTCCCGCTCAGAAGGCAGCAGCCCTATCCACTACACCATCGGGCTCTTGTATTCCTTAATAACGTATTTAGTCTTTTTTGGTTGCCACGAGTGTTACAATATTTCGGCTCGCAGAGACAGCGACAATCAGGAGTCTGATAGTGGTAGGGAAGGTAGAGGGGAAACGACCTAGAGGCCGAAGCCCGAAGAGAAGATGGTCGGACCAGGTATCCGAAGGGCTGTAGTTAACCGTCAGCGCCGCACTGGGAGTGGGATTCGAACCACGACCTCCCGCTCAGGAGGCAGCGGCCCTATCCACTACACCATCGGACTGGTTACGACTTTGACAGCTGTAAATTTTGCTGTTGATTAGCTATCTCCAATCTTCATAGCTATTATAACTGCCTCCTTGGTCTAGTGGCTAGTGCCATGGACTCCCGGGTTTCATTTCCAGGGGGGAAACACAAAGTTGATGTTTAAAAATTTATCACTTTGTGATTTTTTCCCCAGTTTGGTTAGACCATTGCAGGCTGAACTAACTGATTGTCCGTAAAAGAAAGAGATTTCGTGCTTTGGAAGGCACGTTAAGCCGTCGGTCCCGGTCGTTGTCTTTGATAGTGGTCGTTACTTAAAACCATGTCAGAGGCCTGATAGTTGTACTACTAGGCGGTTTAAAAACTCTGATACCAGGGTTCATCGGGTCGATAGACTCGATACCCACTCGACAGAAGAAGAAGAAGATGGTTATTATCATTTCCTTGAATAGACACTTTGGCGTGCTTTGGTAATTTGATCTACTCATTAATTAGAAAAAAGGTATAATATCATTTTACCACTCAACTGTCTTAAGAACCCCATTATTACATACATCCATACATATTATCACACCTTTATCCCTAATGGGGTAGGCAGAACTTAAACAACCTAAACAAAAGCCGTTCCTAACAAAGTTTTGAGGGTTATTTAAGATAGATTTGTAGGTATACTGCTATAGTGACAGGTTGTCAGCCCATCGCCTAAACAAAGGTCCTTCCGTCACGTCTGGCAAAGTTTTAGGGGTTATATAAGATAGATTTGTAGGTATACGTGGGACACTCAGAAAGTTTTGCGACACTAAAAAAAAATGTTCTACAGGTACATATATTTTTATTAAATCTTTTCAAAGTACTCTCCACCAGCCTCTATACAAAGATTCATGCGTCGGAACCAGTTTTCAAAACACTTTTTCCAGTCCGCCGTAGACACCTCGTTTACAGCCTGCTCGAACGCAGCCAGCGCATCTTCCGGCGACGAAAATTGTATCCCCTTGAGCTGATTTTTTATTTTTGGAAATAAAAAGAAGTCACACGGTGCTAGATCAAGGCTGTAAGGAGGGTGACCCAGGAGTTTGACTGGTGTGCTGTCCAGGAAGTCCCTCGTTTTGAGCGCGGTGTGTGCAGGCGCATTGTCGTGGTGGAGCAGTAGTCCGCGGAGCCCTGTGTTTGGTCGCTTGTTGCTCACAACAGAAAAAACTTCTGGTAAACATTTGGTAGTATACCATTCGGCGTTAATGCTTCTTTGATCTCGTAAGGGAATTGAGGCCAAGTGGCCAGTCAAATTAAAAAAGCTGGCGATCAAAATCTTCCCCCCGCTTCGAGATCGCTTCACTTTGGTAGGCGTTGGTTCATTGTGAAACACCCAAACTGTCGACTGGCGCTTGGTTTCTGGATCGTATTGATAAATCCAGGACTCATCACCTGTTACGATGTCGTAAACACGCCGAGACGAGCCTGCTTCAAATTTGTTCAGCATATCACGGCACCATTCCACCCGGGCCTGCTTCTGAGCGTCGGTGAGGTAGTGCGGCACCCAGCGCGATACTATCCTCCTCACGCGAAGATGCCCTTGTAGAATCTCGTGAACGCTTCCCGATCCAATTTTTAATATGTGCTGAATCTCCTGATATGTAATTCGCCTATTATCTTGGATTAAATTTTTCACTGCTAGCACGTTTTCTTCCGTAATAGCCGTCAAAGGGCGACCGCTTCTTTCTTCATCCCCCAAGGTTGGTCGACCGCGCCTAAATTCGTTATACCAACGATACACGGTTGCCTTGGAGGGGCTTTCATCCATAAATGCCATTTGAAGTCTATCGAAAGATTCATCCGGTTTCAGGCGACACTTGAAATCGTAAAAATCTTAGAACTAAAATGTTCCCGGCGCAGATCCATTTTTCAGTAAGACACGATACTTTGAATTGGCTCGCAAAAAATGTGGAGGGAAATTTTGAAAATGGAACACACATATTTATACTTACAAGTAATCATATTTTCAAAAAAGATTCTAACCGGCCAGTCTGCCATACATAAAAACTATTTATCGCAATACTTTCTGAGTGGCCTGGTACTGCTGTAGTTGGTTGTCAGCTCATCGCCTAAATTACAATTTATTGAAACCCTTGGATCCCTTACCTGATTTTACAGTTTGCCGGGAGGAAATGCAGCTGGCACATTCTATGTTTTTCTCTCGCTCCCAGTCCAGCATGGAAGTATATCCCATTATTAGCTACCGTAATCGATATGTGTACTGAACTTTTACTAAACGACACAGATCTAATTTCAGCGCCAATAGGAAATCGATATTTTACCCAAAAGAAAATTAAAAAGAAAAACATTTTCCAAGGAAATAATTATTACAATATATAATTAATAAAACACAGAATGTGCCAGCTGCATTTCCTCCTAAGCATGCTGTAAAAATCAGCTAAGGGATCGGAGGATTTCAGTATATCATAATTTAGGCGATGGGCTGACAACTTGTCACTATTTTAAATAACCCCCAAAACTTTGTCAGACGTGGCGGAACGACCTTTCTTTAGGTCGTGTACGCTCTGCCCACCCCATTAGGGATAAAGGCGTGATTGTATGTATGTATGTATGTCTTCTTAACTGCCTGCGTGGTCTGAGCCATGGGCTCTTGATCCGGAGTTCCTTGGTTCGATTCCCAGGAAGGTACACAGATATTTGTCAATTTATCATTTTGTGAGGTTTTCCTAGTTTGGTTAGGATTTGGGATAAAGGCGTGGGATATGGTAATTTAGGTGTCTTTATAACAATATCTTTAACGTCTAGTAAAAATGTAATATATTTTATGTTATTGGCGATCGGGTGAAAGTTGACAACGAACTATTAAGCCTAAACTATTAAGCCTAAAGCCTAATTTAAGTTATTCCCGTTAAGATAACTTTACACTGGAAATCCCTTAAACTTGCAAATCAAACAATCTTGGTCCAGAAAGTTGGTATCAAATAACGAAACTTTTTCTGCTTTGAGCTAGACCTTGCATAATGCTTGAGCTTGACCTTGCCTTTACAACCTTCTTAAAACTTCTTACATATTATTATAAAAATCCTGCTTATCTTTACTTTCTGAACTCACAACTCAACACACTGTCCAACAATAAGTATACTATCAGAACAAACATTTATTTTGTCATTTGATCTATTCCATGTTCTTAACTTTCAGGGTTTTTCGTCCGAAATAGCCTCTCATATCCGCCTGGGGTAGTTTCACCGCGTTCTAAATGTATTACTATCCTAAATATTACATTTAGAACGCGGATTTCTTCTCTTTTTCTTTCTTTTCTTCTCTATCTACCATTAGCATAATATGTATTAGTTTATTATAAATATATATCAGTTTATTTTATTTATGTATTTATTTAGTAGTATTTACATTATTTAAGTATTAAGATTAACTTAGTATGCACTATCCCGCTATCTGCTATGTACTATCCTACTACCCAAAGGTTGCCTGGTAGAAATCTTTAGCAATAAGGCCGCCTAAATTGTACTGTTTTGTTCCTTACTTTTCTGCTGTATGTATTTGTGTTTCTTTGTGCAATAAAGTATCTTGTATTGTATTGTATTGTAAATACATGAAGACTACATGTATTTTATACCAGACATTTCAACATAATTAAGACACAACTAGAATTAAATTAAACAAGAAATATATAGCTATATACAAAGGTATGGAAAGAGTGTGTCAACGGTTGTGTGTAGCATTTTAAAACACAAGGATCTCATTTAGCTTTCGCCATCCCCAGGGGAGTCTTCTCAATTGTTTTGGATGCCAAATATGCTGTTCCACTTCTCTTTGAGTCCTATAATAGATGGTAAATACTATCATAGTGGCATCCAGGGGTAATTATAAACAGCACTTCAGATTGACAGCGAGTTTGAGTTTGAATCAGAAATCTAATTTCAGTACAAAATGAACTGTCAAATCTGTACTTAATAGGTATTGCTCTCAATCTTGAGATTGTTTTATAAATACGAGCCGTAGTTACTAAACTTGTAATACATACATACATACATATAGTCACGCCTTTATCCCTAATGGGGTAGGCAGAGCGTAAACGACCTAAACAAAGGTCGTTCCGCCACGTCTGACAAAGTTTTGAGGGTTATTTAAGATGGATTTGTACGTATATTGCTGTAGTGACAGGTTGTCAGCCCATCGCCTAAATTGCAATATACTGAAACCCTCTGATCCCTTAGCTGGTTTTTACAGCATGCTCGGGAGGAAATACAGCTGGCACATTCTTTGTTTTTCTCTCGCTCCCAGTCCAGCATGGAAGAAAACTAATAATGATGAAAAGTAATATGTTCGGTTAAAAGAAAGTTTATTTTTATTTATAAGGATATTATTGTTGAGAACCAAGTGGAACTAACTTTCTAGGATTCTCCCCTCTACGGCTTCGTCGTTCATGATGTTATCCTTATAGCCTTTGATGTTTCCAACATTTTCAATTTCCTAAGCTATAATGTTGAAATTTTCCTCTGAAACCAGGCGTATTGCCTCATTTTTTATTAATAGCTACCCTATATCACAGCCTATATTTCTATCTTCCATGCTGGACTTCCCAGTCCAGTGAAGAGAAAAACATAGAATGTGCCAACTGCATTTCCTCCCGGGCGTGCTGACCTTCTAACCCTCAAGGCTTTGTCAGACGTGGCGGAACGACCTTTATTTAGGTCGTTTACGCTCTGCTTACCCCATTACGGATAAACATACATACATACATAAATCACGCCTTTATCCCTTACGGGGTAGGCAGAGCGTTTAACGCCTCGTAAAAGGCGCTTTCGCCACGTCTGACAAAAATTGAGAGCAATTTTATATTGTAATATGTATTATTAGGGATAAAGGCGTAATTATATATATGTATGTATGTATTATTTCTAATTTTGTCGTAATTTTGTGACGATTTGGTATTGCTCAATTTATAGAGCACCTTTTTTTAAAATTTAGCAATTCCAGCTAATCCTATTATAATTTACAGCTTTTTATGCATGGTCAACCTTTAGAAGAAAATAATGTCTTTCTAAGAAAAAAGCAACCTACTTTTTTATGTAACAAAATGTGTTTCTCGATTATACGGGGTGTAAGGGACAGCGTCCCGAAAACTTATAGTGGTTGCTCAGTCAACGGACCTGAACAACTATCAGCAAAATAATAAAAAGTTTCAGGAAGTTACAAAAAAAGGGTTTTGCTTTTTCATACAAATTGCCTGATCAAGATGGTCATTTGGTATGGGAAAGTCAATTTTTTTTCGCGTCTCCTGAAACAATTTCCTGTTGATTAACTTGCTGATAGTTGTTCAGGTTCGTTGTCTGAGCAACCCCTATCAGCAGCAGCATTTGCGGGACCCGGTCCCTTACATCCGGTATGAAATCCACCGCATTTTAGCCACAGTATGGGTCATCGCGGGTAACTTGGCACAAAGCCTCTATCGCTACTTTATCAAGTGCAAGATATTATCAACTAAGGGCAATCTGAGGGTCGATTGTTCCCTTTTGTCCTATTTTCGTGGCTACAAGGATTCAGAAGGACTTCATTCTCAGTAAGTACAGCAACTAAGGGATCCGAGGGTTTCAGTATATTGCAATTTAGGCGATGGACTGACAACCTGTCACCATAGCTATATACCTACAAATCTATCTTAAATAACCCTCAAAATTGTGTCAGACGTGGCGGAACGAACTTTTCTGTTAGGTCGTTTATGCTCTGTCCACTCCAATAGGGATAACCGCGTGATTGTATGTATGTAAGTATGTACAGCAATACGCAGACGTCACTTACTACGCGCAAGGTTGCGCTTAAAACTCTACGTCGGCGCATACTCTTGCCAGTACGCGCGTGTAGCGCGTAAGGTGACGCATGTGTTATAGGCAATGCAAAAAGTATTGATAGCGTGAGCGCAACCTTACGCGCAGTAAGTGACTCCTATATGTTGCTGAACTAAGCTAGCACTGTCCTGGATATCATTCTGTATTTTAAGGCTTATGATTCTTAGTGTTAATAAGATACCTTCCTTCTTGTATGGATTGCATTTTCCCGTGCGTATTTGTTACTTTCTGTGGCAAAAGTAGCATAAGCACATTCGGAAAAAAAAATGCTATTAAAAGGTGAAATTATTACGCGGCAGACCGAGACGACGATGGCGAGACGAGCTGGACGCCTTCAGCAAGTCATGGCCGGAAGAGGCGCAAAATAGGGAGGCATGGAGGGAGAGGAGAGAGGCCTTTGCCCAGCAGTGGGACACATAACGGCTACATAAGATAAGATAAGTAGTATTTTAAGTTAATACAGAATATTCTACAATATTATTAGTATTGATTAATTTGTGTTTCCCCTTCAAGCTGATATTGCAACAATCAAGGGAATATTGTGCCCTTCACGCCTTGAATCAAGATGGCTGCCATGGCTGCCTTATACATAATTGCACCTGTCGACGATTAGTCGAGTTCGTCGGTTGCCTTCATTTTGTTAAATCGTAGAAAGTACCAGCTACTTCCTGGGCATTCTGTAAAGCCAGCAGAGGGTTCGATGTATTGTGGTTTTAGGTGATGATGATAGGTAGTTTTTAAAGTATCTATTCCCAATATTTTGTCAGACGTGCCGTAAGGCCTGTTTAAATTCTACCTACCCTGTAAGTGAATAAATGTTTGTAAGGGTAGAATGCCCTTCATGTCCCAGTTCACGCCTGGAATCAAGATGGCTGCCATGGCTGCCCTGTACATAATTGGTGTGTCCGACGATTAGTTCTGTTGAGTGTTTCGCTTCAACTGAATATCAAGGGCAGGAGATTAGATTAAAATATAATGTTACAGCGATTATACTATCGTACAGGATTAGGCCTACGCCTGTTTTGAATTAATATAGTTTTCTAAAAGTTTGTGAAAATATACATTTCATTAATATGATGTATAATTATTATAATATATAATATTTAATTATTTCTATGTAGGTATAAGTAATTTATATGTATGACTATTATTTATTATATAAATACACCTAACTAGCTTATTTACGTATACAATATATTGCCAGAAATGTATATCAGCCCACTAGTTCAACTTTTATTTTCCTGTGCCCTAAGGTTGCCTAGAAGAAATTTCTGCTTAGCAATAAGGCCGGTTATTTGTACTACTATTTGTTTCATTTTATTTTATTTTCTCTTGTGTCTTTTCTGTGCAATAAAGTATTATAAGCTGATGTCCTCATGCCATCTCCCTCGCACACGGCTGAGTTTATAAAAAGCGCTGCAATGCGCCGTAGAGCACATTTTTGCTCGTGGCGCTTGGGACGGAAGGTCGTGAGGATATCAGTTTTGGTCGACTCCAGGAGTATTGCGTGAGCCATCTTAATTTTCTTAATTTTTGTCTGTTTTCAATTTAAATTAATATTGCAAGTGCTCTTTTGATTTTGTGTAGTTTTTAGTGAATTTCTATTTATTTAAATCTGTGATTAAAGTTCTAGATTAAGATCAATTGTTTTTTTTTAAAGAATATTTCCACACTGACCCTAAAATCAGGCGTGGGATAAAGAAACACGGCCCACAATTGCCGAAAACAAAAAAGCACTTGTATTTGTAAAAAGTCAACAGCCATTTTTGAATATTTTCTTTGTTTACGCGTGTTGAACTTTAACCGTCACCGTTTACGTTTGAAATGCCGCGAAGTAAATCGCGTGGTAGAATTCGAACTCGTTCGCGGGATGGCTCGCGTAATCGGAGACGCAAATCTCATTCTCGTATTCGCTCGCGTTCACGCCTACGTAGTGCAGTGCGTGGCGAACCTGAGCGCAGGCGTTCACGTGTTAGATCTCGTGACAAATCACGTTCACGTTCTAAAATGTCGGTAGATGACAGGTCGGTGCGTGATTATTCTCATGTGCGTCATCGTAGTGCGTCTAGTAGTGAACGTTCTCGTTCGCGTATTCGTAGGTATAGGCGTAAAGAATATCGCCGACGTTCGCGTTCTCCGTCACGCCGACGGTCGCGAAGTATTCATGAACGTAAGAAAACGTCAAACATAGATAAAAACAAAGGTTCTCCGCGACGTTCACGTAGCGCCACGAGACGATCAAGCGGTTGTACACGTCACCGTCGATCACTTACGCCTAGGACTCCGAGTCCCTTGCCCCGTGCGATAATCGGACTCGTACAAATAACAATTTGCCGAAAGTTCGTAATCCAAGTAAAATCAGTGTTCACGCAAACAATCCTGAAGGATCTGTACCATCCACGGGTCAAAGTTCTGAGGCGTCTACTCTCGCACACGCTTTGATGGAAGCAATTAAATCAGCTCAGCCTATAAAGTCTCAAAATTATTTTATCTCGAATTTTGATCCCTCTATACACAATATAGAGGTTTGGTGTACAGAAGTGGACCGCGCCAGAGACTCCAACGGATGGAGTGATCAGGAATGTTTGTCACGTGTGGGGTCATGTTTAAAGGGTGACGCGAATATCTGGCTGAACGAATGGGTTACGAACGATCGTACTTGGTCAAACTTTAAACGTGAATTTAAATCACTTTGTCCCTCTAAGTTGGATTATGCCAACATCCTGCTCGATACTATGAATAACACCTCTGATAAATTCACCACTTATGCTGAATATGCACGTCGTACGCTCTTACGCTTAAAAATTATTCAGGGACTTAGTGACGAATTAAGGGCGCTCATCGTGATTCGTGGAATTGATAGTCCGCAAGTTCGTGCTGCGGCTACCAATGCAAATTTGTCCATAGATGATCTAGTATCGTTTCTGTCGATATATGTTAAACCTAACCGCACGAAGCACGATAACCGTCCTTCAACAGCAGACAAAAGATCTCATTTCCAAAAGCGTAATCCTAATACAGATATTAAATGCTTCTTGTGTGATCAACGGGGTCATACACGGCGTGCTTGTCCTAAAGCTCGAAAGACTAATATTACACCGAAGTCGGTTCCATTCTCTCGCATGACTACTGCAAAAACAAATAACACGTGTTCATTTTGTAAGAAACCTGGGCACGACGAAAGCACGTGCTTCTTAAAGGCACGTTCAGAAACTCATTCTCAACAGTCAAAAGTAAATTTTTGTTCGGAGTACTCGTCAGAGTTTATGAAAAATAATGACATTACTACAGCTGTAATAAATGGTGTTCCGGTAGATGTTCTTATAGACAGCGGTGCTCTCGGTGTGTCATTAGCTTCATCAGACCTTCTTAAATATCTATCTTGCCAAGCAAAACATAGGATATGCGCTTTAAAGGGTTTGAGTGATAAAGGGATTATCGCTTCTACATACGTTACGGTAACAATTGAGTTTAGTGAGTTAACCATCGAAGCAGATTTAGTTGTTGTACCAGCCGAGTATATGAATGCCCCAGTTGTCATCGGGACTGACATTCTTAACCGCGATGGGATAGTGTTTGTTAGGACTAAAGACACACAGTTGCTTGTACTAAAGCGTTCAATTATGTCGATGCATTGTCCCGACGTGGTTCAAGATGACGGTTACGAAATAAATACGCAACTTCAAGGCGTAGAGCGAGAGGAATTACTGTCAGTTATAAATGAGTTCTCGGATTTTCTAATAACTGGTACGGCAGCTACAACTGTCAAAACAGGGGAGATGGAAATAAAACTTACGAGTAATACACCAGTGGTTTATCGACCTTACAAGCTTTCCTACCAAGAAAAGATTAAAGTGCGTGAGATTACTAAAGATCTTCTCGAAAAAGGCGTGATTAGGCGGTCAAAATCTGAATACGCAAGTCCTATCATTTTAGTTAAGAAACGTGACGGATCTGATAGGCTTTGTGTCGATTTCCGCGCCCTAAACCGCATAACCGTTAAAGATAGGTACCCAATGCCCCTGATCGATGATCATATCGATAGGTTAGGTAGCTATAAGTTTTTTTCGAGCCTTGATATGGCAACAGGTTTTCACCAAATCCCTATTAAAGAAGAGTGCATTCATTTAACGGGATTCGTTACCCCCGAAGATCATTTAGAGTATGTTAAGATGCCATTTGGATTAGCTAACTCGCCTATAGTATATCAACGGATTATTAATGACACGTTGCGTGACTTAATTGACGAAGGGAAAGTTCTGGTTTACGTTGATGATGTACTTCTTTTGAGTAACACGGTATCGGAGGGTATTAGTTTACTGCGAAGAGTGTTATCGACACTGACAGAGGCTGGTTTTTTAATTAACCTCAAAAAGTGTACTTTTCTTTCCACGGAAATTGAATATTTGGGGAGGGTAATCAGTCAAGGTCAGGTAAGGCCGAGCCCGCGGAAGGTGGAAGCGCTCATCAATACTGCAGCTCCTGTGAACGTTAAACAAGTTCGTCAATTACTTGGTCTTGCGGGATATTTCCGCCGCTACATAAAAGGGTATGCAACAAAGACTGCTCCACTCGCACAACTTACTAGGAAAGGAGTTGTTTTTCACTGGAGTCCTGAATGTGAAACGGTGCGCCAGGACCTCATCAAACAACTAACCAGCGAACCTGTGCTCGCTATTTTCGATCCTAAACTTCCCACTGAAGTCCATACGGATGCAAGCAGTGCAGGATATGGAGCTGTCTTGCTGCAAACTCACACTGACGGTAAGAAGCACGTGGTGGCATATTTTAGTAAAGTCACTCAAGGTGCCGAGAGGAAGTACCACTCCTACGAACTGGAAACGCTCGCCGTGGTGAAAGCTTTCCAACACTTCCGGCATTACCTCGTAGGACTTTCTTTCAAAGTGGTTACTGACTGCAACGCCCTAAAGTCAACTGAAAAGAAGAAGGATCTCATACCTCGAGTCGCGCGCTGGTGGATATATCTCCAGGATTTTAACTTTTCCATCGAATACCGCAAAGGAGTGATGATGCCACATGCTGACTATCTGAGCCGAAATCCGACCGTAAGTGTGAATCAAATAACCAGACCGCGCAACTGGGCCCAAATTGCTCAGGCAGCCGACAATGAGACCCAGGAACTGATGCAAAGACTTCAGGATGGTACTCTGGATGCCAATCGGTATGTGGTACGAAATGACCTCCTCTATTACAAACATACGCCAACGGGAGAAGAGCCTCGGTTGCTATGCTACATACCCAAGGGACATCGCCTTAGTCTGCTTCGTGTGTTCCACGATGAGCATGAACACATTGGACCGGAGAAGACGCTCGACCTTATTCTTCGCCACTTTTGGTTCCCTGGTCTTAGCCAATTTGTAAAAAAGTACATTACCCACTGTTTGGTATGTGTATCCAAAAAACGTGTTCCTCGAGCTCCATTGCAGAACATCACGTCATGGGAGAAGCCTGATGTACCGTTCCACACTGTACACGTCGATGCCCTGGGACCACTACCAGTATCAGAGGGCTTCAAGTTCGTTCTCATCATAGTTGACGCCTTCTCGAAGTTTGTCTTGCTTTACCCTATTGCGCGACAAGATGTGGGTGAGTTGAAGCGAGTTATCATGCAGGCAATTTCTTTGTTTGGTGTTCCCAAACTAATGGTCACCGATAAAGGGCGGATGTTCGAGTCCAACGAGTTTGTGACATGGATTAACGATCTTGGTTGTGCGCTACATCACATAACGCCGGAGATGCATCATGCAAACGGTCAAGTAGAAAGGTATGTTCGAACGGTCCTTAACATGATACGTATCGAGGTCAACCATAAAAATGCAGCATGGTCAGAAACCCTGTGGAGACTCCAGCTGGTGTTGAATATCACTAAGCAGAAGACCATCCAAGCTTCACCGCTACTTATTTTAATTGGGACGGAAGTAAGTACTCCCGTCATTCAGGCACTGGTGCGTGACTTGGCTCATGATGTCTCTACACCCAACCGAGAGGCATTACGTGAAATGTCCCGAGGAAGAGTTCGCCAGATGCTGAGAGAAAATCAAGTTCAGCAAGATGAACGCGTGAACCGGAACAGAAGGCCACCACGCGAATTTAATTTAAATGACCTTGTTTTTGTGATAAAGTTTTCACAGGCCACAGGAAAACTTGACCCGGGTATGAGAGGCCCGTACAAGGTGATGGACATCTTACCCAGCGGACGTTATGGGTTGAAACTTCTGGCTGGAAGCTACGGCAAGACTACTCAGGCCGCAGCTCAACATATGGTGTTGTGGCGTGGTGAATGGTGTCCGGAGACATGCGCTGCTTTCTTTGCAAGTAAGCATCAAAAATAATTTCGATAACGTTGCATGTTTGTTCGTTGCAATCCATAGGTACACATTTTATAATTTTAAACTCACTACAACGTAGATTTGGGGTCACTTATACATATACACAATCACACACATGTAGTCTTAATATGATTGTGACGAACACGGATGTAATTGAGTATCGATGATGAAAGTAAGAACCTATGGATGTGTGGTTACTAATATGACGTTGACTGTAAGTCAAGGCGTCTTGGTATGTTCAGAAAATGCGTTGGCATTAATTTGTCAAGTCGTATTAGCGTTGACATATATTTGTCAAGTCGCACTTGCGCAGACATTAGATTGTCATGTCGCACTTGGCGTTGGCATTATATAGGTCAAGTCGCACTATGTGTTGGCATTAAGTGTCAAGTCACATTTAGCGTTGGCATTAAATGGTCAAGTCGCACTAGCGTTGGCATTCGTTGCCAAGTCGCACTAGCGTTGGCATTCGTTGCCAAGTCGCACTAGCGTTGGTATTCGTTGCCAAGTCGCACTAGCGTTGGTATTCGTTGCCAAGTCGCTATGTACTGGCGTTGGCGCATTTGCACCAAGTCGTCAGTTGTTACAGGTCTGGTGTACCTAGTAGTGAGGTGACTACAGCGGGAGCCTGCCGCTGCAGAGAAGATTGGGAAAATATTATGAGTCTGGTTTAGAGACGTCTCTGTAGGGCTGTATACAAGGAAGTTGTATAAAAGGAACTTGATTGCAGTAATAACTGAAGATGAATAAATTAAATGAAAGGAATCTGAAAGAGTGTGTTTTATGCATGGAATGATGGAAATTGGACGACAGTTTCTAACATGTTGTTGCTTTCAGGTGATGATGATGACACTGAGGCTGATCTTCCTAGGCAGGCTAGACATGAACCCAACCCTGCTATTCCGCCACTGGATTATGAGGAAGAGCCAACACCTGGTCCTAGCAGAGCATCTGAGCAACGTGACGAGGTTCCTGAGGCTGGTCGCTCAATACCCCTCCTGGATGAAGACTGATAGTTAGTTAGGTTTGGGTCGAGGACGACCTGACGTCAGGAGAGGCCGTATAAGCTGATGTCCTCATGCCATCTCCCTCGCACACGGCTGAGTTTATAAAAAGCGCTGCAATGCGCCGTAGAGCACATTTTTGCTCGTGGCGCTTGGGACGGAAGGTCGTGAGGATATCAGTTTTGGTCGACTCCAGGAGTATTGCGTGAGCCATCTTAATTTTCTTAATTTTTGTCTGTTTTCAATTTAAATTAATATTGCAAGTGCTCTTTTGATTTTGTGTAGTTTTTAGTGAATTTCTATTTATTTAAATCTGTGATTAAAGTTCTAGATTAAGATCAATTGTTTTTTTTTAAAGAATATTTCCACACTGACCCTAAAAGTATATTCTTATCTTATCTTAAATATTTCTATTTAATAATTTTGCTCTAGTCTATCATCTCAGTAAGAGATGACAGAGACGAAGTTGACGATAAAAAGAAACCAGTGACTGGCTAATTGCCCCCCTTCGTATACGTATATAATCATCCTAAATTAAGTGCAATCATAGGCGTAACCAGGGGCTATATGGGGGTTCAAAAGGGGTTCCCCCTCCCCCAAAATACCATCAGGCACCAAGGTTTAAAAACTCATTTGCGCAAATTAATACTTGTTTATCAAAAAAAAAAAATTGATATGTAAAAACGTACTAAATTCGCGCTTGCTTGTTCGAGCGCACGTATTCGATACTTGAAAAAAAAATACGCTCTTTTCGCTTGCGATTAGTTTCTACATGCTGGACTGGGAGCGAGAGAAAAACATAGAATGTGCCATCTGCATTTCCTCCCAGCTAAGGGATCAGAGGGCTTCTGTATATTGCAATTTAGGTGATGGGTTGACAATCTATCACTACAGCAATACACGTACAAATTTATCTTAAATAACCCTCCAAACTTTATCAGACGTGGCAAAACGACCTTTTATTAAGGTTTCTTATGCTCTGCCTATCCCATTAGGGATAAAAGCGTGATTATATGTATGTATGTATGTACGGATCTTACATACAAACTTATATAATTTTTAATTTTTAGTATGGAATGAACAATTCAGTTATTTAATTAAAACTAATAAATAATTTGAAAAGTTATTCTCATCTACTCCACTCCCATTTCCAATTTTAATAAAAATCTTTAAAAAATTCACGCCTTTTTTCTATCGCCCATTAATTATAGCTGTAATGAAGCCCTCTAATTGGAATAAGGCGCTATAAGACGGATAGGCCTCATTTCCGAAACAATAGCCGAGTGTTTTGAGACCATTCTGCCACTTTGAGGGATAAAAGTGCTTTATTATCTTAATTGAAGATTATCAGAGGTATCTTGTAAAATCAATAATTATTAGTTACAATTGAAAATTTATTATTTAATCAAATGGAATCAACGGGATTGAAATGTTCTAGAGAGATGGTTGTGTTGGAAAGTGCATGCTGCAAATTTATTAACAGGTGGACGTTTGGAAATTTAATTTTAGCTAAGCATAAAAAATATTTGTGAGCATTTAAAATTAAAGAAATAACGTTATTTTATTTACCTCACAAAGACCGTTTTTGAACCATCTTCTCATAACATTCTTCCATTCTGGACTGGGACAGAGAGAGAAAAACGTAGAATGTGGCAGCTGCAATTCCTCCCGGGCATGCTTTAAAAGCCAGCTAAGGGATCTGAGGAGATCTGTTTTTGTGTATAAGGCGATCGGCTGACCACCTATCACTACAGCAATATACCTACAAATCTATGTTAAATAACCCTCAAAACTTGATCAGACTTGGCGGAACGATCTTTGTTTAGGTAGTTTAAGCTCTGCCTACCCCATTAGGGATAAAGACGTGATTGTATGTATGTATGTATGTATCTCCTAACATAAAAATCTTGCTCGTTTTGTTCTCTTTCCTATTGCCAATCTAACTAGTAAGTGCATATTGCAAAATATCACAATAATATATCTGCTTACAACAACTAAACCAATTCTAAAATGAGTTAAAAAGGTAACACTATCCCAAGCTAAAAGCAATTTATAATTCCAGGAATGAAAAGTCATACTTAAAACGCTGGCCTTTTAAAGTCCACAGTAATAGTAGCACAGTAAAGATAAATGTCAGTAAAACTTAATTACAAGTGACTTAAATTGACCTTAAACAGATTCGAGTTCTACTTGCCTTATAAAAGGAGAATAACAGATCACAGTGATGCGGCAAGAAATAGTTTTCAGAGCTAGTGACAAATGCATCTGCATAAGGCCGGTATTGCTAGCTTATAATTTTAAAGAGACTTTTTAAAACAAAAATAGCATAATTTTATATTTTCGTACAGTTGTATATCCAGGAAACGAACTGTTGAATTGTCATTGAATGAAAAATCTTGCACTTCTAAGTAATAAAACGATTAGCATAATTTTATATTTTTATCTAGTGAAGAGGGGAAATCCTGTATATCCTGTAAATGATATCTAAGGTATAATGCAATCAAGAGGCCGACCTAGACGAACCGATATAGACCAAATCAAAGAAAAGATTGAGGTCACGTCGTATAGAGAAGTTAAGGAGAAGGCTGAATCCAGATAAACTTAGCGATTACTCCACCGACAAAGCTGATGATACAATCCAAGTTATGAAGATGTTTACTGTTCATTTCTACTACTGTGGCTATAGGCAGTCAAATCCAGCCTCTTTGATCTTGTAGTAAAAGGGAAACTTCGGAACGCGACGGGACTAACTTAGCTCTAGAAAATTAACTTTTTACGCTTTAAAAGGGATGTCGCAAAAATGAATCCTGAAAAATCTATAATAGGTACCTATAGGTTCGAGGTATGAATACAAAGTGACACAAAACTGCCAGATTTTCTATACTTTCACGTTACGTTCATATAATTTTCTACTAGTTGTGTCATTTATTTAAAAAAATATAGCATTTTCTATTAATTCAGACAAATGAGTTCTAGAGTGGATTACGCAAGGCAAACGCAGTATAGGACGTCCTAAAACCAGGTGGAGCGATGACATTCGTAAGAAAGCAGACAGAAGTTGGATAAGAACGGCTTTTAGAAGTTGATTGTTGAACCCTATTGGCTTAGTGATGATGGATGTGAAAAGTAGCTCCCCGCCTGTTTAGGTGTTGTGACCAGAGGACCAAAATCCAGTTTGGAACTTCTATATCTGCAGATCTCTGAGAAAACTTCGATACCGCGTTTCAGACCTTGTGTTTATTGATGTGGCGCCATCTATCGGCTACAGAACTCCCTAGTAGACTGGAGGTCGATACCATAGTTGCTGTACATGCAGTGAGTCGGATGGCTTCGTGCTGCACCCAGTGAGTTGGGATACAGGCTGAAAACTGAGTTGAGTGGCATGCCATGGGAGAGGCCTATGTCCAGCAGTGGACTGATACAGGCTGATGATAGTAATGATTGAATTCTTATTTCTGCACCATGTCAATCTTATGTCGAGCTCCAATTTTGTTACACCATGTACAATTCAAAGGTTAATAAAATGTAATTTGATGACAGCAAGCGTTGGAATGTTTTTAATAGGCATCGTAAAAAAGTAAGTATTGATATAAAATAAAAAAATATAGGCCCATTTTAATATAACATTCTCGGCTCTTATTCGAATCGCTCATTCTAAAATAAGTTGGAAGGTTAACATAAATGGGGTTTCACGCAAACTGACAGTCAACGAAACTGAACAATTAAGGCCACGATTTTTTTAACGAAATTTAAAAATAAATGTGACTTTCACATACAAAATTACCACCTCGCTCAAACAATTGGTTTGGAAAAGCCAATTATTTTTTTACATTCTGAAAGAATTTCCTGTTAAAAGCTGTTCCTTACACCCGGTATAATATACGGCGTGTAAGGGACAGCGTCCCGCAAGCTGATAGGGGTTCCTCAGTCAACGAAACTGAACAACTATATGCACTATAATTTTTTATCAGGAAATGTAAAAAGAATTTTGCTTTTCCATATACATTATTTGATCGAGATGATTATTTTGTATGGGAAGGTCAATTTTGTGTTTCATCTCCTGAAAGAAATTTCTACTGACAGTTGTTAAGTTACGTTGACTTAGCAACCCCTATCTGTTTGCGTTTCCCTGTCCCTTACACCTGGTATTGTACTGTACTTATGTTTTATTAAATTTACATAGTAGGTATCTATGCTTACATCAACAAACTTTACTACCTAGTGCCTACGCTACCAATCGACCACGGTGCGGAAAATATATAAAAAACATACATACATACATACATATAATCACGCCTTTATCCCTAATGGGGTAGGCAAAGCGTAAACGACCTAATAAAAGATCGTTCCGCTACGTCTGACAAAGTTTTGAGGGTTATTTAAGATAGATCTGTGAGTATATTGCTGTAGTGACAGGTTGTCAGCCCATCGCCTAAATTGCAATATACAGAAACCCTCGGATCCCTTAGCTGGTTTTTGCCCGGGAGGTCATGCAGCTGGAACATTCAATGTTATTTTCTCGCTCCCAGTCCAGCATGGAAGAAAACCAGATTACGATTTTAAAGTAAAAATATTTTCAACCATTTTCTTTCGGTCCTACTTATTTTAGATGAAAACATTGATACAAACCTTAGACCGCAGGCGCTAAGGGTCCTTCTACACGGTAGCAATCAAGGAATATGAGTCACTTATGCAAGCTTTATATGCAAAGAGATAAGTGATTTTAGTGACTCACAAGGAAAATTAAGCCTTCTCAATCATGTGCATAAAAACGTTTATTACCAAGAGAATAAAAAAAAAAACAGAAAACATTTTATAAACATTTAATATTGTTTTATACTCAGTGCTGATTCAGTGTTACATTTACATACATACATACATAAAATCACGCCTATATCCCTTACGGGGTAGGCAGAGCGTTAAACGCCTCGTAAAAGGCGCTATCGCCACGTCCGACAAAATTTGAGGGCAATTTTAGATTGCAATGTGTATTGCTATAGTGACAAGTTGTCAGCCTATCGCCTGAATTACAATACACTGTAACCCTCGAGTCCCTTTTGCTGACTTCTACAGCATGCCCGGGAGGAAGGGCAGCTGGAACATTATATGTTTTTCTATCTCTCCCAGTCCAGCATGGAAGCAACAGTTACATTTACATTTAAGACAAATATAACGACATCTCTGAAGCCAAAATCTATAGCGTTTAGGCTGCAGATTGTGCTGTAAATAAATATTATCTTTCATGTGCAGCATCACACAGGCGTCACTTTCTACGCGTAAGGATGCGCTCAATACGCTGTCAATGCTTTTTTCATTGCGTCCATCACAGATGCGTCATCTTACGCGCTACGCACGCGTACTGACAGAGGGATGCGTAGCTGACGCAAGTGTGTTGAAGGCAATGCAAAAAGCATTGGCAGTGTATTGAGCGCAACCTTACGCGTAGTAAGTGACGCCTGTGTGTTGCGGCCCTTAAAGCGCAGTTAGAGCAGTCGGATAAAAATTAACAAGCAACTTGTAGGTACATATCTATTATTTAGGCAAGTAACAGCCTCCGTGGTCCAGTGGCTAGTACCATGGACTCCCGATCCGGAGGTCCTGGGTTTGATTCCCAGGGGGGAAACACAAAGTTGATATTTGAGAATTTATCACTTTGTGAATTTTTCCCTAGTTTGGTTAGGACATTGCAGGCTAAATCACCTGATTGTCTGAAAAAGAAAAAGATTTCGTGCTTCGGAGGGCACGTTAAGCCCCGGTCGCTGTCTTTGATAGTGGTCGTTAGTCAAACCATGCCAGAAGCCTGATAGTTGTGCTACTAGGCGGTTGAAAAACTCTGACACCAGGGTTCATCGGGTCGATAGACTCGATACCCACTCGACAGAAAAAGAAGGCAAGTAACTCACGCCTTAGCTTACTCCAGTTACTTGCCCGTGTACAAACACCCTAACTCGAAGGTCAAAGATACGACGCTCGCCCGGCTTAAGGCCTGGACGACATCTAATCCAGGATCGAATAAGATAAACCAATTCCAAATGTAAACATGTTTTATTATTGACGGGTATTGTATGCCCAGCTCGGGTTTACCGTCGCCTATTGGGATCAAAAGATATTTCCCCGGGACAAGAATTAGATGAGGTAAAGAATCCCGTTTTCGTTGGAATCTGGATGTTGTAAGTAAATATTCTGATGTTTAGTGAACAAACTGGCCGTAAGATTGGAGATAAATTGATAGTTTTTGCTATTGATAATGCTACGATGTAACCTGAGGCGGAAGCGGATTTTAGAGCCCTTTTTTACTTCAATTTACTACCTATATGCATTATTATTACTATAGATAAGAAAAACAATCGTACTTCAACAATGCAGCTGTTTTTATTTAATGTGTCATCTGTATCCTTATTGTGTGCAAAAAAAAAACTGAAAATGTGCTCCTTGTGTTTTATTATTGAATATTTACGGGGTGTAAGCGACAGTGTCCCACAAACTAATAGAGCTTGCTCAGTAAACGAAACTGGACAACATTCTCTCAAGAAATCCTTTCAGAAAGTATAAAAAATGGCTCTTCATACAACATGATCAGAAAATATGTATGAAAAATCCAAAATAAAATTTACGTTCTACAAGAATTTCCTGGTGAAAACAGTTCGGTGTCGTTGACCGCGCAACCCCTTTCAGTTTGTGGGATGCTGTACCTTACACCTAGTATTACAAATCTCCCAAAAAAGAAATCCATAAGATTTTTTTTCCATATCAAATTACAACGCTTAAAAGCTATTTGGGTCATCAATGAAATAGGTTAGGAAAAACTTGAAACGTTCCATTCATCCATCGATCTTTCCTTGTACCGAACACTTCGTCAGTGATGGATGCTAACTGCTATCGAAGACTCTTAAGAGGACCCATAACGTAGTTAAGTTGATATTCTTTAAATAATTATAATTATAAGGACTTTTTTCCATGCTGGACTGGGAACAGGAGAAAAACATAAAATGTGCCAGCTGCATTTCCTCCCGCTGTAAAAATCAGCTAAGGGATTCGAGGTCTTTAGTATATTATAATTTAGGCGATGGGCTGACAGCCTGTCACTACAGCAATATACAGATCTATCT
This sequence comes from Scrobipalpa costella, assembly GCA_949820665.1. Classification (NCBI taxonomy): domain Eukaryota; kingdom Metazoa; phylum Arthropoda; class Insecta; order Lepidoptera; family Gelechiidae; genus Scrobipalpa; species Scrobipalpa costella. The sequence goes on from OX463303.1 coordinate 18,208,320, forward strand.
TAAACTGTCCTCAAAACTTGTCAGACGAGGCGATACGGCCTTTGTTTAGATCATAATTAGAGATGTATGTATGTGTGTAGTAGCACAATGCTGTTTTTATGTTATGAATTAATTGGAATATTATTGTGTGCAATAAAATTAATGCTAAAACTTTACAAAATTCCAAGGTGGAAGTTGTATTATCTGTAAAATAGAGAACAAATTAGCCCTCGTATGCGTCTATCGATCTCCTTCATACAATACAATAAGACACCATGATATGTTATTTACTAGCCTTAATAATATATATGAAAATTTGTCTAATTTTAAAAACATAGCACTTATAGGAGATTTGAATATTAACATCAAACCAAACAGCGAAGACAGCTTTAGCCTGGATTACCTAATTCTAAATGCCTCACACGGTCTTTTGCCTACACATACTTTTAGTACTAGATTGCACAGATGCATTGATCATATTCTCCTTAAAACTAAATTAAAAAACACTACTTTGGTTTTGGACACTTTTGATACTGATCACAAACCACTACTACTTGCACTTGAAAATGTTAACCCTAAAAGAGAATATATTCGATCCACTACAAAATTAAATCACCTAGCTATTAAAACAGAACTCGAACGTACCGATTTTTCCGAAATGTTTAATACTAGTGATGCAAATCTAGCTGCTACTCGTTTCGTGGAAATCTTAAGGGCAATCATCATTAAACATACCACCATAGTAAAGGTAACGCGAAAAAATAGGATTATTAAGCCCTGGATAACCCACGGTCTGCTTAGGTGTATCAAAAACCGGGATAAGTTGCATCTCAAATCCAAAAAGCACCCCGATAATCCTATAATTAGCCTTACATACAAACGCTATCGCAACTTCTGTAATCGTCTTCTAAAAAATCAAAAAAAATCTTATGAACAAAATGAATTTCACAAGGCTGGTAGAAACCAAAAGAAGCTTTGGAAAACTGTGAAGGATGTCACCTCCTCCCACAAACACCGTACGGCACCAATTGAGCTATTGGACATTTGTTCTAGTCATGAGGATTCCATAGAGCATGTTTGCGAGTTCTTTAGTAGTGTAGGTGAGAAGCTTGCTAACAATCTGATTGCACAATATCCACAACTACTGGGTGCGGCAAATGGTCAACGTTTCCGCTTTCCAAATAAGGTATTGACTGCACCTTGTGACTCTCTTGTTCTACTGGAAGTTGACGAAGCTGAGGTCGAAGCAATATTATTAAACTTAAGACATGATTGTGCCATGGGATGGGACAATATATCTTCTGCTTTACTGAAGGAAAATCGACAAATTCTGGTACCAATAATTACCTATATTTGTAATCTTTGCATTGCGACCGGCGTTTTCCCTGATGTCTTTAAGTTGGCTATTGTGCATCCTATTCACAAGAGTGGGAGCAGAGACAGTGTCAACAATTATCGTCCTATTTCAATACTCTCTGCGCTTTCCAAAATTCTTGAAAAGATTCTGAACAGAAATCTTGTTAATTTTCTTGATAAACATAATCTAATTGCAAATAATCAGTACGGCTTTCGTAAAGGTGTTTCTACTGAAGATGCGGTAACAGATTTGACGCAGCATATTGCTAGGAACTTGGATAGAAGAATTAAGTGCATGGGAGTATTCTTAGATCTGTCAAAAGCTTTTGACACTGTCTCTGTTCCACTACTTCTAAATAAACTAGAAAATATAGGCGTTCGCGGATTGGCTCTGAATATCTTTACTGACTACTTGAATAATAGAAGGCAGCAGGTTAAAATTGAATCCTTGCTAAGTACAGAGCACAAGGTAACTTTTGGCGTCCCGCAGGGTAGTATTTTGGGACCTACCCTCTTCTTAATATATATTAATGAGATCTGTACAATGGCATTACCTAATTGCAACATATATGTCTATGCGGATGATACAGCTATAATCATCCAAGGTAAAAGTTGGGAAGAGGTTAAAATAAATGCAGAATATACAATAAAAAACATCTTCGAATGGCTAACCGTTAATCTACTGTCTCTAAATCTTGATAAAACTAATTACATAACCTTTGCCATTCGAACCAATACTAAACCCTCAGATGATTTTACCATTAAAGCCCATACCTGTTCAGGCCAACTCAGTGACTGTAAATGTTACGTACTCAGAGATACTCCTATTGTAAAATATCTTGGGGTGCAAATTGATGATGGATTGAGCTGGAATGCACAAATTGACACCTTATCCAAAAGAGTTGCTCGGCTGATATATATCTTGAAACTTCTAAGAGATTCAGCCCCTTGGGATATTTTAAAAATGATCTACATTGCTTTATGCCAATCCATCATCAGCTATTGCATAACAGTATGGGGAGGTGCCTACAAGACCTTTATGCTGGTACTTGAGCGAGCTCAGAGAGCTGCATTGAAGGTCATGACCAGGAAACCCTTCAGGTACCCCACATCGCAGCTATTCGAAGAATGTCAAATACTAACTGTTCGACAACTCTACGTTCTCAACTCCACTCAGAGATTACATGAAAGTATACCTTTACCAGATAAAAGGAAACGAAGAAATGACCCTATAAGTATACCACACAAAACTACTTTCGCGGAACATCAATTCTATGTATTAAGTTATAATATTTACAAAAAACTTAACAAATCTTTAAAATTGTCAAACCTTAATAAGTACAAATTAAAAAAATCTGTTACAGGTTGGTTACTAACACAAGACTATGATAAGACTGAAAACTTACTTACCTTCATAACTTAAAATAAGTCTTACTTGAAACGTTAAACACCCATGCAAACACACATACACACACACACACACAAACACACACACTTACACTCTTACACACACTCACACAAACATATTAAAATCAACATATAATATAAGTTTAGATTAAGTGTTTTTGTTTTTTTACGTAGTTTATAATGTATAAAATCAACGCAATAATATTATGTGTCGGTCTCCTCTTTACTCTTTGAACACTGTCCCCCAAAATACAGGTTAAATCCTAGTTTGGGTGTCAGGGCTCCTCTTAAATAGTCTAAGAACAGTTTGTCACATCTATTGTTAAATAGTTATTGTTAAATTGGAAAATAAACTACTTTTTTATTATTTTTATTTTTTTTATTTTACTTCTAGGAGACAGCTGCTTTCACATTGAACGACGTGATATATTCCATCGATATTTTCCATCTCAAAATATAACGCTTAAAAGCTATTTGGGTCATCAATGAAATAGGCTACGAAAAACTTGAAAGGGTCTATCCATCCATCGATCTTTCCTTGTACCGAACATTTCGTCAATGATGGATGCTAACTGCTATCGAGGACTCTGAAGAGGACCCATAACATTGTGAAGTTCAATCATTACAAGATCATTATGCAGAACATTACTTATACCAGGTGTAAGGCACAGTCAACGAAACTGAACAACTATCAGCAGGAAATTCTTACAGGAGGCGTAAAAAAAATACCGTCCCACGCAAAATTACCACCTCGATCAGACAATTTGTATGAAAAAGCTTAATTTTTTCACTTCCTCATAAAATAACCTACTGATAGTTGTTCAGTTTCGTTGACAAATCAACCCGTATAAGTTTGTTTTGCTGAACGCTGTCCCTTACACCCCATATAGGTATGAGTGGGGCTGAAGAAGAAGATCATAATTATGAGTAAGTTCTATTTTTAATTATTACTATTTTTTTACATAAATAATATTTATTTTTAGATTTATAATTACTGAAAGAACTATAACAGTACGTTTTATGTAGGTAGAACAAGGGAAGACCTAGAAGATTTCATATAGAAGACCAACGGGTTTCTGTTTTTACGTTGTAAATGTGGTTTCGATGAAAGATGACAAATTCAGAAAATAAACTGAAGTTTTATTAAAACCTACATACATACATAAAATCACGCCTTTATCCCATACGGGGTAGGCAGAGCGTAAAACGCCTCGTAAAAGGCGCTTTCGCCACGTCTGACAAAAATTGAGGAAAATTTAAAATTGTTATGTGTATTGCTGTAGTGACAGGTTGTCAGCCTATCGCCTAAATTACAATACATTGTAACCCTCGAATCCCTTCTGCTGACTTCTACAGCATGCCCGGGAGGAAGGGCAGCTGGAACATTCTATGTTTTTCTATCTCTCCCAGTCCAGCATGAAAGAATATATAGATATTTAGATAAATATTAAAACCTATTTATCTAAAATCTTCTAGTATTGTTAAATACCCATCGACGATGTCGGTTCAGAGCTCTTTATTTGACTTTGAGGGTCAATTGTAAAGACGAGGGTTAACAGAGCTTTGCAAATGAAAGCTTTGAAAGCTGAACATTTTCTGAACATTTATTGTGATCAACATTAATCCCGAATATGTTGGGTTATTCGAGGAGGCTTTTCATCTAATTATTTCGGATAAATATTGATTAGGAAAAATACTGACAATAGAATGAGAACATCATGGAAGGTTCGGTATGATCGAATTCATAAAAGGATTTTACAACGTAGATACGTTACCTAGTCGCCTAAGATTAGTAAATTTCTATCCGTGTCTATAAAATAAGCACTAGGTATACAAAAAGACATTTATTTCAGGCATTTTAATATTATATTATATTTCTTCCATGCTGGACTGGGAGAGATAGAAAAACATAGAATGTTCCAGCTGCCCTTCCTCCCGGGCATGCTGTAGAAGACAGCAAAAGTGACTCGAGGGTTACAGTGTATTGTAATTTAGGCGACGGGCTGACAACCTGTCACTACACATTAGCAATACACATTACAATCTAAAATTGCCCTCAATTTTTGTCAGACGCGGCGAAAGTGCCTTTTACGAGGCGTTTAACGCTCTGCCTACCCCGTAAGGGATAGAGGCGTGATTTTATGTATGTATGTATGTATTTTACAATATAATCTTTAAATTATATTGTATTAAATTATATTACACCAAATTTTAATTAAGTTACATTTGTTTATTATTATCAAGGTTGATTTTTAGCTCACTAGCCGGAGCGTTGAGGACTTACACTTATAAATAGGGTATCAGACTTGAAGCAGTAACTATATCGGACGCTACAATATTACTTTAACAAAACCAATGGAATATAAAGAACAAATTTAACTACAAAATGGGCTTGATTCTAGATTTGCCCGCTGAAACTAAAATTAATATTTAAATGTTACTTTCAAAATAATAAAATTTAAAAAGGACAGGCGAATAATATTCTATGGTTTTACACTTTGTCCGCTAGATTTTGACGCGCTTTTGCACGTTTCCCCAGTATTTCTGACAATTTCATCAGCCATATCATATGACAGTGGATAAAAATATCAGATAACCACAGAAGAGTAAAAGCGGTAGCGACTTCTCAAATCAACGTATCAGCGTTATCTGCACTGATTATAAAGCAACCACAGACTATAAATAAAAACCAGAGAGAATAGATCTTCTGTCCTTTTCCAATGTACATACATACATACATATAATCACGCCTTTATCCCTAATGGGGTAGGCCGAGCGTAAACGACCTTAACAAAGGTCGTTCCGCCACGACTGACAAAGTTTTGAGAGTTATTTAAGATAGATTTGTAAGAATATTGCTGTAGTGACAGGTTGTCAGCCTATCACCTAAATTACAATATACTGAAACCCTCGGATCCCTTAGCTGGTTTTTACAGCATGCCCGGGAGGAAATGCAGCTGGCACATTCAATGTTTTTCTCTCGCTCCCAGGCCAGCATGGAAGAAAGAAGAAGTTTTCCAATGTTTTAGTTTGAAAGTGACAAATAGATTATGATTTCAGTTTTAGCCGGTAAATCTAGAATCGAGCCCAATAAGGTAGAAAAATAATTAAATAAAACAAAGCATTTTTACAAACAATAGGAATAGGCCTTCACTTAGCATTTGCCCTGACGGGAGTGCAACATTATTTTTTTCTTTAGTCCTATTTATTTCAAGTCCAATTCAGTCCAAGGTATTTGAAAATCAATTCTTCCATGCTGGTCTGGGAGCGAGAGAAAAACATAGAATGTGCCAGCTGTATTTCCTTCCGGGTATGCTGTAAAAAACAGCTAAGGGATCCGAGGGTTGCATATTGCAATTTTAGCAATGGACTGATAGCCTGTCAGTATAGCAATATACCTACAAACCCTCAAAACTTTGCCACACGTGGCGGAACGACTTTTGTTTAGGTCGTTTACGGTCTGCCTACCCCATTAGGGATAAAGGCGTGATAATGTATATGTATGTATTTATTTGACGTACTTTTAAACTGAAATGTTTTTAATAAAACTGTACACCTTCCTACAGCTCACTAGATGTAAAAATAATCTCTCTTTATGATGCAAATTAATTAAAACTGTTTTATCCGTCATATGCATAGGATAAAATTGACACTTTTTAATCGTTTTCTTGTGTGTCGTGTCGGACCGCTTTCACATGATTGGACAGGAAATTAAATTAAAATTTAATTTTAATAGCAAGAAAACATAGTCATCTCCCTAGCCTTATCCCGTGTCTCACGAGGTCGGCTTCCTAATCTAGGGGATTGAACGAGGGTACTGGTTTTTACACAGAGCGACTGCCATCTGACCTCTGCAACCCAGAAGGGAAACCAGACCCAATCCTAGATTAGGTCAGAGTTTTCAAGCCGCCAATGCTTACTTAGCACTGGCCTCTGATATGGCTTAACGACTAATATCTACGGTATTAAACGATATTAACCGGGACCAACGGCTTTACGTGCCTTCCGAAGCACGGAAAAAGCGCCGAATAAACGTACATATGAAATTCGAAAATCGAAAAACGCATTGGTACGTGGTGGGATTCGAACCACGACCTCCCGCTCAGGAGGCAGCGGCCCTATCCACTACACCATCGGGCTCTATGAACCAGCCCATGAAACTGTATTATTATTATTATTGTAATTTAGGCGATGGGCTGACAACCTGTCACTACAGGAATATACTTACAAATCTATCTTAAATAACCCTCAAAACTTTGTCAGACGTGGCGGAACGGCCTTTGTTTAGATCGTTTACGCTCTGCCTACCCCATTAGGGATATAGGCGTGATTATATGTATGTATGAAACTGTACGACTTTCCCAAATGAACATAGGTCTAAATAAGAAAATAAAAGTTTGACCTTCCATACAAAATGCATCAGCTAATACGTCTGTTCTTCTTCTTCTGTCGAGTGGGTATCGAGTCTATCGACCCGATGAACCTGGTGTCAGAGTTTTTAAACCGGCTAGTAGCACAACTATCAGGCCTCTGACATGGTTTAAGTAACGACCACTAACAAAGACAGCGACCGGGACCGACGGCTTAACGTGCCCTCCGAAGCACGAAATCTTTTTCTTTTTCAGACAATCAGGTGATTCAGCCTGCAATGTCCTAACCAAACTGGGGAAAAATTCACAAAGTGAAAAAAAAATCTCAAATATCAACTTTGTGTTTCCCCCCTGGGAATCGAACTCAGGACCTCCGGATTGGGAGTCCATGGCACTAGCCACTAGACCACGGAGGCAGTAGTAGTGGTACGTCTGTAGTATGGGGATTCAAAATTTATTTTTCGTTTTTCGACCTATGTTCCTTTGGGAAAGTTGGTCAGTTCCATTGGCTGGTTCATATCCTTTCAGGTGCATATACCCTTTCTGTTACACGTTGTATAATACAAAGCTGCCTCCGTGGTCTAGTGGCTAGTGCCATGGACTCCTGATCCGGAGGTCCTGGGTTCGATTCCCAGGGGGTAATCACAAAGTTGATATTTGAGAATTTATCACTTTGTGAATTTTTCCCCAGTTTGGTTAGGACATTGCAGGTTGAATCACCTGATTGTCCGAAAAAGAAAAAGATTTCGTGCTTCGGAGGGCACGTTAAGGCGTCGGTCCCGGTCGCTGTCTTTGATAGTGGTCGTTACTCAAAACCATGTCAGAGGCCTGATAGTTGTGCTACTAGGCGGTTATAAACTCTGACACCAGGGTTCATCGGGTCGATAGACTCGATACCCACTCGACAGAAGAAGAAGAATACAAAGCTCGTCATGAACTTTGGTATCTCGCTGGTATTGTTCCAGTGTTAAACTTTTATAGCTTTTTCAGGTTCTAATTAAGTGTAGGTAATTAACTTACCTGCCTAATTAAACGTCAGCGAAGTCTTTCGAGAATTTTGAGATCTCAGATGAACTAAGGACTACTAATAAGAGCCGTATTCGTAATCAGCTCTCAAGAGTGACAGTCAGTTTGAGATCGTATCAGAAATGTAATTTCAGTACAAACTGACCTGTCAAATCCATACTTAATATTGCTCTCAAGTTAGAAATTGCTTCAAAAATACGAGCCTAAAAGAGTAATAGTTGGTTCTATCCTTGTACTTAAGGGGTTATTTCTGCATGTTGCATTCACTCAACGAAGAAAATATAAAAATTCTTGATCGAGTAGGCAATTTTTATAAATGTTGAGACTTTCGCGGTTGTTCATTACAATACTGCTCTTGACCATGTCGTGTGAAATTGCGATGAAATATCGAGGTCAAATAATAATCTTATTGCAGACTATTTTTTTATTTTGATTTACATGAATTTGCAGTAAAACTTAAAAAAAAAATGCTTATTTAATTTTAGAAGGTACCTTATCCCGAAACCCTTTTAAAAAATACGCTTTATTAAATGTAGTATACTTTATTTATTTATTTTGGCAGTTAGTAACATGAATAATCCGGGAAAAAGCCTTACTCCCACTAAGCAAACTCATTTAACAGTGATTGAAACCGCGAACTATAGAACTAAACATAACATAAAAGGCATTTCTGTTCGTACAACGAAATCGTCATGTGCCGACGCCGGATCGGTTAACCACATACGCCTTGTGAAATCTGATTGGCGGTTTAGAATAGGGCTGGCATGAAATATGGTTCCAAAAACAGAAATGAAATTTTAGCATCAAGAGCTTTGATATAAACTACTTGGCACTAGGACAAACTACCACTAGTACAATACAAAAAAAATCTATAATCTAATATAGTCTATCTTTAAGGCATAGGAAGTCATGTGCATTGTGAAAACTGATTAGTGGTTTTGTCTAGGGTGACATGACTACGGTTTCAAAAACAGTAATGAAATTTTATCATCTTAAAATGTTTTAAAAAAAAACTTAACAATGGCACAAAGTACCACTAGTACAACGAAAAAAAACTTTGATCCAATATAGTCTATGGTTGAGGCAGAGGAAGTCAAGCGCCTTGTGAAAACTGATTAGTGCTAGGATTATTGGTTTTGTCAAGGGCTGAATGACATAAGGTTTCAGAAAAAGAAATGAAATTTTGGCATCCAAATTTTGATCTAAAAAACTTGACACTGGCATAGATTATCACTAGTACAATATAAAAACAACTTTGATCCATTATAGTCTATCTTTAAGGCAGAGAAAGTGATGCGCCTTGTGAAAGCTGATTGGTGGTTTAATCTAGGGTCGATATAATAGAAAGTTTCAAAAACAGAAATGATTTTTTGTCATATCTATAAATTTGATCCATAAGTAGGTATATCTTTAAGGCAGATGAAATCGTGGGCTTTGTGAAAACTTATAGGCAATTTATTCTAGGGCTGAAATGGTATTTTAGCATATCAAACACTTTAAGCCAATAAGTCTATCTTTGAGGCAGAGAAAGTCATGGGCTTGTAAAAGATTATTGGGGGTTTTGTACAGGGCTGACATTAGATACATGCATACATATAGTCACACTTTCCACCCTTTTGGGGTAGGCAGAGCGTAAACAACCCCAACAAAAGTCGTTGCGCCACGTCTGACAAAGCTTTGAGGGCTACCCAAGACAGATTTGTAGGTGTATTGCCTAGTGACAGGTTGTCCGCCCATCGCACAAATTACAAAATACTGAAACCCTTAGATCTCATAAATTAAGATAAGGTTTCAAAAACGGAATTAGTATTTCATGATTGAGACCACGCTGAGAAGAAGAAGTATATTCATGATAAAATAGTAGGTATCAAAATAATAGTATACCATATTTTAAAAATAATGTTTTCATACCTATGATAACGTATAGGTACTTACATTCCTCACGGGTTAAACAAAAATAAGTACCAACAACGGCGGCTTGCTAAAAAATATTTTTCGCAACTTCTGAAAGAAGAACATTTTAGGTTATTGCTTGTAGTGTGGTGACGAGTAATGGACTGTTAACCTATGCCCTGTATTGCTATACAATAAAACCATGTTTTACGATATTCCTGGAAAGATAAGCAACCCTTTTTTTACCGTTCCCAATCCAGTATATAAATAAATATTAACATGACGATTCATAAAACGTTCAAAATGATTTACAAACACAGAAAGTAATTGTTCATTCATTCAAAATGTACATTGAATACATTTCACCTTCCCTAACATACTCGTAATAATTTTAAGCCCAAGCCTGATGATTTGCCATGCTAATTTTAGGCAACCAGTCTTGAATTGTGAAAGGTCTTGGAAAATGTACTTTGATGTTATAAATGTTAGCTGAAATTCATGAACAGATATTTTCTTTTTGAAATTAAATACTCTCAAGGGAGATAATTAGGGTTAGCTGTGATTCAGAAGTGAGTTACAAGTCGGATTAACATCTAACAGTGTGTTTTCTAGGGTTATAATAATTGTGTTGCAGGAAATAGCAACCAATAAAATAGTGCCTTGAACACGCAACAGCTAAGTTGTCAGCTGCAGCACGCACGGATCATCGTAGTTATAGGTTTGAATCTCACACCAGAAAATGTATACCAAAAGTGCTGAAAACTATGCCTTAAACAAATCAAAATTTTCTTGTTTTTCTCTTCTTTGCTGGTGAAAATTGTACATGGACTGTCGCCTCACAGAAAAACCCTTACCAACAATCTACCATTTTTCTTAGTTTCACAAAGAAAAGTAGTCTTTCAGTAATAAGTAATGGGATACGAGTACAGTCCTAACCCTTTGTTAGCATTATTTTGAGTATGTTAGGTACGGTTTCCTTTATTCGCAGAAATAAAGGGAAAATCGTGAACGAACCGAGCTGGGCTTAACATTTCAAGTATAACAAGATTTTGTTGAGGCTGGCTTGTTAAAAAAAGCACGGATTGTAAGGCCGCGCATACGATAACACCGGATAGGGTTCCATATTTAGTTCCATAATATTTAATGTAATAAAATTAATTACCATAATGCTTATACACCCTACAATATTTTAGCCTAACATGAAAAAGCATAACCTGCTTACGCATAATATTTTAAAGCACAAGTTGACGGAGCATAACGTTATAAACGCATAACGATAACAAAGCATTGAATGAAAGGGCATAAAACCAGAGTGTCATGGCAACGAACTACTGAGAGGTTAAAATTCTATTGCCCATATCTTAAAATTTTGCTGTGACTAAGTCAATTTATATTTTTTGGATATTTAATAGGAGAGAGGCCTTTGCCCGGCAGTGGGACACCACAGGCTCTTAATAAATAATAATAAAAAAAACATTGCTGTAACAACCGAGTCTAAACAAATCATGAAAATATTTCATGTATTTTCAATACTATTTATTAGATTTAAGATCTAACTTTTATATAGAAAACTCACACAACTTACTTCTGCTAAATTTGTGGAATTATAAGTATGCCTAATGACACATATCCTACTGGAAATTAGCCCGATTCAATATATTGTTATGCTTACAATGCAGTATGCTAAAATATAATAATGTAAAGCTTTCATTATGCCAGTAAAGTTCATCATTCAGTCATTATGCTATGGTAAATTAGTAATTAAAAATTATACCATTAAAATGTCACCCACCTGATAAATTTGATATTCTTGGATACCTGGATATTCCTAAATTATTGCAAAGAACACAATCAGACCTCAGACTAAGATAAGCTCGTTTAATGGGATCTTGGTTCGAATAGAAGATACAAAAATAGATGGTATCTACTTTTGTAAACAAAAACTTATAATATTACAAATATAAATCACTGTGGTTCATCACAAAATAATACTCGTAGATTCAATAAATTAAAAATGCAGTGCCTTGTAAACCCATTGATGCTTAGCATTACCACCTAAGAAATGAATATAGAAACTTGTGTGGATGGAAACATGTATGTGTAAACGTTAAATATATACCTACGAGTACATTACTCTATGCTGGACTGGGAGCGAGAGAAAAACATTGAATGTGATAGCTGCATTTCCTCTTGGACATGCTGTAAAAAAAACAGCTAAGGGAATCGAGGGTTTCTGTATATTACAATTTGAACGATAGGCTGACAACCTGTCCCTACAGCAATATACCTACAAATCTAGCTTAAATCACCCTCAAAACTTTGTCAGACGTGGCGGGACGACCTTTTTATAGGTCGTTTACGCTCTGCCTACCCCATTAGTGATAAAGACGTGGGTATAGGTATGTATGAGTACATTACTTTTCGCCCCTACCAGCTACCGCCAGCACATTGCCTGTAGCCTAAGCATCATGAAAACACTCGGTTTAAAACCAGGCTTAAAAAAACCGTTGCTGGGAGCCAAGCTTTGCAGTTATTGTTATATCGCATAGTTATTAATGTAGCTTTGTGTGTTTTCTGGGTCATTTACTCATTGAAAAAAGTAAATCCTGTACAAACGTACAGTTCTTTATGTCTGTCTATAAGTATCCTTTGGTAAAAATAACACTACATCCACAGAAACTAGTATACTATCGCACCCGAATAAAGAGGAGATAATTGTTATCTTGTGCGTTTTGAAAATAAAAAAATTCAAACGCCGGAACACTTGAAATTAAGTTAAAAGAACTATTTTTTGTTGCGAAATATACGTTATTTATTGCTGCAGACAGAAAATCTCATATATATCTGGTGATGACAACGCGGTTTAAGAACCCGCTATGTTCAATCAATTAAAATCAAAACCATTAACATATAAAAAAAGCTAAAAAAGTGAAGTTTAAAATTATAACATGAACTACAAAATTCATTCGAAATAAAATTTTATCCACGGCACCCAGCAAATCGAAAAAAAAAACGTAAATGAACAGTATAGAAATGAGATCAAAAATGTGATTAATGTATAGTTTTTCAAAATTAAATTACAGTTTATTTTTAAGTTATAATACTTATTTATTATTTCTTTTTTGTGTATATGTAACTTTACTTTTATTGAAATAAACAAATTTATGGTTTAGCTCCATAGTTACAAAATCACTAGACTCATTTTGTATTGAACTAGCGACCCGCCCCGGCTTCGCACGGAAATTATCAGTGTTTCTCTAGTATATTATGCATGTATTATGCATATAAAGCTTCCTCTTGAATCACTCTATCCATTAAAAGAAACCGCATTAAAAGCCGTGACGTAGTTTTAAAGATCTAAGCATACATAGGGATATAGGGACAGAGAAAGCGACTTTGTTTTATACGATTACAAGTATGATTTGGATGGCTAAAAATGCCGAAAACTGCCTTACTTGGCACTTGGCACCGATCTGGTAACCTATAAAACTTGGACCGTTTCGCCGGATGCTTCTCCACATTAATAAGGAGATACAGATAGATCGATTAGTAGACTTCGCAACCAGTGAGGAAGTATCACTAAATAGTATAAAACAAAGTCGCTTTCTCCGTCCCTATGTCCCTATGTATGCATAAATCTTTAAAACTACGCAACAAATTTTAATTCGGTTTCTTTTAAGAGATATAGTGTTTCAAGTGGAAGGTTTATATGTATAAAACTTGCATGATTTAGTAGAGAAACACTGATAATTTCCGTGCGAAGCCGGGACGGGTCGCTAGTTACTCGTATTTATAATTAGTGGTTTCTGTTCTGTTTTGATTGCGTAAATTTATTTTCATGGAAAAGAAGATTATTTTTGAGTAGAGATCTTTTTAACGTGTGTGTGATTATCTGAAATAAGGAATCAGATATTTGACGCGAGCATGGCAGTGATTTTGATTTAATAAATTAACAATTTTAGGAATTTAATAGAAATTAACGTAAATTTTATAAAATTGACTCGTCATAATTTGATTATTAGTATTGAAATTAATCAAAATGTAGGTACCTTGTTAAATGGAATGATCATCAAGGAGAATTTTGATAAGAATATGTTTGTTTTTTTATAGGAAGCTGACAAAACTTTAACATCTTAAAACTGTTGTGCAAAATGCTTCCAACCTCACTATCCCTAAAATAAAATATATTTTGCCAAATTATTAAATAATAATAATAATGACGATGTCCAATTTGCATGTAAAAGCCGGTTGAGTGTCGTTCGTACGCGCGGTATTAACATAATTTATTCCATTATTGTGGCACCACAATTGAGGACGTCACATTATATCGCTAAACGACGTGGTGAGAGTGTGATAGTCGTGAAATATCAGCGGGAAAGTCACTGAAAATGTGCAAGCGCGTCATGCTTAGAACATTAGAAAAATGATGTAGATATAATCGAAAAAAAAAAAACATAACAGCTTTTATGAAAAAATCTGAATAAATTTTCCTCTGCTTTATCTAATTTCTTATCCTAACTAAACAGGTTCCTAAAAACTTTATTAGATTCATATTTTTATTAAAAATGATGCCGTATCGTTTAAAAGTTTGATTAAATAAAATACGAAGCTTTCAAAACTTTCTGATTTAATTTTGCTGAAAAAATATTCATGTCGTGTATTATCACCAATAATTGTTTCAAAAAAAAAATATTATTATGTAAAATCAAATACCAATTATACCCTTGTCTCAAGTACGAGATAACAAGCTCAGCGAAATCCAACTCCGGAACAAAATATAAACAAACCTTCACATCTCTCACTCACTATTCACGCACTATCCAAACACTGCAACCGTTTAGTTTTAAATAAACTTCAGATTTCCGAAACCGATTTACGTAAGCGAGAAATGTTAGAACCGAGTGCGGGGAACACGGGTTCCCTTACACTCGTGCTTTCGCTCGAGCGATATCAGAACGTCTGGCGAACGCGCGCCCGCGTACCACGAAACCCTGCAATGCGCTCCGTACGGGAAACTGAAGACGTTTTGAATTTTTCTAATCTAGTAGGTTTTCGAACAACCCGATTAAATTTCTTAGTAGAAATAAACTGTACCTGTTTTGTCGTTATTCCTTGTGTATTGTCTTTCTCATGTTACTTGTGTACATAAACAGTAAATTAAAAATAAATAAATAGATGAACCTGGGGTTCAAGAAAAAACAAAATGCCTTTAGGGTCAGAGATTTTGAAACCGCCTATTAGAAGGTAATAGGATAGATAGATTATACGTTTATATTCACAACTACATCACACACAAACAGATAAGATATAAATTTTAATAAAGGTTCATATGAAAACACCAATAAACAAAAAATCTCAACAATATACGATAGGCCTCTGGCGTGGTTTGTGTAACGACTATCAAAGACAGCGACTTTAGGTGAACACTGTTAAATTCATTTCGGCTTAGCGTAAATAATGACTTGTTTCTTGGTTTCATGTTCTTAGGTACCGAGACCAATGGCTTAACGGGCGTCTGAAGCACGTAATTCTTTTTCTTACAGATATTTTGGCGATACAGCCTGCATTGTCCTAATAAAACTAGGGAAAATCTCACAAAATTGACCAATAACAACTTTGTTTTAGCAGGAAACGAATCCACGACCTCCGGGTCGGGAGCCTATGAATCAGACCACTAGACTATAGATGCAGTTAAGGGAAAAGCGTTTTTAATTGTTACCTACGTGTTAAAAATCGCCGTGGAAAAGAGTGGTCATAACGTGGCCATAATGTTTATGACCGTCATTCGGCCGGTTTATAGTAATTTCAGCGTTCTAGCTAGACGCGGCCACTTCCCTACATTGGGGTAATGAAGAATTAGTGCCGGCACTTTATCAAGTCTGTGGAAAAGTCGGAAGGTTTGTAAAGTTCTGTGGGTTTTATTACTCAGTGCAATTTGGTCGATTTGCTCTAATTTACCTGTGACGTAGTTTTAAATAAATTTAGATACTTTTAAAATTAATATTTACGTATTTTTCTGCGGGAAATCTATTGTTACATAATTTTAATCAAAGTAACATATTTAAAATGAAATTCGTTCATTATGACATGCATACGTATAGTCACGCCTTTGTCCCTAATGGGGTAGGCAGAGCATACACGACCTAAACAAAGGTCGTTCCGCCACGTCTGACAAAGTTTTGAGGGTTATTTTAGATAGATTTGTAGGTATATTGCTGTAGTGACAGGTAGCCCATCGCCTGAATTGAAATAAACTGAAACACTCGGATCCCTTAGCTGATTTTTACAGCACGCACGGGAAGAAATGCATCTGGCACATTCTATGTTTTTTTTTTCTCCCAGTTCAGCATGGAAGACAGCATAATCAAAATAATATAAATGAAAATCGCAACATTATGACATCACAGGACTAATATACTTTCGATTCAGTATCATAGGATATCAGTTTATATCATATTTTATACAAGTTGCAAATAATTTCATTCAAATATCTTCAGGAAAACTATGAGAAATTTTATATATTCCATGAACGATATTGAATTTATATTACCTACAGAAAATGAATAGATTTTTAGACTTCCTCTGACATAATGTATATTGTTGTGGCTTTATTTATAGAATAAATTAAGACTCAATCCAAATACGCTAATACAATTTACCTCTCTTGGTAGAAAACACGAACGGGGTAAAACAAAACGTCACGTCTAATGCGATTAACCCCGTTTATGTAAACCAAAACAGTAGTCTGTGTGTCTGTCTGTAGCGGGAATTATCATTTGCCGCCCTTTGATCTAGCTGCTTTCGTAGTCTAGTGGCCTGAGCTTTTTTTTTGGTCTGCAGGGCGTGGGTTCGATTTTCATGGGTGCAGATAGTGGTTCATTACTGATTCATCACTTTTGAAAAATGTAACAGTTTTGCTACGACTTTGTTTGTCAAGAATAAAGATCCAGCTACGTTAAAACGTCGATCGGTCATTGAGTAGTTGATACAGAAACCGTGACAGAGATCCTTTGCTTAGGCGGTTTAAAAACTCTGACACCAGGGTTTCCCAGATCGTCCATTGAACTCGACAACCCATTAAAAGGAAGAAAGATCTGTTTTCTTCTATGCTGGATTGGGAGCGATAGAAAAAAAATAATGTGCCAGCTGCATTTCCTCCCGGGCATGGTGTATAAACCAGCTAAGGGATCCGAGATTATTAGTAATTTATTTTATTGTAATTTAGGAGATAAGCTGACAACCTGTCACTACAGCAATATCTAACCTACAAATCTATCTTAAATATTTCTCAAAACGGATCGACCTTTGTATAGGTCGTTTATGCTCTGCCTACCCCATTGGGATAAAGGCGTATGTATGAACGTAAAACCTATTTGCGTTTGTTTGTAACAGGAATTATCATTCGCCACCCTTTGATCGAACGACACTTGGCGAATGGCGGCGCTACTTCCATTATACCAATTACTAGGAGATAAGCTTCTATTGATCCATAGCAAACATAGCAAACAGCCTCTGTGGTCTAGTGGCTAGTGCCATGGACTCCCGATACGGAGGTCCTGGGTTCGATTCCCAGGGGGTAAACACAAAGTTGATATTTGAGAATTTATCACTTTGTGAATTTTCCCCAGTTTGGTTAGGACATTGCAGGCTAAATCACCTGATTGTCCGAAAAGGAAAAGATTTCGTGCTTCGGAGGGCACGTTAAGCCGTCGGTCCCGGTCTTTGTCTTTGATAGTGGTCGTTACTTAAAAACCATGTCAGAGGCCTGATAGTTGTGCTACTAGGCGGTTTAAAAACTCTGACACCAGGGTTAATCGGGTCGATAGACTCGATACCCACTCGACAGAAGAAGAAGATAGCAAACATGAAACATGGTGGTTTGAGGTTTAGTAGAAAGCTTTCGAAGCTAGAGTAAGTAGGCTCGATTCTTGCCTAGTATACCAAATTTGTATTGTTGTTTCTAGTTATATGTATAAGATTATTGCAGAATGATTAAAGGTGTTATTTCACTATATAGTATAAAACAAAGTCGCTTACTCTGTCCCTATATCCCTATGTATGCATAAATCTCAAAAACTACGCAACGGATTTTGATGCGGTTTCTTTTAATGGATAGAGTGATTCAAGAGGAAGGTTTATATGTATGAAACATGCATAACATAGAAGAGAAACACTGATGATATCCGTGCGAAGCCGGGGCGGGTATAAAAATCATTATGCCAATTACCATTTATTAGATGAGATTCTATTGATAAAACATGCTTGCTATGTACTAACCAGACTGAGGAAAACTACACAAAGTGATATATTGACAAACATCAACTTTCCCCTCTGGGAATCGAACCCAGAACTTCAGGATCGTAAGCCCATGGCTCTGACCACTAGACCTTAGAGACAGTTATTTCGGTAATTGGCTCTAATATAAAGCCAGTCCGTTCAATATTTTAATAAAAACACTTTGTCATAAAAGTATTCGTTGTATACCGTAGAACAACTTGATTCGCAAAGTCAACCAATTTATGAATTCTTCGAGTTGTTTAATAACAACAAGGAGGACAAAAGTAATTTTGAAAAAATATCGGGAATTTGATTTAAGATATTAGAATTTGTCTAGATTTCAGTCTGTAGAGTTAAAATTAGAAGGAAACTGAGCTAAAAAACAATAATAGGAAATATAACATTATTATATTCCATCAATTTCTAAAATCACAATATAATAAATAGGTTTTTCACGTACGCTTAGAAATTGTTTTTTACGTCTTCTACAGTGCCTAAATCTTCCTACATAGTTCTCTATCGAACCACCATATAATATTTATTTAAGGAAATTCACGGAGCGTAAAGCTGGGCGTTTTTCCACTAGACGGCACGGCGACGTTGCCGTCAAGATGCCGTAGCTCTGTTTTTCCACTAGATGGCACGACAACGACACGGTTACGTCCCGATAACGTTCATCTAGTTCAAATATGAGCGCACACACACACGCGCATGTGTTGTACGAAGACAATACACATGCAGTCTGGCAGACCGGCGACGGTACTAGTGGAAATCAATGCCGTGCCATTGCCGTGCCGTGCCGGCAAGTGGAAAAGCGTTCCATATGATTTCATCAATTTTCATGGATTATCGCTTCCACGGTACCATCAACGGTGCCGTGTCGTCGCCGTTGCCGTCGCCGTGCGATCTAGTCGAAACACTTTAGCTTTACATGTCTACCCTCACCCATTACATAGATAAGCTTGTCTGATCTGAACAATTGTAGACTATCATTAGTGTCCACAGCTTCTCCTCTTTATTTTGTGGTTTTCTTTTATCTCTTCACTATGTTCAACTTCGATTATTAGAATTCTTATAATATGACTCCAATTGTTTTTTTTATTCCACAGAATGAGAGACGGTAAGTAAATTCATACAAAATATGCAACCTAATCTATTCTAACTATTCAGTTACAGTGAACTACTTTAAAACGTTGGTTTAATCAAAAACCAGATTAATCAAGTAATAATTATGACCGGTAGAACAAAATTTGTCAATCCTTATAATACGCACACAAACTCATGCCAAGTGCAACATGCGATGATGCGTCGATGTGTGATCAAAATGACATTGTAGTTAAAAGTGTCCGAGCTGTGCCTCCGCGTTAAGATGATGTTTATAGGCATACAAAGACATGCATTTTTTAAAGACCTACATTGACCTTTCAAAAATCCGTGGAAAACCAAGTAAAGAAAATTAGTCTTATCTTCTTCTTGTCGAGTGGGTAACGAGTTAATTGACCCGATAAATAATTTTGGACTAAGTAATATGTGATATTTGTGTTGTGGAACGAAATAAATTTATTTCTATTATATTCTTTTCTATAAACCCTGGCACAGAATATATAATAGTACTAGGTACAGAAGCAGCACTTTAAAATCACATTTTAACAAAAATAAATCTTTCCGCCCGACAATAAAGCCCAATTTCGCTCGCTAACGCATCAATCAAACCTGCCGGTCGCGCATGCAAGCAAAAATGCACCGAGTAGCTACGCGAGAGTTTTTATTCATTTGACAGTCTGAAGCTGCTCCCCCTCTTGCACACTTTAGGGTTACGACTAGCGACTTTTACGAATTCGTGAAATATGTATGATATCACAGGAATAATTTACGTATTCTAACTAGACATATTTTAGTTGTTAAGTACATACATACATACATATAATTACGCCTTTGTCTCTAATGGGTTAGGCAGAGCGTAAACTACCTAAACAAAGGTCGTTCCGCCGCGTCTGACAAGTTTTTTGATTGCTGTATTGACAGGTTGTCAGCCCATCGCCTAATGTGCAAGATACCAAAACTCTCGGATCCCTTAGCTGGTTTTTATAGTATGCCCGAAAAGAAATGCAGCTGGCACATTCTAAGTTATTCTCTCGCTCCCAGTCCAGCATGGAAGATAGTTAGATAGTTGTTAAGTAAGTAGACGAAAAAGTGTAGGAAACTCAAAAAACTCAACTCAAATTAAAAAAACTTAATTTTAATTTTAACCAAACTTAAACTTGGAGAGATATATTTGCGACAGCGATGCACGTGTGTGAGCGAAAATCAAACGAATCGAACTGAACTAACCCCAGCGCCGGTGTGCGGCAAGCAGGTACTTGTAGATATTTGCCTACTGGCCGGAGTGCGCAAGGCCTGACCCTGGTGCTGGAGTTTCCAAACCTAATAATAGCACTGCCATGTAAAGGGCTAAAAGTAGAGATAATCAAGTCAAAATTTACTCCCATATTTCCGCTCAGCCCGTTGGCTAACAAATTACATAACATAATAATAATAACAGCCCGTCCTTTTGTTTGTCTTGGCAGCGACATGCGAAACAGTGGGTTCGCACAAGTTTCGCGCTTTGCCGATTTCTCTTTGATGTAACCCGACTACGACCGGGTTGACTAGCCGACTGTGTTAAGAAGACGCATTAAGATTATGTAGAGCTTTAGATCGATACTAAAACAAATTTATCAGTACCTAACAAAATATGCTTCATCGTCATCATTACAGTCGGATAATATCAGCTGTAAAATATGGGCTTCCAACTAGTGCAAACCTGCGCCAGTTGGCATCCTTCAATTTATCCAGTGACATCTACAAGTCATCTCTGTCCATCTTGTATAGGAAAATTGCATAGAACCTTGAACGTAGATTGTAATTAAATATCATTAGCTTCAGAAAAAGGATTCTTCCAGAGCTGCAATTATTTTTAGATTTATTATTTGCTTTTTCACATCCAATTATAGCGCCTAAGCTTATTCGACGTCATCGATCGGATCGATTTAATCTATCTTTAATAACCCTCAAAACTTTGTCAGACGTAGCGAGACGTAGCGAAACGACCTTTTATTTAGGTCATTTACGCTTTGCCTACCTTATTAGGGATAAATACGTGATTATATGTATGTATGTATCGATCGGACACAATCATTTTCGTCATTTGCGTAAATACTCCAAGCCTATCGCTAATGCGATAACTATCTGATAGTCAAGGCCTCTTAAACTATCGGGAAACACTGATAGTTACACTAGTGAACTATGACAGAGTAAACAAGCGGTATTTTCTTTCTCCACGTGCTGTAAATTTTGTCTTGTGGACGTGAATATACATACATACATATACTCACGCCTTTCCCTAATGGGGTAGACAGGGCTTAAACGGTCTAAACAAAAGTCGTCCCACCATGTCTGACAAAGTTTTGAGGGTTATTTCAGGTAGATTTGTAGGTATACTGCTGCAGTGACAGGTTAACAGCCCATCGCCTAAATTACAATATACTGAAATCCTCGGATCCCTTAGCTGGTTTTTACAGCATGCCTGGGAGGAAATGCAGCTGGAACATTCTATGTATTTCTATTGCTACCAGGATATAAAGACAATTAGCATGATAGAAAGACGTAATTGTACTCGGCCACAATAGTTCACTGCAGTATAAGTGTTACTTCCATTCTGGACTGGGAGAGATAGAAAAACATAGAATGTTCCAGCTGCCCCTCCTCCCGGGCATGCTGTTGAAGTCAGCAAAAGGGACTCGAGGGTTACAGTGTATTGTAATTTAGGCGATAGGCTGACAACCTGTCACTACAGCAATACACATTACAATCTAAAATTGCCCTCAATTTATGTCAGACGTGGCGAAAGCGCCTTTTAGGAGGCGTTTTACGCTCTGCCTACCCTGTAAGGGATAAAGGCGTGATTTAATGTATGTATGTATAAGTGCCTGCTCCACTTGGCGAATGGCAGAAATTCATGGAGGGAACGCTGTGGCCTATTCCATGGATTCTTTAGTCGACTTTTGTACACTCGCGGATAGAGACGAGATGATGGTATCCTTCTAACCCAGTACTTGAATTATTCTTTTACAGCTCAGAGAGAAATTTTTAAATGCATATAAGGTGTAAGGGACAGCGTCCCGCAAAGTGATAGGGGTTGCTTGGTCAACGACACTGAACAACTACAGGTTTTTTTTTGTTCAAATTGTCTGATCGAGCATTTTGTACGCAAAAGCCATTATTTTTTTCACTTCCTGACAAAGAATCCTGCTGATAGTTTTTCAGTGTCGTTGATTGAGCAACCCCATCAGTTTGCGGGACGCTGTCCCTTACACCTGGTATATCGGTAAGTACTTTTTGAGAGGGCTTAATATTAAAATAAAAATACTCCCCTTCTGATGAAAATTTCAAGAACAAATTGTTTTTTTCTTATTTATTCTCGCGGATAAACCGTGTTTACTTGGAAACTCGTATGTTTCATCGGATTATATTCTTAAATCTTCGCCAATAAACTCGATGCTTCGTTTCGGCAATTTTTTCCTCTTCACGAGTCGTAAATCATGCAAGCGGATCATGTAGGATGATTGTGTTTATTTTCGTATATTTTATACGAAATTTCCAATGAATTAATATGTAAATATGTTTATATATTTACTAGCGACCCGCCCCGGCTTGAATTGAATTATACATATTAACTTTCCTCTTGAATCACTCTATCCATTAACAGAATCTGCATCAAAATCCGTTGCGTAGTTTTAAAAGATTTATGCATACATAGGGATATAGGGACAGAGAAAGCGACTTTGTTTTATACTATGTAGTGAAATTGCACATACCTAGGTACATACGACCCGAACAGTGTTGTGTCTTTGTCAGAGGCCTAATAACTGTGATATTTAGGCAGTTAAAAACTCTTCACACGATTCAACTCCAAATCAATAATCCCACTCGATTAAAGGAAAAACCCAACATGATTGTGTTCCGTCGTAGAGTATGAATGCCAGTGCTATTTATTAAAACGTTTGACTAAACTCGCTAGCTATCCTAACCAAGAGACAATTACTCTACGAATCGATAGCATTATGAGAAAGGGACGTTTTGCGACCAAGCAGCATTTTACGAAAGGGACATCTGCGCCGTAACGGTTACAAAGCAGAATCTCTGCTTTATTTAATAATATTATGAAGTATATTTATTAATTTATTTAATTTCAATAACTACGACGTCATCGAGGGTAAAAATATCAAATACAGTAAACATTTGTGTCAATACTTAATACAATAGAAAATTCATTAAAAACAAACAGATTATTCACAGATATTGTAGATAGCATTTGTAAAGAGATTATAAGATTAATAAATAATAATAAAATTAGAGAATGTACGATAAAATAAACTTGCCAATAAAATATTAAATTTATTAATCATCTGTCATTTTTCATTTAAATAGAACTAGCACATTCATACATCATCCATCTCACAAAGTTATACCAAAAGACCACACAATATAAATATAATGCAGGCTACAACTCTGAGAAATTAGTAAAATGTCCTACAATGGGCGTTGCCGTGGCTTTGTTTTTCCACTAGACGGCACGGCAACGACATGGAAACGTCCCAATAACGTCCACCTAGTTCCAATCTGAGCGCACACATAGTCGAAAAACGCCTAACGGAAGAGCCAATTTTGTTAAAAAATAATAGGTGAAAATAAACTTTATCAGCGAAAAGATTGTTTCGAAATAGAAACTTAGGCCGTAATTCTAAACAGCGCTTGAGACTGACAGCTAGTTTGAGTACGTATCAGAAACGTCATTGCAGTACAATGTGGCCTGTCAATTCCATACTTTATATTGCACTCAATCTTGAGATTGCTTTATAAATACATACATACATACACACATAATATCACGCCTTTATCCCTAACGGGGTAGGCAGAGCGTAAACAACCTAAACAAAGGTTGTTCCGCCACGTCTGGTAAAGTTTTGAGGGTTATTTAAGATAGATTTGTAGGTATATTGCTGTAGTGACAGGTTGTCAACCCATCAGTTAAATAACAATATACTGAAACCCTTGGATCCCTTAGCAGGTTTTTAGAGCATGCCCGGGAGAAAATGCAGCTGGCACATCCTATGTTTTTCTCTCGCTCCTAGTCCAGCATGGAAGATTTATAAAAACGAGCCTAAAATATCACACAGCGCACCTACAACACACTCAGAGTGCAGTACAACAATGCGTTTCGTGGCATGATGAGGCTACCGTGGCGGTGCAGTGCGTCGGGTATGTTCACCGAGCACAGGGTAAACGACTTCTATGCCGTGATGAGAAACATGAGGGCATCATTCGAACAGAGAGCGCGTGCGTCTCTGAATAGAATAGTAGAAGCTATCTACAATAATTTTTATATCTATGATGACAATTTTAATGTAATTATACATACATACATACATACATATAATCACGCCTTTATCCCTAACGGGGTAGGCAGAGCGCAAACGACCCAAACAAAGGTCGTAACGCCACGTCTGACAAAGTTTTGAGGGTTATTTAAGATAGATTTGTAAGTATATTGCTGTAGTGACAGGTTGTCAGCCCATCGCCTAAATTACAATATACTGAGACCCTCGAATCCCTTAGCTGGTTTTTACAGCATGCCCGGGAGGAAATGCAGCTGGCACATTCTATGTTTTTCTCTCGCTCCCAGGCCAGCATGGAAGAGAATGTAATTATTTACACTTGAAATCCTAATATATATTATATTATTAATTTGACCAACGTATTGTATTGTATTCTTATTTATTTGTAATTTTAATTGTTAACTATGGGACTAGTACCTGACAATAAAGAATTTATTATTATATTTTTATTATATCCTTCATAACAGTCAGAACCAAATAAATAGGATTCATAGAAAATTATCCACACAGCGGATATCTAACCGACCGGAAATTGATCTCGGATTATTTTTATATTACCAAGATTGATCGAGATAGATAGCCAATTCATATGTTTATTTTCGAGAATCAATCCGTTAATAAACGTACGGATACATATTATTTATTACATATAGAAAAGAAAAAAATAATAATAAGGGGAATGTTTGATCTTCTGTTATCATTTCTCTCAGGTCTCATATTTTTCAAGTTACCTACTCTGTAATATCCGCCTCTATCAAATCATTACAAATGCTACAAACTCAAAAGTTGTTAAATTGAGAAAATAGAGCAATAATTTCAAAAAGAGCTGCTGTTTAGTGCAGCAACACACAGGCGTCACTTACTGCGCGCAAAGTTGCGCTCAAGAAGCTGTCAATACTTTTTGCATTGCCTACAACACACATGCGCTCTACGCGCGCGTACTGGCAGAGGGCTGCGCCGACGTAGAGTTCATCGCTACGCGCGCGTAGTGTAAGGTGACGCATATGTGTTGTAGGCAATGCAAAAAGCATTGACAGCGTGTAACACGCAAACTTGCGCGCAGTAAGTGACGCCTGTGTATTGCTTCCCTTACATATTTAAAGATAGATAGAATACTTTTTTAGTAGAAGCTACGTAAAAAAACAAACATTTTACTATTAAACAAGAAAACAAGACGACCCATAGGCTCTCAAAATAGAATTACAAAAGCACGAGTGAATGTACGGATTAAATCACATAATACCACATAAAAGGTTTATAGATGTCGATCAAAAGGAATTTGAAAGAGCGATCGTTTCTGAACGAAAGCTGAATATACTGCTGTGTTGCGATAAAAGATAAACTCTGTCAGTTAGAATAGCATCATTCTATAAAAATTGTACAGACAAAAAAATACTCCTTTAAGGGGCTTCCCTGGGCTAAGTGGCGCCCTCATCAGTCATTAAATCATAATTCACTGAAAACACAATCAATCGAATATCCGGTAGATCAGATTAAGGTCAAAGCAATGAAGATCATTTAGAACCTCATAAAGTTGCAAGTTATAGTTCGTTGTAGTAACAGATATACAATTTGCAAATAACGGCCACTTTTAGCACTTTTGCTATCTGGAACTGCCGTGAACACTGAATTATTAATTAATAATGCTTACAATTAACTTGAGTACCTTTACTTCCATCTGATTTACCGGATTTTCGATTAATTGCATTTTCAGTGAGCAATGAATTTTAACTAATGAGGGCGCTGGCGTGCAGCGGAGATCCCCTTAATACATACATATAATCACGCCTGTATTCCTAAAGGGGTAGGCAGAGCGTAAACGACGAATGAGGATTATTTAAGATAGATTTGTAGGTACATTGCTGTAGTAACAGGTTGTCAGCCCATCGCCTAAATTGCAATATACCGAAACCCTAGGATCTCTTAACTGGTTTGTACAGTATGCCCGGGAGGAAATGCAGCTGGCATATTCTATGTTTTTATCTCACTCCTAGTCCAAAATGGAAACAATTCTTTATGATATCGAATAACTGCCCTCTCTGTACGAAGATTCTATCCTCGTCCGTAATTTTTGCCACAAAGCCAAATTTTATTTTCAGTAAAAATTTCGTGCTTTGAGATTTTGCTATTTTTATTTTATGACAGAAAGAAAATAATAAATTCTTCTAATGGACCGGCATTCCAGAGACGCAGGTTCGAGTCCTGCCAAAAACGAATTTATTATATATACTTGCTAATAATCTTCTACCATGGTAAGGTACCTATGTCAAAACTCTGCACATTTAGGTCGTAAATCGTCTGTCAAAGACGTATGAGGCCAATGATGATATTTATTAAGCGATCTGAACTTTTAAAATAGTATATACTCGTAATATGGATTTGACAGTTCATAATGTTCTGAAATAACATTTTTGATACGGAATCAAACTCGCTGCCAGTCTCAAGTGCTGATTACAAATACGGTCCTAAGTAAAAGGGAAATGAGGGATATCCCAGGGAACAAGAAAACTAATTGGAGTTAGCTACCGCAACCTTTGTTAAGTGGCTACAGTGTAATTAGAATCCTTAATTTAAACGTTAAGAGAACCCACGCATAGTACGTCAGGTGACGCATGTGTGTTGTTGGCAATGCAAAAAGCACTGACAGCGTGTTGAGCGCAACTTTACGCGCAGTAAGTGACGCATGTGTGTTGCTGCACTTAGATTGCAATTATTTCAATATATTATCAATCACTCAGGGATAGATATGTAAAATTTTAAAAATTTCGTAATTTTACTTATTTAAAAAATACTAGCCAAAGCTTCTTGTTAACTACTAATTATTTGTCAAAGTCGTCCAGAAATTTTAAAGACGTTGTACCTGAAATAAAAGAACACATACGGGGTGTAAAGGACAGCGTCCTGCAAACTGATAGGGGTTACTCAGTCAACGACACTGAACAACTTCCTCCAGGAAATTCTTTCAGGAAGTGGAAAAAAATGATTTTTCCATACAAATTGTCTAATCGAGGAAGACATTTTGTATGGAAAACCCAATTTTAATTTTCACCTCCTGGAATACTTTTTTTTGTGGAATTTGTTCAGTATCGTATGCCGAGCAACCACTTTCAGTTTGCGGGACGCTGTCCCTTACACCCAGTATTTAACTCGAACAGAAAATGTATCCAAAATCTCAAACAAAACAGGCTGCAAATAAACACATTTCAACCAATCACTGTTTTATCGGCAGCGAGTAGGAATAAAAATCATGTAGCTTCAGTCGAAGCATTCCCCACATCTGCTCAAGGCAATCCATTTGGCCGGAAATAAGGAGTTCACTTGCCCATCTGGTGGAAAAACGATCCGTATTGAAATGTGTCGCTGTAGAAAACCCAGCCTCTCTTTTGACAAAAAGATGTATCAAACGTATTTCATATCACATGGTGGTATAAAATAATACTTGTTTGTTCACGTTAGTACAGCAACACACAGGCGTCAGGTTCTGCGCGCAAGGATGTGCTCAACACGCTGTCTATGCTTTTTTTTTTCTACAACGCATGTGTGTTGTAAGGGCCGTATTGTAATCAGCTCTCAAGAGTGACAGCGAGTTTGAGTTCGTATCAGAAATGTCATTTCAATACAAACTGGCCTGCGAAATCCATACTTTATTAAGCTCTCAAGTTTGAGTTGGCTTCATAAATACGAGCCTAGGTAATGCAAAAAGCATTGACAGCGTGTTGAACGCAACCTTAAGCGAAGTAATTGACGCCTGTGTGTTGCTGCACTTACACAAAAAGTTATAGTTGGCATATTTTTAAGTTGATGTTACCTCGATATCGTAATATGAATCGTTGACGTACCTGAAACAGAAATAAGTCATAAACTTTCTTTTCATAGTCTGTTACATTTACCATTCCATTTAAAAAACTAAACATTTTTTAAACAGAAAAATAATAGTAACATGTGAGCAGGGCAAAAGTACATACATACATATAATCACGCCTTTACCCCTAATGGGGTAGGCAGAGCGTAAACGACCTAAACAAAGGTCATTCCGCCACGTCTGACAATTTTTTTTGAGTCCCAGTCCAGCATGGAACAACAAGGGGCAAAAGTACTAGGAATCAAACCATAAATATAATGTAGGTATTACCTACGAATAAGGAATTATTCCTTACTAGCGACCCGCTCCGGCTTCGCACGGAAATTATCAGTGTTTCTCTACTATATTATGCATGTTTTATACATATAAACCTTCCTCTTGAATCACTCTATCCATTTAAAGAAACCGCATTAAAATCCATTGCGTAGTTTTAATGATTTATGCATACATAGGGACATAGGGACAGAGAAAGCGACTTTGTTTTGTACTATGTAGTAAAACGTAGGGTGTTACGCATTCATAGGGTGTTTTTCCATAAGATTGCACGTCCAAGACAACGAAGAGAATGTATGAAAATCATTGAAATGATTGCGCTTTTCATCTTACGGCTTACAACTTTGGTTGCCACCGGTTTTGTCGCCGGCCTGCCAAAACGGCATGTGTTTTGTAAAAATAACTAGACGGGCGATACCGTCGACGATAATACTGTCCAGTCTTCTTCTTCTTCTTCTTCTGTTGAGTGGGTATCGAGTCTATGGACCCGATGTACCCTCAGAGTTTTTAAACCGCCTAGTAGCACAACTATCAGGCCTCTGACATGGTTTTGTGTAACGACCACTATCAAAGACAGCGACCGGAACCGACGGCTTAACGTGCCCTCCGAAGCACGAAATCATTTTTTTTTTTCGGACAATCAGGTGATTCAGCCTGCAATGTCCTACCCAAACTGGGGAAAAATTCACAAAGTGATAAATTCTCAAATATCAACTTTGTGTTTTACCCCCTGAGAACCGAACCCAGGACCTCTGGATCGGGAGTCTATGGCACTAGCCACTAGACCACGGAGGCAGTTACTGTCCAGTGAAAAAACAGAGCCACGGTATCGTGACGTTATCATCTTCGTACCGTCTAGTGGAAAAACAGCCGTACGCGAAAAGTCTTCTGTCAAGTGCTATTCCTTAATGCTTCCATGCTGTCTGGAAGCGAGAGAAAAACATAGAATGTGCCAGCTCCTTTTCCTCCCGGGCATGCTGTAAAAACCAGCTAACGGTTTCGAGGTTTTTATTATAGTGTAATTTGGGCGATGAGCTGACAACCTGTCACAATAGCAATATACAAATCTATAATAAATAACCTTCAAAACTTTGTCAGACGTGGCGGAACCACCTTTGTTTAGGTCTTTTACGCTCTACCTTCCACATTAGGGATACAGGCGTAATTATATGTATGTATGTGTGCAAGTGCTATTTCAGTCGTGCGTGTGTAGTTTAATTACAAAAAGTACTAGAAAAGCGATCTCACTAAACGCTCTAGATAGCCCATCTAGCAATGATCTACTAGATAGATATAATCTAGCTTTTACAAGAACACTTTATCATCGTTTGTGGTATCCAAGTTGTGATGAGAGTCTGAAAGTTCTGGAACAATCCGACTTAAGCGAACATAAATTTGAAATACCTAAATTTTGACTCCATATTAACTTAACAATGTGGTTTATGCGATGCATTCAGTGCGAATTGTATTAAAGTTATAATTCGTTTGAAGTCAAACATTATGCATTATATGATGACTGAAATGTGAACTGTTTGTTTACGTAGTTATGACAATTATAATAATAAATCAAATTTATATGATCTTTTACGGTACAGGCAATTAAACTGTGGAATTCCTTGCCCGAGAATGTTCGACGAGCTCCGTCTATCGAATCGTTTAAGGAGCAAACAAGAAATTTCTATATGGCTAATAATTATGTTTAATGTGTAGCTGTCTAATTTATAAGTATCATTTAAGTAAGTATATATATTATTCTAAGTATAGATAGACTCTAAGTATAGATATTCTATCTACCAATTTCTCTGATATATAACATAGAGTATCCTATCTTATGTAGCATATATTATGTATTAGTTTATCATCTTTATGTATCAGTATATTTTTTTTATTGAAATATTTATTTAATAGTGTGTAAATATTGTCTTAGTATTATAAGTAGTAATATGCACTATCCCGCTTTCTGCTTGTACATTTTTTATACCCAAAGGTTGCCTGGTAGAAATTGCTGCTTTAGCAATAAGGCCGCCTATATTGTACTGTCACGTTTGTTCCTTTTTATTTCTGTTGTATGCGTTTCTTTGTGCAATAAAGAATTTTGTATTGTATTGTATATAAGTAAAAAAATATCAACAAAAAAAATAGATTAATATGCGATAGAAATAGGTAGATATACGTTTCTTCTATGCTGGACTCGCTCCCGAGAGAAAAACATAGAATGTGCCAGCTGCATATCCTCCCGGGCATGCTGTAAAAATCTGCTAAGGAATCCGAGGGTTTCAGTATATTGCAATTTAGGCGATTGGCTGACAACCTGTCACTACAGCAATATGTCTACACAGCTATCAAAAATAACCCTCACAACTTTGTCACACGTGGCGGAAAGACCTTTGTTCAGGTATTTTACGCTCTGCCTACCACATTACGGATAAAGTGTGTGTGTGATTATGTGTGTGTGTGTGTGTGTGTGAGATATAGGTAAAAAGAGAGACAGAGATTTGATCGATCATATTAAAATCCTTCGTACTAAAATAACCATAATAGGAGTTAATACCTACGGTTTTATTTGTTACCTTTTCTCCAAGGTAAGAACTAGTCTCATTTTAAGAACTCAGGTCAGTTCAGTTAACATAATTATTTATTTTTAAATGTTCATTTATTTATTAAACAATTTATTGTCCACAAAAAACATCATAAACACAGGACATAAAAAAACAAAGACACAACAGGCACTGCTTATTTCTAAAAGTAAATTTCTTACAGCAGACCTACAGAAGTGATAATTTTAACGATACGCAGATAAAACGTGCACAAAATTGAATAAATATCAATTAAATTTACTACTGTAAAATAATTATATAATGTAAATCTTTTAAATAAATTGAATTCAATTTATTTATTCAATAACAATCAATAATATTGCGTTTGAAACACATGTACACTAAAATTAAATTACAATCATACGATCACAGTTACATTAAAATGTTTAATTATAATAAATAAGTAATGAATGATGTTAATGAAACTAAATAAGATGATGTCAATTTACATGTCAAATTTAAATATTATGAAAGTAAATAATTGTGAATTACATCGAAGTAGAAGTTTGAAGACCCTTACAAATTTTCACTTGGTAAACAATAATATTGGCGTAACTAAATAAATAAGATGGCTCATTAAGTCAGGCAGTCATTAAGTCAGTTACAGTCAAAAGGTTCCGTTTCCGATCAATATGATATGAAAATAATTTCTGCTGTTGTTTTACAAATCTCTATTTTCTTTGTATCTACCAAAATTATCTAAAAACATAAAAAGAAATCCTTAAAAGAAATAGCATTCGTAGTTAGCTCGTTCGTTGTTAGCTCTATGCTAACAAGTTGGTTTTGCCAAAATTACAAAAAAAAACACCTTTTAGCTCAGCACGGCAGACTTTTGGATGCGGAACCCTGACAAGGCAATTTTGGCACTAAAAAAACGTTTTTTCTAAACATCGTTGGAAAAGGTCGGCCCTGTAAATATGTCTACATCTTTTTACCGGGAAAATTGAAACATCAACAATGGATTTTATTTTATTTTTGTTAGGGATTTCAAGGTTGTTTATTTTAAATTCCAGTATCCTTGTGACAAATTAAACATTATTTTAATGCTAACTTTTAACTTTTAACTACCTCCGTGGTATAGTGGCTAGTGCCATGGACTACCGATCTGGAGGTCCTGGGTTCGATTCCCAGGGGGGGACACAAAGTTGATATTTGAGAATTTATCACTTTCGTGAATTTTTCCCCAGTTTGGTTAGGACATTGCAGGCTGAATCACCTGATTGTCCGAAAATAAAAAGATTTCGTGCTTCGGAGGGCACGTTAAGCCGTCGGTCCCGGTCGCTGTCTTTGATAGTGGTCGTTACTCAAACCATGTCAGAGGCCTGATAGTTGTGCTACTATGCGGTTTAAAAACTCTAACACCAGGGTTCATCGGGTCGATAGACTCGATACCCACTCGACAGAAGAAGAAGAATGCTACAAGAACTATTAGGTACACAATTTTTTTTTCAATTGGTTTGTTAGGCCGATAAAGAACTCAAATAACTTTGGTAACCGAATGTCACACATGCCTCTGTAAGAACAAGTTCATGATTTTTTTCTTTGTCGGATACAGTGACTACGAATAACAGCATCCGAAGCTTAGAATAATTTCACTATTTAGATTTATTATTATGTTACTCATACCGAAAATACTTGATTCCAGAAAGTGATGTCCACCTTTGTGTATTCTCCAAGAATGCTGTGAAACATTACTTCAGACTGACAGCTAGTTTGAGTTCGTATCAAATATGTAATTTCAATACAATGTGACCTGTCAAATCCATACTTAATACTGCTCTCTATCTTGAGATAGTTTTATAAATACGAGCCTAGGACTCCAACTACAAGACCACCGAGCCGTGTTATTTGAATAGAAGAATAGAATAGAATAGCTTTATTCACAGGAAACAGTGAAAGTTTACAAAAATACACATTGCAAAAGTAATAATTAAATTTTTCCATGCTGGACTGGGAGAGATAGAAAAACATAGAATGTTCCAGCTGCCCTTCCTCCCGGGCATGCTGTAGAAGACAGCAAAAGGGACTCGAGGGTTACAGTGTATTGTAATTTAGGCGATGGGCTGACAACCTGTCACTACACATTAGCAATACACATTACAATCTAAAATTGCCCTCAATTTTTGTCAGACGCGGCGAAAGCGCCTTTTACGAGGCGTTTAACGCTCTGCCTACCCCGTAAGGGATAAAGGCGTGATTTTATGTATGTATGTATAATTAAATGAATTTAAACTATACTGCTGCCCAGGGAAAAGGGACTGACTCAGCAGTTGCGAAGAGTAGTTGATGTACTCTCTTAGCAACAATATTTGCGTCTTTATTTTCAAGACTACGGGCTTTGCTTTTAAGAAACATGCCGGAAAAAGGATCCC
Source organism: Scrobipalpa costella (assembly GCA_949820665.1). Classification (NCBI taxonomy): domain Eukaryota; kingdom Metazoa; phylum Arthropoda; class Insecta; order Lepidoptera; family Gelechiidae; genus Scrobipalpa; species Scrobipalpa costella. Next base: position 18,242,169 of record OX463303.1, read on the forward strand.
GATTCCTCTGGGAAGCTACCATTAATTTTACTTTGGTTTGAGCGCAAGCTAGCAGCATCCATTAAAAACGTTCTCTTGAAATGCAGTTACTGGAAATCTTACACTGCTGAATAATGGTCTCTTCCGCCGAACGAAGATTTTTATCTATTCGTTTATTAAAGAACCTTACTTTTTATTGGGTCAGGCTATTAAAAGACGACGAAAAGGGCCTTTCTAAAATATGCACATACCTTACAGGGTAAGTAGAGTAGAAACGACCTACTAACAGCTGTTTTCACGTCGCTTAAGATTTTGTCGGATTTCGAAGAGACATTTTACTAAGTTTTCACCATCCAACTATGAAAATTGCATTATACTCTAAATATACCCAAAAAGTAGGAAGTACGTTTATATATCGCTTTTAGTCTAACATAAAAGTAACTAGTCTACTTGAAAAGAAAGGTAACTTCAGAACTTTTGATTACTTTTTAATAAATTTGTCTTGTCTAGCCTGAATCATCCCACTGCTGGGCAAAGGCCTCTTCTTCCTCGATTCTTCCCTGTTTTGGGCCTCCAGTTGCCAATTTTTAGAGAATGAGTCTAGTTCATAGCGCCATCTGCGAGGGGTCTCCCACGGCGACCTCGTCTTGTGGTTGGTGGTTTCCAGTAGGTACTTGTTTTCGGCCACAGATCTTCCGGTATGCGGGATACGTGACTGACCCAATCCCATTTGAGCTTGGCTTCTGCCCGTGCTGCATCAGTTTTTTTCACACTTTGTTAATTTACTGCTATACCGGGTGTAAGGGACAGCGTCCTGCAAACTGATTGTGGTTCCTCAGTCAATGGAACTATCAGCAAAATATTGATGTTTTATACAAATTGTCTGATCGAGGTGGTCATTTTGTATGAGAAGTACAAATTTTATTTTCATCTCCTAAAAGAAATTCCTGGTGATAGTTGTTCACTATTGTTGACTGACCAACCCCTAACAGTTTGCGGGACGCTGTGCCTTACAACCTGTATAATATTTGAACTGAGAAATAAGATCAGTTCCCACTTTCTTGCAGAATACGTTCGTCGTTACAAGAACACAGAACCTCGTTTGTATGTGGGGCAATGGCACAGAGGCCAATCGAGCAGAACCTCTGTTCCGTCCTATTGAGCCGAATGAGGCGAGACTGCAAATTTATGGACCCTTAACGTTTCAACGCCTTCCGTTGCTAGAAATGCTCTTTGGAGGAAACTTGCAGGAAAGTTTTTCTGTGCCTAATGATGCAAGTGATTTTCTTGTGAAGTTTTAATGAAATTTAATGAAATTATGTTGTTTTTCTAATAATCCTCTGTGACAATTAAATACATGTCATAACTTCCTGCTAGAGGGACTAAACTCTGTAATGGCCTAGATTGTTATTAAACTGAAACTGTAAAATAAGATAAGTATTAAGAAGGGTCTATTACATCATAATATAGCAGTTGTAGAGTCACTTTACTTCTTCAGGACAGAAATCTTACAATGTGGTGGCCCAGAACTTTGCCACTTGTATTGCGGATCGATTGGTAATCGTTAGATCCGCTTGCGTGCAGGTATTAGGTCACGCAGGGCAGGATGTTAAAACGTGCCATTGTTTGAAATGCACCGCCAACACAGTTCACATCGGGGTTCTTCAAGAATCCCCAACCTTTGACCATGATCTATCTATACTTACTGGTATAACTAAACTAATATGAATAAGATTATTATTTTGAACGGGACTACTACCACGATTAGGTACATTTATTGGTACCTCGATATTTCATCGCAGTTTCATGCAACATTGTCAGTAGCAGACTATGACCATGTAGACCATAGAGTCTGCTAGTGACCTATGTGACCATGTCGCATGAAACTGCCATGAAATATCGAGGTAACAATAAATATTATCATGGTAATCTTGTTCAAAATAATAATCTTATTGTAATGAACAACTCCAAAAGTCCCAAAACTTATAAACTAAAATCTATTAATATAGTAGACTTTTTTTATCATGGCAAGAGAGAGGTACTCTTTTTAAAAAGTTTATTTTCATTATGTAAAGGCCTACTTATACTAATTATAACTTCTATTTATTAGAAATTTAAAATATCTACGTCAAATTCCAATGAACTCCAAAAGCAAATCCAATTAATTTTACTGAATGCAGCATATTCAGTTTTGAGAATATTGAAGCACAAGTGCTTGATCGACTAAACATTTCGGTTAAAAACTGTACGAGAGAACTACGTTCGTAGAAATTTATCGGTTTAGTTTTCAAATCAATTTGGTAACATGATATCCTCTTTCCAAAATTAAATAAGTATTAACTTTATACTGAAAACTCTATAATTACATAATTTATATCACACTCACGCCTTTATCCCTAATGGGGTAGGAAGAGCGAAAACAATACACAAAAGTCGTTCCGCTACGTCTGACAAAGTTTTGAGGGTTATTTAAGATAGATTTGTAGGTATATTGCTGTAGTGACAGGTTGTCAATCCATCGCTTAAATTGTAATCTAAAACCCTCGGATCCACAAGTTGGTTTTTACAGCATGTCCGGGAGGAAATGCAGCTGGCACATTCTATGTTTTTCTCTCGCTCCCAGTCCAGCATGGAAGATCTACAATTATTGTAATAAATGCATTACTTCCATGCTGGACTGGGAGAGATAGAAAAACATAGAATGTTTCAGCTGCCCTTCCTCCCGGGCATGCTGTAGAAGACAGCAAAAGGGACTCGAGGGTTACAGTGTATTGTAATTTAGGCGATGGGCTGACAACCTGTCACTATAGCAATGCACATTACAATCTAAAATTGCCCTCAATTTTTGTCAGACGTGGCGAAAGCGCTTTTTTACGAGGCGTTTAACGCTCTGCCTACCCCGTAAGGAATAAAGGCGTGATTTTATGTATGTATTATGTAAATGCATTGCTTGTATATTTTTGAGGTTGTATAAGATTAGGTTGACGTTATAAAGTTCTCTTATCATGCGTTCGCAGCGAGCAAATAATAGCAACAACTGTCACCTTATAATATCCTTGATCATAACTAAGGTAACATTCCGTAATCTGCCTCCTTAGTCTAGTGGTCAGAGCCATGGGCTTATGATCCGGCGGTCCTGAGTTCGATTCCCAACACGCAGTTTATATTTGTAAATTTATCACTTTGTGAGGTTTTCCCCAGTTTGATTAGAATAATTCAGGAAGAATCGCGTGATTGTTCTAAAAGAAAAAAGATTCCGTTCTGTGGAGGGCACGTTAAGCCGTCGATCGCTGTCTTTGAAAGTGGTCGTTACTCAAAACCATGTCAGGTGCCTAACAGCTGTGCTACTAGGCGGTTTGAAAACTCTTACACCAGGGTTCATCTGGTCGTTGTTCGACTTGAGAACCCACTCGCTGAGAAGAAGATTCCGTGATTTATAAACGATTTAAGTCATATTAAAGCACAAAGACATCACATTTAAGGCCGTATTTGTAATCAACTCTGTATAATAATACTAGCAGCCCGTCCCGGCTTCGCACGGGTAAGAAAATGAAAAAAGTTGTTGTAGTGACATAACTACAATAGTTGGACATATGCTACCGCGGAGTTTATTGTAGACATTATGATGTTCTTAAATATTGTTGTACATTATTTTGTTCTATCGCTAATAGTTTCGGCAGCGCATTCGACGAAAGACATTTTAAGACTCATTTTTTTACACCTTCGGTTACATTGTTCAAATTTTACAAAGGATCCCTAATTTTTATCAAAATGAAATGTAGCCTATGTCAAATTGGAAGAATGTAGCATTCTATTGGTGAAAGATTTTTTTAAATCGGCCCAGTACTTTTTGAGCCTATTCATTACAAACATACATACATACAAAAATAGGTACAAATCTTTCCTCTTTATAATATTAGTGTAGATATAATCTCTCTCATGAGTGACAGCGAGTTTGAGTTCGTCTCAGAAATGTCATTCCAGTACAAACTGGCCCTTCAAATCCATACTTAATATCTTAATTCCACGCAAATACGCCGCCCAAAGACAACTGAAGTGACATCGTGTATGTCCGTTTAGTGGTACGGGACAGGTCGACCGTACGGGACATGTACGGCATATTATGAAGTAACGTCACGTAACATCTGCCCGTGGTTTTCATACTAATATGGATCGTATATTTATACATACAGACATACATATAATCACGCATTTATCCCTAATGGGATAGGCAGAGCGTAAACGACCTACACAAAGGTCGTTACTTCACGTCTTACAAAGTTTTGAGGGTTATTTAAGATGGATTTGTACGTATATTGTTGTAGTGACAGGTTGTTAGCCCATCGCCTATATTGCAATATACTGAAACCCTCGGATCCCTTAGATGGTTTTTACAGCATGCTCGGGAGGAAATGCAGCTGGCATATTCTTCTATTTTTCTCTCACTCCCATTAAAGCATGGAAGTAGATATTTCATATATTTATCATGAATCATGTTTATATTGTATATAACATGAATCATATATTTATACTAAACTTAAATATAAGTTTCAGAGCCGGACTTCTTTTCGCTGGATAGGGCGATGACCTACGAGTGGATTCTCGAGTCGATATACCCAATGAACCCTGGTGTCAGAGTTTTCAAACCGCCTAGTAGCACAGCTATTTAGGCCTCTGACATAGTTTGAATAACGACCACTATCAAAGATAGCGACCGGGACCAACGGCTTAACATGACAGGTGATTCAGCCTGCAATGTCCTAACCAATCTGGGGAAAACCTAACAAAGTGAGAAATTGGCAAATATCAACAATTTGTCCCCCCTGGGAATCGAACCCAGGACCTCCGGATCGTAAGCCTATGGCTCTGACCACTAGACCACGGAGGCAGTACGATCGATAAAGGCAAAGGCTCATGTAGGTTGATTGATGATAATGTTTGTTTGTGTTTGTGTTTTCCATAAAACAAAAACCACAAAAATTATGTGATACACGTCTCACATAATATTTTTTTTTTTGTATATTACCCATTTCAAGACTTATCAATCAATACCATTTATTTTGTTTATACGGTTTACTTCTAAAATCCAATCTTTCATATCCAGGCAGGTGCTGAGTTTGTGATATGATAATTATTGGTTAATCATTAGAGAATATGACATACGTAGTACGCCTATACTAAGTAAGGTCCTTCCGATTTCATCGAATAACCCAGGCCGTAAGCCAGGGCGTGCACTCAATACAAGCCGCCGGTTTTTGTACTACATGCGCAAAAACGTGATCGTACAGGTTCGAAGTAGGTTTGTGTGCATGCTGCCTAGTCGAAACGTCTCGCGTCCGTTGGCGCTGGGGAGACGAGGTGAGGTAACATTTCAGATCGGGGTGGGAGGGAGTATATCTTCTTTATCGTTAGCTAATATTATATTTTCTTTGTCGTAAGGAAGCATGAGTGAAATCATTCATCCATAAAATGAATTGAAAATGAATTCTTCCATGCTGCACTGGGAGAGAGAGAAAAACATAGAATGTGCCTTAGATTAGATTAGATTCATTTATTTCACATTATCAATTTCACAATTACATTGCAATAATAATAAAAATGTCAAAGAATAATATGATCGTCAAAAAATACAGATTACACAATAAAATAAATCAAAAATGTCAAAACAAAAATTACAATCATACAAATGGACTATAACAGATGTCTGAATAATTTAAAATAAGTCAATTTGTGAAATCAAATTTAAAAACCTTTTTTTTATCACGATGACAAAACTAAAATATACATCAGTATATTATGTGAATATGTCAGATCAGTAGAAATAAAATAAATAAATGAAAATGTCAATCTACACTAATATTATAAAGAGGAAAGATTTGTACCTATTTTTGTACGTTTGTAATGAATAGGCTCAAAAAGTACTGGGCCGATTTAAAAAATTCTTTCACCAATAGAATGCTACATTCTTCCAATTTGACATAGGCTACATTTCATTTTGAAAAAATTAGGGATCCTTGGTAAAATTTGAACAATGTAACCGAAGGTGTAGAAAAATGAGTCTTAAAATGTCTTTTGTCGAATGCGTTGCCGAAACTATTAGCGATAGAACAAAATAATGTATAAAATATTGAAGAACATCATAATGTCTACAAAAAACTCCGCGGTAGCATATGTCCAACTATTGTAGTTATGTCACTACAACAACTTTTTTCAACTTTTCCCCGGATGGAAAAGTAAAAAAAAACAAAATAATAAGCACAAAACAACAAAACCAAAAAAAAAAAAAAAAATTGTAAGGAAAATACTAAATAATGATAGGCAAGTTTCTATCGACACGAACAAAAATTTCTTTGAAATACCTAGATGTATAGGTAGATAAATTTTTTGTTGAAAGTTGTCAACGTTTAATTTAGACTATATATATATCTTATTCGACTCTGCTTTTATTCTAATTACTTTAAAAAAAAAATTGTCTACCCCGTGCGAAGCCGGAACGGGCTGCTAGTTTAAAATAAAATAATAAGTACATAAAGTACAGATAAAATGTCAATATAATTTATTAATATTTATTTTATTCCACAAATTGATAATATTCACTTACAGTATAATAATTCTTTATCTAATAAAAAGTTTTTCAGTTGGAAATAAAACGTGTCGTCCTTTGGTTCGTTTTTTAAATCAGTGGGTAGTTGTTCGTAATACGTGGGACCGATTACAGGGTTCTTAGTCGCTAACTCAAGTCTGCGCGGTACTGTCTCCAGTTTTCCCACGCTGCGCAAGTTATGTCCACCACCTGTTTTACGAGCAAAGGTATGCAAATTTTTTCGAACATATTTTATTATTTCGAATAGGTATAGTGAGCTCAATGTCATTATTTTGTTCTTTTTGAATAGGGTTCTGCACGTTTCCCTCGTCTTGACTCCGGCAACTATCCTGAGTGCACGCTTCTGAAGAACAAATACTCGATGGTGGTAAGAAGAATTACCCCACAGCATGACACCGTATGACATCACAGAGTGGAAATAAGAGTAGTAAATTTGACGCAATACGACGTTGGATATCAACGGGCGTAGTTGTCGCAATGCATATGCAGCACCACTGAGTCTGCTACAAAGTGAATCGATATGTGACTTCCAATTTATATTGGAGTCTAAAGTGAACCCTAGGAAGCGGCACTCATTTTGTAATGAAACGGGACACCTCACAGAAGGTGGTGGTGTGATTTGTCGACCAGAGAACAGTAAAATATTTGATTTTGTTGAATTGAGTACCAGGCCGTTTGAAGTGAACCACTCATGTAGCTGTGTGTAGGCAACATTGATTTTTGTGCTAAGTTCTTCGTATGTTTCTGCACTAACTATGACAGTTGTGTCATCTGCAAACAAGACTACTAAACCTTGAGATACGTACTTAGACAAGTCATTGATAAAAGTCAAAAATGAGGAATTTCCCAAGGCTGAACCTTGAGGAATGCCGATAGTGAGGTCTCCGGGGCTAAATTTTATTTTACGTCCATCTATAGTTAACTGCACGGTTTGTTTTCTGTCTGACAGGAAAGATTTCCTCCCAGGCATGCTACAAAAACCAGCTAAGGGATCCGAAGGTTTCAGTATATTGCAATTTAAGCGATGGGCTGACAACCTGTCACTACAGCAATATACTTACAAATCTATCTTAAATAACCCTCAAAACTGTGTGTAGTCAGACGTGGCGGAACGACCTTTAATTAGGTCGTTAACACTCTGCCTACCCCATTAGGGATAAAGGCGTGGTTATATGTATGTATGTATAAAATGACCTTTTATCGCCATAAAAGTAAAAGAATTGATCCGTTCTCAAGGTCATTTCGATATCCCTCTTGAGATTCGGGTCGTAAATTATTTATTTCGCAAACGTAAAGGTACTCTTTCGAAAGCCGTTTGGGGCTATGAAATTTTACAACCCATCAAACTTTTCTGGCTTTAACTTTAATGCAAGGCAGGTACAGTAAAATTTCGCAATAAACATTTTGACAGTAAGGTGATACATTTTGGATACGATACAACATCACGTTTCTATTAATGATGCCTTAAAAAACTGAGCTCTCAAGATAGACAACAAATAGGTTATCAAAGATGTTATGTTATTTAGGTATGAAAGTATCTGTCAAATTCATGCAAAATTACAATTTTGTATATTGTTCGTATTTATTTTAGTTAAATAAATAAGTCAAAATATTTAAAAATACAAATAAAAAAAAAACTTACAAATTAAAAATAAATAAATCAAAGATTCTTTGATTAGCATATTTATTATCTTCTTATCGAATTTAATTGTAGTTACGGTATTTGTGTATTTTTTTTTCTTTCTTAATAATAATAATTTATTTCAAAAACATAAATGTTCACAATATGAAATATTATTTAGGGACAAATTTAAAAGCAAATTTCTTATTAGTTACTAACTTAGGGATATATAATAGAATAAAACGTGTAAACAATAACTGATAAGCTTAAAATAAGTACTAAAAGTTAAATTAGGGTCTCAAAAAAATTGTATTGATACCTAAACTAAGTAAATATTTACCTGTATCTTAGGTATATTACAATTAAGTAATGCAATCATATTTACCTGAACTTGTGCACAAAAACAAAACAATTTTATATAAGAATATACTAATTACTGATTTCACTTAATAAATTGGTGTTAGTATTTTCATACTTAATTATTTGTGTTAGTTGAAATAAAATATTAATTGTTATAGCATAAGATTTAGGCAGTCACTCACCTTCTCTTATCTTTTATAGTATATGGAAAAAAATACCATTGTGACTGCTGAAAAACCCTCAAAAATGTATAAAAAATGAGGAGATATCATTATTGACTTGAACTCCAATATTAATTTGGACTGGTCAAGCCATGTGTGGTTCTTAAACTAAACGGTTAGATGTCGCTAACGTCGCTATGACATGTACATAAGAAAGACTATGATAAATTCGTCACTCCCACTACCATTTCGATAGCTCAGTTGGTAGAGTAATGGACTGGCATTCCAGAGACGCAGGTCCGAGAATTTTTATGTAAGCGAAGTAAGTAAGCAAGGTTTGAGTCCTGCCCGAGAAGAATTTATTATTTTCTGTCTTTCATATTATAAGAAATAAAATAGCATTGTGACTGCTGAAATTCCTCAAAAATAAGTCTAACAATTCATTCAAATTCTTACCGCGCGTTCACACACATGTTTTGAAACCACAAATCCGCACTACGTACTTTCACACACAAATGCCACCAGAAGGTCGAAGATTTCACACAGCATCTTCTTTATTCAATTTATATACGGGGTGTAAGGGACAGCGTCCCTCAAACTGATAGGGGTTGCTCAGTCAACGAAACTGAACTACTATGACCATAATGTTCCAGAAAATGAAAAAAAAAAGAAAGATTTTTAATACAAATTTTGTATGGTAGGGTCAATTTTATTGTTCATCTCCTGAACGAATTTTCTGGTGACAGCTATCAGTTTGCGGGACGCTGTCTCTTACACCCGGTGTTAGTATAATATACGTCGGATTGCATGCATGTCCGGGCGACAGAAGATGCAAAACATGCATCAGAAGTCAGGAGGAATTCAAGCGGAATATTTTACAGATTTTCGTAGATGCTATATCTTGGAAGAGATCCAGATAGACGCAAGTGTATGGTAATGTTCAACAGTAGAGAATGTGCAGCAAAAATAAAGTCACATTTGAGTTTTGAAGAATTTTGTACTTGTAGAAGTAATACAAATAAAAAAGAAGCTAATGTTAGACATAAATAAATAAATATAATAAAATATCAGTCATATCTACAAATATGTCTTAAATATATACTTAATACTTCCATGCTGGACTGGGAGAGATAGAAAAACATAGAATGTTCCAGCTGCCCTTCCTCCCGGGCATGCTGTTGAAGTCAGCAAAAGGGACTCGAGGGTTACAGTGTATTGTAATTTAGGCGATGGGCTGACAACCTGTCACTATAGCAATACATATTACAATCTAAAATTGCCCTCAATTTTTGTCAGACGTGGCGAAAGCGCCTTTTACGAGGCGTTAAACGCTCTGCCTACCCTGTAAGGGATAAAGGCGTGATTTATGTATGTATGTGTCTTAAATAACCATCAAGACGATGAACGACCTTTGTTTAGGTCGTTTAGGCTCTGCCTACCCCATTAGCGATAAAGGCGTGATTAAATGTATGTGTGTGTATGTGTGTGTATGTAAAAGTCAAAACCATGACTAATCATTTAGTTAGAACAATGAATGCGTCCATCACACGAATAAATGCACCCATACGGTGCTACGCCAAATACTACGCCGTAGCGTACGTAGCAAGCACGCAAAAACAACATAAATAAAAAGTTATTCAAAGTTTGACTTATATAGTCGTAGACGTTCACCAGCTTTCATGATGACAAATACCCAAAAATACGGGGTGACAGCGTCCTGCAAACTGATAGGAGTTGCTAAGTCAACGAAAGTGAACAACTATCATCAGGAAGTGAAAAAAAAAGGTTTTCCATAGAAATTGTCTGTTTGAGGTGGTAATTTTGTATGAAAAGGTTTTCTTTTTAATCCACTGAAATACATTCCCGGTGAAAGTTGTTCAGTTTCGTTGATTGAACAACCCATATCAGTTTGCGAGACCCTGTCCCTTACACCTGGTATGAAACGCGGAGAAATCATTTCATAAAGCACTTTATTCGCTACCTATCTCTTACGAGTTACAAACGTGTATTATAAATTATGTAAGTAGCAGTACTATCTTTAAATTAAAACTAAATGTTCTCTACCTTACTACTTACCTATCCATAAAAACACGGCTGAAGTATTCTTTCTATTATTATTATTTTTCATTCCATCTATTCCAAAAGGTCGACTTGGTTTGCCTGTAAGCCCAATGGTGGTATTTCTATAAGAAACTTTTAGTGGGTAGAAATGAGTCTTTGCTCGTCTTTATTTATACATATAATCAAGCCTTTATCCCTAATGGGGTAGGTAGAGTGTAAGCAACCTTACCAAAGGTCGTTTCGCCACGTCTGACAAAGTTTTGAGCGTTATTTAAGATAGATTTTCGAGCATGTTGCTGTAGTGACAGGATGCCAGCTCAGCCAAAACTACAATATACTGAAACCCTTAGATCCCTAAGTTTTTATAAAATGCAGCTGGCACACTCTATGTCTATCTCGCCTTTATACTGTTCTAAATTCAAAAAGTGCAACTCAATTTATATTCCGGCCCACTTATTGAATTTGGAACGTTTCAGTGTTCCGCGCCTAAACATCGAACACAAATATTATATGAATTAAGACGCACGGACTACTGAAACTACTTTATTGGAAGCCCGTTTAGCCTGTGTTTTGTTTTTGTTTTTTTTTTCTTTATTAAGGTGCTTTTTTAGTAACGAAGATGTCGCTCCATACGTTTTCGAACATATTGCAGACTTATAAATACAATTATTGTAAGTTCTATTACATAAGGTGTCATCGTAAAGTTTGTATAACAACCTAGCTAAATCTGAGATGAGATGTAACCGTCTTCTCGGCCTGTGTTTTAGACTCAGTTCACGAATTATTAGAAATTCCTAACGAGGTTTTCTAGCAGTGAAAGTACCTATAATGTTCTTATTCTGTAACCTTACAAGTGTTATTAAAGCGGCTTTTTTGTCATAGATAGAGATGAAAAGTAGAGTTTGTCACTCAGGCGTAAAATTATTTTTAGCTCCGGCGATGTGCTTTGAATCCCTTGCTGTGTACTTCTATGCTGGACTGGGAGAGATAGAAAAACATGGAATGTTCCAGCTGCCCTTCCTCCCGGGCATGCTGTTGAAGTCAGCAAAAGGGACTCGAGGGTTACAGTGTATTGTAATTTAGGCGATGGGCTGACAACCTGTCACTATAGCAATACATATTGGCGTCGAGCTGTGACGACCTCATCGCCCGCTAGTGGCTTACACTACTAGTGCAGTCAGTCAATGGATGATCCACCATTATCCATACAAGTCCCCACCGGTGTAGAGGGCGAGCAACGTCGGTAGACAAAAGCTTTCGGTCTCTGCAGCGATGGGGCAAGGCACATGGGGAAGTGCCTTAAAGGGCGTACGTTTGGATCCGTAAAGCAACATACGGCCAATCTCTTGCAACCTCTGTTTCCTGCTAGTCGTACCGGCCATCCGGTCCACTGGCGCCAGGAAGCTTGAGGTCCAGAGAGTGGATCTGCACCTGCGCACCTGCTTGTCCATTATAATATATTCACGCGCTGATGACTCTGGCATTTCTACACGGACTATGAGTGCAAGCCCTGCGGCGATGGATATCCGATGGTGGGGGGAGGATAAGGTGTGTCCGAACCTTAGTAGGCGGTCTTCTGGTGATGGTCGCTCTGGGTCCCGATTCAGATGGGGGACCGGTTCGGCAGCTCAGTAGACAACAAAGCAGCCCTATTCAGGGAGCGCTCTGCTATCCCCAATCCGGGGAGGGGCTTAGAAAAGGTGGCCTAAACATAGTCTGTCTCGAATATACAACAGGTGGCAAACCGCGGTCATCTGTCACCATCTAAATGCGGTCGAAAGAAACACAGAGAACGAGAACATAATCTACTTATAGGAACATGGAATGTTCGCACACTATTGGACTATGACCGTAATTTATGCCCAGAGAGAAAAACGGCGCTTATTGCCAGGGAATTGCATAAATACAACATCGATATCGCTGCTATCAGTGAGACTCATCTCAGCGACAGTGGGGAACTCTGTGAGCGACTTGGTGGCTACACCTATTACTGGTGCGGGAAGCCATTGGGAGAGCAGGCAGCCAGTGGAGTGGGGTTTGCAGTGCGTAATGAACTAGTTAGAACACTCTTAGAACTGCCAAAAGGCATCAATGATAGAATTATAACATTGAGACTTCAACTTACATGTAAGAGGTATGTCCACCTAATAAGCGTTTATGCCCCTACTCTGCCCTCACCCGATGAAGAAAAAGATAAGTTCTACCAAGAACTACACCAAGTTTTAGAGACGATACCCACGGCAGATAAAATTCTCGTTTTGGGCGACTTTAACGCTCGCGTTGGGAGTGACCATAATGCATGGGATGGTGTTCTGGGACGCCACGGAGTAGGAAATTGCAAAACCAATGGTCTAAATCTGCTCACCCTGCGCCGGATTTAATCTCTGCATTACTAACACTTGCTTCCGACTACCAGATAAATATAAGACCACGTGGATGCATCCGAGATCTAAGCATTGGCACCTCCTAGATTATGTAATCGTACGTAAAAGAGACCAAGGTGAAGTTCTTATCACACGTGCGATGAGAGGTGCTCAAGGCTGGACAGACCATCGACTCGTAAGATCAAAGCTGCGTCTGAAATTAAAAGCTCCACGTCGGGCGTCGAACAAAATATCAGCGAGACTGTCATGCGCAAACTTGATTAACAATAAAACCTTAAGCAAAGCTCTTGATGACACCTTTGGTACGAAATTGCCGGAAACACCACAGTCAGCGTCTGTGGATAAGAGTTGGTCTTTATATGCCGAGAAACTCCACGATAGTACCTCACACGTAGTTGGCAAACCAGAACGGAGAAACCAAGATTGGTTCGATGACTCCGATCCGGAGATCAGCAAACTTGTTGAGGACCATAGACGTTGTCTGCAATCTTCCGATGTAAGTATACGAAACAAAGCGCATCATGAGTTAAAAGTTAAAATGCGAACGCTAAAGGACAAGTGGTGGGTGAATAGGGCTACAGAAATACAAAACTATGCAGATACAAATCGAACGGGCAAATTCTTCGAATGTCTGCAAACTATCTTTGGGCCAAGGGTGAAGAAGACAGCCCCAATCTACAGCATGGATAAGACTCGTAGGTTAACTGAGCAGAGTGACATCTTAGCTCGATGGGCCGAACACTTCAAGGACGTCCTTAACCCTCGATCTCAGACAACTAACCTGTTTTATGTAGAATCACTAGAGGAAATGCCCGTCATAGAAGATCTTGCAGATTCACCTTCTTTCGAGGAACTTTTCAATGCTGTACGTAGGCTTAAAAATGCTAAGTCACCAGGTATAGACAGTTTACCGTCTGAAGTATATAAATACGGCGGGCCGAACATTTTAAACAGGCTGTTCGAGCTGATCCTTAAGATCTGGGAGTGCGAAAAGATCCCACAGGACTGGAAAGATGCTTCCATTTGCAAACTGTATAAGGGCAAAGGCGACATATCTGACTGCGGCTCTTACAGAGGCATCTCCCTGTTGTCAACTGCTGGGAAGATATTAGCACATATCATAAATACTCGACTGTCTAACCTTGCCGAAACCATACTACCAGAGACGCAATGTGGATTTCGCTCATGAAGAGGTACGGTTGTTGCAATCTTTGTTGTAAAACAAATCCAGGAAAAAAGTCTGGAACAACACCGACCTCTGTATATGTGTTTCGTTGACCTAGAAAAGGCCTTCGACCGCGTTCCCCGGGAAGCTCTCTGGGTAGTGCTAAGGAAGTCTGGTTGTCCCGAGAAGTTCGTAAACCTTATTCGTCAGTTTCACGAGGGCATGGCAGCAAGAGTTCGACATGAAAACGACTTTTCGGACCAATTCCCAGTAACCTGTGGTGTAAAGCAAGGATGTGTCTTAGCGCCTACCCTATTCGCATTGTATTTTGCAGCTGTGATGCGTGATGCAGCTGCTTCATGCAATGATTCCATTAAAGTCAACTCTAGAACTGACAAGAGTATTTTTTATGTAACAATAAATATAATCATGGTAATCCCGTTCAAAATAATAATATTATTGTAATGAACAACTCCAAAAGTCCCAAAACTTATAAACTAAAATCTATTAATGAAGACTTATTTTATCATGGCAAGAGGGAGGTACTCTTTTTAAAAAGTTTATTTTCATTATGTAAAGGCCTACTTATACTAATTATAACTTCTATTTATTAGAAATTTAAAATATCTACGTCAAATTCCAATGAACTCCAAAAGCAAATCCAATTAATTTTACTGAATGCAGCATATTCAGTTTTGAGAATATTGAAGCACAAGTGCTTGATCGACTAAACATTTCGGTTAAAAACTGTACCAGAGAACTAATTTATCGGTTTAGTTTTCAAATCAATTTGGTAACATGATATTCTCGTTCCAAAATTAAATAAGTATTAACTTTATACTGAAAACTCTATAATTACATAATTTATATCACACTCACGCCTTTATCCCAAATGGGGTAGGAAGAGCGAAAACAACCTACACAAAACTCGTTCCGCTACGTCTGACAAAGTTTTGAGGGTTATTTAAGATATATTTGTAGGTATATTGCTGTAGTGACAGGTTGTCAATCCATCGCTTAAATTGCAATCTAAAACCCTCGGATCCACAAGTTGGTTTTTACAGCATGTCCGGGAGGAAATGCAGCTGGCACATTCTATGTTTTTCTCTCGCTCCCAGTCCAGCATGGAAGATCTACAATTATTGTAATAAATGCATTGCTTGTATATTTTTGAGGTTGTATAAGATTAGGTTGACGTTATAAAGTTCTCTTATCATGCGTTCGCAGCGAGGAAATAATAGCAACAACTGTCACATTATAATATCCTTGATCATAACGAAGGTAACATTCCGTAATCTGCCTCCTTAGTCTAGTGGTCAGAGCCATGGGCTTATGATCCGGCGGTCCTGAGTTCGATTCCCAACACGCAGTTTATATTTGTAAATTTATCACTTTGTGAGTTTTTCCCCAGTTTGATTAGAATAATTCAGGAAGAATCGCGTGATTGTTCTAAAAGAAAAGAGAGTCCGTTCTGTGGAGGGCACGTTAAGCCGTCGATCGCTGTCTTTGAAAGTGGTCGTTACTCAAAACCATGTCAGGTGCCTAACAGCTGTGCTACTAGGCGGTTTGAAAACTCTTACACCAGGGTTCATCTGGTCGTTGTTCGACTTGAGAACCCACTCGCTGAGAAGAAGATTCCGTGATTTAAAAACGATTTAAATCATATTAAAGCACAAAGACACGACATTTAGGGTCGTATTTGTAATCAACTTTCTATAATAATATATAATGTCTCTCATGAGTGACAGCGAGTTTGAGTTCGTCTCAGAAATGTCATTCCAGTACAAACTGGCCCTTCAAATCCATACTTAATATCTTAATTCCACGCGAATACGCCGCCCAAAGACAACTGAAGTGACATCGTGTATGTCCGTTTGGTGGTACGGGACAGGTCGACCGTACGGGACTTGTACGGCATATTAAGAAGTAACGTCACGTAACATCTGCCCGTGATCTTCATACTAATATGGATCATATATTTATACATACAGACATACATATAATCACACCTTTATCTCTAATGGGATAGGCAGAGCGTAAACGACCTACACAAAGGTCGTTACTTCAAGTCTGACAAAGTTTTGAGGGTTTTTAAGATGGATTTGTACGTATATTGTTGTAGTGACAGGTTGTTAGCCCATCGCCTATATTGCAATATACTGAAACCCTCGGATCCCTTAGATGGTTTTTACAGCATGCTCGGGAGGAAATGCAGCTGGCATATTCTTCTATTTTTCTCTCACTCCCATTAAAGTATGGAAGTAGATATGTCATATATTTATCATGAATCATATTGTATATAACATGAATCATATATTTATACTATCTTAAAATTAATAATAAGTAAATAAACATGTCAAAATACTAAATAAAGTTAAATAACAATTATTACAAATTATTATAAATGTCAATCTTAAAACTAGTATACAAATATTAAAATAATTTTCGAAAACTTATCAACTAAAACTAATTAAAAAGACCGCCCAGTAACGCTCCACGCCCGAATGAGCCCATGACACTGGCAGAATTCCCGCTCTGCACTGCAAGGGAGATCCTCTGAGCGAGAAAGAAGGCTGCGCGAGGATCTGACCCCTGGTCCTTCAAGCGCTGGCCCACGCTGCGCACCAGCTCCTTCGCATCAGAGCCCCACGTACCCGCCGTCTCAAAAGCCACTGGGACGAAATCATACGCAGACTCCAGGTTGGCGTACTTTGCACGCTTAAGGCCAGCGGCAGTCTCCGCCGCTGCTCCTGCTTCCCGCTGGGTGCTCCTTAAATGTGACGCCGCATACGTACAAACGCAAGTGGCGTCCCAAATGAGGCAACGCCCTCGTGCCCATGGAATACTGCGTAAGACCATATTTATACTAAACTTAAATATAAGTTTCAGAGCCGGACGTCTTTTCGCTGGATAGGGCGATGACCTACGAGTGGATTCTCGAGTCGATATACCCAATGAACCCTGGTGTCAGAGTTTTCAAACCGCCTAGTAGCACAGCTATTTAGGCCTCTGACATAGTTTGAATAACGACCACTATCAAAGACAGCGACCGGGACCAACGGCTTAATATGACAGGTGATTCAGCCTGCAATGTCCTAACCAATCTGGGGAAAACCTAACAAAGTGAGAAATTGGCAAATATCAACAATTTGTCCCCCCTGTGAATCGAACCCAGGACCTCCGGATCGTAAGCCTATGGCTCTGACCACTAGACCACGGAGGCAGTACGATCGATAAAGGCAAAGGCTCATGTAGTTTGATTGATGATAATGTTTCAGTGTCCACAGAAATTAAGTAATACACGTTTCACATTATGTTTTTATTTTTTGTATATTACCCATTTGAAGACTTATTAATCAATACCATTTATTTTGTTTATACGGTTTATTTCTAAAATCCAATCTTTCATATCCAGACAGGTGCTGAGTTTGTGATATGATAATTATTGGTTAATCATTAGAAAATATGACATACGTAGTACGCTTATACTAAGGTCCTTCCAATTTCATCGAATAACATAGGCCGTAAGCCAGGGCGTGCACTCAATACAAGCCGCCGGTTTTTGTACTACATGCGCAAAAACGTGATCGTACAGGTTCGAAGTAGGTTTGTGTGCGTGCTGCCTAGTCGAAACGTCTCGCGTCCGTTGGCGCTGGGGAGACGAGGTGAGGTAACATTTCAGATCGGGGTGGGAGGGAGTATATCTTCTTTATCGTTAGCTAATATTATATTTTCTTTGTCGTAAGGAAGCATGAGTGAAATCATTCATCTATAAAAGTAATTGAAAATGAATTCTTCCATGCTGGACTGGGAGAGAGAGAAAAACATAGAATGTGCCTTAGATTAGATTAGATTAATTTGTTTCACATTATCAATTTCACAATTACATTGCAATAATAATAAAAATGTCAAAGAATAATATGATCGTCAAAAAATACAGATTACACAATAAAATAAACCAAAAATGTCAAAACAAAAATTACAATCATACAAATGGACTATAACAGATGTCTGAATAATTTAAAATAAGTCAATTTGTAAAATCAAATTTAAAAACTTTTTTTTATCACGATGACAAAACTAAAATATACATCAGTATATTATGTGAATATGTCAGATCAGTAGAAATAAAATAAATAAATGAAAATGTCAATTTAAAATAAAATAATAAGTACATAAAGTACAGATAAAATGTCAATATAATTATTAATATTTATTTTATTCCACAAATTGATAATATTCACTTACAGTATAATATTCTTTATCTAATAAAAAAATTTTCAGTTGGAAATAAAACGTGTCGTCCTTTGGTTCGTTTTTTATATCAGTGGGTAGTTGTTCGTAATACGTGGGACCGAATACACGCGGGTTCTTAGTCGCTAACTCAAATCTGCGCGGTACTGTCTCCAGTTTTCCCACGCTGTGTCCACCACCTGTTTTACGAGCAAAGGTATGCAAATTTTTTCGAACATATTTTATTATTTCGAATAGGTATAGTGAGCTCAATGTCATTATTTTGTTCTTTTTGAATAGGGTTCTGCACGTTTCCCTCGTCTTGACTCCGGCAACTATCCTGAGTGCACGCTTCTGAAGAACAAATACTCGATGGTGGTAAGAAGAATTACCTCACAGAGTGGAAATTAGCGTAGTAAATTTGACGCAATACGACGTTGGATATCAACGGGCGTAGTTGTCGCAATGCATATGCAGCACCACTGAGTCTGCTACAAAGTGAATCGATATGTGACTTTCAATTTATATTGGAGTCTAAAGTGAACCCTAGGAAGCGGCACTCATTTTGTAATGGAACGGGACACCTCACAGAAGGTGGTGGTGTGATTTGTCGACCAGAGAACAGTAAAATATTTGTTTTTTTTTAATTGAGTACCAGGCCGTTTGAAGTGAACCACTCATGTAGCTGTGTGTAGGCAACATTGATTTTTGTGCTAAGTTCTTCGTATGTTTCTGCACTAACTATGACAGTTGTGTCATCTGCAAACAAGACTACTAAACCTTGAGATACGTACTTAGACAAGTCATTGATAAAAGTCAAAAATGAGGAATTACCCAAGGCTGAACCTTGAGGAATGCCGATAGTGAGGTCTCCGGGGCTAGATTCAATTTTACGTCCATCTATAGTTAACTGCACGGTTTGTTTTCTGTCTGACAGGAAAGATTTCCTCCCAGGCATGCTACAAAAACCAGCTAAGGGATCCGAAGGTTTCAGTATATTGCAATTTAAGCGATGGGCTGACAACCTGTCACTACAGCAATATACCTACAAATCTATCTTAAATAACCCTCAAAACTGTGTGTAGTCAGACGTGGCGGAACGACCTTTAATTAGGTCGTTAACACTCTGCCTACCCCATTAGGGATAAAGGCGTGGTTATATGTATGTATGTATAAAATGACCTTTTATCGCCATAAAAGTAAAAGAATTGATCCGTTCTCAAGGTCATTTCGATATCCCTCTTGAGATTCGGGTCGTAAATTATTTATTTCGCAAACGTAAAGGTACTCTTTCGAAAGCCGTTTGGGGCTATGAAATTTTACAACCCATCAAACTTTTCTGGCTTTAACTTTAATACAAGGCAGGTACAGTAAAATTTCGCAATAAACATTTTGACAGTAAGGTGATACATTTTGGATACGATACAACATCACGTTTCTATTAATGATGCCTTAAAAAACTGAGCTCTCAAGATAGACAACAAATAGGTTGTATCAAAGATGTTATGTTATTTAGGTATGAAAGTATCTGTCAAATTCATGCAAAATCACAATTTTGTATATTGTTCGTATTTATTTTAGTTAAATAAATAAGTCAAAATATTTAAGAATACACATAAATTAAAAAATAACTTACAAATTTTACAAATTAAAAATAAATAAATCAAAGATTCTTTAATTAGCATATTTATTATCTTCTTATCGAATTTAATTGTAGTTACGGTATTTGTGTAATTTTTTTTTTCTTTCTTAATAATAATAATTTATTTCAAAAACATAAATGTTTACAATATGAAATATTATTTAGGGACAAATTTAAAAGCAAATTTCTTATTAGTTACTAACTTAGGGATATATAATAGAATAAAACGTGTAAATAATAACTGATAAGCTTAAAATAAGTACTAAAAGTTAAATTAGGGTCTCAAAAAAATTGTATTGATACCTAAACTAAGTAAATATTTACCTGTAAAGATACTTAATGTAGTAATGCAATCATATTTACCTGAACTTGTGCACAAAAACAAAACAATTTTATATAAGAATATACTAATTACTGATTTCACTTAATAAATTAGTGTTAGTATTTTCATACTTAATTCTTTGTGTTAGTTGAAATAAAATATTTAATGTTATAGCATAAGATTTAGGCAGTCACTCACCTTCTCTTATCTTTTATAGTATATGGAAAAAAATACCATTGTGACGGCTAAAAAACCCTCAAAAATGTATAAAAAATGAGGAGATATCATTATTGACTTGAATTCCAATATTAATTTGGACTGGTCAAGCCATGTGTGGTTCTTAAACTACACGGTTAGATGTCGCTAACGTCGCTATGACATGTACATAAGAAAGACTATGATAAATTCGTCACTCCCACTACCATTTCGATAGCTCAGTTGGTAGAGTAATGGACTGGCATTCCAGAGACGCAGGTCCGAGAATTTTTATGTAAGCGAAGTAAGTAAGCAATGTTCGAGTCCTGCCCGAGAAGAATTTATTATTTTCTGTCTTTCATATTATAAGATATTTCTTATAATATGAAAGACAGAAAATAATAAATAATAATATTTTATTAAATAGCATTGTGACTGCTGAAATTCCTCAAAAATAAGTCTAACAATTCATTCAAATTCTTACCGCGTGTTCACACACATGTTTTGAAACCACAAATCCGCACTACGTACTGTCACACACAAATGCCACCAGAAGGTCGAAAATTTCACACAGCATCATCTTTATTCAATTTATATACGGGGTGTAAGGGACAGCGTCCCGCAAACTGATAGGGGTTGCTCAGTCAACGAAACTGAACTACTATGACCATAATGTTCCAGAAAATGAAAAAAAAAGAAAGATTTTGAATACAAATTGTCTCATCGAGACGGTCATTTTGTATGGTAGGGTCAATTTTATTGTTCATCTCCTGAACGAATTTTCTGGTGACAGCCCCTATCAGTTTGCGGGACGCTGTCCCTTACACCCGGTGTTAGTATAATATACGTCGGATTGCATGCATGTCCGGGCGACAGAAGATGCAAAACATGCATCAGAAGTCAGGAAGAATTCAAGCGGAATATTTTACAGATTTTCGTAGATGCTATATCTTGGAAGAGATCCAGATAGACGCAAGTGTATGGTAATGTTCAACAGAAGAGAATGTGCAGCAAAAATAAAGTCATATTTTAATTTTGAAGAATTTTGTACTTGTAGAAGTAATACAAATAAAAAAGAAGCTAATATTAGACATAAATAAATAAATATAATAAAATAACAGTCATATCTACAAATCTGTCTTAAATATATACTTAATACTTCCATGCTGGACTGGGAGAGAGAGAAAAACATAGAATGTTCCAGCTGCCCTTCCTCCCGGGCAAGCTGTTGAAGTCAGCAAAAGGGACTCGAGGGTTACAGTGTATTATAATTTAGGCGATGGGCTGACAACCTGTCACTATAGCAATACATATTACAATCTAAAATTGCCCTCAATTTTTGTCAGACGTGGCGAAAGCGCCTTTTACGAGGCGTTAAACGCTCTGCCTACCCTGTAAGGGATAAAGGCGTGATTTATGTATGTATGTGTCTTAAATAACCATCAAGACGATGAACGACCTTTGTTTAGGTCGTTTAGGCTCTGCCTACCCCATTAGCGATAAAGGCGTGATTAAATGTATGTGTGTGTGTGTGTGTGTATGTAAAAGTCAAAACCATGACTAATAATTTAGTTAGAACAATGAATGCGTCCATCACACGAATAAATGCACCCATACGGTGCTACGCCAAATACTACGCCGTAGCAAGCACGCAAAAACAACATAAATAAAAAGTTATTCAAAGTTTGACTTATATAAATTTGACTTATAGCTTTCATGATGACAAATACCCAAAAATACGGGGTGACAGCGTCCTGCAAACTGATAGGAGTTGCTCAGTCAACGAAAGTGAACAACTATCATCAGGAAGTGAAAAAAAAGTTTTTCCATAGAAATTGTCTGTTTGAGGTGGTAATTTTGTATGAAAAGGTTTTTTTTTTAATCCACTGAAATACATTCCCGGTGAAAGTTGTTCAGTTTCGTTGATTGAATAACCCATATCAGTTTGCGAGACCCTGTCCCTTACACCTGGTATGAAACGCGGAGAAATCATTTCATAAAGCACTTTATTCGCTACCTATCTCTTACGAGTTACAAACGTGTATTATAAATTATGTAAGTAGCTGTACTATCTTTAAATTAAAACTAAACGTTCTCTACCTTACTACTTACCTATCCATAAAAACACGGCTGAAGTACTCTTTCTATTATTATTATTTTTCATTCCATCTCTGCCTACCCCTCCGGGAAAGAGGCGTGACGATATGTATGTATGTATGTATCTATTCCAAAAGGACGACTTGGTTTGCCTTTAAGCCCAATGGTGGTATTTTCTATAAGAAACTTTTAGTGGGCAGAAATGAGTCTTTGCTCGCCTTTATTCATACATATAATCAAGCCTTTATCCCTAATGGGGTAGGTAGAGTGTAAGCAACCTAACCAAAGGTCGTTGCGCCACGTCTGACAAAGTTTTGAGGGTTATTTAAGATAGATTTGCGAGCATGTTGCTGTAGTGACAGGATGCCAGCTCAGCCAAAACTACAATATACTGAAACCCTCAGATCCTTAAGTTTTTATAAAATGCAGCTGGCACACTCTATGTCTATCTCGCCTTTATACTGTTCTAAAATCAAAAAGTGCGACTCAATTTATATTCCGGCCCACTTATTGAATTTGGAACGTTTCAGTGTTCCGCGCCTAAACATTGAACACAAATATTGTATGAATTAAGACGCACGGACTACTGAAACCACTTTATTGGAAGCCCGTTTAGCCTGTGTTTTGTTTTTTTTTTTTCTTTATTAAGGTGCTTTTTTAGTAACGAAGATGTCGCTCCATACCTTTTCGAACATATTACAGACTTATAAATACAATTATTGTAAGTTCTATTACATAAGGCGACATCGTAAAGTTTGTATAACAACCTAGCTAAATCTGAGATGAGATGTAAGCGTCTTCTCGGCCTGTGTTTTAGACTCAGTTCCCGAATTATTAGAAATTCCTAACGAGGTTTTCTAGCAGTGAAAGTACCTATCCTTGTCTACATCAATGACCTTTGCCTTACAAACTTTAAAAACTGCCAAGTGTTCACATATGCGGATGACACCGCTCTGTTAGTCTATGATGACAACTGGGAGAGGGTGAGGGCGCGAGCAGAAAATGTACTGCGCTCTGTTATGAAGTGGTTAGACGACAACCTACTCACACTCAATACCGAAAAAACCAGGTTTATTCGATTTCTTCTCCCAAATACTAGGCCACCACCAATCGAGTCTCGTTTACTGAAAGTACATTCTTGTAGTGATATCTCCACCTGTAATTGTAAGTCTCTCGCAATGGTAAATCACATTAAGTATTTAGGGATAAACCTGGATGAAAGGTTAGACTGCAACACTCATATAGAGATGCTCTGTACTCGTGTCAGACGACTCATATATATTTTTAAAAACTTGCGACTCTCAGCTGATTGGCAAACTTTACAATTAGTCTATTTCAGCCTATGTCAATCAATTATTACGTACTGCATTTTTGTATGGGGGGGGGGGTACCTACAAGACTGTATTATTGCCTCTGGAACGGGCTCAAAGATTTGTACTAAAAGTTCTACTTTTTAAACGAAGACACTATTCTACTTGTAAACTCTACGCTGATACACAAATGCTGACCGTTAGACAGCTCTATATATTAAAATCCATAGTACACAGACATTCATCCCTTCCATTTGACATAAACCAAACTTTGAGGCGATCTGGTTGTCCTGTTTGTCCCAGTGTAAGAGGCCGTACAGCATATGCACAAAGACAACATATTGCACAAAGTGCCTATCTGTACAATAAAGTTCATAATAAAATTTCTATATATTCCTTAACTATACGAGAAGTAAAATTTACGGTATCAAAGTGGCTACAAACTCTTACTTATGACCAGACTGAGGAATTACTAACTCATTTAAGTTAGTTTACCAAATCAAAGTTTTTAATTACTTATAAACACATACACAACATACCCAATAACACACTTACATTCACACACCCCCACTCACTCATACATTGAGCATTTAGTTTTAATTTCTCTTTAATTTTTTTTAAAGAATTTGTTCCTTAATTATTTTTTTTTGTTTTTTTTTTTGTTTTTTGTACAATATAAGTTACTAATGTTCACTTCTGTGTAAATAAATTGATTGTAACAAGCTGGACTTACAAGTGCAGGATGATTATCACCAGTTCCTATAATACAGGTTAATTCCTAGCTTAGGAACTGTCTGATGGTCTGACAGATCTCAAATGGCTTCCGTACAATTAATTTGACGATAAACAAAGACTTTTGTATAATTGATTATTGTACTTGAATAAAGATTTTATTATTATTATTTTTATTATAATATTCTTATTCTGTAACCTTACAAGTGTTAATAAAGCGGCTTTTTTGTCATAGATGGAGATGAAAAGTAGAGTTTGTCACTCAGGCGTAAAATTATTTTTAGCTCGGGCGATGTGCTTTGAATCCCTTGCTGTGTACTTCCATGCTGGACTGGGAGAGATAGAAAAACATAGAATGTTCCAGCTGCCCTTCCTCAAGGGCATGCTGTTGAAGTCAGCAAAAGGGACTCGAGGGTTACAGTGTATTGTAATTTAGGCGATGGGCTGACAACCTGTCACTATAGCAATACATATTACAATCTAAAATTGCTCTCAATTTTTGTCAGTCGTGGCGAAATCGCCTTTTACGAGGCTTTAAACGCTCTGCCTACCCCGTAAGGGATAAAGGCGTGATTTATGTATGTATGTATGTGTTCAGGATTCTACTATAGAATCCCTAACTACGCTCTGGATTAAAAAAAAACGCCCTCGCCGTATAAATATTATTTTGCTCCTTTATGATGATACAATCTACTATTTTTGCCTTTGATGTTATAAATAGGGAATATCGATTTCCTGAAATAAATTACATCAAAGAAATTATTTATAAGTAGGAAAGGTTTTCAAAAATATATTATTTGTATATGAAACGACAAAAAATGGGTTTCCAAATTGTCGGCAATTACAGGTTCATATCATTTGATAAAAGCTTAGGAATAATATAAAAACAAGATAGGTACTTTCAAAATAAAAGAAAATTGTATTTTGTGAATTACCTAGTTCTATCTTAATACCACCTTCACAGTTTTATAAATTATTAATTAAATTAAATTAAAATTCATTTATTTCAGGCAAGATATCCCATAGTATGTCATTACATTGTAAATTGTCATTGAAATGTAGAATAAATTAAAATAATTAAATTAATGAATTAATTTAACATATATGTCAGTTACTTAACATTGTAACATTTATCTAATCTACCTATAGATATTTTCGAATACTACTTTAACAATATTATTCGTTGAGGAGTGTAGCCTTTTGTGGAATGATATTTTAAATGTCTTCAACAGGTCACACATACTTTTGACTCCGTTCTCAGCGAACATGCCGGACGCGCTACACCGCCAGGGCAGACCGAGCATCACTCTTAGAGCATTGTTATATTGTACACGAAGAGTGTTGTACACACCCTTCGTGTAGTTGCTCCACAGATGGCTGGTGTAGAACGCCTGGCAGTACGCTTTGAACAGCGTTACTTTGACCTGGTTCGAGCAGAGCGCGAACCGCCTCGCCAGCATATTGCTGCGCGCGGCCAGAGCGCGCCGCTGCCGCTCCAGGTCCTCTTCGTCATTAAGTCGTGTATTAATAATATGGCCTAAATATTTGAATTTCTGTACATTATTGAGGGGACTTCCACACAGAGTGAATGTAGGTATATTTTTAGGTCCTCTACCGGCTTTAAAGGTCATAATTTCAGTCTTTTTAACATTGTAGGTAAGTCCATGTGCACATGCATATTTTTCGCAAATTTTTATTATTTTGCGGAGACCAGCGGGAGAGGGGCTCAGTAGAACCATGTCATCGGCGTAGCTCAAGTTATTGATACATACGTCTCCGACGTGGCAGCCAACCCTGGTTCCACTGAGCTCCCCTATCAGGCCGTTGACATAAAGATTAAACAGTACTGGCGACGATTAAACAGTACTGGCGACGATTATACTACTTTAAGAGTTCTGTATACCTTAAACTTATTTCAAGTAAGGGCTGCAACACACAGGCGTCACTTACTGCGCGCAAGGTTCTGCTCAACACGCTGTCAATGCTTGTTGCATGGCCTACGACACACATGCGCGCGTAGTGGCAGAGGGATGCGCCGACGTCGAGTTCTTCGCTACGCGCGCGTAGCAATGTGACGCATGTGTTTTGTAGGCAATGCAAAAAGCATTGACAGCGTGTTGAGCACAACCTTGCGCGCAGTAAGTGACGCCTATGTGTTGCAGCCCTTACTTGAAATAAGTTTAAGGTATACAGAATTCCTAAAGTAGCATAATTTATAAAACTGTAATGGTGGTATAAAGATAGAACTAGGTAATTCACCAAATACAATTTTCTTTTATTTTGAAAGTACCTATCTTGTTTTTATATTATTCTTAAGTTTCAATCAAATGATATGAACCTGTAATTGCCGACAATGTAGAATCCATTTTTTGTCGTTTTACATACAACTTGTAAATCTTTAAAAACCTTTCCTACTTATATTTTCTTTGATGTAGTTTATTTAAGGAAATCGATATTCCCTATTTAAAACATCAAAGGCAAAAATAGTAGATTGTATCATAAGGGAGCAAAATAATATGTTTACGTCAAGAGTGTTTTTTTATAATTTAGAGCGAAGTGAGGGATTCTATAGTAAAATCCATAATTAAAAAAAATTAAGCCTGAGTGATACACTTCTTTTCATCGTTATCTATGAGAAAAAAGCCGCTTTATTAACACTTCATCGTCTTTATCATCTTCCTAGCCTTATCCCGTATTTTTCGGGGTCGGGTACCTAAAATAGGTGATTGAACGAGGCTACTGGTTTTTACACAGAGCGACTGCCATCTGACCTCCGCAACTCAGAAGGGAAACCAGACCTAATCCTAGATTAGGTCAGAGTTTTCATGTCGCCAATGTTTAGCACTGGCCTCTTATATGGCTTAACGACTACTAAAATGTGTAACGCTACACGTTCTTTTTTAATATAGGAAAAAACTACACATAAAAATATTTCTTCCATGCTGGCCTGGGAGCGAGAGAAAAACATAGAATGTGCTAGCTGCATTTCCTCCTGGGCATGCTGTAAAAACCAGCTAAGGAATCCGAGGGTTTTAGTATATTGTAATTTAGGCGATGGGCTGACAACCTGTCACTACAGCAATATACTTACAAATCTATCTTAAATAACCCTCAAAACTTTGTCAGACGTGGCGGTACGACCTTTGTTTGGGTCGTTTACGCTCTGCCTACCCCATTAGGGATAAAGGCGTGATTATATGTATGTATGTAAAAATATTTAGGTATTTCATACAAAGATACAGGCCCAACCGAAAACACAGTTTGCACACAATCTCTTCAATCATTTGACAAAATTTAAGCCAGTCAATCTTTTTTTTACCAAACAAACGAGTTACTAGAGAAAACTAGGCGCGGTAACAAAACGAGATTTCTCCAAAACGAGATTACCACTCGAGACGAGACGTGAGGGGAAAATGATGAACCGGGAACCGGGAACGCGGTGAAATTAGGATTAGAAGAAGTGGGAACTTTGACTTCATTTCGAGAAGTGGCTTAGTCAGTACGAACTGAATTGAAGCAGGCAACCCTTCTTTTCAGACCTAAGTTTATTAATACTGTATTTCAGTAGCTACCTTTTGGCCTTTGAACTTTTTTAATCATTTGACTTTGTAGAATGATTTCGGGGCTTTTACTACCTATTCCTACTGTTAATAAAACAAATGTCTAAATTAAAGGATGTTGGTGTTTCCGCTTATGGTACTCGTAAAATAAAATATTTAGTCTATTGACATTTTGTAAAACATTGGGTGTTTTTTCACTTGACGACACGGCAACGGGCTGATGACGATATCGTTACGATAGCGTGGCTCTGTTTTTTTACTGGATGGTATTATCGTCGACGGTATAGTCCGCCTAGTTCCAGACTGAGTGCGCATGCATCATACGTATTCAAAACGTATGCAGTTTGGTAGTCCGGTGGCGATACCGATGGGAATCAATGCTGTGCCGTTGCCGTGCCGGCAAGTAGAAAAGCGTGTCATAGTCTTATCTTATCTTATCTTATCTAGCCATTAGTGTCCCACTGCTGGGCAAAGGCCTCTCTCCGGTCTCTCCATGACTCTCTGTCCTGTGCCTGTTCCGGCCAGTTCTCCAGGAAGGCATCGAGTTCGTCTCGCCAACGCCGTCTGGGTCGGCCACGCCGCCGCTTGTCTTTTCTGGGCTTCCACTCGGTGGTAGTTTTAGCCCATAATTCGTGTCATAGTATTTTATTAATTTTAAATACATTGTCTCTTCCACGATACCAAAGGCGGATTTAGAACGATGTTTTGTACTGTAGAAATTCCATCACAGTACATACTTAGAAGCACAGTACATACTTTGACGACCCGCGCAGTAGGGGGGTTCAAAAAGTACTTTTTTAAATTTTCGTATCGGCCACCCTCTTATTTTGTTAATTATATCCATAATCTTCTTCTGTCGAATGGGTATCTAGTATATCGACCCGATGAACCCTGGTGTCAGAGTTTAAAACCGTCTAGTAGCACAACTATCAGGCCTCTGACATGGTTTGAGTAACGACCACTATCAAAGACAGCGACCGGGACCGACGGCTTAACATGCCCTCCGAAGCACGAATATATATATATATATATATATATATCCATAATATTATTATTATTGCAAAATATCAGCTTTCTAAACTAAAGACAAGAAACTGCTCATATTTTTCATTTTTCACAAAACACTCACTCAAGTTTACTAACATTACTGCTTAAAAATAGGGATATAAGTAGGTCTTTGAAGTAAAATATAAAGAAATACATGGTTTACGTAGTCGAAGGCAACGTTTAGGTGTTGTAAGTGCATTTAAGTATAGTGTAGAAATTTAGAGATATTCCTTAAAATTTGAGTGAAAATAACTTCGATTTCTAGGCAAAAGAACATTTTTTTATTGAATGTTTTTCGATAATTCAAACCTTTGTCACATTTGAATTAGATTCCTATATAAAAAAAAATTGACTACTTTTATTTTTCATCTTTTCTAACAAATTCAAAAATTTGTCTACAGATGAGCATCCATTTCCATTAAAGATATCTTTATGAAATTTTGCACACCACTTTTTTTTTATACGTGTAACAATATGGGAGGCTGGCCAAATCTCTAGCATGAGTTTGGTTTTTTTCTATACTAGCTTGAACCACGCTACCGCGCAGCCTAGTTGGCAGTGTACCTGCCTGCTAAGCAGAGGGTCCCGGGTTCGATTCCCGGCCGGGAAGACACTTGAATGATAGGTTTATATTTCTGTTTGTGGGTCTGGGTGTTCTGTGTGGTTGTTTCTGTACATGTTTATGGCACCCCGATACAGGGAATCCTAGTGGGGGCTGTGAGTGTGATCGTGTTTTTTTTTCGTGTTTGTTTTGTGCCCCTTCCCCAGAAAATATCCTGGATACGCCCTTGGACGATACCGTGCCGTCTAAAGGAAAAACGACCATTATCTGCTCGAAAGAAAAGAACAATCTTATTATTGAGCTGTCATGTTTTTTACGGTTAAGTGGTTCTGAGGCAATCGAGAAAACGCTTGAGTCTGGAGCAGACGGGATGACATTTTCATTTAGGTATCTTCAGTCACCCATGAATCGAAATAAATTTGTTGCCTTTGACTAAGATATATTATTCTGTCTGTAAATATAATATGCAATTCATGGGAAACTTATAAAATTCCATGAATATTGCATTTCTTCCATGCTGGACTGGGAGACAGAGAGAAACGTAGAATGTACCAGCTGCATTTCCTCCCGGGCATGCTGTTAAAGCCAGCTAAGGGATCCAAGGGTTTTAGTATATTTCATTTTAGGCGGTGGTCTGACAACCTGTCACTGCAGCAATATACCTACAGATTGAACTTAAATAATCCTCAAATCTTTGTCAGACGTGGCGGAACGACCTTTGTTTAGGTGTTTCTGCCTACCCCATCACGGATAAAGGCGTGATTATATGTATGTATGTATGAAATATTGCACATTTTGGCATCGTTCAGTAATAATAATAAAATATTGTCGCACGAAGAAATAAAGAAAATTCAGACATGACGGAGCTTTATACATAAACTATACAACGTGTGCCAGGAAGGGAATATGTACCAGAAAGGATATGAACCAGCCCATAAAACATCAAACTAAACACCTTTCCCAAAGGACCTCAGGTCAAAATGAGAAAAAGAAGTTTGACCTTCCACACAAAATGCATCAGCTGAAAGCGCAGGTAGTTTGAAGAGTAAATTTCCCACCTATGTTCCTTTGGGAAAGTTGTTCAGTTTCATGGGCCTTTCGGGTGAATATACACTTTCTGTTACATGTTGTATAACTATTTTATATAGGTACAAAACGGATGTGTTGAACTATGAATTTACTTTTGTAAGGTCAAACAAATTATTTTTCCATGTACACATACATACAATCACGCCTTTATCCCTAATGGGGTAGGGTAGGCAGAGCGTAAACGAACTAAACAAAGATCTTTTGAGGAAAGAAGTTCTGAGGGTTATTTAAGATTGATTTGTAGGTATATGTATACTTCTGCCTACAATAAAGAGTTTAGCGATATTGAAATTTTTGCATTATCTAAACTCACTTTCAAGACAAAAATATTGAACAAATTGCAAGAGTCATAATAGTGTCTGCAGTTTATTATTGGTGGATATGGTGGATGTATTTGGTTTTGTGTTTTCCACGTCATTTATTACTTTGAGTACTTGTAGTGGTTAGTTATTTCATTATATATTGTGTTTGAATATATATATATATATTTTTCATCTCGGGAGCTTTGCCCAGCAGTGGGACAATTTATAGGCTATAAAAAAAATATATATATATTT
The DNA here is from genome assembly GCA_949820665.1 of Scrobipalpa costella. Classification (NCBI taxonomy): domain Eukaryota; kingdom Metazoa; phylum Arthropoda; class Insecta; order Lepidoptera; family Gelechiidae; genus Scrobipalpa; species Scrobipalpa costella. Next base: position 18,273,850 of record OX463303.1, read on the forward strand.
TTATAATTTCTTTCATTACTAAAATTTTGTTCAGTTTACGTAATGTTTGTTCAGTTAACTACTTTTATCTTTTTGGTGGCATGTGCCGCCATGTATTTAAATATTTCTACTGTTGTCATGAGTTTCTATAAATTGTTTTAATGTGGTATCCTTTGATTGGCGAAGATACATTGTTACGTATACTTTCTAGATTGTATTTATGGTTAAGCTCTTGGATGTCCTTAATAAATAAATAAAATAAAAATATATTGCTGTAGTGACAGGTTGTCAACCCATCGCCAAAATTACAATATATCGAAACCGTCGGATCCCTTAGCTGATTTTTATAGCATGCTTGGGAGGAAATTCGGCTGGCACATTCTAAGTGTTTCTCTCATGAAAGAATTATTTTTTTCTTATTGAAATAACTGTACCATTTTCATTGCATTTAATACTGAGCCAGCGTGCTATCACTACGAACAAAAGCAGCCGATGCAATAAACGCAGTACAATGCATTATTCAGAAACAAAGGAAAACTTCTCAGACGCGCTGACGTCAAACTGCAGGCTTTTGTTTTGTTAACTATGGAGACATACATACATACATATAATCACGCCCCCATCCCTAATGAGGTAGGCAGAGCGTAAACGACCCAAACAAAGGTCGTTCCGCCACGTCTGACAAAGTTTTGAGGGCCATTCAAGATAGTCCCGTACGTATATTGCTGTAGTGACAGGTTGTCAACCCATCGCCTAAATTGCAATATTCTGAAACCCTCAGATCTCTTAGCTGGTTTTTACAGCATGTCAGAGAGGAAATGCAGCTGGCACATTCTATGTTTTTCTCTCGTTCCCAATCCAGCGTGGAAGACACTATGGAGACTATGATAACTAACTATTCAAGTATGGTTTCAAATAGGATAACTAACTATTCAAGTGTCGTTTAAAAATTCAAAAAAAAATATTTCTGAAAACATGACAGGCACTGGAAGAGCTTGCTCTATCATCGACTCTGGTTATCCCTGACCTAGTGTCTAGAGTCAAGAGCAAACCCATCTCTAATAAACAAAAATCTTCTTCTTCTGTCGAGTGGGTATCGAGTCTATGGACCCGATGAACAGTGGTGTCAAAGTTTTTAAACCGCCTAGTAGCACAACTATCAGGCCTCTGGCATGGTTTTGTGTAACGACCACTATCAAAGACAGCGACCGGGATCGACGGCTTAACGTGCCCTCCGAAGCACGAAATCTTTTTATTTTCGGACAATCAGGTGATTCAGCCTGCAATGTCCTACCCTAACTGGGGAAAAATTCACAAAGTGATAAATTCTCAAATATCAACTTTGTGTTTTACCCCCTGGGAATCGAACCCAGGACCTCCTAGCCACTAGACCATGGAGGCAGTTGGTTGGTTGGAAAATAAACAAAAATAATAATTTGGTATACATATTTTAGTTATTTCAATAACAACCAGACTTTACTATCAAAACGTGGTCACATTGTCTATAAAAGGATGATCATATTCATGTCTATATTTCATGTTAATAAAATAAATATGACAAAGGATACGCTATCGGTTCATTGCCAACCATCTTGGCTCAAGTTCAGGGTTACATGAACTAGCAAAACTGGTAAATAAAAGTCGTTGGTAGTTTTATTACAATTGTTTTAGGTTAGCTTTACTTCTATGCTGGACTGGGAGCGAAAGATAAACATGTGCCAGCTGCATTTCCTCCCGGGCATGCTGTAAAATTCAGCGAAGGGATCCGAGGGTTCCAGAATGTTGTAATTTAGGCGATGGGCTGACAACCTGTCACTACCGAAATATACCTACAAATCTATCCAAAATAACCCTTTAAAGGGCGTGTCGGAACAACCTTCGTTTAGATCGTTTACGCTCCGCGTACTCCATTAGAAATAAAGGCGCGGTTATATATATGTACGTTTGTATGTTTTAGGTTATGAAGGTGCTCGTATTGTATAAAGCCAGAACAGATAAAACAAATTTTATAGCCTGGAACATCGCCGTAAGGTTGCCTGCTTGTCGGTCTTCTACAGGCTGTACTTCGGTGAGTGTGCTCAAGAGCTCCACGACCTTATCCCGCCAGCTCCCTTCTATCATCGGACATCTAGACGCACCGCAGGATACCATCCATACCTGGTTGATATTCCACCAATACGTACTAAGCGCTTCCAAAACTCTTTTATAATTCGCACGGCAAAAGTGTGGAACTCACTACCTGCGTCTGTGTTTCCGAACGCCTTCAACCCCCAACATTTCAAAGTTAGAGTGAACAGGTATCTTCTGGGTGAGCTCGCACCATCGTCGACTCCGTCTCAGTCGTTCCCGACCTAGACTGGAGTCAAGAGCAAACCCATGTTTAAGGAAAAAAAAAAATACAATAATAATCATATCTACACCAGTGTCGAAATAAAATAGGCTTTAGCGATGTCGTCTAAAAGAGATGGAATACTTTCAATACAAACAAGAAAGCCGATCAGTTTACATTATTTCATTATAAAGATGGAACGGTTCCACAATAAAATTATGATTCGCAATCATGTGGCGCTATGAGCTATAATCAATATCTATAGATTGGCACCTTGAGGCCCAAAACAGGAAAGATCGGAAGGAAAAGAGAGAGGAGGGAAAGTTTTGAGGGTTATTTATGATATATTTGTAGGTATATTGCCATAGTGACAGGTTGTGTCAGCTTATCGCCTAAATTGTAATATACTGAAACCCTCGAATCACTTAACTGGTTTTTACAGCATGCCCAGGAGGAAATGCAGCTGGCACGCTCTAAGTTTTTCTTTCGCTCTCAGTCCAGCATGGAAGTATCTCAGTCTAGCATGGAAGTATCATATTAATGTTTTGATAGATAAATCCAGGGCATCCGGGCAAACCTGTAGCGTTCTTTGTTAATATAACTTCACCTTCTGCTGTTCTTGGCAACTTGCTAAGCATTATAACAAATGCCTCCCAACTGACAAGGTCAAATTAATATGAGTATCTCAATTATTTGCTCTTCTATTTTATAGTGAGATCAAAAAAAAATATTTACCGAAAAGTCGTTAAAAGATCAAACAACGAATAAAGCCATTGTTTCACATCCATCCATTATTTTCATACATCCCTTGTCCCAATATGACAAATGTAGTCAAATGAATCAAGATACCCTTGACTCTGGCAACATTATTCTACGTGACCTGAAATATACGTAGGGACCACGTAGCAACGTACGGACTGTTCGTATAAAATAAATGACGTGACATTTGTGCTAGATAAGATTTGTATAATATTTTTGACGCTAAAGGTGTTTCTTTGCCTTTAATAATATCTGTATTTTGAGAATTTGACAAACATGGTGGATTTTCTGTTTCATATTCCAATTTTGTATTTGTTGCTTGATTGTTTATAAATAGCAAAGAACGTTTTTTTTTATTAGGTAGTAAATCAAGGTGGCGCCAAGAGCAATGGAACGTGCTAAGTTAGGTGCCTAACTTACGCCCGTATTTATAATCAGCTCCCAAGAGTGACAGCAAGTTTGAGTTCGTATCACAAATATCAATTCAGTACAAAACCATCTGTCAAATTCTTAATGCTGTTCGCAATTTTGGTATCCCTTATTAAATATTTAAAAAAAAACGAGCCTTAGAACGCTTTACAAAAGAGATGCGCATCTCTCTCGTTGATCGCGCACCAACCGCACGTCGAGATTCGACAAAAATAAAAGTGGAAGATGTAGGTAACCAATTAACGAGATTACGGTGGAGATGGGCGGGACACCTGGCTAGCCGGGATGACGGACGGTGGATAAAAGCAGTTACAGCCAAGAGGAGCTATAACGCCAGTGGGCCGAGCACCAGCCCGATGGTCCGATGACATCGTCAAATTTCATAGGCGCAAACTGGATGAGACTAGCACAGGACCGTGAGGAGTGGCGAAGTAGAGAAGAGCCCTGCAGTGGGTGGATGTAGGGTGAAGATGATTCTTCTTCTGTACAAGAATTCATATTTATTTAAAAAAAATGCTTAGCTGTTACTTGGTATTATAGAACAATGAAATCTGTTTTTACTTTTCAGTTCAATTACTCTAAAGATTGTAGGTTTATTTCACATGTAATATAATTGTGCTCGAGAAAAAACAAGTAGAAAGTAATAGTTTTACATTACACGGAGTGTCAAGAGAATATTTAAATGAACAAACAAATTTAACTTTGCTTAAGGTATTTCCCCACAGGCAGGACTCCAGTATAACTTTAACTTTAATTAACTTAGGTACGTTAAGTTTTAAAAGCTTGGGAACAGATTAGGATTCTTCGTCTATCGAATAGGTAATTGAGGCGACGAATGAGCCGATGATCCTTGGTGTCAGTGTTTTTTTTTTTTAAACCTCTGACATGGTCCATATAACAACGATTGTTAGAAACACGAGAACTCTGAAGCACGGAATCTAAATATGTGACCAAATTTAAAAAAAAAACTATGCGCTTCTTCCGTGCTTCGGAAGGCACGTTAAGCCGTTGGTCCCGGTCAATATAGTTTGATATTGTTGATATTAGTTGTTAAGCCATGTCAGAGGTCAGTGCTAAGAATAGGCGGCTTGAAAACTCAGACCTAATCTAGGATTGGGTCTGGTTTCTCTTCTGGGTTGTGGAAGTCAGATTTTAGTCGCTCTGTGTAAAAACCAGTACTCTCGTTCAATCCCCTAGATTTGGTAGCGGACCCCGTGAGATGCAGGATAAGGCTAGGGAGATGATGATTCGGAAAAAAAAATATGCGCAAATTTGATAAATATCAACTTTTAGTGGAAACCGAACGCACGACCTCCGGGCCGCGATTCCTAGCCTAGGCTTCTATGCCACAAAGGCAGTTATATAATAGCCAGTCTACTTATACAAAGTTATTTTCAAATACTACCAGCAGCCCTACAATTTCGCTCATGCAATACAATGCAGACCAATAATTTCAGCCTATACTGTATTTGAATTCAGGGAATCACGGTAAATTCTAAGTCTAGAGCTCGTAGGTTAATAATTAATGGTCGTTCTTAGTAATTGTATTTATATATCAGCTGTTACGTCTAACTGTGGAATTAATATGTAAACACTAAGCGGAAACCTTTTGTTATATGGGTACTGTTTATTACAATACAATACTGAGTTTGAACGGCCTCCGTGGTTTAGCGGTCTGAACCCGATTGTCCCGGGTTCGATTTTGTGAGTGTGATCGTGTGTATTGTTTTGTCGAATCAAATCATCATATTCTTCAGAATCTATACACATACATATAATCACGCCTTTATCCCTAATGGGGTAGGCAGAGCGTAAACGACCTAAACAAACGTCGTTTCGCTACGACTGACAAAGTTTTTATGGTTTTGTTGACAGCCCATCGCCTAAATTACAATATACTGAGTCCTCGGATCCCTTAGCTGATTTTTACAGCATGCACAGGAGGAAATGCAGCTGGCACATTCTATGTTTTACTTTCGCTCCCAGTCCAACATCGAAGAATATGCAGTCTTTATAAACTGGAATATCTATCTTGGCAAAGGAGCTGTAAGTCAGTTAATATTTTGCAAGACGGTTCTTTGTCCCCTTAGATATATCTGAAATTTCCCAACTGACTAAAATTTAATTATTACTAGCGATTTTATACTAGTGACCCGCCCCAGCTTCGCACGGAAATTATCAGTGTTTCTCTACAATATTATGCAAGTATTATATATATAAACCTTCCTCTTGAAACACTATCCATTAAAAGAAACCGCATCAAAATCCGTTGCTATAGGGACAGAGAAAGCGACTATGTTTTATACTATGTAGTGATGAACAAAACATGTTTTTAAATTATTATTCAGTCGCATGAGAATATTACAATATTGAAACTAAAATAAGAAAAACAAAGTAAGTGGTAGACGAACGCAAAGTACTTAAATTCAGAGTGCTATTTGCATCTGACATCGCTCAAATTACATTTGCATACACCAGCTTACAGCGGTAGCGACATGAGTTGCATTTTGTCTGAATTCGACATTTATACTACGCTTTTAATTTGAGATGAGTTTTTACTTCTTCTTCTTCTTTCACTTAAGAGCTGGGCTCTTGTCGCTCGAGCAATTATAAATAAAGAGATTAAACGTTTGCTCACTGTGTTCAAATCCCATCTCAGTAAAACTTTTAACCTCTTTATAATTATTCTAAACTGCCACCGTGGTCTAAACGGTGGACTCTCGACCCGGAGGGCCAGGGTTCGATTGCCGGCGTGGGACAATGACTTTGTGTTGTTGCTTCTAGTTTGGTAAGGATATTGCAGGACAATAAAATGATCTATGCTTTATGATGGACATGTAAAAAGTCGGTCCTGCGCCTGATTTTTCTCTGGTCGTGTCAGTCAATCTGTCCCATCAGAATCAGAGATTGAAAGAAAAAAGAGTGCACCTGTGTGTAGCGCAAACACTTGGGCACTAAAAACGAGTCCTGCGCAGTTGACCGATCTCTGGGAATCCGAAAAAACGTGAGTGTGTCGTTTAAGAAAAGACTGAAACAGAACTCAATTGTGGTCTACTAGAACCTCTTTACTTATTATGCTTATCAGGTGAATTGACGACTGCAGTGTGATGGCATGTACCTACATTCACTGATGTCACAAAAAGTTGATATGATGTCATACATCTCTACGATACAAGACATAAAATGACGCTAATATGACACACCATCATAAAAGTATAAAAAAAAATATTTTAATAGTTTAATAGTACATTATTGCAAAGGCAGCGAAATAGGCAATTGCAGGTCGAGTATAAGTTTGAAGGCCGAGCCGCAGGCGAGGACTTCAATGATACGAGACAGGCAATTGCCATTTCGGCCGAGGCATATATAGTGCTTTTCTTAAAAAAATGCAAGGAAATAAAAACGGGCCTTTTACATAAAAAACAAAATTTTCTTTTGATTTCGCTGGAAGCAGGTTTTCCATCGCTAATTTAGCTTCTGATCTTAAATCTGGTGGAGTGCAGTCAATGTCCATTTCATTTTCACTTTCAGAATTATCGGAACTCATTTTAATTTATGTTTATTAATAAAATAATTAACAACGAACTCCGCTTTACCGCCAATTATTTTTTTTATTTTACAGTTTGGTCCGAAAGGTAATCGCATCTGTGGCTATACAGCCACGAGAACGCAATGTGTACGATAGATGAAAGAGTTCTAAATTCAAACAGCACGCCGTTTCATACAACATTGCAGGCGCGCTCTTCGTTCCAAATTCAAAAAACGCGCCGGGAAGGATTTTGATTTTTCAGTCTACGTAAATATGATACTTCGCGTGTTCATTATTCAAAAATAAACACAATATTTTCGCGCATGTTTAAGAAAAAATCTTTATTAGCATAAAACATGATTACATAAGTTCAGACAACGCACTGATACCCACACACGAATTCCCTGTGTTTCTGATATCAGCCTCTTCCCTTGGAATAAATTACATGGTAATTTTTTACATTAGTCTAATAAATATAAGGTCAGTACTCGTAATATTTCCATTTTTTGTAATTTCTTCCATGCTGGACTGGGAGAGATAGAAAAACATAGAATGTTCCAGCTGCCCTTCCTCCCGGGCATGCTGTAGAAGACAGCAAAAGGGACTCGAGGGTTACAGTGTATTGAAATTTAGTCGATGGGCTGACAACCTATCACTGCACATTAGCAATACACATTACAATCTAAAATTGCCCTCATTTTTTGTCAGACGCGGCGAAAGCGCCTTTTACGAGGCGTTTAACGCTCTGCCTACCCCGTAAGGGATAAAGGCGTGATTTTATGTATTATTTTATGTATTTTTTTATGTATTATGTACTCGTAATACTCTCATCCAAGATAACATCGACAACTGTTATATTGATCAAAATTCTAATTAATACCATTCACGAATATTACATACATATAATCACGCCTTTAACCCTAATGGGGTAGGAAGAACGTAAACGACCTGAACAGAGGCCGTTTTGCCATGTGTGTTATAGTTTAGAGTTATATTTATGATAGGATTGTAGGTATATTGACAGGTTGTCAGCCCATTGCCTAAATTGCAATATACTTAAAACCCTCGGATCCCTTAGCTGGTTTTAACAGCATGTCCGGAAGGAAATGCAGCTGGAACATTATATTTTTCTTTCGCTTCCAGTCCATCATGGAGCATGGTTCACGAATATTCTACTAATAAATTCGTTGACACCGGCTAAGAAAAATCATTATAAAGACCCTCGGATTAAATTTCAACAACTTCGACCATTGGCAGATAACAAAAAGCTGGGAACGTCAACTTTAAATGGCTTCGTTTAGAAAAGTCCAATTTCAAAGGGACTTTCTAAAGTTCCCTTTCGGCGAGATGAAAGAAATTATCTCCACTGACACCCTTGAGTTTTAATGAATTTTGAACATAATAAGGTAGGTTCAATATTCAGGTGTAAAATAATAACAAATAGTTTAAAATAAAAACATTCTACTTCTGCTTGCATGCTGGCCTGGAAGTGAGAAAAAACATAGAATTTACTCCCGGGCATGTTTTAGAAACCAGCTAAGGGATCCAAGGGTTTTAGTATATTGTAATTTAGGCGATGAGCTTACAAGCTGCCACTACAGCAAAATACAATACAATACAATACAAGATTCTTTATTGCACAAAGAAACACAAATACATACAGCAGAAAAGTAAGGAACAAAACAGTACAATATAGGCGGCCTTATTGCTAAAGCAGCAATTTCTACCAGGCAACCTTTGGGTAGTAGGATACTACATAGCAGATAGCGGGATAGTGCATACTAAGTTAATCTTAATACTTAAACAATATAAATACTACTAAATAAATACATAAATAAAATAAACTAATATATATATTTATAATAAACTAATACATATTATGCTAATGGGAGATATGATAAATAACTAATTATTATTCTCTAAGAAGAACTTTCTTGTTCGCTCTTTAAATGTCTCAATAGACGGTGCTCGTCGAACGTTTTCGGGAAGGGAATTCCACAATTTGACTGCTCGGACCGTAAAAGATTTTCCGAAGAAGTCCGTCTTGTGGGAGGGTAAGTTTAAAGTTAAACTGTTGCTGGAGCGCAAATTACGCGCCAGAGTTGAGGAATGAAAAGTAAATCGGTCCTTAAGGTAAGGAGGGGAATTGGGATTGGACAGGACGGAGTATAAAAGGGAAAGGATATGGCAGTCCCTCCTACGGGATATTGGCAACCATTGAAGCTTGAATCTATGGGCAGATACGTGGTCATACTTCCGCAGACCAAATATGAACCGAATACAAAGATTCTGCAGACGTTCGAGTTTGTTTAGCAGTACAACAGATAGGTCATAATAGGAAACGTCTGCATAATCCAGTATCGGTAGAAGGAGAGAGTGTGCCAAGGAGATTTTTGTTTTGGTTGGCAAAAGATTCCTGAGCCGTTTAAGCGAACCGTACGCGGCAAACACCTTCCTGCTTACCTCCGAAACATGAGGCTTCCACGAAAAGCAATCGTCAAAAATAACGCCTAGGTTTTTAACTTTATCACTGAAGGGTACTGGGGTACCGTCAAAAATAATTTGTGGTAAAAGGTTATGGTCAATTCGTGAAACGTACCAATGACTGCCAATTATTATGGACTGGGTTTTAGTAGGATTCACCTTCAAACCATAACAACGACTCCAATCTGCGATACAATTCAGGTCTCTGTTAGTAATCTCAATTGCGCGCGGAAGGCCAGAGAGTGACGCTTGTGTATAAATCTGTAAATCGTCTGCATACAAATGATAGGAAGAAGTAAGTGGGAGGGTTATAGAATTAATGAAAATTGAAAAGAGAAGAGGTGACAGGACGCCACCCTGCGGTACGCCGGCAGATATGTCACACCACGCAGAGAAGGAGTCTTCAATGCGTATGCGCTGTCGGCGCCCATACAGGTAAGTGTGAAACCAGTCAACCACGGTTGGAGATATGTTATGAGAACGCAAGATAGAGAGGAGAATATCATAGTCTACAGTGCTAAATGCGTTACTGAAATCTAGTAACGTTAAAACTGTTAGCTTCTGATTTTCCATGCCAAGACGTATATCGTCAGAGATATTAACCAACGCAGTAGTCGTGCTATGACCAGGGCAAAAACCGGATTGAAAGGGGTTCAACAGGTTATTTTCGGATAGGAATGATGTAAGTTGTTGATGAACCAACCTTTCAAGGACCTTAGAGAGGAATGGTAGGATGGAAATGGGACGGAAGTCCGAAGGAGAATTAGGATTAGGTTTTTTTGGTAAAGGAATGACTTGTGCTTCTTTCCATGCGGATGGAAACACACCGGAAGATAAGGATTTGTTTAGGATTTTGGCAATAACTGGAGAAAGGATATCGAGGAGAGGAACGATCATAGAACGACTAATACAGTCACTTCCAATGGCATTCGAAGAAATGGCATGCACGTTCTTCATAACATCACAAGCGGTGATTGCGTGAAAAGAAAAAAATGGAAAACTAGGAGTAGGCAGCATGGAAAGACGATTCAATGTGGTAAATTTAGTGGCGCTATCCATTGCAGCCGAAGACGAGAAATGATTATTAAGTAAGTTAATGTCAATATTATTAGCAAGTGATTGAGTAGGAGGTTTTCCGACTCCGAGTTTATTAAGAAAAGGCCAGACTTTAGTTGGATTTCCATTTTCTACCGATTGATGAATATGGCGTCGCTGTAAATCCCGTATCTTTGTATTGCAGCGATTTCTAACCTCTTTAAATTTATCACGGTTCTTGTCTGACGGATCCATTTTAAACCTGGTCTTAGCTCGCGTCTTCTTTTCCATATAACCGCGTATCTCATCGTTAAGCCACGGCGCAGGAAGATGTTTTACACGCACAGTACGCACAGGAGCGTGACGATCATAAAGATCAGTAAGTTTAAAATACCTACAAATCCATCATAAATAACCCTCAAAACTTTGTCAGACGTAGCGGAACAACCTTTGATTAGGTTGTTTACGCTCTGCCTACCATATAAGGCTTAAAGGTGTGATTATATGTGTGTATATATTTCAGCCTTTTCCAAAAAATATAAAAAAAAATGGTCTAAAGTCTGATTATGTATTCAAAGTATAATGAGAAAGACACTGAATTCATAACTGCCTCCGTGGTCAAGTGGCTAGCGCCATTCCCGATCCGGAGGTCCTGGGTTCGATTCCCAGGGGGAAACATAAAGTTGATATTTGAGAATTTATCACTTTGTGAATTTTTCCACTGTTTGGTTAGGACATTGCAGGCTGAATTACCTGATCATCCGAAAAGAAAAAAAAGGATTTTCGTGCTTCGGAGGGCACGTTAAGCCGTCGGTCCCGGTGGCTTTCTTTGACAGTGGTCGTTACTCAAACCATGTCAGAGGCCTGATAGTTGTGCTACTAGGTGGTTTAAAAACTCTGACACCAGGGTTCATCGGGTCGATAGACTCGATACGCACTCGAAAAAGATGAAGAAGAAGTCTGAATTCATAGTTTAAAAGTAAAATGCTATTTGTAGATGGAAACATTGACCACATAATCATGAAGTGTGAGCTTAGTGTAAGCGTCTTAGAGGTTTATCCCAGACTGATTGCTATTCAAAGTAGGTACCTACATACATACATACATACATATAATCACGCCTTTATCCCTAATGGGGTAGGCAGAGCGTAAACGACCCAAACAAAGGTCGTTCCGCCACGTCTGACAAAGTTTTGAGGGTTATTTAAGATAGATTTGTAAGTATATTGCTGTAGTGACAGGTTGTCAGCCCATCGCCTAAATTACAATATACTGAAACCCTCGGATCCCTTAGCTGGTTTTTACAGCATACCCGGGAGGAAATGCAGCTGGCACATTCCTTGTTTTTCTCTCGCTCCCAGTCCAGCATGGAAGAAGTAGGTACCTAACCCTGTGTAAAGGTACTTTGGCCTTTGTGATGACTGTGAGAGAAAACGAAACGCATCAGTTCGTCGTTTATTGACCACAGTTTCGGCTTCATTTCGACTCGACATTACTCGTACAGTTGTGTCGCAAGTGCTTCGCTCTTTCGTTTTTCTCACAGTCATCATATCACAATTTCTTCCATGCTGGCCTGGGAGCGAGAGAAAAACATAGAATGTGCCAGCTGCATTTCCTCCCGGGTATGCTGTAAAAACTAGCTAAGGGATCCGAGGGTTTCAGTGTATTATAATTTAGGCGATGGGCTGACAACCTGTCACTACAGCAATATACTTACAAATCTATCTTAAATAACCCTCGAAACTTTGTCAGACGTGGCGGAACGACCTTTGTTTGGGTCGTTTACGCTCTGCCTACCCCGTTAGGGATAAAGGCGTGATTATATGTATGTATGTATGTATCATATCACAAAGGCCAAAGTGCCTTTGCACTCACTATACATTGCATTATCTTGACAGGAATACACGTGGGAAAGGAGCTCTGCGGAGATCTTGCTTAACGGCTGCTCCTAAAGAGTTGGATTCTGTTCCGATCCAAACAAGCTAAGCTCACAAGAGTGAAAAATAGGTACCCACAGATGATTTTTTTAGTACTTGCATTGCATTTTAACGAAAATAGATATTATGTCATCGAGAACTTTGTATGTGGGTAAGTTCATCCAATCACCATACCCTAAACATTCAATAAAAAAAATAAGGGTCGTATTTATAAAGCGATATCAAACTTAACAGCAATATTGAGTATAGATTTGATAGGTCAGTTTGAACTGAAATGACATTTCTGATACGAACTTAAACTTGCTGTCTAAATAAACTTAAACTCATGAGAGCTGATTATAAATACGGCCCTCAGTTTAAGAATGTGTCTACTATGCAAATATGCGAAATATTCTAGTCATAAAATTGTCTCAGAAATAAGCATTCTAGTCAAGCACAAATAATAAGATAATTTATTTCTATGGTTTGGCTCTGACCCTGGGCAGAAATCCAGAATAGTCTATTTATTATTTTTGCTTTGGCCTGAGAAACGTCCAAAATATGCTTTCAGCCTTATTCTTTTTTATTATTAAACCTTGATTAAAGATATTTTATAAAAGATTTTTTATCCCATACATATATATAATCACGCCATTATCCCTAATGGGGTAGGCAAAGCGTAAACGACCTAAACAAAGGTCGTTCCGCCACGTCTGAGAAAGTTTTGAGGGTTATTAAGGATAGGCATTCGAGGTATATTGCTATAGTGACAGGTTGTCAGCCCATTTTGTATCCCAGACATCAGAATATAAAAATATTGTATATATGTAAGTGCGATTGTTTGAATATGAAACTGCCGCGTATCATTCAAAATACTCTCTCTAGAGGGCAGTTCAATGCAGTAAAAAAAAGTTGGACACAACTCCAATTTCAAAATTTTTAAGGTAAAATTCAAATTTTCTTCCATGCTGGACTGGGAGAGATAGAAAAACATAGAATGTTCCAGCTGCCCTTCCTCCCGGGCATGCTGTTAAAGTCAGCAAAAGGGACTCGAGGGTTACATTGTATTGTAATTTAGGCGATGGGCTAACAACCTGTCACTAAAGCAATACATATTACAATCTAAAATAGTCCCCTTAATTTTTGTCAGACGTGGCGAAAGCGCCTTTTACGAGGCGTTAAACGCTCTGCCTACCCCGTAAGGGATAAAGGCGTGATTTATGTATGTATGTATGTAAAATTCAAATGCTTTTTCACATTGTGAAACCATCAGGGGCTGGCTTAATTTAATTTTACATGTAAAATTTCATGTTCCTTGATAATTAAAAAAAATAAAAAATAAAGAAGAGATTTAGAAGTGCGTTGTATTTCTGTTCAAAGTAAATTCATCGTCATTTTATTCCTTGAACGCTCAAGGGCTACTTACTGCCAATAAATATCTATCTTCATTTAAGTGACCCAGTAACTCACACTGAACAAAACACTCTTCGTTTGAAAGAGATCCACTGCTTCCTTTATAAGAAATGTTTAAACAAGGCTCTACTGCTGCCAGCAATGGAAAATGTAGTGATCAATAAATACGTTTCAAACTTTGAATGTAGTGGTGCTTTAAGTAGCTGTTGTGGGCACGTATTTAGTCCATGATTGATGGACATCAGACGATGTTTTCGGTTTAATAAAGCCCATTAAGATTCTTTTCAACTTTAAATACTTCATACCTACATTCATACATATAATCACGCCTTTATCCCTAATGGGGTAGGCAGAGCGGAAACGACCTAAGCAAAGGTCGTTCCGTCACGTCTGACAAAGTTTTGAGGGTTATTTAATAGTTCAATGATCGCGTTTCAAACTATCACGAAATATATAAGAAAAAACAATTAATATGTTTTGAAAGGATAAAGATGCTCGTTTTCTGTAACATTGTTTTAAATAATAAAATACTGCATACATAAAATAAAAATAATCACGCCTTTATCCCGAATGGGGTAGGCAGAGCGTAAACGACCTTAACAAAGGCCGTTCCGACACGTCTGACAAAGTCTTGAGGGCCATCCAAGAAAGATTTGTACGTATATTGCTGTAGTGACAGGTTGTCAGCCCATCGCCTAAATTACAATATACTGAAACCCGCAGATCCCTAAGCTGGTTTTTACAGCATGCTGGGGAGGAAAAGCAGTTGGCATATTCTATGTTTTATCTCGCACTTCCAGTCCAGCATGAAAAATAATAAAATACTATATCTACCTAAGGTAATTCTGCAGTTTGAGTTAAGTCTTCTTCTTCTGTCGAGTGGGTATCGAGTCTATCGACCCGATGAACCCTGGTGTCAGAGTTTTTAAACCGCCTAGTAGCACAACTATCAGGCCTCTGACATGGTTTGAGTAACGACCACTATCAAAGACAGCGACCGGGACCGACGGCTTAACGTGCCCTCCGAAGCACGAAATCTTTTTTTTTTCTTTTCGGACAATCAGGTGATTCAGCCTGCAATGTCCTAACCAAACTGGGGAAAAATTCACAAAGTGATAAATTCTCAAATATCAACTTTGTGTTTCCCCCCTGGGAATCGAACCCAGGACCTCCGGATCGGGAGTCCATGGCACTAGCCACTAAACCACGGAGGCAGTTAAGTGATCTGCAGTGAGTAGATTATACTTAAAAATAAAAGTTCTTCTATGTATATTATTATTCACAGTTATTGAATTTCACCACAACAATTTCTTCCATGCTGGACTGGGAGCGAGAGAAAAACATATAATGTGCCAGCTGCATCTCTTTCCGGGCATGCTGTAAAAACCAGCTAAGGGATCCGAGGGTTTCAGTATATTGCAATTTAGGCGATGGTCAGATTACATGTCACTATAGCCATATATCTCCAAATCTATCCTTGATAACCCTCAAAACTTTGACAGACGTGACGGAACGACCTTTGCTTTGGTTTTATTTACGCTCCACCTACCCTATCAGGGGTAAAGGCGTGATTATATGTATGTATAATTTCATTGGGTAAGGAAAATGAAAGCTAACAAGGACATCAGCTGTTCATGCTTCTATTACATATGCAAAGAATTTTCTTTCATTTTGTATGCGTACAACCCCTTACATGCCAAGTTTCCTAAGAACACGACAAGTCAAATAAAAACATAGCGTCATATAAATAAAGCATGTCACGTTTTCCGAACTTTTGGCAGCGTTCAATAGTTTCCGGAACAGTTCGGACTTTTCTTGTCCAAGTATTTGTATTCTTTCCGACTCGAATGCCTATGAGGTTGCTGAAATATGACGTCCAATTTGAAGATATTGGATTATTTTTAGATTGTTGGTATTCTTGGTATTATTACGAATATTCACAATCGTATTCGAGAAATGTCCGTATTTAGTAAAAATATTATTTATTTACTAATGTGATAATATCTTTAATTTAAACTATAATGTTTTCCAACGTAATTATTTCTTGAGTCTAAACCAAATCTGTATTCGAACATGAGTTTACCAAAGCTTTATTAAAACAAAAATGAAAACAATGAAAGCTCCCTCTACCTTCGTAGTTCAAAGCAACTAAACGTAACATACATAACGCCCTCGTAGCTAAAACCTACGAACTCTCTCGTAGCGACGGGCTACGCGGGCTACGAAAGTCTACGGCGTAGCGAACGTAGCGCTCTCCGTAGCGGAAGGCTTCAGCGCCAAGGGAAAAAGTACCAGGCGAGCATGAAAGCAAGGAGTTGTCTTTAAAGCTATGGGAACCCGGAAAACTCCGAAGACGGGGGGATAAGCGCAAATCTAATTCGCACCTACGGGCTAATAGATTTCTGGAAATCCCGATTAGAGCGGAAAATGTCTACTAGGTACCAGGCGTTCATAGAATAGAGGAGTTCGACTAAAGCGTTAGAATTAGAAAAGGGTAGGGGGATGTTTAGAGGGTGGAGCTTAAGGAAATTCAGGCATGCGCACTAACTTTTGGAAGGGGGAGCGCAATTTGTTGAGAGTTGACGAAAGTTGCAAACTGAACATTAAACCTACAAAATACTATACTTTAAGCAATTAAATTATAAATCGTATACTAATTAAGTAACTACAAGACTTTTTATATTACTGTCATATTAACTTGAATAAAAATAAAACATTGTAGTCTAAACATTTTATGTCAACGCCATCTATCACAGTTGCGTGGAACTACAACCGCCCTTATAAAACTAACCCTCGTTCCACCCTTGCAAAGCGGCGGTGGCGACTCATTTCGGTGGTGATATGAGTTATCTATAAACTTTTCTAGGTGGCGCTACTAGTCCGATTTGAAAATGGAATCACAAAATAAACTACTTACATACAACAAATAAGACTGCAACGTGCAAAGAGGATAATAAGAAGTATGAATAATTTATAGTAGCTTTCTTCGTAAGAAGAAATTGTACAATGCGGCCGAACACCCTCATCACTACATAATATAAAACAAAGTCGCTTTCTCTGTCCCTATATCCCTATGTATGCATAAATCTTTAAAACTACGCAACGGATTTTGATGCGGTTTCTTTTTATGGATAGACTGTTTCAAGATGAAGGTTTATATATGTAATACTTGCATAATATTGTAGAGAAACACTGATAATTTCCGTGCGAAGCCGGGGCGGGTCGCTTGTTTAGAAGTATTTTAGTAAATATTACCGAATAAGTATTTTAAGCCGCGTTGTACATATTTAATTATACAATTTTTTTTATTTCACATATAAAAGATTCTTCAGACATCAAACTCTTAGTACCATTAATATTGTTATTATTGAGTATTTAAAAAAGTAACATTCTTGTTCTTGTGATTCATAAACTAAAACTTAAATAAGTGTAAAAAGAATAGTACTTTATTGAGTAGGTACTGTAATTAATCCCAGCTATAGGAGTATTTTTTACATTTACTTAAGTATTTTTGTTTTAAAAAACAATTTGATAAAGTCTATCAAACACAGATACTCTTTTTCAGCATCAAAGGCAAAAATTCGATTAAAATGGTATTGATACAGCAAATAAGCCTGAAACGAAATTATAACCGTCTACTTTGTCTGGCCGCCGCCGAGAACAGAGATCAGAATGTAATCACTTTTATTTGAGTGAAATAAAACCATATTTTCGTATCGTATTTAACCTATTTGCAAAAATAATTATATATTTTTTTTATTTTTTGATCGTCTGTTACTCATTTTAAAATAATTATTTTTAACGCCAAATATTTTTTTTGATATTTCCGTGCTGGCCTGGGTTAGCCGGGAGCGAAAAAAAACATAGAATGTGCCAGTTGCATTTCCTGCCGGGCATGCTGTAGAAATCAGCTAAGGGATCCGAGGGTTACAATATACTGAATATTATAATTTAGGCGATGGGCTGACAACCTGTCACTACAGCAATATACACTTCTTCTTCGAGTCAATAAATCCAAATGTATTTTATAATTATAATACATACATACATATAATCACGCTTTTATCCCAATATAATTATAATAAATAACTTAAATCGTCCTTTGCCAGTATACACTACAAATTTATCTTAAATAACCCCCAAAACTTTGTCAGACGAGGCGGAACGATCTTTGTTTAGGTCGTTTACGCTCTGCTTACCCCATTAGGGATAAAGGCGTGATTACATGTATGTATTTTTAACGCGTTGTTTTCTGTTTTCAGTAATTAATTTAAAATTACGAATTCAAATTTATTTTATGTGTCTTATTATTATTTTTAATTGTGATCATGGTGCATACAAGTTCATCAAAGTATTCACATCAATATGGAAAAACATACATACATATAATCACGCCCTTATTCCTAACGGGGTAGGCAGAGCGTATGACCTAAACAGTCGTTCCGGCACGCCTGACAAAGTTTTGATGATTATTAAGATGGATTTGTATGTACCAGGCCACTCAGAAAGTATTGCGATAAATAGTTTTTATATATGGCAGACTGGCCGATTAGAATCTTTTTTGAAAATATGATTACTTGTAAGTAAAAATATGTGTGTTCCATTTTAAAAATTTCCCTCCACATTTTTTGCGAGCCAATTCAAAGTATCGTGTCTTACTGAAAAATGGATCTGCGCCGGGAACATTTTAGAGCTATGATTTTTTACGATTTCAAGTGTCGCCTGAAACCGGATGAATCGTTCGATAGACTTAAAATGGCATTTATTGATGAAAGCCCCTCCAAGGCAACCGTGTATCGTTGGTATAACGAATTTAGGCGCGGTCGACCAACCTTGGGGGATGAAGAAAGAAGCGGTCGCCCTTTGACGGCTATTACGGAAGAAAACGTGCTAGCAGTGAAAAATTTAATACAAGATAATAGGCGAATTACATATCAGGAGATTCAGCACATATTAAAGATTGGATCGGGAAGCGTTTACGAGATTCTACATGGGCATCTTCGCGTGAGGAGGATAGTATCGCGCTGGGTGCCGCACTACCTCACCGACGCTCAGAAGCAGGCCCGGGTGGAATGGTGCCGTGATATGCTGAACAAATTTGAAGCAGGCTCGTCTCGGCGTGTTTACGACATCGTAACAGGTGATGAGTCCTGGATTTATCAATACGATCCAGAAACCAAGCGCCAGTCGACAGTTTGGGTGTTTCAAAATGAACCAACGCCTACGAAAGTGAAGCGATCTCGAAGCGGGGGGAAGATTTTGATCGCCAGCTTTTTTAATTTGACTGGCCACTTGGCCTCAATTCCCTTACGAGATCAAAGAAGCATTAACGCCGAATGGTATACTACCAAATGTTTACCAGAAGTTTTTTCTGTTGTGAGCAACAAGCGACCAAACACAGGGCTCCGCGGACTACTGCTCCACCACGACAATGCGCCTGCACAGACCGCGCTCAAAACGAGGGACTTCCTGGACAGCACACCAGTCAAACTCCTGGTTCACCCTCCTTACAGCCCTGATCTAGCACCGTGTGACTTCTTTTTATTTCCAAAAATAAAAAATCAGCTCAAGGGGATACAATTTTCGTCGCCGGAAGATGCGCTGGCTGCGTTCGAGCAGGCTGTAAACGAGGTGTCTACGGCGGACTGGAAAAAGTGTTTTGAAAACTGATTCAGACGCATGAATCTTTGTATAGAGGCTGGTGGAGAGTACTTTGAAAAGATTTAATAAAAATATATGTACCTGTAGAACAATTTTTTTTAGTGTCGCAAAACTTTCTGAGTGTCCCACGTATATTGCTGTAGTGACAGGCTGTCAGCCCATCGCCTAAATTGCAATATACTGAAACACTCGGATCCCTTAACTGATTTTTACAGTATGCCCGGGAGGAAATGCAGCTGGCACATTCTACGTTTTTCTCTTGCTCCCAGTCCAGCTTGGAAGCAGCAAAATTCATTAAGAAGCATAATTTTATATGGAAATCCACGGCAAAATTTTCGTTATTAATAAAATATCTTTTGTTACTTATTTTATGTCATATATCTTAAGAGTCCGAGACAATGCGTTCGTATTTAGCGTTCTTTCAATTTCTTTACAAGAATATTGTAAACTCTACTAAAACAAGAGTAGGTACTTGAAATCACTTACTGGCTTAATTCACTTTTGCAGTCTCATTCCAATCATATTATTGGGCTGTCAAATTCTAATCTTGAAAGGTGATATTTGTGGAAGTGGAAGGTGGTGATTTACCTGAAAAAGAAATATAATTTGTTTTATAATACATACATACATATAATCACGCTTTTATCCCTAATGGGGTAGGAAGAGCGTAAACGACCCAAACAAAGGTCGTTCCGCCACGTCTGACCATGTTTTGAGGGTTGTTTAAGATAGATTTGTAAGTATATTGTTGTAAGTATATTGTGTTTTATAATCTACCTTATAAAATGCAAAAGCACATTTGTCATAAAAAAATAAAAGTAAATCGCATGTGATAGATAGTTGAAGGGCTGGAAAGTGGCTAAGACTATATTTTACCGCAGGATTTTTTAATTATCACTTGTGAATTTAAGGTATTTTAATGTTTGACGGAATAAAAATGTGGTTATAATAAATTGAATGACAATGAACACTGATCGGCTTACTTGTTTGTATTGAAAGGAGGGTTAGCCCTCGACGTTTCGATCCTAGGCTAATCCTCCTCAATACAAACAAGTGAGCCGATCACTCGATCAGTTTTCCATATGAATAACATTTGGTGATTAAAATCATTAAATGTTAAAAATTGGATGACATTAAAACTAAGAACATGAAATATACAATCATTAAAAACTAAATTTTACCATTTAGATAGATAGATAGATAGATAAAAGGTTTATTGCATAAAAAACATCACACATAAAACAAAAGGTAAACACAAAGAAAGAAGAGATGAAAATAAATGAAGACACGACAAAAATAAGACAAACTAGTGCCTACATTCTGTTAAATATGTGCTGAAGTGATGCAGAGGGTCAAAGCTCAGTGTATTATAGCTCATAAAGAGCAACACTGATTTTCAGCTCTCACCCAAATGGAAGGACGTGGGTCCCTGTTTAAAAGTAGATAGGTTAAGATACAAATACATGTTTTATAAACTTAAAAAAGATAATCAATTATATACTACAAAAAAATAAATGTCAAAACGTGTTTTTGCATTAAAATATTGAATTGGTAATAATAAATTGAATTGAAAAATAATTATTTAATTATAAAATTCAACATAATAAATTAATAATAAAAAATATATTTCTGTATTATAAAATCGTAATTTGAAGGCCAAAACATGTTTTCCATTAAAATATTTGCAATTTTAAATTAAATCAAAAATAAATGGATTAATTAGATGAATTAGTAACAAATAAATGATATTAAATACTATATTATCATATATTTATAAAGAATTACATTACAATAAACATAACCATAAAAATTACCAAAATATGAATCATTACGGCCGCATTTGAAGACATGTACCAGGCAAACAACTACCAACACTATATAAATAGCTATTGGGTATTCCTAACTTCTGAATTTCAAGTAAGTGTGTTTTCATTTGTTTTTTAAAAGTGTATTTTGAAGTTAGGTTCCTTAATGGCGGTGGCAGATCGTTCCAGCATTTAGTCGCTTGAAAGCGGAAACTGCCCCGGAAAGCAACCGTACGATGCTTATGGGCGGCCAACGGTACTCGTAAGTTTCTTAAACCATACCGGAAATGTAATAACGACTTTTTTAATTTTTTTCTCAAGTACTGTGGTCTTTCAAAATTTATCACATCGAATAAAAGACTTGCCAAGTGCGATTGTCGGCGTGACTCAATATTAAGCATTCCTGCTGCATTTAAATAAGGAGATATATGAGTTCGTGGAGGGATCACGAAACAGAACCTGCAGCAAGCGTTTTGAATGCGTTGAAGCAGTTTTTTAGTTTTTGCCAGCAAACGCGGACCGTACACAATATCGCCATAATTTAGTCTGGACAAAATAAGTGACTCACATAAGGTGATTCGTGCTTTTTCACTATGGAGATCACGGATCCTGTACAGAACTTTGAGCCGGTACATACAAGACTTGACCAAGTTCAAAACATGTGATTCAAACCGCAAACTACTATCGAACACTATTCCGAGATTTTTAAATTCATCCACACGTTCCAATGGTTGCCCTAAAATTGATACTACAAAATTGGCTCTTAACATTGCATCCATTTGTGACATAGTACCTATCAACATACACTTTGATTTTGATGCATTAAGATGTAAAGCATTCAACTGAGACCATTCTGCAATTCTTTTAAGATCATTGTTCATTTTATTAGAAGCAATAGCAAAATTCACTGGTTCCTCTGAAATATATAATTGAACGTCATCAGCATAGCAGTGGTACCTACAATGATCAATCACGGAGACGAGATCAGCACTATATATTAAAAACAGTAGAGGTCCTAAAATGGAACCTTGAGGCACGCCACGTACAATGGGCTTAGAATCAGAGATAAGCCTACTGCCATCATTCTGCATCAGCTTCACTCTCTGACACCGCTGACTGAGATAGCTCTCAAACCATGCCATTGATACGTCATCTAATCCGTAATATCGGAGCTTGGATAGCAGCAAATTTACATTGATACAATCAAAGGCTCGTGAGAATTTAGTCCTAACATTAAATTAGAAATGCATGTTCTTATTAAAGGCCAACTAATATAATTGATTGTCTAATAGAATAGTGTAGCACCCTATCCCTAATTAAATAATAATCTGGTAAAATTAATATGGCCAAAGATAAATATGTGATCGTCTAAAAACTGATTTTATGTCAAATTAAAAGACCCATACGTTGTGTATTCAAATAGAAAATTGAAACAAATCTAAGTTAAGTTTGAATTGGGTAATTGTAATTGAAATTAAGACGTTAGTGAATAAATTATTAGTAAAAAAAGTTCATAATTAAATTCAGCTGAAAAATAACACCAAATTACAAAAAAAAAAAAAAATATAAATGAGTAATATAAAACATGCGACTCACATAAAATATTTTCAGCTGAAATTCAGGAATCAGGAATCTCCATCTTCTTTCTTCTTGCGCATAACTAACCCAAATAAAATAAAACCAAACATACTTAATATTAAATCTCCCGGCTAATGTAGCGTGCTGAAAGATACAAAGACTCAATAACCAGGGAAGGGAATTTGAATAAAGATCTTTAAGATCTTAGAATTAGGATACCTAGGCAAATGAAATGGCCCTCCCTTCCAACCTACAGACCATGCCAACGCGCGAAAACCTTGCACAGACTAACACTAAACCCTAGTCTTATCTAACTTGCAAACCTTCCATCAAATATTCCGATCATCTTAATTCATTCACAAACTTCTTTCATACTACCAATCATTCATCAAAGTCATACAAGTTACCTATTAACTGCAGTTTTGATCACCTGTGACGGTGTACTAATGTTCAAACCTTTTAATAATCAATTTCTCTGTTCAGTTTGCAATATGGTATAATTTTCAAGGACTGCTGTACCAAAATCACATGATATGCGCTAAGAAGTCAGTTCAAATGATAGAGACTGTGTCAAGAAATTATCACCTTTATAGCTCGCTACGTCAGCTGAGAAATAGACCATTAGAGGTTTGTATGAATACCTATTCGAATGAATTCTCGAGAGGGATTATGGGCCAGCTACTCTCGGAGCCCATAAGCCTTGTCGATGTGTATTTAATGTATGTAAAGTGTTATCCTGAATATAAAAATAATTAAATATTTCAAAATATAAGTAATTGATTTCAATCACTAATATCTTTAAAACACCGTGTTTTGTTTTAACGTGTAATACTGTATCTTAAAGACATATCAAAATATTCCTATTAGTTTTTATTGCATTTATTCATCCTCACACTCTCGCACACTGATATTTTACACATAACACACACCTCCTATTTCCTAGTCTAATAACACATTTCCCTACGATTATCATTGAATGATGTTTGAAAACTCGCAACGCTGCAGGTACAGAAAGCTGAAACTATCACTTTATTACGAAATCGTCTATCTGTAAGGTTAAGAAACACTTACAGTAATAATCACAACGATGGACTTCGAATTAAAACATAACGCCGAAAATAAACAACACATGATGCTCGGCATCGTGAATTTCCGCGTTAGAACATCGTCCCGGCTCGTCAGCAACTACCAACCCCCACTGCATGCCCGCTGTTCCTCTGTTTTTTTTTTATCTTCCAAGTTCTATGCTATATTAAGACAAAGTAAAATATCTTTTGTAACATTCAAAATTCTATTTCCAAGAAACAAGTATGGGTATTTATTTATGCATTTGATACTCTTGTTTAAATGCTGGGTCATGTCAGGTAAAGATGTCTCAATATTTGAACGAAAAATCTAAATGCTATTTGTTTAAGTGTTGGGTCGATTTTATAAACTAATTATACTATATGTAATGATAAACGATCGTTACAATAGGATTACCTTATAGCAATATTTCTTGTAAACCATTACAGAAACGTTTAAGATCTTGGCTTAGAGATGCGGTTCAAAAGGCTAGATTTATGGTGCCATTAGAATAAAATTAATTACAAAATTTGTTATTAATTGTTGGCGATATTAATTCTAATAAGCCTTATATAGATTGGTATAACTAGGACTGAAAGGTAAGTCTGCATAATGTAGGATAAACAAACAGAAAGGTGATAAATTCGTTGTCTGGATTGGTAATTCTTTGCAGAATAAATGAAAACCTAATTAGGTAGATGAAGATCTGTCTTGAAAGATTCTAGACATAGACACTGTCTGGTTTTATTTACGTGGCGAAGTGAAAAGACTTCTTTTTTTTCTCTGCCTACCCCAAAAGAGATAAAGGCGTTCGTAAAACGTTTGCGCCATATGACCACTTGTCATTAGTTTTAGCATGGAGTGATGTTTTGGCTCATTTATGAATAAAATCTTAGTATACAACATTTTTCTTCGACATCTTCTTATGCTGCATTGAAAGCATGAAAGAAATCTCCAAAATCGTTCTTCCATGCTGGACTGGGAGCGAGAGAAAAATATAGAATGTGCCAGCTGCATTTGCTCCCGAGCATGCTGTAAAATTCAGCTAAAGGATCCGAGGGTTTCAGTATATTGCAATTTAGGCGATGGGCTGGCAACCTGTCACTACAGCAATATACCTACAAATCGATCTTAAATAACTCTCAAAACTTTGTCATTCGTGGCGGAAAGACCTCTTTAAGGTCTTTTACGCTCTGCCTATCCCATTGGGGATACAGGAATGACTATATGTATGTAAATCTCCGAAAAATCTTCTTACAAAAAACGCCTGCTAGAACTTTTACGGCAAAGTTCACTCGCTTGCCTGAAGCGTTTGCCGTCTGCCAGGCATTTTGTCTCAGCACGTTTCAGAGTGATTCATTGTTGTACGCAGCTGCCCGTCACAATGCGCGAATATGAGTACAAATAGTTCTAGCATAACGAAGATTAATCGTTCTAATATCTACCAGAGACGGGTTTGAATTGTTTTCTTTTTAGGGCCGTATTTATAATCATGCTTCCATGCTGGCCTGGGAGCAAGAGAAACACATAGAATGTGCCAGCTGTATTTCCTCCCAAGCATGCTGTAAAAACCAGCTAAGGGATCCGAGGGTTTCAGTATATTATAATTTAGGCGATAGGCTGACAACCTGTCACTACAGCAATATACCTACAAATCTATCTTAAATAACCCTCAAAACTTTGTCAGACGTGGCGGAACGACCTTTGTTTAGGTCGTTTGCGCTCTGCCTACCCCATTAGGGATAAAGGCGTGATTATATGTATGTATGTATGTATGTTTATAATCAGCTCTCATGAGCGACAGCGAGTGTAAGTTCGTATCAGAAATGTCATTTCAGTAAAAAATTACCAATCAAATCAGTTGTCTTCACAACAAATAAGGTCTTAAAGGCGAGCAATGTAGATCAAAATAAGGCTCGTATTTATGAAGCCATATCAAACTTGCGAGCAATATTAAGTATGTATTTGACAGGTCAGTTTGTACTGAAATGACATTTCTGATACGAACTCAAACTAGCTGTCACTCATGAGAGCTGATTATAGATACTGCCCTTAGACTCTTACCTATGTACGTACTTGGAAAATTGTATGTTATCTTTGCACTATGTTACTTATTGGATTTTATGAGTTCTTTTTTTAATCCGTAATTTTTAGGTGGATAAGAAGTGGAAGAGCAAAATAAAAATATTGTCGAGTGTATTTTTTCGTATAGTAAGGGCGTTTTTGCACTGCTCCGTATTCAGTTCGTATCTGATTCGTATCCGATTCATATCCGTGAATCGTTATTGAAGAATTGATATTGTTGAACTTGTTATTATTGTATCCTGGCGATTTAATTTAAGAATTTGTACTATGATTTAGTATCTTGTAACATTCAAATACCTACAATGTACATTGTAAATTAATAAAGGAAATTAAATTGAAAAATCAATATAAAACGGTTCGAACACAAGCTGTCATACATTTACTAGGAAGGACAATTCGGATACGAATAGGATACGAACCGAATACATTAACAGTCAATGGTCATTATCGATGTTTAAAAATTTTGTAATGGGAAAACGTTGAAAAAAATAGGAGATTAACTTATAACTTTTCATGTAAATAAATCTCAATTTCAATACAAAGAATTAACTTGCACGTTATTACCTGTTTACCTAAGATTATGTATTAAATATGGCAAATTAACCTTGCTGGTTTTTTCGGCTTGTAGTCATTACATTAATTATCACCTACAAGGCATGCGAATTTTACATTATTTTATTTATCGTATGGCATTACGCTCTGCCTACCCCATTAGGGAAAAAGGCGTGATTATATGTATATGTATGTATGTATATGATATTATTTGCTGAGAAGTCGAGAGGACAGTGCAGCAGCTGGTATTGTTGCACTCTTAGCACCGCTCGGGGTCACGTGTAGGGTTTTTAAGGTAATTCCTACTACGGAAGTGGAGCAACATCGACCTGTAATACTATTAGAAACAGTGGCCGGGACCGACGACTTAACGTGCCCTCCGAAGTACGGAATCCGTTTTCTTCCAGATAATCTCACTAAGTGATAAATTATCAAACATCAACTTTGTCTTCCCCCTCCCTGGAAATCGTACCCCCAGCATTATTATCAAGTATCATTATTCTCAAGCATTATTATCAAGTATCGCCAAATAATAAGCATTTCTTTTATATAATACTAGGCGTGGTCGCGGTTGATACAGTTGATCCTGGTATCACGATTCATTCAGTTGTCTGCACAACAAATAAGGTGTTTGAGGCGAGCAATGTAAATCAAAATAAGTTACATTTCCCTAGTGAGGATAAGCCCATATACATTTAATTATAAACGTTTCCGGTTACAAATTAGATCGCAAACATCACAACCCCTTTGATTCACGCCTCCTGTTTTTTGAACCTTATATTTAGCAGTACTTGGGTCGCTATTTGCAAAATTACGAGTAAATAGAAATGGTAAAACCAAGCCAAGTATTCCGTTTGATGTTTTCATTTTGAATCAATTTGAACGTGATTGTATCAAGGAAATCATGCATGAATGACTGATGAAATCTGTCAACAGATCTTTTACGTACTACATACATACATACATACAATCACGCCTTTATCCCTAATGGGGTAGGCAGAGCGTAAACTACCTAAACAAAGGTCGTTCTTCATGTCTGACAAAGTCTTGAGGGTTATTTAAGATAGATTTGTAGGTCTATTGCTGTAGTGACAGGTTGTCAACCCATCGCCTAAATTGCAATATACAGAAACCCTCGGATCCCTTAGTTGGTTTCTGCAGCATGCCTGGTAGGAAATGCAGCTGGCACATTTTATGTTTTTCTCTCATAGCTCTGGTGAGGTAAACTATTTTTTATCTTGTTAGTTGTTAGATAAGATAAGATTGATCTTTATTGTTAACTGTGTTGTTAGATGGTACACTAAGGAACAATGGTATCAACAGTTTGCCATTTTCAGGCGTACAACTGTTATCATGCTGGACTAGAAACGAAAGAAAAACATAAAATATGCCAGCTGCATTTCCTCCCGGACATGCTGTAAAAACCAACTAAAGGATCCGAGGGTTTCTGTATATTGCAAATTAGGTGATTGGCTGGCATCCTGTCAGTACAGCATAATACCTATTAATCTGTCTTAAATAACCCTCAAAACTTTGTCAGACGTGGGGGAACGTTCTTTGGTTAGGTCGTTTATGCTCTGCCTACCCCATAAGGGTTAAGGCTTGATCATATGTATGTATGTATGTTAGTTGTTTATTTCAATGAAAAATAAATCCTCCACTGCATCATGATACTGCATTAAGGTTATAGTAAGTTAAAGGTTAAATACCAGGTGTAAGGGATAGCGTCCCTCAAAATGATAGGGGTTGCTCAGTCAACGACACTGAACATCTATCAGCAGGATTTTATTTCAGGAAGTGAAACCAAAATTTGGATTTTCCATACAAATTGTCAGATCGAGGTGAACACTTTGTATGGAAAAGCCATTTTATTTTACTTCCTGCAATAAAAAACTTGCTGATCGTTGTTCAGTGTCGTTGACTGAGCAACCTCTATCAGTTTGCGGGACGCTGTACTGTAGTAGGTACACCGCTTGTGATGCTCTTCAGTCCATTTTCTATTTAAAGATCCGAAATTCAACTTTTTCATCCTCCTTTCTTCGTCTTTGCCATAAAAGTTCGAGATAAACAGAACAAAACCGTTTTACTTACGAATCCCTATTTATAACCTAAGCCTGTTATCGGATTTCATTGATCAATTGCATTGCTGAACTTCTGTCCGTGAGTTGTTCTTTGCCTGAGATTATGGTTTTGTTTGGGGCAGAAGGGAATTGTCTATAATGAGAAAGATCATTTTGAAGAAGTTAAAGTAGCCACCAAAGATATAAGGCCTGTATTTATAATCAGCACTTGAGACTGACAGCAAGTTTGAGTTCGTATCAGAAATGTCATTTTGGTACATTATGACCTGTCAAATACTAAATACTGCTCTCAATATTGCTATGCACTAAGCATTTTTCCACAAGTCGTGGCATTGGGCCAAACTAATATCATATTAAATATCGGTGTAGGTATTTTGAATATATATTGAATATATGTGTCGAAAGTAATGTTTATTTTCATACTTTATTTTTATACTATTTTATAATTTAAGTTATATAGTATTTACTATAAAAATGTGCTTGTTAAACTACTGTTAAATAATCCACCTCTATTCTTGTTTTGTATTTAAATTTAGTTAGACTTATTTTAAGTTATCGAATAATGGAACAAGTTAGCTGTCCACATTCCACTTTTAATTTTGGCTTCACAGAATACCAGCGCTGTAGTTAGCCTTCCTACTTACACACATGCTGAGTAGAGACCTTTTTTGTTCCCATTACACAACTTAGTATAAGTATAATTTTACACTAAGTAATATGTGATATTTGTGTTGTGGAACGAAATAAATTTATTTCTATTATTATTTTCTATATTGAGATCGCTTTAGAAATACGGGCCTTAGTGTAAAAAATTAAAAATTCGAATCGCATCATAACAAATTACAATGCTGTTGATCTATTAGCTAGCAAAGTTTCACCTTCGCCAGAAACATACATTGTCTTGTCATTCATCATCCCCATAGCCTTATCCCGTATCTCTCAGGGTCGGCTACCTAATCTAGGTGATTGAACGAGGGTACTGGTTTTCACATAGAGCGACTGCCATCTGAACCCAGAAGGGAAACCAGAACCAATCCTAGATTAGGTCAGAGTTTTCAAGCCGCCAATGCTTAGCACTTGGCCTCTGACATGGCTTAGTGACTAAAATCTACGGTATTAAACTATTTTATCCGGGTCCAACGTCTTAATGCGCCTTCCGAAGCACAGAAAAAGCGCTGAGTAAACGTAGATATGAATTTCGAACCGAAAAACAAATTGGTACGTGGTGGGATTCGAACCACGAGCTCAGGAGGCAGCGGCCTTATTCACTACACCATCGGGCTCTCATGTCATTGTCTTGCAAATTAGCACACATGTTTGTTTCGCCTCTTCTATTAGGACCATTTCAAAATCATCATTTTATTTTATTATTTTTGAGGTAGATGCAAATACTGTAAATATTTATTACATTTTCATTTTCATTAAAAAGTCTAATTTAATTATAAATAGTACTTACCTAGTCAGAGAAGGTATATTTTTCTTAGAAATAAGAAGATGAGTAGAACTCCATCCCGGAAAACTAATGAAACGTAATTTTCTCAGAAACGAGATCGCTAGATTGCTTTTCTGTTATTATAATATAACGTGATAACCAGTTTAATTTGTTACATAATATAAAAAAGAATGAAAGTTAGCTATGACAATCGTAATTAAAAATAGTTTCTTTTTGCATTATACAATTTTAACTTATCTTTATGAACAGGATTAAAGCTGGCGACTACTTCACCGACAAGAGCAAAGCTCTTAAATTGATGATGATATAGTTATTTTTATACCTAAGCTTCGTAGTTGTAATAACAAACCATGTCGCTTACATAAAAAAAAATAGTAAGCGCGTTTGTGCTCTGTATTCGCTTCGTATCCGAGCAAAATATTATGGATTGGCACAAAATGTATGACAGCTTCCATATATTTTTTCACGGATGCGACCCGAATACGGAGCAGTGCAAAAACGCCTTAGAGCCGTATTAAAAACTGTAACATTATTGTTGTTTTATGATTGGGGTGAAGCTTTGAAATGGAGGCATAATTTAGATCTCATTTATTTTTCAAAACCATTTCATAGCTCTACAGGGTTACCATTTAATTCAGTACAGAAACTAATAGCTAGCCCTAACTAAAGAAAATACTTTCAAAAAATCTTATTCATTAGTTTTTCGGTGGAACTCTTTAGAAAAACTCGGTCAAAGCCAGCAAAAGCAAGGAAAAGTTACTATTCGTCCGTCCAGAGATGCAGTCATTTGATTTTATTTTAGTGCAATCCTTTTCAACAGTTTCATTTGGCTCGGTTTGAAAACAAAATTTTAAAGTAACGTAACTTTTTGAATGCCAGTAGTTTTAATTAGTTTTAAATAAATAAGGTTGTTTTCCGCTAACCTTTGTCGATGTTATCATGTGGACCTCTGCTGCCCATTCATTTAGATTTTAGAAACTTTTCACGGCACTCGCAAGTCAAACTTTGAAATCAATTAAGAAGAGACAGGGTAATGATACCCTAAGCCGGATCCACAGGGGTTTTTTTTCTATCATCTCCAAAATCTCCCATTGTTTTGTTCAGCAAAATTTATTTAACACTGAAAATCTAAATTATATCACTTATTTATTTGAATTAATTATACATTTCCATTCAAGCGGATAACAGTGACCGCATTGTTTGTGGCGATGATTAGTGGTTTTCGTTTTGTTTGGTGATATTAATAATTTGAATTATTTTGAATAAAATGAGGTTTATTTTCTCAAAATCATAGTCTATGGATATTCTCGAGCCTTTAATTCGTCTACTTACGAGATGTGTATTTTTTCTCACGATTGCACCTAAGACTTACCTGTAGTTATGTGTAGGTACAGACTACAGGCCACGGACAGAAACACGAACTTGTGTTAACTACAGGTTTACTATGCTGAACTGACGCACATGTAAGGCTAGACTGCACTGTATGAAAATGTATGAGAGGCACAGCGCTGATTTGGCACTGAAGCTGCAGCGGAGCGGCGCGGCGCTTCACGAAGCTTCACGGCGTGGCAATGTCAGTTTATACATTTTGACAGATTCTGTCGCTCAGTGTCGCGCCGCTGCTCCGCTGCAGCTACGTCATAGTGCGGTCTAACTTTAAAGGCAATGCAAAACTGCAGTCGTAAAATAAAATATCTTTATGAGTACATTGATGATCATTATCTAGGCTCGCTAGTTGCTAGTGAGCCAACAAAACTGCGCCGCAAAGGTTTCTTTCAGATAAGCCTGAGGTTGACTCGAGGTTCTCAGAGTGTGTCATTAGAGCGAAGGAGGTTCACTAATTGGGCGACCTCCTCTACTAAAGGAGCTTGGCACAGCTCCGTGACTTAAGAGACCTGTGGTAATGCGCATCAATGTCCTAGTTTGTATGTGGAATAACATATAACTTAGGTATGGCCTTAGGGCAAGCACTCCAGACAAGCCTCCGATTGTTGTACTACATGCACAAAAACGTGTTCATACAAGTTTGAAATGGGTTTGTGTGCGTGCTACCGCCTAGCGCCTAGACGAAACAGCTCACGTACCACGGTGAGGTAACATTTCAGATCGGGGGTGGGAGTGCCTCTTCTTTAGCGTTAACCTATATTATATTTTCGTTGCCTTAGGGGTGTTTTGCATGCTGTTCTGGAGTGAGAGTCATAAAAACCTTAGAATGTGTCAGCTGGTTTTTCTTCCGAGCATACTGTCACTATAATCTTCGTTTTTGTATGACTACTTATAGTATTTCCAATTCAGATTTAGAATAAAGGTAAACAAAGTTTAATGTCTTTTTATTCAAAAACACATTTCAAAAATAAATTAATACGTGTTGGCAAATTAGTTTAGTTACTAAAACTTCTATTTTCATTATATTGTTATATTTAATAGCCGAAACTTATTTTAGAAACAAGATCTCCAATTAAAAGACATGAAACTTTGTTTACCTTTTTTCTTAAACCGAGTTGGAAGTACTATAGAAGGCCTCTGACATGGTATGATCTACAGCTGCTATTAGAGTAACATACGGAAGTAAAGGTGCTTGCATGGTGTGCTGGACTGGGAGCCATAAAAATCCTTAGAATGCGTCAGCTGCTTTTTTTTGGGAGCATATTGTCACAATTGTCCTCGTATACCTTACCATGGAGGATACGGGAGATGGCCTAGTACCCTTCCAAAGGTATTAAGTAGACTGTAGTTCGAGGTCGCTTAGGAGTGACAGTTCACAGAACACAAACTATATTGAAAACTGATTGGATTACTTGTTTGTATTGAAAGGAGCCCTAAATACAATACTAATAAGTTAGCCTATCAGTTTTCATTATGAATAACATTTGTTTATCGTTTAGTGTTAAAACAAACTATGTTGTCTTAAAATCACTTTTACAAGCATTTATGATTTAATTTCACTAATAGAGAAAAAATACACACATGCGCATGGCTGCCGGTCAACGAATACTAACTCTGACGGAGAGAAAACAGAACACCATCAACAAAATTAAAAAGTTACAATTTACATAGCAAAGAGTTTTTATGTTGTTTCCAACAATCTGCTATACGTTTGACACGGTTTTAGTTACAGCTAATAACAGATACTGGATTATTTTACTTATTGGACAATGCTATCGATTCTTAGAGCGCCCGACTTAACTAAATCTTAACTAAAATTATTGGCGTCCCTTTCTGTTTTCTCATGGCAGAAAATGATAGACTTATATTAGTTAAATTGTTATTTTTGCAACTCCGAATTGGTACCAATGGACACTCAAGATTCAGTTTGCAATATTTTATTCACTCTTGGCCCAATCCTTTCGAGTTTTATTAGCAATTTTGTATGTATCCCATAAAAATAAACTTGTGATCTCTAAATAGAGATTTCATGGCTCGATTTAAAAGACTACAAGAAGGAAATCGAGATACGCAACGCTTCAAATTCATGACACTTTTATTATCTCCCCTTCAACTTTTACAGTCTTATTATATGGAAATAAAATGCAAATAAGACACTTGCAAATGTCAACCTAAAAGACGTCGTTAAACAAGAAAGCGACACGTACATAATAAAACGCGCACGTTTTCAAAATGGCGTATTCTCAAAAACTGGTTATTTCCGGCTGTGAATTGGTTGTTTTGGTTTCAGGGTTATATCAGGTTAGACAATAAAATGCGTTACGTATGTTCTATTGGTATTTGATAATAATTTTAGCCAATATAAGGTAAAGCATAATTTGACTTGTTTTATAAAATTTTATCTTTGTTGTGGATTAGTAAACTTCAAATTAATAGGATCATTATCTTTTAAAACAAAACTGCTGCATGTTTATGTGCAATTTTGTGTTCTATATAATTATTATAGGTATAAAATTATTCATTCATGGCCGACAACCTGTTGCTACAGCAATATACCTTACAAATCAGCCTCTCTCTCGGAGGTCCCGGATTCGGTTCCCGGCGGGGGACAATGACTTTGTGTTGTTGTTTCTAGTTT
The DNA here is from genome assembly GCA_949820665.1 of Scrobipalpa costella. Lineage (NCBI taxonomy): Eukaryota > Metazoa > Arthropoda > Insecta > Lepidoptera > Gelechiidae > Scrobipalpa > Scrobipalpa costella. The sequence goes on from OX463303.1 coordinate 18,308,027, forward strand.
GGTTAGGACATTGCAGGCTGATCACCTGATTGTCCGAAAAGTAAGGTGATCCATGCTGTCGGATGGTCCTGCGCCTTATTTTACTCTGGTCGTGTCAGTCAATCTGTCCCATCAGAATAAGAGATTGAAGCAATAGAGAGTGCACCTGTGTGTAGCGCAAATACTTGGGCACTAAAAACAAGTCCTGCGCAGTTGGCTGATCTCCGCGAGATTGGCTGCCATCACCGAAAGTCAGTGGGAGAACTATTATTAACTTCGTTAGGGCCAACTGAAGCGTAAATCAATTTAAAAAATCCGTACTACTCTTAAGTATCGATATTTGTAATAGAAGTAGGTAATTTGATTCTAACTTATCATAACGTTTTACAAAAAATAACAGAGAAAATGAAATATCTCAAGACTTTTCGGAAAATCATATTACATACATACATATTATCACGCCTTTATCCCTAATGGGGTAGGCAGAGCGTAAACAACATAAAAAAGGCCGTTCCGCCACGTCTGACAAAGTTTTGAGGGTAAGATAGATTTGTAGGTATATTGCTTTAGTGACAGGTTGTCAGCCTCTCGCCTAAATTGCAATATACAGAATCCCTCGGATCCCCTAGCTGGTTTTTACAGCATACCCGGGAGGAAATGCAGGTGGCACATTCTATGTTTTTCTCTCGCTACCAGTCCAGCATGAAACATAACAACTATAAAGCCATGACGTGACTCCTGCTCTCAAAGATTACAGAAAACATACCCCTCGGGGCAGAGGGGAAGGGTTTCTCAAACATTTCCCTTCCCCTCTCTGCCCCGCGGGGGTATGTTTCTCAAATATTTCCCTTCCCCTCTCTGCCCCGCGGGGGTATGTTTCTCAAATATTTCCCTTCCCCTCTCTGCCCCGCGGGGGTATGTTTCTCAAATATTTCCCTTCCCCTCTCTGCCCCGCGGGGGTATGTTTCTCAAAGATTTCCCTTCCCCTCTCTGCTCCATGGGGGTATGTTTCTCAAACATTTCCCTTCCCCTCTCTGCCCCGCGGGGGTATGTTTCTCAAACATTTCCCTTCCCCTCTCTGCCCCGCGGGGGTGTTTCTCAAACATTTCCCTTCCCCTCTCTGCCCCGCGGGGGTATGTTTCTCAAACATTTCCCTTCCCCTCTCTGCCCCGCGGGGGTATGTTTCTCAAACATTTCCCTTCCCCTCTCTGCCCCGCGGGGGTATGTTTCTCAAACATTTCCCTTCCCCTCTCTGCCCCGCGGGGGTATGTTTCTCAAACATTTCCCTTCCCCTCTCTGCCCCGCGGGGGTATGTTTCTCAAACATTTCCCTTCCCCTCTCTGCCCCGCGTGGGTATGTTTCTCAAACATTTCCCTTCCCCTCTGCCCCGCGGGGGTATGTTTCTCAAACATTTCCCTTCCCCTCTCTGCCCCGCGGGGGTATGTTTCTCAAACATTTCCCTTCCCCTCTCTGCCCCGCGGGGGTATGTTTCTCAAACATTTCCCTTCCCCTCTCTGCCCCGCGGGGGTATGTTTCTCAAACATTTCCCTTCCCCTCTCTGCCCCGCGGGGGTATGTTTCTCAAACATTTCCCTTCCCCTCTCTGCCCCGCGTGGGTATGTTTCTCAAATATTTCCCTTCCCCTCTGCCCCGCGGGGGTATGTTTCTCAAACATTTCCCTTCCCCTCTCTGCCCCGCGGGGGTATGTTTCTCAAACATTTTCCTTCCCCTCTCTGCCCCGCGGGGGTATGTTTCTCAAACATTTCCCTTCCCCTCTCTGCCCCGCGGGGGTATGTTTCTCAAACATTTCCCTTCCCCTCTCTGCCCCGCGGGGTATGTTTCTCAAATATTTCCCTTCCCCTCTCTGCCCCGCGGGGTATGTTTCTCAAACATTTCCCTTCCCCTCTGCCCCGCGGGGGTATGTTTCTCAAACATTTCCCTTCCCCTCTCTGCCCCGCGGGGGTATGTTTCTCAAACATTTCCCTTCCCCTCTCTGCCCCGCGGGGGTATGTTTCTCAAACATTTCCCTTCCCCTCTCTGCCCCGCGGGGGTATGTTTCTCAAACATTTCCCTTCCCCTCTCTGCCCCGCGGGGGTATGTTTCTCAAACATTTCCCTTCCCCTCTCTGCCCCGCGGGGATATGTTTCGTGTAATCTTTCAGAGCAGGAGTCACGGCTTAAAGTCGTTCAAATCTAGACTACCTATGTGTAATAAAATATTTTATTATTATTATATTATCTTCTATGCTGGAATAGGAGCGAGAGAAAAGCATAGAATGTGCCAGCTGCATTTCCTCCCGGGCATGCTGTAAAAATCAGCTAAGGGATCTGAGGGCAGCATATTGCAATTTAGGCGATAGGCTGACAGCCTGTCACTATAGCAATATACCTATAATATCTTAAATAACCCTCAAAACTTTGTCAGACGTGGCGAAACGACCTTAATTGCTCTGCCTACCCTATTAGGGATAAAGGCGTGATTATATGTATGTATGTATTATTATTATTATTTAACAATTTATTGCAAACAAATGAACATACATAGGACACAAACATAAAAAAACAATAGTACAACAGGTACAGCTTATCTCTAAAAAGAAATCTCTTCCAGCTGACCTACGGTAGTGAGAGTACATAAGTGAGGCAGATATTTTATTTAAAAACCAACTGTACCAATATGAAAAATGTTTTGCAGTGACATAGTTTAAATTTTTCAGACCAATGAATTGCGAAACCAAACAGAGAATTGATATGCTCTTCATATTTTATTCATCGGTATACAAAAAAGCTGACCGGTTATTTTATTTTTTGTATTCAATCAAACAACACATGTTTTATTTATTCTATGTCTTGCCTATACAAACATTATAAAAGGGAATGTTTTATTTTATGTTACTTAAAAATAAACTTTTGTTTAGTTACTAGAGCAATATTTTTAGAAATTCTTTCATAAGAACCAACTAACTTACCTAGTTCTAGTATCTACTTAGGTTTATCTGATGGCAGCAACACACAGGCGTTTTTTACTGCGCGCAAGGTTGCGCTCAACACGCTGTCAACGTCACGCTTGTCTTTTTGACACGCGTTGCATTGCACACTACGCGCGCGTAGCGAGGAAGTCCACGTCGGCGCATCCCTCAGCCAGTATGCGAGCGTAGCGCGTAAGGTCACGCGTGTGTGTTGTAGGCCTAGGCAATGCAAAAAGCATTGACAACGTGTTGAGCGCATCCTTACGCGCAGTAAGTGACGCCTGTGTCTTGCTGCACTAAGGTTACAACGCCACGATAAAAATACACGCGTGAAACACTAAGGTTACAACGCCACGAGAAAAATACACGCGTGAAACACAATTTGATAGTTAGTTGGAAAATACTTGGTACGCGCTTGTTTCGTCCAAGGCCCTAGGTTTTATTTTATAATACCAGAAAAAAATATGCTGTTCGTTTAAATTGTTAATAGCTGGGACTGTCGAGTGTCCAGTGAAAATTACAAGGTAGAAAGCGGAAGTTTATCTTTTTTAAAATTATTTTCAATGTAATTTACAGTTATGTTTTTATTCTTCCAGCCTACTTTCTGATCCTCAATAAAACAAACTATGGAAAGTGTATTGAAGAAGACGAAACTGAACACTATATTACCAACTCTTGCTTTTGGCTCTACGTTACACATTCTACAAATAAATACTTCAAAAAACATTGTAAAAAGTGAGTACAATTTGATACATTGTATCATTTTAACCAATTTTCATGAATATTTGGGTACTAAAATTTTACTGCATTTGACTTGCAAAAATATTTAAACGACGTCAAAAATTTACGTACGTATTTCGCTGCTTGACACAAAAACGCAATGTTTTGTTTTAGTAGAAACTTTGTGTATTTTTATTCGGTTAGCAAAAAAAAGAGAAAAACTGTGTGTTATTTATCTTTTTTAAAGATAGTATTTTAAGAACTAAATTAAGTATTTTTCGTTCTAGAACTTCTGCATGTTTACCCGTGTGGTAATTTGTTTAGTAAGGTTGTTTGAATTAAGGTGTAATATGTCACCCTAACCTCGACTCTGTCTCTGTCGTCCCTGATCAAGTCTGAAAACCCGACAAAAAGTAAATCCTTCTCAACTTTGTCTAAAAATATACAAACAATGGGCTCGATTCTACATACCACCAGCTAAAACTAAAATAAAATCTAATCTACTACGTACAGGCGATTTATACTCTTTAGTTTTACACTTTGTCCGCTAGATTTTGACGCGATTTTGCACATTTCCCCAGAATTTCTGTTAATTTTATCCGCCATATCATATGACGGTGAATTAAAATGACAGATAACGCATAAAACCGCATACTGTAAATCAAAAACCAGAGACAATAATGTCCTGTCCTTTTCTAATGTTTTGTGTCTGAAAGTGACAAAAAGATTTAAATTTTAGTTTTAGCCGACAAATCTAGAATCGAGCCCAATTTTGCAGTATGATTTACCAACCATTACCATCAATCCTGTTAAAACCTCCCATAAACAACCGAAGAAAGTTACAACTCCAAACTGTATCGTATTTCGAACACAACTTTCTTACAAAGTTGCGTCACTTTAAAGTAATAGCTTGCAGTTATAGTAACTGAACCACAACGACGTAAGAACAACGTTGTAACTAAAGTTACGATACATTTCTTCTGCAACTAAGTATCAAAACGTATCTATTTACTACTTCTGTTAGGAGTTTTATAACATATTTTACATCTTATTTATAGCGGCGAAGGTTGTAAAGTTGCAATGATAAAAGCGTCTATTCCAGGATTTACAATTTTAACTTCACTCCACTATACAAAAGCAATCGTTGGTTTGCAATATAAGTTTACTGCGAGGTATTTATGATACTCGTAGTAGGTCATTGAGCAGATAGTTATGAAGTGAAACTATGACAGATCATCATCTACCTAGCCTTATCACGTATCTCACGGTGTCGGCTACCAAATCTAGAGGATTGAACGAAGGTACTGGTTTTTACATAGAGCGACAGCCATTTGACCTTCGCAACCCAGAAGTGAAACCAGACCCAATCTTAGATTTGTCAGAGTTTTCAAGCCGCCAATGCTTAGGTCGATAGACTCGATACCCGCTCGACAGAAGAAGAAGCACTGACATCTGACATGAATTTTTGTTCCGCCTCTATTATTTCTTATTAAAATTTAACCATCACAAAAACAAGAACATAATTTTCTTTTCTAATCATTCAAAATATCTGGTCGAATAGCATTTAAAGATAGGACGTTCTTAGAGTTGCCAGATACATTGCCAATTTATCTGAGCCAATCGTAAAAAATAGGCTGATGCACGAGCAATAAATCCAATGATTTGAACACGCAGTCATGTAAAAGCTGATTGCGTTTAGAAACCATACTATAAACTATCGAATAAATCAAGCTTTTGCCCTGTAAGTGGGTATTTGCTTTATTTTATGATGTGTGAAAGTGTGAAAGCAATATCTCAGCTTGAGTTATGGCCAGACCGTTTATTTTTATTAAAGGCTTATCTTTTTCTAAGCGTTAGGTGGAGAAAAACTTATTGTAAAAAAATATGGTTTAGAATTTTTCGCTTTTTCATAAATTTAAATACATACATACATACATAAAATCACGCCTTTATCCCTTACGGGGTAGGCAGAGCGTAAAACGCCTCTTAAAAGGCGCTTTTGCCACGTCTGACAAAAACTGAGGGCAATTTTAGATTGTAATGTGTATTGCTGTAGTGACAGGTTATCAGCCCATCGCCTAAATTACAATACACTGTAACCCTCGAATCCCTTTTGCTGACTTCTACAGCATGCCCGGGAGGAAAGGCAACTGGAACATTCTATGTTTTTCTTTCTCTCCCAGTCCAGTATGGCAGATATATATTCATAAATTTGATCTAATCAAAATCGTATTTTAACGCGTTTCTATCAATGTAGCTTGTGAGAATTTACAATCTTGTTTATTAATTTATCATAAGCATATTCTATTAAACAAATATTAATAACTTTGGCCAAGAAACAATGGGATCAAAAAATAATGTACTCCCAATTTAATTAAATAATCAAATCAATTTTGTGTCAAAAATGTTTCACGTTTTTTATAAGTATGACAAAAAAAAACTATTTAAAATGATTGCTGAGACAAGGAAATATATAACCTCTATCTTCTTACTTAACTTTTTAATGTTTAAATCTTTTTGGACCACGGAATAAATGGTTTTGATGCGGTTGAATGTTTGCGACTTTTTAATTTATCGCGACGGCCATAGGCGTCGTGATAAATTGTTTCTCCCGTGTTCTACCTCATTTACTCCCAACAAAACTGATGGTGACCTATTCTTCTTTGATAAAGGAGGTAAATAGAAACACGTATAGACCGGATAGAGTCAGGTGACCTGGAAAATATTGTGAAAGTATAAAAAATAGATCCCTCAGAGTTGCTTTTTTTACCTGCCGCAGGCTGGTCTTTTTTATTTTATATAACATACATACATATAATCACGCCTTTATCCCTAATGGGGTAGGCAGAGCGTAAACAACTCAAACGAAGGATGTTGCGCCACGTCTGACAAAGTGTTGAGGGTTATTTAAAATATATTTGCAGGTATATTGCTGTAGTGCCAGGTTGTCAGCTCATCGCCTTAATTGCAATGTACTGAAACTCTCGGATCCTTTAGCTGTTTTTTAAAGCATGCCCGGGAGGTAATGCAGCTGACACACTCTTTGTTTTTCTCTCGCTCCCAGGCCAGCATGGAAGAAATGTATTTTAGATAATGAGGATAAAATTATCAAAACATAAAGTGGGTAATGTTGATAGAAGTATAATTTTGTTGAAAGGAAAATGAAATGTTTTTACCTTGTAAGAAAATCCTTTAAATTGAATGTATACCTAATTATTCCTTGCCGCAACTTAAAATAAGGGTTAAATGTGGTGGTTATTTTGACCTTTTTTGGCATACGTCCTACGGTTAAGTGCTAATGTTTAGCTTAATGAAAATTTTTTTCATGTGGCAAATTGTTCAAATTATAAATAAATGGCTTCTAGTTATACAGTTCTGTACTTAATCGATCAGTTCAACTTTAAAAACGTTACACTCCATATTTTTCTGACAAACCTAGAGAACAAACTTAAATCACTACTCAAAGAAAAATGTTGTAACGAACTACACGAAAAAGGAGTTACTAAGATCATAAATTGTACAACTTAATAATCAAGATAATATCTCTAAAAAATCCTTGGTTTGCAGATTTGTAGAGCAATTGAAAATCGTACCTATTATATTAAGAAAATTCATTATAATAAAATGATTTGTTTGATTCTATTTAGCAACGTAAACTGATAATCTTGGGCGTACTTAGCTACCGAAAAATCTTAAAGTTTTCTTTCAACTGAGAGTCTGCAGGCTTTTCCTCCAAGTTTTTACTTCGATGAGACAGTGACAAATTCTCGCATTAGGATGAGGGGACGCAAGCACCATACCTACAGCTACCTACCTTAGGGTTACCACAAACCGACTGCATAAATTTACTAGATGAAAAATGGATGAGATCAGTTTATCACACTCTTGTCGAATAAATAGGACTATAATAAAAAGTAACTATACCTATGAAGATTCAGATTTTTTTTTTTTTTTTTTTGAGTTATTTAAATCCACAAACAAGTGATTAACTTGTACGTCATTTCTGTTTATTTTAAACTAGCATTCCGCCCGCGGTTTCACCCACGTTAAATGAGTTTTTTCCGTGGAAATGAAGGCTCCCGCGGTGAAAAGTAGCATATATCCCATTCCAGAACCTAACTTGGTATATAATGTGCTATGAGTGTGATCGTGTTTGTTATGCATTTATAATATTAGTGGTAAAATGTATTCCGTTTTTTTTAATCGTTTTTTTTTTCTTCAAGCCAATACAGTATCGGTATGCAGTCGCAACGCAGTCGTGCCGCTGCCTATCTGCAAAGGCTCTTAATATAGCATTATAGCCTTTTAGCTATCTACCCTCAGCTGAGGTCATTGAAGGGCCGGGGATAACGCGGGGGTGGATGGATAAAAGTGAATGAGTGAAAATGCCGACACTGTATAGTGAAAGGGCGCAAACTTGGAGATTATAGGAAAATAGTGAAAATTGATTCGCGGTAGGTAGATCAAGATGCGGTCAGGTTAGAGTAGCATCATCAAATAATGTTCTTACTTAGAGGCGTTGTAAAAGGTAACTAAGGGATAAATCCAGGGAATGGGAAGCAGCGCTTCCTTTGGAAGGTCTTTTTCCGTCGAGTGGGTATCGAGTCTATGGACCCGATGAACCCTTGTGTCAGAGTTTTTAAACCGCCTAGTAGAACAACTATCAGGCCTCTGACATGGTTTTGTGTAACGACCACTATCAAAGATAGCGACCGGGACCGACGGCTTAACGTGCCCTCCGAAGCACGAAATCTTTTTATTTTCGGACAATCAGGTAATTCAGCCTGCAATGCCCCAAACTGGGGAAAAATTCACAAAGTAATAAATTCTCAAATATCAACTTTGTGTTTTGCCCCCTGGGAATCGAACCCACGACCTCCGAATCGGGAGTCCATGGCACTAGCCACTAGACCACGGAGGCACTTATCTTTGTGTGATGAGTACTTTTTTTTTTAGGTGACATGATGGAATTTTGACCCACAGAAAAAACTGTATTTTGCTATTAGTTAATGACAGTAGCCGTATTCGCTCGAACTCCAATGCGCATACAAAATTGCAACTTTCGCATGCGATTTTCATACAATTTACCGTGCGAATGTTAGTCTTTCGTATGCAAATTCGATTCGACTGATTCAAAAATACGGCTCCAGATTGTTAGCCTTTTTCTTAAATTTTAAACGACTCCATTTACGGTTTACAGTAGATGATGTTTTTTTTTACATACATACATAAAGTCACGCCTTAATCCCTAATGGGGTAGGCAGAGTGTAAATGACCTAAACAAAGGTGTGACAGAGAGAGGGTTATTTAAGATATATTTGTAGGTATATTGATGTAGTGACAGGTTGTCAGCCCATCGCCTAACTTGCAATATACAGAAACCCTCGTAATCCTTTGCTGGTTTTTACAGCATGCTCGGGAGGAAATGCAGCTGGCACATTCTATGTTTTTCTTTCACTCCCAGTCCAGCATGGAAGGATGGCCGCATTGCTTTCTTCAATCAAACTGAATCGCACTCCTATTAGTATGATATCTATGTCACAGCTTATAATTATCACTCGGCTTACGTATTAACTAAGCTTCCAAAAATATCTATTTTGGAGTCAAATATTCAACTTAGCTTCCGGCCTTAAGTGCTTAAGCACAAAGCTGTTGGAAGTATGCCAGACAGTAGTCGTGAGGAAAAACAATTCTGCCATTTTGAGTGTTGGTTTTGGTTTCGTGAATATACGGCAGGTAAATTTCTGTCTGTAAAATATAAAAATACTATCTCTACAAAAGATCTACCTACACATTTAATTTTTTTCCTACCAGCCAACAAATGCAGGTAAAAATTACTTTACATGAGCCAGCTAAAGGTGGAGGTAGGTAACAGTTGCCATCCTAATTTTGCTACTACCTTAAAAAGGGCAAAGGTGCAAAAAGATTAAACCGATCCCTTTACAAATACTGGTACCTAATAGATTTCATCGAATGGTTAAAACCATCGAACAAAAATACGTGTAAGTATTTACCAACTTTCAAGCTATCGGTCAATATTGAACAACCTAAATCAGACTTCAAAATAACAAATTCAATTACCTTTTCAAACCAAGCGGGCAGTAAGCGAGATCTGGTTAGGACGGGACCCTTAGTTTGGTTCTTTACCTACTCGTGTGTTTTAAAATTTTGTCATGTTGTACATAACCATTATTCTTATTCCCATATTAAATTTTCTATTCCCATGCTGGACTGGGAGCGAGAGAAAAACATAGTATGTGCCAGCTGCATTTCCTCCCGGGCATGGAGTAAAATCCAACTTAGGGATCCGAGGGTTCCAGTATATTGTAATTTAGGCAATGGGCTGACAACCTGTCACTACAGCAATATACTAAAAATCTATCTTAAATAACCCTCAAAACTTTGACAAACGTGGCGGAAACGTGGCCTACCCCATTAGGGATAAAGACGTGACTATATGTAAGTATATATGTACATTGCCTATTGCAACCATACATCACAGTTAGTACAGTTATAGAGGAAAAACTCCTTTCAATCAAAAATAAATCATAATCTAGCTCGGTAGCTCTGACCGGCGATGACGTTATAGCCTTAGCATGTACCTGGGTAGTTTTCCTGATTGACGGAAATAACACGAATATGTTCCATGATAAAAAATAAACAAAGATATAATAATTTTACAGCTACAAGCTTTTAAATGTGAATAATATGTAACTCTTTGGATGTGGGTCACTTAATTATATTTAAAAAAAAAACTTTTTTTATGTAATAGTGATAATAAAATCCGTCAAATCATTTCCGTTAAGGAGAACTACCCACCTAAGCAAAAATGCACCGAACTATCGTCATATTATCGCCATTTTCTTGCCTAAGTTCTTTCTGGATCTTATGACATCATAATGAATGATCAAAGTGTTAAGTCTAAACTTCTAAAATTACCAAGGTCCATACATGCGTGGAGACCGAGGGGCACGAGTCTACCCTGAAACAGGGCGATTGGGCCGTAGTCAACCACGTGGGCCCAGTACGGATTGGTTGACTTCAAACACAACTTTTGAATTTCTTCGTAGGTGTGTGCAGGTTTCCCCACGTTTTATTCCTTCAGCGTAAAAGTGCCGAATAAACGATATAGAGAGCCCGATTGTGTAGTGGATAGGGCCGCAGTCTCCTTTGCAGGAGATAGTGGTTCGAATCCCACCACAATACCAATGTGTTTTTCGGTTTCCGAATTTCATATGTACGTCCATTCGGCGGTTTTACGAAATCTTGTCTTAACTTGTTTAATTTGTCGAATAATAGCAGCAATGGAACACAAATAACATTGAAAACCTACCTGGAGTATCTTTGACCACGATACCTTTCAACCAGTCTAAAACTTTAGCTTAACACTAGCACAGTTTTATTTAATTATTTCACTACAAAACTGTAAAATCCAACGCATTTCAGCTTGCTGTGTTCAGTCGGTATGTAGAAACGTTAGTGCCTTTGAGGTTTGTGGTTAAGATCGCTCTATCGTTGGCTCAGTCACTTATTATTTATTTATTTAACAGTTTATTGTACACAGAAACATACACAGAACAATTACATAGGAATCAGAAACAACAGGTACTGCTTATTTCTAAAATGAAATGTCTTACAGCAGACCTAAGAAGTGAGATAGCATAAAACGTAAACGTTATGGCCTAGGAGAATGTCAAAAGCAATCTGTTTATTTATTTACTTCTAATATTTCGATGGAATTTTAGCCAACCATCTCTGAATATTTTTCGCTCCGCTAGTGGACTTAGTAATCATTTAAGTACAAAAAATACTCATTAAGGTCACTTACTAGTAAAAAAGAACATAATTCACTAAAAACGCAGTGCATCGAAAAACCTGTCCAACAGTATCAAGAATAGTAATTAAGAAAATTTAGAACCTTATTAATTAGCGATTCATAGTTCGTTGTAGTAACTGGAAGAAAAATTGCCGTCGGTGGCTGTTATTCGCAATTTTTTTCCCTGTTACTACAACGAACTATGAATCGCGAATTTATATCGTTCTAAATTATAATAATTACTATAACTTGATTTTGTTGGATCGGTTATTCAATTCACTGCGTTTTAGTGAATTATGATTTTTTTTACTAATGGTTGCGCGCACTTGGCTAGTATCGTCACCTAAATGGCAGAGTTACCTCTATAAAGTAGCACAATATTTGCGCCAACACCTTGTGTATCACTCATAAAGAATGTGAGTGTATTAAAAGATAAAACTTCTAAGGTACATGCGTCAGTTTTGTTGAATGACACACATCAATTTATCAAAAAGGATCAAGTAAATTAATAAGCCCTTGAGTATCGCGTGCACCACACACGTTCACGTTACAAAGCGGTGGCAGCGATCCGGAATAATAAAATGTTTTGTGCTTGTTCAGTCTGATATAAAATAAACTGTTGAGTATTAAATGTTTTATTTAAGGGGAGCCCCCTTTAAAGATATAATTTTATACTCAACAGTTTATTTTGCTATTTTATTTTGCTGGCCTGGGAGCGAGAGAAAAACATAGAATGTGCCAGCTGCATTTCCTCCCGGGCATGCTGTAAAAACCAGCTAAGGGATCCGAGGGTTTCAGTATATTGTAATTTAGGCGATGGGCTGACAACCTGTCACTACAGCAATATACTTACAAATCAATCTTAAATAACCCTCAAACTTTGTCAGTCGTGGCGAAACGATCTTTTTTTTAGGTCGTTTACGCTCTGCCTACCCCATTAGGGATAAAGGCGTGATTATATGTATGTATGTAGATTATTTTATGCCCGCCTTAAATATAACATTTAATACTCAACAGTTTATTTTAAGGGAGCCCCCATACAACAAACGTGATTTTCTGTCTATCACCAGGGTATATCTCATGAACCTTGATAGTTAAAGTTGATTTTTTTGCAGTTCATGTATTTCTGTTGCCGCTGTTATAAAAATATTAATTAAATACTAACGCTAGAATAAGTTGCTACTAACAAATATATGGACTTTTTAATTGGTCTGAAATACTTCCATGCTGGACTGGGAGCGAAAGAAAAACATATAATGTTCAAGCTGCATTTCCTCCCGTGCATGCTGTAAAAACCAGCTAAGGAATCCAAAGGTTTTAGTATGTTGCAATTTAGGCGATAGGCTGACAACCTGTCACTACAGCAATATACCTACATATCTATCTTAAATAACCCTCAAAACTTTGTCAGAAGTGGCGGAACGACCTTTGTTTAGGTCGTTTACGCTCTGCCTACCCCATTAGGGATAAAGGCGTGATTATATGTATGTATGAAATAAAGTATTTGAATAAACACAAAGGGGAAAATTAATATTACTTACTATAAAAGGTACAATTATCCAAAAAATATTACCTGGAAAAAGAAAACGAGGTGTTATTAAAGATGTTAACAGTCAAAAATGGTAATGATTTCTTGAGGACACAACTTAACTAAATCTTGACCTAAATCACCATTATTATTGTATTTCCGTCAGAACTACAGCTGCCAATTTTCATCACGCTACTTACTACGCTATCCTTGGAAGATGATAAAATTACTTAGTTACTTTAGATTCCATTACATAGTTAGTTACATACAAGAGAGCCCGTTGGTGTAGTGGATAGGGCCGCTGCCTCCTGAGCGGGAGTTCGTGGTTCGAATCCCACTACTTACCAATGTGTTTTTCGGTTTTCGAATTTCATATGTACGTTTATTGGGCGCTTTTTCCGTGCTTCGGAAGACACGTTAAGCCGTTGGTTCCGGTTAATATCGTGTAATACCGTAGATGTTAGTCGTTAAGCCATATCAGAGGCCAGTGCTTAGCATTGGCGGCTTGAAATTTCTGACCTAATCTAGGATTGGGTCTGGTTTCCCTTCTTGGTTGCAGAGGTAAGATGGCAGTCGCTCTGTGTAAAAACCAGTACCCTCGTTCATACCCCTTGATTAGGTAGTCGGCCCGTGAGATACGAGATAAGGCTTGGGAGGTGACTTAGGTACATATAGGTCGAACTAAAAAGAGTGTTAAAAAGGTTATATTTTTGGGCACGTGCGGGGGCTGCTGCCCCCCCTAAATCCGCCCTTGCTCTTTGTCTTTTGTATCTCGATGAACTCAACACCTTCATTAAGCAGAAGCTAGTGTAGAGGCAAGGCTTGCTAAGCAGTTAGGTATGCAAGTTTAGAGGTAGAGTTGCAAGAATGTGTCGGCGGATTTGCAAGAATTTAAACCATCTGTTTACAATTTCCTTAAAAAGCACTATCGGCCTTCATCTTTGAGGTCACTGCTTTTGCAGACTAGAGTCATGAGTGAGAAAACACATCTCCAATAAAAAATGCTTTGTAGTTGGAAAAATTCTAATTTTCCAATGCCGAATGAATTGCCTGCCATTAGAACAAGGACTCGGCGAGCATGCTAATAATCCACAACTGTTACAAAAAGGAACTCAATTACAGAAAAGGAAAGGTAAAAATTGCGACAAAACGATTATTTTCTTTTAAGTGCCATTAAGATTTTTTTTGTTTTAGGCTCGTATCTTAAACTTGAGATCTATATTAGGTATAGATTTGACAGGCCAGTTTGTACTAAAATAACATTTCTGATACGAACTCAAACTCGCTGTCACTCATGAGAGCTGATTAAAAATATCTACCTACCTATAGAGCTTAATTTTTAAACCAGTGTTGAAGGTCTATCGTCGACAGAAAAAGAAAAGCCTACTTTATTTCTTGTGTAAGCATCTGGCTTAGAATATGGGTTGGCGATTAGTATCGCTTATCTGCTTAAAACAAAGCACCCTCATGGAGCAGAAAATGTCACCATCACAGATCATACCTAACATTTACGCACATAATGATATCTGTTCTATAGTATTCTATAGAACAGATATCATTATGTGCGTGTAATAGCTTATCGTCTTCCGGGGAAATGGTACCGGGTTCTATTCCAAGTTGACCTGATTTTAAATAAATAACTACTTATAAATAATATTTTATTCAGAACACCAACAGTTTGTACAGTTTATGTGTCTGTTCTGAGGCTGTTTCTTTTTTCTGTTTTACAACACCTAAATATTTAGGCTCTGCAATATCATTTAATTTATACCTGCGACTGTCAGCTCTTGGTGAAACTCCATTGTATGTTGTTATTTTTATAAAACCTAGCAATAACAAGCATTTTTGTACTAATCAAAATTCCAAGTAAGTTTTTGTTTGTAATTTCTCATATTGGTACCCATAGAGGAAAGTTCGGTTTTAAAATAAATCATTTATCAATGTGATCAAAATAGCTCCAGTTTCAGGTTGAGTTATGAAGTTCTTTTCCCATTTCTCCCCTGGGAATTCGCGTTTGTGGTTAACGACTTTATTTCAGAATCGTATTTATGTGTTATCCAAGCTCAGGGATTGAACGCATCTTCAGTCAAATATAAACTATCTATGTTGACAACTTATTAGCGACTATAGAAGAGTTATATATATTCTATGTAATATTTGCACCCATACCATTCTATTTCTTGTATCATCAGATAAATTACATTAGATGAAGGCGCTTTGTTTCCACTGAGCCATATCAAAAAACTACGAGACCTATTCCATCTCATCCATAGAAGAGAAACTATTTGGATTCGATAGGAATCTTTTTTCGTATTTGAATTGTTTGTAATTTCTTTAAAAAAATACCTAGGAGTAAATTAAATGTCTAGAGAAACCTGATAAAAGGGATTCTAAAACGATAACACAGGGTTGCCTGTGAATAAGTTCAGCTGAACAGGGATCGTTCAGCTGAACTTATTCACACAAAGCGGTGGTAGGCTCCGCAAGGGGCCGCCTGGCTCGCAACCACCCTCTCACCGGAGTCCGGCGCCAAACAGCTTGCTGTGTTTTGTCGATGCGTGAGATTGCCAGTGCCATAACAGGCATTTTCTTGGTGAGCTAGCTCCATCGTCGACTCTGTCACGGTCATCCTTGTCTAGAGTCAAGAGCAAACCCATTTTTATTTTTTTAAAAAAAAGCTCAAGAAGGCATAAATAATAGTGTCCTATTGCTGTCGCAAACGATAAAAGTTAACTTGGAAATATGTACTTTTAAATAAGTAATCAATATACCTTTAATAAACCTCATATAGCTATTGGAATTTGATAGCTTTTACACATTTTCGGCGCAATTATAATTAAAATATTGAACATTGTAACTTCAACCCTTGAGGTACCTTTTGGTAGAATATAGGAAGAATAATAAAATACCAGAAAATTGTCTGAACCTACAGCAAAATTTTCCTTGTTTATTAAAAAAACATAAAACGTTGACGTGTTTCATGCTCCCTTAAATTTCTGTAATGTTGGCAGAGAAAATAAGGATAACTTACTAACTAAATATTTTTCTAACGAAACTCCATCAGACCAGAAATGTAGAAGAAATTCAAATAGTAGGAGTACCTATAAGTAGCTGCTTAATACTTGTTTAGTTTGATGTACCAATATTTTAATTTAGGTTGTATAATAAATACACATATGAAATCACGCCTTTATCCCTAATGGGGTAGGCAGAGCGTAAACGACCGATACAAAGGACGTTCTGCCACGTCTGACTAAGTTTTGAGGGTTATTTAAGATAGATTGGTGGGTATGTTGCTAAATTTTAATATAAAGAAACTCTCGCTGGGGATCTCCTTAGCTGGTTTTTACAGAATTTCCGGAAGGAAATTCTGCAGAGCTAGCAAATTCTTTGTTTTTCTTTCGCTTCCAGTCTAGCATGGAAGGTCGTATAATACTTACCTATATAAAAGAAAAGCAATTCTGAAACTAAAACCTATACATAAGCTATACATTTTTAATAATGTTTTAGTTACGACCGCAAATTTACCGATCATTAAATATCATGGTTGATGTAAACCAAATTGAACCACATAGTACCGAATTTGACAGACCGCTTCAAAGAACCCAGTGAATAATGTGCAGCAAATCACACCATAAATTACCGCTTTAGGCTGTGGTTACAGTCAATCGGTTTGATTGGTAGTTCTAAATTAATCAGTTAGTGGTAGAAGTGAATTAAGTACAAATTGGGCTCGATTCTAGACTCTACCGACTAAAACTAAAATTATAACCTATCTGTTATTATCAAAATAATAAAATAGGAAAAGGACAGGTGATTTATACTCTATGGTTGTACACTGACTTGTGTCCGGTATATTTTGACGCGCTATCAATTTTATCCGCCATATCATATGACGACGGATAAAAATGACATATAAAGCATAAACCACCAACTACAAATAAAAAACCGGAGAGAATAGACCTCCTGTCCTTTTCCAATGTTTTTAGAAAGTGACAAATAGATTATAATTTTAGCTTTAGCTGGCAAATCTAGAATCGAGCCCATTGGAGGTCAGTTAGGAGCACAGTTTCATGACTTTAGCTTTAGGTAAATGTATTAGCCATTACTGGGTAAACCATGCGTCAACAGGTTAATGAAAGCCTTTTTATTTTTACTAAGTATGACGGGCGTTAGATATACATTACAATAGACAAACGTTTGCGTTTGTGTCGCCTATACATCAAAATCATTCTTCTTTTTCTTCTTTCACTTAAGACCTGGGCTCTTGTCGGTGGAGCAACTTCCAATTTCAAAATCATAGAAGAATATAAATCAAAGTTGTACAGAAATCATAATTTATCAACATGCATACTCGTACATATAATAACGTATTTATCCCTAATGGGATAGGCAGAGCGTAAACGATGGTAACAAAGCTCGTTCCGCCACGTCTGACAAAGTTTTGAAGGTTAGTTAAGATAGATGTGTAGGTATATTGCTGTGGTGACAGGTTGTCAGCCCATCGCCTAAATTACAATATACTAAAACCCTCAGATCCTTTAGCTGGTTTTTACCCACATGCTATGTTTTTCTCCCGCTCCCAGGCCAGCATGGTAGGATTTTTTCGTAAGAAGTTATTTCACGTACGACTCTATATCATATACCTCTAATAGCTGTTATGTCCTACTTGGCTATAAGTACTTCCATGACTTCCATGATGGGCTGGGAGCGAGAGAAAAACATAGATACACACTGATATACAATTCTGTTAAGATTTTTAATATAAATTCTGCCATGATCATGCTACGCAGATTGATAAATTATATATTATTTATCTAGTTTGGGAGACAGAGAACCTTATTAATATACTGGCATGTAAAAATTATAGCCTTAACTTGTTGATGTAACATTTTTAATGTAAATTTTATTATAAAAACATCATTATTTAAGTTCATTAGTATTTAAGTTTGGCTTTATTGAATAAACATATTTTTATTATTATTATTATAGTATATGCCAGCTGTATCTCCTCACGGTTAAGATGCAAAAACCAGCTAAGGGATCCGAGGGTTTCAGTATATTGTAATTTACGCGATAAGTTGACAACCTGTCACTACAGCAATATACCCACAAAACTATTTTAAATAACCCTCAAAACTTTTCAGACTTTTGACCTTTGTTTATGTCGTTTACGCTCTGCCTACCCCATTAGGGATAGAGGCGTGATTGTATATATGTATGGTTATAAGTATCTGCATCTACAGGGGAAATTGCTGAAGCTTTATTCCAACTGACATTTTCAAGAATGCTCTCATTAATTTCTCTTGTCTAAGGGGAAGGGTTTATGAAAATCCCTTACAATTTATTAAGGAGAGGCACACCACTTGAATAACAATGGGCTTACAAATTTAAATTAGTAATTATTTGATAAACTAAGTATTAGTTCTTAAATTTTAAACTTGGGTGTTTTTTCATAATTTATTTATATACATACATACATACATAAATCACGCCTTTATCCCTAACGGGGTAGGCAGAGCGTTTAACGCCTCGTAAAAGGCGCTTTCGCCACGTCTGACAAAAATTAAGGGGACTATTTTAGATTGTAATATGTATTGCTTTAGTGACAGGTTGTCAGCCCATCGCCTAAATTACAATACAATGTAACCCTCGAGTCCCTTTTGCTGACTTTAACAGCATGCCCGGGAGGAAGGGCAGCTGGAACATTCTATGTTTCATTATGATCTCTCCCAGTCCAGCATGGAAGAAATATAAAATATAATATTTTATTTATATAATAAAATAAATAACTTGAGAAGCTTAAACGCTTTATTATTATTAGAGTTTTTATGTAGAAGTTTTTGTTTATTTTATTTGTATCATGCGTATGACAAACTAACATTACAAGACTAGATGAACTTATTTGACACAAAGTAGAGTCAAGATAAGAAATAGGTCACATTTGCTCGCAACCAAAGTTAAAAATAGATTGCTATAGAAATATAAATCATATGAATTTAATTGCAAACATACATACATATAATCACGCCTTTGTCCCTAATGGGATAGGCAGAGTGTAAAACGACCTAAAAACCGCCGTATCGCCAAGTTTTACAATTTTTTGAGGGTCATTCAAGTTAGATTTGTAGGTATATTGCTGTAGTGACAGGTTGTCAGCCCATCGCCTAAATTACAAAATACTCAAACCCTCGGATCGCATAGCTGGTTTATCACAGCACGCCCGGGAGGAAATGCAGCTGTCACATTCTATGTTTTTCTTTCGCTCCCAGTCCCAGTCCCAGTCCAGGATGAATAATAAATAAGATTATATAAGATATTACTGCATGCATTTCTGTGCCGGTAGCTACTAACTAACATCAAACTAAGTTAAATGACTATATTATATTGGCCCTACTCATAGGGTAATGTGGCTCACATTTATAAAGGGGGCTGTACTATTAACACTCCTAATCAAAACTCAATGTAAGAAATTCCTGTTCATCGGCTATATAACAAAACGACAGCGTTATCTTTCTGTTCCAATAGAATGCTTCTGATGGCAGCTTTCCAAAACATTATCTCAAAACAATTCTTCTCCATCTTTCGTGTGGTAAGTGAGAGCGAAAACCGATAAACCGTGAAACATGGTATCATATTTAGCTCCCTAATGATATTGTGGTTAAGACCTTTGTTCAAGAGAACTCAGCGCGACGGTATTAAACGTGCCCTTTGAAGCAAGAAATCATGTTTCTAACAAAACCGGCCAAGTGCAAGTCGGACTCGCGCACGAAGGGTTCCGCACCATTATACAATAATTAGACACTGTATTTTAAGAATTCGTTACCAATTACCGTTATTAATATAAAGCAACAAACCGACAAAGAAATTACGTATTTATTCGGAAGCCCCTCTTAAATATTTATTTTTAAGAAAGTAATTATACAATTCAATATTCATTGAATATTTCAAGCATTTACCTGTTGTCGTTTTTAATATCGAGTAAGAAATGGAAAAAAAATATGTATAGGAACCCCCTTCACTAAAAAAATAATTCTTATTTTAGTTACCTGTAGCAGCAACAGAGATACATCATCGTTGAAAATAACAATTGTCTAGCTATAACGGTTTAGTAGATACAGCCTAGTGACGTAATGACAGACAAAGAATCACGTTTGTTGTATGAGAACTCCCCTTAAATATTAATTTTATTCTGTTTTTAGTTTTTTATTTTGTTATAGCGGCAACATGAATGCATAATATGTAAATAATAATGCATATACATAATGCAAAAGAATAACGGTAGCTATGCTTGGTAACAGACGGACGGACGGACAGCGAAGTCTCAGTAATAGGGTTCCGTATTTCCCTTTGGGTATGGTACCCTAAAAAGGAATTAAATTATTTATGCCTGTATCTGCCGTAGCAAACTGACAAATCTCATAAACTTGGTATACACGAATCGAAATTGAATCCTCGATCTCTGAAGCAAGAACATAGAGCTTACTAAACCACAGAGGCAGCATAATAATTATGAAATGACAACATTAAACCGTATGTTATGTTCAAATTCAAACCACAATATCAACATACTGCTTCATACGACTTGCAAACAGAGACCAAGAACGTCTAACAACACAATTAAGTAATAAGTAGAAACTTGGAGCAATTTCGCGAGTTCGTAAGCCAACTTCCGGAATTTCCCACCGCATCATCTTTACCGTATTCGGTTTCCGTCAGCTGTTCAAATATAGTTCAAGTTTGGGGGATGGTAAACAAGGATAAGGCGTTTAAGGCTAACAGCGTTGAACGTTATACCACAGATTACTTATGAGCGCGGCGGTTATACTTACGACGCATCGTATTACTTAAAACACGCTCGCAAAACATTCTTTATAAAATTTCATACTGAAGTTTTTTGAGAGTGATGAAATTATTTTAGAGTAACAGCTAAAAATGCCTAGGTTTCTTACTATTTTAGAACATAGATATTTTATATGTCCAGGGAAATCCTTTTTTTAACTCTATTCTATTTTAAAAGATTCGAAGTGTAATGCAATTGAAAAGGAAATTACTTTGAAAACGAAATGTGGAACAATGAAACCGTGACCGCTTTTCTGTCTTCTGAAAATCGGAGACACGATGTCGGACGACGATGACCCTAATGACACAAGAAATATTACTTAATGGACCACTTGGCCATAATCTCAAGCTTAAGATAAATATCTTCGTGCAATATAAATATCAACTTTCTTCCATGCTGGCCTGGGAGCGAGAGAAAAACATGGAATGTGCCAGCTGCATTTCGTCCCGGGTCTGCTGTAAAAACCGACTAAGGGATCCGAGGGTTTCAGTATATTGTAATTTAAGCGATAGGCTGACAACCTGTCACTACAGCAATATACATACAAATCTATATTAAATAACCCGTGGACACAGACGTGGCGGAAGTACCTTTGTTTAGGTCATTTACGCTCTGCCTAACGCATTACGGATAAAGGCGTGATTATATGCATGTAATATAAATATCTGTGATACAATACGTCGGAAATAAGTGTAAGAAAATGTATTTTCTATCTTATTTGTTGTCGCATATAGCTACCGACTGATTTGATTTTATGATTTCCTGGTAACGAAATATTGTCAATATGCACAAAAAGTATTCGTGCATGAAAAATAACTATATATGTAAAAGAAATGTTGTCACTATACTTAAACGAAACATTTTTTTAATAAATAGTTCGTGGAAAAAAAAACTACTTAAATAAATATACTCAAGTTTATTCGTCGTTCCAGTTTCTGACAAACTCTAGACTCATATCAAGTTTAATATGAGAACTTGAAGATTGTTATACGAGTGAGCCTGATATTAAATACTGGGTGGCGCAAAAGTACTGGCACTAAAGAAAATATATTTTTTTTTTTTATATGACATTTTCTGTCATTCTGTTGTTGAAAATTGTGTAGTGAACAAATGTAAAATACACTGAAAATAAACATGGACCGTTTTACTCTCCAAGAACGTGGAATAATTGTGTCAATGTTCTTACGGAATAATTCATCAGTGATAAGAACACAACGTGAATTTCGTCGACGATTTCCCCACCGTCCGGCACCGATTGGTCGCACAATTCGACGCTTTGCCACACGCCTTGAAGCAACTGGCTCAACATTGGATAGACCTAAGTCTGGGAGACCAAGAACAGGCCGTTCAGCTGAAAATATCGATGCTGTGCGCGAAAATGTGGAAGAGTGTCCAGAAACATCAACGAGGCGACGTGCCACGCAATTGGGCATTTCCAGACGGACCCTGCAGCGTATTTTGGTGAAAGACTTAAAGATGTTCCCGTATAAAACTCAAATGACTCATCAGCTGCTGCCTGCTGACCACCGAGCTCGTCTAGATTACTGCCAGCGCGTCATAAACCTCAACCTTGAAGAGGATAATTTTCCTTCAAAATTGGTTATGAGTGACGAAGCGCATTTCCATCTCTCAGGGCATGTCAATAAGCAGAATACTCGGTTCTGGGGCACTGATAATCCGCGCATTATTCAAGAAACACCTCTACACCCACTAAAAGTTACTGTATGGTGTGGCATCTGTGTTGACAGAGTGATCGGACCCTATTTTTTCGAAGACGCTGGAGGCAATGCGATAACTGTCACTGGAGAACGCTACAGAACCATGTTACGTGAGTTTTTGATACCCAGTTTGGACGAATTGGGGCTGGAGCACATCTGGTTTCAACAAGACGGCGCTACGGCACACACAGCGCGCGACACTATGGACTTAGTGAGGGACGCTTTTCCAGGCCGAGTTATCTCTCGTTTTGGCGATTTACCTTGGCCTGCAAGATCACCCGATCTGACCAGTCCAGACTTCTTTCTTTGGGGTTTTTTGAAATCTCGGGTGTATGTGAACAAGCCACAGACTCTCGCAGCTCTAAAAGAAAACATTCGTCAAGAAATAACGAACATATCGCAGGAAGTGTTACGGCAAGTTATGCAAAATGTCATAAATAGGGCTCAAATGTGTATCAACTCTGGAGGTCACCATTTAAAAGACATCATCTTTAAATCCTAATGGTACGAAATTTAATGGCACAAATATACATTTAAAAAAACCTAAATCTAGTTTTCTAATTTAGAAAAAATGTTATAGCTGAACCAAATAGGGTCTTTACTTTTGCGCCACCCAGTACATATTAGTTGGAGGATATGAGCTTCATATGACATCGTTTAACGAAGTAGGATGTGAATTACCTATGCAAAGTTAAATGAAATGAGAAATGTGGTATTCAATGTTTAGACAAAATTTCTGCAACTATCGCATAGAGCAGACGGATGTAGTACGTGTTAAAAACTATGAGAAGGGTCGATGATCAAGCCAGATCACTCAGAATATTCGTGAATTCACACATCGGAAAGTGGAAAGAATTCTCAAATTGGATTAGTTCAAGCTTATCCAAAAGCATGTAGGTATCATTGCCAAACATGAACCGAAAGGTTCTTCCTTGCTGGCCTGGGAGCCAGAGATGAACATAGAATGTGCCAGCTCTATTTCCTCCCGGGCATGCTATAAAAATCAGCTAAGGGATTCGAGGATTTCAGTATATTACAATTTAGGCGATGGGCTGATAACCTGTCACTACAGTAATATACGTACAAATGTATCTCAAATAGCCTTTAAGACTTTGTCAGGCGTGGCGGAACGACCTTTGTTTTAGGTCGTTTACGCTGTGCCTAACCTATTAGGGATAAAGCGTGATTAAATGTATGTATGTATCCTTTACCAAATATTACCTTAAACTAAGTAGTAAGTATATTTGGTTAGCAAGCTACATAGAGTCAGCTTATCTATAAACCAATATCTATAATAGACTTTAGTACAACAAACCCTCAAAGTTTACAAGAACACTTGACTCCTTGTTGAGTCGAGGCGGTCAATAAGGCAGCATTCTGAGAAACCTGCTTGAGTGGCCAGGTATTGAACATGCTTACATTTATAGTCACGCCTGTATCCCTTGAGGGATCGACTGAACGTCACCAGTATCACAGAAGGTAGTTTTTCTGATTTCTGTAAATTTTTGAGGATTATATTTTTGACTCATCGCCTTAATTGCAATGCACTTAAACCTTCGTCTTCCAGGAAGTGAAGATATTCTATGTTTTTCTATCGGTCCTATTAGTAACAAACCCTCAAAGTTTATAAGAACACTTGACTCCTTGTTGAGTCGAGGCGGTCAATAAAACAGCATTCTGAGAAACCTACTTGAGTGGCCAGGTATTGAACATACTTACATTTATAGTCATCACGCCTGTATCCCTTGAGGTATCGACAAAACGTCAACAACATCACAAAAGGGCATTTTCCTGTCGTATTTTTTTTTTTTAGTATTACTTTTTTGACCTATCGCCTAAATTGCAGTGCACTACAACCTTCGTCTTCCAGGAAGAGAAACAGCTGCAATATTCTATTTTTCTATCGCTCCTATTAGTAACAAACCCTCAAAGTTTACAAGAACACTTGACTCCGTGTTGAGTCGACGCGGTCAATAAGGCAGCATTCCGAGAAGCCTGCTCGAGTGGCCTGATATTGAACTTACTTACATTTATAGTCACGATTCTATACCTTGAGGGATTGATAGAACGTCAACAACACCGCAAAAAGGCATTTTTCGGACGTTTTACAAGTTTTAAGGATTATTTTTTTAACCCATGGCCTAAATTTCAGTGTACTAACCTTCGTCTTCCAGGAAGTGAAGATATTCTTTGTTTTTCTATTCCTTCTGTTAGTAACAAACCCTCAAAGTTTACAAGAACACTTGACTCCGTGTTGAGTCGAGGCGGTCAATAAGGCAGCATTCCGAGAAGCCTGCTCGAGTAGCCTGATATAGAACATACTAAAATTTATAGTCACGCCTGTATCCCTTGAAGGATCGACAGAACGTAAGCAAAATCAAAAACGGCATTTTTCTGATTTCTGAAAAGTTTTGAGGACTATATTTTTAACCCAAAATTGCAGTACACTAAAACCTTCGACTTACAGGAAGAGAAGCAGCTGGAATATTGTATGTTTTCTATCGCTCCTATTAGTAACAAACCCTCAAAGTTTATAAGAACACTTCTCCGTTGTTGAGTCGAGGCGGTCAATAAGGCACCATTCCAAGAAGCCTGCTCGAGTGGCCAGATATTGGATACTGTACTATTTCGGGCAGACCTTCGCAAGGCTTCTTTTGGTTCATATTTCGTATGCTGGGAAGAGTATTATTAGTTTAGCTTACTGCAGCAACAAACAGGTATAACTAAGTCCCGAATCTATAAAGCTATCTGAATTTTGGGAGGAATATTAAGTTTGGTTTTGACAGGTCGTTTAGTACTGAAATGTCATTTTTGATACGGACTCAAACTAGCTGTCAGTCTCAAGTGCTGTTTATAATTACGGGTCTTACTACGCGCAAGGTTGTACTCAAAACGCTGTCAATGCTTTTCGCATTGCCAACTCACATGGTCACCTTACGCTCTACGCGCGCGTAGCGATGAACTCTACGTTGGCGCATCCCTCTGCCAGTATGCGAGCGTAGGGCGTAAGCTGACAGATGTGTGTTGTAGGCAATGCAAAAAGCATTAACAGCGTGTTGAGTGCAACCTTGCACGCAGTGAGTGACGCCTGTGTGTTACCCTCAGTGGGTGTACCTAAAATATCAGTGAAATAAATATTACTTACCATAAAACGCAGATAAACGTACTTATCAAAAAAAAAAATATTACCTGGAAAAAGAAAAGCAAGTGTTATTAAAGATGTTAAAAGTCAGAAAGGGACCGGTTTCTTGTGGACACAACTTAACTGAATATTGACCTAAATGTTATTGACGACTCTTTTTGTTCTTTCAAGATAGAAAATGACAGGTAACGATTTTAGTCAAGTTTTTGGGATTTTAAGCGCATACCAATTGCCCCCAATAACTTCTTTGTTATAATTATAAATTGACCTGGCCATAAGAGATACATACATACATATAAACACGCATTTATCCCTAATCCGTGAGTTAGTGAATTGTCAATGTAGTGGTGTATGTATACGTGTCACGCGTGATTGGCTCGCGTTGACTGTGTGGGAACATTAAAGTGTGAGTGAGCGCGTGTTCGTATTGTAGTGCACGTGTAAGGGCTAAGTTTCGATAGAGGCATCCGGACCTAAACAACTGGGCATCGAGACCATATCCCTACTTTTCTTAGATCCGTGTTTTTTCGGTATAATAAAAGCATCATGCTGTTGATGATATAAGACAAAACATATTCAAAAGAGAACATCAGAATCATAGGACTCATCATTTGGTTACTTAGTCTCAAAATGGTGTCTAAGGTGAATATTTTTTTTTTTTTAGTGTATCTAAATAGTAAAAGTCTTTTTCAAACTCTTACGGTTATTAAAATTTTAATGATTATAGACGGGAAATGTTTTTTTGTGGTTTTCCATTTTTGTATGAGTGTCCGATATTTCAACCACACCGCTCGCAAGTAAGCAATAAAAATGAGGTACTTTTCCAGATCAAATGTTTTTTTCATCGTGATTTACAATTTTGTGTTTTTTTTTTTATCTAACATAATGACTTGTCGTAGTTAGTAATTATCCTTGCCTGCATGGCCGTGGCTGCTGCCTCCGACATGTCCAGCTTCTCGTATGGAGTAGCTGAATCCTACACCGGCGACTTCAACAGCCAGACGGGCAGCCGCATTGCTGCCGCCGCCTTGGCTGCTGCCCCCTTGGCTGCTGCCCCCAACTCCCACTCCAACTTCGCTGACTGTGATTTCTATGGTTGTAAATAATGTACAGAGATAAATAAAATACATCAAGGGTCTGCCGAAGTAGTGAAATCTCATACAAATGTAATTTCGCTTTTGTTCATAAACAGTAACACATATAGTCACGCTGTAATCACTAATGGGGTAGGCAGAGCGTGAACGACCTAAACAAAGGATGTTCCGCCATGTCTGGCAAAGACATTTTGAGGGTTATTTGAGGTAGATTTGTAGGTATACTGCTGTAGTGACAGGTTGTCAGCCCATCGCCTTAATTACAATATACTGAAACCCTCGCATCCCTTAGCTGGTTTCTACAGGATACCCGGGAGGAAACATTAACCAAGTACAAAATTAAAAAGCTGATTTTATTTTAGGCTGTTTTGACACAAAATAGTATATTTGGTCTTATTTTGTTTATGCTTCATATTTTTATATTTTTTGTTTATGCTTCATATTTTGTTCTTGAAATAGCACTGCTACCCAGTCTCACCGCCATGCTTAAACAGCGGCGGTTGCGTTGGTTGGGGCATGTGCACCGGATGGAACTTTCTCGAATTCCACGGCAAATCATGCTTGACGCAGTTGCGAATGCAAAGAGGGATGTTGGCAGGCCTTTACTTCGTTTCAAAGACTGTACCAAGCGCATTTTAGCCGCTTTCAATATTGACCACCATAGCTGGAAAAAACTAACAGAGAACAGAGACCAATGGCGTAAGAGCGTGAAGGATGGCCAGAAAAATCATGATGACGCGTGGTTCAGACTTTTATCGGACAGGAGAAACAAGAAACACCAAACTAACGTCGAAAATAACAAATGCGCAACGTTTCCCTGTCCTGTGTGTGGTAGAATCTGCCGCTCTCGTATTGGCTTATACAGCCATCAGAAAAGATGCATCCCAGTCACTGTTTAAATCGTCTGACAGAGATGTAAAGGCCTATGAATATTTTCAACCCAAACCTAATTAGAAACATCTTCTTCTTCTGTCGAGTGGGTATCGAGTCTATCGACTCAATGAACCCTGGTGTTAGACATGTCAAACCTCTAAGACGCTTACACTAAGCTCACACTTCATGATTATGTGGCCAATGTTTCCATCTACAAATAGCATTTTACTTTTAAACCATGAATTCAGACTTCTTCTTCATCTTTTTCGAGTGCGTATCGAGTCTATCGACCCGATGAACCCTGGTGTCAGAGTTTTTAAACCGCCTAGTAGTACAACTATCCTCTGACATGGTTTGAGTAACGACCACTATCAAAGACAGCGACCGGGACCGATGGCTTAACGTGCCCTCCGAAGCACGAAATCTTTTTCTTTTTCGGACAATCAGGTGATTCAACCTGCAATGTCCTAACCAAACTGGGGAAAAATTCACAAAGTGATAAATTCTCAAATATCAACTTTGTGATTCCCCCCTGGGAATCGAACCCAGGACCTCCGGATCAGGAGTCCATGGCACTAGCCACTAGACCACGGAGGCATTTGAATTATTAGAAACATAAAATAATATAATGCATTTGGTAATGTGTACGGAGTTTGTTTAGGTTTGGTTTTACTGTTTAAGAATAAAAGTGAAACTACGTTTGTATGGGATTTCACTACTCCGGTAGACCCTTAAGACTTTTGTGTAGGTGTAATTCTATACGACTTTTGAAACTCTTTATATACCTATTCAATTCAATGCTTCAATGTTCTAGAAACTAATTAGAAATTCTATTTGTAATGGACTTTTTCTTGAATAAATTAGATTTATCATTAAAAAAATACTTGTAAGAGCTATATTAAAAATATTTATGTTCATATTTGTGTTATTATTTATTAAACTTAATGTTTTTTTTTATTATGCATCGCAAGTTCATTTGGTATAAATATCTTAAATCATTCGAAATCTCGAAAAACATCGATCGTAGTGAAAAGTTTAAAGAGCGAACAATGGCTGATTTTGCTATAATCTTGCTGAATTCATCGCACAAAGTAGTAACCTTGGACAAAGAAACTATTTCTCAAAAAAAACTAAGTATTTTAGTAGGCGCCCTTTCCTTTACTCTTCTGACCTTGACCACTGTTTCATTTTCATTTCGACTCTTCATTTAAGCTGTATAAAACTCAAAGCATTATGTGATGAGTCACATCCATATAAATAATTCAATACACATCATAAACTTTTGCCCTACTTTATTTGTTCGCCGAAAGAGGATCCCAGAGACGTGATCCGTTTTGTATGTCGGTAATGTAAACGTATCCCAAAAAACATATTTTATTAATACTTTCTATGTTTCCCCGCAGGGCTATGATACGCACTGTAGACTTCGATTTATCTTAACGAAAGACAAAATCTGTAGACTAAACGAAATTTACAGTGCGTATCATAGAACTGGAAGTTTTAGGAATAAAGTTTGATATTAGATATTTATCTCTTTCGTTACGCTAAAAAAAAAGAAGAGAAGAGCACTTCCTATCGCAACAAAATTAGTATTTATGTACGTAGGTATTTGTATTTATTATATGTATGTATTATTATTTATTATAGATGTTTATTTAAGTAACATATATGTATGTTTATGTAGGTTCTAGGTTATATGTATATGTAAAAGTCTACAGCGTGTACAGTCTTGTCCCCGTATATATTGTTATCTCATATTCAGTTTTACAGGTTGGCTGGAAGAGATCTCTTTATAGAGATAAGCTCACCTTTGTGAACTAAATTTAAATTTGTTTATTTATTGTAAATGTTTTGTACGCAATAAAGAATATATAAAAAACAACAACAAATATAACAATGAAAATACAGCCCTATAAATAAAACAATACATCTCGCATTTGCTTCCTTGCTGGTCTGGGAGCAAGAGAAAAACATAGAATGAACCAGCTGCATTTCCTCCCGGGCATGCTGTAAAACCAGCTAAGGGATCCAAGGGTTTCAGTATATATTGTTATTTAGGCGATGGGCTGACAACCTGTCACTATATCAATATACCTACAAATATATCTTAAATAACACCTTAAAACTTTGTCAGACGTTGCGGCACGACCTTTATTTAGGTCGTTAATGCTCTGCCTAACCCATTAGGGATAAATGCGTGTTTATATGTATGTATGTATCTCTTATGGCCAGGTCAATTTATAATTATAACAAAGAAGTTATTGGGGGCAATTGGTATGCGCTTAAAATCCCAAAAACTTGACTAAAATCGTTACCTGTCATTTTCTATCTTGAAAGAACAAAAAGAGTCGTCAATAACATTTAGGTCAATATTCAGTTAAGTTGTGTCCACAAGAAACCGGTCCCTTTCTGACTTTTAACATCTTTAATAACACTTGCTTTTCTTTTTCCAGGTAATATTTTTTTTTTTGATAAGTACGTTTATCTGCGTTTTATGGTAAGTAATATTTATTTCACTACTAGCACTGATATTTTAGGTACACCCACTGAGGGTAACACACAGGCGTCACTCACTGCGTGCAAGGTTGCACTCAACACGCTGTTAATGCTTTTCGCATTGCCAACTCACATGGTCACCTTACGCTCTACGCGCGCGTAGCGATGAACTCTACGTTGGCGCATCCCTCTGCCAGTATGCGAGCGTAGGGCGTAAGCTGACATATGTGTGTTGTAGGCAATGCAAAAAGCATTAACAGCGTGTTGAGTGCAACCTTGCACGCAGTGAGTGACGCCTGTGTGTTACCCTCAGTGGGTGTACCTAAAATATCAGTGCTAGTAGTGAAATAAATATTACTTACCATAAAACGCAGATAAACGTACTTATCAAAAAAAAAAATATTACCTGGAAAAAGAAAAGCAAGTGTTATTAAAGATGTTAAAAGTCAGAAAGGGACCGGTTTCTTGTGGACACAACTTAA
Organism: Scrobipalpa costella; assembly: GCA_949820665.1. Lineage (NCBI taxonomy): Eukaryota > Metazoa > Arthropoda > Insecta > Lepidoptera > Gelechiidae > Scrobipalpa > Scrobipalpa costella. Next base: position 18,338,685 of record OX463303.1, read on the forward strand.
CTGAATATTGACCTAAATGTTATTGACGACTCTTTTTGTTCTTTCAAGATAGAAAATGACAGGTAACGATTTTAGTCAAGTTTTTGGGATTTTAAGCGCATACCAATTGCCCCCAATAACTTCTTTGTTATAATTATAAATTGACCTGGCCATAAGAGATACATACATACATATAAACACGCATTTATCCATAATGGGTTAGGCAGAGCATTAACGACCTAAATAAAGGTCGTGCCGCAACGTCTGACAAAGTTTTAAGGTGTTATTTAAGATATATTTGTAGGTATATTGCTATAGTGACAGGTTGTCAGCCCATCGCCTAAATAACAATATATACTGAAACCCTTGGATCCCTTAGCTGGTTTTACAGCATGCCCGGGAGGAAATGCAGCTGGTTCATTCTATGTTTTTCTCTTGCTCCCAGACCAGCAAGGAAGCAAATGCGAGATGTATTGTTTTATTTATAGGGCTGTATTTTCATTGTTATATTTGTTGTTGTTTTTTATATATTCTTTATTGCGTACAAAACATTTACAATAAATAAACAAATTTAAATTTAGTTCACAAAGGTGAGCTTATCTCTATAAAGAGATCTCTTCCAGCCAACCTGTAAAACTGAATATGAGATAACAATATATACGGGGACAAGACTGTACACGCTGTAGACTTTTACATATACATATAACCTAGAACCTACATAAACATACATATATGTTACTTAAATAAACATCTATAATAAATAATAATACATACATATAATAAATACAAATACCTACGTACATAAATACTAATTTTGTTGCGATAGGAAGTGCTCTTCTCTCCTTTTTTTTTTTAGCGTAACGAAAGAGATAAATATCTAATATCAAAGTTTATTCCTAAAACCTCCAGTTCTATGATACGCACTGCAAATTTCGTTTAGTCTACAGATTTTGTCTTTCGTTAAGATAAATCGAAGTCTAAAGTGCGCATCATAGCCCTGCGGGGAAACATACATAGACATACATACATATAATCACGCCTTTATCCCTAATGGGGTAGGCAGAGCGTAAACGACCCAAACAAAGGTCGTTCCGCCACGTCTGACAAAGTTTTGATGGTTATTTAAGATAGATTTGTAAGTATATTGCTGTAGTGACAGGTTGTCAGCCCATCGCCTAAATTACAATATACTGAAACCCTCGGATCCCTTAGCTGGTTTTTACAGCATGCCCGGGAGGAAATGCAGCTGGCACATTCTATGTTTTTCTCTCGCTCCCAGGCCAGCATGGAAGAAACATGGAAACATAGAAAGTATTAATAATATATGTTTTTTGGGATACGTTTACATTACTGACATACAAAACGGATCACGTCTCTGGGATCCTCTTTCGGCGAACAAATAAAGTAGGGCAAAAGTTTATGATGTGTATTGAATTATTTATATGGATGTGACTCATCACATAATGCTTTGAGTTTTATACAGCTTAAATGAAGAGTCGAAATGAAAATGAAACAGTGGTCAAGGTCAGAAGAGTAAAGGAAAGGGCGCCTACTAAAATACTTAGTTTTTTTTGAGACATAGTTTTTCTGTCCAAGGTTACTACTTTTTGCGATGAATTCAGCAAGATTATAGCAAAATCAGCCATTGTTCGCTCTTTAAACTTTTCACTACGATCGATATTTTTCGAGATTTCGAATGATTTAAGATATTTATACCAAATGAACTTGCGATGCATAATAAAAAAAAAACATTAAGTTTAATAAAATAATAATAACACAAATATGAACATAAATATTTTTTATTACAAGTTTAATTTTTTTTAATGATAAATCTAATTTATTCAAGAAAAAGTCCATTACAAATAGAATTTCTAATTAGTTTCTAGAACATTGAAGCATTGAATTGAATAGGTATATAAAGAGTTTCAAAAGTCGTATAGAAAAACACCTACACAAAAGTCTCAAGGGTCTACCGGAGTAGTGTAATCCCATACAAACGTAGTTTCACTTTTATTCTTAAACAGTAAAACCAAACCTAAACAAACTCCGTACACATTACCAAATGCATTATATTATTTTATGTTTCTTATTAGGTTTGGGTTGAAAATATTCATAGGCCTTTACATCTCTGTCAGACGATTTAAACAGTGACTGGGATGCATCTTTTCTGATGGCTGTATAAGCCAATACGAGAGCGGCAGATTCTACCACACACAGGACAGGGAAACGTTGCGCATTTGTTATTTTCGACGTTAGTTTGGTGTTTCTTGTTTCTCCTGTCCGATAAAAGTCAGAACCACGCGTCATCATGATGTTCCTGGCCATCCTTCACGCTCTTACGCCATTGGTCTCTGTTCTCTGTTAGTTTTTTCCAGCTATGGTGGTCAATATTTAAAGCGGCTAAAATGCGCTTGGTACAGTCTTTGAAACGAAGTAAAGGCCTGCCAACATCCCTCTTTGCATTCGCAACTGCGTCAAGCATGATTTGCCGTGGAATTCGAGAAAGTTCCATCCGGTGCACATGCCCCAACCAACGCAACCGCCGCTGTTTAAGCATGGCGGTGAGACTGGGTAGCTGTGCTATTTCAAGAACAAAATATGAAGCATAAACAAAAAATATAAAAATATGAAGCATAAACAAAATAAGACCAAATATACTATTTTGTGTCAAAACAGCCTAAAATAAAATCAGCTTTTTAATTTTGTACTTGGTTAATGTTTCCTCCCGGGTATCCTGTAGAAACCAGCTAAGGGATGCGAGGGTTTCAGTATATTGTAATTAAGGCGATGGGCTGACAACCTGTCACTACAGCAGTATACCTACAAATCTACCTCAAATAACCCTCAAAACGTCTTTGCCAGACATGGCGGAACATCCTTTGTTTAGGTCGTTCACGCTCTGCCTACCCCATTAGTGATTACAGCGTGACTATATGTGTTACTGTTTATGAACAAAAGCGAAATTACATTTGTATGAGATTTCACTACTTCGGCAGACCCTTGATGTATTTTATTTATCTCTGTACATTATTTACAACCATAGAAATCACAGTCACCGAAGTTGGAGTGGGAGTTGGGGGCAGCAGCCAAGGGGGCAGCAGCCAAGGGGGCGGCAGCAATGCGGCTGCCCGTCTGGCTGTTGAAGTCGCCGGTGTAGGATTCAGCTACTCCATACGAGAAGCTGGACATGTCGGAAGCAGCAGCCACGGCCATGCAGGCAAGGATAATTACTAACTACGACAAGTCATTATGTAAGATTAAAAAAAAAAACACAAAATTGTTAATCACGATGAAAAAAACATTTGATCTGGAAAAGTACCACATTTTTATTGCATGAAATTTACCGTGGCTTTCCATTTTTGTATGAGTGTCCGATATTTCAACGCAGTTTCATGCGTTATGATCACGGAGCGACTGAGGAACTTGCGAGCGGTGTGGTTGAAATATCGGACACTCATACAAAAATGGAAAACCACGGTAAATTTCCCGTCTATAATCATTAAAATTTTAATAACCGTAAGAGTTTGAAAAAGACTCTTACTATTTAGATACACTAAAAAAAATAAATTACCTTAGACACCATTTTGAGACTAAGTAACCCAATGATGAATCCTATGATTCTGATGTTCTCTTATGAATATTTTTTGTCTTATATCATCAACAGCATGATGCTTGTATTATACCGAAAAAACACGGATCTAAGAAAAGTAGGGATATGGTCTCGATGCCCAGTTGTTTAGGTCCGGACGCCTCCATCGAAACTTAGCCCTTACACGTGCACTACAATACGAACACGCGCTCACTCACACTTTAATGTTCCCACACAGTCAACGCGAGCCAATCACGCGTGACACGTATACATACACCATTACATTGATAATTCACTAACTCACGGAACCGAGCAGCGGCCGTACTAAGTAAAAGGTAAAAGAATGAGCGTGTTTTTATCGGACTGCAACGCAAAGGTCTATCTATGTATTAATATTATGTATGTTTGATCGTCTGTGGCGCTCTATGTAGAGGCGAAATGCGTGAGCCAATTTTGATGATACTAACGTCAATCGATTCGCCTTAATCCTGCGAGTGTCATTGAAGACCTGATTTTGTTAAGAAGAAATGTATGTCAACAATCGGGCGCCGTTTTGTGAAAATGTAGAAAATGAAAACCGAAGAATTATGCCGAGTGAGGTGTCATTGAATAGGTATTTAAAAATCGAGATTGCTTACATAATTTTTCGTTTTGAACAATCGTTTTAGATCTATAATAATGTAAAGGTTACTTCGTAGAATACAAAGCTCACTTAGTATTCCACGAAGTTGGGTTTTGTAACTTTTTAAATTATTTAGCATTACGTACATTGCCACTTTAGCATAGTTTAGAAGCTTAGCTATACTTTGCTTGAAGGTCAATGTACGAGTATGAGTTACAGGTTGATGTGATTGCGTTGATGCATTTTTATTTAGTGGTACGGATACGTGGTGCTACCGCAGGAAAAATATTGAATTAAGGTTTTTTTTTTTAGAATAAAGCCTACATTTTGTACTTACATCGGTAAGTAACCATCGGATTGGTGATACCATCAGCTTTGACTTTTTTTGTCAGTCCTGTTTTTACAAATTACCACTGCACAACTTGCCATTTTGCCGTTACTAACATGGGATACGCTCCGTGCGTAACCGAATTCGCGACTAAAGACCGGCGCTCAAGCGATGTTCCTGTTTGTGCATACTGAGTTCCTACGCGCCGCGCCCATATACCATATCCCTACTATTCTTAGATCCATGCCAAAAGAACTAAGAGAAAAAAACTAAGTGAAACAAGTTTTAAATACCAATTAAAAGGTTACTGACTTTTTGTGTTGTTTTGTCATAATAAACCTTAGCTTACTGGTTATTCTTGTTTGAAAGAAACTATTATATTTATAGATTACGCCCGTTAGATACAGGATAAAGCTAGAGAGATGATGATGATGATTATATTTATAATGGGCTCGATTTTAGATATCACCGACTAAAGCTAAAATTAAAATCTATTTGTCACTTCCATAATAAAATTTAAAAAGTAGGTACTGGCGATTTATACTCTATGGATTTACACTTTGTCCGCAAGATTTTGACGTGCATTTACACACTTCCCCAGTATTTCTGTCAATTTTATCCGCCAAATCATATCACGGTGGATAAAAATTACAGATAACGCATAAAACTACTGACTATAAATCAAAAACCGGAGAGAAAAGATTTCCTGTCCTTTTCAAATGTTTTTAGTCTGAAATTGACAGATTGATTTTAATTTTAATTTTAGTCGGTTGAATCTAGAAATAAGCCAACTTTTTTTTGTTTTATTGGAATATGGGCGCAGGAAAAAGAAATTAAAAGCAGTAGTGATCAGTACGGGGTCGTGTATTCGAATGAAAACGATTTATAAAAAAAGATTGATCAATAATTGCTGGCTTGGAATCAAGCTTATTTTCCAGACTCAGATTGAGTCAACACTTACGGGTTTGGAACCCAGTTAATTCATCTATTGACATTGCATATTTGTCTATTACCTACAGTCTCCCTCAAATATGCGGGTATATTTACAATAATTTACATTCACAAACAAAAACATTGTATGAATCAATGATGATAATTACAATAATGTACTTTATACACAATATATTTCCAATACAAATCAGGTTATATTTATGCATAATTACTTTAAATTATAACTTTAGCTTATGAAAGTTTAATAAAAAAATAAACTGACAATCATAATTGCATATACTTATAAGTCTTATAATTATTAAATAAGAATTAAATTAAGTTAACTTAGATCTTAATTCTAGGAACTTCGATGCAGGAACCATTTTCGTGAATATGTCAGCTAGTTGGTTTCCTGTGGAGATGTATTCTAGCTTTATTACTTTGTTAGCAATTTGTTCACGAGTAAAGTGGTACTTAATGTCTATATGCTTAGACCTATTGTGGTTAGTGGGGTTATTAGCGATGCTAATACAACTGTTGCTATCTTCGAAGATGATTATGGGCTGCGCTATAGGAATACATATACTATTAAGTAACGATTTTATTCAAATCGCTTCTCTAAACGCTTCAAATAAGGCCATATATTCGGCTTCTGTTGATGAAGCGGCGACCGTATTTTGTTTACGTGTATTCCACGAAACTGTACAATTATCAAACACTTTAAATACGTGCGCTGTTGTAATCTGCGTAGCCGACTATCATTTGTTTATAATCACATTTAGTGTAGGTTAGTTTTAAGTTCATCGTTCCTTTTATGTACCTACCTTAGAAGATGTTTTAAGCATTTCCATAATTCCTCATTATTTTTACTCTGGTATCGACTCAAGATACCTATCGTGGCGCTCATATCTGGTCGCGTACAAAGCATTGCATACATAAGACATCCTATGACATTTCTGCAAGGAGCATTATAATGCGTATCAGAGTTTAAAGCTGCATAATCTATTTTGGATGGGAATGGTGATTTTGCCGGATTGCATTCACTCATGGAGAATTTGCTTAAAACATTTTGCAGGTACATTGATTGATCTAACGTTAATTTACCTTCACTTCGTTCTATTTTAATACCTAAAAACAGTTTTATTTCACTTAAATCAGTCATGTAAATTTTTTGCATTAAATTGTCTTTATAGAACTGTAAAGTTTGTTTGTCTTTTGTACAGATAATTAAATCGTCAACGTATAATACAATATATACATTTTTATCTATATTATTTTTATCTAAAATATACAAACAAGGATCGACTTCAGAGTTTTTGAAACCAGCATCCTTAAGAGCATGATCGAAACGTTCAAACCAACATCTGGAAGACTGCTTCAAGCCGTACAGCGTTTTATTTAGTTTACAGACTTGATTTGGCTCTGCTGAAACGCCCTCTGGCACCTCCATGTAAATATCTTCTTTAAGAATACCGTTAAGAAAAGCGGTTTTTACATCCATGTGATGCGCGTGTAAATAAAATTGATTGGTGCTAACATCAAAAATCGAAAAGTTGATATTCGAGCAACGGGTGCGAACGTTTCGTCATAATCTTGAAGGTATCTTTGTGTGAAACCACGTGCGACTAATCGGGCCTTATAACGTGTTGGTTCACCTAACTCATTATTTTTAACTGTAAATACCCATTTTGTACTAATTACATTAACATCCTTTGGTCTTTGTACAAGACTCCAAGTTTGATTACTACGGAGTGATTCAAGTTCACTTTGAATAGCTTCTAACCACTTAGCAGAATCGCTCCTATCAACAATCTCATCATAAGTATTTGGTATCGAATGAACAGTTGTGTGTGCTACGTAATAATCAGGGTCATTCATCTGTTTGTAGTCTTCTGCGGGTAGATTTACAATTCTATCACTACGTCTCAGATGAAGGTCCAGCTTCTGAGCTATCGTCATGAGGATTTTTGTGTTTGTTGCCTATTAATTTTGCCGATTCGCTATCGGGCTTATTAATTTCGGCAGGAATTTGTACAGGATTACTAATGATAGGTCTAGTGGATTAAAAATTTTACACGTCAAAAACAATATCTCGTGCGGTAAATAATTTATTATTTTCTACGTTAAATAACTTGTAACCATTTTAGTCATACCCGAACATGATAGCTTTGAATGATTTCTCGTCAAATTTTGATCCTCTAGTTTTGTAATGGACATATGCCGTTGAACCGAATATTTTTAAATGACTTTTTTTCGGTTTCCTGTTGTGCCACATGTCATATGGTGTTTATTAATTGCGAGCGCTTTTGTGGGCAGTCTGTTTGTTAAATACGTGGCGGTTAAGACAGCTTCGCCCCAGAAAGCTTTATCTAATTTCGCACTTGTAACCAGGGTGCTAGCCATTTCGGTCAATGTACGATTCATGCGCTCGGCTACACCATTTTGTTGTGGCGTATATGGTACCATCAAAAGGTACTCGTACGAGATTCCTTTACTAACACAAAAATCCTTAAAATCATTTGAAAGATATTCTCGACCGTTATCGCAATATAATTTTGTCACTTTTTGGTTAAAAAGATTCTCGCTTTTAGCTACAAAGTCTTGGAAACATTTTAGAACTTCTGATTTTGAATGCATTAAATAGGTTACAGTATAATGTGTGAAATCATCTATAAATGTAACAAAATAATTTTTATCATCAACAGTTGTCGGAGTAATTGGGCCACAAACGTCAGAATGAATAACGAAAAGGGGTCGGTTAATTTTATTAGACTTGTCTTTAGATTTTGCAAAGGGCAATCGGGATTGTTTACCAAGAATACAAGGTTCACATAACGTATCTGTTGGTTCAATTTTATCAATCAAGCTATTATCATCCATGTCAATCACATTTTTAAGTAAACTAAACTTTTGTTTGTTTAAATGACCAAGCCGATTATGCCATAATTTATAATTATTAAATTGGCTTTGGTCTTGGGGTTTCTCTTGAACTACATTTAAATTACAGCGAGATCTAGTTATATTAAATGTAATTTTAAATAGGTTGCCAATACCAATACCTGTCATATAGCATTTACTATTTTTATAAACTCGGACGCTGTGGTTACCAAAAGAAACGAACATACCTGTCTTTTGTATAAGATATACAGATAGTAAATTATGACGAGCTTCGGGCGTATATAGAACGTCATCAATGGAGCCCTGAAAACCTAAATCCGTTGTTACCTTAATACTTCCTTTACCATACGCCAACACAGATGTCTTTTCTTTAGCCACGCCGATCTTTATGGGGGTAGGAAATTCGACATATGACGTAAATGCTTCGCGAGTATTTATAACGTGGTCAGTTGCACCGGAATCTAAAAATAAAGATATTTGGTTAGAACGATTTTCGGTTGCAGTAGGTAACTTACAATTTGAAAACATAAAAGCGAAACCGCCCTCGTCATTGTTGCAGGGTTGAACATTGTTTGCCGTCCTTTGGTAGCTCGTAGATTGATCATTTTTCTGTAGATTCTTGAAGTTACGGCAGTCCTTCTTAAAATGGTTACGGCGCCCGCAATGGTCACAAAACTTTTTTGAAATCTTGCACGTAGAATTTCAAGAATGATATTTTTCTCTCTTCTGGGGGTAATTTTTCTTTTTCTTAAAATGTGTAGCTGGCGGGTTTTGCGTGGGAAAACGTTTAATGCCAGCGTGCAGAACCATTAATTCCGTTTTAGTCTCAGCCCTCAATTTTACTTCGTAATCTAAAAGACGTGTTTTCACAAAAGCCAAAGTACGTTGTTCGTCGCCGAGGGTCTCTAAAACTGTGATCACACCGTCATATGAGCCAGGTAACGTAAGCAGTAGATGCGAAATTTTGTCCATTTCATCCAGTTTAGCACCAGCACATATCAGCTCAGTGGTTAAATTATCGAACTTGGTAAAATGTTGCAATAACATTGAATCTGGATGCAATTTAAGATTCAGTAGGCTTTTACGTACAGCTAGCTGCGTAGCTAAGCTTGCTGCTATAATTGCTGGCTTGGAATCAAGCTTATTTGCCAGACTCAGATTGAGTCAATACTTACGGGTTTGGAACCCAGTTAATTCATCTATTGACATTGCATATTTGTCTATTACCAACATGTATGTTTCCAGTATACCCAGCAGAACTTACTAACTATTAAATAAATAACACATAGGAAAGAGTTTTGCTTATCAACTAAATACAGTGTGCGTTTGGCAAGGAAAGCGCATAAATTCAAAGAGATTTGAACTCTAAGCAAAATTTCATTCACGTTAGGGATCTGAGGTGAGATACGTTATGGATAAAGGAAATGAGACTGCAGAAAATTGAGCCTTAATTTTATTGGATGATTTTGTATGAATAAGGCCACCAATTGGCGAATAGGAATTGGCATTATTAAAAGGATAATAAATAATACCCTTTATCCAGTTACTTCGCGTTTTTTTAAATACATACATATAGTCACGCCTTTATCCCTAATGAGGTAGGCAGAGCGTAAACGACCTAAACAAAGGTCGTTCGCCATGTCTGACAAAATTTTGAGGGTTATTTAAAATAGATTAGTTGTCTAAATTGCAATATACAGAAACCCTCGGATCCCTAAGCTGGTTTCTACAGCATGGCCGGGAGGAAATGCAGCTGGCACATTCTATGTTTTTCTCTCGCTCCCAGTCCAGTATGGAAGAAATTGTTTTTAAATACTTTATAATAAAGGTCTAAATACAGTGGCAGCAATTCTGGACGCACTATTCCCCTTAACTAATTCCTAGCTAGCAGTGTCACTTTCTTAACTTGGATATGAAAACAACGGGATGGCAAATAAACATACTTTGATATTTCTAATCTGACGTAAGACGCTTTAAATAAGAACTGAGCATAAATCATGCTCTCTTATTTTAAGTCATTTAAGCAGTCTTATGTCAGATTAGGAATGTCAAAGTCATGTGTATAAACACATTCTTTGACTGCTATCCTGTTCTAAGGTCAAAGTTAAGAAAGAGACAGCGCTAGCTAAGGATTAGAATTACGTCGCGAGAATCGACGCGCCTATTATTTTATTTGTAATCATTCCTTAAGAAATGCCCACTTTGATATGAATATTTTAATTATTTAAAAACCCGCTGTTTAAACATATTACTGGTCAATCATCCAATGATAGAGAAGACGGAAAACGCTCCACAGATTAAAGCTTTGATTTTAAGTAAAAAGAGATAGGAGCTGTCGCAGTAGTCTTCAAAACATTGAATTTCAAATCACTACATAGTATAAAACAAAGTCGCTTTCTCTGTCCCTATATCCCTATGTATACATAAATCTTTAGAAATACGCAACTGATTTTGATACGGTTTCTTTTATTGGATAGAGTGATTCAAGAGGAAGGTTTATATGTATAATACATGCATAATATAGTAGAGAAACCCTGATAATTTCCGTGCGAAGCCGGGGCGGGTCGCTAGTATTAAATAAAAAAACATTAAAAATCTTTAGAAACAAGCAGATTTCTATTTCAGAAATACGCTATGAGCTCGTCTGTCTAAACTAAACAAATCCTTTTGATGCCCTCATCCCGTTGCGGTATCATAGTTTAAATTTTGTTAATATTCCAGTTTAAAACTAGCCACACCAGTTGATAAACTATCGGGACTTTATTTTAGCACGAAGTTTGAAATCTGTTGACCGAAGCTGGCGTGTTGTTAGTTTTATTTTATGAATAATTTAAAATAGGTAATCTTTTTAGATTGACCTTTTACAGATTATGTCATACATACATACATAAAATCACGCCTTTATCCCTTACGGGGTAGGCAGAGCGTTAAGCGCCTCGTAAAAAGCGCTTTCGCCGCGTCTGACAAAAATTGAGGGAAATTTTAGATTGTAATGTGTATTGCTAATGTGTAGTGACAGGTTGTCAGCCTGTCGCCTAAATTACAATACACTGTAACCCCCGAGTCCCTTTTGCTGTCTTCTACAGCATGCCCGGGAGGAAGGGCAGCTGGAACATTCTATGTTTTTCTATCTCTCCCAGTCCAGCATGGAAGAAATTGCAGATTATGTCATGCTGTGGTTTAAGAGTTACAAACATAATAAAGACGCCTTTATCCTTAATGGATGGAATGAACGGATGGCAGAGAGTAAACGACCTAAACAAAGGTTGTCCTGCCACGTCTGACAAGGTTTTGAGGATTATTTAAGATAGATTTGTAGGTATATTTAATATGTAGTGACAGGCTTTCAGCCCATCGCCTAAATTACAATATATACTGAAATCCCTTAGCTGGTTTTTACAGCATGCCCATGGAAATGAAGCTGACACATTCTATGTTTGTCTCTCACTCCCAGGTCAGCATAAAAGGAAGTGAGTAGAAGAGTTGAGTTGACCCATGATTGAGACTATTGTATTATGCATACCTCTATATTACAGTGAAATTTCACTTTTCCAAATTGATTTGGTTTACATTTACTCACTTATCAAAACATTTTTTTAAATACGTATGGTTTGAAATATTATATTATATTATCTTCCATGCTGGACTGGGAGAGACAGAAAAACATAGAATGTTCTAGCTGCCTTTCCTCCCGGGCATGCTGTAGAAGTTAGCAAAAGGGATTCGAGGGTAACAGTAAATTTAATTTAGGCGATGGGCTGACAACCTGATACTACAGCGACACACATAACCATCTAAAATTGCCCTCAATTTTTGTCAGACGTGGCGAAAGCGCCTTTTACGAGGCGTTTCACGCTCTGCCTACCCCGTAAGGGAAAAAGGCGTGAATTTACGTATGTATGTATGTGAAATATTATAAACTCAGGAACATTGTCCTTGGTTGAATAATATGAAAAAGAAAAGTTACTAGGTAACATACAAAATTCACGTTCAGCTGATAAGTTACTATAGAGCGGGTTTCGTTTTTCCCTAATTAATAATTTACTACTTTAACGATAAAGACACTGGCTGAATATTGCTTATCAGCAAAAACAAATAACATTTAGAATAAGATGAAATAATATTGCCCATTAGGGATAAAGGCGTGATTATATGTATGTATGTATATTTCATGCCATGGTTTCATCGAAAGTTCTTTGCAGCCAGTTTGTAGCAGATTTATTTAAATTTGGAATAATCTTGGGCGCGAAGTTTGAAAGAAGAACGTGAGATTAAAATGGCGCGCGAAGTTTTTATCTCATTAGCGCGGGTTTAACAGCTGTGGCTTAGTTCGTGGAATTCGCGGATCCTGTTATAAATTAGAAATTTTACACTGTTACAGCACTTATTGTAAAGGAATCGAAATAAACAAAGTGAACTTTCATGGACGTTTTAAAAAGAATATAATTTTTATGATGAAACTAAACAATTCTTGAAAATCTATGGTAGCTCATTTGGTAGAGTAATTACATACCTAGTAATTATATGATCACAAAGTCCGCTCCATATTTTTAATTTCTTAAATAATATTTTATTATGTAAAAAAAAGAAAATTAATTAGTAGGTATATAAACGTACAAAACAACCTATATGAAAGATTTCCATAAAATAAATCAAAGCACTATATCATTCTGGCTACTTTAAAATATTAAAAATAAAGTGGTAATTAAAAATGTCTACAACGTATATTAACTTTTCTTATGTTCTTACGTGTGCTGCGGACTCTTTTCAGTACCGTCTTTGGCTAGTCAGTTCCTACATAAGTTAAGAGCTACACAGACGCTATGTCCCTCAAGGCTGAAGTCTCCTTCGTTAATTAAGGCGGTGATGTAATTAACCTGGCCGAGTTTAATCAGCCAGTGTCAACCGTCACTAAATACGTTGTGTTGGGTCAGTGACTAGATAAATTGACAACTGCCTCCGTGATCTAGTGGTCAGAGCCATGGGCTCCTGATCCGGAGGTCCTGGGTTCAATTCCCAGGATTCCCAAAGTTGATATTTGTGAATTGATCACTTTTTGAGATTTTCCCCAGTTTGGTTAGGACAATGCGGGCTGAAACACCTGATTGTCTGGAAGAAAAAAGATTCCTTGCTTCGGAGGGCACGTTAAGCCGTCGGTCCCGGTCGCTGTCAATAATAGTGGTCGTTACACATGGTTTGTGACGGCTTAACGTGCCTTAAGAGGCCTGTTAGCTGTGCTTATAAGGCGGTTTAAAAACTCTGACACCAGGGTTCATCGGGTCGATAGATTTGATACTCACTCGACAGAAGAAGAAATTACTAGATAATACTTATTTTCTTCCATGCTGGACTGGGAGAGATAAAAAAAAAACAGAATGTGCCAGCTGCATTTCCTCCCGGGCATGCTGTAAAAATCAGCTAAGGGATTCAAGAGCTTCAGTGTGTTGCATTTTAGGCTATGGGCTGACAACCTGTCACTATAGCGATATACATTTCAGTCTAAAATAGCCCTCAAAACTTGTCAGACGTGGCGGAACGACCTTTTCTTAGGTCGTTTACGCTCTGCCTACCCCATTCAGGATAAAGGCGTGATTATATGTATGTATGTAATACTTAGTTGAACCCGATGGTTGAACCGCTACTATTATTCTGTGGCTAAACAAGGGGTACATTTCTTTAATAACTTTTCAATAGATCTTGCCATCATCATCTCCCTAGCCTTATAACGTATCTCACAGGGTTGGTTACCTAATCCAGGGGATTAAACGAGGGTGCTGGTTATTACACAGAGCGACTGCCATCGCACCTCCGCAACCCAGAAGGAAAACCAGACCCAATCCCAGATTAGGTCAGAGTTTGCAAGCCGCAAATGCCTAGCACTGGGCTCTGACATGGCTTAACGACTAATATCTAAGGTGTTCAACAATATTAACCGGGACCAACGGCTTAACGTGTCTCCCGAAGCACGGAAAAACACCGTGCATATGAAATTCGAAAACCGAAAAACACATTGGTACGTGGTGGGTGTCGAATCACGACCTCCCCGCCAAGGAGGCAGCGGCCCTATCCACAACACCATCGGGCTTTCTTTGGGAGATCTCGCCATCTTTATAAAATACAATATTAACACGTTGGCTGCCATCCACACAAACTGACTCCAGTGTTATCACCGGTGATGCTCATGAATAACAGTCAACGTGTTAAACAAAAAATGCTGCAAAAAAAAACAGAAAAAACATAAAAATATAACATCTAAATTCATATTTCTTTGAACATATTTATTTGACGTCACACAAACTATGATCCAGAAAAAACACTTCTTTGTAATATATTTTTAGTGTCGATCTACACTATATTTGAAACGTAATTCTGCACAAGATACCACATAAAATATTTTCTCCGACGAGTCATCATCTGGCGTTTATTGCCTAATAGAGACTAGCTGTATGTTCTTATCTTATAAAAAAATAAATAGAAATGTTTTATCCAAAAAGTTTACATGGAATCAACCTTAACGCTTTAAAGCAAAAAAGTTTATAGTTATAAATAACTTCAATGCTGGACTGGGAGCGAGAAAAGAACTAAGAATGTTTCAGCTGTATTTCCTCCCGGGCATACTGTAAAAACCAGCTAAGGGATCCGAGGGTTTCTGTATATTGCAATTTAGGCGATAGGCTGACAACCTGTCACTACAGTAATATACCTACAAATATATCTTTAATATCCCCTCAATACTTAGTCACACACGACGGAACAACCTTTGTTAGGGATAAAAGCGTGATTATGTGTATGTATCAACAAACAACTTTTCTAAGTTTAGGTTTGCAACCGTAGTACTATTTTCATTAAATTTATTGGGATTGGTAGTTCTACCAATGTTCTATACTGACAGCTCTTTATACCTAGTACTACTAAAAAGGCCATTTTGCTTATTAACTAAAACCCTGAAAATTGAGTGAAAATATAGCTAGTACAGGAGTTGGAGGCAATTAACTGGTGGCTCATCAGCGAATGCAATAAACCGACGTTTACGTTCTTACAACATCGGTCCAAGGTAGGAAAAATGTAAGATGTATATTTTCTTTGAGCTTTATTGGGGTTGTCATAGTACCTTATCTTGTTCTTTCATTTTTCTTTCTTGTACGTTCTGTCTGAGGACACATAATGAACCAGTTAACATATTATAGTGACATGGTTTTTATTTCCGCTTTCAGTCTAGTAGGAAGTTTAGATTAGTAACCGATACTATTTTCACTAACTTTAATGGAATTGTAACTCATTTATTTCCCTATATTGACACTTCTATGTATCTAGTATTAGGCCATAATGTTTATTAACTAAAAGCCCTAAAATTTTGTGAAGTTCTAGCTAGTACAGGAGTAGGATGCAATTAACTGGTGGCTCATCAGCGAATGCAATAAACCGACGTTTACGTTTTTACAACATCGGTCCAAAGTAGAAAAAAATAGAAGTCGATTTAGTTGATCTAGCGGTTGTCACAGAACCTTTCTTGTTTCCTCTTTTTCTTTGTGGGTTTTGGGGTCGAATAAAGAATTAATAAACCATAGTGTACCTAAAAGTTTTTTTAACACTTAGTCAACATAAAATATTTGGCATATTTTTTATAATAACTAATGCGAAAGATAGTCTAACGTGCTTTCAGAAAAGCAAGAATCATCTAGAGCCGTATTAAGTTTGGGATGGGATTGGATCTACCTCCTAGTGGTCCACCCAGCAAGGGGCCGCAAGGGGCTGCCTGACTCGCAACCACTCTCTCATCGGAGTCCGGCGCCAAACAGCTTGCTGTGCCGTCGGTGCGTGAGATTGCCAGTGCCATAACAGAAATCTTCTGGGTGACCTCACTCCAAGGGCAAACCCATTTCTAATAAAAATAAAAAAATACTGAAAACCAAAGTCATGCAGTTTTTTTGTGGTTGTTACATTGTAGTGAACAAAATAGATCACTTCTTAGTTTTTTCTTCCCGTAGAAGTATTAGTTCATGATGCAGTTCTTACGGCTAAACCTAAATGTTATAGATCCAACTCCAAGACCTGAATGTTTTCCTACTTGGACCACAGCTCAAATAAAGTACTGAAATAGTTCGTGCCCCAAGCAGTTCTTGTTATTACGTTCGTGGACTAAATGTTATAGAAAATGGCTGCAGTAAAGCAGTTTATGATACAGATAATAGTTTTAGGCTACCCGACTGACACTAGCTCCGCTATCATTTATAATAATACATACATACTTACATACATATAATCACGCCTTTATCCCTAATGGGGTAGGCAGAGCGTGAACGACATCAACAAAGGTCGTTCCGCCACGTCTGACAAAGTTTTGAGGGTTATTCAAGATAGAGTTGTAGGTATATTGCTGTAGTGACAGGTTTTCAGCCTATCGCCTAAATTACAATATACTGAAACCCTCGGATCCCTTAGCTGGTTTTTACAGCGTGCTGGGAAGGAAATGCAGCTGGCACACTCTTTGTTTTTCTCTCGCTCGCAGACCAGCATGGAAGATAATAATAGGCAGGTACATCTTCAATTTAACTACCAGATCTTAGATACATTTAAAAACAGTGTATATCATGAGAAAGGTGATTTCGTACTACAAAGTACACGTTAAAACGTCATTTGTAAGTGTTTATTACTCTAATTGTCTAACCACGTCTGAGGAATATTGTAACTCCAGGGTTTCTTCGACTATCTTGATCTGAAACGAAATGTCCTTTAAATAACCTTTGAAATATTTTATCAAAGATTGTGGCGCTAGTGTTTTTCGAGTACCACTATTAACTTATATTGCAGTGTAAGTATTATACCAACGTTCTTCTGAACAATATGTACAAACAAACATACCTACATAGATAGGTGTTATCACGCCTTTGACCCTAACGGGGTAGACAGAGCGTAAACGATCTCAACAAAGGTCGTTCTGCCACGTCTGATATAGTCTTGACTGTTATTTAAGAAAGATTTGTAGGTATATCTCTGTTGTGATTGGTTGTCAGTCCATCGGCTAAATTAGAACATACTGAAACCTCAGCTGTTTTTACAGTATTTCCGGGAGGAAATGCAGCTGGCACATTCTATGTTTTTCTCTTGCTCCACTGCCTACATAAAAGAACAATATGTAATCTATCTTAAAGAATTTCAACAGCAACTTAAGTGGATTTTATGATAATACTAGAATCTACTACTGTGGAAAATTGTACGACTTTACGAAGCAAAGAAGTACTTATTTATTTTAGTTCTTACTTCTTACCTTTATGCACCTGTTAATTGTTATAAACGACATGATTTGATTCTCCATATTTATTCGCCATGGGTTTCAATATAAATATGACATTGATTGGGAATACCTACTATCGTCTCAAACAAATTGAAAATACTTCGAGTAGATTGTGATAGTAACTCGATTTGTTCCCTTTATTTATCTTTCCTTGCGAGTTCACTTAGTACCACTGGGATGTGGAGTCTAGAGATTATTGATCAACAGAGACCTATATTTAACTTCTGTCTAGTGCAGCCTGCTAGCGAGCTGTTTTTAGACATACATACATACATATAGTCACGCCTTTATCCCTAATGGGGTAGGCAGAGCGTGAACGACATCAACAAAGGTCGTTCCGCCACGTCTGACAAAGTTTTGAGGGTTATTTAAGTTAGATTTGTAGGTATATTGCTGTAGTGACAGGTTGTCAGCCCATCGCCTAAATTACAATATACTGAAACCCTCGGATCCCTTAGCTGACTTTTACAGCATGCCCAGGAGGAAATACAGCTGGCGCATTCTATGTTTTTGTCTCACTCCCAGTCCAGCATGGAACCTCATGTTTTTAGAAGTACTTTTAAATAAAATGTCAAAGTAATATACCCGTAGCCTATTTCGATAAGGGCGATAATAATAATAATAGCCCTCCAACCAATTTTCGGTGATGGCGGCCAAACTCTTAGAGATCAGACAACTGCGCAGAACTGGTATTTAGTGCCCAAGTGTTTGCGCTACACACAGGTGCACTCTCTATTCCTTCAATCTCTTATTCTGATGGAACAGATTGACTGACACGACCAGAGAGAAACAGGCGCACAACCGACTATTTACATACCCATCCGACTTTCAAAAATGGTAGTAACAGATTCTAAGTGAAGACATTTTTATTACTTGCAAAAGAATTAGTTTTAAACATTGAACATTTTGTAAGTACAATTATATTTAAACAACAACACCTGTTTATAAACAAAAGCTATCAAAGAGCAGTTAGATTAAAGCACTTTCTTAATTTAATGTCATTTGTAGCTCTTCGGATTGCTACGGTACTAATCTAACGAATTCGCTATTATATTAAAATTTGTTTTTATTCTTTATTTGACAGAGTTACTTTGGTTCGTTCTCGATAGGTAGTGAGTTTGATTCCGAATATAATAATATGAAAAGTTAAATAACCCAACTGCGTAGGATAGCTTATTTATTTTATTATTTATTTATTTATTTAACAGTTTATTGTACACAATAAAATACAAAGGACATATACATATAAAACAAAGATACAGCAGGCACAGCTTATTTCTAAAAATAAATCTCCTCCAGCCGACCTAGGCTAGTGAAAAAGCATTCTAAGAGATTTTACAATATGTCGTCGGAATGACGCCAAATTTAATTTTGATCATAATCATGTCTTTATTGACACTTGCATTGTTGAGACAAATCGATTGACACATGAATCATTAAAATCAGCCCACGCGTTTGGTTTCTAGCGCCACAGATGATCAACCATAAATACATAGATAGGCTGATTGACACATTACCCTCCTTTGCGTTGCGCAGTCGGATAAAAAGCACCAAGTTGATATTTTCAGTTTTGTTTGAACATTGCATGCTAAATTAAATCACTTGTTTTGGCTTCGACTCGATTATATATTTTTGACACGTTGTGGTCGTTACACAGCACAAATCATTTCAGATACCTTATTACGTGGACAGAAAATTTTGCGAATAGGTCCATGTTTATTAGGTCCTCCGGTGACCCTGCGACACTCTAAAGGAAAGTTAAAGATACCAGGCCACTCAGAAAGTATTGCGATAAATAGTTTTTATATATTGCAGACTGGCCGGTTAGGATCTTTTTTGAAAATATGATTACTTGTAAGTAAAAATATGTGTGTTCCATTTTCAAAATTTCCCTCTACATTTTTTGCGAGATAATTCAAAGTATCGTGTCTTACTGAAAAATGGATCTGCGCCGGGAACATTTTAGAGCTATGATTTTTTACGATTTCAAGTGTCGCCTGAAACCGGATGAATCGTTCGATAGACTTCAAATGACATTTATGGATGAAAGCCCCTCCAAGGCAACCGTGTATCGTTGGTATAACGAATTTAGGCGCGGTCGACCAACCTTGGGGGATGAAGAAAGAAGCGGTCGCCCTTTGACGGCTATTACAGAAGAAAACGTGCTAGCAATGAAAAATTTAATCCAAGATAATAGGCGAATTACATATCAGGAGATTCAGCACATATTAAAGATTGGATCGGGAAGCGTTCACGAGATTCTACAAGGGCATCTTCGCGTGAGGAGGATAGTATCGCGCTGGGTGCCGCACTACCTCACCGACGCTCAGAAGCAGGCCCGGGTGGAATGGTGCCGTGATATGCTGAACAAATTTGAAGCAGGCTCGTCTCGGCGTGTTTACGACATCGTAACAGGTGATGAGTCCTGGATTTATCAATACGATCCAGAAACCAAGCGCCAGTCGACAGTTTGGGTGTTTCAAAATAAACCAACGCCTACCAAAGTGAAGCGATCTCGAAGCGGGGGGAAGATTTTGATCGCCAGCTTTTTTAATTTGACTGGTCACTTGGCCTCAATTCCCTTACGAGATCAAAGAAGCATTAACGCCGAATGGACTACCAAATGTTTACCAGAAGTTTTTCTGTTGTGAGCAACAAGCGACCAAACACAGGGCTCCGCGGACTACTGCTCCACCACGACAATGCGCCTGCACACACCGCGCTCAAAACGAGGGACTTCCTGGACAGCACACCAGTCAAACTCCTGGGTTACCCTCCTTACAGCCCTGATCTAGCACCGTGTGACTTCTTTTTATTTCCAAAAATAAAAAATCAGCTCAAGGGGATACAATTTTCGTCGCCGGAAGATGCGCTGGCTGCGTTCGAGCAGGCTGTAAACGAGGTGTCTACGGCGGACTGGAAAAAGTGTTTTGAAAACTGGTTCAGACGCATGAATCTTTGTATAGAGGCTGGTGGAGAGTACTTTGAAAAGATTTAATAAAAATATATGTACCTGTAGAACAATTTTTTTTAGTGTCGCAAATCTTTCTGAGTGTCCCACGTATATTTAACAAAAGTTTTATAAAGTGTTTAAAATCAAAAGTTAAAATATTTTATTTATTTTGCTTCCATGCTGGACTGGGAGTGGGAGAAAAACGAAGAATGTGCCAACTGCATTTCGTCCCGAGCATGCTGTAAGAACCAGCTAAGGGATTTGAGGGTTCCAGTATATTGTAATTTAGGCCATGCGATGATGGGCTGACAACCTGCCATTACAGCAATATACGTACAAATATATCTTCAGTTACCCTCCAAACTTTGTCAGACGTGGCGGAACGACCTGTTTTTAGGTCGTTTACGCTCTGTTTACCCCATCAGGGTTAAAGGCGTGATTATATGTATGTAAAATATTTTAAACCTTTCAGTTTTTAATACTAAATTTATATTTTAAATTTACGACCATTAACGGACTCTGTTAACTGTCTCTAGTTGTAAATACAATTAGAACAGTCGAGAATAATCTTAAAACCGTCGACTTAAGTCTAAGCGTCTTGTAAGTTACTTTAATCCGACTAATCACTTTAAGTTTTCAGTTCGAGTTCAGCATTTTAAAGTAAAACATTTTGTAATTATTACATTCCTACTGCCTCCGTGGTCTAGTGGTTAGAGCCATGGTGAGGGAACACAAAGTTGATATTAGTCAATTTATCACTTTGTGTAGTTTTCCCTAGTTTGGATAGGACAATGCAGGCTGAATCCACCTGATTGTCTGGAAAAAAACGGATTCCGTGTTTAGGAGGGCACGTTAAGCCGTCGGTCCAGGTCACTGTTTCTAATAGTGGTCGTTACAGGTCGATGTTACTCCATAAACTGCCTCCGTGGTCTAGTGGCTAGTGCCATGGACTCCTGATCCGGAGGTCCTGGGTTCGATTCCCACGGGGGAAACACAAAGGTGATATTTGAGAATTTATCACTTTGTGAATTTTTCCCCAGTTTGGTTAGGACATTGCAGGCTGAATCACCTGATTGTCCGAAAAAGAAAAAGATTTCGTGCTTCGGAGGGCACGTTAAGCCGTCGGTCCCGGTCGCTGTCTTTGATAGTGGTCGTTACTCAAACCATGTCAGAGGCCTGATAGTTGTGCTACTAGGCGGTTTAAAAACTCTGACACCAGGGTTCATCGGGTCGAGAGACTCGATACCCACTCGACAGAAGAAGAAGTTGCTTCATATTGTCCGTAGGAATTACCTTAATAACCCTACACGTGACCCCGGGCGGTGCTAAGAGTGCAACAATACCGGCTGCAGCTTTGTCCTCTGGACCTCGCAGAAAAATAAATGCCATGCGATAAATAAATAAATCTAAACTTCGTGTTAGATGATTTTTTGGTTGCTTTACTGGAATGTGTGTAGACTAGGAACTATAAAAACTAACGACTACATATCCTTCTTTTTACAAGCACTCAAACTCGAGTTTATTCAGTAAATTGAGTTTTCCAGTCTTCGGTGAACAGAGGCTGATAACAAAATCCTTCACTGCATCTTCAATAATTCTTGACTGAAAATGATCACTTACTCTCTTAAATTGATAAAGATTCGATGGTGCAAGGAACGAATGTCAAACGAAACCCTATACTGTCTGTCCGTCCATCTTCTATAGTTAGATACGTTTTTGAACGTTCTGAACAATTTGAAGGAAGACTGATTTTCTACCAAACTCAGAACAAAATGACGTTACGCCGCTATAGCTACAAATAATTTAAGAAACTAAAAGAGATTTTTAAAAGACATTAAATAAGTGCTAATTTTCTTCTCACTGTGCAAGAGTTTCTGCGCTTTAAGCTCTCAAATTCTGCAAATTAGCCCGCTTATTATTATAAACACAGCGCTTATGAAAATGAGCTTAAACATTTGCACACAACTGTGTAATACGTTTTAATTCTAAGAACATTAAGCCTTTTTGCAAAATAAAAACTCTGGGTAACACTCACATCGTAAGCCACAATGCAAATGGCGCTTTGAAATTGTATGGTATTTATCAATGTTGCCTTCTTTAAACTTACTTTAAGCATTTCTCTCTATGAGGCTATAGTAATTCCAGCTCAGATTTAGAATAAAGGTAAGCTTTTTCCGTGCTTCGGAAGGCACGTTAAGCCGTTGGTCCCGGTTAATATCGTTTAATACCGTAGATATTAGTCGTTAAGCCATATCAGAGGCCAGTGCTAAGCATTTGCGGCTTGAAAACTCTGACCTAATCTAGGATTCGGTCTGGTTTCCCTTCTGGGTTGCGGAGGTCAGATGGCAGTCGCTCTGTGTAAAAACCAGTACCCTCGTTCAATCCCCTAGATTAGGAAGCCGACCCCGTGAGATACTGGATAAGGCTAGGGAGATGATGATTTAGAATAAAGGTAAGTAAAGTTTTATGTCTTTTAATCGAAGATCTTGTTTCTAAAATAAGTTTTAGCTATAAGATATGACAACATAATGAAATAAAGTTTTAGTTATTTACTAATTTGCCAACACGTATAATTAATTTTTGAAATGTGTTTTTGAATAAAAAGACATGATCCTTTGTTTACCTTTATTCTAAAACTGAGATGGAAATACCTATAGTATTAGGTATTTCCTAGGCTAGGTTAGGGTAGGTATAGGCTCCTGGCTTGCGTCTACTATCTATGCTGAATACGCCACTTGCTGTATTTCGTATTTGGAAAAACCTTTTTGGGAACTTTTTATTATCCTTGGTCATTTACGATCTGTTCTTGGTCATTAGGTCATTACTTACAAAAACAGACTTCTTTAGTACATTCAAATATTTGTAAGTGCCATTTGCAAAGCAGTCTTGCTCATTATCTCCCTAGCCTTATCCCGTATCTCACGCGGTCGGCTACCCAATCTAGGGGATTGAACAAGGGTACTGGTTTTTGCACAGAGCGACTGCCATCTGACCTTCGCAACTCAGAATGGAAACCAGACCCAATCCTAGATTAGATCAGATTTTTCAAGCCGCTAATGCACGGGGCTCTGAAATGGCTTAACGAATAATATCTACGGTATTAAACGATATTAACCGGGACTGAAGGCTAACATGCCTTCCGAAGCACGGAAAAAACGCCGAATTAACGTACATATGAAATTCGAAAAACACATTGGTGGGATTCTTACCATGACCTCCTCAAAAGGCTGCGGCCCTATCCACTACACCATCGGACATTCTCGGGCAAAGCAGACTAGCTCTTCCTACTCAAATAAGGAACCCTGAAAAGTCATGATTAAAAGAACGATTATGTACAAGTAAAACCAAAAAGGTGCGAAGCTATAGTATGAAACTATAAAGGCTTGTTCACACCTAGCTCGTTAGCGGAAGTGCTAAACTAGAATGGAGGTGTGATGAAGGTTTATGAGTATGAGCGGCAATTCTAGAGGAAAAACGTTTGAAGAGGTTATAAATGCAGCTCTATACATAATCTGCATGTGCCTATAGCCGTAATGGAGAAGGCTGGAGTCTAAGCGGTTTAAAAATAAATTGTCTCGATAATGGTGTTGATTCTCGCGACATAATTCTAATTCTTAGCTAGCGCTGTCACTTTCTTAAACATGACATAAGAAAAGGATAGCAAATAAACACATGGCTTTGACAATCCTAATCTGACATAAGACTGCTTATTTGACGTATAATAAGGGAGCATGGTCTATGCTCAGTTCTTATATAAAGCGTCTTTAAATATATGCCGCCATTGTACAATATAATGGTAGTGTACCTATTGCCTCAAATATACCTAGTACCAGCACCAAAACGTTTATTCACTTACAGAAAGCAGTTCGAATATTTCCAGTCGTGCATTGAAGTACCTATTATACCTAGATCTTTATTCAATATTAAAATAAATGCACCGAAGCTTTGCAGTGTCTGCAGTTGATGTCTTCAGGATATTCCATTTGAAAATCTGCTTTCTATATATATGTGTTTGAATTCCGCCATATGACTCTTCTTCTGTCGCGTGGGTTATCGGGTCGATATTATTAATTTTGTATCCGTGAGAATTAAAGCCACAACCTCCTAATCATGAACCCAAAACTCAGATACACAAAGATGGTAGTAATAAATTGATAGGACTATCTTATCTTATTTAGCCCACAATAGGTCAATACTAATTTAACATTGATTAAGGAACCAGCAAGAATAGATGCCTAGGCTTGCATTGACGAACAGCACTTAAGACGTCTAGTTTGATTTCGTATCAAAATGTAATTTTAGTACAAATGGCCTGTAAAATCCATACAGAAATTTGCTCTCAATTTTTACATCGCTTTATTAATACGAGCCCTAGACAAAGACACATTTTGTATGAATTATCGCCCATAAGCCAGAGTTTCAAACTTGCGCCTGAACTCTCGTGATAAACCATGTGTTGTGTCAAGTTTCGCTGTAATTTTGGCCAAGAACTTGTGCGGCAAATTTGGGGGGAATAGAGAACGTGCATATAACATATTTTCAGTTCCTGAACCTATTTTCTAAAAACATCTTAAATTATGAAAAGAACAGTGGAAACAGAAATAAAATTGATTAAAAAATCACCGAGATATACCATCATAAAGATAGACTATCTATCTCTCTCTTCGAAACGACAATTTATATGGAATTAGTATGGCGCTCCTGTCTTATGACGTCACATGACAGTTCGGACCTCCCTTTTTAACTACCCACTTTAAGGCATTATAACTCTTAAACTAATGAATATTTTGCGAAAATTCCTTCACATCCGTTAATCTATGGTGACAATAATACTTACTAATAATTTTAAAAAAATCATGAGTATTCCCTATTGCTATAAAAAAACAAGGTTAACTGTCTATAAGAACTTTTACATACTTTTTGATAACAGTAAATACATTATTATTTTAACATACATACATACATACCATCACGACTTTATCCCTAATGGGGTAGGCACAGCGTAAACGACCTACAAAAGATCGTTCCACCACGTGTGACAAAGTTGTGAGGGCTGAAATTATTGTTTGTTGGCTTTTACCGAAGGAAGTCGTCACATTGGTAATCACTTACATAAAAAAATAAAACCGTCATGTTACAACGAGACAAAATAAATAATATATCATGAGGTTCACATTTATTCTACGTATAGGACATTTTGTAGTATGACTACATTGTATAAAACAAAGTCGCTTTCTCTGTCCCTATATCCCTATGTATGCATAAATCTTTAAAACTACGCAACGGAGTTTGATGCGGTTTCTTTTAATAGATAGAGTGATTCAAGAGGAAGGTTCGTATGTATAAAACATGCATAATATAGTAGAGTAAAACTGATAATTTCCGTGCGAAGCCGGGGCGGGTCGCTAGTTTTCTCATAAATTAGAGGGTATGTTTCAGTTTCACTTCAAATAATTTTGTGAAAGGAAATAAGTAGTTCACAAGACGTAAAGAGAATAGTTTGCGGCAACTCCGCAGACCCGAGCAATTCCATTTCAATAACAGTTTCCAAGAACTCAGATGTAGAGTGGAACAATCTATTGCCAGTTTCGACGCGCTGGACTGTTACATTCGCAACAATTTATCGATATCTGTAGGTACTTATCAATTTGTATAAAGAGCTTTGCGATTAGATTATCACATTACGAATGTGTTTACAATTACGAATGTCTTTACGAATATGAATATCTTTACGATTACAAATGTCTTTACGATTATAAATGTCTTAAACATTTCGAATACCTTTACGATTGCTACAATTTATCGATATCTATAGATATGTACTTATCAATTTGTATCAAGAGTTTTGAGATTAAATTATCACATTCGTTTAAGAATGTCTTTACGATTATGAATGTCTTTACGATTACGAATACCTTTACGATTACGATTTTTTTTACGATTAAGAATGTCTTTACGATTACGAATGTCTTTAGGATTACGAATACCTTTACGATTACGAATGTATTTACGATAACGAATATCTTTACGATTACGAATGTCTTCACGATTACGAATGTCATTATTATTATTTAACAGTTTATAGCACACTTGATCATAAAGAGGACACAACCATAAAAAAACAATAGGACGACAGGTACAGCTTATCTCTAAAAAGAAATCTCTTTCAGCTGACCTACGGTAGTGAGAGTGCATAAATGAGGCAGATAAGGCGTGTACAATTATAATATATATATTAAATTACATTAAATAAAAAAAAATGAAAGAATGTCTTTACAATTACGAAAGTCTTTACGCCCATTATTTTCTATGGTTGTTGCCGGTGATATTAACTTAAAATCGGAGCTATTCTTAATCATACTACGCAATAAAAATCCATGTATTTCCTTGAATGTAAATGTTACATGTCAAAGTTACTGCAAAATTATTATAAGTCTTTCAACCCGTAGCTAAACTGTGGAAAGTTATGGAGAGCTATTTTATTTTAGAAAATTTAAAGATGAGGAGAAAAATTAAAAACTTGAAAGTAAACAGAATAAGGAAAGTAAAAGATATACTTCAAAGAAGCTCATACTTCTTTACTGCAGTGAATAAAAAAAAAATATCTTATAAAATGTCTATAAAAAATATCGACATTATTAAAGAAAATAGCCAAAGGCATTTCCAATTGGCTGGTTCGAAGTTCTTTAAAAAAAACTTACAAGAAACTGTACAGCTGCAAAGAACTGATAAGTCCTTAGTAGCTCCATAAGTATCCATTCGTTATTTAGTACTGGATTCTGCTTCTTTGATTTAAAAATGTTTTAATTTTTTTAAAGTGATTAAAGTTATATCATTTTACATTCTTTCGGTCTAGACTAAAATTTAGAGTTCTTCGCAAAAAAAATAGATGCTCATTTTCAACGTTTATGAATAGAAACACTTAAATTGTCTTCCATGCTGGACTGGGAGAGATAGAAAAACATAGCATGTTCCAGCTGCCCTTCCTCCCGGGCATGCTGTAGAAGTCAGCAAAAGGGACTGGAGGGTTACAGTGTATTGTAATTTAGGCGATGGGCTGACAACCTGTCACTATAGCAATACACATTTCAATCTAAAATTGCCCTCAATTTTTGTCAGACGTGGCGAAAGCGCCTTTTACAAGGCGTTTAACGCTCTGCCTACCCCGTAAGGGATAAAGGCGTGATTTTATGTATGTATGTATGTAAATTGTCTTCTGAAAATACTTTCATGCTGGACTGGAAGCGAGAGAAACCATAGAATGTGCCAGCTGAATTTCCTTCTGGGCATGCTGTAAAAACCAGCTAAGGGATCCGAGGGTTTCCATATTGCAATTTAGAGGATGGGCTGACTACCTATCACTACAGCAATTTACTTAGAAATCGATCTCAAATAACCCTCAAAACTTTATCAGACGTGGCGGAACGACCTTTGTTTAGGTCGTTTACGCTCTGCCTACCCCATTAGGGATAAAGGCGTGATTATATGTATGTATATATGTATGTAAATATACGTAGAAACCCTTAAACTGTCCTCTAAAAAATCTTTTTTTTTTTTTCTAAATTGTCTACTTTGTGTTCTGCTACTATAAAAGTAATGATCCTATAATAGAAAATGTTTATTTCTGAACGAAACCTTAAATTCAATTTTCTTGGCGAATCCGACTCAATTCCTACAATCGTAAATGAGAAAGCTCTTTCACTTAACATTGTTGTTTGTGGGTAGTAAAAGCTCGTAACTTACATACATACATATAATCACGCCTTTAACCATAATGGGGTAGGCAGAGCGTAAACTACCAAAACAAAGGTCGTTCCGCCACGTCTGACAGTTTTGAGAGTTATTTAAGATACATTTTGTAGGTATATTGCTGTAGTGAAAGGTTGTCAGTCCATCGCTTAAATTGCAAAATACCAAAACCCTCGGATCCCTTAGCTGGTTTTACAGCACGCCTGGGTGGAGATGCAGCTGGCACATTCTATGTTTTCTTTCGTTTCCAATCCAGCATGGAAGCTTGTAATTTTCATGATATAAATCTTGCTCATAGAAAAAAATACAGCTTATTTTAATCAACTGAGATAGGACAGAATCGATATTGATGATGATAGAATATGGATAAGACAATTTCTATTTTATTTTCTTCATAGATGTACGTGGTTATTTCCATGCTGCCCTGGGAGCGAGAGAAAAATTTCTAGCTGCATTTCTTCCCGGACATGCTGTAGAAGTCAGCAAAAGGGATTGAAGGGTTACAGTGCATTGTAATTTAGGCGATGGGCTGACAACCTGTCACTACAGCAATATACCTACAAATCTATCTTAAATAACGCTCAAAACTTTGTCAGACGTGTCAGAACGACCTTAGTTTAGGTTGTTTACGCTCTGCCTACCCCATTAGAGATAAAGGCGTGATTATATGTATGTATGTATGTGAACGTGGTTTAAATAACCACGTAGGTCATGGTCATCAATTCTATATGGCTATCTAATTCGCAGCTCTTTAATTCCCGGGCAGACTGTAGAAACCAACTAAGGGATCCGAGGAATTTAGTGTATTGTAATTTAGGCGATGGACTGACTACCTGTCACTACAGCAATATGTCACAATATCCAACCTAAAAATCTATCTTAAAATACCCTTAAACCCATTTTTGAGATCGTTTACCCTCTGTCTACCCCACTAGGGATAGGGGCGTGAATATATGTATGTATGTCTGGGCATCAATTTCGATTGTTTCTAAATCGCGGTGACGGATCTCTGGTT
Organism: Scrobipalpa costella; assembly: GCA_949820665.1. Taxonomy (NCBI): domain Eukaryota; kingdom Metazoa; phylum Arthropoda; class Insecta; order Lepidoptera; family Gelechiidae; genus Scrobipalpa; species Scrobipalpa costella. Next base: position 18,368,043 of record OX463303.1, read on the forward strand.
AATGTAATTTTCAATCGGAAGGTTGATTTGGGAAATTAGGATGCCATTCGGTTCTCTACAGTACTCTTAGATTTGGGGCTTAGAAACACATTTGCTGTTTGCAAACTGAACGGGCTAACTCAGTTCATTGGTACAGTCAACTGCAAAAGTGGTATCGTATAGTATCGTTTCCAGCTAGTTTTTTCAAGACAATGCAGGCTAAATTAGCTAATTGTATCTACGAAAAAGGATTCCTTGCTTCGGAGAGCCCGTCTGTCGGTTTCATTTTTCAATTTTTCAAAAAAATCCGTTAGCTCGATGACGATGAAAAAATACAGGAACAAGATTACGTGCGTAGGCTTCGGCACGGATACAAAGAATAAATAAAGAACGAACGTCCGAGCCGAGTGACGTGTGGAGAGGGCAGTGTTGCCATTTTAAACTAATGAATTTCTGCTAATTCTTTAAAAGTCCGTGCTAGGCTGATGCGTGGGACGCAACTACACTATGTGAAACTGGGTAAATCGCAAAGAATGAAGCTGCTCACATAATTGTGATCGAACTTCACTTACAGGTAAGTTCGTTTAATCTTCAATTATGTGCTATCAACCGGCTTAGACACTCTGACCCCTGGGTTAATCAGTTCGTCGTCTCCAAAATCCACCAAATAATTATTATAATAATGTGCTTCCCTGTACAGCATCTAATCCTTCAAAGCTTGCTAGTCTTGCCGCACAGTATTAGTCTTTGGCTAACATGTGCACAGGGACTTGAAGTAGGTAATGCAATCATGGGAGTTTCAAACTAAGATCGATTTTAGGAAGATTTGCATTTTATATTAGCAGTTTTTTTATACATCGCACAAGGATAACTAAGTAAGTAAGGGTCTTTCATTAAGGGTTGGTAGATGTTGAAATGGAATAAAACAACTTATCACAGTCGCATGGACACGAGAGAGCCGAAAACCTATTTTTTTTTCGATTTCGGCAAGTTTTGAAAATATGAGCTCTGTGGACTTTGAAAAGGCAATGGTTGATGTCGTCCTGATCTGTAGACTTAGGACTTTAGGAATTTGGACCAGACAAAGTCTAGCGGACTGAAATCTATACGTATAATAAATCTCTAGAAGGGTCGTGTCTGTACATTGAATATTTTTACAAAAAAATAATTGCAGTAGGCATTATTAACGATATAAAGACCAAAACGTTTTTTTTTTTGTCCGTCTGTCTGTCTGTATGTTACCACAACACGCCAAAACTACTGAACCGATTTCGATAGACACGGATCCACTAGATCACGGAGGTAGTTTCTTTAGACGGGTTCCTGCTGAGTGCAATAAAACACTGAACGACTTTACCGAAGGTGCTAATGGCCTATTTGTTTTACTTGTATTTACGACGGCTATTAGTGGAAAGGTAAATATTATACATCACAACTGCATTACGTACGAGGTAGGTAGATGGTCAACGACCTCGTAATATTTGTTTTCCTTATGACGTCTGCAAAGAAAAAACAGAATTACAGCTTGGGGGGCATCAATACTTCAATGCTGGCCTAGGTGCTTCCACGCTGGCCTGGGATCGAGAGAAAAACATAGAATGTGCCAGCCGCATTTCCTCCCGGGCAGACTGTAGAAACCAACTAAGGGATCCGAGGAATTTAGTGTATTGTAATTTAGGCGATGGACTGACTACCTGTCACTACAGCAATATGTCACAATATCCAACCTAAAAATCTATCTTAAAATACCCTTAAACCCATTTTTGAGATCGTTTACCCTCTGTCTACCCCACTAGGGATAGGGGCGTGAATATATGTATGTATGTCTGGGCATCAATTTCGATTGTTTCTAAATCGCGGTGACGGATCTCTGGTTAATGTAATTTTCAATCGGAAGGTTGATTTGGGAAATTAGGATGCCATTCGGTTCTCTACAGTACTCTTAGATTTGGGGCTTAGAAACACATTTGCTGTTTGCAAACTGAACGGGCTAACTCAGTTCATTGGTACAGTCAACTGCAAAAGTGGTATCGTATAGTATCGTTTCCAGCTAGTTTTTTCAAGACAATGCAGGCTAAATTAGCTAATTGTATCTACGAAAAAGGATTCCTTGCTTCGGAGAGCCCGTCTGTCGGTATTTTTGAACCACTCGCTAAGAAGAAGACGCAATCCATGTCCAAGATTTATATTTTATGAAGTGTGTAATTTCTTCATATTTTTCTCCTAATAATACTTACTAGTAACACTTTGATTTGTGGCACCAAAAAAATCAAAAATTATTCTGGTGAAATCTGTGGCTGGATTTGAGTGATTTTGTTGCAAAACTTTTGTTTAGGTCATTATCATTTTCCAATATAAAAACATCTCAAAACAGCACAAAAAATATTCGCCACTAAATTGACCCCAAGAATCATTTCTGAAGATTGACCCATGTGCTATCAACCGGTTCAGACACTCTGAATAAAGGGTCAATAAGGGCCGTATTTGTAATCAGCTCTCATAAGTGACAGCGAGTTTGAGTTAGTATCAGAAATGACATTTCAGTATAAACTGGCCTGTCAAATCCATACTTAATATTGCTGTTAAGTTTGATATCGCTTTATCAATACGAGCCTTAGTTCGTCGACTCTATAACCCACTCGATAAAGATTATTTATTATAATTGAGCTGTGCTTCCCTGTACAGCATCTAATCCTTCAAAGCTTGCTAGTCTTGCCGCACGGTATTAGTCTTTGGCTAACATGTGCACAGAGACTTAAAGTAGGTAATGCAATCATGGGAGTTTCAAACTAAGATCGATTTTAGGACAATTTGCATTTTATATTAGAGTTTTTAACCTTGCAATATAATTGTATTCCTTAGTTTTTTCCTCGCGCTTTCCTCAGTGTTTTAGTGACGTTTCATTTTTCAATTTTTCAAAAAAATCCGTTAGCTCGATGACGATGAAAAAATACAGGAACAAGATTACGTGCGTAGGCTTCGGCACGGATACAAAGAATAAATAAAGAACGAACGTCCGAGCCGAGTGACGTGTGGAGAGGGCAGTGTTGCCATTTTAAACTAATGAATTTCTGCTAATTCTTTAAAAGTCCGTGCTAGGCTGATGCGTGGGACGCAACTACACTATGTGAAACTGGGTAAATCGCAAAGAATGAAGCTGCTCACATAATTGTGATCGAACTTCACTTACAGGTAAGTTCGTTTAATCTTCAATTATGTGCTATCAACCGGCTTAGACACTCTGACCCCTGGGTTAATCAGTTCGTCGTCTCCAAAATCCACCAAATAATTATTATAATAATGTGCTTCCCTGTACAGCATCTAATCCTTCAAAGCTTGCTAGTCTTGCCGCACAGTATTAGTCTTTGGCTAACATGTGCACAGGGACTTGAAGTAGGTAATGCAATCATGGGAGTTTCAAACTAAGATCGATTTTAGGAAGATTTGCATTTTATATTAGCAGTTTTTTTATACATCGCACAAGGATAACTAAGTAAGTAAGGGTCTTTCATTAAGGGTTGGTAGATGTTGAAATGGAATAAAACAACTTATCACAGTCGCATGGACACGAGAGAGCCGAAAACCTATTTTTTTTTCGATTTCGGCAAGTTTTGAAAATATGAGCTCTGTGGACTTTGAAAAGGCAATGGTTGATGTCGTCCTGATCTGTAGACTTAGGACTTTAGGAATTTGGACCAGACAAAGTCTAGCGGACTGAAATCTATACGTATAATAAATCTCTAGAAGGGTCGTGTCTGTACATTGAATATTTTTACAAAAAAATAATTGCAGTAGGCATTATTAACGATATAAAGACCAAAACGTTTTTTTTTTTGTCCGTCTGTCTGTCTGTATGTTACCACAACACGCCAAAACTACTGAACCGATTTCGATAGGACTTTTTTTATTCAACTGTGTGTTACCCGGGTTACATCTAAGGATACCTAAAATCACGCTAACTGACTTAGGGGGTAAGCAGGAAATTTAAATTTTGACTGTTTATTAACCGATTTATATGGAACTTTTTTTATTCGACTGCACATTATTTAAAATCAAAGTTACGACACAAATAATCACGCCTCATGACTTAAGAGATAGGTAGAAAATTGAATTTCGGTCGTTTTTAACCGATTTTGATAGAACTTTTTTTGTTCGACTGAGCATTACTTAAGCTCAAAGGAACGATACAAACAATCACGCCACCTGACTAAGGGGGTAGGCAGGAAATTGAACTCTGTTTTTTGAATTACCTGATGTCCATCCTAGGTAAGAAATAATACATACATATAATCACGCCATTATCCCTAATAGGGTAGGTAGAGCGTAAACGACCTAAACAAAGGTAGTTCTGCCACATCTGACAAAGTTTTGAGGGATATTTAAATTTGTAGGCATATTGCTGTAGTGACAGGTTGTTAGCCCTCGGATCCCTTAGCAGGTTTTTGCAGCATGCCCGGGAAGATAAGCAGTTGGCACATTCTATGTTTTTCTCTCGCTCCCTGGCCAGCATGAAAGTAAATAATCACGCAAATCATTCTAATATTGAAATAGTACCCCAGTTTGTATGGAAAACACGCAGTGTCGAACATACTGAAAACGCTTCTCCGCTCGTAGGAGCGTGATCTGCTAGCTCACGCGCGGAATCGTGTTTTTCATACAAAAACAAAGATCAGACAATGCGAAAAACGCTTCCGCGCGCGAGTTAGCAGATCCCGTTCCTACGCGCGAAGAAGCGTTTTCAGTATGTTCGACACTGCGTGTTTTCAATACAAACCGAGCGTACAAAGTCGCGGGGGGACAGCTATTATATACATCATCCATAAGTTAACTTTTTGACTATGAAAATAACGTAAGTTGTAAATAATCTTAAATATTCAATAGTTTAATGACCAATTCACCGAAAAAATTGTATCATGATTTGTATATGATTAATTGATCCCAAAACAAAAAGAAATGGAAACAAAGAAACAACCATTAGGTAACACAACTCCTTCCATATTTAAGTAGACAGGTACATATAACACCTACTATAATATACTATGCTCGCATAGGTGTAATGTAAGACTGTATTCTATCCCAATTATGTAAAATTTAAAACAAAAAAAAAACACCGCTGTTTAAAATCATAACCACGACGCATACGGAGCGCGGGCACAGCTAGTAAAAAATATTTTTTATCATCTCTGCAAGAATTGCAGTGATTGAAACAGGGCCTCTATAATTCATTCCCCTGTAAAAATCTTCAGAAAACTTTGAAACATTGTCGTATACCAAACAAATGCATGATTAGACCTTCCAAATAAAAAGAGAATTTTGTTAATGTCTCACACACAGCTTGTTTTATTCCATTTCAACATCTACCCACCCTTAATGAAAGACCTTACTAGCTTTTAGGTCGCGGTTTAATCCACAATTTGAATGAGAATGATATATAATATTTTTATGTCGCGTTTTACTATGTTGAGAGCCCGATGGTGTAATGCCTCCTGAGCGGGAGGTCGTGGTCTGATTCTCACCACTTACCAATGTGTATTTCGGTTTTCGAATTTCATAAGTACTATTCGGCACTTTTTCGTGCTTCGGAATGCACGTTAAGCCGTTGGTCCCGGTTAATATCGATTAATACCATAGATATTAGTCGTTAAGCCATGTCAGAAGCCAGTGCTAACCATTGGCGGCTTGGAAACTCCAACCTTATCTAGAAATGGGTCTGGTTCCCCACAGAAGAGTAAAAGGTAGCGCGCTAGCTTAGGGAGCGGCAGCGACTTCTCAAATCAGTGGGTTTCCCTTCTGGGTTGCGGAGGTAAGATGGCAGTCGCTCCGTGTAAAAACCAGTGCCCTCATTCAATCACCTAGATTAAGTAGCCGACCCGTGAAATACGAGATAAGGCTAGGAAGATGATGTTTGTTTATAATTGAACTTATAGTGCATACCTACCTCATTCTTAAGCATAACTACAAAATTATATTTTTTTTACTTGTAATAGTATTAAAGTAAAGTTTTATAACGATATTATACAGTTTTGAACTCATCTCCTAATGCTCTCGTAACTATGCAGCTGCTTTACACAAATGGGATTAAAATAGGTACTACTACTAATAGGTACATTACTAGTACAAACCAGCTAAGAGATCCGAGGGTTTCAGTATATTGCAATTTAGGCGATGGGCTGACAACCTGTCACTAAAGGAAAAAAACCCACGAAACTTTGTCAGACTTTGGCAGAAAGACCTTTGTTTAGGTCGTTTATGCTCTGCGTACCCCATTAGGGATAAATGCGTGATTATATTATCTGTGGTTTTAGGTCGTTTACGCTCTGCCTACCCTCTTACGGCTAAAGGCGTGACTATATGTATGTATTACTGTATGCCTGATAAATTTAAAAGAAATTATTTCTTCCGCAGTGTGCGAGAAAAATACAACGAAATTTATACGTATATTTTACTTCACTATTCTCTTACTTTAACATTCTTTACGGTTCCCTTTGATCCCTGGCTATCAGAGTTCACTCAGAATTCATAGGTAGTGTAGTTAACCCGATGTTGTTTATGAATAAACCTTACTAAGGCTAGCCGCCAGCTAACCAGCGTGGCTTAGTGACCTCATCCATACTTGTGTGCTTTTTACTTGCGTCATGCTGTACATTGCTGCATTACGTCCCAGTTTAGCCAGGGCCTTAGCAGATAATCGGGTGCCTGGTGGACCGGAAGCGTCGCAAGACATTCGAATGAGGTAGAAAGAAAAATATGATTTACACTTATAACATGTATTAAATCCAAAACAAATATAATTAATGAATTTCGAAAATTTATTTAAATAACCGCAGATATAATACCGATACTATCAAGCCAGCAACCGAAACTTCATCATACTTACTTAACTGCATCTAGACTTGTTGGCTATTGCATTGCACAGCTCTGCCACGGCTGACGCTTCGCCATTTTGCGCTACACATCGTCCCGGTACATACTTCGGCCTTATACCTGTGACGATGACAACGTCAAAGAAAAACAGCAATAGATGTTTGAGTAGAAAGCGCACCAGTGACTACAGGGTTAGTGGTTTCGTCCGGCCCGGTGGCTGAATAAAATATGTACAAACAAGCCAGGATTTACCGGCTTCACTGGTACACTCTTATTCGGTGTGAAGGGTGGATGGGTGTTAGGTATGGCTGTGGTTTTCAGGTACCAATAAAATGAATTGGTTTCTTTATAAATCAGTGTTTTGAAAAGCAGATGTAGATCAGAAGAAAATATTGATTTGACGACTTCAAACGGCATGAACAGATGTCAGATTGTACATACATACATATAATCACGCCTTTATCCCTAATGGGGTAGGCAGAGCGTAAACGACCTAAACAAAAGTCGTTCCGCCACGTCTGACAAAGTTTTGAGGGTTATTTAAGATAGAATTCAAGGTATATTGCTGTAGTGACAGGTTGTCAGCCCATCGCCTATATTACAATATACTGAAACCCTCGGATCCCTTAGCTGGATCTTACAGCATGCCCGGGAGGAAATGCAGCTTGCACATTCTATGCTTTTCTCTCGCTCCCAGACCAGCATGGAAGTAATCATTCCATGAATCATTATGTCAGATTATCAGGGTCTTTAAGGACTAAATGGACCCTGCTGACCATGATTCTGCCTGATGACATTACAATTTCAATAAAAAAGTTTTGAAAGGCATTGCTCAAAAACTATTAGACCTCTAAAGGAATATAAGTATTGAATACATACATACATATAATCACGACTTTATCCCTAATCGGGTAAGCAGAGCGTAAACGACCTAAATAAAGGTCGTTTCGCCACTTCTGACAAAGTTTTGAGGGTTTTAAAGATAGATTTATAAGTATTTTGCTGTAGTGACAGTTTGTCAACCCATCGCCTACATTACAATATACTAAAACCTTTGGATCCCTTAGCTGGCAGCATGCCCGGGAGGAAATGCAGCTGGCAAATTCCTATGTTTTTCTCTCCCTCCCAGGGCAAGCAAGGCAGGGCAAGGATTGAATGGTAGGAAATTTAATGTAATTTTTTTGTCTTTGAGAGTTTATTTCTAAACTAGCTGTTCCCGCGACTTCGTATGGTCGGTTTGTATGGAAAACACGCTTCTCCGCGCGTAGGAGCAGGACCTGCTAACCCGCGCGCGGAAGCGTGTTTCTCATTGTCTGATCTTTGTTCTTGTATATTTTGTATGAAAAAGACAATTCCGCGCGCGTACTAGCAGGTCCCGCAAATTTCAATGTCCTGCCTACCCCCTAAGGCAGGTAGCGTGATTTTAGTAATGTTTGGATCTATTTCCAAAAATTAAAGCTTTAGAAAGATACTAACTGAACACTTAAGTAGGAAGGTATCCACGGTACTACAAAAACAAACGACTCTACTCACAATATTGTTTCCAAAACCCGAAACACGTGGATCCTCAATCTTGCCAAAAACACTTCGTCAGTTCGGCATGTCATTTGTAACTAGAGAGGCGGCTACTTTGCTAAGTAGGAGATGAAACGGAGAAGATATTGCTTTCTTGTTTCAAATTTAAGGGCAAGGATAAACTAGTAGTTGGCGTACAATAATGAAATAACAAACCTTAAGAAATTCTTGAAATAAGTTAGGCTAATCATATCAGACTTGAATTTGCAAGACTTAAATACTTCTAATTTGTTCAGATTATGTCTACAATTTAATTAAACATAATTATAATAAGTAAATCCTCAAATAATCAAGAAAATTAACCAGAAAAGCTAGATAATGACGTGTTCAGACTTAAATCTACTCACAAAATTACACTGTGCTAAAGAATATTGCTGATATAATTATCATGTTGTGAACATAATTTCGGATTAATGAAACCGAAATTTCGGTGAAGTGATACAATGCAGATGTTTGTCGGTACTTTGGCGGTAAAAGCCTTATTGCGGTATGACAGGCTTGTAACACAAAGCAACCACGTAATCTGCGGGTTTAGGATATAATGGGATGAACACATCGTTAAATTATGAGTGTATATGGAATAGCACCTTTTTGGTAGAATTATGGAACGATAATGAAAACCGAACGGTATAGGTACTTGTTTTTGTTGAACGGAGGATTAGACCTCGATGTTTCGACCCTATATAAGGATTTTCATCAGGAAAGAATCAAGTCACACTTCACAAGTGCGACCTTTGACTGAGTCGAGTATAAACACAAATTAATCGAAAACCGTTCAACAAAAACAAGTAATTTTCAATACACTTGATCGTTTCTAGAACGATACTTAAATGACGCATTCTTTCAATTATATTGTGAAAAGTGTTTTTTTTTTATTTCGTTGTTATCAGAAGTCTGTCATGTTCCAGTGCAGGGCAAAGGCCTTCCCTTTCTCCTTCCACATTTTGTGATCTTACCTAGGCTTTGTCTAGGTTTATTAAATATTGTATACTACTTCTGTCGAGTGGGTATCGAGTCTATCGACCCGATGAACCCTGGTGTCAGAGTTTTTAAACCGCCTAGTAGCATTGTATACTGGGTGTAAGGGACAGCGTCCCGCAAACTGATAGGGGTTGCTCAGTCAACGAAACTGAACAACTATGACCAGGTAATTCTTTCAGGAGACGAAGAAGACAATAGACTATCCCATACAAAATGACCACCTCAATCAGAAAATTTGTCTAAAAAAGCATTTCTTTCTTACACTTCCTGAAAAAAAATCCTGCTGATAGTTGTTCCGTTTTGTTGACTGAGCATCCCCTATTAATTTGCGGGACGCTGTCCCTTTCACCCCATATATCATTGCTATATATATGTTAATACTAAAAAAACGGTTTAAAATATTCAACAACGTTCAGGTCGTTCGTAATCCACGTCTCCAAGTTCCAAGAGAGCGTGCTCCTGAACTCTGCATTCTGGGCGATGGGGGTCGTATTTCGACGCTACAGACCTCCTGCCGTCGTCCATACATCGAAGTAGTGTTTAAGTTTTTATAAATATGTATGTTAGTCTGTAAGGTATATATTCTATGGGCCTCTTTTTATATTATTTAACATCTACTAATGTAAATATTGCCTAAAATAAAATGATTTATTATTATTATTTTTATTTCCATCGACACGCAAAGAAGAAGACTAAAATAAATAAAATAAACAAAAACACTATAGTAATCTTTTTAACAGAAGAGTAGTTAGTTGTGAGAGACCAAGATGGAATTATCATAGCTTACCCTTTCTTAAATTCTAGGCGATGGGATGAGACCAACTCTTTCGTGTCCGTCACAGTTTGGATAAATTGTAGTAGAAATACCTGGAAAGAGAAACAAGAGTTAACACAATGTTTTTTTTAAATTTTAACAACATCCATACATAAAATCACGCTTTTATCCCTTACGGGCAGGCAGAGCGTAAAACGCCTCGTAAAAGGCGCTTTCGCCACGTCTCTCAAAAATTAAAGGAAATTTTAGATTGTTATGTGTTGACAGGTTGTCAGCCCATCGCCTAAATAACAATACACTAATATAAATAAAAATGTTAAAAACAATACGAAATTAAATTAAAAAATATATGAACTCCATCTCAGTTATTCTTAATTTATTCATCATATAAATACAAAACGTTACCCCTACTATTTATATTTGGTGAGATCCCATGTGGGTAGATTAAAACAAAACGTTTCGTTTCACGCAGCGGACCGGGTTATGAAATCATAATAATCGTTTACCCCAAACTCCCTTGGTCCATACAAATGGGCTTTGTCAGTCCAAATCATTTCGCATTTGCCTAACAAATGTTGTGGAATACAGGCGCAATGGGATGAATTTAGGTTGAGGTTTGTATGGCGATGTTTTTAGAACGAGGTTTTGGTGGTGAATTATTAAATTAAAAAATAAAATAAAATAAAGCTTCCATGCTGGTCCGGGAGCGATAGAAAAACATAGAATGTGATTAAACATAAAGGCGTGATTTTATGTATGTTATGTATGTATGTAATTACATAAAATAAAAAAAATATACGTAAGAATAGCTTTACAATTACGAAAGTCTTTACGCCCATTATTTTCTATGGTTGTTGCCGGTGATATTAACTTAAAATCGGAGCTATTTTTAATCATACTACGCAATAAAAATCCATGTATTTCCTTGAATGTAAATGTTACATGTCAAAGTTACTGCAAAATTATTATAAGTCTTTCAAACCCGTAGCTAAACTGTGGAAAGTTATGGAGAGCTATTTTATTTTAGAAAATTTAAAGATGAAGAGAAAAATTAAAAAACTTAAAAGTAAACAGAATAAGGAATGTAAAAGATATACTTCAAAGAAGCTCATACTTTTTTGCTGCAGTGAATAAAAAAAAAAACTTATGAAATGTCTATAAAAAATATCGACATTATTAAAGAAAATAGCCAAAGGCATTTCCAATTGGCTAGTTCGAAGTTCTTTAAAAAAACTTACAAGACTGTACAGCTGCAAAGAACTGATAAGCCCTTAGTAGCTCCATAAGTATCCATTCGTTATTTAGTACTGGATTCTTGCTTCTTTGATTTAAAAATGTTTTTTTTAAAGGCATTAAAGTTATATCGTTTTACATTCTTTCGGCCTAGACTAAAATTTTGAGTTCTTCGCAAAAAAAATAGATGCTCATTTTCAGCGTTTATGAATAGAAACACTTAAATTGTCTTCTGAAAATACTTTCATGCTGGACTGGAAGCGACAGAAACCATAGAATGTGCCAGCTGAATTTCCTCCTGGGCATGCTGTAAAAACCAGCTAAGGGATCCGAGGGTTTCCATATTGCAATTTAGGGGATGGGCTGACTACCTATCACTACAGCAATTTACTTAGAAATCGATCTCAAATAACCCTCAAAACTTTATCAGACGTGGCGGATCGACCTTTGTTTAGGTCGTTTACGCTCTGCCTACCCCATTAGGGATAAAGGCGTGATTATATGTATGTATATATGTATGTAAATATACGTAGAAACCCTTATACTGTCCTCTAAAAAATCTTTTTTTTTCCTAAATTGTCTACTTTGTATTCTGCTACTATAAAGGTAATGATCCGATAATAGAAAATGTTTATTTCTGAACGAAACCTTAAATTCAATTTTCTTGGCGAATCCGACCCAATTCTTACAATCATAAATGTGAAAGCTCTTTCACTTAACATTGTTGTTTGTGGGTAGTAGAAGCTCGTAACTAACATACATACATACATATAATCAACCCTTTTTCTCTAATGGGGTAGGCAGAGCGTAAACTACAAAAACAAAGGTCGTTCCGCCACGGTCTTACAAAGTTTTGAGAGTTATTAAAGATACAATTTGTAGGTATATTGCTGTAGTGATAGGTTGTCAGTCCATCACCTAAATTGCAATATACTGAAACCCTCGGATCTCTTAGCTGGTTTTTACAGCATGCCCGGGAGGAGATGCAGCTGGCACATTCAATGTTTTTCTCTCGCTCCCAGTCCAGCAAGGAAGTTTGTAATTTTCATGACATAAATCTTACTCATAGAAAAATGACAGCTTATTTTAATCATTTGAGATAGGACAGTATCGATATTGATGATGATAGATGGATAAGACACTTTCTATTTCATTTTCTTGATATGTTTACGTGGTTATTTCCATGCTGGCCTGGGACCAAGAGAAAAACATAAAATGTGCTAGCTGCATTTCCTCCCGAGCATGCTGTAAAAACCGGCTAAGGGATCCCAGGGTTTCAGTGTATTGCAATTTAGGCGATGGGCTGACAACCTGTCACTACAGTAATGACGTGAAAAAAAAAGCGTTATTGCATAAATTTTACACCTACATAGGATAAGGCTCCCCAGTAAGTATTCGAAGACACTTTATTATCGCTTTACAATAATAATTACCATTTATTATTAAAATTACGAAATAGGGACTAAAATTAATGAGTGTTGGTGAGTGTATATATGTGTGTGAAAAGTTATGGACATGATCATACATATTTAGAAATTAAGAATAATGGTTTTGTATATATATAAATCCTTGTTACATCATATGATAAGATATATATATATATATATATATATATATATATATATATATATATATATATATATATATATATATATATATATATATTACGTACATATATAGTAAGTATTCAAATTAATATACCTACAAATCTATCTTAAATAACCCTCAAAACTTTGTCAGACGTGTCGGAACTACCTTTGTTTAGGTTGTTAACGCTCTGCCTACCCCATTTGGGATAAAGGTGCGTTATATGTATGTACGTGTACGTGGTTTAAATATCCACGTATGTCATCATCATCATTTCGTATGACTATCTGATTCGCACCTCTTTAATTTGAATGTAGCACAACTATCAGGCCTCTGACATGGTTTGAGTAACGACCACTATCAAAGACAGCTACCGGGACCGACGGCTTAATGTGCCCTCCGAAGCACGAATCTTTTTCTTTTCGGACAATCAGGTGATACAGCCTGCAATGTCCTAACCAAACTGTAGAAAAATTCACAAAGTGATAAATTCTCAAATATCAACTTTGTATTTCCCCCCTGGGAATCGTACCCAGGACCTCCGGATCGGGAGTCCATGGCACTAGCCACTAGACCACGGAGGCAGTTATGTCCCATGGGCTGTACGGATACGACTCACCTTATACAAAACCAGTATGATAGTGATAAAGAGTGGCGATTATCCTGGGAACTATTACAGCACCCCCAAAAACATTGATTACGAAACCCCACAAAGAAGCCTGATGGTTCTGATAGTCTACGCACTACGTGGACTACGAAGGTATAAGTGTCACACCATTCTGATTTACAACTAGTTTGTATTAGGGCCCTTAGCAGAGTTTCGGATCTTAAAGAATTCTTCTTACATACATACATACATAAAATCACGCGTTTGTCCCTTACGGGGTAGGCTGAGCGTAAAATGCCTCGTAACAGGCGCTTTCGCCACGTCGGACTAAAATTGAGGGCAAATTCTACATTGTAATGATTTGTATTGCTGTAGTGCCAGGTTGTTAGCCCATCGCCTAAATTACAATACACTGTAACCCTCCAATCCCTTTTGCTGACTTTGCCCGGGAGCAATGGCAGCTGGAACATCCTATGTTTTTCTATCTCTCCCAGTCCAGCATAGAAGAATTCTTCTTAAACAAAGTAATTAAAATCAAAAACACTTTCAATACATAAAATTTGCCTAAAGTTATGGACATACAAAACGGTAAGGATCGCCAAAATCATGACTTTAAATTCCATTCGTGTAAAATTGTTTACTGTATTTTGAAGCATTTTACTGTTCTTAACTTCTTCTATCTTTGTGCTCAGTCATCCATTCTTTAGCTCTAAGCGATTTTGTGACATCGTTTTACACTAAGATGCCTTCTACTATCTTTCCAAGGCTATCTTTTAATATATATGTTCAATATTGAAAGTTCGCAGTTTACTATAGTGCGATACTTTTTACAACGTATGTGACATATTATCTTCCATGCTGGCCTGGGAGCGAAAGAAAAACCAAGAATGTTCCAGCTGCATTTCCTCCCGGGCATGCTGTAAAAACCAGCTAAGGGATCCGGGGGTTTCAGTATATTGCAATTTAGGCGATGGGCTGACAACCTGTCACTTCAGCAATATACCAACAAATCTATCTTAAATAACCCTCAATACTTTGTGAGACGTGGCGAAACGATCTTTGTTTGGTACGTTTACGCTCTGCCTACCCCATTAGGGATAAAGTCGTGATTATATGCGTATGCATGTGACATATTAAAAAAAAAGGCAACTGAAAACTGTAGAAAACTCCTCATCAATCGTAGGTTTGCAATGCAGCCTAGCATTCGTTGTCAAGGCCCATATTCATATTCGTAAAATCTTGTCGTATCGGTGTTGTTAATAGGTATGACAACATTATAATCATTCAGCCCCTCCATAATAAGGATTCGAGAAAGATTAAAGATACAGAAGATAGTACGAACATATTACTCATAGGCTTGTATTTATAAAGCGAGCTCAAGATTGCGAGCAATATTAAGTATGAATTTTACTAGCCGTTTTGTACTGAAATGTAATTTTTGATGTGAACTCAAAGTTGCTGTCAGTCTCAAGAGCTATTTATCAATACGGGCAATAATCAGTAAAACCTGACAAAACACATGTGAACATGCGGAACAATAACTTTGACTTACTTATATTCTTCCATGCTAGACTGGGAGCGAGGGAAAAATATTGAATGTGCCAGCTGTATTTCCTCCCGGGCATGCAGTAAAAATCAGCTAAGGGATTCGAGGGTTTCAGTATATTGCAATTTCGGTGATGTGCTGACAACCTGTCACTACAGCAATGTACCTACAAATCTATCTTAAATAACCCTCAAAACTTTGTCAGGTGTGGCAGAACGACCTTTGTTTAGGTCGTTTACGTTTTGCCTACCCCATTAGGGATAAAGGCGTAACTATATGTATGTATATACTTGTATGTCGTTTCTTCAGTTAGACGCGTTCTTGCCGAGTACAATAAAACACTGAACGACTTTACCGAAGGCGCTAATTGACCTCTGACATGGTTTTTGTAACGACCACTATCAAACGCAGTAACCGAGACTGACGGTTTAACATGCCTTCCGAAGCACGCAATCGTTTTTCGTCCAGACAATCAAGAGATTCAGTTTGCACTGTCCTAACCAAACAGGGGCAAAATCTCAAAAAATGACAAATTAATAAATATCAACTTTGTGGCTCCCTGGGAATCAAACCCAGGACCACCGGGTCGGGAGCCCATGGCTCAAACCACTAGACCACAGAGGTAGTTTCTTTAGACGGGTTCCTGCTGAGTGCAATAAAACACTGAACGACTTTACCGAAGGTGCTAATGGCCTATTTGTTTTACGTGTATTTAGGACGGCTATTAGTGGAAAGGTAAATATTATACTTCACAGCTGCATTAAGTACGAGGTAGGTAGATGGTCAACGACCTCGTAATAATTGTTTTCCTTATGACGTCTGCAAAGAAAAAACAGAATTACAGCTTGGGGGGCATCAATACTTCAATGCTGGCCTGGGTGCTTCCACGTTGGCCTTGGAGCGAGAGAAAAACGGGCATACTGTAGAAACCAGCTAAGGGATCCGAGCAATTTAGTGTATTGTAATTTAGGCGATGGACTGACTACCTGTCACTTCAGCAATATGTCACAATATGTCACCTACAAATCTATCTTAAAAAACCCTTTAACCCATTTTTGAGATCGTTTACTCTCTGCATACCCCATTGGGGATAGGGGCGTGATTATATGTATGTATGTCTGGGCATCAATATCGATTGTTTCTATATCGCGGTGACGGATCTCTGGTTAATGTAGTTTTCAATTGGAAGGTTGATTTGGGAAATCAGGATGCCATTCGGTTCCCTACAGTACTCTTAGATTTGGGGCTTAGAAACACATTTGCTGTTTGCAAACTCAACGGACTAACTCAGTTCATTGGTACAGTCAACTGCAAAAGTGGTATCATATAGTATCGTTTCCAGCTAGTTTGTTCAAGACAATGCAGGCTAAATTAGCTAATTGTATCTACTAAAACGGATTCCTTGCTTCGGAGAGCCCGTCTGTCGGTGTTTTTGAACCACTCGCTAAGAAGAAGACGCAATCTATGTCCAAGATTTATATTATATTAAACTTACGCTAAGTGTGTAATTTCTTCATATTTTTCTCATAATAATACTTAACCGGAGGCTTATTCTCGTTTTAGCAGACATAATGTCGTAATCGACTTAATCTCTGTCATCAAATGTCTACCGAAATGTCACGCAAAATCTCTATCAAAATTAAAAAGCCTATTCTCGAAAGTACCAGACATTAATGTCGTGCACTACGTTACAATTTACCATAGACAAATAAAATTCACTGTGAAATTACGTTCCGTTTTCTCGATTGTGTTGTGTTCATAATCGAGGAAAATATTTTGATAGTTTTGATAAAACTTGTCTTGTAAATTATGCGTGTAAAGACAGTTGATAGAAGTCATGTCAAAATAGAAAATAGTAAAAATAGGCCAATCGGTGGCCGTCTCAAAAAATGAATACCTATACCTAGCAGACATTGAGGTTATAATTTTACATCATACAGACCTTTGTTTTGATATCAAATTCAGTCTTTTTATTTTGAACTGGTTCAAATATTCTCATCAAGTTTTGGGTTAATTCTTTGCTAAGACGAAAGTTTTTTTGGAACAATCGCTCCCGTTATGAAAATGCATCCTTTCTATATTGGCATTGCCGACGAAGAGGCAATGCGACTGCTATTTCTGCCTCCTCCACCACATTATTTACGAAAGCTGCTATAAAATCGTCTTCAGCCATATTTTTTGAATATTATTATTTTTCATCTCTGAATTTAGTTTACTTTACTCACTTTCACTTGTTAATTTTACAGCTCAATTATCTTAAATGCACGTAAATAACCTCAAAATAGAAGAAATTATCTTAAATGTACTTAAATAACCTCAAAGCAGAAGGAGATGACATAACAAGTCGCACACGACATGTCATGTCGACTACAATGGACCATGCGTTGCATGTCGAATGCTAGCAATAGACATAAGTCTATCGTGAGATATTGAGAATAAGCTATTATGTTTTCATGCGACATCCGCCATTTTTTTTCGACATATGTCGCATGCGACATTATCTCTATAGAACGAGAATCGGCCTCCAGGTCACTCGAATGGAGCGAAATGTCACGTTTTGTGGCACCAAAAAATTTAAGAATTAATTCTGTCAAAATCTGTGGTTGGATTAGAGTGATTTTTTGTAGCTAAACTTTTGTTTGTGTCCGTCATCATCATCTTTCTAGCCTTATCCCGTTTATCACGGGGTCGGCTACCTAATCTAGGGGATTGAACGAGGGTACTAGGTTTTAGCCTTCGCATTCGCTTATTTTTGCAAAAAATTTTACCTTCGCAACCCAGAAGGAAAACCAGAGTTTTCAAGCCACCGATGCTTAGCACTGGACTCCGACATGGCTTGACGACTAATATCTACGGTATTAAACGATATTAACCGGGGCCAACGGCTTAACGTGCCTTCCGAAGCACGGAAAAAGCGACGAATAAACGTACCTATGAAATTCGAAAACCCAAAACACATTATACGTGGTGGAACCACGAACCCGCTCAGGAGACAGCGGCCCTATCTACTACAACATCGGGCTCGGGCTTTTGTTTATGTCCTTATTATTCTCCATTATAAAAACATCTCAAAACAGCACAAAAAATATTCCCCACTAAAGTGACCCGAAGAATCATTTCTGAAGATTGACCCATGTGCTATCAACCGGTTCAGACACTCTGACTAAAGAGTCAATAAGGGTATTTGTAATCAGCTCTGATGAGTGACAGAGAGTTTGAGTTCGTATCAGAAATGTCATTTTAGTACAAACAGGCCTGTCAAATCCATACTTAATATTGCTCTCAAGTTTGATATCGCTTCAAGCCTTAGTTCGTCGACTCTATAACCCACTCGATAATGATGATTATAATTGAGCTGTGCTTCCCTGTACAGCATCTAATCCTTCAAAGCTTGCTCGTCTTGCGGCACGGTATTAGTCTTTGGCTAACATGTGCACAGATACTTAAAGTAGGTAATGCAATCATGGGAGTTTCAAACTAAGATCGATTTTAGGAGGATTTGCATTTTATATTAGAGTTTTTAACCTTGCAATAACATAATCTTATTCCTTAGTTTTTTCCTCGCGCTTTCCTCAGTGTTTTAGTGACGTTTCATTTTTCAATTTTTAAAAAAAATCCGTTAGCTCGATGACGATGAAAAAATACAGGAACAAGATTACGTGCGTAGGCTTCGGCACGGATACACAGAATAAATAAAGAACGAACGTCCGAGCCGAGTGACGTGTGGAGAGGGCAGTGTTGCCATTTTAAACTAATGAATTTCTGCTAATTCTTTAAAAGTCCGTGCTAGGCTGATGCGTGGGACGCAACTACACTATGTGAAACTGGGTAAATCGCAAAGAATGAAGCTGCTCACATAATTGTGATCGAACTTCACTTACAGGTAAGTTCGTTTAATCTTCAATTATGTGCTATCAACCGGTTTAGACACTCTGACCCCAGGGTTAATCAGTTCGTCGTCTCCAAAATACACTAAATAATTATTATAATAATGTGCTTCCCTGTACAGCATCTAATCCTTCAAAGCTTGCTAGTCTTGCCGCACAGTATTAGTCTTTGGCTAACATGTGCACAGATACTTAAAGTAGGTAATGCAATCATGGGAGTTTCAAACTAAGATCGATTTTAGGAGGATTTGCATTTTATATTAGAAGTTTTTTTATATATCGCACAAGGATAAGTAAGTAAGTAAGGGTCTTTCATTAAGGGTGGGTAGATGTTGAAATGGAATAAAAGAAGCTGTGTGTGACATATTAACAAAATTCTCTTTTATTTGAAAGGCTTAATTATGCCAATTTAGTTGGTATATGACATGGTTTAGCAATACGCAGACATGTCACAGTCGCATGGACACGAGAGAGCCGAAAACCCATGATTTCCGCAAGTTTTTGTCGATTTAACAAAGATATGAGCTTTGTGGACTTTGAAAAGGCAATGGTTGATGTCGGCCTGACCTCTAGACTTAGGACTTCAGGAATGTGGACCATACAAAGTCTAGCAACCTTAAATAAAAAAAAAATTATCACCTCGGCAAGAATTTTGCAGTGATTGAAACAGGGCCTATAAAATTCATCCTGTAAAAAACTGTGGCAAATTTTGAAACATTGTCGTATACCAAACAAATGCATGATTAGACCTTCCAAATAAAAAGAGAATTTTGTTAATGTCTCACACACAGCTTGTTTTATTCCATTTCAACATCTACCCACCCTTAATGAAAGACCTTACTAGCTTTTAGGTCGCGGTTTAATCCACAATTTGAATGAGAATGATATATATTATTTTTATGTTGCGTTTTACTATGTTGAGAGCCCGATGGTGTAATGCCTCCTGAGTGGGAGGTCGTGGTCTGATTCCCACCACTTACCAATGTGTATTTCGATTTTCGAATTTCATAAGTACGTTTATTCGGCACTTTTTTGTGCTCCGGAAGGCACGTTAAGCCGTTGGTCCCGGTTAATATCGCTTAATACCATAGATATTGATCGTTAAGCCATGTCAGAAGCCAATGCTAACCATTGGCGGCTTGGAAACTCCAACCTAATCTAGAAATGGGTCTGGTTCCCCACAGAAGAGTAAAAGGTAGCGCGATAGCTTAGGGAGCGGTAGCGACTTCTCAAATCAGTGGGTTTCCCTTCTGGGTTGCGGAGGTAAGATGGCAGTCGCTCCTTGTAAAAACCCACTGGTTTTTCTCATTCAATCACCTAGATTAAGTAGCCGACCCGTGAAATACGAGATAAGGCTAGGAAGATGATGTTTGTTTATAATTGAACTTATAGTGCATACCTACCTCATTCTTAAGCATAACTACAAAATTATATTTTTTTTACTTGTAATAGTATTAAAGTAAAGTTTTATAACGCTATTATACAGTTTCGAACTCATCTCCTAATGCTCTCGTAACTATGCATCTGCTTTACACAAATGGGATTAAAATAGGTACTACTACTAATAGGTACATTACTAGTACAAACCAGCTAAGAGATCCGAGGGTTTCAGTATATTGCAATTTAGGCGATGGGCTGACAACCTGTCACTAAAGGAAAAAATCCCACAAAACTTTGTCAGACTTTGGCGGAAAGACCTTTGTTTAGGTCGTTTATGCTCTGCGTACCCCATTAGGGATAAATGCGTGATTATATTATCTGTGGTTTTAGGTCGTTTACGCTCTGCCTACCCTCTTACGGCTAAAGGCGTGACTATATGTATGTATTACTGTATGCCTGATAAATTTAAAAGAAAATATTTCTTCCGCAGTGTGCGAGAAAAATACAACGAAATTTATACGTATATTTTACTTCACTATTCTCTTACTTTAACATTTTTTACGGTTCCTTTTGATCCCTGGCTATCAGAGTTCACTCAGAATTCATAGGTAGTGTAGTTAACCCGATGTTGTTTATGAATAAACCTTACTAAGGCTAGCCGCCAGCTAACCAGCGTGACTTAGTGACCTTATCCGCACTTATGCGCTTTTTACTTGCGTCATGCTGTACATTGCTGCATGTCGTTCCAGTTTAACCAGGGACTTAGCAGATAATCGGATGGCGGGTGGACCGGAAGCGTCGCAAGACACTCGAATAAGGTAGAAAGATAAATATGATTTACCCTTATGACATGTATTAAATCCAAAACAAATATAATTAACGAATTGCGAAAATTTATTTAAACAACCGCAGATCTGATACCAATACTATCAAGCCAGCAACCGAAACTTCATCATACTTACTTAACTACATCTAGACTTGTTGGCTATTGCATTGCACAGTTCTGCCACGGCTGACGCTTCGCCATTTTGCGCTACACATCGTCCCGGTACATACTTCGGCCTTATACCTGTGAAGATGACTATTTTGCGCTACAGAGTCCCGGTACAACCTTACTTCGGCCTTATACCTGTGATGATGACAACATATCAAAGAAAAACAGCAATAGATGTTTGAGTAGAAACCGCACCAGTGACTACAGGGTTAGTGGTTTCGTCCGGCCCGGAGGCTGAATAAAATATGTACAAACAAGCCAGGATTTACCGGCTTCACTGGTACACTCTTATTCGGTGTGAAGGTTGGATGGGTGTTAGGTATGGCTGTGGTTTTCAGGTACCAATAAAATGAATTGGTTTCTTTATAAATCAGTGTTTTGAAAAGCAGATGTAGATCAGAAGAAAATAATGATTTGACGACTTCAAACGGCATGAACAGATGTCAGATTGTACATACATACATATAATCACGCCTTTATCCCTAATGGGGTAGGCAGAGCGTAAACGACCTAAACAAAAGTCGTTCCGCCACGTCTGACAAAGTTTTGAGGGTTATTTAAGATAGAATTCTAGGTATATTGCCGTAGTGACAGGTTGTCAGCCCATCGCCTATATTACAATATACTGAAACCCTCGGATCCCTTAGCTGGATCTTACAGCATGCCCGGGAGGAAATGCAGCTTGCACATTCTATGCTTTTCTCTCGCTCCCAGACCAGCATGGAAGTAATCATTCCATGAATCATTATGTCAGATTGTCAGGGTCTTTAAGGACTAAATTGACCCTGCTGACCATGATTCTGCCTGATGACATTACAATTTCAATAAAAAAGTTTGGAAAGGCATTGCTCAAAAACTATTAGACCTCTAAAGGAATATAAGTATTGAATACATACATACATATAATCACGCCTTTATCCCTAATCGGGTAGGCAGAGCGTAAACGACCTAAATAAAGGTCGTTTCGCCACTTCTGACAAAGTTTTGAGGGTTTTTAAGATAGATTTATAAGTATTTTGCTGTAGTGACAGTTTGTCAACCCATCGCCTACATTACAATATACTAAAACCTTTGGATCCCTTAGCTGGTTTTTACAGCATGCCCGGGAGGAAATGCAGCTGGCAAATTCCTATGTTTTTCTCTCCCTCCCAGGCCAAGCCAGGCAGGGCAAGGATTGAATGGTAGGAAATTTAATGTAATTTTTTGTCTTTGAGAGTTTATTTCTAAACTAGCTGTTCCCGCGACTTCGTATGCTCGGTTTGTATGGAAAACACGCTTCTCCGCGCGTAGGAGCAGGACCTGCTAACCCGCGCGCGGAAGCGTGTTTCTCATCTGATCTTTGTTCTTGTATGTTTTTGTATGAAAAAGACAATTCCGCGCGCGTACTAGCAGGTCCCGCTCCTACGCGCGGAGCCAAATTTCAATTTCCTGCCTACCCCCTAAGGCAGGTAGCGTGATTTTAGTAATATTTGGATCTATTTCCAAAAATTAAAGCTTTAGAAAGATACTAACTGAACACTTAAGTAGGAAGGTATCCACGGTACTACAAAAACAAACGGCTCTACTCACAATATTGTTTCCAAAACCTGAAACACGTGGATCCTCAATCTTGCCAAAAACACTTCGTCAGTTCGGCATGTCATTTGTAACTAGAGAGGCGACTACTTTGCTAAGTAGGAGATAAAACGGATAATATATTGCTTTCTTGTTTCAAGTTTAAAGGTAAGGACGAACTAGTAGTTGGCGTACAATAATGAAATAACAAACCTTAAGAAATTCTTGAAATAAGTTAGGCTAATCATATCAGACTTGAAATTGCAAGACTTAAATACTTCTAATTTGTTTAGATCATCTATACAATTTAATTAAAAATAATTATAATAAGTAAATCCTCAAATAATCAAGAAAATTAACCAGAAAAGCTAGATAATGACGTGTTCAGACTTAAATCTACTCACAAAATTACACTGTGCTAAAGAATATTGCTGATATAATTATCATGTTGTGAGCATAATTTCGGATTAATAAAACCGAAATTTCGGTGAAGTGATACAATGCAGATGTTTGTCGGTACTTTCGCGGTAAAGTCCTTATTGCGGTATGACAGGCTTGTAACACAAAGGAACCACGTAATCTGCGGGTTTAGGATATAATGGGATGAACACATCGTTAAATTATGAGTGTATATGGAATAGCACCTTTTTGGTAGAATTATGGAACGATAATGAAAACCGAACGGTATAGGTACTTGTTTTTGTTGAACGGAGGATTAGACCTCGATGTTTCGACCCTATATAAGGATTTTCATCAGGAAAGAATCAAGTCACACTTCACAAGTGCGACCTTTGACTGAGTCGAGTATAAACACAAATTAATCGAAAACCGTTCAACAAAAACAAGTAATTTTCAATACACTTGATCGTTTCTAGAACGATACTTAAATGACGCATTCTTTCAATTATATTGTGAAAAGTGTTTTTTTTTTATTTCGTTGTTATCAGAAGTCTGTCATGTTCCAGTGCAGGGCAAAGGCCTTCCCTTTCTCCTTCCACATTTTGTGATCTTACCTAGGCTTTGTCTAGGTTTATTAAATATTGTATACTACTTCTGTCGAGTGGGTATCGAGTCTATCGACCCGATGAACCCTGGTGTCAGAGTTTTTAAACCGCCTAGTAGCATTGTATACTGGGTGTAAGGGACAGCGTCCCGCAAACTGATAGGGGTTGCTCAGTCAACGAAACTGAACAACTATGACCAGGTAATTCTTTCAGGAGACGAAGAAGACAATAGACTATCCCATACAAAATGACCACCTCAATCAGAAAATTTGTCTAAAAAAGCATTTCTTTCTTACACTTCCTGAAAAAAAATCCTGCTGATAGTTGTTCCGTTTTGTTGACTGAGCATCCCCTATTAATTTGCGGGACGCTGTCCCTTTCACCCCATATATCATTGCTATATATATGTTAATACTAAAAAAACGGTTTAAAATATTCAACAACGTTCAGGTCGTTCGTAATCCACGTCTCCAAGTTCCAAGAGAGCGTGCTCCTGAACTCTGCATTCTGGGCGATGGGGGTCGTATTTCGACGCTACAGACCTCCTGCCGTCGTCCATACATCGAAGTAGTGTTTAAGTTTTTATAAATATGTATGTTAGTCTGTAAGGTATATATTCTATGGGCCTCTTTTTATATTATTTAACATCTACTAATGTAAATATTGCCTAAAATAAAATGATTTATTATTATTATTTTTATTTCCATCGACACGCAAAGAAGAAGACTAAAATAAATAAAATAAACAAAAACACTATAGTAATCTTTTTAACAGAAGAGTAGTTAGTTGTGAGAGACCAAGATGGAATTATCATAGCTTACCCTTTCTTAAATTCTAGGCGATGGGATGAGACCAACTCTTTCGTGTCCGTCACAGTTTGGATAAATTGTAGTAGAAATACCTGGAAAGAGAAACAAGAGTTAACACAATGTTTTTTTTAAATTTTAACAACATCCATACATAAAATCACGCTTTTATCCCTTACGGGCAGGCAGAGCGTAAAACGCCTCGTAAAAGGCGCTTTCGCCACGTCTCTCAAAAATTAAAGGAAATTTTAGATTGTTATGTGTTGACAGGTTGTCAGCCCATCGCCTAAATAACAATACACTAATATAAATAAAAATGTTAAAAACAATACGAAATTAAATTAAAAAATATATGAACTCCATCTCAGTTATTCTTAATTTATTCATCATATAAATACAAAACGTTACCCCTACTATTTATATTTGGTGAGATCCCATGTGGGTAGATTAAAACAAAACGTTTCGTTTCACGCAGCGGACCGGGTTATGAAATCATAATAATCGTTTACCCCAAACTCCCTTGGTCCATACAAATGGGCTTTGTCAGTCCAAATCATTTCGCATTTGCCTAACAAATGTTGTGGAATACAGGCGCAATGGGATGAATTTAGGTTGAGGTTTGTATGGCGATGTTTTTAGAACGAGGTTTTGGTGGTGAATTATTAAATTAAAAAATAAAATAAAATAAAGCTTCCATGCTGGTCCGGGAGCGATAGAAAAACATAGAATGTGATTAAACATAAAGGCGTGATTTTATGTATGTTATGTATGTATGTAATTACATAAAATAAAAAAAATATACGTAAGAATAGCTTTACAATTACGAAAGTCTTTACGCCCATTATTTTCTATGGTTGTTGCCGGTGATATTAACTTAAAATCGGAGCTATTTTTAATCATACTACGCAATAAAAATCCATGTATTTCCTTGAATGTAAATGTTACATGTCAAAGTTACTGCAAAATTATTATAAGTCTTTCAAACCCGTAGCTAAACTGTGGAAAGTTATGGAGAGCTATTTTATTTTAGAAAATTTAAAGATGAAGAGAAAAATTAAAAAACTTAAAAGTAAACAGAATAAGGAATGTAAAAGATATACTTCAAAGAAGCTCATACTTTTTTGCTGCAGTGAATAAAAAAAAAAACTTATGAAATGTCTATAAAAAATATCGACATTATTAAAGAAAATAGCCAAAGGCATTTCCAATTGGCTAGTTCGAAGTTCTTTAAAAAAACTTACAAGACTGTACAGCTGCAAAGAACTGATAAGCCCTTAGTAGCTCCATAAGTATCCATTCGTTATTTAGTACTGGATTCTTGCTTCTTTGATTTAAAAATGTTTTTTTTAAAGGCATTAAAGTTATATCGTTTTACATTCTTTCGGCCTAGACTAAAATTTTGAGTTCTTCGCAAAAAAAATAGATGCTCATTTTCAGCGTTTATGAATAGAAACACTTAAATTGTCTTCTGAAAATACTTTCATGCTGGACTGGAAGCGACAGAAACCATAGAATGTGCCAGCTGAATTTCCTCCTGGGCATGCTGTAAAAACCAGCTAAGGGATCCGAGGGTTTCCATATTGCAATTTAGGGGATGGGCTGACTACCTATCACTACAGCAATTTACTTAGAAATCGATCTCAAATAACCCTCAAAACTTTATCAGACGTGGCGGATCGACCTTTGTTTAGGTCGTTTACGCTCTGCCTACCCCATTAGGGATAAAGGCGTGATTATATGTATGTATATATGTATGTAAATATACGTAGAAACCCTTATACTGTCCTCTAAAAAATCTTTTTTTTTCCTAAATTGTCTACTTTGTATTCTGCTACTATAAAGGTAATGATCCGATAATAGAAAATGTTTATTTCTGAACGAAACCTTAAATTCAATTTTCTTGGCGAATCCGACCCAATTCTTACAATCATAAATGTGAAAGCTCTTTCACTTAACATTGTTGTTTGTGGGTAGTAGAAGCTCGTAACTAACATACATACATACATATAATCAACCCTTTTTCTCTAATGGGGTAGGCAGAGCGTAAACTACAAAAACAAAGGTCGTTCCGCCACGGTCTTACAAAGTTTTGAGAGTTATTAAAGATACAATTTGTAGGTATATTGCTGTAGTGATAGGTTGTCAGTCCATCACCTAAATTGCAATATACTGAAACCCTCGGATCTCTTAGCTGGTTTTTACAGCATGCCCGGGAGGAGATGCAGCTGGCACATTCAATGTTTTTCTCTCGCTCCCAGTCCAGCAAGGAAGTTTGTAATTTTCATGACATAAATCTTACTCATAGAAAAATGACAGCTTATTTTAATCATTTGAGATAGGACAGTATCGATATTGATGATGATAGATGGATAAGACACTTTCTATTTCATTTTCTTGATATGTTTACGTGGTTATTTCCATGCTGGCCTGGGACCAAGAGAAAAACATAAAATGTGCTAGCTGCATTTCCTCCCGAGCATGCTGTAAAAACCGGCTAAGGGATCCCAGGGTTTCAGTGTATTGCAATTTAGGCGATGGGCTGACAACCTGTCACTACAGTAATGACGTGAAAAAAAAAGCGTTATTGCATAAATTTTACACCTACATAGGATAAGGCTCCCCAGTAAGTATTCGAAGACACTTTATTATCGCTTTACAATAATAATTACCATTTATTATTAAAATTACGAAATAGGGACTAAAATTAATGAGTGTTGGTGAGTGTATATATGTGTGTGAAAAGTTATGGACATGATCATACATATTTAGAAATTAAGAATAATGGTTTTGTATATATATAAATCCTTGTTACATCATATGATAAGATATATATATATATATATATTACGTACATATATAGTAAGTATTCAAATTAATATACCTACAAATCTATCTTAAATAACCCTCAAAACTTTGTCAGACGTGTCGGAACTACCTTTGTTTAGGTTGTTAACGCTCTGCCTACCCCATTTGGGATAAAGGTGCGTTATATGTATGTACGTGTACGTGGTTTAAATATCCACGTATGTCATCATCATCATTTCGTATGACTATCTGATTCGCACCTCTTTAATTTGAATGTAGCACAACTATCAGGCCTCTGACATGGTTTGAGTAACGACCACTATCAAAGACAGCTACCGGGACCGACGGCTTAATGTGCCCTCCGAAGCACGAATCTTTTTCTTTTCGGACAATCAGGTGATACAGCCTGCAATGTCCTAACCAAACTGTAGAAAAATTCACAAAGTGATAAATTCTCAAATATCAACTTTGTATTTCCCCCCTGGGAATCGTACCCAGGACCTCCGGATCGGGAGTCCATGGCACTAGCCACTAGACCACGGAGGCAGTTATGTCCCATGGGCTGTACGGATACGACTCACCTTATACAAAACCAGTATGATAGTGATAAAGAGTGGCGATTATCCTGGGAACTATTACAGCACCCCCAAAAACATTGATTACGAAACCCCACAAAGAAGCCTGATGGTTCTGATAGTCTACGCACTACGTGGACTACGAAGGTATAAGTGTCACACCATTCTGATTTACAACTAGTTTGTATTAGGGCCCTTAGCAGAGTTTCGGATCTTAAAGAATTCTTCTTACATACATACATACATAAAATCACGCGTTTGTCCCTTACGGGGTAGGCTGAGCGTAAAATGCCTCGTAACAGGCGCTTTCGCCACGTCGGACTAAAATTGAGGGCAAATTCTACATTGTAATGATTTGTATTGCTGTAGTGCCAGGTTGTTAGCCCATCGCCTAAATTACAATACACTGTAACCCTCCAATCCCTTTTGCTGACTTTGCCCGGGAGCAATGGCAGCTGGAACATCCTATGTTTTTCTATCTCTCCCAGTCCAGCATAGAAGAATTCTTCTTAAACAAAGTAATTAAAATCAAAAACACTTTCAATACATAAAATTTGCCTAAAGTTATGGACATACAAAACGGTAAGGATCGCCAAAATCATGACTTTAAATTCCATTCGTGTAAAATTGTTTACTGTATTTTGAAGCATTTTACTGTTCTTAACTTCTTCTATCTTTGTGCTCAGTCATCCATTCTTTAGCTCTAAGCGATTTTGTGACATCGTTTTACACTAAGATGCCTTCTACTATCTTTCCAAGGCTATCTTTTAATATATATGTTCAATATTGAAAGTTCGCAGTTTACTATAGTGCGATACTTTTTACAACGTATGTGACATATTATCTTCCATGCTGGCCTGGGAGCGAAAGAAAAACCAAGAATGTTCCAGCTGCATTTCCTCCCGGGCATGCTGTAAAAACCAGCTAAGGGATCCGGGGGTTTCAGTATATTGCAATTTAGGCGATGGGCTGACAACCTGTCACTTCAGCAATATACCAACAAATCTATCTTAAATAACCCTCAATACTTTGTGAGACGTGGCGAAACGATCTTTGTTTGGTACGTTTACGCTCTGCCTACCCCATTAGGGATAAAGTCGTGATTATATGCGTATGCATGTGACATATTAAAAAAAAAGGCAACTGAAAACTGTAGAAAACTCCTCATCAATCGTAGGTTTGCAATGCAGCCTAGCATTCGTTGTCAAGGCCCATATTCATATTCGTAAAATCTTGTCGTATCGGTGTTGTTAATAGGTATGACAACATTATAATCATTCAGCCCCTCCATAATAAGGATTCGAGAAAGATTAAAGATACAGAAGATAGTACGAACATATTACTCATAGGCTTGTATTTATAAAGCGAGCTCAAGATTGCGAGCAATATTAAGTATGAATTTTACTAGCCGTTTTGTACTGAAATGTAATTTTTGATGTGAACTCAAAGTTGCTGTCAGTCTCAAGAGCTATTTATCAATACGGGCAATAATCAGTAAAACCTGACAAAACACATGTGAACATGCGGAACAATAACTTTGACTTACTTATATTCTTCCATGCTAGACTGGGAGCGAGGGAAAAATATTGAATGTGCCAGCTGTAATTCCTCCCGGGCATGCAGTAAAAATCAGCTAAGGGATTCGAGGGTTTCAGTATATTGCAATTTCGGTGATGTGCTGACAACCTGTCACTACAGCAATGTACCTACAAATCTATCTTAAATAACCCTCAAAACTTTGTCAGGTGTGGCAGAACGACCTTTGTTTAGGTCGTTTACGTTTTGCCTACCCCATTAGGGATAAAGGCGTAACTATATGTATGTATATACTTGTATGTCGTTTCTTCAGTTAGACGCGTTCTTGCCGAGTACAATAAAACACTGAACGACTTTACCGAAGGCGCTAATTGACCTCTGACATGGTTTTTGTAACGACCACTATCAAACGCAGTAACCGAGACTGACGGTTTAACATGCCTTCCGAAGCACGCAATCGTTTTTCGTCCAGACAATCAAGAGATTCAGTTTGCACTGTCCTAACCAAACAGGGGCAAAATCTCAAAAAATGACAAATTAATAAATATCAACTTTGTGGCTCCCTGGGAATCAAACCCAGGACCACCGGGTCGGGAGCCCATGGCTCAAACCACTAGACCACAGAGGTAGTTTCTTTAGACGGGTTCCTGCTGAGTGCAATAAAACACTGAACGACTTTACCGAAGGTGCTAATGGCCTATTTGTTTTACGTGTATTTAGGACGGCTATTAGTGGAAAGGTAAATATTATACTTCACAGCTGCATTAAGTACGAGGTAGGTAGATGGTCAACGACCTCGTAATAATTGTTTTCCTTATGACGTCTGCAAAGAAAAAACAGAATTACAGCTTGGGGGGCATCAATACTTCAATGCTGGCCTGGGTGCTTCCACGTTGGCCTTGGAGCGAGAGAAAAACGGGCATACTGTAGAAACCAGCTAAGGGATCCGAGCAATTTAGTGTATTGTAATTTAGGCGATGGACTGACTACCTGTCACTTCAGCAATATGTCACAATATGTCACCTACAAATCTATCTTAAAAAACCCTTTAACCCATTTTTGAGATCGTTTACTCTCTGCATACCCCATTGGGGATAGGGGCGTGATTATATGTATGTATGTCTGGGCATCAATATCGATTGTTTCTATATCGCGGTGACGGATCTCTGGTTAATGTAGTTTTCAATTGGAAGGTTAATTTGGGAAATCAGGATGCCATTCGGTTCCCTACAGTACTCTTAGATTTGGGGCTTAGAAACACATTTGCTGTTTGCAAACTCAACGGACTAACTCAGTTCATTGGTACAGTCAACTGCAAAAGTGGTATCATATAGTATCGTTTCCAGCTAGTTTGTTCAAGACAATGCAGGCTAAATTAGCTAATTGTATCTACTAAAACGGATTCCTTGCTTCGGAGAGCCCGTCTGTCGGTGTTTTTGAACCACTCGCTAAGAAGAAGACGCAATCTATGTCCAAGATTTATATTATATTAAACTTACGCTAAGTGTGTAATTTCTTCATATTTTTCTCATAATAATACTTAACCGGAGGCTTATTCTCGTTTTAGCAGACATAATGTCGTAATCGACTTAATCTCTGTCATCAAATGTCTACCGAAATGTCACGCAAAATCTCTATCAAAATTAAAAAGCCTATTCTCGAAAGTACCAGACATTAATGTCGTGCACTACGTTACAATTTACCATAGACAAATAAAATTCACTGTGAAATTACGTTCCGTTTTCTCGATTGTGTTGTGTTCATAATCGAGGAAAATATTTTGATAGTTTTGATAAAACTTGTCTTGTAAATTATGCGTGTAAAGACAGTTGATAGAAGTCATGTCAAAATAGAAAATAGTAAAAATAGGCCAATCGGTGGCCGTCTCAAAAAATGAATACCTATACCTAGCAGACATTGAGGTTATAATTTTACATCATACAGACCTTTGTTTTGATATCAAATTCAGTCTTTTTATTTTGAACTGGTTCAAATATTCTCATCAAGTTTTGGGTTAATTCTTTGCTAAGACGAAAGTTTTTTTGGAACAATCGCTCCCGTTATGAAAATGCATCCTTTCTATATTGGCATTGCCGACGAAGAGGCAATGCGACTGCTATTTCTGCCTCCTCCACCACATTATTTACGAAAGCTGCTATAAAATCGTCTTCAGCCATATTTTTTGAATATTATTATTTTTCATCTCTGAATTTAGTTTACTTTACTCACTTTCACTTGTTAATTTTACAGCTCAATTATCTTAAATGCACGTAAATAACCTCAAAATAGAAGAAATTATCTTAAATGTACTTAAATAACCTCAAAGCAGAAGGAGATGACATAACAAGTCGCACACGACATGTCATGTCGACTACAATGGACCATGCGTTGCATGTCGAATGCTAGCAATAGACATAAGTCTATCGTGAGATATTGAGAATAAGCTATTATGTTTTCATGCGACATCCGCCATTTTTTTTCGACATATGTCGCATGCGACATTATCTCTATAGAACGAGAATCGGCCTCCAGGTCACTCGAATGGAGCGAAATGTCACGTTTTGTGGCACCAAAAAATTTAAGAATTAATTCTGTCAAAATCTGTGGTTGGATTAGAGTGATTTTTTGTAGCTAAACTTTTGTTTGTGTCCGTCATCATCATCTTTCTAGCCTTATCCCGTTTATCACGGGGTCGGCTACCTAATCTAGGGGATTGAACGAGGGTACTAGGTTTTAGCCTTCGCATTCGCTTATTTTTGCAAAAAATTTTACCTTCGCAACCCAGAAGGAAAACCAGAGTTTTCAAGCCACCGATGCTTAGCACTGGACTCCGACATGGCTTGACGACTAATATCTACGGTATTAAACGATATTAACCGGGGCCAACGGCTTAACGTGCCTTCCGAAGCACGGAAAAAGCGACGAATAAACGTACCTATGAAATTCGAAAACCCAAAACACATTATACGTGGTGGAACCACGAACCCGCTCAGGAGACAGCGGCCCTATCTACTACAACATCGGGCTCGGGCTTTTGTTTATGTCCTTATTATTCTCCATTATAAAAACATCTCAAAACAGCACAAAAAATATTCCCCACTAAAGTGACCCGAAGAATCATTTCTGAAGATTGACCCATGTGCTATCAACCGGTTCAGACACTCTGACTAAAGAGTCAATAAGGGTATTTGTAATCAGCTCTGATGAGTGACAGAGAGTTTGAGTTCGTATCAGAAATGTCATTTTAGTACAAACAGGCCTGTCAAATCCATACTTAATATTGCTCTCAAGTTTGATATCGCTTCAAGCCTTAGTTCGTCGACTCTATAACCCACTCGATAATGATGATTATAATTGAGCTGTGCTTCCCTGTACAGCATCTAATCCTTCAAAGCTTGCTCGTCTTGCGGCACGGTATTAGTCTTTGGCTAACATGTGCACAGATACTTAAAGTAGGTAATGCAATCATGGGAGTTTCAAACTAAGATCGATTTTAGGAGGATTTGCATTTTATATTAGAGTTTTTAACCTTGCAATAACATAATCTTATTCCTTAGTTTTTTCCTCGCGCTTTCCTCAGTGTTTTAGTGACGTTTCATTTTTCAATTTTTAAAAAAAATCCGTTAGCTCGATGACGATGAAAAAATACAGGAACAAGATTACGTGCGTAGGCTTCGGCACGGATACACAGAATAAATAAAGAACGAACGTCCGAGCCGAGTGACGTGTGGAGAGGGCAGTGTTGCCATTTTAAACTAATGAATTTCTGCTAATTCTTTAAAAGTCCGTGCTAGGCTGATGCGTGGGACGCAACTACACTATGTGAAACTGGGTAAATCGCAAAGAATGAAGCTGCTCACATAATTGTGATCGAACTTCACTTACAGGTAAGTTCGTTTAATCTTCAATTATGTGCTATCAACCGGTTTAGACACTCTGACCCCAGGGTTAATCAGTTCGTCGTCTCCAAAATACACTAAATAATTATTATAATAATGTGCTTCCCTGTACAGCATCTAATCCTTCAAAGCTTGCTAGTCTTGCCGCACAGTATTAGTCTTTGGCTAACATGTGCACAGATACTTAAAGTAGGTAATGCAATCATGGGAGTTTCAAACTAAGATCGATTTTAGGAGGATTTGCATTTTATATTAGAAGTTTTTTTATATATCGCACAAGGATAAGTAAGTAAGTAAGGGTCTTTCATTAAGGGTGGGTAGATGTTGAAATGGAATAAAAGAAGCTGTGTGTGACATATTAACAAAATTCTCTTTTATTTGAAAGGCTTAATTATGCCAATTTAGTTGGTATATGACATGGTTTAGCAATACGCAGACATGTCACAGTCGCATGGACACGAGAGAGCCGAAAACCCATGATTTCCGCAAGTTTTTGTCGATTTAACAAAGATATGAGCTTTGTGGACTTTGAAAAGGCAATGGTTGATGTCGGCCTGACCTCTAGACTTAGGACTTCAGGAATGTGGACCATACAAAGTCTAGCAACCTTAAATAAAAAAAAAATTATCACCTCGGCAAGAATTTTGCAGTGATTGAAACAGGGCCTATAAAATTCATCCTGTAAAAAACTGCGGCAAATTTTGAAACATTGTCGTATACCAAACAAATGCATGATTAGACCTTCCAAATAAAAAGAGAATTTTGTTAATGTCTCACACACAGCTTGTTTTATTCCATTTCAACATCTACCCACCCTTAATGAAAGACCTTACTAGCTTTTAGGTCGCGGTTTAATCCACAATTTGAATGAGAATGATATATATTATTTTTATGTTGCGTTTTACTATGTTGAGAGCCCGATGGTGTAATGCCTCCTGAGTGGGAGGTCGTGGTCTGATTCCCACCACTTACCAATGTGTATTTCGATTTTCGAATTTCATAAGTACGTTTATTCGGCACTTTTTTGTGCTCCGGAAGGCACGTTAAGCCGTTGGTCCCGGTTAATATCGCTTAATACCATAGATATTGATCGTTAAGCCATGTCAGAAGCCAATGCTAACCATTGGCGGCTTGGAAACTCCAACCTAATCTAGAAATGGGTCTGGTTCCCCACAGAAGAGTAAAAGGTAGCGCGATAGCTTAGGGAGCGGTAGCGACTTCTCAAATCAGTGGGTTTCCCTTCTGGGTTGCGGAGGTAAGATGGCAGTCGCTCCTTGTAAAAACCCACTGGTTTTTCTCATTCAATCACCTAGATTAAGTAGCCGACCCGTGAAATACGAGATAAGGCTAGGAAGATGATGTTTGTTTATAATTGAACTTATAGTGCATACCTACCTCATTCTTAAGCATAACTACAAAATTATATTTTTTTTACTTGTAATAGTATTAAAGTAAAGTTTTATAACGCTATTATACAGTTTCGAACTCATCTCCTAATGCTCTCGTAACTATGCATCTGCTTTACACAAATGGGATTAAAATAGGTACTACTACTAATAGGTACATTACTAGTACAAACCAGCTAAGAGATCCGAGGGTTTCAGTATATTGCAATTTAGGCGATGGGCTGACAACCTGTCACTAAAGGAAAAAATCCCACAAAACTTTGTCAGACTTTGGCGGAAAGACCTTTGTTTAGGTCGTTTATGCTCTGCGTACCCCATTAGGGATAAATGCGTGATTATATTATCTGTGGTTTTAGGTCGTTTACGCTCTGCCTACCCTCTTACGGCTAAAGGCGTGACTATATGTATGTATTACTGTATGCCTGATAAATTTAAAAGAAAATATTTCTTCCGCAGTGTGCGAGAAAAATACAACGAAATTTATACGTATATTTTACTTCACTATTCTCTTACTTTAACATTTTTTACGGTTCCTTTTGATCCCTGGCTATCAGAGTTCACTCAGAATTCATAGGTAGTGTAGTTAACCCGATGTTGTTTATGAATAAACCTTACTAAGGCTAGCCGCCAGCTAACCAGCGTGACTTAGTGACCTTATCCGCACTTATGCGCTTTTTACTTGCGTCATGCTGTACATTGCTGCATGTCGTTCCAGTTTAACCAGGGACTTAGCAGATAATCGGATGGCGGGTGGACCGGAAGCGTCGCAAGACACTCGAATAAGGTAGAAAGATAAATATGATTTACCCTTATGACATGTATTAAATCCAAAACAAATATAATTAACGAATTGCGAAAATTTATTTAAACAACCGCAGATCTGATACCAATACTATCAAGCCAGCAACCGAAACTTCATCATACTTACTTAACTACATCTAGACTTGTTGGCTATTGCATTGCACAGTTCTGCCACGGCTGACGCTTCGCCATTTTGCGCTACACATCGTCCCGGTACATACTTCGGCCTTATACCTGTGAAGATGACTATTTTGCGCTACAGAGTCCCGGTACAACCTTACTTCGGCCTTATACCTGTGATGATGACAACATATCAAAGAAAAACAGCAATAGATGTTTGAGTAGAAACCGCACCAGTGACTACAGGGTTAGTGGTTTCGTCCGGCCCGGAGGCTGAATAAAATATGTACAAACAAGCCAGGATTTACCGGCTTCACTGGTACACTCTTATTCGGTGTGAAGGTTGGATGGGTGTTAGGTATGGCTGTGGTTTTCAGGTACCAATAAAATGAATTGGTTTCTTTATAAATCAGTGTTTTGAAAAGCAGATGTAGATCAGAAGAAAATAATGATTTGACGACTTCAAACGGCATGAACAGATGTCAGATTGTACATACATACATATAATCACGCCTTTATCCCTAATGGGGTAGGCAGAGCGTAAACGACCTAAACAAAAGTCGTTCCGCCACGTCTGACAAAGTTTTGAGGGTTATTTAAGATAGAATTCTAGGTATATTGCCGTAGTGACAGGTTGTCAGCCCATCGCCTATATTACAATATACTGAAACCCTCGGATCCCTTAGCTGGATCTTACAGCATGCCCGGGAGGAAATGCAGCTTGCACATTCTATGCTTTTCTCTCGCTCCCAGACCAGCATGGAAGTAATCATTCCATGAATCATTATGTCAGATTGTCAGGGTCTTTAAGGACTAAATTGACCCTGCTGACCATGATTCTGCCTGATGACATTACAATTTCAATAAAAAAGTTTGGAAAGGCATTGCTCAAAAACTATTAGACCTCTAAAGGAATATAAGTATTGAATACATACATACATATAATCACGCCTTTATCCCTAATCGGGTAGGCAGAGCGTAAACGACCTAAATAAAGGTCGTTTCGCCACTTCTGACAAAGTTTTGAGGGTTTTTAAGATAGATTTATAAGTATTTTGCTGTAGTGACAGTTTGTCAACCCATCGCCTACATTACAATATACTAAAACCTTTGGATCCCTTAGCTGGTTTTTACAGCATGCCCGGGAGGAAATGCAGCTGGCAAATTCCTATGTTTTTCTCTCCCTCCCAGGCCAAGCCAGGCAGGGCAAGGATTGAATGGTAGGAAATTTAATGTAATTTTTTGTCTTTGAGAGTTTATTTCTAAACTAGCTGTTCCCGCGACTTCGTATGCTCGGTTTGTATGGAAAACACGCTTCTCCGCGCGTAGGAGCAGGACCTGCTAACCCGCGCGCGGAAGCGTGTTTCTCATCTGATCTTTGTTCTTGTATGTTTTTGTATGAAAAAGACAATTCCGCGCGCGTACTAGCAGGTCCCGCTCCTACGCGCGGAGCCAAATTTCAATTTCCTGCCTACCCCCTAAGGCAGGTAGCGTGATTTTAGTAATATTTGGATCTATTTCCAAAAATTAAAGCTTTAGAAAGATACTAACTGAACACTTAAGTAGGAAGGTATCCACGGTACTACAAAAACAAACGGCTCTACTCACAATATTGTTTCCAAAACCTGAAACACGTGGATCCTCAATCTTGCCAAAAACACTTCGTCAGTTCGGCATGTCATTTGTAACTAGAGAGGCGACTACTTTGCTAAGTAGGAGATAAAACGGATAATATATTGCTTTCTTGTTTCAAGTTTAAAGGTAAGGACGAACTAGTAGTTGGCGTACAATAATGAAATAACAAACCTTAAGAAATTCTTGAAATAAGTTAGGCTAATCATATCAGACTTGAAATTGCAAGACTTAAATACTTCTAATTTGTTTAGATCATCTATACAATTTAATTAAAAATAATTATAATAAGTAAATCCTCAAATAATCAAGAAAATTAACCAGAAAAGCTAGATAATGACGTGTTCAGACTTAAATCTACTCACAAAATTACACTGTGCTAAAGAATATTGCTGATATAATTATCATGTTGTGAGCATAATTTCGGATTAATAAAACCGAAATTTCGGTGAAGTGATACAATGCAGATGTTTGTCGGTACTTTCGCGGTAAAGTCCTTATTGCGGTATGACAGGCTTGTAACACAAAGGAACCACGTAATCTGCGGGTTTAGGATATAATGGGATGAACACATCGTTAAATTATGAGTGTATATGGAATAGCACCTTTTTGGTAGAATACACATACATACATATAATCACGCCTTTATCCCTAA
Source organism: Scrobipalpa costella (assembly GCA_949820665.1). Lineage (NCBI taxonomy): Eukaryota > Metazoa > Arthropoda > Insecta > Lepidoptera > Gelechiidae > Scrobipalpa > Scrobipalpa costella. Next base: position 18,406,244 of record OX463303.1, read on the forward strand.
TGGGGTAGGCAGATCGTAAATTTGGAAGAATTATGGAACGATAATGAAAACCGAACGGTATAGGTACTTGTTTTTGTTGAACGGAGGATTAGACCTCGACGTTTCATACATACATACATAAATCACGCCTTTATCCCTTCCGGTGTAGGCAGAGCGTTTAACGCCTCGTAAAAGGCGCTTACGCCACGTCTGACAAAAATTGAGGGCAATTGTAGATTGTAATATGTACTGCTTTAGTGACAGGTTGTCAGCCCATCGCCTAAATTACAATACACTGTAACCCTCGAGTCCCTTTTGCTGACTTCTACAGCATGCCCGGGAGGAAGGGCAGCTGGAACATTCTATGTTTTTCTATCTCTCCCAGTCCAGCATGGAAGAAACGACCTTTCGACCCTATATAAGGATTTTTATCAGGAAAGAATCAAGTCACACTTCACAAGTGCGACCTTCGACTGAGTCGAGTATAAACACAAATTAATCGAAAACCGTTCAACAAAAACAAGTAATTTTCAATACACTTAATCGTTTCTAGAACGATACTTAAATGACGCATTCTTTCAATCATATTGTGCCAAGAGTTTTTTTTTATTTCGTTGTTATCATAAGTCTGTCATGTTATAGTGCAGGGCAAAGGCCTTCCCTTTCTCCTTCCACATTTTGTGATCTTACCTAGGCTTTGTCTAGGTTTATTAAATATTGTATACTACTTCTGTCGAGTGGGTATCGAGTCTATCGACCCGATGAATCCTGGTGTCAGAGTTTTTAAACCGCCTAGTAGCATTGTATACTGGGTGTAAGGGACAGCGTCCCGCAAACTGATAGGGGTTGCTCAGTCAACGAAACTGAACAACTATCACCAGGAAATTCTTTCAGGACACGAAGAAGACCATAGACTATCCCATACAAAATTACCACCTCAATCGATAATTTGTCTAAAAAAGCTTTTTTTTCTTTCACTTCCTGAAAAAAAAATCCTACTGATAGTTGTTCCGTTTTGTTGACTGAGCATCCCCTATTAATTTGCGGGACGCTGTCCCTTTCACCCCATATATCATTGCTATATATATGTTAATACTAAAAATACGGTTTAAAATATTCAACAACGTTCAGGTCGTTCGTGATCCACGTCTCCAAGTTCCAAGAGAGCGTGCTCCTGAACTCTGCATTCTGGCCGATGGGGGTCGTATTTCGACGCTACAGACCTCCTGTCGTCGTTCATACATCGAAGTAGTATTTAAGTCTTTATAAATATGTATGTTAGTCTGTAAGGTATACATTCTATGGGCCTCTGTTTATATTATTAAATATCTACTAATGTAAATATTGCCTGAAATAAAATGATTTATTATTATTATTTTATTTCCATCGACACGCAAAGAAAAAGAAGACTAAAATAAATAAAAGAAACAAAAACACTGTAGTAATCTCATTTTCAGAAGAGTAGTTAGTTGTGAGAGACCAAGATGGAATTATCATAGCTTACCCTTTCTTAAATTCTAGGCGATGGGATGAGACCAACTAATTTCGTGTCCGTCACATTTTGGATAAATTGTAGAAATACCTGGAAAGAGGAAACAAGAGTTAACACAATGTTTTTTTATTATTTTAACAACCTATATACATACACAAAATCACGCCTTTATCCCTTGGGGTAGCCCAGGCACTGCGTAAAACGCCTCATAAAAGGCGCTTATGCCACGAATCTAAAAAATTTAAGGCAATTTTAGATTGTTATTTGTTGACAGGTTGTCACCCTATCGCCTTAATAACAATACACTAAAATAAATAAAAATGTTAAAAACGATACGAAATTAAATAAAAAATATATAAAATCCATCTTCAATCATCATCAATCAGGCGGCAATATCCTCAAGAAAAAATACTATTTGAATGCATTAATCACTATTCTCATTTAATTAAATCTGAAACATTAGCATCCCGACGAAAACATATTGAAAAGAGGTTGGCTGAGTGTAGAAATCCAGCTAAAGAGATATGGAGTGTGGTCAATGACGAAATTTCTACAAAAAGTCCAAGCGAAATACGTCTGAGGGATACAAATTCTAAGGATATACCACTGAGTGACGTTCCCGACTACATTAACTCCCATTTATTAAATATTGGTACGAAATATTTGCAGCGGATTGACTATCAAAGTTCTAAAAACTATCTTACCGAATATCTACAAGACACAAGTATTCCTGTTTTCTCTCTGCCTATAATTAGTAAATCTGGCTTAGACAAAGTGCTCAAATCTTTGCTGAAATCTCGTGGTACCCTGGATATATACTCGTATGATATATCTGTAAATATACTTTTATGTATCTGGCCAGTACTTGCGGATATTCTTGTGACACTGATAAATGAAATGTTTAAGGGTGGCGTGTATCCAGAAGTTTTAAAATGCACAAGAGTATGTCCAGTTTACAAAGGGAAAGGTGAAAAGCACAAAATTGATAACTATCGGCCTATTACCATCGTCCCCAACATATCAAAAATTATTGAATCGATTTTATCAAAACACCTTATGCAACATTTAGAGACAAACGGCTTACTGACTGATAAACAGTTTGCTTACCGTAAAGGTATGTCAACTACGACCGCCGCTCATAAAGTGTTGGATTGCATAATTACGGGGCTAGATGATAAGTATAAAGTTGCTGGTATATTCTGCGATCTATCAAAAGCATTCGACGTCATTAATTATAAATTATTGTTAGAAAAGTTGAACACATATGGAGTCCGAAATAATGCTCATCAACTACTGAACTCATTTTTAACGGGTCGAAAACAGACCATCCAGTTCACATCACAGGGCAGAAAGATAAAATCAGAGGCAGGTAACGTTAAAATAGGCATTCCACAGGGATCCTCATTAGGAAATACGTTGTTTTTGGCTTTTGTCAATGATCTCCCATCCATTGTTACTGACGGTTTGGTAGTTCTGTTTGCTGATGACACCACTGTAGTTGTGACCGCGAAAACCTTTGAGCAACTAAACATTAAGATCTGTCGAGTATGCGAGCAGCTGCAGAAATGGTTCTTAGCAAATGGACTCATCCTGAATGTGACAAAATCTAATATTGTGTTGTTCTCCAGCCAAAACGTAGCTCCCCCTCAAATGAACTGTCCTATGCCAATAAGCAACGAATGTAAATTCCTAGGTTTTGTGCTTGATAGTCACACAAACTGGAAAGCGCATATCGACACTCTTTGCGATAAGCTGAGTAGCGCAGCATTTGCATTGCGAAGACTGAAACCCCTTATATCTAGTGATGCGCTCCGGCAAACATATTTTGCACATTTTCACTCCATTATGTCGTATGGTTCAATTCTATGGGGTAACTCAACTGACTCATCAAGGGTATTGAGATTGCAGAAACGTGCTCTTCGGACGATGGCCGGAGTAAACTCACGATATTCGTGTAAGGGCATATTTAAGAAATACGCTATAATGACACACTTCTCGCAATACTTATTCGACGTAATCATGTATATTCGTTGTAATTTATCAAATTTTGAGCGAGTAAGTGTTCCGGGAAGGACGTTACGTCGGACTGGATGCCTACTTTCAGTCCCACATCGCTTAGTCCTTGCCGAGAAAAATCCGCGCATTATCGGACCGACCTTCTATGAAGCACTACCTACCGACCTAAAAGCCGAACTATCTGACGAAACGTTTCGGTCCCGATTGAAAAACCTTTTGTTGGATAATGTATTTTACTCTGTTAAAGAGTATATTGAATTTAAATTTACAAAATGACATTGTACCTATTTATACCTAGTATTTATTATTTCTTTTGTTTTGAAAATTATTTATGACATTTTGTATTTATACCGATTTTATTAATTTTATTTTGTTTACTGACGAACACTTTGTGAATGCTTATAATATGACATGTAATTTTGAACTTTTATAATGTAATTTTCACTGTGTGATAAATAAAACTAAACTAAACTAAACTAAACATCTCAGTTATTCTTAATTTATTCATCATATAAATACAAAACGTTACCCCTACTATTTATATTTGGTGAGATCCCATGTGGGTAGATTAAAACAAAACGTTTCGTTTCACGCAGCGGACCGGGTTATGAAATCATAATAATCGTTTACCCCAAACTCCCTTGGTCCATACAAATGGGCTTTGTCAGTCCAAATCATTTCGCATTTGCCTAACAAATGTTGTGGAATACAGGCGCAATGGGATGAATTTAGGTTGAGGTTTGTATGGCGATGTTTTTAGAACGAGGTTTTGGTGGTGAATTATTAAATAAAAAAATTAAATAAAATAAAGCTTCCGTGCTGGTCCGGGAGCGATAGAAAAACATAGAATGTGTCAGCCACATCTCCTCCCGGGCATGCTGTAAAAACCAGCTAAGGGATTCGAGGGTTTCAACATATTGTAAGTTAGGCGATGGGCTGACAACCTATCACTACAGCAATATACAGATATATCTTAAACAACCCTCATAACTTGTCAGACGTGGCGAAACGACTTTTAATTGGTAAGTTGACGCTCTGCCTACCCCATTAGAGATACAGGCGTGAGAGTATGTATGTATTAATAAATAAATGTTAATTTCTAAATTCCTAAGTAGGTGATCTAGGCGCAAAAGGCTTAGTACCTCGTACTTAAAGCAAAGTTTTCTATATATTGTTTATATTGCATTGTATTGTATTGTTCAGCCACACCAGTAGTAAGAAATTTGGGTTTATGTAGCCAGTTCTTTTATTTAAATCTAAAATTTCAAGCGATTGTCCATGTCATGAATATAATTTTTTGATGAAGCATGAGAGTTTCTTCCATGCTGTACTGGAAACAAGAGAAAAACATAGAATGTGCCAGCCGTATTTCCTCCCTGGCATGCTGTAAAAACCAGCTAAGGGATCCGAGGGTGTCTGTATATTGCAATTAAGGCGATGGGCTGACAATCTGTCACTATAGCAATATACGTACAAATCTATCTTAAATAACTCTCAAAACTTTGTCAGACGAGGCGAGACGACCTTCGTTAAGGTCGTTTACGCTCTGCCTACCCCATTAGGGATAAAGGCATGCTAATATGTATGTATGAGAGTTAAAATGGGTGTACACACCCTCATTAACAGAACGAATACAATTTTAATGTTCAGTAGGTCTTCTTCTTCTGTCGAGTGGGTATCGAGTCTATCGACCCAATGAATCCTGGTGTCAGAGTTTTTAAACCGCCTAGTAGCACAACTATCAGGCCTCTGACATGGTTTGAGTAACGACCACTATCAAAGACAGCGACCGGGACCGACGGCTTAACGTGCCCTCAGAAGCACGAAATCTTTTTCTTTTTCGGACAATCAGGTGATTCAGCCTGCAATGTCCTAACCAAACTGGGGTAAAATTCACAAAGTGATAAATTCTCAAATAACAAGTTCAGTAGGTAATTGTCCAAGGCAGATAAAAGAAAACACAGAATGTAAGAGATGCATCTACCTAGCTAGGTATTATTTAAGGTAGACAAATAAACAGAAGGGTTAATGAGAGACCCCGAGGGTTTAACCGCTTACGAAAGTTTAAACAATTTGTTGAATGTGCTGACAACCCACAGTATAATTCATAACAAGGCGAAAAGTCTGCTTAGTCTGCAAGGGACATAATTCTATGTCAAGGTGACGATACTAGCCAAGTGGCGCCCCCATTAGTAAAAACATCATAATTCACTAAAAACGCAGTGAATCATAATACCCGTCCAACAGAATCAAGTTATAGTTATTAAGATAATTTAGAACCTTATAAATTAGTGATTCATGCCGTTGGTCGCCGTTATTTGCATTTTTTCTTCATGTTACTACAACGAACTATGAATCAGTAATTTATAAGGTTTAATTTATATTACTACTATAATTCGATCCTGTTGGACCGGTTTTTCGATTCAATGCGTTTTAAGTAAATTATGATTTTCTAACTAATGGGGGCGCCACTTGGCTAGTCTCGTCACCTTGAAAAATCCTTTCAGCGAAATGCATCTACTTTGTCAAAGAGCGAAAGCAAATGCAAAGCCTTTGTAACGCTAGCTGGGAGAACATAGATACTTTGTATAAAGAAGAATTGTTACATTTCCTTTGAGAAATCGTATCACATCTCAATTCTTGCAATGTTAATGCGCTTTGTGTTTGATCTTCTTCTACTGTGTATCAAACACAAAGCGGATATAAATATTATACAATTTTGATCAAATTAAATTTGAATTATTTTTATTTTTTTAAACGAAAATAAATTTAAAATCATAAAGCTCTTTATTTACAATAATGTTAGATCTTAGGGCAGCAACACACAGGCGTTCTGCGTGCAAGGATGTGCTCAACACGCTGTCAATGCTTTTTGCATTGCCTACAACACACATGCGTCACCTAACGCTCTACGCGCGCGTTAAAGCTGAGGGATGCACCGACTTAGAGTTTATCGCATGCACAAAAGATGACGCATGTGTGTTGCAGGCAATGCAAGAAACATTGACAGCGTGTTGAGCGTAAGCATTGGGCGCCAGTAAGTGACGCCTGTGTGTTGCTGCCCTTAGCTGTTTCTCTCCCCGAATGTTCTATCTGCACATACTAATATGTCTATAGCTTTTCAAATACGCATGACTACACATCACTTCAACAACACAAGCCTGATGAGAAATTTCCTCATTTTATCAGACTTTTATTCACAAAAGAATAAAAATGATACTGTACCTACTTATGCAAGTAATCTTTATTCTTTTAGAATTTAAAATCTTTATATCAAAAATACATGTCTGAATAATTATTTTTAAAATTATTAGTTTCCTTGATGTAAAGTCACCTTAGCATAAAGTACCTTTTACAAGATTAGAGAGGTCGTGGCAAAGGTCAGTTCATAACATAAGTAGTTAATTTTGTACACGATAACAAAATATTTCTTCCATGCTGGACTGGGAGAGATAGAAAAACATAGAATGTTCCAGCTGCCCTTCCTCCCGGGCATGCTGTTGAAGTCAGCAAAAGGGACTCGAGGGTTACAGTGTATTGTAATTTAGGCGATAGGCTGACAACCTGTCACTATAGCAATACATATTACAATCTAAAATTGCCCTCAATTTTTGTCAGACGTGGCGAAAGCGCCTTTTACGAGGCGTTAAACGCTCTGCCTACCCCGTAAGGGACAAAGGCGTGATTTATGTATGTATGTATGTAACAAAATATTATGTACCTATCTAAGATTTAGTAAAATTTCCAAAAAATATATGGCAATTCATAGATAAAACAAAATATCTTTAGGAAACCACATGCTTAAAACTAATACAACTTTTATTCACAGGACAGATATTATTATCTTAACAATGACCGTTTAAACGATTTTGGACCATAAAATAAATAAAATTAAAATACAATTTCTTTATGTCAGGGTACAAGCCCCAACACATTACATTACATAACATTCATAGTTTAACATTACAGGTAAGTATGATATGTGCTTAACATCTACAACATCTACAATTATTATTATTATTTTTTAAATTCGGTACAAACTCATCATCTCCCTAGCCTTATCCCGTATCTCACGGGGTCGGCTACCTAATCTAGGGGATTGTACGAGGGTACTGGTTTTTACACAGAGCGACTGCCATCTGACCTCTGCAACCCAGAAGGGAAACCAGACCCAATCCTAGATTAGGTCAGAGTTTTTCAAGCCGCCAATGCTTAGCACTGGCCTCTGTCATGGCTTAACGACTAATATCTATGGTATTAAACGATATTAACCGGGACCAATGGCTTAACGTGCCTTCCGAAGCACGGAAAAAGCGCCGAATAAACGTACATATGAAATTCGAAAACCGAAATTCGGTACAAACTATATCGCCTCATTAAGTCATTCAATGCTAAGTTTGCTGATATACCTTTAGTGACAAGGCACCTAAGCATAAAGTACCTTGAATAAGAGAGGTAACTTCCATGCTAGACTGGGAGTGAGAGAAAAACATAGAATGTGCCAGCTGCATTTCCTCTCGGGCATGCTGTAATGACCAGCCAAGAGATCCGAGGGTTTCAGTATATTGCAATTTAGGCGATAGGTTGACAACCTGTCACTATGGCAATATACCTACAAATCTATCATAAATAATCCTCAAAACCTTGTCAGACGTGGCGGAACGACCTTTGTTTAGGTCGTTTACGCTCTGCCTACCCCATTAGGGATCATAGGCGTGATTATATGTGTGTATAAGAGAGGTCGTGGCAAAGGTCAGATCATAACAGCGGGAGTATTATGTAATACAATAGGTACGGGCGCACCACCCGGCCCGCGGGCAAATTTAGTACTTGTATAATTTAGAGGAAAAGTGCCAATTTGGAAGAGTATCAGGTAACTTGGGTAAGAACATTACATTGCAGTGCTGCTTTAACTGCCTCCGTGGTCTAGTGGCTAGTGCCATGGACTTCTGATCCGGAGGTCCTGGGTTCGATTCCCGGGGGGGAAACACAAAGTTGATATTTGTGAATTTTTCCCCAGTTTGGTTATGACATTACAGGCTGAATCACCTGACAGTCCGAAAAAGAAAAAGATTTCGGGCATGTTAAGCCGTCGGTCCCGGTCGCTGTCTTTGATAGCGTTCGTTACTCAACTCATGTCAGAGGCCTGATAGTTGTGCTACTAGGCGGTTTAAAAACTCTGACACCAAGGTTCATCGGGTCGATAGACTCGACAGCAGAAGGAGAAGATTGCAGTCTGAACTTAGTACCTAATGATGCTACGCGTCTTTAGAGGAACTAGAAAGACTATAGTGTACACAAATTTTGATTAGTTCATTAAATTGACATGTGTAAATGCTTATCCGTAAGGGATAGAGTCGTGATTTTATGTATGTATGTAAATGCTTCCATGCTGGACTGGGAGCGAAAGAAATACATAGAATGTGCCAGCTGCATTTCCTCCCGGACATGCTGTAAAAACCAGCTAAGGGAACCGAGGGTTTTAGTATATTGCAATTTAGGCGATAGGCTGACCACCTGTCACTACAGCAATATCCTACAAATCTATCATAAATGACCCTCAAAACTTTGTCAGACGTGGCGGAACGACCTTTGTTTAGGTCGTTTGTGCTCTGCCTACCCCATTAGGGATAAAGGCGTGATTATATGTATGTATGTGTATGTATGTATGTATGTGTAAATGAATTTCATTCTACCATAGTTTTTTTGTAAAAGTATAGAACACGGTATTCATTTATATACATACATACATACAATCACGCCTTTATCCCTAATGGGGTAGGCAGAGCGTAAACAACCTAAACAAAGGTCATACCGCCACTTCTGACAAAGTTTTGAGATTAATTTAAGATAGATTTGTAGGTAGATATTGATGTAGTGACAGGTTGTAAGCCCATCGCCTTAATTGCAATATACTGACACCCTCGGATCCCTTAGCTGATTTTTACAGCATGCCCGAGAGGAAATGCAGCTGGCACATTCTATGTTTTCTCTCGCTCCCAGGCCAGCATGGAAGAAATTCATTTGCTTAATGAACAAAAAAAAAATTATAAATAAAATATTTCATCCAACTTGCGTTCGAGTACTTATTCATCACTATAGCATTAAGATCAAGAAGAAAAAACCTTATTTCAACGTTACGATTAAAAAATTGTTAAATCCTTCAAGGTTGCCATGAATTTGCTTCAGCCTACGGAGAGTAGTGTTCTCGGTTTGAACGCAATCTATACTAAAAGTACCTGTACCTACTGGTAATAAATGTCAGTATTTGTTTAAGTTTTGGACGTCAAACATATTTTTGTAGAACAATCAAGTATCACAACTTCTTCTTCTTCTGCCTAGCGTTTTCCCGGCCTGATGCTGGGTTCCGCTTTCCGGCTTTGAAAAACTAATAGTAGATATAGAAATAATATTAATCAATATCTAGAAATACTTGGCTCACAATATTAAAAACATTCGTTCATCAAAGTGATTACGAAAGGTGATAGCAACAATTTCTTAAGTAAGTTCGAAATTTAAATTTCAAAATTTAAAACAGTTCTACAAGTGAAATTATTAAACTTTCTTTGCAAATGTCCTGAAGTTCGCATAGCTTTTGTGCAGTCAATTACTGTTCTACGCATTTTATTTCTCAATTCACATTCCTACGTAAAGTGACACTTTGCTGCTGGCTATTAAGCACTTTACGGTCTTCTTCGTCTATCGTATGAGTTGACAACGAACGACGACGCAATGAACGTTGTTCTTGGGTTTTAAACCAGCTCAGAAGTTTCTGACATGGTTTGTGCTACGATAACTACGAGGAAAATTAACATGTTTATCGGCCTCCTATGTTTGAAATCTTTGAATTTGTCAGATTATCACCTTTTTTTATGCGTCCCATGGTCATGGAAATTGAATACAAGACCTTCGAATTGCGAGGCCAGACTTAAATTGAACCCAAGACATCCAGATCTAGAGTACCAGGTTCTGACTCTTATACGACAAAAGCATTTATTCTGACTTTAGTGCTGCTATGAAGAACTTTACGGTAGTTTTAAGGCACACCAGATACCACCTTCTAGTGCCTATTAAAGTTTCACAATGAATCTAAATTGTTAGATACTGAAGTCATTTTATGCAGGAATACGTGAAGTTAGTGCTGCAGCAGTGTGTGTCGAAGTTATAATGAGTTTTAATCATATGGACAAGGCACGGCACCTCAATGTTAAACGGTACGTTACATTACAACCTCATCCATTATAATGTTATAAATGCGAAAGTAACTTTGTCAGTCTATCCCTTTGTTGCTCTTTCACGCCTAAACAGCATAACCGATTTTGATGAAATTTGGCAGAATGATAGATGGTAGCCGAAAAACGGTCTTAGGCTACTTTTTACTACTCACGGGATATCTCATTAAGCTGCGGGTGAAATCGCGGGGCGGACAGCTAGTTCATCATATTTCTCTCTGGCCACTTATTCAAAATTACAAATTACGAATCATTTCATTCTTTATTATTATTTTCACTTCATTCTCTGGAACTTTTTGACAGGGACTCGAAGGGCCCACAATAAGAACGTATGTTGATATGTTCATTTTTAATGGAATAAATTTACATACATACATATAATCACGCCTTTAACCCTAATGGGGTAGGCAGAGCGTAAACGACCTAATCAAAGGTCGTTCCGCCACGTCTGCCAAGTTTTGAGGGATATTTAAGATAGATTTGTAGGTATATCGACGCAGTGACAGGTTGACAGCCCTTCGCCTAAATTGCAATATACTTAAACTTTCGGATCCCTTAGCTGGTTTAAATAAAGCGATGGTGGAATAAAGTTTTTGAAAAAATAAAATGTCTATTATTACTATTTATGACTCTACTTCAGACGCTGACTGCAATTTGTTTTTTTAAGTAATCTTCTCTAAGAAAAGATAAAATTAGCTATTATCTATCATGTTTCATCCAATAATAGCTCCTCAATCTTTGTCATCGGAGTTTTTTCTTTTCCTTTTCTCTTTCAAATAAATGGTTCCAAAGCCTAATGAAATCTAATACCTTTGCAAATAAACGGAGGCAGGGGCTTCCATTAGGGGCTTTCAAGTTAAATGCATGTGATTGTTAACTTAGGACAAGGGACTTCCAAAAAACAAGGCGATTTCTAAGTGAGTGCCTGATGGACTTACGTTTTAGTAGAGCATTTTAAATTAAGTGCTTTACTTATATACTCTCACTACTGTAGGTCAGCTGGAAGAGATTTATTTTTAGGGTACCTGTTATGCAATTGTTTATTTATGTTTGTGGCCTCTGTTTGATCATGTGAGCAATAAACTGTTAAATATATAAATTAAATAAGTGTACCTATTTTAAGAACTACTTAAGAATGTGTTCTGCATATCGTCTAGGTTCACATTCTTCCAAACTGAACTGGGAGCGAGAGAAAAACATAGAATGTGCCAGCTGCATTTCCTCCTGGGCATACAGTAAAAAACAGCTAAGGGATCCGAGGGTTTCAGTATATTGTAATTTAGGCGAAGGGCTGACAACTTGTTCACTGCAGCAATATACCTACAGAACGTGATTATATGTATATTTAAAAAAAAACGTTTTTTTCTGATGATTAGGTTTGTTATTAAACTACATTGTAGTCTTTTAGAGCAATTCTGTCTCGGAAATGGTAAAAGAAATGATAACTACAATTAAGTGTACAACAAAGGATATGAAAAAGCATAATTATTTCCTGTAGTATTGCTGTGGTGACAGGTTGTCAGCCCATCGCCTAAATTGCAATATAATTACACTCTCGGACCCCTTAGCTGTTTTTTTTAAGCATGCTTTTGAGGAACTGCAGCTGGCACATTCCATGTTTTTCTCTCACTCCCAGTCCAGCATGGAAGTATTCTATTTTTATCTCTAGTGAAATATCATTAAGCCTTCACCGGGGTAGTTATTTAAATTAGCAGCAATAAATCCTACGATAAAGTTAATTATTTAAATAGTTACCTAATTATAATTTGCTAGTGGGCTCAATTCTAGGTGCCACCGCTAAAGATAAAACTAAAATCTATCTCTCTCTTTTAAAATAATAATATTGAAAAAGGACAGGTGACTTAGGCCCGTATTTATAATCAGCTGTCAAGAGTGACAGCGCGTTTGAGTTCGTAGTTCGTATCACAAATGTCATTTCAGTACAAACCACCTGTCAAATCCATACTTAGTATTGCTCTCAATCTATAAATACCAGCCTTATACTCAATGGTTAACACTTTTGTCGTACTATTTTATACATTTCCTCTGTATTTTATCTGCTATCTTAACACATGGCGGTTATATTTGACAGATAACGTGTAATATCATAGAGTCTAAACGAAAACCAAAGAGAATAAATCTCATGTATTTGAATTTTCTTAATCTGAAAGCGACAGGTAAACTTAAATTTAGATGGCATCTAAAATCGAGCCCAGTTAGCACGCTCAGCTGCCTGAAAGCAATGGTTACCCAATTGTTTAGGAGTTTTAAAGCCAGTTATGTTGAGTGTTCCTTGGCTAGATAAAAAACATTACGACAAAAACATTTAATATTCATGACGTCACAAACACAACTCAGCACATTTAAACAAAGTCAGAACAAACGAAAGTAAAAAACAATAGAAGGTTTTTCTTCCATACTGGCCTGGGACCGAGAGAAAAACTTAAAATGTGCCAGCTGCATTTCTTCCCGGGCATGCAGTAAAAACCAGCTAAGGGGTTCGAGGGTTTCTGTATATTGTAATTTAGGCGATAGGCTGCAACCTGTCACTACGGCAATATACCTACAAATCTTTTTTTATTAACCCTCAAAACTTTGTCAGACGTGGCGTAACGATCTTGTTTATGTCGTTTACGCTCTGCTTAGCCCATTAGGGATAAAAGCGTGATTATACGCTGGTATTCTGTAGATCACCACTCCTTGTCTTCTTTCGCATAGATAAACTATATTTTTGCTACTACCGATAAAGCTAAAAGGTAGATAGTCTCGTATGTTAGTACTTATACCGTATGTAAGGGACAGCGTCCCGCAAACCGATAGGGGTTGCTCAGTTAACGAAACTAAACAACTTTCACCAGGAAATTCTTTCATGAGATGAAAAAATATGGACCTTCAATATGAACAACTTGATCAGAAGATTTGTATGTAAAACAATATTTTTTTCACATCCAGAAGAAAACTCTTGCTGATAGTTGTTCAGTTTCATTGACTGAGCAACACCTATCAGTTTGCGGGACGCTGTCCCTTAAACCCTGTATAGGTTAGTAGATAGGTACTACATTGTTACATTGTCTTTCATGTTATAAATTAGTCTATTGGGCTCTATAAACTTGATTTGATGCATCATTTTATAGCTTTAATAGCCCTGTAAGTACTATATCAATGTGAAGGGAAAATCCATTTCCAGCATATGTATATTATTGATTTGGTTTATACTGCAATCATACGATACAATCAAACACTAAATTATCTATTCGAAATAAAAATAGAAGAAACTCAATTTGTGGTTCTAGAGTATGTAAAAAATCGCTGACCCAATTTTAAACTCTCCATAACACATAACAGCTTTTCCAAATTAACATCAAGAAATAAACATATTTTTTAAATGGCAGTTCCCTTCAAAATCGGTCTAAATAATATAGAGCCTTAGATTTCTTCCAGTGACACGCTGTCAAATTTACTAATCCGTAAAATATATCGCATATCTTACCTTAGAGTAGCAACACACAGGCGTTGACAACGTGTTGAGCGCAACCTTGAGCGCAGTAAGTAATGCCAGTGTGTTGCTGCACTTAGAAAGCAAATGGAATAAAGTCTTCAAAACGTCAAATATGAATTCCGAGCACGTCTTAGTCAAGTTGATATGAGAAGTTAAATTATTCGCGACACTTTCACACGATTTGGGAACTTGATGCTGGGAATTTGGAAGTATTCACCAGGTGGTACTTATAAATAATGACTAAAGTCTGTTTTATTTATAAATTGTACCGTTTGAATCAAATTCTCACTTGGAAAATTTAAGTGAAACTTCTTCACAAGACTGGTCTGATCAGCTTAAAAAGACCTCTCAGAGCTAAAGTGTGGTGTGGTATGGGACCCTTTTGCTTCTTGGATGGATGGGATAATATTGGGGTGAGGACCCTTCTTCTAGCTGCCTGTATAGGGCATCGACATACATATACATACATATAATCACGCCTTTATCCCTAATGGGGTAGGCAGTGCATAAATGACCTGAACAAAGGTCATTCCGCCACATCTGACAGTTTTAAGGGTTATTTAAGAAACATACATACATACATACATAAATCACGCCTTTATCCCTTACGGGGTAGGCAGAGCGTTTAACGCCTCGTAAAAGGCGCTTTCGCCACGTCTGACAAAAATTGAGGGCAATTTTAGATTGTAATATGTATTGCTATAGTGACAGGTTGTCAGCCCATCGCCTAAATTACAATACACTGTAACCCTCGAGTCCCTTTTGCTGACTTCAACAGCATGCCCGGGAGGAAGGGCAGCTGGAACATTCTATGTTTTTCTATCTCTCCCAGTCCAGCATGGAAGTAAGAAACATTTGTAGGTATATTTCTGAAGTGACAGGTTGTCAGCCCATCGCCTAAATTACAATGTCCTGAAACCCCCGTATCCTTTATGCATCGACATCATTCGATAATTTGATTCATAGGCTTACCTACTTATAGATAAGTCCGGCCGGCTGAATACCTCAAAAGCAAGCAAGCCTTACAAAGGGCTGCCGGGACTACCAAGCATCATCCCACTGTAGCTAGTGTCCCCTCCGTGGGAATACAACCCACAATTTACAAAGACCTCAGGAAGATAGCAGTTAAACACGGGGTGGAAGGGACAGTGTCCCTCAAATTGATAGGGCTACCCCTACCCTAACCCTCAATCAACGAAATTGAATAATTTTCAGCAGGATTTTTTTTCATTAAGTGAAAAATAAATGCTTTTTCATACAATTAGTCTGATCGATGTGGTCACTTTTATGGTGGTCAATTACTTTTTTCATCTCCTGAAAGAATTTGCTTCCATGCTGGCCTGGGAGCGAAAGAAAAAACATAAAATGTGCCAGCTGCATTTCCTCCCGGGTATGCTGTAAAAGTCAGCTAAGGGATCCGATGGGTTTCAGTATGTTGCAATTTAGGCGATGGGTTGACAGCCAGTCACTACAGCAATATACCTACAAATCTATCTTAAATAACCCTCAAAACCTTGTCAGACGTGGCGAAACGATCTTTATTTAGGTCTTTTACCCCTCTGCCTACCCCATGAGGGATAGAGGCGTGATTATAAGTTTATGTATGTTTTGTTTTGAAAGAATTTCCTGGTGAACGTTGTTCAGTTCCATTGACTGAGCAACTCCGAACAGTTTGCAGAACGTGGTAAATTATGGGTTGTGGTTTGTAAACTGTCCCTTACACATCATCATCTCCCTAGCCTTATCCCGTATGTCACGGGGTCGGCTACCTAATCTAGGGGATTGAACGAGGGTACTGGTTTTTACACAGAGCGACTGCCATCTGACCTCCGCAACCCAGAAGGGAAACCAGACCCAATCCTAGATTAGGTCAGAGTTTTCAAGCCGCCAATGCTTAGCACTGGCCTCTGACATGGCTGAACGACTAATATCTACGGTATTAAACGATATTAACCGGGACCAACGGCTTAACGTGCCTTCCGAAGCACGGAAAAAGCGCCGAATAAACGTACATATGAAATTCGTAAATCGAAAAACACACGTACGTGGTGGGATTCGAACCACGACCTCCCGCTCAGGAGGCAGCGGCCGTATCCACTACACCATCGGGCTCTCAACTGCAACTAAACTGTCCCTTACACAGTAATAAAATAAACAAAGCAATAAATACAGAACGCTATAAATAGCACATCGAGTGATTGTACCACAGCCAAACAATTATTTACATCAGTGATTTAATTTAATTGAAATTCGTTATTTACTTCTCGGCTTTTTGAGTTATTGTTTGTGTTGTGACCTAAAAATAATCAAAATACAAGGGACGCGAATTTCAATATGGAATGTATTTTTTTATTTCGAAGCAGTAATTTTTTAAAAACATCAGGTTGCCCTGATAGATATCACGTCAAGTATTCGATTATTAATTATTTCGATCTTCAATTTTATTTCAATCACAATCTATGTATTTTTTTCTTAGAAATACAATTTCTTTTTCTTGCCGCAACCCAAATCAATGTGACAACAACCGTATTTTTATCAGTGGAATGTAATTTCCTTACATGAAATACGTTTGTATTTTTCTCCTTTTTCTGCGTATTCAAATATAGGGCTTGATTCTAGATTTGTCGGCAAAAACTAAAATTAAATCTATTTATCACTTTTAGACTAAAAACACTGGATAAGGATAGGATCTATCTATTCTCTCCGATTTATGATTTATAGTCGGTGGTTTTATGCGTTATCTGTCATTTTTATACGCCGTCATATGATATGGCGGATAAAATTGACAGAAATACTGGGGAAACGTGCAAAAGCGCGTGAGAATCTAGCGGACAAAGTGTAAAAGTATAAATCGCCTGTCCTTTTTTGTGACAGATAAAGTTTAATTTTAGTTTTAGCCAGTGAGATCCAGAATCCAGCCCATAGTATTAAAGAAAAAAATTATTTTATTGAAATCGAATAGAACTTAAATAAAGCAGCCTTTCAAACGCAGGACTTCTATAACCACTAAGGGGTAGGTGGAATGCCAACAGTCTACAAAAATCAGATATCACAGTGTCTATAAAATTTAGGTACTCAATATATTATCACTGTAAATCAGTTATCGATTATTTTACAGTCCTTCGTTTAACAGTACCTAGAAGTAAAAATACCTTTGCAAAACCTTGAGATGAACATAAAATTGTGTCTTGATCTTTTCATGCAAAAGAGAGTAAACCTGTGCCTTTCTGATCTACAAAAGAGCGCCGTAAATATTTATATTTCAGGGAAACTCGTAAAATAGTAGGTGCTTTTCAAAGTTTTATATTCAAAATAAGTTTATGAATGATTTCAGCCGCATAATGTTGCCAGCTAAACTTATTACGCGGTTCCCCACTTCGCATTTGGAGTTACTTTGCTCTTTCACGAGAGAGAGCAAAGTGAAGAAAATAAACATAACATTCGACCTCCATAGAAATTATCTTAGTACTTAGGCTCGTATTTATAAAGCGATCTCAAGATTGAGAGCTATATTAAGTATGGATTTGACAGGTCATATTGTACTGAAATTACGTTCCTGATACAAACTCAAACTAGCTGTCAATCTCAAGCGCTGTTTACAAATACGGGCCTTAGTGGTCGCAAGATAGATGGCAGTACCGCGTGGATTTTATGTCAACATTTATAAATCGTTCAGGCGCATTCACAAGAAAACCTGTGATGATTTAGGGGATTGAAAGAGGGCACTGGTTTTTACACAGAGCGACTGCCATCTGACCGCCGCAACTTAGAAGGGAAACCAGACCCAATCCTAGATTACGTCAGAGTTGTCAAGTCACCAATGCTTAGCACTGGCCTCTGATATGGATTAACGACTAATATCTACGGTATTAAATGATATTAAGCGGGACCAACGGCTTAACGTGCCTTCCGAAGCACGGAAAAAGCACCGAATAAACGTACATATGAAATTCAAAAACCGAAAAAACACATTGGTACGTGGTGGGATTCGAACCACGACCTCCCGCTCAGGAGGCAGCGGCCCTCTCCCAGGTCATATATACTGAAACTACATTTCTGATACAAACTCAAACATGTTGTCAATCTCAAGTGCTGATTATAAATACGGACCCTACTGTGTTTATCCTCCCTGTATAGCATGGGAATTTGAGTTTAATTAGGAACAATTTCATTTACCTTTACTCCTTTCCCATATTTTTTGAGCAAATATTCTCCATTGCCATTTTAATATCGCATATTCTTGAACAAACATCAGGCTATTAGAAGATAGACTCCATATTACCTTATAAATAATACAAAACCAAATATTTTATCTTCTTATTCTTGTATTTTAACCCAGGTATGATGAGGGGAAATTGTTAGGTTAGTATCATCGGCAAATATTTAGTTTTGCAGATTAATTTTCACTAATAATGTCACCCTAAGTGGCAAATAAAACATATGCCCTTTGTGACCTATCTTAAACTAAATAAAGTAAAAAAAGTCTAGTTCTTATGATACATATATCTAGTTGATATATGTATCATAATAATAGTCCTCCCACCGATTTTCGGTAATGGCAGTAGTAGTTTTTAGTGCCCAAGTGTTTTTTGCTCTACACACTGAGGTGCACCCTTTATTCCTTCAATATCGTATTCTGATGGGACAAATTGACAGACACGACCATAAAAAATCAGGCGCAGGACCGAAAATTTACATGCCCATCCAACAGCATGGATCATCTTACTTTTCGTACAATCAGTTGATCAGCGTGCAATGTCCTAACCAAACTAGAAACAACAACACAAAGTCATTGTCCCCCGCCGGGAATCGAAACCCAGCTCATGGCTCAAACCGCTAGAACACGGAGGCAGTTAGTTATTCTTATCATAGATACCCTCATAAATTAGTACTTGTCTTGTCATCCTGAAGAGCTGTTGAAAATATCTCCCGGGGTTCCTATATGTATTATATATCCCGCGGGCAAATATGAGAAATGCTGCCTGTATTGTTAAGGGTGAAGAGATAAGGGATAGAATAAACGGAATAAAATTTCTTATAGTTATGACAAAAGAAAACTTTCTTCATCATTCTTCATTCGCTTGCCCTTATTCCATTTATTTGGAGTCGGCGCAATACGTTTTCTTCTTCCACAGTCAGGCGACATTTACACCTATTTTAGACTTTCGCACAGTCCATCTATCTTTTTTTTGGTCGTTCTCTCCTAACATATACCTCCACATTCAAAGTTATTACCCTTTTGCATTCATAACTTTCATCTCTCCGCATAACAATACTCGTATGTCCATACCATGCAAGCCGATTACCTTTTATTTTGTCTCTAATGGGCGAAAGTTTCAGGATAATCATTCCTTATCTTCCCCATTCTTGTTACTTCACACATCCATCTCAACATTCTCATTACCGCAACATGAAGTTTTCTTTCAAACATCGCTTTCATAGCCCAACATTCTGATCCATACATGACGACAGGTTTTATGACCCTCTTATAGATTTTCCCTTTCAACCTGACAGGTATTCGGAGGTCGCACTTTGTTCCTGTGACCTGTCGCCATTTCAAAAGTAAACTACAGCATTCAGGAAAAATAATTTGTAACAGATGATCGCAAAATATAACAGACAAAACAAAAAGTGTGTTGTAGACGTTGTAGTATCTGTTAAAGTACGACCTTTCTCTAAACTCTTGTCTTGTCATACGAAGATGCTGTGCTCAGATAAAGTCTTTGGCCAAGACATGGGTAGACGCATATTTATCTTGGTTTTCAGATAATAGAAATGTGAAAAAGATATATCACCTGCCTGTTGTGGTCCTGGTGTTTTTGGCGAGAGAAAAACATAGAATGTGCGAGATGCATTTTCTCCCGGGCATGCTGTAAAAACCAGCTAAGGGACCAGAGGGTTCCAATATATTGTCATTTAGGCAATGGGGTGACCACCTGTCACTACAGGAATATATCTACAAATCTGTCTTAAATAATGCTCAAAGCTTTTGTCAGACGTGGCGAAATGACCTTTATTTATGGCGTTTACGTTCTACCTACCCCATTAGGGATAACGGCGTGATTATATGTATGTATGTATGTATGTATGTTATTGTCTGAATCTCGAGATCATAATCCGTAGGCCGCTACCTATGTTCGTCTTTCTCTCATAGGCGATACAAAGATAAATATCATTATGGGAGTTTTTTCCTAACTATGAAGGGGCGAATTTCAATCGTAACATTATGGATACACAACTGTTTCGATGCTTAATTGTTATTTTCTTTTTTATCTTCCACAAGATTTACAACTTTACTAAAATTATAAAGGGGAAAGATTCTTCCATGCTGGACTGGGAGCGAGACAAAAACATAGAATGTACCAGCTGCATTTCCAACCAGGCATGCTGTAAAAACCAGCTAAGGTATCCGAGGGTTTCTGTATATTGCAATTTAGGCGACGGGCTAACAACCTGTGACTACAGCAATATACGTACAAATCTATCTTAAATAACCCTCAAAACTTTGTCAAACGTGGCGGAACAACCTTTGTTTAGGTCGTTCACGCTCTGCCTACCTCATAAGGGATAAAAGCATGATTATATGTATGTATAAAGCGGCGAATTTCAATCGTAACATTATAGATACACAACCTGTTTCGATGTTTAATTGTTATTTTCTTTTTATCTTCCACAAGATTAAAAACTGTACTAATATTATAAAGAGGAAAGATTTATATTTATATGTGTGTGTATTTATTTACTTATTCTTGTATGACATAAGGTAAATGGTATACTTCATTTGTGTCAGAGTTTGATACTCGAACCCGAATATATCCTTGCATTATCTGACAAGGGTTTAATGTCTTCTGGTCGTCCGGGAAACTTAGTAAGTGGGCATTTAAAAACCATGTGTCGCACTGTTTGATCTGGGCAGCCGCACTGGCAGGAAGCTGAGCCGGACAGGCCCCATTTGTGCCAGAGATGTGCACATTTCCCTACTCCTGTTCTAAGCCGATTCAGATTGCACCAGATTCGGCGGTACTCCCCAAAGCCCACCCACCGGTCGCACCAGTCAGCTCAAAGAGGTCCGTTGGAATAGGTCATGGAGGTGTTTTTATCAGAGCTGGTGTTGGCTTTAGCAGTGGGAAGGTTTCAATCTCATGGTACTGAGCTCGTTAAGGTCCAGATGAACAATATTCTCGAATCCTCACGATCTCGCGCATCAGGCACTGATCCCTGTGTGTATGTATGTTTGTACCGAATAAACTCAAAAACTACAGGGCCGATTTCAAAAATTCTTTTACGATTAGAAAGCTCTATTCACCTTGAGTAACATAGGCTACTTTTAAACGCAAGAAAATATCAGATACCCACGGATTCATTAAGTAAGCCGCAGGTGAATGCTCGGCGTAAAAGGCTAGTAAGTAATAAACGTATTAAGAATCCTTTTACGGTGCTTCATGAACCGCCTGTTTCACCATAACAAGGTTATTAAAGGGAAACAAAGCAAATTCAATTATTGCTGAGCTAGCGCCATTGCGAAATAATTCAATTCTTTCTCAAAATAGAAACTGATATTGGCTCTTATAATAGAAGCTTTAATAGGAAAATACATCAAGTTTCTTTTTCCACAAGCTATCCGCCCTGCTGTTTTACCCGCGGCTAATTTATTATAGTTTATTTGCCTGCGGAAAGATATGATTTTCCGCAGGAATTATGTGATTTCCCGAAGTAAAAGGTAGCTTATGTACATTTCCACTCTAGGCTTTAATCTATCAATCAAATTCAATTCAGCTGTTTTTGAGAGAAATAACAAACAAATGGACTATCATAAAATATAATTAAATGATGTTAAAATGCTAATACGTGTTATCATTTGTTTACTTTTCTTTCTCTCTGTATTGATAAAAAGCGCTTGAGATTGAAAGCTATTATGAGTTAGTATCAGAAATGTAATTTCAGAGAGCCCGATGGTGTAGTGGATAGGGCCGCTGCCTCCTGAGCGGGAGGTCGTGGTTCGAATCCCACCACGTACCAATGTGTTTTTCGGTTTTCGAATTTCATATGTACGTTTAATTGGTGCTTTTTCCGTGCTTCGGAAGGCACGTTAAGCCGTTGGTCCCGGTTAATATCGTTATATACCGTAGATATTAGTCGTTAAGCCCTATCAGAGGCCAGTGCTAAGTATTGGCGGCTTGAAAACTCTGACCTAATCTAGGATTGGGTCTGGTTTCCCTTCTGGGTTGCGGAGGTCAGATGGCAGTCGTTCTGTGTAAAAACCAGTATCCTCGTTCAATCCCCTAGATTATGATGCCGATCCCGTGAGATACGGGATATAGGACGGGATAAGGGAGATGATCAGAAATGTTATTTCAGTACAATGTGGTCTGTCAAATACATACTTAACATTGGTCTCTGAACAAACTCCTCGCTCTGGTCCCTGAGGATACCGCATTGCCTGCCAAATAGTGAGCTAACACTGTCGAGCGTGCATGAAAAGATTGATGAACGTAGATGAAGCGAAAGAAGTTTGCAAGGATCGTAGCAAATGGAAGGATGTGATCTCTGCCTACCCCTCCGGGAAAGAGGCGTGACGTTATGTATGTATGTATGTACACTTTCACTGGGTAGGGTACTATTTACAAACACTTTACTTCTTGTTCCCGAACTCCTTGGTTTATTATTTTTCTTGAATTGCAATGTTTTTTTTTTTAATGGACCTGTTTGCACCGTACTACAAATTGTATATAATGCGTCACCGGACTAAAGGCGAGGAGTTGCTACACGCAATCTACACCCTTAAATGCAATGGCAACTGCCTAAGGGCGCCCACTAGGGCTCGAACCTCGGCTTGTGGCGTTGCTTTGGGAACTCCTTACCGGAGAGAATCTATCCGGTACGTGTCGGTAAACCCCAAAGTAGGGGGGCAAAGGAGGGACCTCCGGGACCCCGCCGGCGGGGTGCGCGGTTGCTGGAAGAGCTTGTACTGAGTGTGGCTCGACTTGTATTGGCAGCATTAAATGCAAGAGTAATTTGGTCATCGCCGTCGGTAAGGAATTGTCCATGAATTGCAATGTCCAACTTATTTACATCTAATATGCTAAACAAAGAAAATCTCACAACCGTGATGTATTATTTACAAACAATTTGGACAGCGACATTTATTTACAACCAATAGCCAACTTATGACAACTGTCCTGAACACTCTCAATCTTGAAATTGCTTTATAAACGTGCTTACGTGCCTAAGAGTGAATGAACAATACTTAGATAGAGCCAACCAAACGCCTTAAAAGTACTGGCATGCCCACGTACACCAGCTGCCTACCCTGGCTAGTGAGAAGGAATAGTCAAGTCAGGTAGGTAGGCCAGGCAAGGCAGAAATCTATAGGATATAATAAAAGAAAGTAGTATTCTTCTACTTCTTAGCGAGTGGATTCTCGAGTAGAACAATCCGATGAACCCTGGTATCAGAGTTTTAAATCCGCTTGCACAGCTATTAGGCCTCTGACATGATTTAAGTAACGATCTCTGTTCAAGACAATGAAAGGGATCGACGGCTTAACGTGCCCTCCGAAGTACGGAATCCTTTTTCTTTTTGGACAACCAGGTGACTCAGCCTGCAATGTCGTAATAAAAGTTGGGAAAACCTCACAAAGTGATAAATTGATAATATAAATATGAACTTGGTGTTCCCCCGTTTTGGGAATCGAACCGAGGACCTCCAGATTGTAACCCCACTCTGACTACTACATCTCGGAGGCAGTTAAAGTCGTATTAGTTACACTATTTATAACTCAAGATCTTAAAACTTGGAAAGTGAAAATATAACATTCGAACGGAATACACATATTTTTTAATTGGGAGATTTAGTTTAGTACGGGGATAATAGCTAATATTCTATGTAGCCGACTTAAAGAACTAACAATATAAAATACTGTAGGACCAAATATATTTAAAGTTACTCCTTTTTACCTTATTGTTGACATAGAATAACTAGGAACAATAAGTCTCTCATAGAAAGATTTGCAATCAACATTATAATTAAAATATTTCAAGACTTGAAGGTAAACAAGCATAATCAAATCACGCCATTCATAACCATATCGGCAGCCTAAGGATCTACAGTAAACGAACATTTTTCCACTGGCACGACGACAACACGGTAACGTCCCGATAACGTCCACCTAGTTCCAATCTGAGCGCACACACACGCGCATGCTTCGTACGAATACAAAACACATGCAATTAGGCAGGCCGGCGACGGTACCGGTGGCAATCATTGCCGTGCCGTTGCCGTGCCGGCAAATGGAAAAGCGTAACATATAATTTCATTGATTTTCATAGATTATCTCTTCCACGATACCGTCGACGGTGCCGTGCCGTAACCGTTGCCGTCGCCGTGCCATCTAGTCGAAAAACGACCATTGCCTAACCATAATCATATCTTCAGAAATTGGAATCTTCAGAATATTATTAGTCTTCAAACATTCATACACCTCACGCGTGAAGTAATCATAATCCCGTCAAAACCACCCGTCTTTACTTCGTCGAAATACTCAACTTAATATTCGGGATTATAATACCGCATCCATTCAACTTTCAGCGAAATGATAATATGGTTTGCGTGGGTCAAATCACACCAGGGTGAGATACGACGCGACGGGGCGCGAGCTTTTCAAAAGAGTGACACTATATTTATAGAACATTATTTACCAGTTACCCAAAAACGTAAACATTTCATTGACATCTCTAGAGTGAAATTATGATACCAGTGAATGTGTCAGCGGTACTACACTGATAACAGCTTCCGTGGACTAACGGTCTGAGCCATGGGCTCTCGACCCGGAGGTGCCAGGTTTGATTCCCGGCGGGGGACAATATCTTTGTGTTGTTGTTTCTAGTTTGGTAAAGATGGTCCAGCGCTTGATTTCTCTTTAGTCGTGTCAATCAATCTGTCCCATCAAAAAAGAGATTGAAGGAATATAGAGTACACCTGTGTATAGCGCAAACACTTGGGCACTAAAAACTAGTCCTGTGCAGTTGGCCGATCTCTGGGATCACCAAAAATCGGTGGTAGGACTATTATTACTCCGTTGACAGGAATTGAAGCAATTACCGCCGTTGAAACATTCACAGTTGTAATGGTTTTACTGTAATTTAAAATTTTATGTCATTTTATTACTATCACTTCTTGGTTTAACGAGACGCATCTTCAAGCAGTTTCGCGCAGCGTCACTTCCCGGTGTGAACTGACCCTAACGTAAAATAGGAATGTATTTCAGCAGTCAGGCAATTTTCCGAAATGTTTGTATTCGAAAGGTAGGTAACGAAGTTATGCGGCATAAACATTTCTAGAATATAGGTTATTTTGTTTGCATGCATCCGATTTAGAATTTATTTGACATTTAGGTACGTATATTTTTATTTTTTTGACGTCAAAGCTTTTAGATCGCCCTCAAATAAAAATACTTTATTAAGGTCAAAAACCTCCGTTAAACATTTGACGCAGGATTATGATGAAATCGGTAAACTAGGATTTTGAAATACTGGCGATGGGCTGACAACCTGTCCCGACAGCAAAATACCTACAAATCTATTTTAAACAGCCCTCAAAACTATGTCAGACGTGGCGGAACGACCTTTGTTAAGTTCGTTTACGCCCTGCCTAACTCATTAGGGACAAAAGCGTGATTATATGTATGTTTGTATGTTATCTCTAATGGGGTAGGTAGAGCGTAAACGACCTAAACAAGGTCGTTCCGAAAAGTCTGGCAAAGTTTTGAGGGTTATATAAGATAGATTTGTTGTTGTATATTGCAGTAGTGACAGGTTGTCAGCCTGTTA
Source organism: Scrobipalpa costella (assembly GCA_949820665.1). Classification (NCBI taxonomy): domain Eukaryota; kingdom Metazoa; phylum Arthropoda; class Insecta; order Lepidoptera; family Gelechiidae; genus Scrobipalpa; species Scrobipalpa costella. The sequence goes on from OX463303.1 coordinate 18,432,290, forward strand.
CATATTAGTACCCCATGTGAACTGCAGACTCGGCATAACTTCAAATCAACACATTTATGGAAAGTATCGGAAGGCGCGACGTCACGTCACGCGGCAATGCATGCTACCGCGTCAGCAGATCGAGTTCGGCGGTCGCCGCGCTGCATTATTACTGTCTAGCATTTACTCACTTTTGTAACAAGCATCGTACAATCGTCACCTATAATTAGATTTATAATTTCGAACCTTTGTAAAAGTTTCATTAAAGTTAGTTTAAATAAATTTGGGTTTTTTTAAAAGAGACTTCCGCTGTCGCTTCTTATATTTGGCGCAGACATTGGTCTTGGGGAGGGAGTGTAGGCATAGGACTACCACGCAGTTTTCTACGGAGTGCTACCGCGTGCTAACTGTCGCCGCGCTTCTTCGACCAAGCCGAACCTACATCAGTTTCCGAGGCCACAGCCGGAAGTATCCAGTATCCAGCCATTGATACGCAGAAAATACCCAAATAATGTGAGTACTTTGAATCTTCTTGTGCTTGCTATCCTATCTTTATCCTTTGTGTCATAAAATTTTCCAAGATTTTCCATCCAAGGCAATCACGGAACCCTAGGTTAGTGATTCATCATAATAGGAATAGGCGCGTTAACGTAGATTCTAACAGAAATTTAGATATTAGTGATTCGAGTACGTCAAGTGAGGAAGAAACTTCCGTAATGGCAGATCTTGATAATATAATTAAAGCCCTAAGGCTTGTCCCGGAATTTGACGGAAATCCCAACATTTTGCCCCGATTTTTGAGATTATGTGATGAACTTCATTCAGAATTTGTAGTTAAAGCTCAGCCGAATCAACTTAATCAAATAGCTTTGATAAATGGGATTTTAAATAAAATTATCGGTAATGCGGCCCGTTTGATAAATGCTACAGGTATATCACAAGATTGGAATGGCATTCGCGCCGCGTTAGTTAATAATTTCTCAGATCAACGCGATGAGACCGCTCTGTATAATGATTTGGCCCTTCTTTCACAGGGTTTGAATACCCCACAGGAGTATTATGAACGCTGTCAAAATCTTTTTGCTACCATAATGACTTACGTAACTTTGCACGAAACCGTTGAAACAACCATTGACGCCAAACGTGCGCTTTACCAAAAGCTTACTTTACAAGCGTTTTTGAGAGGTTTAAAAGATCCTTTAGGATTTCGTATAAGATGCATGAGGCCTGAGTCTATTGAAAAAGCTCTTGAGTTTGTCCATGAGGAAACTAATACCTTGTATATGCAAAGCCGCAATGAACGCATGGGTACTGATAAGAAACCTCAATTTAATCATGCAGGTATGTTCCCTGTTGATCGCAATCATATACCACCTAGGAATTTTAACTTCAATATGCCTGGCCCTTCAAGGCCTATCTAAATGCCGCAATCTCAACAATCTAATTGGAAACCAAGTTTTGGTCAGTTGCATCAAGCAGGCCCGTCTCGCACGCAGCAAATATTTCGTGCTGCTCCCCCAAATTCTAATTCTCAATCTAATGCGTTTAGACCGCCCTTCCGTAATAATACAAATTTTCAAACTGGCCCTGCACCACGCCCTATGAGTGGCGTAAGTCATTTTGCTACCCGAAACTTGCCTCCTACCAATTTCTCTTCAGGCCACGATTGGAGAAAATCTGGTAATCCGCCTCCTTCTAATTATTTTAGAACAAGGGAAATGAATTTTAATGAATTCATGGGCTGTGAGCCATCCTATGAAACCGAACCTGATTACTCTTATGAATATGACTCTTACCCTTATGAGTATCCTGAATATGGATATTATCCTGACACTGAGCAGCATTATTATAATGAATGCCCTGAAATTACTTATACTGTTCCTAACCAGGATATTTCTCAGCAGCAATCAGTACCGGCAGAAAAGCAGGATTTTCGGATAGCGAATCAATCAAACGAGTCAAAATAGAAGTTAACTTACAGACACAGCGTCGGCTCCCTTATATTGAAATAGAAGATCCTCCTTTAAAATTACTAATTGATACTGGTGCTAATCAGTCTTTCTTGAGTCCAGATGTAGTTGAAAATTATTTCAGTGATGTACCCCTTGCTTACACCCCTTTTGAAGTTACAAACGTGCATGCTGTAACACGTAGTGACTATTCTATTACCTTACCAGCATTTTCAGAATTTAAAGATGAAAGCAATTTAACATTCTTTGTATATAATTTTCATAACTTTTTCGACGGTTTAATAGGATCAGATTATTTAGATGCATGGGGAGCTAATATCAATTATAAAACGAAAGAATTTACCACAGATAACTTTTCAATTCCTATAAAAGTCTATGATTCTAAAAATGCAAATTTATACGAAGATATAATACCAGCTGGTACATCTAAATTTGTTAAAATACCGATTAATGTCAAAGATGGAGAAGCTTACGTGCCAGAACAAGTGATCTCGAACTGTGTTATAACTGAGTGTTTAACTATGGTCAAAAATTGTAGAGGAATTTTAGAAATTCACAATCCCAGTCGTAATGATGTAATATTTTCTATGGATTGTGCTGTAAATGCTGAAATTTATAATTTTGAAAGAACTTATAATATTCAAGAACAAGATCGCGTTAATGAAGTAATATCTCGTTTACGTATGGAACATCTTAATGAAGAAGAAAAAGTTAATTTAAAGAACTTATGTGCCCGCTATTCAGACGTTTTCTATATTGAAGGAGAACCTCTCACATTTACAAATAAGATTAAACACACAATTAAAACGACAGACGAGATCCCAGTTTATACAAAATCATACAGATACCCTTTCATTCATCGGGATGAGGTCCAGGACCAAATTAAAAAGATGTTAGAACAAAATATAATTAGACCCTCAAATTCAGCTTGGAGTTCTCCCATTTGGGTAGTCCCGAAAAAGCAAGATGCTTCAGGGAAAACCAAATGGCGGATAGTCATAGATTTTCGTAAGGTCAATGAAAAAACTATCGATGATAAATACCCGATACCCAATATTACAGATGTCTTGGACAAATTGGGAAATTGCCAGTATTTTACCACCCTTGACTTGGCCAGCGGGTTCTACCAAGTTGAAATGGATCCTGCTGATATTCCCAAGACGGCATTTAACGTAGAACATGGTCATTATGAGTTCCTTCGCATGCCAATGGGCTTAAAAAATAGCCCGAGTACCTTCCAGAGGGTGATGGATAACGTCCTTAAGGACCTCCAGAACACTATCTGTTTGGTATATCTCGATGACATCATTGTATTCAGTACATCTCTCCAAGAACACATGGTGAACCTTGAAAAAGTGTTCCAAAGACTACGCGAATCGAATTTTAAGATCCAAATGGATAAAAGCGAATTTTTAAAACTGGAGACAGCCTATCTGGGCCATGTCATCAGTAGAGACGGGATAAAACCCAATCCGGACAAGATATCAGCCATCCAAAAATATCCTTTGCCAAAAACTAGTACAGAAATTAAAAGATTTTTAGGTCTATTGGGGTATTACCGAAAGTTTATTCCCGATTTTGCGAAGATCACGAAACCCTTAACTCAATGCCTAAAAAAATACTCTAAAATAGTCTTGAATCAGGAATATATTGACTGTTTCGAAAAGTGTAAAACTCTCTTAGTTAACGACCCAATTCTTCAATACCCACTTCAACACCCAATTCTTCAATACACTTTAGCAAAGAATTTATATTAACAACGGACGCTTCTAATTTGGCCATAGGAGCTGTTCTTTCACAAGGACCAATAGGTTCAGATAAGCCTATTGCGTATGCCTCTCGTACTCTCAATTCTAGTGAGATTAACTACAGTACCATCGAAAAGGAGTTGCTTGCCATCGTATGGGCTACAAAGTATTTTCGCCCCTATCTGTTCGGTCGTAAATTTAAATTAATTACCGACCACAGACCTCTTCAATGGGTACTAAACATCAAAGACCCAGACTCCCGTCTCACTAGATGGAGACTTAAATTAGCAGAGTACCAATTTACTGCAATTTACAAACCAGGAAAAGCTAATAGTAATGCTGATGCTCTGTCAAGGGTAGAAATCTATAATGAAGATATCATGTCTATTATAGTTAATACCTCAGAAAAGCCACCTAGTCTAGGTTTGAACTCAGGATCCAGTACAGCTACAGTACATACTGATACTGAAAACCCAATCCTTGAAGTGCCAATTACCGATGATCCTTTGAACAAATTCTATAAGCAAATATTCATTACAGTTGTAGAAGATATCAAAGGTCGGCCGACAGTTTCAAAACCTTTTGAGTCCCACACTAGAACAAATGTTCAAGTTTCCAAAGCCAACCTTGAAGAAGATGTAGTAAATTTAGTAAAGGAATATGTCAATCCTAAAGTTAAAACAGGTATTTTAATCAACCCCCCATTAGAAATGTACTCCATAATTCCAATTATTCAAAGAAACTTCAAAAATTCTGCCATGAATTTAGTTTTGACAAAAAAAGAATTAGAGAATGTAAAAGACTATTTGAAGCAGCAGGAAATTTTAAAGTTGTATCACGAGGGAAAAACCAATCACCGTGGGATTAGTGAATGTTACCTTGCTTTGTCCAATAAGTTTTACTGGCCAAAAATGAAAGAACATGTAACTAAGTATATAAATGAATGTAATATATGCGGTCAGGCTAAGTACGACCGTAACCCTATTCATCAAAAATTTAATATTGTACTCCCACCATCTCGGCCTTTTGAAATCGTTCATTTAGATTTATTCAGTGCAGAAAATCAGAAGTACCTTACAATTATAGAAGCATTCTCTAAGTATGCTCAAGCTTACTATCTAAGAGATGCAACAGCTGTTAGTGTGATACAGGCATTATTACAGTTCTTCACGCATCATGGGGTTCCCATGACAGTTGTGACAGATAGAGGCCCTGAATTCACTAACCAATTATTTTTGGAATTTGCAAGAGTACACAAAATCAATCATCATAAAATTCTTGCTTATGCCCCAAATGAAAACGGAATGGTAGAACGGTTACATTCTACCTTACAAGAACATCTCAGAATATTAAAATTACAAAATCGCAATGAATCAGTCATAAATCTAATGCCATATGCTATATTGGCATATAACAGTTCGATTCATAGTTTCACTAAGTGTCGACCTCTAGATATTATTACACGACATTTAGATCCTCGCGATCCATTAGATATAAATTTATCTGAAAATCTTTTACAGCAATTTACTCAGGATCACCGTAAACGAATGCAAAATGTTTTTGACCTCCTTAATGAGTCTGCTCTTCACCATCGTACGGAGCTTACAGAAAATCGAAATAAGGACCGAGAGGTAGAGCAAACTTATTCCCCCGAACAACAGGTGTTTATTCGGAACCCTGCAGCGAACCGTCAGAAGTTAGCACCTCGTTTTACACACGATACAGTCCTAGCAGACCTACCCATACATATATATTCTAAGAAAAAGCGAAGTCCTGTCGCAAAGTCTCGTTTGAAACGTGTGCCTAAAAGTTCCCGGTTGTTACAGGATAATCCTTCTCCTACTGGCCCTGACGCGAGCAGAGGACATAGTCCTGAGTAACCTGGACGATGGACCTGGCTTATTGCCGTTTAAGTTAGGATCTTCAAAGATCATTTCCCATCACCATTCCTTTTTGCAATCAGTCAACCTTGAAAATATCAAATTAAGTATAGAATCAGTTCAAAGTCATTTAGAAAATGTCGCTCCTCAATTGAATAATAAAACCTTTTCGTTATTTGGACCTCACATAGGTTACCTCACTTTTAAGCTTAATAAGATTTCTGATCAGTTACTTACTTTCAGTTCGGTTCGAACAAAGAGAGGTCTCATCGATGGCTTTGGCTCTGTCATAAAAAGTATCTCCGGAAATTTGGATTACACGGACGCTATTAAGTACGATAATGCCATTAAAACCTTGTCGGATAATGAAAATAAAATTACTGTCGAACTAAACAACCATATAACTGTTGATCAAAAATTTGCAAATGAAACATTTAAAACCCTAAGTAACCTAAAGGAAAATCAAATAAAACTTGAAAAAGCAATTCAAACTATAATTAATACCGATGTCGTTCGAGATACTGAATTAATTAAATACGCTCATTTGGCCGAACTACTTTTGATCTTCGGAGATAATATAGATAATTTGTCTGACGAATTAACCCGTTTAGAAAACTTATTAGCCTTTATTCGCGCAAAAAGTACGCACCACTCTATGTTAAGTTCTATAACATTCAGGGGAATGTTATTTAGGTTAAAAACCCTTTACAAAAGTGAAGAGTTATTAGATTTAAATATTAGAGAATATTTTGACATTTTAAAGTTAGGTTACTATTACGATAAAGATAATATAATTTTAGTTTTTAAAGTTCCGATTGTTTTTCCTAAATCATATGTCCTTTACAAACTATCCTCAGTACCCAATAAAAATAACAGAGTCATTATCCCCTCCTACCCTTATCTAGCAACGCATGAGAATGATTTCATGTACATGGAGGCAGAATGCCCGAAGACCAGTCTATGGTATATCTGCGAGGCTCAACGTTCCCACCAGGCCACCAATCAACAGGAATGCATTAATCAATTAATCACTACTCAGCAAATTGACGTGTCCTGCGAATTTACCGCGATAACCCTGGCGTCTGCAGCATATGAAAAGCTTGATGAAAAGCACTATATTATCACTTTACCGAAACCCACGAAGATCCATTTATCCTGTAATCAAGATCAGTATACTACGTTGCAAGGCAGCTATCTAACTACTATACCTAAGGGATGTCTACTTCAAACCCCAGTATATACAATAACTAACATCTATGACCATGTGAAAGGACAAGCTATAAAGATGATAGACATTACTACAAATGAGAACTCTGAGAATCCTTTGAATCAGCTAACCCTAAATTTGAACACTATTAATCTTGAAGATCTACATTCCAGAAAGTCTGAGTTGTCTCTCCAACCACCACTGCATCTCAACGAGCTTCAGTCAAGCAGCGTCTATCATACTACTATTCCTGTATATCTATTGTTGCTAGGAATTATTGCAGTCATCGTCTTTTTAATATTCAGAAAGCGTTATACCAGACAAGATTTACCAAGAGAATCTAATAGAAAAGAAGAACCAATTGAACCGGAAATTTACGCTCAGATCAATAACGATAGAAGTCTTCCTGTTCCTGTACCCGAAGCATCAGGCATCTCAGCACTATTTTCGGCAAAAACACTCAAATAGTTGCTGATCTATGGGAGGGAGATGTTACATATTAGTACCCCATGTGAACTGCAGACTCGGCATAACTTCAAATCAACACATTTATGGAAAGTATCGGAAGGCGCGACGTCACGTCACGCGGCAATGCATGCTACCGCGTCAGCAGATCGAGTTCGGCGGTCGCCGCGCTGCATTATTACTGTCTAGCATTTACTCACTTTTGTAACAAGCATCGTACAATCGTCACCTATAATTAGATTTATAATTTCGAACCTTTGTAAAAGTTTCATTAAAGTTAGTTTAAATAAATTTGGGTTTTTTTAAAAGAGACTTCCGCTGTCGCTTCTTATATTTAGCCCATCGCCAAAATTACAATATTGTCAATAATAATTCAATATTGGTTTCTATTATATATTTGAATAAAATAATAGTGGCATGATATTTTTTATTTTAATTATAATTTCCATATTATGACCTACCCAAAGTTCGTTTTCTATTAAATATTGTAGAATTTAGTCTACTAATTAGAGTATTTATCAAAACAAGGACTTTGACAACATCCTAGACGTTTCTCTGGATTATGACCATTATTTTGTCAAAATCCGGGTTTTCATCAAAATCCTAGTTTTTTGTTCAAAATCCCGATTTCATTATAATCCTGCGACGCATACAATTTAGCCTTGTGATTTATCAATACTTTATTCAATGCTCTATTATTACCTTTTTTGTTGCACGAAGGAGTCATTAAATTGAACTTACTTAGTTTGTATTTATATTAACCACTTTAGTACCATAATATCAATAATTTAAAAAGACCCCTTATTTTGTATCTTTCTACTATCGACCCGCCCCGGCTTCGCACGGAAATTATCAGTGTTTCTCTACTATATTATACATGTATTATATAAAACTTCCTCTTGAATCAATCTATCCATTAAAAGAAACCGCATCAAAATCCATTGCGTAATTTTAAAGATTTATGCATACATAGGGATATAGGGACAGAAAAAGCGACTTTGTTTTATACTGTGTAGTGATATTCGTTGATCACAAGTACAATGTCTAAGAATCCTCTCACCGAGTCCGAGTCCGGTGCCAAACAGTTTGCTGTCTTGCGTGATTACCACTGGGTCTATATCTGGGTGAGCTCGATCCATCGTCGACTCTGTCACGATCATCCCTGACCCTGTCTAGAGTCAACCCATCTATATCTATACTAATATTATAAACAACTTCCAACGTGATCTAGTGGCTAGTGCCATGGACTCCCGATCCGGTGGTCCTGGGTTCGATTCCCAGGGGGGAAACAGAAAGTTGATATTTGAGAATTTATCACTTTGTGAATTTTTCCACAGTTTGGTTAGGACATTGCAGGCTGAATCACCTGATTGTCCGAAAGATTCGTGTCCGAGATTTCGTGTTGTGGAGGGCACGTTAAGTCGCTGTCTTTGATAGTGGTCGTTACTCAACCCATGTCAGAGGCCTGATACTTGTGCTACTAGGCGGTTTAAAAACTCTGACACAAGGGTACATCGGGTCGACAGACTAGATACCCACTCGACAGAAGAAGAATATTATAAAGAGAGAAAGTTTGTATTTTAGTGTACGTATGTAAAGTTACGTTAACCTTGAGTAATATAGGATACTCTTTACCGCGGGAAAGTACACCATTCCAATGAAAAATTTCATTAAGTAGGCCGCGGGTAAAACTGCGGCCTAAAAGGCTAGTTTCTAATAAAAAACAAGAAAAAAAAGGTCGGTATAGAGTTATTGTCTAAGTGCAGTTCTTCCTTTTTACTTACTTCCATGCTAAACTGGAAGCGAGAGAAAAACATAGAATGTGCCAGCTGCATTTCCTCCCGGGCATGCTGTGAAAACCAGCTAAGGGATCCAAGGGTTTCTGTATATTGCAATTTAGGCGATGGGCTGGCAACCTGTCACTACAGCAATATACCTACAAATCTATCTTAAACAACCCTCGAAAGTTTGTCAGACGTGGCGGAACGACCTTTGTTTCGGTCGTTTACGCTCTGCCTACCCCATTAGCGGTAAAGGCGTGATTATATGTATGTATGTAGTTCTTGCTATCACGCTATATACTACGAGGCAAGGCGACTGGTTTTTCCGTCGTAGTTTATTGCTACGGATGTAGCGTTGTAGCTACAGCTACGGGCTACAGCGTAGACAAGTAGAAAGTAGATTTTTTTTTATACACTAAGGATAGGATATTTTTTATACTTTTTTATACTAATAGGATCCGTTTTCTTTGATTTATGACGTGACTATCACTAAATAGTATTAAACAAAGTCGCTTTTTCTGTCCCTATATCCCTATGTATGCATAAATCTTTAAAACTAAGCAACGGATTTTGATGCAGGTTCTTTCAATGAATAGAGTGTTTCAACAGGAAGGTTTATTTTATAATACTTGCATAATATTGTGAAGAAACACTGATAATTTCCGTACGAATCCTGGGGCGGGTCGCTAGTAATTTTATATAAAATTAACTCCGTTTTGATAAAAGTTTTAGTTTGTATATGGCTATGATTAATGTTACAAAATGTTGAATTTATTTATTGGAATTTAAATTTATACATTTTTAGTATTACCTATTTTGATCGTGTTTGGAAATCCAAAGGTAATTAAATTAATTAGCATGTAAATTAGAAATGGTTTTGCGTAAACTACATCCATTCAAATATTTTAATTTGAGTCATATTATTTGTAAAACAATTTATTTATGTTCCCAAATAATTTCAAATAAAATAAGATGTGTAACGTGAAAACAAAAATATTTTGTAATCCAATATCAAACTATTATCCACTTCTATGATAAACGGAGCAATGTATATTCCCACCATAAATATTGTGTAAATATTGTCTAAGTATCACATGTAGTATGCACTATCCCGCTTTCTGCTTCTTCAATTTCTATACCCAAAGGTTGCCTGATAGAAATTGCTGCTTCAGCAAGACCGCCTATTTGTACTGTCACGTCTGTTCCTTTTTATTTACGTTTTTATATGTTTAGAATAGAATAGCATAATTTATTAGGTCAAAATTATGATTTACGAGTACATGTCATATCATAACATAAACTTAAAATATAACGCTACATTTGTTTTCATTACAACTAATAATCATGTTAAGCATTCAGTCCAAGCCTGTGTTATGACCATTGGATGTTTGATTTGTGCAAAAAAGAATTTTGTATTGTATTATCAAACCACCAAACGAGGATGGCTTTTCTTCAACTATCTCGCGCGTGAAGGTATTTTGTCAGTCATGATATATTGCTACAAAAAAACAAAAGGAAATGCAACAAAAACTGCATAGTCTCTCGGACGTCAGCCAACGAGAGGGAAACTTGATGGATGAACTAAGGTATTCATGTACGGATGCTATCCGGAGTCAGCTGTGCTATTAGGCGGTTTAAAATCTCTGACACCAGGGTTCACCGGCTAGATAATAAACAAAAAAAAAACTTACTATTAAAAATAATAAGATTTTTTTTAATTTCTTCCATGCTGGACTGGGAGAGATAGAAAAACATAGAATTTTCCATCTGCTCTACCTCCCTTGCATGCTGTAGAAGTCAGCAAAAGGGATTCGAGGGTTACAGTGTATTGAAATTTAGGCGATGGGCTGACAACCTGTCACTACAGCAGTACAAATCATTACAATCTAAAATTTGCCCTCATTTTTTGTCAGACGTGGCGAAAGCACCTGTTACGAGGCGTTTTACACTCTCCTACCCCGTAAGGGATAAAATCGTGATTTTATGTATGTATGTATTTTTGAGGATTTCAGCATTTTATTTATTATCATAAATAGTAAGTTAATTTTGAGGATTTCAGCACGCTCTATTTTTATCTCATATAATATAGGTTCGCTTACACATGTTAACAACCGCAATCTGTGAATTCAGTCTATGCCTTGTTCCCGCTTCAATTTTTAAATAAATAATTTTGCTCACGCAGTGGTAGGTTTCAAATTGATTTATCATTTGGCATAGAGCTTCATGCAAAGATCATTTTCAAGCACATAACTGCCTCCGTGGTCTTGTGGCTAGTGCCATGGACTTCCGATCCGGAGGTCCTGGGTCGAATCCCAGGGGGGAAATACAAAGTTGATATTTGAGAATATATCACTTTGTGAATTTTTCCCCAGTTTAGTTAGGACATTGCAGGCTGAATTACCTGATTGTCCGAAAAGAAAAAGATTTTGTGCTTCGGAGGGAACCTCAAGCCGTTGGTCCCGGTCGCTGTCTTTGATAGTGGTCGTTACTCAAACCATGTCAGAGGCCTAATAGTTGTGCTACAAGGCGGTTTAAAAACTCTGACACCAGGGTTCATCGGGTCGATAGACTCGATACCCACTCGACAGAAGATGCACATAAACGATTGGGAATGCAACAAAAAATGCATAGTAACTACGTTCCGGACGAGGGGACGTCGAGGGCCTTGATGGATGAACTAAATATGCACGAGGGTTTTCACAAAGCGAGTACACTTGACCGCGCCGGATTTTACGAAAGAGGTAAACACTTCACAAGAGATTTTTATGAATCTCTATTGAAATTGGGCTTCCTACTGTGTATACTGCTTAGTAATATTTATCGCTATCAAAATTAAAATTTTCATTTTGAGAATGGTGAATGAGATTTGAGTTGTAAGACAGAAAATAATATGTACCCGATGTAGACTGTACCAGGCCACTCAGAAAGTATTGCGATAAATAGTTTTTATATATGGCAGACTGGCTGGTTAGAATCTCTTTTGAAAATATGATTACTTGTAAGTAAAAATATGTGTGTTCCATTTTCAAAATTTCCCTCCACATTTTTTGCGAGCCAATTCAAAGTATCGTGTCTTACTGAAAAATGGATCTGCGCCGGGAACATTTTAGAGCTATGATTTTTTACGATTTCAAGTGTCGCCTGAAACCGGATGAATCGTTCGATAGACTTCAAATGGCATTTATGGATGAAAGCCCCTCCAAGGCAACCGTGTATCGTTGGTATAACAAATTTAGGCGCGGTCGACCAACCTTGGGGGATGAAGAAAGAAGCGGTCGCCCTTTGACGGCTATTACGGAAGAAAACGTGCTAGCAGTGAAAAATTTAATCCAAGATAATAGGCGAATTATATATCAGGAGATTCAGCACATATTAAAGATTGGATCGGGAAGCGTTCACGAGATTCTACATGGGCATCTTCGCGTGAGGAGGATAGTATCGCGCTGGGTGCCGCACTACCTCACCGACGCTCAGAAGCAGGCCCGGGTGGAATGGTGCCGTGATATGCTGAACAAATTTGAAGCAGGCTCGTCTCGACGTGTTTACGACATCGTAACAGGTGATGAGTCCTGGATTTATCAATACGATCCAGAAACCAAGCGCCAGTCGACAGTTTGGGTGTTTCAAAATGAACCAACGCCTACCAAAGTGAAGCGATCTCAAAGCGGGGGGAAGATTTTGATCGCCAGCTTTTTTAATTTGACTGGCCACTTGGCCTCAATTCCCTTACGAGATCAAAGAAGCATTAACGCCGAATGGTATACTACCAAATGTTTACCAGAAGTTTTTTCTGTTGTGAGCAACAAGCGACCAAACACAGGGCTCCGCGGACTACTGCTCCACCACGACAATGCGCCTGCACACACCGCGCTCAAAACGAGGGACTTCCTGGACAGCACACCAGTCAAACTCCTGGGTCACCCTCCTTACAGCCCTGATCTAGCACCGTGTGACTTCTTTTTATTTCCAAAAATAAAAAATCAGCTCAAGGGGATACAATTTTCGTCGCCGGAAGATGCGCTGGCTGCGTTCGAGCAGGCTGTAAACGAGGTGTCTACGGCGGACTGGAAAAAGTGTTTTGAAAACTGGTTCAGACGCATGAATCTTTGTATAGAGGCTGGTGGAGAGTACTTTAAAAAGATTTAATAAAAATATATGTACCTGTAGAACAATTTTTTTTAGTGTCGCAAAACTTTCTGAGTGTCCCACGTATTGGCGGTGCAGTGCAAACCATGGCACACTTGACATCATGCCCGGCGTGCCCCAACATCTGCACGCCAGCGGATTAAATGGACTGCCCTGATTTCTGGGCCCCCCTATGATGTAACTTCCATGCTGGCCTGGGAGCGAGAGAAAAACATAGAATGTGCCAGCTGCCCGGGTATTTCCTCCCGGGTATGCTGTAGAAAACAGTTAAGGGATCCGAGGGATTCAGTATATTGCAATTTAGGCGATGGGCTGACAACCTGTCACTACAGCAATATACCTACAAATATATTTTAAATAACCCTCAAAACTTTGTGAGACGTGGCGGAACGACCTTTGTTTTGGTCGTTTACGCTCTGTCGACCCCATTAGGGATAAAGGCGTGATTATATGTATGTATGTATGATGTAATTTCTCGTGGTCCGTCGATACGCTAAAGAGAAGAAGATAATAATAATCTTATCTTATCTTATTTATCCGTTAGTGTCCCACTGCTGGGCAAAGGCCTCCCTACGGTCTCTCCACGACTCCCTATCTCCCACCCACTTCTTACGGCCAATTTTTGATGATCATGATTTAAAATTTGAAGATGTTTAATTTAATTTCTTTTGAATTAATAAATTGCTTAACCAACAGACAGACACAGAAGGGCAAAATGAGCCATTTTTTATAGAGTATAGGTAAAAAGTAAACATTACTCAAAACTACCGGCTAACCCATATTGACAACAGAATTCTACCTACGAAAAGGGACTCTAGGTTTTACTGTGTAGGAAAAAAACTTGACCTACTTAAATATAGTTCTCAAACAGATAACAGTACAACTAACCTATTATTTTTTGATTTCCACGGGGACTTAAGTGAAATAGGAACAGTATTGTTTGTTATAACTTTACTCATTAAACTTGACACTGCAAAAGAAAAGTTTGTTCGTTTCCCTTTATAACTTATTCGATTTGTTGATGTTATTGTATTCGGTTTCCATGTAGAATGTATGTTTAGGGATTTCATGTACTTTGCAAAGTCATTACATAATACAGAATTTTGCTATGGTGAGACATTTCATGTCACTGTATTGTAAATGATAATAAATACATAAATACAATACAAATAAAATGGGTAGAAAATAATGTTTATTGGACTGTAGTCAATTCGCAATAAGTGGTTAAATTCGTCTCGTGTTCCATCGACACGCTAAGAAGAAGAAGATGGGCAGAAAGCCCGCCATCCTCTAGCTAATGGTAATTTTACAACGAAAGTATGACTATTGATATTTTTGCCAAAAAGATACTAAACTAAGTTTCATTCACACTTTAAATTCTATAATTTACTAATAATATTTAATTTTTCGATCCCGAATTAATGTAATGTACTGTATATGGATTTTTATGTGAAATAAATAATTTTAATTTTGAATAAGGTGCTGATAATTATTTACAATACAGCAAACTGCATATGAACAATATATCTGAATGAGCTGTGACTTTTTAATGTTGCAATTTTGAGAGAGTACAATTTCATTCTGCAAACGAAGTTCGGCGAGGAAGCACAGACAATGCTAGCTACGACATTGAGCTATCTTGACTTGACTTGTGTTTTTCTTTCTCGTTTGTGTTGTCTTCAAACTCGTTTATGTTAATAGACTCTACAAAATGTGTTATTTTGTTTCAATCTTTTGCAAAAAAACTTTCCTTTATTTTTTATAGAGTTCATCCTATCCTTGAAGGCATTAAACAAAGGAATACCAAGCTATCTTAAGAAAATCATCGACGTACAGTATTTTGTACATTTTCAAAAATAGGCAAAAGGTAACATCTAGAATACCGGGTGTACGGGACAGCGTCCTGCAAACTGATAGGGGTTGCTTAGTCAATGAAACTGAACAACGTTCACCAGGATTTTTTTAAAGAAAATGAATGTAAAAATTGACCTACCCATACAAAATCACCACCTCGATCTGACAATTTGTATCGATAAGGAAAATTTTATTTCACATCCAGAAAAATATCCTGCTGACAGTTGTTCAGTTTTGTTGTATGAGCAACCCCTACTAGTTTGCGGAACGTTGACCCTTACACTCCGTACATAGTAACGTAGAAACCTTGAATCTCATACGAGTGGAAATTGAACCCACGAATCCTGCGACCCATGCCACTGATTAGTAGCAGAAATTAATCAATGTGCGTTTTTCGACTAGACGGCACGACAACGGCAACGGCGAAGGCAACGGCGAAGGCACGGCACAATGAAAGAGATAATCAATGAAAAGCAATGAAATTATATGGCACACTTTTCCGATTGCTACGGCAACGGCACGGCATTGATTCCCACCGGTAACGTCGCCGGCCTGCTAAACTGCAAGTGTTTTGCATTCGTACAAAGCATGTGCGTGTGTGTGCGCGCTCAAATTGAAACTAGGTGGACGTTATCGGGACGTTGCCGTGTCGTTGCCGTGCCGTCTATTAGAAAAACAGAGCTACGGCATCGTGACGGCACCGTTGCGTCGCCGTCTAGCGGAAAAACGCCCAATAAATTTATATTTTTTACCCTTGGATTTTTATTAATAGGATACGACTCAATATTTTTTTATAAAATAACACTAATGAGTTTCAAAAACAAAGTTTCCTATTCATGATGTGAAGTGAAACTTATAATTCAATGAAACTCATGCGCAGTGAATAGAATCTCATCTTAAAATATTCCACAGCCGCTTGAACCTCTTTTCAATGTGCTGCTCCATAATTGGATCTATTCGTTTCTGCCATTTTAAAATAAACTTTAAACCTTCAAAATTAGAATCCAGTTTAAATTTTATATACTATCAAAAATAAATCTAGAATTTTAGAGAGCTAAAGAATATTGAGATAAAATCGCGGTGGAAGTTACTATTATAAAGTATTTACTCATAATTTTGTTACGAAAGAAGTAAGAGGAAAGAATTTTAATAATACTCTATCGAAGTACCGTTTACAAACTCCTTAATTATTTTCGAGGGCAGTTTGGTCAAAACCTGGTAAGATTTAATATTGTTGTTATTATGAAATCCTTTAATTTATCCGTTCTTCATCAGTTCCTAGTATAGTTTTCATGTTCTCATAATCTATTTATTAGACTTTGATAAGTGTTATCATTGCAATACGTCTGCAATTTCCACAGGGAAGGCAGAAAGTCAATGGCATAGCGTTCGCAAAATCGTTAAATCTTCTATCGAGTCAAAATTCAAATTACTCTAACTCTCACCGCATCTTCTGTGGCTTGCATTAATTGCTCTCTCGTACAGGTGGTAGGGCACATAGAAAAAATAAAATAAATAATTACATACATACATACAATCACGCCTTTGTCCTTAATAGGGTAGGCAGAGCGTAAACGACCTAAACAAAGGTCGTTCCGCCACGTCTGACAAAGTTGTGAGGGTTATTTAAGATAGATTTGTATTTATATTGCTATAGTGACAGGTTGTCAGCCCATCGCCTAAATTACAATATACTTAAACCCTCGGATCCCTTAGCTGTTTTTTACAGCATGCTCGGGAGGAAATGCAGCTGGCACATTCTATGTTTTCCTCTAGCTCCCAGTCCAGCATGGAAGAATTAAATAATTAGCAGTAAAATAATAATTACATATAAATAGATGCTCGAGTTTTGTTCACCCGTCAGGGCACCTACCGGAACGGAACGGGCCTCCCTTCATAATGCTTTAAGGTATAATACATAAAACCTAACAAAGACATGACCTCCAGGTGCTTTAAAACTAACTAGTAATAAATATCTTTACACCAAACCGGCCATAAAACTACTTCCATGCTTGACTGGGAGCGAGAGAAAAACATAGAATGTACCAGCTGCAAAAACCCGGGTATGCTGTAAAAACCAGCTAAGGGATCCGAGGGTTTCTGTATATTGCAATTTAGGCGATAGGCTGACTACCTGTTACTACCGCAATATATTTACAATTCTATCTTAAATAACCCTCAAAACTTTGTCAGACGTGGCGGAAAGACCTTTGTGAAGGTCATTTACGCTCTACCTACCCCATTAGAGATAAAGGTGTGATTATATGTATGTATGTAGGCCAAAAAAATGCCATCATAAAATTCCAATTTAAATTTTTACGCTCATTGATATGCAGATTGCGTCCTCCACTTATTAGATGTAGAGGGAATTTTATGAGCCTAGTCACTGAAAGCAGGATATTATACGATGCCACTAGTGGTATATAATGACACCGGAGTATGCGGCTAATAGGCTATTAAGCTTTCAATATTGGACTAGATATTACGGCTACTTATAGTGCATGTAAAAAAAATATAAAATCCAAGCCACTTTGTTAAAAACCATGGGAAAGCATTGAGCATACAGATTTTTTTACAACAGTTACAATCAATTGAAAAAACAGGGAAAGGGTTTTGAGTGTATTTCGAATTTGGGGATAAACTAAAAGCATGTCACTGTGAAATTATATTTTTTTAAGCAAGGCAGCAACATAAATGTTCTACGTAAAGGATAAAGCCGTGACTACACGCGTGTGTCTTGTGTAATTAATCATTATGTTTCACATTTGAACACTTCATTAGTGCTGTCTATTACTCAGGGTTGCCAGATGATTAGAATTCGTATTCGTACATGCACTTTTTGAATAATGTCTTAACGAAAACTCCAAAACATTAGCACCTTTGTTTATTACTGCAAAAAAATGGGATATTTCTTTCAATGTTTGTGTGAAAAGTTAAGCAGAGCTGGTAATTTCTAAGTATTTCATCACCACCACCGAACCGTTCCAGCATGTGATAGGCTCCGATTTATCTGTGATTTTTTTACTGTTCCGGAAGGTACCCAAAAAATAACCCTGTATTGACAACAGATACCTGAATAGTATAATTATTTAATCTGATCTGTTACTATTTCTTCCATGCTGGTCTGGGAGCGAGAGAAAAACATAAAATGTGCCAACAGCATTTCCTCCCGGGCATGCTGTAAAAACCAGCTAAGGGATCCAAGGGTTTCAGTATATTGTAATTTAGGCGATGGGCTGACAACCTGTCACTACAGCAATATACCTACAAATCTATCTTAAATAACCCTCAAAACTTTGTCAGACGTGGCGGAACAACCTTTGGTTAGGTTGCTTACGCTCTGCGTACCCCATTAGGGATAAAAGCGTGATTATATGTATGTATGTATCTGTTACTATTCTTGTTAGTAGGTAGGAACCTCAGCACTTCTTCATCAGCAGGACCTCAGATCAGGTTTAATAATACCATTCAGGTATTTTTTGTCAATACAGGGCTATTTTTTGTCAGTACTGAAATTGATTTTGTTCCATGCTGGAATGGGAGCGAAAGAAAAACATTGAATGTGCCAGCTGCATTTCCTCCCGGGTATGCTGTAAAAACCAGCTAAGTGACCGAGGGTTTCCGTAAATTGCAATTTAGGCGATAGGCTGACAACCTATCACTACAGCAATATGCCTACAAATCTATCATAAATAACCCTCAAAAGTTTGTCAGACATGCCGGAATGACCTTCGTTCAGGTCGTATACGCTCTGCCTACCCCTTAAGGGAAAAGGAAGTGATTATATGTATGTACGTACTTCTTCTTCTTCTATCGAGTCGACGGCAAGTCAAACCCTATCTCAAATTTCTCTAGCCCAGTAGTCGGCAACTCTCACCGCATCTGCTGTGGCTTGCATCAATTGCTCTCTCGTACAGGTGGTAGGGCACATAGAGCACGATATTAGATGGGCCATGGTTTGTGGGTCAACTCCGCATTTGCACCGAAGGTCGGAGTCACGTGTAAATCCCCACCCGAAGCGGTTATCTTTGCTCCGGCCGACTTGAGTTCGGAGCCTATTTAAAGATTTCCAAGTCGGCCTCGCCAGATTGTGCCCAGGCGGGAGATTTTCCGACAGCGACACAAAGGGCAAAGGCAGATAAGCTTTATCCTTCCATAACCGGCATCTAGCTTGTTGCGGGGCCTCTTCAGAAATTGGACTGACACACTTCATAAAGCTCTTGCGGCTTTTGAGCCTTTGAGGCACAAAACTGTAATTGTGCATCGGATGAAGTGGGTCTGTTTCCAGTTTTGCCCTCTCGGTGGAACTAGATAATGCTCTTCGAGCATCTGGATGCGCTATTCCTGCAAGTGGATACAGCATTTGTACCGGGGTCGGCTTAAGGCAGCCTGTAATAATACGGCACGTTTCATTGAGTGCTGTATTCACTTTCTTGGCATGAGCAGAGCGTTCCCACACGGGACACGCATATTCGCCCGCTGAATAGCAAAGCGCCAGACCAGTTGTCCGCAGAATCGTAGGTGAGGCACCCCATTTAGTTGTGGTCAGTTTTCGCAGAAGATTGTTACGAGCACATACCTTCTGCTTGACATTTTCGCAGTTCTTCTTAAATGTGAGTTACCTGTCTAGGGTAACACCAAGATATCTCGGGTGGTCGCTGTGGGCAATCGGCACTCCTCGCCACGTGATATCCAGATGACGACCCGCTTCCTGGTTGCGAAGATGTAAGGCGCAAGACTGGGTTTTAAGCGGATTTGGCTTTAAGGCATTTCCTTCGTAGTACACGGATAATGCTTCGAGTACGACTGAAAGATTTTTCTCGGCTTCCTCAAAGGTTGCGGTACACGAAGTAAGGGCCAGGTCATCAGCATATAGGAAACGTGACGTGTTAGGGCTTAATGGCTGGTCGTTGGTGTAGATGTTAAAAAGTGTAGGCGCGAGAACACTACCTTGAGGTAGGCCATTTTTTTGGTTACGCCAACGACTCTTATCTGAGCGCAGATGGACCTGAAAGCGCCGATTGCGAAGCATCTCACCCAAGACTTTCACAAAATTGCTATCACCGGTTATTTTACCCACTTTCCATAATAATTTGTTTATGTTGACCGTGTCATAGGCTGCAGAAAGGTCCACAAATACAGCTCCTGTCACCTTACCACTCTCGAACCCATCCTCAATATGCTGGGTAAGCTTAAGGGTCTGATTACAGCATGACTTTCCAGGTCGAAACCCAGCCTGCTCGTGAATCAGTTCGGGATCAATAAGAGGAGTAAGGCGGTTAAGCAGCATCCTTTCCAAAAGTTTGTATGTATGGCACAAGAGTGAAATTGGTCTGTAGTGCTTTGGATCATCTGTGGATTTACCTGGTTTCGGAATTGCTATTACTTTAGACTTTCTCCAGAGGCGTGGAATCCTTACAGATAAGATGCAGGTGTTGAACATCTCCAGCAGCCACGACACAGCAACAGGTCCCAGATTCTTGATCTGCTCTACGGAGATATTGTCGATACCAGAGGCTTTGCCACTCTTTAGCTCCTTGATCGCTTTGATTATGTCTCCTAGAAGAAAGGGCTTACTCACGGTATCTCGCGTGGTATTTGGGCCTTTTTCTTTAATGACCTTACTGAGCCGGCATGGTGGCTTACCATTCAGGAAAAGCTGGTGGGCAACCTGGTTAGCCGTAACTTGACTTGGTGGAGCAGCTGGAGGGGCTTCACTTGTAAGGCGCCTGATTGTAGTCCAGGCTTTCTTGCTGTTGTGTGTCAAGTTAATATTGGTAACAGTTTGCATCCACCGTTCTCGCCGACTGTTGCTAACCTCATGCAGTAGTCTCTCTCCTAACTCCACTGTATTTTCGGAGAAGGGATCTCTGTTATATTGGTCTTCATATTGCTTTAAAAGATTAACAGACTCGTTGGAGAGACCTGGAACATAAGAGGAGCGACAGCCTCTAGGTATATATTTGCAAGACGTGATTGGCACTAAAGTTACAAATTGGTCGTAGTTTTGTGGAACAGGTGGTATGTTCAGAAGTACCTCATCGATAGTATCTGCAAGCAGCTTCCAGTTAGCTTTGCCGTAGTTAAAGCGGCGATGGAATGGCACAGATACAGGGCAGACTACGGGCTGGATGGTGCATATAATGGGTCTGTGCTGGGTACGAGGTATTGCCCGGCTGACAATTTTCATGCACCTCGGGCTTATATTGGCGCTTACGTGAATAAGATCTGGGTTGTACCCCTTTTTCCATCGACCGCTATTAAAAGATGGAGGGTCTTTGGGACTATGGATCAATACCAGATCGTTGGCCTCTGCCCATGCCTCAACTGCGTGACCATCTGCATTAGTGTCTTTGTAGCCCCAACTCGTACTATGGCTGTTGAAGTCGCCGACAACTAACCTTATGGGTTGATCATCAAAGTTGTTTGGGGCCATGAATTGGAACGGAGTGCCGGGGGGCTTATAGACAGATGTTATGGTGCATACACCAGTGTCTATAGTTATTATTTCCACGTTGTTAGTGGATGAGCATTCAGCTGATTTGATACTTACGCCGGGAACAGCAAACACTGCGCTACCGTGCTTTGGGTGGGCGATTTCGGCAAAAAGCGACAGTCCAGGTATGTGGGGCCTAGTTTGACGAACATCTCGATGGGTCTCCTGTACACACATGACATCGCAGCTAGTGGACCGGCACAGATCGGAAAGAATTTCCGCCTTATCCAGGGAGAAACCCTCGATGTTGATCGAGATGACGCGCAAAGCAGGATTCGAAAGCGGGCTGTCAGGTTGGGTGTTTGGACTTGCCATCGTGGTGAAAGAATTAGCCAATCCGCTTGAAGACGTGGCGGATTGTTGCCCGTATGTACGTACTAAAATTGATAAAAAAAAAATTCTGAAATCTTCAGGTATTTTTTTTTATTTAAGATTATTGTAAAATTAGTTCAATTTCGTTACCTAAACAAGCCCCATCTGTTTGTATAGGTACTGACAAAAAAACCCTGTATAAGGTTTATTCAGTTTACCGTTCGGCAACCCTAAACCCATCAAATCGATGGATGAAGCGATAAATTAAGCTTGATTTCGCCCCTCATTTTGATGCATGTATCAATTGGCTCAGCTTGTTAATTTAATGGTTGACGTAACTATCTGAAATACCTACATCGACATATCTACATGAACTAAATAACCAGACCAGAAATACATTAACATAATTGCATAACTGAAGACATAGTTTACAAACTACCTGTAGTAAAATTAATGATCCAATAAAAGTCATTTACACACTTACATACATATAATCACGACTTTATCCCTAATGGGGTAGGTAAACAACCTAAACAATGGTTGTTTCGCCACGTCTGACAAAGTTTTGAGGGTTATTTTAAGATAGATTTTTAGCTATATTTTTATACTGACATATCGCCTAAATTTCAATATACTGAAACCCTAAGATCCTTTTGCTGGTTTATAAAATATGCCTGGGAGGAAATGCAGCTGGCACATTCTATATTTTTCTCTCGCTCGCCAGCATGGAAGAAAAAAAAAGTAATTTCTACCACGTTATGGTATGAGGACTATGATGTCCATTTTCTAATAGATAGAATCGAAATAAAATTATCATTTAAGCCTAAATATAAATTCTCGACGTTGTCAAAAGGAGACCTTTGATATGCTCAGAAAGAACCAGCTCGAAAAGGCCCGTATCTATAAAGCAATGTCAAGATTGAGAGCAGTATCAAGTATTTTGAACCAGCTCGAAAAGGCCCGTATCTATAAAGCAATGTCAAGATTGAGAGCAGTATCAAGTATTTTGACAGTTCATATGACAGGTCATATGTACTGAAATGACATTTCTGATACAAACTCAAACATTTTGTCAATCTCAATGTCAATTATAAATACGGGCCCTACTGTGTTTATGCTCCCTGTATAGCATGGAAAATTGAGTTTAATTAGGAACAATTTCATTTACCTTTACTCCTTTCCCATATTTTTTGAGCAAATATTCTCCATTGCCATTTTCATATCGCATATTCTTGAACAAACATATTCATAAATGTCATATTTACTTTAGCCTTGAAAAATTCTTGTCGACTAGTCGTATGGAGAGAGAAAATAAATTTTGATATAGAATTAAATATTTAATATAAATTAGTCAGCAAAAGATATTCGAGGGTTTCTGTATATTGTAATTTAAGCGATAGGCTGATAACCTGTCACTACAGTATTATACCTACAAATGTAACTTAAATAACCCTCAAAACTTTGTCAGATGTGGCGAAACGACCTTTTTTTTAGGTCGTTTACGCTCTGCCTACCCCATTAGGAATAAAGGCGTGCTATGTATGTTTGTATGTAATTTAATAATGCTTTATTAATTGCACCGAAGGAACGAAGCATTGGTCATTTTAGTATTTTGGTCATCTCACCTCTGAGGGACGAGTAGATTGTATATATAGTATATATATACAAACATAAAATCAGACCTTCATACCTAATGGGGTAGGCAGAGCGTAAATTACCTAAACAAAAGGTTTTTCCGCCACGCCTGACAAAGTATTTAGGGTTATTTAAAATTAATTTGTATGTAGATTGTATACCACAAACGTTAATAAAAACATTTTACAACAGGCATTTTCTTAGACCTGAGTAAAGCATTCTATTTTGTTTCACATGAAATATTATTGTATAAATTAGAACTGCCTCCGTGGTCTAGTTGCTAGTGCCATGGGCTCCCGATCCGGAGGTCCTGGGTTCGATTCCCAGGGGGTAAAACATAAAATTGATATTTGAGAATTTATCACTTTGGGAATTTTTCCCCAGTTTGGGGTAGGACATTGCAGGCTGAATCACCTGATTGTCCAAAAAGAAAAAGATTTCGTGCTTCGGAGGGCACGTTAAGCCGTCGGTCCCGGTCTCTGTCTTTGATAGTGATCGTTACACAAAACCATGTCAGAGGCCTGGTAGTTGTGCTACTAGGCGGTTTAAAAACTCTAACACCAGGGTTCATCGGGTCCATAGACTCGATACCCACTCGACAGAAGAAGAATTAGAAATAGACTGGCTTAAATCATATCTTAAAGATAGAAAACAATGTGTCTCTATTACTAAGGTGGATGAAAAGAAAGACATAGTTAAATATTATTCTGAGTACCAGGACGTAATATGCGGTGTACCACAGGGGAGTGTTCTGGGACCAGTGCTGTTCTTACTGTATATAAATGACATAACCAAGGTCACAAGACACCATTGCGTTTTGTTCGCAGACGATATATCTATTGTTGTAAGTACTACCAGATTAAAATACTCTTGTATTGATCATGAAAATGAAATGAATGACACAATAAATAGACTAATTCAATGGCTTAATAATAATAACTTAATAATAAATTTAGATAATACATGCTATACTAATTTAAAGAATTCCTATCACACAATATATAATCTTGACATGACAATTACTTATAATAATACTATTATTCAAAACACTAATAATGTAAAAAACTTAGGATTTTTCTTAGACCAGTATACAGATTGGAAATTACAAATTGATAATATATGTGCTAGAATAAATAAATTTGTCTATGCATTAAAACGTATAAAAAATTTAACGAACTTGCAAACTGCAATAACCACCTATCATGCATATGTTGAATCAATACTGAGATACGGTTTGATCTTTTGGAGTAACAGTACTGACGTAGAAAGAGCTTTTATAACTCATAAAAAGTGTATTCGAGCAATGTGTGGTATTCCAACACTTGAAACCTGTAGGCCATATTTTAAGAAACTTGGTTTACTACCACTACCCACCTTGTATATAAATGAAATATGTGTCTTCGTTAAGAAAAATTACAATCTCTTTACAAGAGCATGTGATGTAAACCCTCGAGCTTTGAGACGTCCTTTTCAAATTGTTTTTAAAGATATTCCTATAACAATGAAATATGACAAGAGTTACCTTGCAATGTGCATTAGAATATATAATAAACTACCTAACGAATTAAAAAAAAAATATAAATAAATTTAAGACTGCCTTATTTAAATGGTTAAATGAAAATATTTTTTTATGAATTGAATGAATATTTTAATAAAAAATGACAAAGCTTGTAAATGATATTAACATAGTATAAAATATTATGTCATAATTTTTGCATACCAATTTAAGCAAAATATGTTGGACTAAATTTATTTTAACATCTTGTATATCATATTTTACGCAAATAAAGAGTCTTTTATCTTTTATCACCCTAAAGTAAAAAAAATGCGCTTTTATCCGTCCACTTCAGTTTCCAAACATTGCATTCGCTTGGATCAACTCCATCTATGTACCTACGGGTGATTTATCAATATTCATGCACAGTTTTTGTACGGGAATGGCGCAAAAACCGCACTAGTGTCTGACGTTTTCCAAATGGAATGTCTTTTGTAAGACAGATAGGCTTAATCAAGCTTTCTTTTGATTAATTCATAATTTTAACAAAAAATGTTTCAGTATTGAACAAAAAAAAATATTTGCCGATTCTTTTAAGTATTTTTTTTGTAACTTTAGTTAACAGTAAACAGAAATAAGATTTGTGATAATTTTGGGCTTCTTAACAAGTGGGTAACAAAAATTATTAAATAATTAATAAGTATTATATATTTAGTAATATTTTGCCACATATGGCTTTGTGATGATGATATTATGTCAAATATGGAAGCGATATTTTTCCAACGTTCAAGTTTTTTGATTGATTTATTATTTGATGACATGTCATGAAAACATGTGAAACTTGATCCATGTAAGAATGCGTTATCATGGTTATGTCGGGGTGGGACGGGATCTTCCTGATAGTGGTCCACCCCGGGCAACAGCAACACAGGCTTGCCTGTGAATATGTCCAGCTGAACGATCCCAACAAAGCGGTGGTAGGCTTCGCAAGGGGCCGCCTGGCTTGCAATCAACCTCTCACCGGAGTCTGGCGCCAAACAGCATGCTGTGTTTTACCGTTGCGTGAGATTGCCAGTGCCATAACATGCATATTCTAAGTGAGCTCGCTCCATCGTCGACTCTGTCACAGTTATCCCTGACCCAATGTCTAGAGTCAAACCCATTTCGAATTTAAAAAAAGATTTTATCGACACTTTTTATTCCAAGTTACCAATCAAGTTACACACATGAAATTTTATTTTTACAAAGAAAACTTCTACCTTGCTCGTGTTCCTATTCGTAGAATTTAGCATAGAGTGAGAAGATAGATTCACTAAACGTCATAATGGTATGCGATGCGCTGGTTTCAATATCATTTGCATACAAAAGGGGTCGCTCTCTGTGGCTTATTTGACACAGCCTCCAATATATATGTCTGTCAGAGGATGATTTGATAATTCGAATCTTCGCGAATATCCTAGGGATTTTGCGAAAACACGGATAATTATACAATTAGAGCCCGATGGTGTAGTGGATAAGGCCGCCCCTCCTGAGCGGGAAGTCGTGGTTCGAATCCCACCACGTACCAATGTGTTTTTCGTCATATGTACGTTTGTTTGGAGCTTTTTTCGTGCTAAGGAAGGCACGTTGAGCCGTTGGTCCCGGTTAATATCGTTTTATACCGTAAATATTAGTCGCTAAGCCATTTCATAGGCCAGTGCTAAGCATTGGCGGCTTGAAAACTCTGACCTAATCTAGGATTGGGCCTGGTTTCCCATCTTAGTTGCAGAGGTCAGATGGCAGTCGCTCTGTATAAAAACCAGTACCCTCGTTCAATCCCCTAGATTAGGAAGTCGACCCCGTGAGATACGGGCTAAGGCTAGATGGGAGATGTTGACAATTAATTATACAATGGTGAAAAAGTTGTCAAAACGTACTGGAAAACGTCAGTTTTTTTTTCGAAAAAACTCGTTGTTCTAGTAACATTTGATATCCTTAACTAAAATAAGAATGCTGATTGGTCGGTTAGCGCGGAAATAACAAGATCTCTGATTGTTTGATGTATTAAATCTCAATCATTAAAATAACGCATGTTATTTAATCAATCAGAATAAAATTAAATCGGGAAGTAAAAATCTAGCCAATAGAGCTAAGGATATTAAATGTTACTAGAACGACGAGTTTTTTCCCAAAAATACTGGCTATTTCCAGTAAAATTTGACAATATCTTTACCACTGTCTATTCATCCGCATTTTCGCAAAGTCCCTAGGATTTTCGAGAAGATTTGAATTATCAAATCGTCCAACGACATGTAGACCAACTACTGGTAGGTATTTGTGTATTGAAATTTCGTGCGAATAATATCCTCTGTAAAGGTTGAATCACCTGATTGTCAGTCAAAAGAAAGAGTTCCGTGCATGGTCGTTCACAAGTACTCTATGATAGTCGTCAGGCAGTTCAAAAGCTCTGACACACGTGTGTTCATCGGGTCGTTGATAACTCTCTAGATAAAAACAATTAAATATTTTTCCTTGCTAGACTGGTAGTGAAACATACAATGTGCCAGCTGCATTATCTCCCGGGAATGCTGTAAATACCAGCTAAGGTATTTGAGTGTTTCTGTATATTGCAATTAAGGCGATAGGCTGACAACCTGTCACTACTGCAATATACCTATAAATCTATTTTAAATAACTCTCAACATTTTGACAGACGTGGCGGAACGATCTTTATTTAGGTCGTTTACGCTCTGCCTACCCCGTTAGGGATAAAGGCGTGATTATTCCTATGTATGTATAGAAATATTTCTTTCTCTTTATCAATGGTAAGAATCAAAACATGTGACAAGTTTTTAAGAGAATTATTCCGGGTTGTTGCACATCGATAAATCCAAATATAACACTTTGCACTATAAATATAAGAGGATTATCCCATGTGGGTTAAAATAAATTTCACACTAAAAGGTATAATAATCTACTATCCGATTCTAAGCTAAACTATTATGTTTTATAAATGTTGCTAATAAAAAAAAAATAGAGCTCGATGGTGTAGTCGATAGGGCCGCTGCCTACTGGGAGGTCGAGGTTCGAATCCCATCATGTACCAATGTGTTTTTAGGTTTTCGAATTTCATATGTACGTTTATTCGGCGCCGTTTCCGTGCTTTGGCATTGGCGGCTTGAAAACTCTGACGTTATCTAGGGTTGGGTCTTCTTTCCCTTCTGGGTTGTGGAAGTCAGATGGCAGTCGCTCTGTGTAAAAACCAGTACTCTTGTCAATCCCCTAAAATACATAGCGAACGCCTTTGAGATACGGGATAAGGCTAGGGAGATATTTGTTGCTAATATAAAAAATACAGAACAGAGGCGGGATAATTTGCAAGTCACGTAAAAACTTGACTCGTAGCAGACAAAAGAATAGCCAACAAAATTATTTTAAATAATTCTCGAAGGTTCAAAGTTTTTGCCTTTTGAATTTCAAATGTTTAACGATCGCTGAAATTTTCTTTGACCTTCCCTTTGTGCAAAGAGCAGTTTTGCAGCGATAATTTTTGTTTCTTTTTGTCACTTGCACTAAAGTACGAGTATAATGTTTTTCACCAAAGTTAAATGAATTACTAAACACTGTTCAAGAATTTTATCAAAAAAACTTACTATAAAAAAAGAAATGAGAAACAATAAAATAACAAATAAATGTACCGCAGACAGGATTAGAACCTGCGTCTTTGGATCCGTCCCAAAGCAACGCTTTTAACCAACTAAGCTAGCGCAGATCTTGTCTTTGGACGGCGAAGCTAATGACTGGCTGTTCCTTAGATCGTCATGAGTGAGACAGAAAGTTAAAATAACAAAAAACTAAATCCTACCTAGTTATATCCAAGTAAAATAAAATGGTTATCAGACAATGCTAGCCTCGTAGCAAAAAAAAACGTAGAATGTGCTAGCTGCATTTCCTCCCGGGCATAATGTAAAAACCAGCTAAAGGATCCGAGGGTTTCAGTATATTGCAATTTAGGCGATGGGCTGACAACCTGTCACTACTGCCTGTCACTATTAAATAACCTTTTAAACTTTGTCAGACGTGGCGGAATGACCTTTGTTTAGTTCGTTTACGCTCTGCCTACCCCTTTAGGAAAAAAGGCGTGATTATATGTATGTATCAGACAATCGTAGCACGCTTTTCTTTAGTGTTAAGTATTCCATGTTTCCTTTTTCCAAAAACATGGCACTTCTAAAAGACTCAGACGGGTTTTTTAATACGAGTATTATATTTTTGTAGCCTCGTTGTTTAACGTTTGCTTTAACTAAGCCTCAAAGTATGTGATAAAGATTTTCGTTTAGCAGACTTTAACTATTAACTTTTATTTTTTAAATACGTCTGACCTTTGGAGAGAGAAGGGTCCTACTCAAACCAAAGAGCTCTTCAAATCAAGCACTTTTAGCTTAGATCAGCTGGGTGAGTACTCTTTTAAGCTGAGTAGTATGAAAAATTGCTGGTTCCAATGATTTAATTCAATTTGAGATCTGGGTTTGATTTCTAAATACTTAGGTATGTCCTGTCCAGCTATTCATGAAATGCTTTTACTACCATGTTTTTAATGATTGATACCAAAATTCCTTTAGTAAACAGGTCTAACAACATTACATCGAGGTAACTACGAAAATTTGAGTAGAGAATTAGAGAAAATGTTTCACTCAGATAAAAGAATAAACAGTCCATAAAAACAGTTACATTAAATTTACTTCACCACCTAGTTGCAGAACATACGAATATATTTTACACGACTACACGTCGCGAATATAAATTATTGTATACCTCCTACCGGTTTCTGCTCGCTGCATGTACTGAGAGCTTTCTCAAATTTTAAAATGCATTTTTATGACAACATTAAAAGCTTACTGCTTCTAGCATTTTTATGTGCCGAGGAGTTAAGTCTAGGGTATTTTTCTTAGGGTTTAAATATGCTATAAAATTTTAACTTTCTTTCTAAAGTGCTTTGGACTTATTGATTATCTTTATTTTGCGCCACAGTTTTACTCACGACTTAATGAGTATTCCCATAGGAATCTGTTATTTTACCTCGGTAAAAAGTAGCCTTTGTTACTTAGGGTGAACGTAGACTAGCTTTTTCCTGTTTTAAAGGAAATTTGGTTGCTTTTTCTAGATAAATATTCAAAATCTAATGAAAAATCTCTGCAATTTCGATAAATCCCTAACTTCCACGTAAAAACTCTCTCGCCCGTCTAAAAGTTGATAAACCAATTTACCTCGTTCCCACTCTGCAACCGCGATGCAAAATTTGTCAAAAGTCGTATTTCTACGATCAACTTTTTCACAACTTGTTTTCTTCCACAAAATTTTACAAGAAGCTTGTTGATTGAATTTGACGTCTTGTCACAGCTTTTGGGAAATTTAGGATGAAAAACTCCTTGAAGGTAGGTACTTGTAGGTAGGTCCAAGTTATTGTATATAACATGATTATAAAAATAAATAAATAAAATAAATAAATAAATAAAGTTGGTAAAAGAGATTTGAATTTAAATTAATTTCAGTTGATTTTATTGTAACTTCAAAATAATCAGTATACTTATAAATTAAAACAAAAGCCTTTTTTGAATTAATTTCGTTAGTGGAGTAACAGAGACACGTATTACAAAAAAACAATAAATAGGTAATATGAAGCTGTCAAACAGCACACATTAATTAATCACAGTATAGACAATCGAACGATACAAATCCAACATTGAATTGAAATCCTCTACGCTGTTTGGATTAATTGGATCATCAAAGCATATTGTAGTCATGGCAAATAAACTTTACATATATCATACTCTGTAAATGCTCATTGCTTCCCTTAAAACTGGGTTATTATTTACCATAAAAGCCCTTGGTCATTCATGAAATTTTAAAAAAGAACTGTCATTTAGCTAGCAGTCAAAATATATTTTGGAAAATTAAAAGTCCTATTTTATTTTAACTTCCATGCTGGACTGGAAGAGATAAAAAAACATAGAATGTTCCAGCTGCCCTTCCTCCCGGGCATGCTGTTGAAGTCAGCAAAAGGGACTCGAGGGTTACAGAGTATTGTAATTTAGGCGATGGGCTGACAACCTGTCACTATAGCAATACATATTACAATCTAAAATTGCCTTCAATTTTTGTCAGACGTGGCGAAAGCGCCTTTTATGAGGCGTTAAACGCTCTGCCTACCCCGTAAGGGATAAAGGCGTGATTTATGTATGTATGTATGTATTTTATTTTTCTTCTAGTCTCGGAATCTAATTTATTTAAACTTATCTTTCACTTCTTCCTTGCTGGGCTGGGAGCGAAAGAAAAACATAGAATGTACCAGCTGCATTTCCTCCCGGGCATGCTGTAAAAACCAGCTAAGGGATCCGAGGGATTCAGTATATTGTAATTTAGGCGATGGGCTGACAACCTGTCACTACAGCTATATACCTACAAATCTATCATAAATAACCCTCAAAACTTTGTCAGACGTGGCGGAACGACCTTTGTTTAGGACGTTTACGCTCTGCCTACCCCATTAGGGATAAAGGCGTGATTATATGTTTATGTTTTATGTTATGTTTATCTTTCACTCGATATGTAAAGCATAGTACTAACCTCGGGTGTGAGCATCAATTGCATACTCGTACTATTAACGCCCTCGCTACGCACGGACACCAAATATCTCGCATGCAATTGATGTCTAACAACCTTTGGTTACTACATACATACATATAATCACGCCTTTATCCCTAATGGGGTAGGCAGAGCGTGAACGACCTAAACAAAGATCGTTCCGCCACGTCTGACAAAGTTTTGAGGGTTATTTAAGATAGATTTATAAGTATATTGCTGTAGTGACAGGTTGTCAGCCAATCGCCTAAATTACAATATACTGAAACCCTCGGATCCCTTAGCTGGTTTTTACAGCATGCCCGGGAGGAAATGCAGATGGCACATTCTATGTTTTTCTCTCGCTCCTAGGCCAGCATGGAAGTACTTTGGTTACTAATGTACTATTATTATTTCACATACTTCAGAGATTGCTACGCCGTAGAAAAAATATTACTAGGGCGACATGAGCATTGGCTGGTACTCGAACGTCGATAGATAAAATAAAGAAAGGAATTTAAAAAAGGAAACGCTACAGATTAAGTGATTCTGAAAACAAAACAACTTCCTTGGAAAAAAAAAAAATGTCTAAAGTTAGGCTTCATCAGCTCGACTACAACACGTAAAAAGTTACAGGTTCAGATCTAAGCTCCAGTCCGTTTTGAAAAGGCATATTATTTGATTAAAAATTATTATTGTGGCTATCTTATTTTCTTCTATAGTTTATCATCCCGAATTAATTTAATGTAGGTACTGTATATGGAACTTTATCTGAAATAAACATCATCATCTCCCTAGCCTTATCCCGTATCTCACGGGGTCGGCTTCCTAATTGGGGATTGAACGAGGGTGCTGGTTTTTACACAGAGCGACTGCCATCTGACCTCCGCAACCCAGAAGGAAAACCAGACCCAATCCTAGATTAGGTCAGAGTTTTCAAGCCGCCAATGCTTAGCACTGGCCTCTGGCTTAACGACTAATATCTACGGTATTAAACGATGTTAACCGGGACCAACGGCTTAACGTGCCTTCCGAAGCACGGTTTATCTGAAATAAACAATTTGAATTAATAAGATGTGAGTGAGTCTGCCTGATATTTCAACTTAGTTGCTAGGCAAGCCGCCATCTGGCTTTACTCATACTTGCACGATAACTTTATTAATTTCACTTCTGTTAAAGCTGAGTGAACCCAGTTAAATTGCCAAGTAGGTACGCCAGGTAAATTCCATAAGCAATGGAAGCAAGGCAAGGATTGACTAACTTAGAGTAACACCGGTAACAGCTGTAGTGTACATACATACATACATATAATCAGGCCTTTATCCCTAATGGGGTAGGCAGAGCGTAAACGACCTAAACAAAGGTCGTTCCGTCACGCCTGACAAAGTTTTGAGGGTTATTTAAGATAGATTTGTAGGTATATTGCTGTAGTGACAGGTTCAAAAAGGCCTAAATTGCAATATACTGAAACCCTCGGATCCCTTAGCTAGTTTTTACAGTATGCCCAGGAGGAAATGCAGCTGACATATTCTATGTTTTTCTTTCGCTCTCAGGCCAGCATGGGAGAACAGTGTACACCAATGATAAATGGGTTAAATGGCAGAAACTATACTTACTTGGCTCAGCTAGTGATAGAAAATGTGGCATTTAGAACATTCTATATTTAATCAAATTCCAGCAGTACCTTCAGTGCTGCTCAGAAAAATAAAACGCTAGCATATCCTTTACAGACATAATAAACTTTCTCAACTATAAAAACCTTATCTAATAATAAATTCGAAAGCAATAAAATTAAATTCCTGACCTCAAAAATATGGAAGTTTTTAAAGCACACATCTACACTTTATACTTAACCTGAAATTACTTTATAGACAATAATTTTATTAAGCCCTAATTCTCTATTAGAATTAGTAGGTATATCACTATCATATCTATGTTAAAACATCTAACCTAACTGCCTCCGTGGTCTAGTGGCTAGTGCCATGGGCTACCGATCCGGAGGTCCTGGGTTCGATTCCCAGGGGGTAAAACACGTGGTGGGATTCGAACCACGACCTCCTGCTCCATCGGGCTCTCCCAGGTCATATGTACTGAAACTACATTTCTGATACAAACTCAAACATGTTGTCAATCTCAAGTGCTGATTATAAATACGGGCCCTACTGTGTTTATGCTCCCTGTATAGCATGGGAAATTGAGTTTAATTAGGAACAATTTCATTTACCTTTACTCCTTTCCCATATTTTTTGAGCAAATATTCTCCATTGCCATTTTCATATCGCATATTCTTGAACAAACATATTCATAAATGTCATATTTACTTTATCCTTGAAAAATTCTTGTCGACTAGTTGTATGGAGAGGGAAAATAAATTTTGATATAGAATTAAATATTTAATATAAATTAGTCAGCAAAAGATATTCGAGGGTTTCTGTATATTGTTATTTAAGCGATAGGCTGATAACCTGTCACTACAGTATTATACCTACAAATGTAACTTAAATAACCCTCAAAACTTTGTCAGATGTGGCGAAACGACCTTTTTTTTAGGTCGTTTACGCTCTGCCTACCCCATTAGGAATAAAGGCGTGCTATGTATGTTTGTATGTAATTTAATAATGCTTTATTAATTGCACCGAATGAACGAAGCATTGGTCATTTTAGTATTTTGGTCATCTCACCTCTGAGGGACGAGTAGATTGTATATATAGTATATATATACAAACATAAAATCAGGCCTTCATACCTAATGGGGTACGCAGAGCGTAAATTACCTAAACAAAAGGTTTTTCCGCCACGCCTGACAAAGTATTTAGGGTTATTTAAAATTAATTTGTATGTAGATTGTATACCACAAACGTTAATAAAAACATTTTACAACAGGCATTTTCTTGGACCTGAGTAAAGCATTCTATTTTGTTTCACATGAAATATTATTGTATAAATTAGAACTGCCTCCGTGGTCTAGTTGCTAGTGCCATGGGCGGGAGCCCATCGGGACGATCGGGACGATCCGGAGGTCCTGGGTTCGATTCCCAGGGGGTAAAACACAAAGTTGATATTTGAGAATTTATCACTTTGGGAATTTTTCCCCAGTTGGGGTAGGACATTGCAGGCTGAATCACCTGATTGTCCAAAAAGAAAAAGATTTCGTGCTTCGGAGGGCACGTTAAGCCGTCGGTCCCGGTCGCTGTCTTGGATAGTGGTCGTTACACAAAACCATGTCAGAGGCCTGGTAGTTGTGCTACTAGGCGGTTTAAAAACTCTGACACCAGGGTTCATAGGGTCCATAGACTCGATACCCAGTCGACAGAAGAAGAATTAGAAATGATTGTGATAAGGGGAGCAGCACTAGACTGGCTTAAATCATATCTTAAAGATAGAAAACAATGTGTCTCTATTACTAAGGTGGATGAAAAGAAAGACATAGTTAAATATTATTCTGAGTACCAGGACGTAATATGCGGTGTATCACAGGGGAGTGTTCTGGGACCAGTGCTGTTCTTACTGTATATAAATGACATAACCAAGGTCACAAGACACCATTGCGTTTTGTTCGCAAACGATATATCTATTGTTGTAAGTACTAATAGATTAAAATACTCTTGTATTGATCATGAAAATGAAATTAATGACACAATAAATAGACTAATTCAATGGCTTAATAATAATAACTTAATAATAAATTAAGATAAGACATGCTTTACTAATTTAAAGAATTTCTATCACACAATATATAATAATAATAATAATAATATATATATTATATGATTATTCTTAGTATACAGATTGGAAATTACAAATTGATAATATATGTGCTAGAATAAATAAATTTATCTATGCATTAAAACGTATAAAAAATTTAACGAACTTGCAAACTGCAATAACCACCTATCATGCATATGTTGAATCAATACTGAGATACGGTTTGATGTTTTGGGGTAACAGTACTGACGTAGAAAGAGCTTTTATAACTCATAAAAAGTGTATTCGAGCAATGTGTGGTATTTCAACATTTGAAACCTGTAGGCCATATTTTAAGAAACTTGGTTTACTACCACTACCCACCTTGTATATAAGTGAAATATGTTTCTTCGTTAAGAAAAATTACAATCTCTTTACAAGAGCATGTGATGTAAACCTTCGAGCTTTGAGACGTCCTTTTCAAATTGTTTTTAAAGATATTCTTATAACAATGAAATATGACAAGAGTTACCTTGCAATGTGCATTAGAATATATAATAAACTACCTAACGAATTAAAAAAAATGAATATAAATCAATTTAAGACTGCCTTATTTAAATGGTTAAATGAAAATATTTTTTATGAATTTAATGAATATTTTAATAAAAAATGACAAAGCTTGTAAATGATATTAACATAGTATAAAATATTATGTCATAATTTTTGCATACCAATTTAAGCAAAATATGTTGGACTAAATTTATTTTAACATCTTGTATATCATATTTTACGCAAATAAAGAGTCTTTTATCTTTTATCACCCTAAAGTAAAAAAAATGCGCTTTTATCCGTCCACTTCAGTTTCCAAACATTGCATTCGCTTGGATCAACTCCATCTATGTACCTACGGGTGATTTATCAATATTCATGCACAGTTTTTGTACGGGAATGGCGCAAAAACCGCACTAGTGTCTGACGTTTTCCAAATGGAATGTCTTTTGTAAGACAGATAGGCTTAATCAAGCTTTCTTTTGATTAATTCATAATTTTAACAAAAAATGTTTCAGTATTGAACAAAAAAAAATATTTGCCGATTCTTTTAAGTATTTTTTTTGTAACTTTAGTTAACAGTAAACAGAAATAAGATTTGTGATAATTTTGGGCTTCTTAACAAGTGGGTAACAAAAATTATTAAATAATTAATAAGTATTATATATTTAGTAATATTTTGCCACATATGGAAGTGATATTTTTCCAACGTTCAAGTTATTTGATTGATTTATTATTTGATGACATGTCATGAAAACATGTGAAATGATTTTTTTTTAATCCATGTAAGAATGCGTTATCATGGTTATGTCGGGTGGGATGGGACCACCCTGAATAGTGGTCCACCCCGGGCAACAGCAACACAGGCTTGCCTGTGAATATGTCCAGCTGAACGATCCCAACAAAGCGGTGGTAGGCTTCGCAAGGGGCCGCCTGGCTTGCAATCAACCTCTCACCGGAGTCTGGCGCCAAACAGCATGCCGTGTTTTACCGTTGCGTGAGATTGCCAGTGCCATAACATGTATATTCTAAGTGAGCTCGCTCCATCGTCGACTCTGTCACGGTTATCCCTGACCCAGTGTCTAGAGTCAAACCCATTTCTAATTAAAAACAAGATTTTATCGACACTTTTTATTCCAAGTTACCGATCAAGTTACACACATGAAATTTTATTTTACAAAGAAAACTTCTACCTTGCTCGTGTTCCTATTCGTAGAATTGAGCACAGAGTGAGAAGATAGATTCACTAAACGTCATAATGGTATGCGATGCGCTGGTTTCAATATCATTTGCATACAAAAGGGGTCGCTCTCTGTGGCTTATTTGACACAGCCTCCAATGTATATGTCTGTCAGAGGATGATTCGATAATTCGAATCTTCGCGAATATACTAGGGATTTTGCGAAAACACGGATAATTGTACAATTAGAGCCCGATGGTGTAGTGGATAAGGCCGCCCCCCTTAGCGGGAAGTCGTGGGTCGAATCCCACCACGTACCAATGTGTTTTTCGTCATATGTACGTTTGTTTGGAGCTTTTTTCGTGCTAAGGAAGGCACGTTAAGCCGTAAATATTAGTCGCTAAGCCATTTCAGAGGCCAGTGCTAAGCATTGGCGGCTTGAAAACTCTGACCTAATCTAGGATTGGGTCTGGTTTCCCATCTTAGTTGCAGAGGTCAGATGGCAGTCGCTCTGTATAAAAACCAGTACCCTCGTTCAATCCCATAGATTAGGAAGTCGACCCCGTGAGATACGGGCTGAGGCTAGATGGGAGATGTTGACGGATAATTATACAATGGTGAAAAAGTTGTCAAAACTTACTGGAAAACGTCAGTTTTTTTTTCGAAAAAACTCGTTGTTCTTGTAACATTTGATATCCTTAACTAAAATAAGAATGCTGATTGGTCGGTTAGCGCAGAAATAACAAGATCTCTGATTGTTTGATGTATTAAATCTCAATCATAATAATAACGCATGTTATTTAACCAATCAGAATAAAATTAAATCGGGAAGTAAAAATCTAGCCAATCAGAGCTAAGGATATTAAATGTTACTAGAACGACGAGTTTTTTCCCAAAAATACTGGCTTTTTCCAGTAAAATTTGACAATATCTTTACCATTGTCTATTCATCCGCATTTTCGCAAAGTCCCTAGGATTTTCGAGAAGATTTGAATTATCAAATCGTCCAACGACATGTAGACCAACTACTGGTAGGTATTTGTGTATTGAAATTTCGTGCGAATAAAATCCTCTGTAAAGGTTGAATCACCTGATTGTCAGTCAAAAGAAAGAGTTCCGTGCATGGTCGTTCACAAGCACTCTATGATAGTCGTCAGGCAGTTCAAAAGCTCTGACACACGTGTGTTCATCGGGTCGTTGATAACTCTCTAGATAAAAACAATTAAATATTTTTTCCTTGCTAGACTGGGAGCGAAACATACAATGTGCCAGCTGCATTATCTCCCGGGAATACTGTAAATACCAGCTAAGGTATTTGAGTGTTTCTGTATATTGCAATTAAGGCGATAGGCTGACAACCTGTCACTACTGCAATATACCTATAAATCTATTTTAAATAACTCTCAACATTTTGACAGACGTGGCGGAACGATCTTTATTTAGGTCGTTTACGCTCTGCCTACCCCGTTAGGGATAAAGGCGTGATTATTCCTATGTATGTATAGAAATATTTCTTTCTCTTTATCAATGGTAAGAATCAAAACATGTGACAAGTTATTAAGAGAATTATTCCGGGTTGTTGCACATCGATAAATCCAAATATAACACTTTGCACTATAAATATAAGAGGATTATCCCATGTGGGTTATAATAAATTTCACACTAAAAGTTATATTAATCTAGTATCCGATTCTAATCAACTATTATGTTTTAATCATGCTGGCCTGGGAGCGAGAGAAAAACATAGAATGTGCCAGCTGCTTTTCCTCCCGGGCATGCTGCAAAAGCCAGCTAAGGGATCCGAGGGTTTCAGTATATTGCAATTTAGGCGATGGGCTGACAACCTGTCACTACAGCAATATGCCTACAAATTTAAATATCCCTCAAAACTTTGTCAGATGTGGCGGAACGACCTTTGTTTAGGTCGTTTACGCTCTGCCTACCCCATTAGGGATAAAGGCGTGATTATATGTATGTATGTATGTATGTATGTATTATGTTTTAAACATGCTAATAAAAAAAAAATTAGAGCTCGATGGTGTAGTCGATAGGGCCGCTGCCTACTGGGAGGTCGAGGTTCGAATCCCATCATGTACCAATGTGTTTTTAGGTTTTCGAATTTCATATGTACGTTTATTCGGCGCCGTTTCCGTGCTTTGGCATTGGCGGCATGAAAACTCTGACCTTATCTAGGGTTGGGTCTTCTTTCCCTTCTGGGTTGTGGAAGTCAGATGGCAGTCGCTCTGTGTAAAAACCAGTACTCTTGTTCAATCCCCTAAAATACATAGCCAACGCCATGAGATACGGGATACGGCTAGGGAGATGTTTGTTGCTAATATAAAAAATACAGAACAGATGCGGGATAATTTGCAAGTCACGTAAAAACTTGACTCGTAGCAGACAAAAGAATAGCCAACAAAATTATTTTAAATAATTCTCGAAGGTTCAAAGTTTTTGCCTTTTGAATTTCAAATGTTTAACGATCGCTGAAATTTTCTTTGACCTTCCCTTTGTGCAAAGAGCAGTTTTGCAGCGATAATTTTTTGTTTCTTTTTGTCACTTGCACTAAAGTACGAGTATAATGTTTTTCACCAAAGAAGTTGTCCAGTGCAAGGGCCAACAGTGAAACAATCCAGTCTTGTCGGGAGTCCATAGTGGATCGTCTGAACTCATCGCTAAGGGTGATATCCGAGTGGGGCGATGCCAATCTCGTCAAGTTCAACGCATCCAAAACCCAGGCGTGTCTATTCTCGACAAAACGGAGTCCTTTTAACCTGGCTCCAACTTTCCGGGATGTATCCGTACCGATTTCTGACCATCTTGAGCTTCTTGGTATGAGCCTTACGTCCGACTTGAACTTTGGACGTTACATTGAGTCTCTGGCCACAACAGCTGCCAAAAAACTTGGTATCCTCTCGAAGGTGAGGCGATACTTCACACCGGGACAGCTATTGCAGTTATACACAGCTCAAGTCCGATCGTGTATGGAGTACTGCTGCCACCTTTGGGACGGTTCAGCTAAATACCAGCTGGCTGCCTTAGACTCAATCGAGAAACGTGCTAAGAAGCTCATTGGAGACTCAGCACTGGTTGAGGCAAAACTACAGAACCTTGAGCACCGTCGCAGAGTGGCGTGCATGTCGGTATTTTACAGGATACATTTCGGAGAGTGCGCGTTAGCACTTCATGACCTTATACCCCCCTCCCCTTTCCATCTCCGGAGCACGAGGCGTGGACAGGGGTTCCACCCTTATGTCGTGGATATACCACAAATTCGCACGAAGCGGTTCGCTTCCACATTCTTAATGCGAACGGCTAAGGAGTGGAACTCCCTGCCGGCGGATCTGTTTCCGGAACAATATAACCTGGGCCTTTTCAAGGCGAGAGTGAATAGGCACTACATAGGTGAGTATGCTCCAACATAGTCCGCATTGTCACTTTCCACCAGGTGAGATGGCGGACAAATGCTCGCCTATATATATTTAAAAAAAAAAAAAAAAAAAAAAAAATTAAATTACTGACCTCAAAAATATGGAAGTTTTTAAAGCACACATCTACACTTTATACTTAACCTGAAATTACTTTATAGACAATAATTTTATTAAGCCCTAATTCTCTATTAGAATTAGTAGGTATATCACTATCATATCTATGTTAAAACATCTAACCTAACTGCCTCCGTGGTCTAGTGGCTAGTGCCATGGGCTACCGATCCGGAGGTCCTGGGTTCGATTCCCAGGGGGTAAAACACAAAGTTGATATTTGAGAATTTATCACTTTGTGATTTTTTCCCCAGTTTGGGTAGGACCTGAATCACCTGATTGTCCGAAAAGAAAAAGATTTCGTGCTTCGGAGGGCACGTTAAGCCGTCGGTCCCGGTCGCTGTCTTTGATAGTGGTCGTTACACAAAACCATGTCAGAGGCCTGATAGTTGTGCTACTAGGCGGTTTAAAAACTCTGACACCAGGGTTCATCGGGTCTATAGACTCGATACCCACTCGACAGAAGAAGACCTACTTTCCTTGTCTAATTAACATTCAATGAGGGAATATTAAAGCATTCCACATTTCTTTTAATAAAAGAAATCGTACAATCTAATCCTCTCCAGAGGGTTTGTAAAGGATTGTATAAATTTTAATTCTAGCTCGTTCTAAATTGGAATTGCTGATAGGATGGGGGATGTAGACGGGAACGATGAACTGGATAAAACCGGAATAATTTCCTGAGATCTTTACGCGATCGGCGAAGGTGGATCTGGATATAAACGTAGATAAATTAAACAGGAGAAGATTACTAACATTATGAAACAATAACTGCCCACGGAGAATCCGACGGCCTGTTCAGTCAGCGCCATAGAAAAAGGATTTTTCACTTCTTATGCTCTGAAACTGCTATTTTGTGCAGGGTGTAGGCTGCACAAAATTAAATGTTGCGCACAAGGGCAAAAACGTATAAACTCATAAATGTATCTCTTCCAAGACCAATAAAATAAGGCCATACAGCTAAACATATTAAATGATCATAGAGAGAGCTTGATATTTTATAATATTGACTTTAAATTATTTGCCTTTTGTGTATTTTATAATACATAAAGATATGGAAATTTAAATACAAGTAAATTAGTCAATTTAATTTATATTATATAATTAATTTAATACTCAGTAGGCTGTATAGTTCTCCAGCCCAAGCCTAATATTTAATGTCGAAAGATTTAAAAAGTTAAATGGCGGGAATGAAATGTTTAGTATTTACAATATTTTTATTGAAATATTTATTTAATAGTGTGTAAATATTGTCTAAGTATTATATGTAATAATATGCACAATCCCGCTTTTTGCTTGTACAATTTCTATACCCCAAGGTTGCCTGGTAGAAATTGCTGCTTTAGCAATAAGGCCGCCTATATTGTACTGTCACGTTTGTTCCTTTTTATTTCTGTTGTATGTGTTTCCTTGTGCAATAAAGAATTTTGTATTTGTATTTATTTTTGTTGAATTTCCTCAATTTTCCTTGCAATTAAAGTAAAAAGCAGAGTTAATAATTCGCGCTCAAAACCATTTTGTCCTCGACTCAATATCAGCGTTAGCCCTTCAGGCTCGAGCGGCTAAAAATTTCGGCCAAAAATAACTTGTTTTGTGCACTTGTAGTAAAATCTACTATAGTAATAAATTATTCCCACAGTATAATGTAGCATATATCTTTTCCCGTAATGTGAAGTAAGAATACAGTTCTAAAGGTTTATTTTTTTTAAATAAGGAAATGTTTTCTACCCATGATTAATTTTATATCTGATGTCATAGATGCATTATCAGTGGGATGATGTAGGCTAGATAAGAAAATGAAGATGCATTAACTTTTAAAGATCTTTGATATCATCAGCACATACCATTTTAATCTGCGAAATAATAGTGTCTAAACGTTTGAACCATTCATTTCTGAGCTAATGTCTCTGCTAGCTTTTGACCAAAGGTTTTCAGCAAAAAAAGCTGAAAGAGTTTTCCGTGTGCTTTCCTGATGAAAAACAGCTTTATTTTCTGCTACTCTACGAATTCAAAGGTTTTTTATCATTTTACTGGATCCTTCATTTTCGTAGTTTTTAGGAAAATATTTTGCATTGGCCGCAATGTTTGGGAACTGAAGTGGAACGTTTGAATGCTGTAAGTTTTATACCATACATAAAATTTTGTTTTTCTGACCGCTTTTCATAGTGAAAGTTCAGAGAAAAATATGAAATTCTTTGGTTACTACCTACATAAAATGTACTTTCTAGTAGATGATAATTTTATTTGCGTGTCATCATCATCATTAATACAGACATTTGATTTTTCCATGTTCAGGCTCGTATTTATAATGCGATCTCAAGATTGAAAGCAATATTTAGCCATTCTAGCTATCACTCTTGAAAGCTGATTATAAATACGAAACATAGTACCTCTCATATCCAAGCCACTTAAGAGCACATAATTCTCATCAAAAAGTTAGATTTTAACCCAAGAAAAAAAATTATAGGCTTCATCACGTGAGGATGAGCCCTTTCAAGGCCCTTTCAGATTAGTCCACAAAAGGGAGGTAAAGGCAGGCAGTAAATCATAGTTACCAAAATCATTATAGGCATAATAGAACCATGTAGCTGCAAGTCATGGACATTATTCTCGCTCAATCTTAGCCGACTGAAGGTGCCAGAAGCGCGGAATTGCTGGGGGTAAAGTGGTTTTACGTTGCATTGCTGGCTTTTCATACTACAAACATAATAACGGCGAAGACAAATCATCAACAACCTCAAATTAGCGCGGTTTCGTCACGTGTGCCAGATTTTGAGGATTGTTTTAGAAATAATGAATTGTTTTTGTTACAGTGATTATAATAGATATGGATCAGCCTTTCGCCTTAATTTTAATACATCGAAATCCTCGTCCACTCTAATGATTTATATAGTGTGCCCAGGATTTGTCGCTACCCAACCAGCATGGAACTCATAAAAGCAACGAAGTACAACTCAGCTATGAAACATAAAAATGCTGGCCTCTCGGCGAAGAGAGCCAGAGGTTTGAGTCAGTAGCCTCAGAGCAGCAACATACAGGCGTAACTTACTTCGCGCAAGGTTGCGCTCAACACGCTGTCAATGCTTTTTGCATTACCTAGAACACACATGCGTCACCTTATGCACTACGCGCATGTACTGCAGAAGTCCAGAAGGATGCGCTGACGTAAAGTTACTCGCTACGCGCTCGTTGTGCGTAAAGTAACGCATGTGTGTTGTAGGCAGTGCAAAAAGCATTGACAGCGTGATTAGCGCAACTTTGCGCGCAGTAAGTGACGCCTGTGTGTTGCTGCACTAAGTTGGAGCTGACCGCAATGACCGTGACTGGCACACTTCCAACTTTTGCTTCACGGATTTCCACCAGACCTCCGATTTGATTTAAGAACTAGACTAGTTTTAATGGCTCTTAAAAGTTGTGGATCAAATTGGAACGTACAGTAAATTAGTAACCCCTATTACTGTAGAACTACCGGTTATGTCAAAACTACTGAGAGAAAACAAAATAGCTTTATTAATTTGATAAAAAATATAAGCGAACTAGTGAAAAGTAAGTACGTTTCATTCAAAAATATCTAACTACGACTGAGATGATCACAGAACCGATTCAGTGGTGTTGTTTTATCTGATTAATATTATTTATTCAGAAAAAAATACATAACAAAAAAAATACTGTTTGAAAATTTCGAGTAGCTGAAAGCGTGAAGCAATGAAAAATAATTCGGGTAAAGGCTTTATTCTGATTGCCTATTTAACTTCACGTATCAAGGATCTAAAATGGGTCTCTAAGTCACTCTCTGTAAAAAATGCTCCCATTTCCATTCTAGTCCTTAGGCTGCAGTCATGAATGAGCCGAAAAAATGTTGCGGTCGCCGTGCGGTGGTTGGCCAGTTTTATCTCTATATACCAGGTGTAAGGGACAGCGTCCCGCAGATAGGGGTTGCTCAGCCAACGAAACTGAACAACATTCACCAGGATATTCTTTCAGGTAATGTGAAAATGACTATCCCATAAAAAAATACCACTTCGATCAGACAGTTCGTATGGAAAAGCAATTATTTTTTAATTTCCTGAAAGAATTTCCTAGTGACAGTTGTTCAGTTGAGTTGACTAAACAACCTGTATCAGTTTGCGGGACGCTGTCCCTTAAACCCCGTATACACAGCGTTCGATTTCCTTGCAGTTGTCTTGCGGATGCCGCATGGTCAACTGCACAAAGTTTTCGCTTCATTTAAACCGTATGCCATTCACGCAATAATGGCAAGTTTCAAGCAAAAGGCAAACTTATTGTTCTACGACTGTGTC
This sequence comes from Scrobipalpa costella, assembly GCA_949820665.1. Lineage (NCBI taxonomy): Eukaryota > Metazoa > Arthropoda > Insecta > Lepidoptera > Gelechiidae > Scrobipalpa > Scrobipalpa costella. The sequence goes on from OX463303.1 coordinate 18,477,114, forward strand.
GATAGGCCGTGACAATCCTAAGAAAGTTATAACCTTCAATTATCACTAGGCACTTAGGCCCGTATTTATGAAGCGATCTAAAGATTGAAAGCCATATTAAGTGTGGATTTGACAGGTCGTTTTGTAATTTTCTTTTTTATACGAACTCAATCACGCTGTTAGTTTTAAGAGATAATTATTAATACGGGACTTAATGGTAAGTCTTCTGTCGAGTCTATGGACTCGATAAACCCTGGTGTCAGAGTTTTTAAACCGCCTAGTAGCACAACTATCAGGCCTCTGACATGGTGGTAAGTGAATAAACTTTACTGGGTTTGAATTACTTAGTAAAAATATCGCACAATATACATAAGGGTAGTAATAAAAGCTCCGAATATTAATTAAAAATTAAGCTTTTTGTAAACATGTAATCGTTGGAACTTTAGATTTTTGTTCATAAAATTATAATTTGAGAAAGGTAGTGTTTATTAGGGATAAAGGCGTGATTATATGTATGTATATATTGTTAGTAAGCTAATTATGTAATTATTTTCCTGTACGTTTTGTGTTAATTTTCTAGTAATTCATTTAAACGCAGCTTAGTTAGAATTACAATCAGACACATTTCGCTGGAGATTCATTAGTTGTTCGGAACGTTTATTTTTATCCTATATATAATCCAGCCAACGCAGAAATCACAAGAAAGTTTTAGTCCCAAGTGAACGCGCCCTTGCGATTATTTCCTTATAAATTGTCGCATCTTTTTACAAATTCCCAGCTATTTTCGAGATTAGTTTTTCGAGGAAATCGCAAAAGAAAAAATAATGAGAAATTCTTAGAAGATTCCTGCAAGATATAAATTAGACAAAGTAATATCACTTTAAAACTTATTTCAAGGAAGTAGATATTTCTTATAATATGTGTTTGTTAGTCTACATACATACATAAATCACGCCTTTATCCCTTACGGGGTAGGCAGAGCGTTTAACACCTCGTAAAAGGCGCTTTCGCCACGTCTGACAAAAATTGAGGGCAACTTTAGATTGTAATATGTATTGCTATAGTGAGCTATTGCTATTGTGATATGTATTGCCTTTTAGGAGGCGTTTTACGCTCTGCCTACCCCGTAAGGGATAAAGGCGTGATTTTATGTATGTATGTATGTATTGCTATAGTGACAGGTTGTCAGCCCATCGCCTAAATTACAATACACTGTAACCCTCGAGTCCCTTTTGCTGACTTCAACAGCATGCCCGGGAGGAAGGGCAGCTGGAACATTCTATGTCTTTCTATCTCTCCCAGTCCAGCATGGAAGTAACAGTTTGTTAGTCTATAAGGTATAACTTCAATGGGCCTCTGTTTACATTATGTCATATCTACTAATGTATTGCCTGAAATAAAATAATTTATTATTTATTGTTATTATTTCAACGTACTACGAGTACACTGTAGTTCTGAGTTATTAGCCTAATTTACAAGGTATTGTACCTAATATATAATATTTCTTCCATGCTGGCCTGGGAACGAGAGAAAAACATAGAATGTGCCAGCTGCATTTCCTCCCGGGCATGCTGTAAAAACCAGCTAAGGGATCTGAGGGTATCAGTATATTGTAATTTAGGCGATGGGCTGACAACCTGTCACTACAGCAATATACGTACAAATCGATCTTAAAATAACCTTCAAAACTTTGTCAGACGTGGCGGAATGACCTTTGTTTAGGTCGTTTACGCTCTGCCTACCCCATTAGGGATAAAGGCGTGATTATATGTATGTATGTATGTATGTTGTACCTAATACATTGTGGCTGAAAGACGTCAGGAAAGGGTAGCAACTGGTACCATTTATATAAATTAGGTTTCTTTTATCGTTTGTAGCATAATATGGAAGGCATATGCATTGTATAAGGGCAGCAACACACAGGCGTCACTTACTGCGCGCGGGGTTGCGCTCAACACGCTGTCAAAGCTGCATACAACACACATATGTCACCTTACGCTTTACGCGCGCGTACTGGCAGAGGGATGCGCTGACGTAGAGTTCATCGCTATGCGCACAATACACCATACGTGTAAATAAAGAGAAGCAATTTGTACAATAAATTTTTGTTTAATTTTCAGTTCAATATGAAAGATGGTAGGAAATTTCTAAAATGTTTCCTAATTTATCACCGCATAGTGGACATACCCTACAACTTTTGATTTGAGGGGACATTGACAAATCCTTGCACATTAACGTTGTAGTAGACTCAGTATTTATCACACAGAGAGAGGCCATTGCGGAAGAACCTTATTTTCATGGGACTCTCATGAAATCGTGTGGTGAAAAGCTGAGACTGAGTGTCATTAAGAGCAACACATAGGCGTCACTTACTTAAGGATGAACGGCGTAGCGATGAACTCTATGTCGACGCAACCCTCTGCTAGAACGCGCGCGAAGAGCGTAAGGTGACTAATGTGTGTTGTTGGCAATGCAAAAAGCATTGACAGCGTGCTGAGCGCAACCTTACGCGCTGTAAGTGACGCCTGTGAGTTGCTGCACTTAATGACACTCAGTCTCAGCTTTTCACCACACGATTTCATAAGTGTCCCATGGAAATAAGGTTAACTTAAGGCCTCTCTCTGTGTGATAAATACTGAGTCTACTACAACGTTAATGTGCAAGTATTTGTCAATGTTTCGTCGAGACAGAGTGGTTGAGTATGTCCAGTATGCGGTGGAAAACGTTTTAGACCACAATTTTCTAGCATATTTCATGTTGAACTTAAAAGCAAACAAAAATTGACTGTACGAATTGCTTCTCTTCATTTGTTTTTATAATTACAGTGTATTGTGTAATCTTTCTTCCATGCCGGCCTGGGAGCAAGAGAAAAAAATAGAATGTGCCGGCTGCATTTCCTCCCGAGCATGCTGTAAAAACCAGCTAAGGGATCCGAGGGTTTCGGTATATTGTGATTTAGGCGATGGGCTGACAACCTGTCACTACAGCAATATACCTACAAATCTATCTTGAATAACCCTCAAAACTTTGTCAGACGTGGCGGAAAGACCTTAGTTTAGGTCGTTTGCGCTCTGCCTACCCCATTAGGGATAAAGGCGTGATTTTATGTATGTATGTATGTGTAATCTTATGTGCAATATCCGATCACATTGCCTTTAAACTATACGAAGTGTAAGCAAACTGATAGGGGTTGCTCAGTCAACGGATCTGAACAACAGCTATCAGCAGGAATTTTTTTTTCACAAAGAAATAAAAATATATTGGTTTTCAATACAAATTGTCTGATCGAGGTGGTCATTTTGTATGGGAAGTTCAATTTTATTTCATCTCCTGAAAGAAATTCCTGGTGATCTTCGTTCAATTTCGTTGACTAAGCAACCTCTATCAGTTTCCGGGACGCTGTCCTTTACACCAGGTACACAACTAGGTATAACCATGTTTTTTGTCTCTTTTACTTTACTTCAGAAACGTTGTCGTAACTCATGAAGGAGAATTTTAATTCATAATACTGCCAATTAACAAGTTATTAAAAACTTTTAAACTTTAGACTTCACACTCGGTAGTTGAGTGTAGAGATCGCTCTTATAAAGTTCCTTCAAAGTAACATTGAGTACCTAGCTTAACCATGTTTTTACAAAATTTCGGTAAAAAGTTAAATTTTCTATAAGCTTCAGTTTATGATCTAATTTTATAGTCTATTCTAAAAAATATCAAAGTATTACAATGTAGAACCTGATGGTGTAGTAGATAGGGCCGCTGCCTCCTGAGCGGGAGGTCTTGGTTCGAACCACACCACGTACCAATGTGTTTTTCGATTTTCGAATTTCATATGTACGTTTATTCGGCGCTTTTTCCGTGCTTCGGAAGGCACGTTCAGCCGTTGGTCCCGGTTAATATCGTTTAATACCTTAGATATTAGTCGTTAAGCCATGTCAGAGGCCTGTGCTAAGCATTGGCGGCTTGAAAACTCTGACCTAATCTAGGATTGGGTCTGGTTTCCCCTTCTTGGTTGCAGAGGTGAGATGGCATGGTAAACACTAGTACCCTCGTTCAATCCGCTAGATTAGGTAGCCGACCCCGTGAGATACGGGATAAGGCTAGGGAGATGATGATCAATGTATTACAAATCAATGGAAAAAATCCTAATTTTATTAACAACTTAAAAACTATACTAGATATTAATTTTGAATACCCGTTTATTCAAAATTTGTATTCAAGTAGGTATACATGTTTAAAAATAAACCACCTATTCAGACCACTACCTACGTAATGTACAAATGCTTTTCAAAAAAGGTTCTTTTTAGAGCCTTACGGGTTCCTCAAGGTTCGGTCGTTTTGTATCCATAAGAAATTTAACATGATCCTTTTCGTGTTTCTATTTGTAAGGTAAAGTGAGATTCTATCATTTCATAGTAAGTAACAAAATCGCAGAGAAGATAGGAAAAGGCAAAAGAATGATCTTCTAGATTTGTTTTTATGGATATACGATGTACCTTCTCCTATTTATATTCAATGGGCGTTTTTCCACTAGACTTCACTGCGATGGTGCCGTTACGATGCCGTGGCTCTGTTTTTCCATTAGATGGCACGGCGACGCGACGACGTTCCGATAACGTCCAACTAGTTCCAAATACACATTCGCATGCGTCGTACGAATACAAAACACATGCATTTTGGCACAGTACCGGCGGGAATCAATGCCGTGCCGGCAAGTGGAAAACCATTCCTCATAAATTCATTGATTTTCATAGATTATCTCTTCCACGGTACCGTGGACGATGCCGTGCCGTCGCAGTTGCCGTCTAGTCGAAAAACGCCTATTCATGAAACTCAAACTGAAATATCTTTAGGAGCTGATAAGCATATCATCATTTCCCTAGCCTTATCCCGTATGTCGCGGGCTTGGCTACCTAATCTAGGTGATAAGCATATCTTATTCGTATTTATTTTGCAGCAAAACAGTGCCAGCTTTACCAGCGCCTTAATAACGTATAAAACCATGGTTTCTAAAACAGTAGCTTTTATAAATTCGTAACTAATTGCTCATTTTCTCTTAAGGTCTTCTTCAACAATATCAAATTATCAGTAAGGGCAGCAACACACACGCGACACTTACTGCACGCAAGGTTGCGCTCAACATGCTGTCATTGCTTTTTGAATTGCCTACAATACACATGCGTCACTTAACGCTTTACGCACGCTTATTGGTAGAGGGATGCGCCGACTTAGAGTTCATCGCTCGTATGGTGACGCATGTATGTTGTAAGCAATGCAAAAAGCGTTGACAGCGCTTTGATAGCAACCTTGCGCCTAGTAAGTGACGCCTGTGTGTTGCTGCCCTAAAACGAGATAAATATCTTTATCCGAGAGTTACATGAATGGCTTCTTAACACATCAATCACTTCCCATTTATAGAACATGATATCAAACGACATTATCAATTCGAATTCAAAGCATAAACACGAATTGAACAGTATTACTAAACTGATGGATCAAACTCTAAAATCAAACTTTAAAATACAATCCAAACTCTAGCTTCATACAATCAAGGTCCTTATTCCTATAACATTTATTAGTAAGTCGCTCGGGAAATTCGTACCCAAAATTAGGCTAGTACAAAATGTTTACACCCTAATAAATACTGTGCAAAATTACTATAACATTCATAAAGGTTTGTTTATTTAATGCTGTTGGATGTACGTGGACCCTTAATTTAAATTATGTTAAAAGTTACAACCCAATTTCACACGTTTTAATTAATTTAGAACACATCTAGGTGTGGTACTTACCTGAATTTAAAACGGCAAATTTTGGATAGATTAAAAGAGTTATTTATTATAGTAGGGTCACATTTCGGAGGTCTTTTCACGATAAGACGTAATTTTTATGACAGAAAGCGGTTTTGTCCTAACTATTCTTCCATGCTCGACTGGGAGTGAGAGTAAAACATGGAATGTGCCAGCTGCATTTACTCCCGGGCATGCTGTAAACAGCTAAGGGTTCTGAGGGTTTCTGTATATTGCAATTTAGGTGATGGGTTGACAACCTGTCACTACAACAATATACTTACAAATCTATCTTAAATAACCCTCAAAACGTTGTCAGATGTGGCGCTTTGCGTACCCCATTAAGGATAAAAGCGTGACTATATGTAAGTATGTATTATTGAAAATCTGTGTTTACGTAGCACTGAACTGAACTGTATTTTATGATTAAATTGCGTGCTACAGTTACAGGATATTTAAATTATATCCTGACTACAAGATAAATCAGAACATGGTACAACGGCAAAGCCAGATGAATACCCAATTCAATTCATTGAACCATTGAACACCGTGCTTTCTCAAAGTTATATATATATATATATATAATAAGACTATGTACTGTAGTAAGACCACGCTTTAAATCAACGCCTGTTTCTTAAGATTTGACAGTTCTCATTGTAGACATTTGGGCGGCAAAATTGTTAACTTTTGATGATGCCAGACTGTACCTTTATGTGAGTACTTTGACGCACTTTATCTTGAAAACTACAAAATGCAGAAAATTAACAATGTTATCTACGTATAGGTAATATAATAGTAAATACTTCATTCTTTGAACATTTTGTCCTAGCTTGCATGGTTTTCCTGGAAATTGCGATTTTCAGTCAAACGGGACCTTTTTAAGGGAAAGGTATACTCTGGCATCATCAAAGTTAATAGCGAATTTTGCCGTCCCTTTCATACGTAGTAATTTAGAATGGACATTTTAATACTGTGCTTTTTCCATGCTGGACTGGGCCCGAGAAAAAAACATGGAATGTGCCAGCTGCATTTTCTCCTGGGCATGCTGTAGAAAGCAGCTAAAGGATCCGAGGCTTTCTGTATATTGATATTTAGGCGATGGGCGGATAACCTCTCACTACAGTTACATACCTTCAAATCTATCTTAAATAACCCACAAAACTTTGTCTGGCGTGACGGAATTACCTTTGTTTAGGTCGTTTACGCTCTGTCTACCCCATTAGGGATAAAGGCATGATTATATGTACGTATGTTAATACTGCAGTGCTTCTGCTCACGTTCGTTCAGAACCACGTCGTTCTGTAGAACCGTTTCTTTGTACTATGCCCCTGAATTCATCCTTTAGATGGAAATGAAAAGAGTCCTTTCCTGTATACAGAACAATAGTAGTTCACTATATCAACGAAACGCTGTTACTTTGTAAGATTAAAAAATGTTTTCGATCACTTTACTATTGATGCTTTTACTACGGAATACAATCTGTCTACGCCGACTGAAACGTCTTTTCTTGTGAATGAAGTTGAAAATGCAGGTAGAAGGAAATTTTTTTTTTTAAAAACCTATTAAAGTTTTTTGATACTTGCAAACCTTTAATGATTACCTAGTTCTTCATTCGTTAGTTTTCAGTCGAAACAAATAACAATGACGTCGAAGTTCCTTATTTTTTTTACAATTAATGGTTTTAAGGGTGTTTGATACTAAGGGCTGTATTTATGATCAGCTTTTATTAGTGACAGCGAGTTTAAGTTCGTATCAGAAATGTAATTTCACTAGAATAAATAGGCCTGCCAAATCCATACTTAATATTGATCTCAAGTTTGCCATCGCTTCATAAATACGAGCCTAAGTAATTTTAGATCAGGAAACCTCTGGATTTATCTATACTGCTAGAGGAATAGTTCTTAAAATATCTACTTATAGTTTTCTAACGTAACCACATCAAGGACGTTAAGCAACAAATTGATAAAGTTAATAGTTACCATACAAGAAGTTTGCAAATAACTGAAAGGTACTTACTGAAGTTCTTGCTTAGGAAATTCTTCAGTAGCAATGTTCGTAGTTTAAGTGGGTGCTGCTAACGATACTAGCCAAGTGGTGCCCCCATTAGTAAAAAAATACATAATTCACTAAAAACGCAATGAATACAAAAATCGGTCCAACTGAATCAAGGTATAGTAGTTAAGATAATTTAGAACCTTATAAATTAGCGATTCATAGTTCGTTGTAGTCACAGGAAGAAAACTTGCCGTTGGTGGCCGTTATTTGCAATTTTTCTTCCTGTTACTACAACGTAAAATTATCTTATTTTTTTACTAATTTATTTCTTTATTTTAATTTACAAAAAAGGTATTTACAGAATCGCCACAACTCACCAAACTGCGAAAGCAGTTTGTTGGCAAGGTAGCACTCGTTACATAATGGGTAACAAATACCTATCTTATATTTTAGTGTCTTATAAAAAAAATAACATTATAAAAAGAGTTTAACACTATGAATTATGGAGAATGATTAATGTGACTCATTAACATATTATTATTTTGAAAAACAGTTTTAGGTTTTTTCTTTAGGGTTATCTTCGACGTTATTTTATTCTGTCTTAAAAAGTCAAATTTATTAAATAATGGGGACGTCACTTGGCTATTATCGTCACCTTAAGTATTTGAAGTATTTGTGGTGCTTCATGGTTCTACCATTATGAATTTATATTTCCAATCCTCTTTTAAAAAGCCGCTTTTCGTGATTACCTTTTTACCCTTTGTCCTACTGTTCCTGCTTCAAAAGTACATTATTGGCTTATGGAATAAGCAATCACTTTATACATACATACATACATATAATTACGCCTTTATCCCTAATGGGGTAGGCAGAGCGTAAACGACCTAAACAAAGGTTGTTCCGCCACGTCTGACAATGTTTTAAGGGTTGTTTAGATAGATTTGTAATTATATTGTTGTAGTGACAGGTTGTCAGCCCATCGCCTAAATTACAATATACAGAAACCCTTCTGATCCCATAGCTCGTTTTTACAGCATGCCCGGGAGGAAATGCAGCTGGCACATTCTATGTTTCTCCCTCGCTCCCAGGCCAGCATGGAAGTAGTTACTTTATACATACATAAAATTACGCCTTTATCCCTTACTGGGTAGGCAGAGCGTAAAACGCCTCCTAAAAGGCGCTTTCGCCACGTCTGACATAAATTGAGGGCAATTTTAGATTGTAATGGGTATTGCTGTAGTGACAGGTTGTCAGCACATCGCCTAAATTACAATACACTGTAACCCTCGAATCCCTTTTGCTGACTTTTACAGCATGCCCGGGAGGAAGGGCAACTGGAACATTCTATGTTTTTCTTTCTCTCCCAGTCCAGTATGGAAGAAACTTGTTACTTTATAATATTTTTTATATCCACTTTATGTTTAAATCAATAGTTGAGAGGTTATTTTTTAATGTATGATGTACCTACCTCATAAATATTGTCAATGTATTTTTACCTAAACCCAAACTTGATTTTATACCCAATCTTGATTTTATTAATTGAAATGAGTTCTTTAATTTATTTATTAATGTACATAATTGAATTTTATTGAATTAATTTACTTTTATTTTATTTTTTCTGTGTTTTGTGTCTTATAATAAATACTATTTAATTTAGTGCTATGGACTTGTTTTGGATTAAACAATTTTATAATTATTATTTTTGTGAAGAATAACATACAAACATACATAAATCACGCCTTTATCCCTTACGGGGTAGGCAGAGCGTTTAACGCCTCGTAAAAGGCGCTTTCGCCACGTCTGACAAAAATTGAGGGCAATTTTAGATTGTAAAATGTATTGCTGTAGTGACAAGTTGTCAACCCATCGCCTAAATTACAATACACTGTAACCCTCGAGTCCCTTTTGCTGACTTCAACAGCATGCCCGGGAGGAAGGGCAGCTGAAACATTCTATGTTTTTCTATCTCTCCCAGTCCAGCATGGAAGTAAAGATTAAGCAATGTTAAAAGTATTTTTTTCTAAATCCCTGACATAATAAGGTATTTTTATAAGTTGTAGTAGCTGCTAATATACTGCTTCCATGCTGGATTGGGAGCAGAAGAAAAACATAGAATGTGCCAGTTGTATTTTCTCCCAGGCATGTTGTAAAAACCAGCTAAGGGTTCCAAGGGTTGCAGTAAATTGCAATTTGGGCCTAGGCTGACAACCTCTCACTACAGCAATATACCTACAAATCTATCTTAAATTACCTTCAAAGCTTTGTCAGACGTTTGTTTAGTTCGTTTACGCTCTGTCTACCCTATTAGGGATAAAAGCGTGATTATATGTATGTAGTAGTAGGAAATAGTAGATATATAATACAAGACATTTGAAACTGTACGTAATTTGAGACTATTGAAATTCCGATTTCAGTGTAGCCAGCATTCGTGCTTGTCACATCATTTCGTGACTTTGAATAAATTTCACTCAACCAAACTCTCTCACAGACACTTAAATTATATAAAGAAAGAAGGAAGATATTTAAAGGTGGTCATTTTATCATTAACGATGTTCTTTCAAAATGTGTCAATCTTAAGCGTCATGCTTCATTTTTCCAGCTTAAATCAGCTGTATTATTTTTATTCTTATTTTAAAATGACCATAATTTTGAAAAACCCTTTTTTAGTAGTTATACATCACTACATAGTATAAAACAAAGTCGCTTTCTCTGTCCCTATATCCCTATGTATGCATAAATCTTTAAAACTACGCAACGTATTTTGATGCGGTTTCTTTTAACGGATAGAGTGATTCAAAAGAAAGGTTTATATGTATAATACATGCATAATATAGTAGAGAAGCCGGGGCAGGTCGCTAGTAATATTATATAATCAATGTTACCTTTTAAAGGTAACTCGAAGAATGTAGAGAAATTGTTCAGTACCAAGTCAAAGACTTTGTCTAAAATATATTTGAACTCAAACGAATATAGTGGCAATATAGGAGTGTCAATTACTTAATGGAAATCCAGCTTTACAGGGCTTTACAGGATGGCCGCAATGAATATCGGGCTTAGACTCAAAGAACAGTGTAGATACAATGTAAATAAAATTGAAGCTATCTTTATGGAATAAAAACATGTAAGAATACACTCCCCGTGTGGTGCCGGGTTAGAATAGCATCACCCCATAACTTCCCGTGGGTGTCGTAAAATCATCATCTCCTTGACCTTATTCCGTATCTCACGGGGTTGGCTACCTAATCTAGGGGATTGATCGAGGGTACTGGTTTTTACACAAAGCGACTGCCATCTGACCTCCGCAACCTAGAAGGGAAACCAGACCCAATTCTAGATTAGGACAGAGTTTTCAAGCCGCCAATGCTTAGCACTGGCATCTGACATGGCTAATATCTACGGTATTAAACGATATTAACTGGGACCAACCAACGGCTTAACGTGCCTTCCGAAGCACGGAAAAAGCGCCGAATAAACGTACATATGAAATTCGAAAACCGAAAAACACATTGGTACGTGGAGGGATTCAATCCACGACCTCCTGCTCAGGAGACAGCTGCCCTATCCACTACACCATCGGGTCAGTATTCTATTGAAAATTTTCTTTTAATCTAGGATATCGAACGATAGAATTAAGTTGTCGTCCCATTTGGATGCTCGGTGTTCCCAAGTAGCCATTTATTCCGTTTTATATGCCGTTAAATTCTATTTAATCGCTTTGCCTTCTGTGTAGATTGCAAAGTCTTTAGAGCAGTGAACTTCTTTAATTTATTTTTTAATAATTTGTATTTTTTATGACAATGTTAAATGACTCACTTCATAGAAGAGACAGATAAAATACGAAGTTTTTATAGTTTCTTATGTTGGCATGTCATAGGCGTGTCTCGCAGTTTGAGCGTTAATACTTAGGGCTTTATTTATAAAGCGATCTCAAAATTGAAAGCAGTATCAAGTATGGACTTGACAGGCTATTTTGTACTGAAATGATTTTTCTGATACGAACTCAAACTCACAGTCAGTCTCAAGTGCTGTTTATTAATACGGGCCTCAGACTCATCAGCTAACGAAACGCCTAGATGAGCATACCTATATATTTTAATTTTTAATACTACAGTTTTTCGACAGTATAGAATGAACCACCACTAGCTTACCGGACATCCGTTTAGAAACTTGATACCTAACTTACGTACCGGAAATTGTTTAAAGATCGATGTTGAACACGAAATAATCGTACAATATTAGTATCAATTCTGCTAAACACATTCCTGATCAAATTTTACATTTTTGTAACTGAAAAATGAGAATTAAATGCGCTAAATTGGGGATCAGGAAATGAAGTATAATTTAGAACACTTTGACAGCTGAAAACAAAGCTGTTGAGATAATCATCGAAAATAAAATAGATCCAATAATTATAGCCGCCAGCACTTCATTGCTTTTTTTAGCTATCTAAATTTTAAGCTCTTTATGTAGTGATAGTACATAAATATAATTTTTAAGGGGCTTTAGCACTTACAATGCTATTTAGGTAGTTCTCCTTCACGGAAATGATTTGATGGAATTTATTATCACTATTACATAAGCACTGTTTTATTTTTACAAATATAGTTAAGTGACCGACATCTCAAAAGCTATATATTATTCACATTTAAAGCTGTAAAATTATTCTAACTCCTCTATCAGGAGAACTGCCTATTTATATTTAGCCCAAATTAAGATTGGAATTCATGTCAATAATTAATTTCAATCTTAATTTGGACTGGTCAAGCCCTTCGCAGTTCTTAAACCACATGGCTAGATGTCGCTAACGTCGCTATGACGTGTAAATAAGAAAGTCTAAAACTCCCTCTACCGTTTCTGTAGCTTAGTTGGTAGAGTAATGTACCGGAATTCCAGAGACGCAGGTTCGAGTCATGCCAGAAAACGAATTTATTGTTTTCTTTCTTTCATATAATTATATGCCATAAAGAGTAACCGCTATACAACATGTAGTGTGTATGAAGCGTAATGTCGTGTAACGACTTAGCTCAACACGCTAGCAAACACGGCACGTAGTTAACTCTACAGACAAATATTTGCTTGTACACATCATAAAGCCCTATTCTAGTACCTGGCATGGCTCTGCGCTTTCACGTGTGGAGAAATACATACATATAATCACGACCTTATCCCTTACGGGGTAGGCAGAGCATTTGCGACCTAAACAAAGGTCGATCCGCCACGTCTGACAAGGTTTTGAGGGTTATTTACGATACATTTGTAGGTATATTGCTGTAGTGACAGGTTGTCAGCCTATCGCCTAAATTGCAATATACAGAAATCCTGGGATCCCTAAGCTGATTTTTACAGCATGCCCGGGAGGAAATGCAGCTGGAACATTCAATGTTTTTTTCTCACTCCCAGTCCAGCATGGAAAATATAATGGACATCAAAAGAGCTTGCGCTGGTCTTCGAGAGATAAAGAACATATAATGTACCAGATTATTCCAGAGCATACTGCATTTCACTACTAATTTGAAATCATCCTCAAGAAATAGTCAGACGTGGTGATAATAGTGTTCGTTTAGTAGGCTGTTAAGGGGATGCAAATGGTTGTTTTTAATAGTTTCGAGGGAAAAAAGCATCGAGGAGTACGTGCGGAAATCATGGCCAGTCTACAGCCAGGAGCCAATCGACCGAGTGCTTGTGAGACAGCTGATCGTGATCCGCGTCTCCAAGTTCCAAGAGAGCATGCTCCTGAACTCTGCATTCTGGCCGACGGGGGTCGTATTTCGACGCTACAGACCTCCTGCCGTCATCCATAAGTCAAAGTAGTATTTAAGTTTTTTTATAAATATGTATGTTAGTCTGTAAGGTATACATTCTATGGGCCTCTGTTTATATTATTTAACATCTACTAATGTAAATATTGCCTGAAATAAAATGTTTTATTATTTTATTATTTATTGTTGCACAATTTACTAGTAGTTGTGGAGCAGATGTAGCAGAAGTTGTCAACTACTTTAAGGATATCCTCACCAATCATTATCTGAGGTGTATAATCCGTTCCTTGAACTAGAACTACGGTTTTCCTACGGTTCACAATCATCCCAAAAAGCTCGCATGCTTTATTTAACTGAAGGCCAATTTCTGTATTCGCGACTAGTGCAGCATCATCTGCATACAGGAGCTCTCTGGCTAATATGTCAAACCTGTTCTTTTTTGACCTTACCAGGTTAACGTTAAAAAGGCGACCATCTTTCCTTGTATGCAGATAAACTCCGACATCACAATCTTTAAAGGCCACCAAAAGAAGAACAGAAAAGAAGATGCCAATAAGGCTCGGATCTAGAACGCACCCCTGTCTTACTACCCGATTATCATTAAACGGACCCGATTCTTCACCGTCAAATAAAACTGTACCACATTACCATACCATATATCATCGTGTAAGGATTTAATGACGGCTAAGAGAGTAGGTGGGCAGCCAATGTGTTCAAGTACACGGTAGAGCCCTTCGCGACTGACCGTATCAAAGGCCTTCTGTAGTATAGTATGTATGTATAGCAATCGTACAATAAAGCGTAGGTACTCTTTAATGTACGATTGCTATACATACATACATAGTAGGTAGGTACCTATCAGTGGCGAGGGGTACAATTTTATCGAGGGTAAGCCAATGCAAAAAAAACACACACTTTATAGTTTCGATGTGATTCCGGATTTGGTGGAAGTGGAATTCTTGAAAGGGAAGCCGACGGGAATCGGCTTGTATGGACCCTTCGCCACTGGTACCTACATGTATGTCTACGAAAGAGCTATTTCTCGCCTCTTACCCAAATTAAACAGGAGCTCTTCCAATAATTACAAATGCTATGGTAGAGGAAGAGGGGGTTAATTTATTTATAAGGGTTCCTAATACGGTTCTTACAAGGAATTCGATAGAAAATGTAGGTATACCTAAAGCATTTTTGGTTAGAATCATTGTATGGAAATATACTTACAATGAACTAAATTGTTATGTTCAGACCTTTGGCTTATTTCGATCATCATTTGATTATGTTTACTACCATCTTATATTGTCAATAAGTTCTAGGGTCACATTTTGATGTCTAGTATACAAAGTTGGTTATATCTATGACTCGTATTTATAAAGCGATTTCAAAATTCAAAGCAATAATAATATGGATTAGACTGGCTATATTGTACTAAAATGACATTTCTGATACGAATTCAAACTAGGTGACAGTCTCAAGTGATGTTTATCAATACGGGCTTATATGATTATTCATTATCTAAATCATTGCGGTTTGTCATAAAAAAGAAATCAGGGGCCTATTAGGCAGTGTTCATGAAATAGTCCATTGATCCATTAAATCGCACGAAAGAGGAAGAAAGTTTATCAAACAGTTCTATCGTGTCAAAGGAGCAAAAAGCAAACATTTTAACATACTCATTCCATTCAACATGTGCACATAAACACACAAAGACTGTCCGTTTTATGTGTAAATGGAAGACAAACTATTTTAATCTCCTAAAACGTTCACATTCGTAACAGCGCAGCGGGCGGTAGTACAGTCGGACTAAAAATTTAAGGAGAAGGACTGAATTGAAATGGAATTTTGTGATTTAGGTATACGGGGTGTAAGGGACAGCGTCCCGCAAATTGATAGGGGTTGCTCAGTCAACGACACTGAACAACTTCCACCAGGAATATCTTTCAGGAAGTGAAAAAAATATTTGCTTTTCTATACAAATTGTCTGATTAAGGTGGACATTTTGTATGGAAAAGCCAATTGTTTTTTACTTTGTTCAGTATCGTTGACTTACCAACCCCTATCAGTTTCCGGGACGCTGTCCCTTACACCCGGTATAAAAAAATTACATGGTGCTTATTGTCTACTCTAATTTATACAGTTCTACTGGTAATAAGTATAATAATTATATAATAATAATAATAGTATAATAATAATTATATTAATAAGTATAAATATTCATGTTTCCTCTTCCCGTTTTTTACAGCTAGTTTAAATATTTATCACTGTCTACTTCATCATTAATTCATCACAATCATAACGAAACATTAGTATTGTAAGCTAGCTATTTAACACTGTGTTTTAGAAATAAGAGGAACTATTAGTATTTTTTGTTTAAATCTCTAGCAAATTTACAGATACTAGAAACAATCCACCTTAGGTCTCAAGTTAAGCAACGCACTGCGCTATGGGATATTTTATAAAACACAGGAGTGCCATAAAGGTAAGTTAATTTTCAAATAAATTCGTAACGTCATATTTTGACTTCAAAACTGGACCCTATCTAGCTCCAAAAATTTCTCTCAGTGTACTATTTAATCCAAGTGTGCATATTTAATCCAAACTGCTGAAACCAGCAGTTTTGTTCAGTAAATCCAGCAGTTAACACCCATTGAGATCGCAAGTAAATTCTGGAACTTTGTTGATTGCTAAACTATTTGCACATCACTACATAGTATAAAACAAAGTCGCTTTTTCTGTCCCTATATCCCTATGTATGCATAAATCTTTAAAACTACGCAACGGATTTTGATGCGGTTTCTTTAAATGGATAGAATTATTTTAGAGGAAGGTTTATATGTATAATAGATGCATAATATAGTAGAGAATCACTGATAATTTCCGTGCGAAGCCGGGGCGGGTCGCTAGTATGATATAAACGTGAAAGTAAACCCTGTCCGTCTATCTGTATGTTGCTCTTTCACGCCATAACGGCTAATCAAATTTTGATGAAATTCGGCTGGATGATAAATGAGACACTGGAGGCATACATTGGCTTCTTTTTAACGGAAAATTACCGCCTTAAACTCCTTTAGCCGCTAATGAAACAGCGGAATAGAGAGCTAGTTTAAGTAATGCGCATCTTCCCTGAAATAGTTATTGACTTAGGTACATACATGAACTACAAAACTCTGTCAGTGTACAGTCGTGTTGCATATTTAATCCCAACTGCTGGAACTAGTAGTTTTGTTCAGTAAATCCAGCAATTAACGCCCATTGAGATTGCAAGGGAATTGTGAAACTTTGGTGATTATGTGATTTGGTGGTTATTTGTTCCATGCTGGACTGGGAGAGATAGAAAAACATAGAATGTTCCAGCTGCCCTTCCTCCCGGGCATGCTGTAGAAGACAGCAAAAGGGACTTGAGGGTTACAGTGTATTGTAATTTAGGCGATGGGCTGACAACCTGTCACTACACATTAGCAATACACATTACAATCTAAAATTGCCCTCAATTTTTGTCAGACGCGGCGAAAGCGCCTTTTACGAGGCGTTTAACGCTCTGCCTACCCCGTAAGGGATAAAGGCGTGATTTTTATGTATGTATGTATGGTGATTACCTAATATGATTTTAGAATTAGTTTTTAGAAATAAGATTGCTGAGCCCAAACCGGGTTCATTTTGGAGCCTTACCCTGTATTGTTAATAACTTTTGTATAACATGAATTGAATAAACATTTGAGTATAGAGTATTGCTATTTGCGTGCTTTCATTATGATTTTACGGGTAACATGAGCGTGTGACGCTAAATAGATATATTATTTACAACTTTTTGGATCGCGATTTCATCTATGACAACTTTTTAGAGAGTAAAATATTCGCGAACTAAAGAAATGTCTGTAGTGCCTGTACTTTGCTCTCCAAAACACAAAGAACACATAGGATGAACACTTTACTTTGCGGGAAAAACGAAAAGAAAAAAAGATTTTTTAAAGTAATATGGCAAATAAACACCAAGTCCAAGTCAAGGAGAGCCCGATGGTGTATAAGATAGGGACGGAGCCTCCTGAGCGGGAGATCGTGGTCCGAATCACACCACGTACCAATGTGTTTTTCGGTTTTCGAATTTCATAATATGTACGTTTATTAAGCGCTTTTTGTGCTTCGGATGGCACGTTAAGCTGTTGGTCCCGGTTAATTTCGTTTAACATCGCAAATATTACTCGTTAAGCCATGTCAGACGCCAGTGCTAAGCATTGGCGGCTTGAAAACTCTGACCTAATCTAGGATTGGGTTTGGTTTTCATTCTGGGTTGCGGAGGTCAGATGGCAGTCGCTCTGTGTAAAAACCAGTACCCTTTTTCAATCCCCTAGATTAGGTAACCGACCCTGTGAGATACCCACTCGACAGAATAAGTCAAAGTTATCCTTTAAAATATAGAAAATGTTTCTTATATTAGAAACCATAAAAACTACAAACAATAACCTTCAAATTGGTCACGGATCTAATTTTCAGAACTGAAACAGATCTGCCATTGAAATGTATTCATCCATTGAATACAGATTACTAGGTCAGCGAAGTTTCGATAGATGAATCTGTTGCAAGTTCTGTTCTAAATTTGATGTAGTAACTATTATACTATCTGTGCTTTGATTCATGCCGAAATCTGGTTTAGACATCAGAGTTCATTCATAACTTTGTAATTGATGATCTTAGCGGACGAAGTTCTTCGAGTAGTTATTATGACTGATTGATGTGTCTAGGGCTATCATGTTGGGTCAAACAGTCGGATGAACCCTGATGTGATAGCCTAATTATTAGTAGGTATATGCCTCTGATGGTTTCTGTAACCGGGGTTGACAGTTAAACGTACCCTCCATTTCTAAATTGAAAACTCTTATTTTTAAGTTTGAATTTGTACAAATATTAATATAATTGTGGGTCCATGATAATGGTCAGCAAAGCATATTCAATCATGGACTGTTTCTCAGGCCTGCCTGACTAAAATATTTAAGTTAAGATGGAAAAGTACTGGCTATTCATTATCTGACGGCTGTCAAAACCGCATCGCCTGTCAATTTAACTCATACAACTGCAACATGCAAAATATATTTTTTAAATAACTGACAAACGAGTGCTTTTCATACTGATAATTAACGACTTTTCACTTGTTTGTTTAACGGAAGTGTTAGACCTCAATGTTTCGACTTGACTTTCTTTACGACTCTCGTAAAGAGTCGAAAGGTTGAGGTCTAACACCTCCGTTAAACAAACAAGTGAGTAGTCGTTGATTTATCAGCATGCAAAATCTACATACATATACATATAATCACGCCTTTATCCCTAATGGGTAGGCAGAGCGCAAACTACCTAAACAAAGGTAATTTCGCCACGTCTGACAAAGTTTTGAGGGTTATTTAAGACAGATTTGTAGGTATATTACTGTAATGACAGGTTGTCAGTTCATCGCCTAAATTGCAATATATGAAACCCTCGGATCCCTTAACTGGTTTTTTTTTTTTTTTTTAATTTATTTAACAATTTTACAGCATGCTTGAGAGGAAATGAAGCTGGCACATTCTATTTTTTCTTTCGCTCACAGGCCAGCATGGAAGTACGCAAAATCTGTTTGAATATAACTATTGGAACTATGATAAACTCTATAGTTTAATAGGTCAGTGATTCAATGGATGAATCCGTATTCTATTCTACTCCAACTTTGACTCGAACAATGAGGTTTTGGTTTGGACAATCTGCGAGAGCTCCTATTGTAAATTTGTAATTAATGATCAGATCAGACAAAAGAAGATGTTCCCAAATTCACTGTAAAAAAAAACTTTTATTTATTAAATCAATTTGTACCTACCTATGTTGTACCCACAACAAACCCACACATATTCTTTAAGATTACTATACCTACGGACATTACATAGTATAAAACAAAGTCGCTTTCTCTGTCCCTATATCCCTATGTATGCATAAATCTTTAAAACTACGCAACGGGTTTTGATGTGGTTTCTTTTAATGTATAGAGTGATTCAAGAGGAAGGTTTATTTGTATAATACATGCATAATATAATAGAGAAACACTGATAATTTCCGTGCGAAGCCGGGGCGGGTCGCTAGTCTCGTATAAATAAGAACATAATTTGTGATAATTTTTTTTTCCATTCAGTCATACAACGAATATTAAAATCTCATATTAAAACTGTCAAAGACATATGAAATATAAATTTGAGCTGCAGGGTTGGCAAGCATTCATTGCAAAAGATTTCTGTGTTAACGTGAACAAAGTATGTTTATCGGAATATGCAATAAAACAAAGATACTTTTAAAATGATTCATTTTTAAAATACTTACTTGGAAAATATATTCAGGAACGTGCTCTTATATCAGAAAGTTTTGCATGCCTATAGAAAATATAATTCCATGGCTTTGCATAACATTAAAGTGATAGTACGGTATAATGAGGCGTCTCTCTTTTTAAGAAACGAGTCACTACGTGTCACGAAAAATATGAGCTGACTCAAAAGAAGAGAGGTATGCATTCATACCTAACTTCATCAAAAGTTAGAACGTCATAAGTATATTTTGGCCGCACTGCACCTATGAAACAATGTGACTATAAAGATATCTCTAAATATCTTTTAAATGCCGTATCTCTCAAAACCTAACTATATAGGACATGAGGCCTAATAGCGGTGCTATTAAAACTGTCAAAGACATATGAAATATTTGAGGTGCAGGGTTGGCAAGCATTAATTGCAAAAGATTTCTGTGTTAACGTGAACAAAGTATATTTATCGGAATATGAAATAAAACAAAGACACTTTTAAAATAATAATTTTCAGATTCATTTTTAAAATACTTACTTGGAAAATATATTCAGGAACGTGCTCATATCTCAGATTTTTTTTATGCCTATAAAAAATATAATTCCATGGCTTTGCATAACAGTAAAGTGATAGCAAGGTATAATGAGGCGTCTCTCTTTTTAAGAAACGAGTGACTACGTGTCACAAAAAATATGAGCTGTCTCAAAAGAAGAGAGATATATATATATGCACTCATACATACCTTCATCAAAAGTTAGAACGTCATAAGTATATTTTGGCCGCACTGCACCTATGAAACAATGTGATTATAAAGATATCACTAAATATCTTTAAAATACCGCTTCTTTCAAGATCTAACTATGGACATGAGGTCTAATAGCTGTATTGGGCATTTTAAAATCTCTGAGATCAGGGTTCATCGGGTCGATTGACTCAATACCCACTAGAAGAAATAAATACATATAACTGTACATATCCTGCCTCCCCTTGTATTTCTATACGTATATACATACATATAATCACGCATTTTTCTTCCATGCTGGACTGGGAGCGAAAGAAAAACATACAATGTGCCAGCTGCATTTCCTTCCGGGCATGCTGTAAAAACCAGCTAATTGATCCAAGGGTTTGACAAATCCAGGCGTCTGACAAAGTTCGGAGGGTTGCTTAAGATAGACTTGTAGGTATATTGCTGTAGTGACAGGTTGTCAGCCCATCGCCTAAATTGCAATATACTGAAACCCTTGAATCCCTTAGCTGGTTTTTACAGCATGCCCGGGAGGAAATGCAGCTGACACTTTATATGAAAAAAAATCTCTTGCTCCCAGTTCAGAATGGATCCTTGTATTTCTACTAAGTACATGAAAGCCTCATCTCTCGTCCCACTCACATTCCTTTCTCCTCTATTCTAGTGATAATGACATGTCGCCCGGAAAATTGCACCACATTACCTACGCACAATACGAATTTTATTGTGATAAATTAGTTATTATAACAGGCTTCCTAGAAAATATTGCTATAAAGTATTTCCATTAGTTTTATTTTACATGAGACTCAAATGTATTACTCAAACATAAACAAACATAATAATAAAAATAACTTATTCTACCTTTATAACCGTCTCTGTTTAGATTTTTTACGCTCTGCCTACCCCATTAGGGATAAAGGCGGCATTATATGTATGTAGTCTATTATAAATCTGATTCTAGGTTTACCAATCATAAAATCTAGTTTTATTTTAAAAGCATTTCTCTAAAATTTTCTACGTTATAAGGAAAATGTGAGATTGCCATAAAAATTATCGTGTGAGCCATAACTTAAATAGTGTTTTCGGACGTCATAAATTTTATATGACATGCCGTCACTGTAATTTAACTTATAGTGGTAAAATAAACTGGATTTTGATTCAGCTAGGATATAAAACTGCTTTTTGTGAATATAGTTTCATGTTTATTTATACTGAACTGAGCTACCTAACCTAACCAACCAAACGAAATTCTTTATGTCTCGTGTTCTTTAAATATACGTACAATACAAACTCAGTAAATGCAAAAAGTATATCCAGAATTTACTTACAAAAATATGGTTTACTTACTAAAATAAACCTGACACCATTCAACCTTCAACCCCACACAAATTCAAACAAACAAAAAGGTATTCCCCTTGAAGGCAGCATTTTCCCTCCTATTTACTTTAAACGGACCAGCGGACCAAAGTTATCATGTTACTAGACCTTTCTAGGCTGTGGCCTTTCATAAACCACTTACTGTCTCAATTTTCTGTGAAACTGAATTTGCTGGGTTCTGCTCAGACAAAATGAGGAATAAGAAACGCATTTACAAGCGGTTTTCCCCGGTGATGGGTTTCAGAAATCAATTTTAGGATTTATAATTCTTCACTACATAGTATAAAACAAAGTCGCTTTCTCTGTCCCTCTATCCCTATGTATGTATAAATCTTTAAAATCTACGCTACGGATTTTGATGCGGTTTCTTTTAATGGATAGAGTGATTGAAGAGGAAGGCTTATATGTATAATACATTCATAATATAGTAGAGAAACACTTATAATTTCCGTGCGTAGCCGGGGCGGGTCGCTAGTATAAAATAAAAGTTAAATAAACTAATCACCCTCCACGTAGAAAGACTACTCCCTACTACTGATGTAGCTTTGTAGGTATGATATGAAGGTTTTAAAATTCTGCGATTTTAAAGTGACATTCACTAGCATTTTCCAATGCATGATTTTAGCGTTCGGTGGATTTCATTAACGTTTAAACGCATTTTTTTTAACTAAAGTATTTATTTCGTGCTTCGGAAGGCACGTTAAGACGTTGGTCCCAGTCATCATCATTGGCATCATACGTCTTTGACAGACGATTTAGTCAGTGCCTGAGACAAGATTCCGGTCAATATCGTTTAATACCGTAGATATTAGTCGCTAAGCCATGTTAGTTAGCCGCCAATGCAGTGCTAAGCATAGGCGGCTTAAAACTCTGAACTAATCTAGGATTGGGTCTGGTTTCCCATCTTTCATTTCATTTCATTTATTTCATGCAAAATTAAATTACAATATCATTAACCTTAAATAACTAATTAAAGATGGAACTTTTAAGCGCTTACAAATTGCAGGTGTGCAGTAACAGTCCAAAAAGACCTAGGCCTGTGCTAGGACTAGTTACTGTGAAAAAATATTTGCGAGTCTGTCAGCGTGAGTGAATTTAAAATAAGTTAACAATCGAGCTTTTATACTTTTTGGTTAAATCAGAGGTATTTAAATATTTTCAATAAATAATATATAAATAATAACTAGAGCATGCAAAAAGGCTTTATGGATCAAAAGCTTCAGTGTAAGTAAAATGCAAATGTAAAATATCATTTTAAATAAGTAATAAATATAATTTAGGATAAGTGCACGAAGATATTATTGTAAAAATCTTGGAATTGATTGTAATTCATCGTAAATAAATATTTTTTTAAATTTTATTATTTAATGTGGATACGAACGACGGGGTCATATCACCTTCAGTAATAAGAGCCGTGTCCATCATGTGTCTTATATCTTCTGGCAGTTTTTCATACAATTTAGGACCAATATATGTAAAATGTTTTTCTGCGGAAACGGTATCTGTTTTAGTTTGTTTATTTTTTTTAGTTTGGCAGTTGGCTCTTTTCTCGCGAAGGTGAATTGTGAGGGGCATTTGTGTGATGTGTCTAGTGAAATAGGTAACAACCTGCCAGATGTACAATTGCCTTGGTGATAACACTTTTGCATCCGAATATAGTAGTTCAGTTGAGTATAACCTGTGTTTTCTCAGCATTATTTTTAGATTTAGTTTTTGTGCAACTTCCAGTTCATTCATCAGATACTTTCTACAGGCTCCCCAAGCTATAATTACATAGAGAAGGATTGATTGTGTTAATGCAAAATAAACAGATTTTAGTGTATGGCGAATCAAAACATTTCCTAGTTCCAGGTAAACATAACCAATGCGCTTAATTTTTAAAGATAGTTTACCAATATGCGTGTCCCATCGAAGGTGCTCATCTGTTTCGAGACCCAAACTTGGTTGCGGAGGTCAGATGGCAGTCGCTATGTGTAAAAACCAGTACCCTCATTTAATCCCCTAAATAAGGTAGCCATCGCATTGCACCCTGGTGGCAGAGTTTATAAACCGTCTAATAGCTCAGCTAATAGGCCTCTGAAATGGTTTAACGACCACTGTCAAAGACAGCGATCGGGACCGATGGTTTAATGTGCCCTCCAAAGCATGGAATCTTTTCTCTTTCAGACAATAATTCAGCCTAACCAAACTGGGGCGTAAGGAAGTTACTGGGCGTACTTTAGGTGGGGAGTAGGGATGTCAAGACACTGTCGAGATATTAATGCTTCAAGCCGGTGTACGATCAGTAATTTCAATCCCGAGTCACACCTCCTAGTGGTCCCCCCTGGTAACTAATGACCACCGGCTTCACTCCTAGGAGTGATACCGGTGGGCAGTAGGCTAACGTGACGGAAGACTCGCCAAGACGTCTGGCCAGCGTGACGTTTTATGGCTTAAACCCTTCTTTTATAATGAACGACGCCAGTAGAATCCGGCCCTCAGTCCCCGGCAGCCCAACTATTCCTGGCTCCGGCAGCGGTCATTGTTACGGTGGGGTAGAGGGTGCTAAGAATCTCCGGCAGAGATCCGGCTGCCACACAATGATCTTGGCTACTTTCAATGCACAGACCTTGAGAACAGACGAACGATTTGCTGAATTGATGGAAGAGATGAAGAAATTTTAATTTAATAATTCTTGGACTGTCAGAAGTCAGACGAAAGGGAGAAGACCTTATTAAACTTCCGTCCGGAGAACTATTCTACTATAAAGGTAGTGATAATTCATCTTATGGAGGAGTAGGCTTTTTGATTAATAAGAAGCTGACCGCTGCCATGCAAAATATAGCAAGTGTATCGACACGAATATGCTATGTTATTTTTAGAATTAACAGCAGATACATCTTAAAAGTCATCAAAGTCTATGCTCCAACATCCGACCACCCGGGCGACGAAGTTGAAGTCTTCTACGAAGAAATAGAGAAAGCCCAAAACGAACACCCATGCAAGTACACCGTGATCATTGGGGATTTTGACGCAAAAATAGGTCCTCCACTAAGTAATGAGCAATCCATTGGAAAGTATGGATTAGGCAAAAGGAACGCTCGGGGACAAACTCTGGTAAACTTTCTCGAAAATCACAAACTCTTCGCAATGAACACCTTCTTTCAAAAAAGATCAGCTAGAAAATGGACTTGGCTCAGCCCTAACGGACACACTAAGAATGAAATAGATTATATAATTACAGAAGAAAAACGCTTAGTTTCAGATGTTACCGTTCTAAATTACTTTAAGACCAGCAGTGATCATAGATTAGTGAGAGCTACATTAGTTCTTAAACCACGTGCAGAGAGAAGAAAGCTCATAAGTACTCAGAAGAGGAATTATGACAGGACAGACTACAAATATTTGCAAAAAGAGTTCCATCAATTTGACGGACTGCAAGAACAGAATCTAGACGTGGACTCACTGAATGATGATCTCTGCAAAATAGTAGTGAATACCACTAAAAAACACATCGGTGGCAAGAAACAGAAGGACAGCAAGCTTTCACCCGGAACACTTTCTTTAATGGAACAGCGCAGATTACTTACTTTGCAATCTCAATTAGACCATAGTAAACTACTTGAACTTAATAAATCTATCAAGAAAGCAATTAGGGCAGATATGAGGAAACACAACACAAAAGTTATAGAAAATACAATAGAGCAGCATCGAGGACCCAAAGTATTTAGAAGGAAGATTAATCAAACTAAACAGGAAATCAACAAACTGAAAGACAAAACTAGAATTATAGTTACAGATCGCACCAGATTACTAAATATTGTTGAGGAGTTTTACCAGGAATTATATACATCTAAGTCAGCTGAACCTGATACACCAGAAACTTCAGATCCACGAGCACACCCAAAAGAAAAACTAAACTACCTCCTATTCTGCCTGAGGAGATAAAATTCGCTCTGAAACAAATGAAAAGGGAAAAGGTTTCTGGTGAGGATGGGCTAACAACGGAGATGCTGCAGGGAGGGGGGAAACCAATGCTCAAAATCCTGGTAGAGCTCTTCAACAAAGTGGTAGAAACTAGTACCACACCTTACGCCTGGAAGAATGCGGTAGTCAAAATGTTGTTTAAAAAAGGAGACAAGAGCCAAATAAAAAACTACCGACCCATGAGAATTCTCTCCCAGGTGTACAAACTTTTCGCAAAGGTCCTGTGCAATCGATTAACCCGGACTCTAGATGAGTATCAACCAGTGGAACAAGCGGGGTTCAGGAGTGGATACTCTACTGTCGATCATATACATACAATCAAGCAAATGATGGAGAGGTGCAGGGAGTATAACCGGCCCTTATGTTTCGCCTTTGTTGATTACGAAAAGGCTTTCGACAGTGTCGAACATTGGGCCGTGTTCCATTCTCTCAATCGTTGCGGCATCGACAGCAGTTACGGGAGTGTCCTCCGGGAGCTGTACAGCTCAGCAACTATGCAGGTGCAAATGCATGATCTAACTAGTCATGTGACATTAGGTCGGGGTGTACGTCAAGGAGACACTATCTCCCCGAAGCTCTTTACAAATTTTCTTGAAGACGCTAAATTGGGAGGAGAGAGGAGTCAGTATAAATGGCGCTAAGCTGTCGCATCTGAGATTTGCAGATGACCTGATACTCATAGCTGAAAATGTCGTCGATCTCACAAATATGCTAGAAGAGCTGCACGCAGCATCACTAAAAGTCGGCCTTAGGATGAACTTGTCCAAGACCAAAATTATGTTGTGTCACTGAACAATACCAAACATAATCGTTGATAACGGGGAAACAGTGGGTGCAAGAGGCACAGGACCGGTGTAGATGGCGATCAAAAGAAGAGGCCTATACTCAGCAGTGGGTAGATGTAGGCTGAAATGATGATGATGATGATGATGAACCAAACTGGGAAAAATCTCACAAAGTGATAAAGTGACAAATATCAGCTTTGTGTTCCCGCCTGGTAATCGAACTCTCCGGATCGTGAGCCCGTGGCTCTGACCACTGTCAAAAGTCCATAACTACCAGAAAATGTACAACTTTACTGCCGCGATTTGTTATTATTTGAAACTAAAGCTATGTTAACTAAACTAAAGCTAACTTCTATGCTGGACTGGGAGCGAGTGAAATACATAGAATGTGCCAGCTGCATTTCCTCCTGGGCATGCTGTAAAATCCTGCTAAAAGGTCCGAGGGTTTCTGAAAATTGCAATTTATGCGATAGACTGACAACCTATCACTACAGAAATATACCTAAAAATCTATTTAAATTAACCCTCAAAATTTTGTCAAACGTAGCGAAAAGACCTTTGTTTAGGTTGTTTACACTCTGCATAATTGGCTACCATTAGGGATTAAGGCGTGATTATATGTTTGTATGTCAAAAACTATTGTACTTAGGTACTGTTATTCATCCTCCGAATCTGAAACTTTGCGTATCTGCCGAATAAAACCAAATCATTTTTACGAATGCTTTAGAAAAGCTATTTTTGATTTGCGCCACAGGTTTGGAAGTATCAGAAACTAACGCGATTGTTTTGAATCGAATGACTCTGAATACAGGTTTTAGCCTGGGAGCGGTTTCTGCTGCAGATAATCTTGCCAGTTTTAGATTCGTAAACCCACAAATGCGATAATTTGAATAGAATATTTTTGTGATTTATTTTACTCGTCATTTCTAATTACGCGTAATCTAATTGTCAAGGCTTTTCAATTTTCAGTTTATTCAATTATTGCTGTATTAATTTTTACTTTATGTAAAAAAAATAGGTATCTATAGCTTTGTGACGTCATGTTGGTTGAACCATGTTGAACAAAATTTTCACCACAGTATAGTGCAAGAATAGGTACAAGCCTGGGGATTAGTTTCCGGAACGCTATAACCTGGGTTTTTTTCAAGGCGAGAGCGAATAGGCACTATCTGAATAATCAGACTGCATCATAGTCTACATCATTACTTCCCATCAAGTGAGATATTTAATTTAGATAATGCAAACTATGTTAAAAAGTGTAAACATAGTTTTGAACACACAAGTATCAAGACTTTGCCGATTAGGAACATTTGCATTCAAATTGTCAACTCATTCTACATTGCAGAGTTCAGAGTTTAGTTGTGAACAAATTAGACAACAATTTTGAACTAGTACGACACATGCTTCCATGCTGGACTGGGAGAGATAGAAAAACATAGAATGTTCCAGCTGCCCTTCCTCCCGGGCATGCTGTAGAAGTCAGCAAAAGGGACTCGAGGGTTACAGTGTATTGTAATTTAGGCGATGGGCTGACAACCTGTCACTATAGCAATACTAATTACAATCTTTAATTACACCTCAATTTTTGTCAGACGTGGCGAAAGCGCCTTTTACGAGGCGTTTAACGCTCTGCCTACCCCGTAAGGGATAGAGGCGTAATTTTATGTATGTATGTATGTACGACACATGAAAATATCGTTAGGAATGTTACACTGTGGAGATAGTTTCACTGCACTTTTGTCTATGACAGTTAAAATAATTTCGTTAGGAGCACCTCAAATAATTATTATTTATGCCTTAGTTTTAGGCATATTGCACGACTACGCTTTAAAGCTTCATTTAAATGAAGTAACGTAAAAATAACTAACGTTTCTAAGTCTCTTCTTAGGTATACTGCAGCATGACTGCAGCGCCCCGCCTACGTTCGATGATAAACGCATCGACATACATACATATAATCACGCCTATAGGCGTTATTATTAGGATATATCCCTAATGAGATAGGCAGAGCGTAAACGACCTAGAAAAGGTTGTTCCGCCACGTATGACAAAGTTTTAAAGGTTGTTTAAGATAGATTTGTGGGTATATTGCTGTAGTGACAGTTTGTCAGCCTATCGCCTAAACTGCAATAGACAGAAACCCTTAGATTCCTTAGCTGGTTTTTACAGCTTGCCCGGGAGGAAACGCAGCTGGCACATTCTATGTTTTTCTCTCGCTCCCAGTCCAGCATGGAAGTACTACAGATTTTGAAAGGCTTGAGGAAATCATCTTATATATGCTGAAAAAAATGCTGGAATTAAATAGTATTAAATTGAAGCCTTTCATTAAAAAAATAATTAAGCCCTTCTCCCGATAATCTGGTTTCCAGCAGTCAGCATCAACGTTTAAAATTTAAATAAACTTGCATCACATTTGCACATTTTACTCACTCTCGAAATAAAGCGATTTCAAGCAGAATAATTATTGAAATTCAGGTTCTTGAAATCCGCTCTGTTTTTTTAAAACTTAATTTATTGTTAAAAGAAGTATGATATTAATAATGCAATAAATTGGATCAAAGCTTCATTTCCTTATTCTATTTTGATGAATGATTAAAAATAGTACCTACATAAATATTATTACGGAAGCATTTTTTCTAACAGTACACAGCTTTATAGCACCTGAAGAAAAACTAAAAAATACTATTCTTTTAATGATTTTAAATAGTGCGGTAAACAAAAACAAAAAATTTAATATATCAATTTCTCTGATATATAACATATAGTATCCTATCTTATGTAGCATATATTATGTATTAGTTTATCATAAGATATGTATCAGTACATTTTATTGAAATATTTATTTAATACTGTGTAAATATTGTTTAAGTATTATATGTAGTAATATGCACTATCCCGCTTTCTGCTTGTACAATTTCTATACCCAAAGGTTGCCTGGTAGAAATCGCTGCTTTAGCAATAAGGCCGCCTATATTGTACTGTCGCGTTTGTTCCTTTTTATTTCTGTTGTATGTGTTTCTTTGTGCAATAAAGAATTTTGTATTTTATTGTATTGTATATATCTTCGTTCGGTTTCGCTATTCATTGGGCTGAAAAATGAAAACTATGCGCGCGTTACCGCCGACATAGGCGTCGATTTATCACAAATAAAATATGACTGCTTTTTGATGATACATAAATGGCTCTGAATGTATTTACTTCTATTTAACAGTTTATTGTATATTTAAACATACACAGAACAATCAAACAGTTTGTTTGTACCTAGAAAGATGTTTGAAATTACTTTATGCACACTACGAGACTGATTTCAAAAATTGTAAGGTTTGTATTTATAAAGCAATCTCAAGATTGAGACCATGCTCGTATGGATGTGACAGGCTACAAGGTACTGAAATAACATTTCTGATACGAACTCAAACTAGCTGTCAGTCAAAAGTGCTGTTTATCAATACGGGCCTTAGAATCGCCATACGATGATATTATTTTGAATTCATGGTTTTCTACTGTTTCATAGATTCGGTGGTCTGTTAGCTTCATTGCTTTTGATCAATAAAAAAATAAAAAAAATACCACGCACAGAAAAACCGTAATATTTCATATCACTTCCATTAATATCCCACAATTTATCACACAAATTCTTCCATCCTGGACTGGGAGCGTGAGGAAAAAAATATGTGAGAGCTGCAAATCCTCCCGGGCATGCTGGAAAAACCAACTGAGAGATCCGAGGGTTTTTGTATATTGTAATTTAGGCAATGGGCTGACAACCTGTCACTACAGCAATATACGTACAAATCTACTCGAAACTTCGTGCCGTCCGACCTTTGTTTAGGCAGTTTACGCTCTGCCTACCACATTAGGGATAAAGGCGTGATTATATGTATGTATGTATCACACAAATAGACATAATCGGTCATATTATCCGCACACATGTCACCCCTGTATCGGTAATATTACTGATTTTCGCAAATTGGTTTACCGGCTCGACGCCGCCGGTACCGATTTTACGCCCTAGTTGGCCTCTCCTAACGAACTTTGCGCCTCGTCGGAAACAAAAGGGTGCACAAGCTATTTTTGACGACGTATTAAATTGGAGAAGTCATATAATGGTCATATATTTAGGCCGCTGCCTCCCGCTAATTGCAAGCATTGGCGGCTTGAAAACTCTGACCTAATCTAGGATTGGGTCTGGTTTCCCTTCTTGGTTGCGGAGGTCAGATGACAGTCGCTCTGTGTAATAACTAGTACCCTCGTTCAATCCCCTAGATTAGGTAGCCGACCCGTTAGATACGGGATAAGGCTAGGAAGAAGAAGTAGATATTTATAGGCCTTCGTAAAGGAATAAAAATGAAATAAAAAGCTTTAGAAAACAAAGAAAGCGTTGTTGGTCAACGGTCAACAACAAAATAGCAACATTAGTAAAACCAATGGACAAGACTACGAGTAGAAGTTCTCATAAATTAAATCAAGAAGTAACATAAGAGATATTTTTTGTTTGTTCTGTCATTTTTGTTCCAAAAAAATGTTACCTAATGTTAACCCCCGTCAACGTTTAATGTATATTTCATGTGTATCTTTAGGAATTTTAAAACGTAGCTATTAGATGTTGTATGCCTATCGCCTAAATTGCAATATACAGAAACCCTCGGATCCCAAAGCTGGTTTTTACAGCATGCCTGGGTGCCAAAACGATTTCGTGCTTCTGAGGGCACGTTAAGCCGTCGGTCCCGGTCGCTGTCTTTGATAGTGGTCGTTACTTAAACCATGTCAGAGGCAAATATCGCACTGAATTTTCCTTGCGTCAGTTTACCTGTATATTTCTACCACGTAACTAAATAGCTGCCGTCCGTTTTTTTTCTGACGTTTAGTCAGCAATTTTCTGCTATTTTCCACGGGCGTCAATCGAGCTGCAATATCCGAGTGGGGATTTGTAAGCCTTCACGGGGCGGGGAATAAGGCCCGATACAATTCCGATTTCATTGCAGTCGCAATCCCTACTCAATGAAACTTTTGCTGGGATCACATTGATTTTACTTTCTATTCTCAGATTTCACTTTGAATAAAAGTATCTGAAAGTAAAATTGGTAGTATTTATGTGACGTAACTTGATTTGGATATCATTCAATATGAAATCAAGAACTACTAACACGCCACATGGTAAACATGTCAAATTGAGCTTTGTGTATTGTATGTAAAGCTCAATTTCAAAAGTTGGCGATGTGGTGCTTTAGCAGTATTCGCTTTACACGGTCGAATAATAAGAGCATCACAACGAATCGACTAACTAAAGCTTGATTTCATTTTCTGTTTAAAATATTATACAGTTAATTTTAAAAAAAAACTTACAAGTATAAGTGCAATTTTTATAGATAAACATGAAAATGAATAGTATGTACCATCACTGTAGTTTTTACGCGACTGATGGAAATGAGCCTCTAAAAGTTAGGCTCTTCACTACATAGTATAAAACAAAGTCGCTTTTGTGTCCCTATATCCCTATGTATGCATAAATCTTTATAACTACGCAACGGATTTTGATGCGGTTTAATGGATAGAGTGTTTCAAGAGGAAGGTTTATATATATAATACTTGCATAATATTGTGGAGAAACACTGATAATTTCCGTGCGAAGCAGGAGCGGGTTGCTAGTATATTTATAAAGCGATATCAAAATGCAAAGTAATATTAAGTATGAATTTGACAAGTCCTTTTGTACTAAAATGACAATTCTGATACGGACTCAAGATAGCTTTCAGTCCCAAGTGCTGTTTATGATTACAGGCCTTAGAGACTCATTTCCCTCAGTCGAAGATAAGTACTATGGTGTTTAGGTGAAAGCAAAAGCATGAATTTATTCGTCAGACGGGGACAAATCTCGAACAAAGTAATCTTAAGTCGGAAATTGCAACAGGATTGACTTCTGAGCAAAACTGCTGCTTAATCTGACCAGCAGAGCTAAATTCAACGTTAAATTTTGCATGGTGAGAAGCAAATTATTTAGCAATTTGCTTAGAGATTTAGTCCGTAACTTCTAGACCTAAAAGTTCTTGCCGAGAATTGATCATAGTGAATTCTTATCCTGAAACCTGTGAGTGCCAGATACGTGTTGATTTGAATAGCCCCAGGTTTAGACTAGTAGAAGGTAAAGCTAGAAATCCGATTGATATGGTTACTCGCGGTTATGTTTCTGAGATCATCAACCAATAGCTCTATGGCGCTTCATGAATGAGTACAGAAATAGAAATAACCTAGAATCGACGGCTCGTTTAACTAACAGATGCACTGCTGGCTAAAGCTTGCTTTGCAATAGTGTTGGGAAGTGTGTATACTTAGTCTCTCTATGGATTGTAAAATAAATAAATAGAATAATTTGGACACTAAACTTCTTCTTAGCGAGTTCATAGAGTCGAAACATTCGATGAACCCTGGTGTCAGAGTTTAGAAACCGCCTAGTAGCACAGATTTTTAGGCCTCTCACATGGTTTGAGTTACGACCACTATCAAAGACAGCGACCGGGACCGACGGCTTAGCGTGCCCTCCAAAGCACGGAATACTCTTTCTTTTCCGAAAGTCAGGTGATTTAGCTTGCAATGTCCTAACAAAACTGGAAAATCTCACATAGTGATAAATTGACAAATAGTAACTTAGTGTTCCCCTGGGTATTAATAAAAGCTATTGATAAATTATTTCCATACCTCTAAAAGTAGGCTAACCTAGGGGTTAGTTACGTTGACGTCAGGACACAATTGCCCCTGGTCAGAAAGGCGTTGTGTTGGTAGTTGTAGAGATAAAGAACTCAGAAAAAGGAAGAGCTAGTCTTACAACTAATTGAAGAGATCAGGGTTTAGGTACTTAGCAGATTTTGGATAGATTGGTGTTTTGTAAATTTTGGATGATATATTGAAACTATCGACTATAGAACACTAAATGTGTGCGCCTGTAAATTGAAACTATGGATAGGAAGTACAACACTATACGTGGTATCCGCTACGGTATCAGTGTATGCAGGTGCATTACGAGAATACCTCTAATTGGAGAGTACAGAGGTACGAGGTGCGGCAGCACTTTAGTAGATTTGCGTTTAGTGCCTTTGTCATGGATATTTCTAGTTAAACGTGTTTGCTTGCAGCGAAGCGAACAGAGATTTATGTAATTTTGTCTGTAATACTAATAAACGACACTTCGTTCTTTTTCATGGTTTTATTTTTACTAGCCTTTTGTCATCATTCTTAACCACAAAAGTCCACTACTTGGCCTCCTCTTACGTTGAGTATGTAATTTATATGCAAGGAGAGCAGTTTCGCAATTCAGGTATAAACCAGTAAATATAACTATACATCAATAAAAAAAAATATCAAAATCAATAAAAGCTATTTAATCAAAGGGTTACATTTAAACTTAAAATTAGTTCTTTGAAAAAATAGATTTTCTTAGAAGCAACTGATTGATCTAAGTTTTACTCTCCTTCTTCCACTCTATTACTATTTCAGTGCCAACATTGAATCGATTCATCTTCATTGTCTATGTATAGTACATATACGTGATTGAGGCGAAATCGCTCGTTGGTTCATTACAAAGGTAGCTTCGGAGCAGTCACTTAGTCTAGCTACATCACCGGATAACGCTCTGCGGAGAACAGGGAGAAAGAGAAACTGGATGTGCCATTTAACCTTATTGAAAATTACATTAATAAAAATGTACTAGTATTTTATCCAACTTAATTTTGATCATTTCATTTGGTATTCTCATTAGAAAATATATATTTTTATTGATAATTCAGAAAATCAAGGAAAATAAACATGACTCTACATCAAAATAAGTGATTTTTGAACGCATTCAGGATCAGAAAGTTAAATTCTTAAAGTAATGAGTTTCAAAAAGCTGAACTTTCATAATATTTTGTTTATTTTATTTCTTCCATGCTGGACTGGGAGCGATAGAAAAACAGCATGTACCAGTAATCCGAGGGTTTCTGTATATTGTAATTTAGGCGATAAACTGACAACTTGTCACTACATCAATCAATATACCTACAAATCTATCTTAAATAACCCTCAAAACTTTGTCAGACGTGGCGGAACGACCTTTGTGTTTTTCATTAGGGATAAAGGCGTGATTATATGTTTGTATTCATCGATTTTGTAAATCAGCCTGAGATATCACTTAGGTATAAGAGCATTAGCATAATATGTATTAGTGTATTATAAATATATATATTGGTTTATTTTATTTATGTATTTATTTAGTAGTATTTATATTGTTTAAGTATTAAGATTAACTTAGTATGCACTATCCCGCTATCTGCTATGTAGTATCCTACTACCCAAAGGTTGCCTGGTAGAAATTGCTGCTTTAGCAATAAGGCCGCCTATATTGTACTGTTTTGTTCCTTACTTTTCTGCTGTATGTATTTGTGTTCCTTTGTACAATAAAGTATCTTGTATTGTATTGTATAGAGTAAGTTTTTTTTTACATTTGTGGCGTAATTGCAATACTAGTTGTATACGGAATACCTATCAATCATTAGTTTACTTATCTTAGGAGTAATGTTGGCACAGAGGTCCTTACTGCCCATTAATTCAAGCTGCCTTTGAAGTTATAGCAGTACTATTATATATCCCTGTGGTTATGGTGCTATTCAGACCACACAGCCTACATGCCTAAAGGTCTTCGTAATGAATGAGCCATGCTATTCCAGTATTGCTATATATCTATGATTGTCTACATGACTGGTGTGTTATTGGAAACTGGCATCCCTATATCTGTCATAGTTCCACACAGCCAAAACATGGCTGGCGTTCAGATGAATTATTGGATTTTAAGCATTATTACTGGTTTCTATCTTAGGGGTCATTGGTTCGATTTTTAGATGGAGACAAAATAAAAAAACTATACTTAATTTTTAAGGAATGGATAACCTTATTTCAATTGGGATCATACATACATACATATAATCAATCACGCCTTTATCCCTAATGGGGTAGGCAGAGCGTAAAATATTTAAACAAAGGTCGTTCCGCCACGACTGACAAAGTTTTGAGTTCGATTTGTAGGTATATTGCTGTAGTGACAGGTTGTTAGCCCGTCGCCTAAATTACAATATACTGAAACCATCGGATCCCTTAGCTTGTTTATACAGCA
Source organism: Scrobipalpa costella (assembly GCA_949820665.1). Taxonomy (NCBI): domain Eukaryota; kingdom Metazoa; phylum Arthropoda; class Insecta; order Lepidoptera; family Gelechiidae; genus Scrobipalpa; species Scrobipalpa costella. The sequence continues at coordinate 18,512,959 of OX463303.1, forward strand.
TGCCTGGGAGGAAATATAGCTGGCACATTCTATATTTTTCTCTCGCTCCCATGCCAGCATGGAAGAATTGAGCTGATTGCGTGATTTAACGTATAATTTTTTTTAGATAAGCAGCAATTTCAATCAAACCAAATGATCGTTGCAAATCAAATACCGCTTATGTGGAATTTTTGGCTTCTATTTATTTTCATGATTTAAAATAATGTTTTTACACACAGTAGGGTTAAAACACACTGTGTATTTATGTAGGTACTAGTTAATGAAATCGTTTGATATGTTATCGTCAAGCAATCAACAGGAAAATGGAGCCCAATTTCTCAAATAATTTAAATGTAAAACAAATTTTGATATAAAAAAAATATAAATAAGTTGTGTCATAGGCTCGTATTTATAAAGCGATCTCAAGATTCAGAGCAATAGTAGGTATAGAATTGAGAAGTCACATTGTACTGAAATTACATTTCTGATACGAACGCAAACTAGCTGTCAGTCTCAACTTCTCAAGTGATTTTTATCAAGACGGGCCTTAATAAACTACAAAAATTATAACTCACAATCACAAAGTATGTACAATTTCAGATATGCTTGGGTATAAATCAAAGCATCCCTCATAAACTCAGTGATTTTCAACGTCTGTATGTGTGTTTGTGTGTGTGTGTGTGTATAGTCACCGAAGACAGCTGCAGTACCAACGCTGATGGCACTTCCATGTTGTGTCAGCCACTTCATCTTAAGTGTCACTAGCTTGGAAGCAACATTTATTGTCTCTTAGTGGTCCAATGGTGTGATTTAAACTTACTTACTGTGTCCAATAGTTAAAGTAAAGAATCATCACCTCTGTCAAATAAGGCTTGCACTTTTTACATAACTGAGTGTAAGTATAAAGTATAAAAGTCTTTATTAGCATAAAACATTATTACATTAGTTCAGATAGCGCACTGACACCCACACTAGGATTCCCTGTGTTGTGGGATATCAGCCTCTTATCTTGGGATGAATTACATGATAATTTATTACTACAGTTCATTAGGCATTAAAATACAGACTTATTACAATTATTTACTAAGTGTGTGTGTTTTAAAAAAAATATACATAATAAATATATATATACGCGTGTGTGTGTACGTGTATGCGATAAGCTAATTTATTATTTCCTTTTTTTTACTATGTATCTCCAAATAGCCCTCAGTTTCAGAGTAATTTAAAGTAAGTAGCCATTTTTTTTACTTTTTTGGAAGGAAATCTGGTGATTTGGGCAACACTGAGTTTATGGTTAATTTTATTGTACAGGTTGCAAAAGTCGTTCTAGTAGGCATAGCCCTCCATTTATGATTGCGAGCGGATGTATTACAGATAACATGAGTTTGTAGTGCTGTTTTGTGAAATCTCATTGGATAAAAAGTTGTCGAACTGTAAGAGTTTCACATTCCTTGTACAGTATACTAGTTGGATGCCGACGGGGTTTACTTAACAATATTTTGGTACCATTTTAGAGAACCTTAATCGTTAGCAGTGAACTCAAAAACGTTTACAGAAAAGGTGCAGTTTTAGGCACTTGCTATTTCTTGTATGTTGTCAGAACATGGTATAATAAAAAATAATATATGTAGTAGAGCGTCATTGCATTATCTCGACAGGGATACACATGGGAAAGGTCCCCCTTGCGGGGAGGACCACTCTACGGAGATCATGCTTAACGGCTGCTCCTAAAGAGTTGGATTCCGTTCCGATCCAAACAAGCTAAGCTCACAAGAGCAAAGCACTTGAAAACCAACTGTAATGCGCACACTTCCACATCTGATGATTCGAAATGAAGATGAAACAGTGGTCAACAAACGAGTAACCGATGCTTTTCGTTTTCTCTCACAGTCATCACAAAGGCTAAAGTGTCTTTAAACTTAGTAGAGCGTAGCTGTTCTTAGAGCAACTAATGGGCTTGATTCAAAACTGAAATTAAAATCTATCGGTCACTTCCATAATAATAGCATTGAAAAAGGACAGGCGATTTATACTCTATGGCTGGCACTTTGTCGGCTAAATTATGACATTTGCACGTTTTCCCAGTATATTTGTCAATTTTATCCGCCATAACATATGATGGCGGATAAAAATGACAGATAACGCTTAATACCCGACTATAAATCAAAAACCGGAGAGAATAGATCTACTGTCCTTTTTCAATGTTTTTAATCTGAAAGTGATAAATAGATTTTAATTTTAGGTTTAGCCGGTGAATCTAGAATTCTTCTTTTTCTTCGAGTCGAATGGTAACACGTTATAACAGTTTGGCCCAGTATTTTGCAACGGCGACTGCTTTGTCGTTTGCCTCCTGCAGCTCTTGGGGTGTGCATGAGCTGGGACTTTTCGGGCAGGACAAGAGATGTGCCATTGTTTGCACCGCGCCACAGTCACACTTGTTATTGCTGGAGAAACCCCACCTCATCCGGTCATCCTGGCATCTTCCAACACCAGCCCGAAGTCTATTGAGCGACTTCCAGACTGCCTCATTTGGAATTATGCCCATTGTATACCTATGTTACCAAAAGAGTGATATGAAACTGAAACCTATCGGTAGGAGAAGCATTGTTATTTAATTTAAATAAACATCCCCGTAGTTTCTTACTAAAGAGTTATTAAATTTATGCACAGGATGACTAAATAAAGGATGACACTTCCTTGTTTGTGACAACCACTTTGTCTTAAGTGTCGGCGAATTGTTAAGTGCTGCATTCCAAATTAAGCGACGACACTTAATAATTCGTGTTGTTTGTGTTGGTTATTTTAGTCAGTCACGAAGGGATCGTCTATTTCCTTCAATAAGCAAAAAAAAACTTGAATCTTACACCCAATTTTATTGTTAGGTAAGATACCCATATTTGACCATTGAACTACACACACGAACACAGACGTATTTATACTATTTCAAACTAAGGTAAATATTGTTCCCAAACGACGCCTAAAGTGTCAAAGTCACCCACTCACAAATTAAAGTCTTTAAAAAATATGTGTGTAAAATATACATAGATAAAACATTTATTTAGCACCAATACAAATCACAAGCAAATAGAGAGCCCGATGGTGTAATGGATAGGGCCGTTGCCTCCTGACCCCAACCTGCGACTCGTTACAAACGAAGACCTAGGCATGTCCTTACCGACGGCGATGACCAAATTACTCTTGCGTTTAATGCTGCCAATATTAGTCGAGTCACACTCTGCACAAGCTCTTCCAGCAACCGCGCACCCCGCCGGCGGGGTCGCGGAGGTCCCTCCTTTGCTCCCCACTTTGGGGTTTACCGGCACGTACCGGGCAGATTCTCTCCGATAAGGAGTCCCCAAGGCAACGCCATAAGCCGAGGTTCGAGCCCTAGTGGGCGCCCTTAGGCAGTTGCCATTTCATTAAGTAGTATAAGTATTTTGCAAACAGGTCCATTAAAAAAAAAAAGCTGCCTCCTGAGCGGGAGGTCGTCTCCTGAGGCTCGAATCCCACCACGTACCAATGTATTTTTCGGATTTCGAATTTCATATGTACGTTTATTCGGCGCTTCATTTAATAACTTAGATATTAGTCGTCAAGCCATGTCAGAGGCCAGTGCTAAGCATTGGCGGCTTGAAAACTCTGACCTAATCTAGGATTGGGTCTGGTTTCCCTTCTGGGTTGCGTAGGTCAGATGGCAGTCGCTCTGTGTTAAAACCAGTACCCTCGTTCAATCCCCTAGATTAAGTAGCCGACTCCGTAAGATACGGGATAAAAAACATACTGTAGGCGCTAAAAAGGCGATCAGCAAGAAGCTCTGGGCCACAGCAGCGCTGATTTTCAGCTGGACCTTTAGTGAGAAGAGATCTTAACAATAATAATCACTACATAGTATTTTTCAAATCAAAACAAAGTCGCTTTCTCTGTCCTTATATCCCTATGTATGCTTAGATCTTTAAAACTACGCAACAGATTTTGATGCGGTTTCTTTTAATGGATAGAAGAATTCAAGAGGAAGGTTTATATGTATTATTCATGCATAATATAGTAGAGAAACACTGATTTCCGTGCGAAGCCGGGGCGGGTCGCTAGTAATTTATAAAAGTAAAACTAATAAAGCATTATTTGCATAATGTTTAACTTTTTTACCTTATTAGAAGACTATTTTCTAGGGATGCTCTATTTTACCTGAAACAAGCAACAAATGTTATTAAAATGTTGTCATTAAAAAATCCACAATTAATGCATAATAAATATGCAATGGAAGGTCACGTTTTCAAATTAATTTGAATCAAAAACCTTTGATGAAAAAGTAGGCTAGTTGAAAAACGTGATCGTTTTCGACCGAAAAATGGCTACAAGAGGTAAAAAATATATTTTTTTCCATACAAAAAAAAGATAACCTCACCACTACCACTTGTGCACGACTCCGCCAAGGTAGGGAAACTAAGAGAGGCATATGGGGCAATAAGTCAAGTCATTAAAACAATAAAACCTCTTGATGCAACTTTCCAGGATTACAGGCCAGCCTACAGGCCCGATGATCAACTTTATTTGGACTGTCTTTTTTATATGAACAGGATTATTAGGTACTGTAAAACATTTTTATCTGTGACTGCCTAAAATATATCTACAGGTAGGCAAAAGCCTATAAAATGTTGTTCCTGAAATAACTCAAAGTTGAAACTTTGAACTCAACAAGAAGCTCGGCGAATACCGATCATCTCTGTTGTTCAAGTTGCAGCAGAAAACTCAGTTTAAGGATATTTCAGGGCCCTCGGGGATGTACTTATAAATTACTTAGAAATTTTAACGGATCTCGTGTTTCTGAAGTATGAAAAATTAATTCCTTACATACATAAATCACGCCTCGATCCCAAATGGGGTAGGCAGACTGGAATGGATTTAAACAATGGTTTGTCTGCCACGTTTGACAATTGTCGAGGGTAATTGCAGTTTATTATTATGTTTATTGCTATAGTAGTATAGAATTGCCAGCTGAATTTCCTCCCGGGCATGTTGTAAAAACCAGCTAAGGGATCCGAGGGTTTCAGTATATTCTAATTTAGGCGATGGGCTGACAACCTGTCACTACAGCAATATACTTACAAATATATCTTAAATAACCCTCAAAACTTTGTCAGACGTGGCGGATCGACCATTATTTTGGTCGTTTCCGCTCTGCCTACCCCATTAGGGATAAAAGCGTGATTATATTTATGTATGTATGTTATTGCTATAGTACCAGGTTGTTAAAATTGCAATACACTGTAACCCACAAATCCCTTTGCTGGCTTTTACAGTATACCCGGGAGGAGATGCAGCTGGCACATTCTAAGTTTTTCTATCACTCCCAGTCCAACATGGGAGAATTTAATTCCTGCGGAGGCAGTGAGGAGAGAGGATTTCCAAAATGAGAAACAATAAAACTCCAAAATTAGTTGTCAATATTTCATCAAATTCAAAACCCTTTCAAAATATAAGGCTTCTAATACTAAGGATACAATTGTTCCGAAATCCTGTGGCTTTGCATTAATTAACACCAAAAAGGGCCGACCAATCAAAAGGCTTCCTCATCACGTGATAGATAAGGGGACAGTTTTAATTGGAGTAAAGCAATATCACAGAGACGCAGATGGCATAAATTTGCGGAATAGTTTCTTGTTAGATCAAAATTCCGCAAGGAGTGCTAATCTTCTTCTGTTGAGTGGGTATCAAGTCTATCGCCCGATGAACCCTGGTGTCAGAGTTTTTAAACCGCCTATTAGCACAAATATCAGGCCTCTGACTTGGTTTGAGTAACGACCACTATGAAAGACAGCGACCGGGACCGATGGCTTATCGTGCCCTCCGAAGCACGAAATATTTTACCTTTACGGACAATCAGTTGATTCAGCCTGCAAAAATTAACAAAGTGATAAATTCTCAAATATCAACTTTTATGTTTTCCCCCTGGGAATCGAACCCAGGACCTCCGGATCGGGAGTCCAAGGCACTAGCCACTAGACCACGGAGTTAGGAGTGCTAATTATTTCGGTTAATCTTAGATTTTTTAGATGAATGGAGTTGTACTATGAAATCGGTTTAACTACAAAAAATCTATTCATTATGATTAGATTAGTCTAGTTTTATTTATTTCATATTATCAATTATTTTTGCAATGTACTGATACATTGCAAAAATAATAAAAAGGTCAGAGAATAACATGTTTGTTAAAAAATTACAATCATAAAAATGACCTCCAGCAGACGGTGACTTGAATATTTTTTTGGATAGAGCTCAAGGAAGCTCATCTTTGTCACGTTTTATGTTTCGGTTATGTATGATAGTTCATCAAAGATTTACAATAGAATAGTAAACATTTTATTTGGTAATAAATTTTACAAAAAATAAACTTATACTTAACGTAAAGTTAAACAAAATTTATACCAAAATGGCTGCCACTCAGCATATTGTCATGGGTTTTTTAGGCCCAAAACGCTGGTCTTCCGTGGCCACCGGTTCAAAGGGCGTCAGAGCGCTGACGGAAATTTAATGCGTTACACATTCTATAATTATTTTCTTTTGGGATTTGCTCTTCTAAGTATATTAATTTTAATAGTAATTTCTTGATATTAGTCTGAGCCTGAGATGACCGAGATAGATTTGATGATGTAGCAAAACCACGCTAAGGCTTTAGAGGAAAATGTAATTATAAAAATAAGTGATTAATGAATTAGGAATATCAACTCATTGTTCTTTCAAACTTTTTTCTTTCAAAGATAAACCTATTGAAGACCAATTCATTAAAAACGTTAAAAGGTTCTATGAAAGTAAAACAAAACAATAGACTATGAATATTTTTTCCCTTCCTTATTAATAGAAGCCATCTTGAATCTTGAAGCATTTCCTTAAATTTCTCATTCAAAGTTAAAACAAAAGGTTAATATCTATCGAAGCGAAACTTATTTAAGATTGTTGTAAATTAGATGTTTGAAAAGTTTTATGAAATATATTTCATTAAGGATCCCCATATATCATTTTTTAAAAGTGGTCCTTGTGTTTTTCAACTTTAGTAATAAACACGACTGAAAGTCAAAAAGTCAAAAGTCAAATCATTTATTTCCAAATAGATTCCTAATATTTTTCTTCCATGCTGGCCTGGGAGCGAGAGAAAAACATAGAATGTTCCAGCTGCATTTCCTCCCGGGAATGCTGTAAAAACCAGCTATGGGATCCGAGGGTTTCAGTATATTGTAATTTAGGCGATGGGCTGACAACCTGTCACTACAGCAATATACTTACAAATCTATCTTAAATAACCCTCAAAACTTTGTCAGATGTGGCGGAACGACCTTTGTTTGGGTCGTTTACGCTCTGCCTACCCCATTAGGGATAAAGGCGTGATTATATGTATGTATGTATGTAGATTCCTAAGAACACTTTTATAAAGTCACAAGCGAGTCTATTACAAATAAAATTAAATTATATCTATGTCACAAAATAAAATAAAACTATATCACAATGAGGAAGAAGCATTAGAAACTCGCACTTTGCGCCCCTCCCTTCGTTTTATCTTATTCTTACTTTTGTCCTTCTTTTTGTTCAAAATAGGGTTTGTGACCGCAATGTGTGCCAATTTCTTAGGCTTCACTGAAATATCAGAGAACAGACATCTTTGTCATTAGTATAGTCATCTAACTTATAATAGGATTTCCGACATAATGTGTTTTTAATAGTATCTTTAAATTGATTTTAAACTGCCTCCGTGGTCTAGTAGCCACTAGAAATCAAAGTGCCATGGACTCCTGATCCGGAGGGCCTGGGTTCGATTCCCAGGGGGGAAAACACAAAGTTGATATTTGAGAATTTATCACTTTGTGAATTTTCCCCAGTTTGGTTAGGACATTGCAGGCTGAATCACCTGATTGTCCGAAAAGAAAAAGATTTCGTGCTTCGGAGGGCACGTTAAGCCGTCGGTCCCGTTCGCTGTCTTTGATAGTGGTCGTTACTTAAACCATGTCAGAGGCCTGATAGTTGTGCTACTAGGTGGTTTAAAAACTCTGACACCAGGGTTCATCGGGTCAATAGACTCGATACCCACTCGACAGAAGAAGATTGATTTTCTGACAAATTTAGTATATGGTCAGGTATTTTGTTATAGTATTGTATAGGTACTTAAACCAAAAATGTTTTTTTTACTTTAACTAACCTAAACGGGGGTTGGTCAATTTTATTTTTGCTTTTTAGGTTCCGGTTATGCCTGCCACCATTTTTGGTAAAACTATGAATATTTTTCCTTGCATACATAATATTTTCATACATAAATTGACATGGTACAGTTAAAATATTTATCTCTTTGAACAATTATCTTAGGGAATCACGACATCTGAGTTTGTAAATTGCTCTAATAGCCCGTTTTTGCAAAACAAAAATTGAATCAATGTCAGCAGCGCGGCCCCACAGCAAAATTCCATAGGACATAATGCTATAAAAATAACTAAAATATACAAGTCTTGCTGTAGCAACATCCGTGAGCTCTCGGATTCTTCGCACAGCAAATGCGGCTGAACTTAGTCTTCCCGATAAAGATGTAATGTGAGGGAGCCATTGAAGTTTCGAGTCAAGTGTAATCCCTAAGAAAACTGTGCTATCGGTGAACTCTAATTTTTCATTATTAAGTACAACATCATTATTGGAAGAATGTACATTAGGCAAAGTAAATTTTATACATTTGGTTTTTTTCGCATTCAACACTAAATTATTAACAGTGAACCAATTAGGAATTTGTCCAAGAGTGTAATTTACGTTGTCATAATTTTGGATATGTCTATCAACTCTCAAACAAATCTGCAAATAATACAATCTTTGACAAATTCTCTATCATGTAGGGCAAATCATTAATATACACTAGAAATAGAAATGGACCCAATATCGAACCTTGAGGTACACCTATTTTAACACGAGACCCTGATGACTTAGCTCCGTTTACATTTACCTTCTGGATCCTATCGTCCAAATAAGAATTTAAAATTCTCAAGGCTTGATTTTTGATTCCATAGTGTTTCAATTTTGACAATAAAGTTTCAAATGCTTTAGAGAGGTCACAAAATACGCCAATCGCATCTTTTGATTCCTCCCAAGCACTAAATAAATGTTTCAAAAGGGCCACACCAGCATCTGTAGTGCAACGTCCCTTTGTACACCCAAATTGCTGGTTATGTAATAATTTATTGTGATTAAAATGAGAAAGCATTTGATTGAGCATGATCTTTTCAAACACCTTGCTCAATACTGGTAAAACAAATACAGGCCTATAGTTGCTTGGATCTGCCTTGTCACCAGCCTTGAACAAAGAAACTACTTAACTGCTTTTTATCAAATCAGGAAATATACCGTGATCAATACAATCATTCAAAATATCTGACAAGTATGGTGCTAATACATTGATAATTGAGGTACACACTTTGACTGACATCCCCCATAAGTATTCAGTTGCCTTAACCTTTATATCCTTAAACAATTTAACAAATTGCTAACATGACTAAATTTAAATTCAGAATTGCAGGCTCCAACGTTTTCTTTAAGTAATGTTAATGAAAGCAAAGGTGAAGAGTTGAGAGATTCAGTAGTTATCAGGGGTAAATTTGTAAAAAATGTTTCAAATTCCTGGGCAACTTCGCAATCATTATTAATTATTCCACGGTCAGTTTTAATTGAAAAGTTATTTTCACGTGGCTTTGTTTTACCTTTTTCGCTGTTTGCATAACTTTCCATACAGTTTTAGTTTTATTTTCAGCAGTTTTAATTTTGTTACTAATAAAATTTGCTTTAGCCATTAGACAAGCTAACTTAAATGTTTTCGAATAGTTTTTAACAAATTGTTTGAGGCTATCACTATTTGTCATGTTTCTCTGCTCATAGAGATCAAAAAACCTATCTCTACTGATTCGTACACCTGTGGTTGCCCAATCACTGAATTTAAATTTCGTATTAATTTCTTTTGAATCAATTTTGAAAATAATTTCAAATTCTTCACTTATTGTAGAAAAAAAATCTTTATATACGTTATTGGGATTACTATTAAAATTAAGATTAGGTAATTTATTGATGAGAACATTTTGGTATTTTTCTAACCTACTAGTAGTAATACGTCTTGACTCAATTTTAATTCTTTGATTTTTATCAGGATTGTTAAATGTAAATGTTACACTTTGACCTCTATGATCTGATCCAAGAGAGTCAATTATGTTTTTTTCTGCAGGGTCACAATAACAGAAAACATTATCAATACAAGTAGCAGAAGTTGACGTTACAAGTGTAGGTTCAAAAAACACATAATTTAAATTAAATGATTTGAAAAGATTTAAAAATCTATTTTTTAAATGTGATACCCTCGTGGTTTCTAAAATATCTACATTAAAATCTCCAGTCATAATTATTCTTTTATTTGTTTTAGTTACCAATTTAAGTACTTTCCACTAGGTGAGATGGCGGACAAATGCTCGCGTATATATATTAAAAAAATAAAAAAAGTACATCTTCCATTACTTCTTCAAATTTAGGAAAGTTTGTGTCTAAAGGCGGTCTATATACGCATACTATAACATAAGTTTGAAGCTCAACACAAGATAATTCAATACATCTTTCCACCGACAATCCTATAACGTCTTTTCTATCTCTGAATTTAATATTATTTCTCATTATTATGAGAGATCCACCGCGAGTCAGGGATTGTCAGTTAAAAGAACTAGCAACACTGTAATTTTCATAATTAATTAATATTTGACAATATAAATGCCAATGTTCTGTTAAACATACAATGTCATATTTATATGTTTCTAAAAATAATTCAACCTGTAACAATTTGCTGAAGAATCCTTGAATATTTTGATGTAATAATTTGAAATAAGTTGTTTTTCTACTAGTAAAATATTTTGTTAATTGTTTGTTCGATATAATCGATTTATTTACATTATTAATAGAAGGATTATCCTTTGTCGACGATATTAGTTTAAATTATTTTTAATAATAGTACTGCCCACTATAGGAGACACATATTATTTATAACTGTGTCACATATATTAAATGCTAACAATGTAGCTAGTTGTCCTTTTAACAATTTCGACAGGTACATAGTATCCTGAGTCAAAGTAAAACTATGAATAAAACGGTTTATGTCAAAGTATAAAAATGCATCGCGATGATGACTAGTTGAATTAAATAAATGTATATTCATTCTATGAATACATTTGTTGTGCTGTTCTGACAAGTATGAACAGTATGGAAAGTTGAAAAAAAAAAAGTGAAATGCTTTACAGGTACATTAGGCTCGATTCTAGATACCACCGGCTAAAACTAAAATAAAGATCTATCTGTCACTTTCAAAATAATAAAATTGAAAAAGGATAGGTGATTTATATACACTATGGTTTTACACTTTGTCCGCTATATTTAAACGCGCATTTGCAAGTTTCCCCAGTATTTCTGTCAATTTTATCCGCCATTTCATATGACGGCGGATAAAAATAAAACCATCGACTATAAATCAAAACCGGAGAGAATAGATCTCCTGTCCTTTCCCTCCTTTCCCAATGATTTAGTCTGAAAGTGACAAATAGATTTCAATTTTAGGTTTAGCCGGTTGAATCTAGAATTAAGCACACTAATTGTAGACCTACCCATTTTACGTATTCAAACGCTGAGTTTTTTAATACATACATACATATAATCACGCCTTTATCCCTAATGGGGTAGGCAGAGCGTAAACGACATAAACAAAAGTTGTGCCGCCACGTCTGACAAAGTTTTGAGGGTCATTTTAGATAGATTTGTAGGTATATTGCTGTTGAGTTTTTTAATCTTTTTTACAAATTCGTTTTACAAAATTATACAAATAATATCTGTTATTTTGATAAAACCGATCCGAGAACAAAAGAAATAGTTATTTTGCGTCTCAAACCGGGTCGCGTAAATACAAACCCACAGCACCCAGTCGGTGCTGGTGTATCATCGCGCGATATCCTTTAATACCGGGTGTAAAGGACAGCGTCCTGGAACTGCTACTGAGTTGCTACTACGCAAACTGGAGTTGCTACTGAGCAACTCCAGTTTAAATTTATCTTAAATAACCCTCAAAACATTGTCAGCCGTGGCGGAACGACTTTTGTTTAAATCGTTTACGCTCTGTCTACCCCATTAAGGATAAAGGCGTGATTTTTTGTATGTATGTACTTAGTATAAAACAAAGTCACTTTCTCTGTCCCTATATCCCTTTGCATGCATAAATCTGTAAAACTACGCAACGGATTTTGATGCGGTTTCTTTTATTTATTTACTGTTTATTGTACACTAGTAACATGAGAAAGACAATACACAAGGAATAACGATACAACAGGTACAGCTTATTTCTACTAAGAAATTTCTTCCAGCTTACCTACGGAAGTGATACTTAAAATAAGAGGCAAATTAGGCGTGCAAAAATAAAGCATAATATTAAAATAATACCAGAAAATTATAAATTACATAACTAACTAATTATATATATACTTAAAATCATAATAACAATAAATACATGAATATAATATAAATACATATATATATACATACTAATACTATACATAAAGTGAAAGGTAATGCTCTCTTACTCTCTTTTTAAAGACAGCGACAGAAGGAGAATGTTCGTGACAGTGGACCGTGTGCGGCAGCGAATTCCATAACCTGGCCGCATTGACAGTGAAAGAATAAGAGTAAAAATCTGTGTGGTGGTGAGGAATAGACAGTAGTGATTTAACAATAGGACGACATGGTTTGTCCTGGGAACGCGAGAAATTGAAACGTTCACGAAGATAATTGGGAGAGCAAGGGTTTGAAAGAATGTTATAGAGTAAACAGAGAATGTGAGTGTTCCGGCGGAAGCGGGTTGGGAGCCAATCTTCTAATGGATAGAGTGATTCAAGAGGAAGATTTATATGTATAATATATGCTTAATATAGTAGAGAAATACTGATAAATTCCGTGCGAAGCCGGGGCCGGTGGCTAGTGTACAATATAATATCATTTTCTAATAGATTTTTGCACTCACAGTGCTACATTAAACTTTGTCAGATGTGGCGGAACGACCTTTTTTTTAGGTCGTTTACGCTCTGCCCCAATAGGGATAAAGGCGTGATTTATGTACGTATGTGCTATTGTATTTCTGAAAATATTAGAAATAACAAATCAAAAATTCGCTTGCTGACAGGATTTCCGATGTCAGCGGTCGAATTTTCTATTTGTTATGTCTAATATTCTCAAATATAGTATCAATTGACATTCAAACTCTGGTGCTTCTCAGAGCAATATTTGTCTGTGCCATAACTGGGTTTGTTCTACGCACCCGGGTCCTTGAATGGTAGAGGGTCGGGCGCTTATGAATCTGCTTAGGAATTTCATTACGACATTTCGCGGGCTCGACGTTTCGCTATATTGGCGTTTCACTATTGGTGTCTCGGTCATTCGACATAGCGAAATCGACGTGACGACTGAAATAGACTATGATGAGGTAATGGGACATTTTTGAGAAGCTTATGTCAGTCAGAAGTTGCATACAATTACAACCTATGGTATGTTACATTAGTTAGATAGTTTTCTGTCTCATCAATGATGAAGGTCAATTTAACAATTAGAACTTTGATAAGGCATATTTTGTGCATATTTCACCATTTTTCATTGCATATTTTGACATGATGAGAATGTGCCAGCTGCATTTCCTCCCGGGCATGCTGTAAAAACCAGCTAAGGGATCCGAGGGTTTCTGTATATTGCAATTTAGGCGATAGGCTGACAACCTGTCACTACGGCAATATAGTTACAAATCTATCTTAATAACCTTCAAAACTTTGTCAGATGTGGCGGAACGACCTTTGTTTACGTCGTTTACGCTCTGCCTACCCCATTAGGGATAAAGACGTGATTATATATATGTATATTTTGACATTTAATAGTGCATATAATCCGAGCTCTAAACTCACCATCGTTAAAATCACTCATCTAGCTGTTGTACTTGCCAATGAACGTGATTTTGCCTCCGTGGTTTAATGGTCTGAGCCATGGGCACCTGACTGCGCGCCTTATTGTCCGAAAAAAAAAGGATTCCGTGCTTCGAAGGGCACGTAAAGCCGTCGGTCCCGGCTGTTGCCTTTGATAATAGTCGTTACTCAAACCATGTCAGAGGACTGTCATGTCAGAAGCTGTGCTACTTGAATTCTGATACCAGGTTCCATCGGTTCGTCTTTCGAAAACGAAAACCTACTCGGTAAGAAGAACGTAACTTTAACTGAAAAAGTAAAACGTAAGTTTAAATTTCTTCATTACCGTTGTCAATATACAGATTTACCAAGAGCAGCAATACATACATGCACATAATCACACCGTTATCCCTTATGGGGTAGGCAGACCGTAAACGACATCTCTGACAAAGTTTTGAGGGTTATTTAAGATAGATTTGTAGGTATATAGCTGTAGTGACAGATTGTCAGCCCATCGTTTAAATTACAATATAATGAAACCGTCGGATCCCTTAGCTGGAACATTCTGTTTTTCTCTCGCTCCCAGGCCAGCAGGACAATAGCAGCAAGATTATACTTATTAATTCTATAGCAGCAAGATTATAAAAAGAGTGAATCCTACTATTAAATATTTCAATATAGCTTTACTGATCAGCAGCTTCAGATATCAGTCTGTTATTTTATTACATAGTTTACATGCATATAATTACGCCTTTATCCCTTATGAACTACCTAAACAAAGGTCGTTCCACCCCGTCTGACAAAGTTTTGAGAGTAATTTAAGATAGATTTGTAGGTATATTGCTGTAGTGACAGGTTTTCAGCCCATCATCTAAATTGTAATATACTAATACCCTCGGATCCCTTAGCTGGTTTTTACAGCATGCCCGAAAGGAAATGCAGCTGGCACATTCTCCGTTTTTCTCTCGCTTCCAGACCAAGAGACGCAAGATAATAGTTATTAGTTCTATCGCAGCAAAGTAAATCAAGAGTGAATCCTGTTATTAAATCCTGCAATATAGCTTGCTGATTAGCAGCTTCAGATATCGGTCCGTAATTTTATTTCAGTTCTGCTATAAATAATAAATACTTTTCCAGTGACTTTAATAATTAAATTTGCAGTTATTATATTTTATGCAGGACCTTAATGAGGAACTACTGTGAGACTCATTAAACTCTTCCACTGTTTGAATTTCATACAATCATAGCTGCCTTTGTAAACGCGTGCATAATTTACGAAGACGGATGTTGTAATAATTCGCGACTATAATAACAATTTACATACACATGACATACAAAAAAATAATTCTAATTATGCATAATACTTCCATGCTGGACTGGGAGAAAGAGAAAAACATAGAATTTGCCAGCTGCATTTCCTCCCGGGCATGCTGTAAAAATCAACTAAGTGATCCGACGGTTTCAGTGTATTACAATTTAGGCGATGGGCTGACAACCTGTCACTACAGCAATATACTTACAAATCTATCTTGAATAGCTCTCAAAACTTTGTCAGACGTGGCGGATCGACCTTTTTTTTAGGTCGTTTATGCTCTGCCTACCCCATTAGGGAGAAAGGCGTGATTAAATGTATATTAGTATTTAAAATAAGTTTAAAATACCTAAACGTATCCATTACATCACGATAAACTCTAAAGATTTTCTTTCTTAATGTATCAAATTAGGTGGATATTCGGTAGGTACATTGATAAATCTTCTCCACTGGGAATGAAACCCACATTACTTAGCGCTGCCAATTATATCTCACTGAATTTCTACATGCATACATAAAGCCACGATTCTATCCCATACGGGGTCTAAAGAACGTAAACGCATAAAATATTGCGGATGTTTTAGGTTGATTCGACGTGAAGTGTAGAAGCGGTAAATCTTCCCTTATTATAATTTTTTGAAAGGTACGTATTTATTCAGATTTTGTCATTATTTCATTCCTCTGATCGACAGATAAGAACATCATCTAGGTAAACGCAAACTTCCCAGCACGGAAGTTGTAAGTTCAATAAAGCAATTAATCATGGATTTCGAAATATTATCTGCGGAGTAGGCTGATGGACCATTTATCATCGAAGTACCTATTGTCGTTTTCAGTGGGAATGTTAAAATGGGAATGTGAAAATTTCCGAATTACAAATGCAAAAATTAGTCTCTTGACTAAATTTAGGCACAAGATAACCGAAAAGAGTCAATGAGCAACCTCACTCAGTAAAGATCAAGGCACTGACTTTCCCACTATTGCTGCATTGGGCTGTCAGCAGCGCATTGTCAATAGGTTTTGCATTACGACGAAATTTTTAGATCCCTATTGGCTTTTATAGTATTTACAATACAATACAACATACTTTATTGCACAAAAACACAGAAATTACAAATTGCTTACAAGAAAAGTAGTACAATTGGCGGCCTTATTGCTAATGTAGCAATATATTCCAGGCAACCAGGCAATAGGAAACAGAGTAGTAAAATAAATTGACGCGGGTCAGTGCAAAAAACATGTTAATTAATTAAATATGTATACTCCAGTATACAACAAGTATACAAATACAAACATAAACACCATACATACATGCAATACTTTCATACACAAATGAATAGAAAGAAGTTAAGGTCGGCGAAATAACAAAGCGTACCCACACTCCTGTTCATAGTGACGACGCAGTAGGTTTTTAAAACTTTCCAGTGTTTTAGCTCGGATTGAAGACGGCAAACCATTCCACAACCGGACAGCATGGATGACAAACGACTGGCTGTAGAATTCCGTTTTGTGAGTAGGACATTCAAGAAGCATTGCAGTACAAGTTCGAGGTTGGCGCCCATGCACATCAGCTCGAGTGCGAAAATGTTCTTTGAGGTAAGAAGAAGCGGTGGGACTATGAAGGATCTTGTATAGAAGGGAAAGGATATGGAAATTACGCCGAAGTCTGATGGCTAGCCATTTAAGCTGGGCACGATACTCCGAGACATGATCATAATATCGCAAACCGAAAGCAAAACGGGTGGCTGTATTCTGCAATCGTTCCAACTTATTTAGTATATCTTCATTGAGGTCAAGATAACAGATATTGGCGTAATCCAGGATAGGTAGAAGGAGGGATTGGGCCAAAGTGTTTTTAGTACGCACAGGAAGGAAGTTACGAAGACGTCTGAGCGACTTCAGCGATGCGAATATTTTTTCTGCTCACCTCGTTAACTTGTCGCACCCAAGATAAAGAGCTATCCAAGTAAACCCCAAGATTTTTCACGACATCGTAGTAAGGTTTTGCAGTCCCCACAAAACAGACAGCAGGAATATTTGCCCTGTTTACTTGACCAAGTTGCTTCGACTCCCAACGATAATCGCTTGCGACTTGGCAGGGTTGACGGACAGGTCATGCTTGGCAGCCCAAGATGCAATATTTTCCGAATCCCGGTTCATCATGTCAACAGCACAGTCAATATTTACAATCGCCTTTTGGTTGTAAATCATCAGCATACAAGTGGTAAGAGGAGGAGATGTTCCGAGTGATGGAGTTAGTAAAGATACTAAATAAGAGAGGAGATAGTACTCCACCCTTCGGAACACCCTCCCGCATGTCACCCCAGTCTGAGTAGTGATCATTAGCTTTAACACGCTGGCGACGATCGCTAAGGTAGCTGTGAAACCAGTCGACAGCAGATGTGGAAATATTAAGGGACCTAAGGAAGGCTAAAAGAATATCGAAGTCAACAGTGTTGAACGCATTACTGAAGTCTAGCAGGGTGAGTAGTGTAACTTTTTGCTGCTCCATGCCAAGATCATCCGATACTTTGACAAGAGCAGTTACCGTGCTGTGACCAGGTCTAAATCCAGATTGTAATGCGTTCATCAGGTTGTTCTTTGCTAGAAAGTGATACAGTTGGTAATGTACAAGACGTTCGATATCCTTTGAAAGAAAAGGAAGAATGTATATGGGCCGGAAATAAGAGAGAGTTGTAGGCTTACTGATTTTCGGAATAGGAATGACAACTTCTTGTTTCCAGGCAGTTGGGAAGGAGGAAGAGAACAAGGAAAATTGAGGATGTGTGTGTTGACAAGAAGGAAAATGTCGAGGATAGGAATAATCATATTGCGACTGATATCATCATTACCCACAGCATTTGAGCAGATTGACATGACGTATTTACTCAAATCACTTTCCGAAACTGAAGAAAAGGTAAAAGATTCATGGTTGGAAGGAATGGTTTTGGCAATGTTTTGCAAGGACTGAGCTTTATACGTATTGCCAAAATTTGGCACGCCGGACGTGAAGTGATTGTTTAATTCATTTAGGTTAACATCTATCCTGGACTCTTGCTTCACCTTGCCGATTCTAATGGAATTAAGAAATTTCCACACTTTTGCAGGGTCCCCATCAGATACTGCGGCATGGATATTGCGACGCTGGGTATCTCTGCAGGCAGTGTTGCAGTTGTTCCGTGCTGACCTGTATTTATCTTTATTTATGTCACATGCATTAAACTTGTAACGGGAATTGGCAGCATCCGTCTTAGCCATAAGTTTACAAGCTCAGGGGTGAGCCAAGGTGTCGGAAGATGCTTAAGGCGGATCGGTCGACTTGGTGTATGACGATCATACATACATACATACATATAATCACGCCTTTATCCCTAATGGGGTAGGCAGAGCGTAAACGACCAAAACAAAGGTCGTTCCGCCACGTCTGACAAAGTTTTGAGGGTTATTTAAGATAGATTCGTAGTTATATTGCTGTAGTGACAGGTTGTCAGCCCATCGCCTAAATTGCAATACACTGAATCCCTCGGATCCCTTAGCTGGTTTTTACAGCATGCCCGGGAGGAAATGCAGCTGGCACATTCTATGTTTTTCTCTCGCTCCCAGGCCAGCATGGAAGTTATGACGTAAGTTATGACGATCATAAAGGTCAATAAGATTGCTACCAAAAACCGTAGTTTTCTTGTCAACCGTCTTAGCCTTATACAAGAGTATTTCTAGGATTTAAACTGACAAGTTCTTACACGATATGCATGGAGTAAATATTGGCAATTATATCTACTAGGTCTTTTTTTTCTTTCGAGTGGGTATCAGGTGTCAGAGTTTTTAAACCGCCTAGTAGCACAACTATCAGGCCTCTGACATGGTTTGAGTAATGACCACTATCAAAGACAGCGACCGGGACCGACGGCTTAACGTGCCCTCCGAAGCACGAAATCTTTTTTTCTTTTCGGACAATCAGGTGATTCCCTGCAATGTCCTAACCAAACTGGGAAAAAAATCACAAAGTGATAAATTCTCAAATATCAACTTTGTGTTTCCCCCCTGGGAATCGAACTCAGGACCTCCGGATCGGGAGTCCATTGCACTAGCCACTAGACCATTAAGGCAGTTAATCTACTAGGTAAGAAGTATTTTTAATAGGAAATAAAATATAGACTAAAATAGGATTAGATTAAAACTTATGTATTCGCCGGATACACATTTTAAATCAAACTGTTTCCCTAATTTAAAAACACACAGATTCTACCCCCTTTCATGTTGAGCGAGATCTCTGTGGTTATTTATCTAACATGGGTTTTGCTTTTATTTAAGGCTATGTTTACCGACCTAGTAAAAGCTAAGCCCGAGGGTCATTGTTTGAAGAGGTCCTGTGGTTTTTTTCTACTTTATAAACCTCAAAGGGCGTCGTACCGAAAACCTCGGAACATTATACGCCCTGTTTCTTTTATGAGGGTTTTGATTTTTACCTAAAGTACCTATTGTATTTCTTTTATGAATGTTTATGTAAGCTCTAGGTTATATGTATGTGTATGTAGAAGTCTATTGCGCGTAGAGTCCCCGTATATATTGTTGTCTCATATTCAGATCTACAGGTTTGCTCTTTATAGAGATAAGCTCACCTTAGTGAACTAAATTTAAGTTTGTTTATTTGTTGTAATTTTTTTTTTACACAATAAAGAATAAATATAAAATCACATACATACATACATACATATAATCACGCCTTTATCACAAATGGGGTAGGCAGAGCGTAAACGTCCAAAACAAAGGTCGTTTCGCCACGTCTGACAAAGTTTTGAGGGTTATTTAAGATAGATTTGTAGGTATATTGCTGTAGTGACAGGTTGTCAGCCCATCGCCTAAATTACAATATACCGAAACCCTCGGATCCCTTAGCTGGTTTTTACAGCATGCCCGGGAGGAAAAGCAGCTGGCACATTCTATGTTCTTCTCTCGCTTCCAGGCCAGCATGGAAGTAAAAAATCACACCAAACAAAAGTATAGTAAAGGTGCAGAAGAATCACTTTAAACGCATGCAAACAAAATATTCTTCTATGTAGGACTGGGAGCGAGAGAAAAACAAAGAATGTGCCAGCTGCATTTCCTCCCCGGCATGCTGTACATACCAGCTAAGGGATGCGACGGTTTCAGTTTATTGTAATTTACCTGTCACTACAGCAGTATACCTACAAATATATTTTAAATAACCCTCAAAACTTTGTCAGACGTAGCGGAACGACATTTGTTTACGTAGTTTACGCTCTGCCTACCCAATTAGGGATAAAGGCGTGATTAGATCTATGTATGTAGGTAAACAAAATATTCTTTTAAGTACTATTTTTTTAATTTAAGTGCAATTTAGGTGCTTCTGTATCGTATGATAAATGCAATGAAAATGATTGTTATTATGATAAAGGCAAAAGAATGATGATGACATTAATCTGCGTAAAAGAAAATGCATCCTGTCACCGGTAGTAGCAGCATCTTGATACTATATTCATTAATTGCTACCATAGCAATAAGGCCGCCTTCATTGTACTTTATTTTTTATTTAATTTGTTCTCAATTCCTGTTGTTTTTGTTTTATGTGCAATAAAGAATATATCTATCTATCTATCATTCTCATAGACATTTGATTTAGTGTAGTACTAAATGTGTTTTTCCTTGTTATTAATATTTGGACCTTATATTATAAAAAAATTGTAACAGTGCTGTACGTGGAAACTAGATAAGAAAAAAATAATTATCCGGTCCCTTTAAGTGCTTTAGAAGCCAAAAATGCCCTTTTTATACCGTCTGTTTGTGTGTCTGTATGTTTGTTCGCGCATTAAATTACGGCCAGCCTACACAAAGTCGAAAGTGTTTTGGTGTAGGTATTGCTGAAGATCTATCAAAAATACACATATTTCCTTTTTCCTAAAACTCCTCCCAAAAAGAATTACTGGTCATAAGCTACTACCATAGAATACAGGGTGTAAGGGACAGCGTCCCGAAAACTTATAGAGGCTGCTCAGTCAACAAAACTGAACAACTATAAACACTTTTTCTTCTGGACGTGAAAAATAAATTTGCTTTTTCATACAAATTGTTTGATCGACGTGTCATATTGTATGGGTAGGTAATTTTTTTTTACGTCTCTCGAAAGAATTTCTGGGTGATAGTTGTTCAGTTTCGTTGTATGAGCAGTGTGCGGGACGCTGTCCCTTACACCCGGTATATAATAGTACTACATACTTCTTCTTCTTCTTCTGTCGCGTGGGTATCGAGTCTATTGACCCGATGAACCCAGGTGTCAGAGTTTTTAAACCGCCTAGTAGCAGAACTATCAGGCCTCTGACATGGTTTGAGTAACGACCACTATCAAAGACAGCAACCGGGACCGACGGCTTAACGTGCCCTCCAAAGCACGTATTCTTTTTCTTTTCGGACAATCAGGTGATTCAGCCTGCAATGTCCTAACCAAACTGGAGAAAAAATCACAAAGTGATAAATTCTCAAATATCAACTTTGTGTTTCCCCCCTGGAAATCGAACCTAGGACCTCTGAATCGGAAGTCCATGGTACTAGCCACTAGACCACGGAGGCAGTACTACATACTAGTACACAAATAAAGCATGGAAGACATTTTCTAGTGAGCCAAGTCTCAAAGAAGACTCGCGGTCGCAGCTTGACTCTGACTGATTAAGCTCTACAAGGTTAATTACACCACCGCCTTAATTAAGGTGGGCAACGTCTACTGCTGTGAGAGGCTGCGGTTGTGTAGTACTTGTTGTGTTGTTGTGACTTAGCTTTATTACAGACTTCGTACAAGAATAGGCAAGTTGGTGTCACTTTATTGTAATAGGTAGATATAGACAGTGTCCCGCAAACTGATAGGGGTTGCTCAGTCAACGATTCTGAACAACTATCAGGAGGGTTTTTTTTTAGGAAGTGAAAAATAAAATATCCTTCCAGGCTCGCCAAAAGAAAGAAGTGGCGCGACGTATAGAAAACGCCTGGAGGAGTTATTGGTCGATGAAGGACCATATGAAAGGTGAATTGCCTTTATCATTAAAACGCAAGCTCATGGACATGTGCATTCTTCCGATACTGACATATGGGGCTCAGACTTGGTGTTTTTTTTTTATATTTGATAGGCAATCATTTGTCCGCCATCTCACGTGATGGTAAGTGATGATGTAGACTATGATGGAGCATGATTGCCTAGAAAATGCCTGTTCACTCTCGCCTTGAAAAGGCCCAGGTTATAACGTTCCGGAAATAGATCCGCAGGCAGGGAGTTCCACACTTTGGCCGTTCGCATTAAAAATGTAGAAGCGTACCGCTTTGTGCGAAAACTTGGAATGTCGACAACATAAGAGTGGAATCCCAACCGGCGTCTCCTACCCTGGAGATGGAATGGGGAGTATCAGGTCATGAATCAGGTTTGACGGAAGCTCAGAGATTCAGACTCGGGGTCTGCCAACGAGCCATGGAGCGTAGTATACTCGGCTTAAAACTGATGGACAAAGTCCGAAACGCCATAATACGCTCCAAAACAGGTATAGCGGATGTAACCCGTGCAGTAGCTAAGCTAAAGTGGGACTGGGCAGGTCACGTATGTCGCATGCCAGACGAATTATGGGCTAAAATTACCACCGAGTGGAAGCCCAGAAAAGACAAGCGGCGGCGTGGCCGACCCAGACGGCGGTGGCGAGACGAACTCGAAGCCTTCCTGAAGAACTGGCCGGAACAGGCACAGGACAGAGACTCATGGAGAGACCGGAAAGAGGCCTTTGCCCAGCAGTGGGACACTAAAGAAGAATAAAAATGGCTTTGCCATGCAAAATGTTCACCTAGATCAGACAATTTGTATGGAAAAGTTTTTTTTTTTTAACCAGCTTTTTTGACGTAGTAATCTTGCATTAGGCACTTCAACCGTTCACATGGCAAGTATGGCAACCACCTCCCAATAATGACCCATGTCCAGCAGTGTAGTGTTGGGCTTCCCCAAAATAACGCCTGATTCCATTACGATACAAACATACAATCACGCCCTTATGGGGTAGCCTAACCTCGGCCTCTAATGGGGTAGGCAGAGCTTAAAAAACCTAAAACAGGTCGTTTTGCCACATCTGACAAAGTTTGACCAGGTTATTTAAGATAGGTGTAGGTACATTGCTGTAGAGACAGGTTGTCAGCCCATCGCCTAAATTGCAATATAATGAAGCCCTCGGATCCCTTAGCTGGTTTTTATAGCATCCCTAGCCTTATCCCGTATCTCACGGGGTCGGATACCTAATCTAGAAGATTTTACAGCCTGCCCGGGAGGAAATGCAGCTGGCACTTTCTATGTATTTCTCTCGCTCCCAGGCCAGCATAGAAGTGCATTCCGTTTGGTACTTACTACAATAGTAGGTATACTTATTGGGCGTAAACAAAACTTTTCTTTTGTGCCTCTAATGCGTAAAATCCTAAAGTGAGATGAACAAAGTAATGTGTATAAACAAGAAGCATAAAAGTTTCATCTCATTAGCGGGACAATAACAGCTGTGACTTGGAAAACTGCAAAGTTAGTAACAAAATGAAAAATAATGATAACTCTAAACTGTTCAGATGCACGCAAACTTTCGTGAAGTAGAGATTTTCTTTATACACACATAAAACCACGCCTTACGGGGTGGCGCTTTCGCCACGTCTGACAAAAATTGAGGGCAAATTTAGATTTTAATGTGTATTGCTGTAGTGACATTTTGTCAGCCTGTCGCCTAAATTACAATGCTCTGTATCCCTCGAGTCCCTTTTGCTGACTTCTACAGCATGCCCAGGAGGAAGGGCAGCTGGAAAATTCTATGTTTTTCTATCGCTCCCAGTCCAGCATGGAAGATTTTCTTTATACAAAGAGAGAACAAACTATTTTAAAGTCAGAACAGTTTTCAATAGTTCTCGTGCTAACTACACACCAGTTTATATCTGCAGGGAAGTTTATTTTAGACCATGTCAATCCATCATCATTCAAACTAGGTGTAAGTTAAAAAATACTTTCGGGTTAATTCTAATAATCATAAATACATACATATAATCACGCCTTTATCCCTAATGGGGTAGGCAGAGCTTAATCGACCTAAACAAAGGTCGTTCCGCCACGTCGGTCAAAGTTTTGAGGGTTATTTAAGATAGATTTATAGGTATATAATCATAATATATAGGTATATAATCTAATAATCATGCTAAATAGAATAATAGAATCTAGCCGACATGGTGCTAACTCGTCAACATCGCTTTGTAAACGGTTTATCACGTGGGTACGTACGTACAAGAGCACGTGCAACAACAATACTAATAATAGTCCTCCCACCGATTTGCGGTGATGGCGGCCGTTCTCCCAGAGATCGGCCAATTGCGCAGGACTAGGTTTTAGTGCCCATGTGTTTGCGGTGGTGCACACTCTATTCCTTTTATCACTGATTCTGATGGGACAGATTGACTGACTTGATCAGAGAGAAATCAGGAGCAGGACCGACTATTTACATGTCCATCCGACAGCATGGATCATCTTACTTTTCGGACAATCAGGTGATCAGCCTGCAATGTGCTAACCAAACTAGAAACAATAACACAAAGTCATTGTCCCCCGGGAATCGAACCTACTAGCCTACTAGCTAGACCACAGTTGCAACAATAAGCATCTGTCATCATCTCCCTAGCCTTATCCCGTATCTCACGGGGTCGGCTACCTAATCTAGGCGATTGAACGAGGGTACTGGTTTTTACACGGAGCGATTGCCATCTGACCTCCGCAACCCATTAGGGAAACCAGACCCAATCCTAGATTAGGTCAGAGTTTTTAAGCCGCCAATGCTTAGCACTGGCCTCTGATATGGCTTAACGACTAATATCTACGGTATTAAACGATATTAACCGGGACCAACAGCTTAACGTGTCTTCCGAAGCACGGAAAAAGCGCCGAATAAACGTACATATGAAATTCGAAAACCGAAAAACACATTGGTACGTGGTGGGATTCGAACCACGACCTCCCGCTCAGGAGGCAGCGGCCCTATCCACTACACCATCGGGCTCTTTAACAATAAGCATCTGTATGGTACACGTATTTACCTTCAGTAAAGGTTTGGCTTATATTTTTAAAGTGGTTCCACTTTCCGTACTAGAAAATCGCTATCGCTATCAGTCTGAACTCCCAAGGTCTGGACTTGACAAGCGGCAAAGCGGCCGACAACTGGCACAGGCCGCCAAAAGCCACCGGCCAACTTTTAAAATGAAACCACTGCCTGTGATTTGATCAATTAGATAGTTTTATTGTTGGACTTTGGCTTTGTGTGGGTCTTCAGTTTTTGTTTGGTTTATCACTACATAGTATAAAACAAAGTCGCTTTTTCTGTCCCTATGTCCATATGTATGCATAAATCTTTAAAAATACGTAACCGATTTTGATGCGGTTTCTTTTAATGGATAGAATGATTCAAGAGAAAGGTTTATATGTATATCTAATACATGCATAATATAGTAGAGAAACACTGATAATTTCCGTGCGAAGACGGAGCGGGACTCTAGTTCATTTATATTTCATTAAAATACATTTTAATTTCACCTTTAGAAGTAGGAACTGTAGGAATTTATTTTAGAAGTGATCGAGGCATAATCAATACTATTATTAGTCATAAAAACCACACCACGGTGTCAAACCGTTTGAAAAGGTTTTAAATTAAAAAAATCCTTCTAGTCTATAAAAATCTGTAATTATTTATTCTCAAACAGTGTTTATTTATAGTTAACGCGCTACACAACTAAATTAGTAGTTTTAATTGGTACCCTGCTGTTATTTTGATAAGTAAACTTTTTAACTGATCAAATTATAGTAGGGTACGGTAGTGGTGTCGATTCGGTCATAATACGACTTACCTAAAATAAGTCTAACCTGTAATTTTCTATGTAAGTGCGAGAGAACAACTTTTTTGGATAGCAATATATAGAATACTAGCGACCCGCCCCGGCTTCGCACGGAATTTATCAGTGTTTATCTACTATATTATGCATGTATTATACATATAAACCTTCTTGAATCACTCCACTAAAAGAAACCGCATCATAATGTTGCGTAGTTTTAAAGATTTATGCATATATAGGGATATAGGGACAGAGAAAGCGACTTTGTTTATACTATGCAGTGATAAACAGCATATAAACAAAACAACAACAAAGCATAAATAGCATATAAACAAATAACATTTTAAACATTTGTCTTATTATATTAAAATAAAAATAAATAATCAATACATTTTATTTCCAAGTAGATTTCAATTATCTTTTAGAAATCATAATCAGAACTGAAGCTATCCAGTATAACGTTCCTCTTTTCGGACAGTATTAAAGGGGTCTTTAATTTCCCATTTTTGAGTCACGAAGTCATGATTTTGATTGAAAATTACAGGTCTCGATTAATTTTTGTTAAGATAGAACAATTACCAATAACAATTAATGGAAGCCATAGAAGATGCGGTGAGAGTTGCCAACTACTGGGCTAGTGAAATTTGAGATGGTTTAGAAGAAGAAGATTTTATTTAAGTCGTGTGCTGACCGAATCGGCATAAGTGTGTGTAAAATCCATGGCCTTTGGCGGCCTTCGTTAGACCGCTGTCGTTCACTTGTCTATCGCAGCTTAGGAAGTTCTGGGAGTTGCAATATACGGCGGAAAACATTGCACATCGCACATCGGTATTCTGTTTCTTCCATGCTGTACAGGGAGCGAAAGAAAAACATAGAATGTCCCTGCTGCATTTCCTCCCGGGCATGCTGTAAAAAATTAAACTAATACCATCTAATACATTACGTGGTTTAAAGGAACGTAGTACTCTTTTTTATACTTTGTGTACTGTAAACCTGCATTGTTGATAGAAAATAAATAAAAATATTGACACGGGGATTTTTCCTATAAAATGGTATCGTTTTTAAGGCTGAACATAATAACTTTCTATAATTTTAATAGATAAATAAGAAACAACAGCTTGAGCAACAGGCTTGAGAGCTCTGACCTAATCCAGGATTGGGTCTGGTTTCCCTTCTGGGTTGCGGAGGTCAGATGGCAGTCGCTCTGTGTAAAAACCAGTACCCTCGTTCAATCACCTAGATTAGGTAGCCGACCCTGTGCAATACGGGATAAGGCTAGGGAGATGATGACATAAGAAACAACAGCAAATATTAATTTATTGGCTAAAGGTTACTACCACTCGATTGATAGCCTCACCAGAGATCCACTACCGAAACAACGCTACATACATACATATAATCACGCCTCTTTCCCGGATGGGTAGGCAGAGACCACGCTACGGTGGTAGTAAATTATAACAACACTAGCGACCCGCCCCGGCTTCGCACGGAAATTATCAGTGTTTCTCTACCATATTAGGAATGTATTATACATATAAACCTTCCTCTTGAAACACTCTATCCATGAAACCGCATTAAAAGCCGTTGCGTATTTTTAAAGATTTATGCGTACATAGGGATATAGGGACAGAAAAAGTGACTTTGTTTTATACTATGTAGTGATTGTATCCAAATAAACAAACCTCCAAACATAAAACCCCTGACCTGTAACATACCCTGTTGAATATTGATGATCGACTCGCATTCACACTATCAAACAAATAGATTCAATACACTCATCTTTTTCTTATTCTACTTCTACGTCTAAGTCCAAGTTCTTCAATGCTGACCTGGGAGCGAGAGAATAACACAGAATGTGCCAGCTGCATTTCCTCCTGGTCATGCTGTAAAAGCCAGCTAAGGGCTGGGCTTTCACTATAGCAATATACCTGCAAGTCTATCTTAAATGACCCTCAAACCTGTGTCAGACGTGGCCGAACGATCTTTGTTTAGGTCGTTTGCGCTCTGCCTACCCCATTATGGATGAAGGCGTGACTATACGTATTTATGTATGATTTAGTCTGAAGTGTCCTAACCAAACTGGAAAAAATCTCACAACTTGATAAATTTCCAAATATTAACTTTGTGAACCCCCGGTGGGAACCGAACCCATAATCTCCGGATCGCGAGCGGCTCAGCCTTAGAGGCAGTTAAGAGGAATTATTATTGAATATTTATCATTGACTCGCATCCAAAAAATCGGACAAATAGATTCAATACACTAATGTTAATTTATTTTATAAGGTCCTTTAACCGTTGCAGGATTTTCATTCATCCAAAAATATCCTACAATTTGTCTCTTATAGGCAGTGGCAATAATTAACAGGCATTATTGAATATATACTTTCATGCTGGACTGGAAGCAACAGAAAAACATACAATGTGCCAGTTGCATTTTCTCCGAGGTATGCTGTAAAAACCAGCTGAGAAATCTAAAGGTTTCAGTAAATTATAATTTAAGCAATAGGCTTAATAGGCAACAACCTGTCACTACAGCAACATACCTACAAATCTATCTTAAATAACCCTCAAAACTTTGTCAGACATGGCGAAACGACCTATGTTTGGGTAGTTTACGCTCTGCCTACCCCATTAGGGATAAAGGAGGATTATGTTTCTGTGTGGTGTGTACGTATGTGTGTACTATTGAATATTTATCATTGCCTCGCACCCAAAAATAGGACGAATAGATTCAATACACTACTGTTTTCTTAGGTCCTTTGACCGTTGCAGGATTGTCATTCATCCTAAACATCAAGTTGTCTCTGTTTGAAGTTGGATGTCTATGATCAAATTTAGTTTGACTCATTGGTTCAAATAAATTACATGTGGGTGTGTTTAGTTCTTGGATCAAGGCCTCTTTCAAACAAACACTGAGTGAAATTAACTGCCTCCGTGGTCTAGTGGTCAGAGCCATGAGTTTACGAGCCGGAGGTCCTGGATTCGATTCCCAGGGGGGGGGAGGACACAATATTGATATCTGTCACTTTATTACTTATTTATCACTTTGTAAGATTTCCCCCAGTTTGGTTATTACTGTGCAGGCTGAATCCATCTGATTGTCTGGAAGAAAACGGATTCCGTGCTTCGCAGGGCACGTTAAGCCGTCGGTCACTGTCACTGTTTCTAATAGTGGTCGTTACAAGTCGATGTTACTCCACGTCTGTAGGAACTACCTTAAAATTCCTACACGTGACCCTAGGTGGTGTTAAAGGTGCAAAAAACTAGTCAACTATCTGGATCCTCAGGAACTCAGCTTGCAAGTTCAAAGATTGGGATAAGTGCCCCTACAGAAACAAATGAAATACCATATTTAAGCAATGTGCATTTATAAAGCCTTTTCGTGCTACGGAAGGCCCGTTAAGCCGTTGGTCCCGGTTAATATCGTTTAACACCGAAGACATTAGTCGCTAAGCCATGTCAGAAGCCAGTGCTTAGCATTGGCGGCTTAAAAAACTCTGACCTAATCTAGGATGGGGTTTGGTGTCCCTTCTGGGTTGTGGAGGTCAGATGGCAGTCGCTCTGTATAAAAACCAGTATCCTCGTTCAATTACCTAGATTAGGTAGCCAACCCCGTGAGATACAGGGTAAGGCTAGGGAGATGATGATTGAAGTAATTTTCATGTTTCTAACTTTTTTATGCCTGATTTAGCAGTGCAATGGGTGATGTCCCGAAGTGAAGACAGCACATAAACTACATTCACCGCAGAAAAATATGTGATTCCCACGGGAATAATGTATTTCCATTTCATGTGATTACGCTAAAACAGTAATACGGGTGTGAACAAAATTTATCAAGAAGATGGATTTCACCCTTGGGAAGAATTTAGGCAACTTTTATCTTAGAATTTCACATCCTAACAAAACATCCATTTCATGTGGTTGCAAAGAAATAACCGATCTAATTCCGATAAAATTTGACAAAAGAATAGGGCATAATATCCTAGGTACAGATATCAGCATCTGTCATCAAGGAAGAATGACCCATTCCTACAAGAATACATACTAAATACTAATAATCACGCCTTTATCTCTAATGGGGTAGGCAGAGCGTAAACGACCTGAACAAAAGTCAATACGTACGACAAAGTTTTGAGGATTAGATATGATAGATTTGTAGGTATATTGCTATAGTGACAGGTTATCAGCCCATCGCCTAAATTGCAATATACTGAAACCCTCGGATCCCTTAGCTGGTTTTTACAGCATGCCCGGGAGGAAATGCAGCTGGCACATTCTATGTTTTTCTTTCTCTCCCAGTCCAGCAAGTTCAGTTCCTACAAAAAAAAAACATTTAAACTGCGGGTAAAACTATGTGGATGGAAATCTAGTAATTTATCTTATCATACATACTCGTAAACCAGCTAAGGGATGCGAGGGTTTCAGTGTATTGCAATTTAGGCGATGGGCTGACAACCTGTCACTATAGCGATGTACATTTCAATCTACAATTGCCCTCAAAACTTGTCGGACGTGGCGAAATGACCTTTTCGTTGGTCGTTTACGCTCTGCCTACCCCATACGGGATAAAGGCGTGATTATATGTATGTATATATGTACATACTCGTACATTTACAACTGCGAAAATAAAAAGAACTTACAAAATTATATGACTTCACACTTTTATTAAAGGCCCGTATTTGTTTTCCAGAGAATTTATCACAAAATCAATCGAAAGTTTATAGACAAGTATAACGAGCAAGTAAAGTTTAAAACAGAATACACAATTAACCTTTTAGCGTACTCCGCCTTGTTCGAAACTTGAATTAAATATTTCCTGATTTTCGTCTTTTTTACTGAACTGGACTGATTGCTTCATGGTATAAAAGGCTCCTTCGAATCTGGAAGAGCATCAGATTCACTGTATCTACTGACGTAGTCACAACTACAAAATAAGTCTCAAAATGGTTGCGAAGGTAAATTCCTTTTCTTACTTTGATCTAGTTTCACAAATTTCGATATGCACATAATAAAGTCAAGCTGACGTGAAATTTGCATGTTCGGTAACGATGTCGTGTGGAAGCAAGTGTTTACCAATTTCAGGGTGCAGCTAATTAAGTTAAGCGCATAATTTGCTAATGTTCAGCCATTTTGGAAATGGGGTCATTGAAATTTAGAAAAGGAGAATATATTTCTTGACCAAAATTGTGTATGATGGTGTTATACTACATATTTTGCTTCACAAAAGAGGTAATTCTGTCTAAAATCATGTGGTTAATTGTTTTTGTCATTTTCCAGTTCGTCATTGTACTTGCCTGCGTGGCCGTGGCTGCTGCCTCCGACGTGTCCAGCTTCTCGTATGGAGTAGCTGACCCCTACACCGGTGACTTCAAGAGCCAGACGGAGAACCGCTTCGGCGACTCCGTTCGCGGCCAGTACTCGCTGCTGGAGTCTGACGGCACCAAGCGCACCGTCGACTACGCTGCTGACGCTGCCAGCGGCTTCAACGCCGTCGTCCGCAAAGACCCTGCGTTAATCGCTGCCGCCCCCATCGCCGCTGCCCCCTTGGCTGCTGCCCCCATCGCTGCTCCTCTTGCCTACAAAGCCTTCCCCTACAACTACGGTGCCTACCCCTACAACTACGGTGCTTACCCCTACAACTACGGTGCCTACCCCTACTCATACGGTGCCTACCCTTACGGCCGATTCTTCTAAACGACTGCACCTGAAACCTGAAACCTGCATTTGTAAATATGTACAGCAACGAATAAAATGAATCAAAAATATTTCGCTTATAATTTTTTTAACCTCTCCATCCTCAATGCCACAATATCAGTAATTTCACTTCAATCTACAAAATAAACACAAAAGTTTACTAATTTAATCTTCCATGCTGAACTGGGAGTGAGAGACAAACATGAATGTGCCAGCTGCATTTCCTCCCGAGCATGCTGTAAAAACCAGCTAAGGGATCAGAGGGTTTTCAGTATATTGTAATTTAGGCGATGGGCTGACAACCTGTCACTACAGCAATATACGTACAAATCTTTCTTGAATGGTCCTCAAGACTTTGTCAGACGCGGCGGAACGGCCTTTGTTTATGTCGTTTACGCTCTGCCTACCCCATTAGGGATAAAAGCGTGATTGTATATATGTATTTTTACTAATTTGCGACAATAATCATCTAAATATAGATCTTACTTGTGACAAAACAGGTGATATAACTTAATGAAGATAATTAAATTATGCTTGCTTAAACTCAAGGTCGTCCGGTACAAGAATGTACCTACACAAGTAAATAAAGTAAATACCTACCTAATAGTAAGTACACGGATGCTTGAAATATCAACAACTCTCATCTTTGCTTGAACCAGTTTAAATTATATTCCAATTTGTGATTTACTTTTTTACAAAAGAATGGCAAACAAGTACGTAGGTGTAAAGTTTTTCAGACCATAGCTACTCGGTTACTTTCAAATATAATATGGTTTAGTTCATTCATCCTAAAATTGTTTCATGTGCTAGTACTAATATAGTTTTTTTACTCTTTTCTTTCACATAAAGGAGTTTGCTGAAGTGATTTTATTTTATTAGCATATAAAATATATATAAAAAGTACTGCTTTATTTTTACATTTCTCCCGTTAGAAAAGGCAAAGAGCGCAGCCCATGCAGCCTTGTCTTCAGTTTTATTCTTGAGTTAACTTACGTCTAAACGTCATATACGTACGTAGGAAATCAAAGTCACTCTATGTTTCCTACGTATATTCCATTTCCTAAACTCCAAACATTACCTAAATAGAGAAAATTCTTCAATAAATTACCTCTCAACCGTAAATTACACGAAGTTTCAAACAGTAATTACCAATTTGAGGATATTGCGTTATCGAGTACACTTCACATCGGTAGTCTGTGCAGCGCTTGTGATATTCCACTTGTTGAGTATTTCTAGGAATGTTAGGGCAGCAACACACAGGAGTGACTTACTGCGCGCAAGGTTTCGCGGACATTTGAAGCAGTAAATAAAAAGATAATCATGTAAAATCTTTTTATGTAATATACTGGATTCATGTATTATAGACATTTTATATGGGAAAGTAAAAGTAGACATCGAATTTGTGAATTAAAACTGAGATGAATTGAAGTGACATGATGCACCGGCAGTAAATTAATTCAGTCAGGCAGATGTTGGCTGATGGTGAATTACAACACTCACGGAACAAACGCCTTTTAAGCATACAGACATTTTATACCACAACTCTTATATACTTACTCTTCTTCTATACTGGACTGGGAGCGAGAGAAAAACATAGAGAGTGCCAGCTGCATCTCCTACTGGGCATGCTGTAAAAACCAGCTAAAGGATCCCAGGGTGTCAGTATATTGCAATTTAGGCGATGGGCTGACAACCTGTCACTACAGCAGTATTCAAATCTATCTTAAATAACCCTCAAATCCAAAGGTCAGACGTGGCGGAACGACCTTTGTTTAGGTCGTTTACGCTCTGCCTACCCAATTAGGGATAAAGGCGTGATTATATTTAAGTATGTATGTATGTAACTTTTACATACAATACCCGCGTGTAATCGGTCCCACGTATTACAAACAACTACCCACTGATATAAAAAACGAAGCAAATGACGACACGTTTTATTGCCAACTGAAAAACTTTTTATTACATACATACATACATAAAATCACGCCTTTATCCCTTACGGGGTAGGCAGAGCGTTAAACGCCTCGTAAAAGGCGCTTTCGCCGCGTCTGACAATAATTGAGGGTAATTTTAGATTGTAATGTGTATTGCCATAGTGACAGGTTGTCAGCCCATCGCCTAAATTACAATACACTGTAACCCTCGAGTCCCTTTTGCTGTCTTCTACAGCAGCAACTTTTTATTAGATATAGAATATTATACTGTAAGTGAATATTATCAATTAGTGAAATAAAATAAATATTAATAATGATATGGACATTTGATCTGTACTTTATGTACTTATTATTTCATTTTAAATTGACGTTTTCATTTATTTATTTTATTTTTACAGATCTGACATATTCACATAGTATACTGATTTGTATTTCTGTTTTAGTTTTGACATCGTGATAAAAATAAGTTTTTTAATTAGATTTTACAAATTGTCTTATTTTAAATTATTCAGACATCTTTTAGAGTAAATTGTGTAATCTGTATTTTTTTTGACGATCATTTTATTCTCTGACATTTTTTATTGCAATGTAATTATAAAATTGATAATGTGAAATAAATGAATTTCTTCCATGCTGGACTGGGAGAGATAGAAAAACATAGAATGTTCCAGCTGCCCTTCCTCCCGGGCATGCTGTAGAAGACAGCAAAAGGGACTCGAGGGTTACAGTGTATTGTAATTTAGGCGATGGGCTGACAACCTATCACTACACATTAGCAATACACATTACAATCTAAAATTGCCCTCAATTTTTGTCAGACGCGGCGAAAGCGCCTTTTACGAGGCGTTTAACGCTCTGCCTACCCCGTAAGGGATAAAGGCGTGATTTTATGTATGTATGTATGTATGTAAATAAATGAATCTAATCTAATCTTATAACAAATCGCCTACCATACTACATATACCATCTTTCAAGATACATTTTCCAACTCATTGTGACGAATTTGAACATTTCTCTTTCTAAAATATTCGCGATGGAAACGCAGGCGAAGAGAAACTTTTCCCCGTCGTCTCGTTTGGAAACCCTTGCGGGGTTTACGACCAATAGCGGCAAAATTGCGCCTCCCGTAACTTACTTTGTTCCTATTTGAGGAACTTAGTGCTCAAATTGATATCAATAAGAATTCAATAAATCTATGAGCTGTACATACATACATATAATCACGCCTTTATCCCTGACGGGGTAGGCAGATCGTAAATGACCTAAACAAAGATAGTCCCGCCACGTCTGACAAAGTTTTAAGGGTTATTAAAGACAGATTTTTAGGCATATTGCTGTAGTGACAGGGGCTGACAAGCCCATCGCCTAAATTACAATATACTGAAACGCTCGGAGCCCTTAGCTAGTATTTACAGCATTCCCGGGAGGACAAGTAGGCATATCCTATGTATTTCTCTCGCTCCCAGGACAGGTGAGCTGTACCTAGAATTTATAGCAATCTATAGCTCCTGTGTTGACGACTTGCATAGAGCTATTTAGTTCATTCTTTTATTGTACATAAATTAAAACTGGATAAAATTGTTATACAGTCTCTTTTGCAACCTGCCATATTTTATAGTTTAAATTTTAGTCTACCCTTGAAATAATTGTACAACTTTTCCTAGGAAACAATTTTCGAAACATGAATCATATTTGGTCCTGCCCTGACTCAATTTAGCTGACACCATAAAAGCGAATATTAAAATGAAAATATTACCTAAATTTTCAATAGCAGGGCCTGTCCAAACTTTTCAGAGGTTTATGACCTATAGCGACGAAATTGCGCTCCGTACCTCAATTTGTACCTATTTGGAAAACTTCGGCGAACCTTTTCAGTGGAACAATTTGTGAGAACTAAATTGAAAAGAAAGACTTGATTTATCGGTATTTCCGAAAGGCATTGAATGTCTCACTTGTTCACCGAATTCGGACTCGAGATTTCGATGTTCTTTTTACTTTGTTTTGTTGTATTTTCTTTGTCCACTCACTGTTTTAACAAAAGTTTTAGGTACTGCTAGAGGTATCGGAAAGAATATCGAAGAAAGAACATTTTCTTCGATATTCTTTACGTACGTTTTAGAACCATTTCCGAATACATAATCACGCCTTTATCCCTAATGGGGTTGTAAACGACCTAAACAAATCTCGTTTCGCCACGGCTGACAAAGTTTCGAGGGTTATTTAATATAGATTTGTAGGTATATTGCTGAAGTGACAGGTTGTCAGCCCATCGCCTAAATTACAATATACTTAAACCCTCTGATCCCTTAACTGGTTTTTACAGCATGCCAGGGAGGAAATTCAGCTGGCACATTCTATGTTTTTCTCTTGCTACTAGGCCAGCATGGAAGAAAAAAAATATTTTGCACTATAATATTGAAAATTGTATATTATTATATTTCTCAGTTTTTCTTTCTTCTCGACCTCTTCGGTCGGTTTTTACCCAATCTCCTGCCTCGAGACCCGCAAGGAAGGGGAGGATCAGGTTCCCTATCTAGAAAAATGGTGTTCCCTAAAACTTTACTTAATATAGTAGATGTGTGTATGGCTGCTTGTTTAAATAACCAGGTCCTTCGGCTTTAGATTTAAAATAACAAAACATAAGTTCGTGCTGTTCTTCAGGTGACCACTTTCTTCTTCTATCGTTTTGTTCTGAACGTGTCGTGGTCAAAGTAAATGCGGAGGTACCGGCAGAGCTTTCGGGTTGACTCCCGCTCTGCAAGGCATCCTCTGCGTTGTGATCAGCTGTAACAAATTCGGAATCCCCGATTCCCTCCCTCCCCTGTTCCGCGAAGAGGCACTGACGTTTCGTATGCTGAAACGTCCAGCGTCAGCTCCAGACGTGCCCCGGCGATCGCCCCCGGGAAGCGACCCAATAC
This sequence comes from Scrobipalpa costella, assembly GCA_949820665.1. Lineage (NCBI taxonomy): Eukaryota > Metazoa > Arthropoda > Insecta > Lepidoptera > Gelechiidae > Scrobipalpa > Scrobipalpa costella. Next base: position 18,549,668 of record OX463303.1, read on the forward strand.
TCGAATCATTTCCTGTTCTCTCCATATGCTAGCGCGTCATTAGTCACTGGTGTGTATTTTAACTGTAGAACAGTTGCCAGTGTCCGTCCCCCACGTTGCATAGATGGTCATGCCGGACGTGAAGTTAGACTTGTGAGGGGCCTATATTACATTATTATAAAATTTACAATATTATAGTATATTTTCTTTTTTCATTGTACTCTCTTTTTCACTATAATATTGCAAATAGTAAATACTATTTCCAGTGAGACGTCACGAGAAGGTATAAAGCCGTCCTCGAGTCGTAGTATCCAATATCTGACCACTCGATAAGAAAGGATTCCCAATATGCCTTCTTTAGGGCGGCCTCGTATCAGAACGATACGAATTTGAACATCGTAAAACGACGACGGCGAATGATAAGTGTGGCAGTTTTTCTTTGTCATGTCTATACTCTAGATTCTAGTCTTATATTTTGCCTACGAGACAGACCAACCTTATCTAGAAGACTTGCACTGGCGAAGAACATTCAAAGAAATCAAGATCATCGTACGTGCAGACTAATAGGGTGGGTACCTGAGAGATAATAAGGCATCGTTCAACCGAGCTTTTCCAGACTTAAGTAAGTGTTGCCGTTTCCTGGAGAGCACCGCTTAAGGTAGCAACACACGGGCGTAACTTACTGCGTGCAAGGTTGCACTCAACACGCTGTCAATGCTTTTTGCATTACCTACAACACACATGCGCCACCTTACGCTCTACGCGCGCGTGCTGGTAGAGGGATGCGCCGACATAAAGTTCAAGTAAAAAGCATTGACGGCGTGTTGAGTGCAATCTTGCTCGCAGTAAGTGACGCCTGTGTGTTGCTGCCCTAAAAGGTAGATATTATACGCTCAATACTTAAACTCGTTTTACTATAGGTACGTGCAAATTCGTCTTGTCAGGCACAGCGATAAAATTTGTCGTTTGTCGACACGACACGACACAAATTCGTTTCGTTCTAATATGTGGTCCTTCTAACCGGAACGGAGTCAAGTATTCTTGTCACGCAGAAAAGTGATTTCATACTACAATGTCAATATTGAAAATGTGAGAGCAGTAGTTTAGGAGTTGTGAGGAATACTTTGAAATTTATACCTTAGGGTAGCAACACACAGGCGTCACTTACTGCGCGTAAAGTTCTGCAGGTTCTGCTCAACACGCTGTCAATGCGTTTTGCATTGCCTAAAACATACATGCATCACCCTTCGCTCTACGACCGCAGCGTTGAACTCTACGTCGGCGCATCCCTCTGCGAGTATGCGCGCGTAGAGTGTAAGGTGACGCATGTGTGTTCAGTTGTAGGCTATGAAAAACGAATTGACAGCATGTTGAGCAGAACTTTGCACGCAGTGAGTGACGAATGTGTGTTGCTGTACTCGGTCGAATAAGAATAATAACGGGTGTAAGTGTAACTTCCACCAGGAAATTCTTTCAGGAAGTGAAAATAACATTTGGTTTCTCCATACAAAATGTTCACCTCGATCAGACAATTTGTATGATAAACCCCAAATTGATTATTCTCTTCCTGAAAGAATTTCCTGGTGGAAATTGTTCAGTGTCGTTGACTGAGCAACCCCTATCAGTTTTCGGTATAGCTTATAACGTACGAGCATACTTACCTATAAACATCTTTAAAAATAAAATGCATATTATTTCTCATCCCATTCTGTAAGTCCATCGTTGTTTACGACTCTCAATATTACCAATTAAATTAACCCTGTGAACTTATTTTCAGTTCCTGCAAGGAAGGAAATATAATGAAACCCGTCCCTTTTCAATTACCATCTCTTAAAACTTGATGGGGCGGAAGAGCGTAATAATAAAATCAAGAATAATAAAAGAAACAAGTATTTTAAAAAAGAATTCAAAAACCCGACCGTAGTACCTATAAAAACATGTTTTAATTCATTTATTGTTCTTAAATTGACTGCTAACATATAAAACAAATATATTTATGTAAACTCCTCTTAAATATCACTAGTAAAAAAAAAAACTTACAATTTAGCACCTAACTCCACCATTTTGAATATTGTAAAATTACACCTATCAAATATCACGCGGGTGGTTGAGACCAATCGAACGATATCCTTATTGTTAAACTCCATCCAGTCATGTCGGAGATACGAGGTAATAAAGAAATATTCGTACATACAAACATACATACATACATACATATAATCACGCCTTTATCCCTAATGGGGTAGGCAGAGCGTAAACGACCTAAACAAAAGTCGTTCGTCTGACAAAGTTTTGAGGGTTATTTAAGATAGAATTCTAGGTATATTGCTGTAGTGACAGGTTGCATTTACAAACATGCATGCATGCATTAGCAAACATAGAATGTGCCAGATACATTTCCTCCCGGGCATGCTGTAAAAACCAGCTAAGGGATCCAAGGGTTTCTCTATATTTCAATTTAGGCGATAGGCTGACAACCTGTCACTACTGATATATACCTACAAATCTATCTTAAACAGCCCTCAAAACTTTGTCAGACGTGGAGGAAAGACCTATGTTCAGGTCGTTTATTATTGTTGATGTTTATTGTTTAATAAAATGTATAGTTACAATGTAATGCATTTACGCCTACCCCAATAGGGATAAAGGCGTGATTTTGTGTATGTATGTATGTATATATGCATAGGAAAACACACAAGATACGCGCGAAAAACATACCCTTTCCTTGACAGTCGGGTAAAAAGGCTGGTTCTGGAGTGGCCGACTTGTGGTGGAAAGCGCAGCATAGAAGAACTTCTAATTACGTGAACTGATGGTGATGAATCACTACTGTAGAGATTTGTAGACAGATATTTGATAAAACGGTCTTAAACCGTGACCTATGAATGCGCCTAGGGGAAAAACAGCTATGAACACTGTTGATGATGATGAAGGCATGAAAATAGTCCTACTCCTAGACAAGCATACGTGGATTCACAGTGAATTATAAAAGACACAAACATGAATAAGGACATTCAGAACTAGAGATAAATATTGCGACATATTCATCTCGGTGTTGCCAGATGGTGTAATGGATAGGGCCGCTACCTCCTGAGTGGGAGGTCGTGGTTCGAATCCCACCACGTAATGTGTTTTTCAGTTTTTGAGTCTCATTTGTACGTTTATTCGGCGCTTTTTCTGTGCTTTGGAAGGCACGTTAAGCCGGTCTCGGCTAATATCGTTTAATACCGTAGATATTAGTCATTTAGCTACATCAGATGCCAGTGCTAAGCATTGGCGTCTTGAAAACTCTGACCTAATCTAGGATGGGGTTTGGTTTCCCTTCTGGGTTGCGGAGGTCAGATGGCAGTCGCTCTGTGTAAAAACCAGTGCCTTCGTTTAATCCCCTAGAGTAGGTAGCTGACCCCTTGAGATACAGGATAAGGCTAGGGAGATGATGATTCATCTCGGTGTCGTTGCAAAATTATAATGAAATCGGTTTTTTGATCAAAAAACTTGGATTTTGATCAAACCCTGGACTTTGACAAAATACTGGTCATAATTCAGACAAAAGTCTAGGATTTTGTTAAAGTCCAGGTTTTGATCAAAACCTAGTATTTTGTCAAAGTCCGGGTTTTTTTCACACATTTTGATCATAACCTCCATTTTATCAGTATCCTGCGACAAATATAATTATAATGCATTTGAATATATGTGTTCTGGATATTTTTTGCGCTTGTTTCTATTTAAGCCCATTGTAAACCCTATAGAGGGAATCCAGTGTTATGCTTGCTTGACTTCTCTACGTCTTTTAAAAATTTACACTTGCTCCAAAGAGCTAAACCTAACTAAGCCTTTTTAAAACTCCAAAGTTCAACTGTATTTCATATGCATGGTGCTGACGTTAGCGCGCCACAAAGTTTTCGTTCAAGCATTCCGTTTGTTACAACATTCTTTGTGTAATTAGACATAAAGGCAACATGAGCTGCCTCAGGTGGAAATGTTTAGGTATTTAAGAGATTTACGTTATTGTTACATTTGCAGCAGAAAATAGAATTTTAGTAAGTTCAAACACTGCGACGCTATCTATTCATTCAGATTGCTGTGGGCCAATATCTTTTTAAAGTTTTAAGACATAATTCAATTTTATTTTATTAATGATTTTTGACTACCTTCCATGCTGGACTTGGAGCGAGAGAAAAACATAAAATGTGCCAGCTGCATTTCCTCCCGAGCATGCTGTAAAAATCAGCTAAGGGATCCGAGGGTTCCAGTATATTGCAATTTAGGCGATGGGCTGACAACCTGTCACTACAGCAATATTCTTACAAATCTATCTTAAATAACGCTAAGTGATTGTGTTTGTTTTTTTTTTTGTGGTAAGTTAATTATAATTTATTGTTTTCAATATTTTTAATTGTGCACGTCGTATCTGCCTCTCAGAATGCTATTTCACTAGCCTAGGTCTGCTGGAAGAGATTTCTTTTTAGAAATAAGCTGTGCCTGTTGTGTCTTTGTTTTATATGTATATGTTCTTTGTATTTTATTGTGTACAATAATCTGTTAAATAAATAAACCCTTAAATCCTTGTCAGACGTGTCGGAACCACCTTTGTTTAGGTCGTTTACGCTCTGCTTACCCCATTAGGGATAAAGGCGTAATTATGTGTATGTGTGTGTGTATTAAATAAATATTTCAATAAAATATACTGATATATATATATTATGAACACTCTAACGAACTGAGGTACAAGTGCTCACAAAAGCTAGTAGTACCTCTGTTTAATAATAAATAATGAAGACGACTATATACGTACCTGGCACCCTGAGGGCACGACACGGTACAAAATAATTTACCATGTTCCCTTTGTTATTGTTTACCTTCTTTTTGGGCTCCAGATGACGCAAGTATTGTGATGAAGATATTTTGTTGGATTTTATTTCACATTTCATCATTATTTTATTTTATTTATGAGCCTGTGGTGTCCCACTGCAGGGCAAAGGCCTCTCCCCCTTCTGTCCACTTACAATGAGGGTACTGGTTTTTACACAGAGCGACTGCCATCTGACCTCCGCAACCCAGAAGAGAAACCAGACCCAATCCTAGATTCAGATTCAAGGTCAGAGTTTTCAAGCCGCCAAAGCTTAGCACTGGCCTCTGACATGGCTTAACGACTAATATGTGTTAAACGATATTAACCGGGACTAACGGATTAACGTGCCTTCCGAAGCACGGAAAAAGCGCCGAATAAACGTACATATGTAATTCGAAAACCGAAAAACACTCGCTCAGGAGGCAGCGGCCCTATCCGCTACACCATCGGGCTCTATTCTATAGTATGGTCTAATATTATTTGTGATTGGTTTGCTCTTGACTCTAGGCTTGTGGTAATTGAAGTCAATCATGAAGGGAACTCATTCAGACGCCTGAGAGGCACTGGCATTCCTACTCGTCGATGGAACAGGGTAATCTATTTCGTAGCCCATTTCGGCTAAATGAAATACCTTACTGCAACAACACACAGGCGTCACTTACTGCGTGCAAGGTTTCGCTCAACACGCTGTCAATGCTTTTTCTTTGCCTACAACATATATGCGTCACCTTACGCGTTACGCGCGCGTAGCGATGCTCTAAATAGATGCATCCCTCTGCCAGTACGCGCGCGTAGAGCCTAATGACGCATGTGTGTTGTAGGCAATGCAAAAAGCATTGCACTGATAAAAATACTTGTTTAAATACGAGTACATAAAGTAATGTGTTTATGACAATAATGTAAAAAAAAAATCGAGTCACTTATAACCACTTCCAAGTTCCTAATAATTTCATTCAACAGGATAATTGATCTTAACATTAACTTTATGTGCTCGTATGTAAACAAGTTCCTTGATCAATTTAATCAAAATATCTGCCTCCGTGGTCTAGTGGCTAGTGCCATTGACTCCCGATCCGGAGGGTTCGATTCCCATCAAACACAAAGTTGATATTTGAGAATTTATCACTTTGTGAATTTTTCCCCAGTTTGATTAGGACATTGCAGGCTGAATCACCTGATTGTCCGAAAAGAAAAAGATTTCGTGTTTCGGAGGGCACGTTAAGCCGTCGGTCTCGGTCGCTATCTTTGATAGTGGTCGTTACTCAAACCATGTCAGAGGCCTGATAGTTGTGCTACTAGGCGGTGTTAAAACTCTGACACCAGGGTCCGTCAGGTCGATAGACTCGATACCCACTCGACAGAAGAAGAAGAATTTAATCTAGCTTCTTTTTTAATTTTGACAGCGTTGAGTGCAACATTGCGCGCAGTAAGTGACTCCTGTGTGTTGCTGCCCTAAGTGTTTAATAGTACACAACACAGTGACCTGCTCTTTATTGCAGAAAAATATATTATCACGGAAACATACGTAAGTGAGTAAACTCACGAGTTAAATATATAAATACATGCATATAAACACGCCTTTATCCCTAATGGGGTAGGCAGAGCGTAAACGACCAAAACAAAGATCGTTCCGCACGTCTGACAAAGTTTTGAGGGTTATTTAAGAAACATTTGTAAATTGCTATAGAGACAGTTTGTCAGCCCATCGCCTAAATTGCAATATATAGAAACCCTCGGACCCCTTAGCTGGTTTTTACAGCATGCCCGGAAGGAAATGCAGCTAGGACATTCTATGTTTTTCTCTCGCTCCCAGACCAGCTTGGAAGTAATAACTCACGACTTGCAGAAACTAATTCAAGGAATATCATACTCGTTAGTATGAGTTCGTTCAAAGCCAATGCACAGGTTTCATGTTAAATGTGAATTTGGCCCCACGGGTTAACAGAATAACGTTTCTTTCAATAAAACGCACTGACCCGAAACCTTTATAAAACCGTATTTCCTGTGCGGTCTGAAAGGCTGACCTCTGAAATTCCAATTCGACATTTCGGGCATAATGCTGCCACCTCAGTCGTGCTTATGAAGTACCTAATTGATTATTAATTGCTTGTGGATCTTTTGATCCGTTAGTCCTACTAATAAATATTTTCAAAAGCGATTTCTTGGATGTTAGGATGTTTAATGCTGACCTATATGCTCTTCCATGCTGGACTGGGAGCGAAAGAAAAACATAGAATTTGCTAACTGCATTTCCTCCCGGGTATGCTGAAAAAACCAGCTTGGGCGATGGGTTGACAACCATTCACTACAGCAATATACCTACAAACCGTCTTAAATAAGACTCAAAACTATGTCAGATGTGGCGGAACGACGGTCTGTCTACCCCATTAGGGATAAAGGCGTAATTATATATATGTATATATAATATATGCTTTAAACACATGGCGGATGAAACTTCATACACATTCTCCTCCCCGCCATCAATCCTCGCGATATAGGAAATCCTGGTGCGAGGTCTAGTAACACATTGTATTAGGCTATAAGTTCTCAATCAATCATTTTCGTACAGGTTAGAGCTGCGTAAAAATATTTTATAATTACGGAAAAAAAAATGTTTGCTGCGGGTTGAATCCTGACAAGAAAGACGTTATTTAAAAAAAATACCCTTAAGGTTAGACCGCACTAGGACGTAGCTGCAGCAGAGCAGAGCGGCGTGGCGCGACACTGCGCGACAAATGATTCTTTGTATGAAAATGTATGAGAGGTATCGCACTGAAGCAGCACTGGAGCTGCAGCAAAGCGCTTCACGACGCAGCAATGTCAGGATCATACATTTTGTCACATTTTGTCGCGCATTGTTGCGCTGCTGCAGTGACGTGCCGCGCCGCGCCGTCTCGCTCTGCTGCAGCTACGCCATAGTGCGGTCTAAACTTAAGTCTATTTTTGTACTATATATTTTAAAGTCTTCTTCCATGCTGGACTGGGAGAGATAGAAAAACAGAATTTTCCAGCTGCCCTTCCTCCCGGGCATGCTGTAGAAGTCAGCAAAAGGGACTCGAGGTTTACAGTGTATTGTAATTTAGGCGATGGGCTGACAACCTGTCACTATAGGAATACAAATTACAATCTAAACTTGCCTTAAATTTTTGTCAGACGTAGCGAAAGCGCCTTTTAAGGGGCGTTTAACGCTCTGCCTACCCCGTAAATGATAAAGGCGTGTTTTTATGTATGTATGTATATTTTAAAGTCAAGACTGAACCCCAGTAGAATCTTGTTTGTGCTCTTACCACTCTATAAAAGGACTCTATACATTAAACACAGTATTTTATACTGAGCAAACGTCTTGGCAAAGAGCGTTTCTATGTAGAGCCCTGACAGTAAGCCAGGGATGGATGAGCGAACGCTCTGACAGAGGAAAAGGGATAAGGGCCAAGAAAATGGCTATGAGTGTTTGCTAATGGAACATTTTTAAGCTAGTAAAAGCTGGTCTCTTCTTGCGTAGCCTGTAGAAACAAAAAATACGATGTCAATGGACAGTCAGGTGATTCTGCCTGCCATATCCTAACCAAACTGGGGAAAACCTCACAAAGAGAAAATTTGACAAATATCAACTTCGTGTTCCTCCCCAATGGGAATCGAACCAAGGACCTCCGGATCGTAAGCCTATGGCTCTGACCACTTGACCACGGAGGCAGATTCTACTTAAAATGTTTATGTCTGCAAAAATACTTGGTCCGTGGTGATACCTTATTCGTTAGCTGAAGGGAAGTTTAATACTGGCAATGAAACTGAATAGAAAGTTAAGAAACAGCAACGATTAAGTACTATAACCTCCTAACTTAATTAGTTATACTTAATATTAATTTAATGTTATTTGTTGTTTTGCTTAACTTTGTCACGAATTTCTCAATTAATCAGCAATATAAACTATACTTAATTACTTTGTTCTAAGGAAGAGGCTGGTTACTCACAACACAGGGTATCATACTGTGAGCTACATTTGAAAATTGTTTAATTGAATAAATACGTTTTTACTTTTTTTTACTTACTAACTTCAAAAAGCAGAATTTATAGGAATTGAAATAAGCTGTTTTTTTTATTAATAGTACAATTTTGTTGTTGCAATAGAAGCTTTTAGCAAAATTTATTTTGTCGCCAAATATTAAGAAATCACGAAAGATGTTTTACTCAGGTCACGAAGAATTTTTATTTAGGTGGTTTTACATTAAAAAGTAAAAATGGTTAAAATGTAAGTTCTCAAGTGACTCAGCTGATAGACACCACAGTATAGGAACTAAATTTCTTTACGAATATTCTGGGCATTATAAGTATGAGAATATTTGAGTATGGTCACTAAAATAGGTACAATTATTAATGCAGTACTAGGTAAGTAGCTAAATGTCATATGACGTTGATCAAACGCTTAACCAAGTTCGATTCAGCGAAACAGTATAAAGCAGTTACAAAACACAAGATTAGCCTTTGATGTTGGATTATTGACTCGTTTGAACCTGTTTGTAAACTAATTTCATGTGAATTTACATTACGTTCAATCGTTACAGGCAATCTGCTCTGATCGATAATTTCCGATGATTGGCCGGCTGCACCAGTGCACTTTTTTTGGAGTACCATACAAAAAGAGAAGAAAGAGGATTTCGTGCTTCGGAGGGCACGTTAAGCCGTCTTTCCCGGTCGCTGTCTTTGATAGTGGTCGTTATTTAAACCATGTCAGAGGCCTAAATAGCTGTGCACTAGGCGGTTTGAAAAACTCTAACACCAGAGTTCATCGGGTCTATCGACTCAAGATTCCACTCGCTAAGAAGAAGATGGACTACTAAACAAATCATCCTCAATAACCATTTGGAACACCTAATCAGACCCAAAAATATTATTTGTTACAAGTCAGTAGTAAATTATCCTTGTGATGTTAATCATGACGATATTCTATTATTCATGGTATTGCAGTCCATGCTGGACTGGAAGCGAGAAAAAAACATAGAATGTGTCAGCTGCACTTCCTACCGGGCATGCTGTAAAAATCAGCTAAGGGATCTGAGGGTTTAAGTGTATTGTAATTTAGATGATGGGCTGACAATCTTAAATAACCCTTAAAACTTTGTCAGACGTGGCGGAACGACCTTTGATTAGCTTGTTATTAGAATTAAAGGCGTAACTGCCTCCGTGGTCTAGTGGCTAGTGCCATGGACTCCTGATCCGGAGGTCCTGGGTTCGATTCCCAGGGGGGAAACACAAAGTTGATATTTGAAAATTTATCCCTTTGTGATTTTTTCCCCAGTTTGGTTAGGATATTGCAGGCTAAATCACCTGATTGTCCGAAAAATAAAAAGATTTCGTGCTTCGGAGGGCACGTTAAGCCGTCGGTCCCGGTCGCTGTCTTTGATAGTGGTCGTTACTCAAACCATGTCAGAGGCCTGATAGTTGTGCTACTAGGCGGTTTAAAAACTCTAACACCAGGGTTCATCGGGGCGATAGACTCGATACCCACTCGACAGAAGAAGAAGAAGGCGTGACTATATGTACTTACATACATGTATGTATGTTTTCCAGTCAGGCAACCGACAAGACTTAAATAAATTATGATGATGATGTCTGGCAATCACACATTTTGTATTTTTTTTATAACGTACAGGAACTAGTAGACAAATCCATATATCGGTATTCGTGACCGCGTGTATAATCCTACAGTCTAAACTCTATCCAATTTAACGTCTGACTAGGACACTAATTAGATTTATAACATTACTTAACGGCAAAGAGGCTATGTCAATAGTCTGAATGATCAATTAGGGCACCAGAAATCGAGAAAAGTGAGTTTTACAATTTTTAAAGAGTATTGCTTTGTATTCTGTTGTAAAGTTTTCTAGATAAACAATTGACCTCCTCAGCGTGTGATATGTTTTGCGTACTATACTAACTACTGAGAAAATATCGGAACAACCGAAACAAATGTGATATCACCTTACTTGCACGACAATCAGGTGATACACAGATTAGCCTGACTAAACTGGGATGAATTTCATACATACATACGTATACAATCACGCCTTTATCCCTAATGGGGTAGGCAGAGCGTAAACGACCTAAAGAAAGGTCGTTCCGCCACATTTAACAAAGTTTTGAGGGTTATTTAAGATAGATTTGTAGATACATTTCTGTAGTGACAGGTTGTCAGCCCATCGCCTAAATTACAATATACTGAAACCCAATCAAGTTCACACAGAGGTTATATCTCCTATATATCCCTCCAATCACAATCCCTCCATAGCAGAAATAGAACCGATGTATTCAATTCGAGAGGCCAAGTCTCAGACTACAAAACAGATGCATGTGAATGGTATAATTTTTATTTGAAACCCAAGAAACTTTCAAATGAACGAACGCCAATTCCAGAATGGTACAATAACAAATGTTGGCTTCTTTCTACGTATAAGTAATGCAAGAGATGATTGAATAGAAAATACTTTGTTATTCTCGGCAAATCGGAAAATTGCAGCAAAAGACCTTGATACCTAATAGCACTACTTATCGAAGTAGAGGTTTAAAAAACTTCAGACTTGTTACTATGACTTTGTGTTTTTGCAAGCAAAGCTACTGCAATACTTCATCATTAAAACCTTTAGCTCTCAATAAAATTGCTGGAATTTAATAATGATAGAACAACATTTATTCAAGATAGGAAAATCATCATTCTTGTTTAAGAAGTTGAAAATGCTCAAGGAGTGAAAACGATAATAGTAAAATTATATTTTTGTATCTTCACCCACCAGGAATCAAATCCACACTGAGAAAAAAAAGTCATTACTTACAGAAAACATACATACATACATAAATCACGCCTTTATCCCTTACGGGGTAGGCAGAGCGATTAACGCCTCGTAAAAGGCGATTTCGCCACGTCTGACAAAAATTGCGGGCAATTTTAGATTGTAATATGTATTGCTATAGTGACAGGTTGTCAGCCCATCGCCTAAATTACAATACACTGTAACCCTCGAGTCCCTTTTGCTGACTTCAACAGCATGCCCGGGAGGAAGGGCAGCTGGAACTGTTTTTCTATCTCTCCTAGTCCAGCATGGAAGAAACGAACTCAAACTTCTTTTTTGTTCTCCCATACGTATGAGAAGGCAAATAGCATTCGCCCATGCAGCCTAGTCTTCACTTCATAGGAGCCAAGTCTTTTTTGTTAGTCGATTTCTTATGTCAACAACAAACATCAAGTAACTCGACAATTCGCTGTCTCATCCCGAGCTCAAGAAATAGAACAAGAGAGTATGAGAATGTGTCGCGTTATTGTCGCTAGTCACAAGGCTTTCGGGCTTATGGTGATGACAACGTTGATGGTTATTAGGCTTCTGCGGCCAAGTAGTATTCGCTTTCGGTTCTCGATCTAAACTGCTTGGGTTTGATTTCCATTGATTACAAATCATGCAGGTTGAATCATCTGATTTCTGTCAAGAAAGAGCAAGACAAGCCGTCCAGGACGCTTTCAATTATAAATATATATGTGCATACATACATATAATCACGCATTTATCCCCGAAGGGGTAGGCAGAGCTTCAAGACTTTAACAAAGGTCGTTCCGCCACGTGCGACAAAATTTTGAAGGGTTATTTAAGATAGATTTGTAGGTACATTGCTGTAGTGACAGGTTGTCAGCCCATCGCCTAAATTACAATATACTGAAACCCTCGGATCCCTCAGCTGGTTGTAAAAGGTCAAAAATGTGATTTATAAACTCTGAAACTATCAGCTCATGATGTCGTTCTGAAGGTCTTTCGCCACTTCACAATCCAGTTGACAGAAGAAAAAGATTTTCCATTATCTTTCTGGATCCTAGTGTCAAACATAGAATGTGCCAGCTGCATTTCTTCCTTAGGATGCTGTAAAAATCACCTAAAGGATCCGAGGGTTTCAGTATATTGCAATTAAGACGATGGGCTGACAACCTGTCACTACAGCAATATACCTACAAATCTATCTTAAATCTCTATTGTCAGACATGGGGAAACGACTTTTGTTTAGGTCGTTTACGCTCTGCCTACGCCATTAGGGATAAAGGCGTGATTATGTATGTATGTATCCTAGTGTCACAAGAAATGAATTTAAAGTGAGCATTTATTGTCGTAAGCCACGAGGCTTTTGGGCTTATGGTGATGACGAGGATAAGGGTGCTTGCAGATGACAACGTAAACAATTATCAAGGCTTTGAAGGTGTAGGAACAATGTCTAATGAGTTTATACCACGTTTACATTAGAGTATTCACTTTAAGTACCTTCGTGTTATTAAACATACTCTACCTTTTTGAACCGTCTCGTAATAGTAACCTAGGGCCCGTATTTATGTAATCAGCACTTGGGATTGCAAAAATGACATTTCAGTACAAAATGTCCTGTCAAATCCAGACTTAATATTGCTCTCAATCTTGAGATAGCTGTATTAATACTAGATAGTTTAGAATAATTAACCACATTACGAGTATGTCTTTTAGTGAATCATTACGTGCAAATAAATTACCTACTTAGGTATCGATATTAAAAGAGCTGATACTAGAGTATCTCATAGTACAATATAAGTATCTTAAAAAAAACTTGGTTAATTTGATCAAGGAACTTGTTTACATACGAGCACATCGGAAACACACGGATCCTTTAGCTAGAATTTACAGCATGCCTGGGAGGAAATGCAGCGGGCATATTCTATGTTTCTCTCTCGCTTCCAGTCCAGCATAGAAGAGAAAATATCCTCCTACAATATTGATTACGTGTCTATGTAAAAGTAATTAAATAATCCACCACAGCATAATCACAGTCTGTTATTTAGGTAATAAAATATAATACGGTATCCAATTACCTTTGATACCTTCAAACATGTAAAAAGAGCCCAATGGCGGTAGCTTATTTCTATGAGGATAAGTATTACAACATTTTTTATAATGAGTTTTTATAATAATATTTTCTTTTTCCCTAATTATACCAACCTGAATCTCGTTAATTAAAATTACAAATCTTAAATTCGTATACTCTGAATTATTTATTTCCATTAAAAGTTTGAAATACTGTTTTTTTTATAGATATATACATACATATAATCACGCCTTTAGAGGTATGGGATATGGGGTAGGCAGAGCGTAAACTGCCTAAAAAAGGTTATTCTGCCACATCTGAAAAAGTATTGAGGGTTATTAAGGATAGATTTGTAAGTATTGCTGTAGTCACAGTTTGTCAGCCCATCGCCTAAATTACAATATACTGAAACCGTCGGATCCTTTAGCTGGTTTCTACATTATCCCCGGAAGGAAATGTAGCTGGCACATTCTATGTTTTTCTCTCACTCCCAGACCAGCATTGAAGAATAAGAATAAACTTTTGATTATGCAATAAAATTGTTTTTTTTTAGTACAGTTTGACCATTGCTTCTTCTGCAATGTTCCATACTGGACTGGGAGAGAAAGAAAAACATAGAATGTTCCAGTTGCCCTTCCTCCCGGGCATGCTGTAGAAGTCAGCAAAAGGGATTCGAGGGTTACAGTGTATTGTAATTTAGGCGATAGGCTGACAACCTGTCACTACAGCAATACACATTACATTACAATCTAAAATTGCCCTCAATTTATGTCAGTCGTGGCAAAAGCGCCTTTTAGGAGGCGTTTTACGCTCTGCCTACTCCGTAAGGGATAAAGGCGTGATTTTATGTATGTATGTATGTTGACCATTGCGGAATTCGGTACACCAATGGCTTCACTACTAAAATCTACGACATTAACCGGGACCAAAGGCTTAAGGTGCCTTCCGAGTCATGGAAACGCTCGAATTGTTATACCACTACTGGTCAATATGCAGTACATAATATTATTTATAAACATTTTGATTTATTGGTCGTCTTTCATAGTGGTCAAATTGGTTAAAAAGAGTACAAACTAAACCAAAAGACATTTAGCTTTAAAGACACTACACTCCGAAATGAAAATGATTATGTTTTTGTGACATAACAAAAAAAAACAAATACAAAATAACGCCCTCACCCTGAGGCCAAAAATAAATTACAAAGGTGGACCGGACCTACCACAAACCTACCTGTGACAGCAAACAGTTAAAATATTTATAAACGATCTTGTTCGCCAACTTACATACATACATACATAAAATCACGCCTCTATCCCTTACGGGGTAGGCAGAGCGATAAACGCCCCGTAAAAGGCGCTTCCGCCACGTCTGACAACAATTGAGGGCAATTTAGATTGAAAAGTGTATTGCTATAGTGACAGGTTGTCAGCCCATCGCCTAAATTACAATACACTGTAACCCTCGAGTACCTTTTGCTGACTTCTACAGCATGCCCGGGAGGAAGGGCAGCTGGAACATGCTATGTTTTTCTATCTCTCCCAGTCCAGCATGGAAGATTCGCCAACTTGTCTGTCTTATTTAAGGTATTAGCCGGGTGTAAGGGATAGCAAATCCGCAAACTGATAGGGGTTGCTCAGTCAACAAAACTGAATAACGTTCACCAGGAAAATCTTTCAGGAGATGAAAAAAAATTACCTTCCCATACAAAATTGATCAGACAATTTGTATGGAATAGCAAAATTTTTTTTTCACTTCCTGAAAGAAATTCCTGGTGGTAGTTTTTCAGTTTCGTTGACTAAGCAACCTCTATCGGTTTGCGGGACGCTGTCTCTTACACCCTGTATTGTCAAAAGATCAGAGGACTATTTGGAAAAGGGAGGACTGATGGTAATAAAGTAAACTAAAGTAACTAAAGCGGAAATGGAAGCCAAACACCATACTAGTCTGCGTAACGTTGCCCTCAGTAAACTCCGGAAACCTCACACCGCGCCGTCTTACCCCGTATCCGGTTTCTCTTAGTAAACATGGCGCCAGTTCCGGTTAGGATACTTGTATAAAATGTTTCGGGAAATCTGAAGCGTAAGGGATCAAAAGAACGCTTTAAATATTCGCCTTTGATTGTATTTCTAAAAATAGATGGTCAAATTTTATTCAGTGGCTCAAGACTATGATGCTCTTAGAAGAATTTCGATTAGTATTATGTGTGTACCTATAACTTGTAACAGAATGGGTATATGCACCGGAAAGGATATATTAAGATTTCTTCCATGCTGGACTGGGAGAGATAGAAAAACATAGAATGTTCCAGCTGCCCTTCCTCCCGGGCATGCTGTAAAAGACAGCAAAAGGGATTCGAGGGTTACAGTGTATTTTAATTTAGGCGATGGGCTGACAACCTGTCACTACAGCAATACACATTACAATCTAAAATTGCCCTCAATTTATGTCAGACGTGACGAAAGCGCCTTTTAGGAGGCGTTTTACGCTCTGCCTACCCCGTAAGGGATAAAGGCGTGATTTTATGTATGTATGTATGTAAGGATATAAACCAGCCCATGAAACTGAACAACTTTCCCAAAGGAACATAGGTCAAAATAAGAAATAGAAAGGTTGACCTTCCACACAAAATGCATTAGCTGATATCGGGTTTAGTATGGGGGAGTCGAACTTTTTTTATCGTTTTTCTACCTGTTCCTTCTGGAAAGTTGTTCAGTTTCATTGGCTGGTTCATATCCTTTCGGGTTCATATACCCTTTCTGTTACACGTTGTATACGCATAATTTCTATTAGTATAAGTGTACTATTTAATATAAAAGAAAGAAAATAATAAAAAGGTTTCTGGCAGGACTTGAACCTGCGTCTCTGGAATGCCTGACCTTACTCTACCAACTGAGCTACAAAAACAGTAGATGGAGTGACGAATTTATCACAGTCTTTCTTATGTACACGTCATAGTGACGTTAGCGACATCTTGCCATGTAGTTTCAAGATTTTTTATTTTCATGAAAGAAATACACGTACGAATACGTATATAATCACGCCTTTATCCTTAATAGGGTAGGCAGAGCGTAAACTAACTAAACAAAGGTCAACCCGCCATGTCTGATAAATTTTTGAGGGTTATTAAAGATAGATTAGTAGGTATATTGCTGTAGAGACAGGTCGTCAGCCCATCGCCTAAATTGCAATATACATAAACCCTCGGATCTCTTAGCTGGTTTTTACAGTATACTCGGGAGGAAATGCAGCTGGCACATTCTATGTTTTTCTCTCGCTCCCAGTCTATCACACTATTTTCATTATATGGAAAGTTAGTCTTTCGTATGCGCATTTCGGTTCGACCGGTTCAAAAATACGACTGCACAGGTCTAAAATTCTTAAAAATAAGTATACTATCGTCACACACACACGTATACGTGTGTTTACACAATACAACTAGTTTATCCCACTTCCTGTATAACTTGATCTTGTTTGTAGTTTGATACGGGAACTCTGCTTGTTATGTCATATGAGAAATGACCCGAAGTGAATCCTTCGTACTCCTCCTGTCAACATTGCGACTCAAGTTTGTGACGTCAAACATTTCTGCGTCCTCAACTACCTGTGCAGACGTATTTTTGAACCGGTTGAACCGAAGTGCGTATACGAAAGATTACCTTTCGAATGGCAATTTATATGAAAATCGCATGCGAAAGTTACTCTTTTTACGGCTCCTGTAAAGTATCCATATTCTAGATATCGAGATTCGAGATGCAATTGTTTACTTCCATGCTGAACTGGGAGAGATAGAAAAACATAGAATGTTCCAGCTGCCCTTCCTCTCGGGCTTGCTGTAGAAGTCAGCAAAAGGGACTCGAGGGTTACAGTGTATTGTAATTTAGGCGATGGGCTGACAACCTGTCACTATGGCAATACACATTACAATCCAAAATTACCCTCATTTTTTGTCAGACGTGGCGAAAGCGCTTTTTACGAGGCGGTTAAAGCTCTGCCTACCCCGTAAGGGATAAAGGCGTGATTTTATGTATGTATGTATGAGATGCAATTGTCACTTTATTTCCCTTACTAATTAATCTTACTTCTTCTTCTAGCTGTGATATGAAGCGGTTTAAAAACTTTGGACCTGGGTTCATTGAGTAAATCTACTTGAAACACATACGATAAGAAGAAGAAGACTACTAAATCCATTAAACATGTGTGTGTATGAGATATTTTATTAACTTTCATACATACATACATATAATCACGCCTTTATCCCTAATGGGGTAGGCAGAGCGTCTAAACAAAGGTCGCTTCGCCACGACTGACAAAGTTTTGAGGGTTATTCAAGATGGATTTGTACGTATATCGCTGTAGTGACAGGTTGTCAGCCCATCGCCTAAATTGCAATATACTGAAACTCTCAGATCCCTTAGCTGGTTCTTACAGCATGCCCGGGAGGAAATGCAGCTGGCACATTCTATGTTTTTCTCTCGCTCCCAGTCCAGCTTGGAAGTATTATTAACTTTCACCTTGTACCTATTCGTTACTATAGTAGATTTTATGACAAGTGCACAAATAATGTCATTCTTGGCCTGGGGCTGATGTAAAGTCGAGGACAAAGTTTGTGCACGAGTTATAAACTCTACTTTTCTCTTCAATTGCGAGGAAAATTGAGGGAATTTTACATAAATATTGTAAACTAAACAATTCATTCTCACCTTTTAATTTTTTTAATCTTTCGACATGAAATATTAGCGGCTGCAGTAAAATTAATTTTGTAATAATAAATTAAATAAACTATTGTACTTGTAATTTGTCATAAAAAACAACAAGGGCAAATAATTTAAAGAAAATATTATAAAATAACAAGTTCTATCTATGAACTTCTTATGCATTTATGAGTCTATGCCCTTGTGCAAAAATAAACAATTTTGTACAGCCTACAATCTGCACGCTACAAATAGCACTTTCGTAGCATGAAAAGTAAAAAAAAGTACTGTCATGACTCTATCATGTTCTCGAAATATAGTAACAAATTTTACGAATGGTCTATTGTCAACTCGAAGCGCAATATACCTATTTGAGCGCAATGCGCCTGAATTTTGTTTGTTGACGGAGCTTAACCGGCAATATCCGTCGACATTGTATCTCTGATGTTCCGCGAGATTGGAAACACAACACGGTTCATGTTATAAATTTGACCCGGTTCACATTTTACTTGTTACTAGGATATTTTGTTTTCTTTCTGTCATTGATATTTTTGCAACTTTTTTATTACAAATGCTCTTTACTCTAGACAAGGTCAGGGATGGCAGTGATATTTATAAAGTTGTCTTAAGATTAAGAGTAAAATTAAGTATGGATTTGACATGTCATATTGTACTACATACATACATATAATCACGCCTTTATCCCTAATGGAGTAGGCAGAGCGTAAACGACCTAAACAGAGGCTGTTCCGCCGCGTCTGACAAAGTCTATTCATATTGTACTGAAATGACATTTATGAGAGGAACTCAAACAAGCTGTCAATCTCAAGTGCGGTTTAAAAATACGGGCCTTAGAGTTGATATGCGATGGATAGAGCTCACCCAGAATATGCCTGTTATGGAACTGGAACTCTCACGCATTTTTTGAGTACTTAATACATACATACATATATTCACGCCTTTATCCCCAATGGGGTAAGCAGAGCGTAAACGACCTAAACAAGGGTCGTTCCGCCACGTCTGACAAAGTTAAGAGGGTTATTTAACATAGATTATTCATTGATTGATTGATCACTTGTGCACTCTCACTACCGTAGTTCAGCTGGAAGAGATTTCTTTTTAGAGATAAGCTGTACCTGTTGTGCTATTGTTTTTTTATATTTGTGTCCTATGTATGTTTATGTGTGCAATAAGTTGTTAAATAAATAAATAGATTTGTGGGTATATTGCTGTAGTGACAGGTTGTCAGCCTATTGCCTAAATTACAATTACTGAAGCCCTCGGATCCCTTAGCTGGTTTTTACAGCAGGAAATGCAGCTGGCACGTTGTGTGTTTTTCTATCGCTCCCAGTCAAGATTTATACTAAACTAGCTGACCCGGCGAACTTTGTTCCGCCTTAGACGCCATAAATGAGTAGATTTTTGATTTTATTAAGTTAATTGTTTTATTATATAAAGTTGTCAGGTTGATCTAGCTGACCCGATAGTTATGACTATTTTTTTCATCCCCTTTGACTATATTTATCAATAAAATAAGATTGACAGAAGAATCCGTTTTAAACGTCATTTTTTTTTTCATCCTCTTTGACTATATTTGCAGCACGCATTCAGTCAATTCTATGTCAAATGTCTTAAGGTTACATTAAAAAAGTTTAATACTTTTATATGGTGGTTAAGTAATTTAAAATTTTCTTATTTTCCGCGCAATTTCCTTATTTTTTTCTTTCATAAGAACCTTCTCCTGATAATAACGAACAGAACAAAAAAAGAATTAGCTAAATCTGTCCAGCCGTTCAGGCGTGATGCCGTGACCAAGGGAAATAGGGATTCATTTTTATATATATAGATAGATAGATTAATCTTTAATTTACACTTAGTTACTCCTCCGTTCAACTCCAGACTCCTACCATCTTTCTCAATAACTCATCATCATCTCCCAAGCCTTATCCCGTATTTCAGGGGGTCAGCTACCTAGTCTAGGGGATTGAACGAAGGTACTGGTTTTTACACAGAGCGACTGCCATCTAACCTCCGAAACTCAGAAGGGAAATCAAACCCAATCCTACATTAGGTTAGACTTTTTGACCCGCTAATGCTTAGCACTGGCCTCTGAAATGGTTTAATTACTAACATCTACGGTATTAAACGATATTAATCGGAACGAACGGCTTAACGTGCTTTCCGAAGCACGAATAAACGTACATATGACATCCGGAAACCGAACACATTGGTACGTGGTGAGATTCGAACCACGACCTCCCCGCTAAGGAGGCAGCGGCCCTATCCACTTCACTATCGGGCTTATTTTCAATAACAATAGGTAGCTATATATTACCCTGAATATAACCTGAATCTGCCACTCGATCCGCTTCGAAAGGCACTAACAGACCTGACGTGACCAGAAACGAAAATTAATGATCCTTCACTCTATACCTAAACTAACTGCCTCCGTGGTCTAGTGGCTAGTGCCATGGACTCCCGATCCGGAGGTCCTGGGTTCGATTCCCAGGGGGGAAACACAAAAGTTGATATTTGAGAATTTATCACTTTGTGAATTTGTCCCCAGTTTGGTTAGGACATTGCAGGCTGAATCACCTGATTGTCCGAAAAAGAAAAAGGTTTCGTGCTTCGGAGGGCACGTTAAGCCGTCGGTCCCGGTCGCTGTCTTTGATAGTGGTCGTTACTCAAAACCATGTCAGAGGCCTGATAGTTGTGCTACTAGGCGGTTTAAAAACTCTGACACCAGGGTTCATTGGGTCGATAGACTCGATACCCACTCGATAGAAGAAGAAGAAGTAGTTAGAATGTTGTGATAAAGATAGATATGAATAAATTTTTTAAGACAAAGTTACTCGTATGTTTATGTTCACGAAATCTTTTCCTTTTAGAACAATCAGGTAAATCAGCCTGCCTTGTCCTAACCAAACTGGAGAAAAATTCACAAAGTGATAAATTCTCAAATATCAAGTTTATGTTTTTTCACCTCCGTATCGGGAGTCCTTGGTACTAGACATTAGACCACATTCTAACCATATACCTATTAATTTTATCTATTATTCCGATCTGCAGTTTTGCGAAGTGAATGTGCTATTTTCAGACTCCTTGAAATATGAAACTATTTATACAGCCTCAAACAAAATGTAGCGACGATACTAGATTTCTTCCATGCTGGACTGGGAGCGAAAGAAAAACGTAGAATGTGCCAGCTGCATTTCCTACCGGGAATGCTGTGAATGAAAACCACCTTAGGAGTCCGAAGGTTTCAGTATATTGCAATTTAGGCGGTGGGCTGACAACCTGTCACTACAGCAATACCTACAAATCTATCTTAACTAACCCTCAAAACTTTGTCAGACGAGGCAGAACAACAACTATTGAGGTCGTTTACGGTCTGCCTGCCTAGATACAAGCGTGATTATATGTATGTATACTAGCCAAGTGGCACCCTCAGTAGTAAAAAAAACATAATTCAGTCAAAACGCAGTGAATTGAAAAAGCGGTCCAACAGAGTCAAATTATAGTAATTAAGTTAAGACACAACATTATAAATTAGTGATTCATAGCTCGTTACAAGAAGTTAAACCACCAACGGCAATTTTTCTTCCTGTTACTACAACAAACTATGAATCGCTAATTAAAAGATTCTAAATATTCGATTCACTGCGTATTGTGTAAATTATGTTTTTTTTTACTTATAGGCTTCACTTGGATAGTATCGAAATCATTAACCCTTTGTTATTGTATTTTAAATAGAGAGTAAACGATAACGGTTATATAATTTGTTCCAGTTAAACAAATTAAAGTTCAATTTTCATAATAGTTCAAGTACCACAATTTTATTGCTCAATGGCGTGATCACCTTACAAAATTAAACATTAGGTCATTCAAATTTGCTTACCTATACAGTAAAGTTGAATTTAGTCGGGCTAAGTTTCCTAGTCATCATAATAATATAGCCACAGACTGAAACCTAAATGGAGCAACACACAGGCGTCACTTACTGCGCGCAAGGTTGCGCTCATAACGCTGGCAATGCTTTTTGCATCGCCTACAACCTACAACCTACGTAGAGCGTCAGATGACGCATTATGTGTTGTATGCAATGCAAAAAGCATTAACAGGGTTTTGAACGCAACCTTGCGCGCACAAAGTGACGCCTGTGTAAAATAGTTTATTAATGTAAAAATTCTGGGTTCACCTGCCTTACGTGTCACTGTTGTCAAGCCTTGCTGTGTTAGCATGGCTTTGTATCCGTCCATCAAAGTGTAGTGAATAGATCGCGAATAGGTAGAAAAAGGGACCTTTTTAGTTTTTATTCATAAATTCGTCTCATATTAAATATAATATTTAAAAAAAAAAAACTGTAAACACCAGCTAAGGGATCCGAGGATTTCAGTATATCGTAATTTAGGCAATGGGCTGACAACCGGTCACTACAGCAACATGCCTACCAATCTATCTTAAATAACCCTGAAAACTTTGTCAGACGTGGAGGAACGACCTTTGTTCGGGTCGTTTACGCTCTGCCTACCCCATTAGGGATAAAGGCGTGATTATATGTATATATGTATGTTAAATATAATATCCATGATATTAAATTAAGTCTACACTTTCACATTAACCTACATAACTGCTCAGCCTGTATAATTTCTCCGCTAAGAAGAATATCAGATTTCTGCCTCAATTTAGCGAAAATCCTTCACGCCCGCTGAATTCATATCCTGTGAAATAGAAATTCTTTACCCGCATTGGAATTTCAGCCTTGGCATGATTGCTCACTTACTCGATATAGAATAAGCCCATTCATCGAGGTGCTTTCGAGCGGTTTTCTTCCGGCAATAAAGTATGTGATTTCCAATAGATTCTGCCAATAGATACGTTTTTTGAACCTGAGGGTCGAAAAGAACATTGTGGATTATGAATATGATTACACCATGAAAGGAATGACTAAGTTCCTGAGGTTTTCTACAATATACATACGTACATAAAATCACGTCTTTATCCCTAATGGGGTAGGCAGAGCAAAAACGACCTAAACAAAGGTCATTCCGCCACGTCTGACAAGTTTTGAGGGTTACATACAGATTACTACAGAGTAAGCATCTGATTATGATGTACTATATTGCTATAGTGACAGGTTGTCAGCCCATCGCCTAAAATTGCAATACACCCTCGAGTCCCTTAGCTGGCTTATACAGCATGCCCGGGAGGAGATGCAGCTGGCACATTCTATGTTTTTCTATCACTCCCAGTCCAGCATGGAAGCAATATACACAATATTCTACAATATACATCTCCTAAAAGGTCGTGCATAACTTCCATGCTGGCCTGAGAGCGAGAGAAAAACGTACGTGCATTTCCTCTCGGGCTTGCTGTAAAAACCAGCTAAGGGATCGGAGGGTTTTAGTTTATTGTAATTTAGGCGATTGGCTGACAACCTGTCACTACAGCAGAATACCTACAAAACTATCTTATAAACCCTCATAACTTTGTCAGACATGGAGACTTTGTCGACCTTTGTTTACGACGTTTACGCTCTGCCTACCCCTTTAAGGATAAAGGCGTGATTATATGTATGTACGTGTGTAAAAGGTTGTGAATTATTTTATGGGCTCTTCTTCTTCTTCTTCTGTCGAGTGGGTATCGAGTCTATGGACCCGATGAACCCTGGTGTCAAAGTTTTTAAACCGCCTAGTAGCACAACTATCAGGCCTCTGACATGGTTTGAGTAACGACCACTATCAAAGACAGCGACCGGGACCGACGGCTTAATGTGCCCACCGAAGCACGAAATCTTTTTCTTTTCGGACAATCAGGTGATTCAGCCTGCAATGTCCTACCCAAACTGGGGAAAAATTCACAAAGTGATAAATTCTCAAATATCAACTTTGTGTTTTACCCCCTGGGAATCGAACCCAGGACCTTCGGATCGGGAGTCCATGGCACTAGCCACTAGACCACGGAGGCAGTTTTATGGGTTCTGGAACGCGTATTTGATGCCTCTTGTGTTACAGGCGTTTATAGAAAACGTTGACCACTTTACATCAGACATGCATGCGGATGTTTCTTTATCACTTCGTTAACGTAAATAGGAGAACATTAAAATAAATGTGTATGAGTAAATGTAGATAGTATAGAATATAATATAAAAACGTTTATTCATGAAACAATACAAAACTCAACATATATAAAGTAGACTTATGAAACATGAAAACATAAAAAAATAAAAATATTGTATGCTCTGATCTGTATTGCACAAGAAATGGAGCTGACTCAGCATTTGTTACAAGTTATATCTATAACCAGTAACACTGATATTCTATCAGCACCATAATACAGAATATAATAATACAATACAAAATCTTAAATTTAAAATACATACTATAAAAACACTACAATATTAAATATAATTAAACTACTTAGTACGCACTTTAGGCGACAAAAACGGCTCGCGTTTCACGGAAGGACGATAGCGCCTGAATACGACTCCCTCTGGCCAGAAATCACCTTTCAGAAACTCTCCTATAGATTATCCTCAATAAGCTTTAAAATTAATTTTGTTCTGTAACGATCAGTGGCTCTCGAGAGAAGTAAGTAGTATTCATCTTTGAAATGTAAAAATGTTACTTTTTAGCCGTGTCTTCGATAATCTCTTTTTCCTTTTAGCTTTATTATCTTCTCAACCGTGAGAATCTCGTTTTTCCATTTAAATTTATGACTGAAGGCTCTAAGTATTTGACTGCTAATTAATTCCTATTGAATTCTTTTTTATGTCACTTATTTTTGTAATTTACCCAGAGTTGAACCAGTTGAACTCAGTGGAGCGTGGAAAATATTCTTTTCCTTTTCATCACTCGTGAAAATATAATCCAATTATCCATAGGAAATATCTATTATTATTAAACATAAAACACAGTGCATAAATTGCGCGGGCACAGCGCATTGATGATTTTAAGCCCATCCAAAGTTGTACTTCTTTTTCTGTCGAGTGGGTATCGAGTCTATGGACCCGATGAACCCTGGTGTCAGAGTTTTTAAACCGCCTAGTAGCACAACTATCAGGCCTATGACATGGTTTGTGTAACGACCACTAAGACAGCAACCGGGACCGACGGCTTAACGTGCCCTCCGAAGCACGATATCTTATTCTTTTTCGGACTATCAGGTGATTCAGCCTGCAATGTCCTAACCAACCCCTGGGAATCGAACCTAAGACCTCCGGGTCGGGAGTCCATGGCACTAGCCACTAGACCACGGAGGCAGTTGTACTAAACTACTAGTATAGTATTATATTATCTGTGACTAAACGTAGCACAAAAACGTACATATCTATGTGGGATTGAATGTCTATGGTGAATGATCTATTTCCGAACGATGAAGTATAATAGTTTTTAGACGAAGATGTGTGAAAGAGTGAGCGCATGAGTATGAAAAAAGAGTCTGGATTGAGCTGGTCATCGCGACGGATGGTAAGGTTATGTGAAGAACAAGAATAAAGAAGTATATTTCAAGCTAAAGAGTGTTTCCTTGCCTCCGTGCCGGCCCCTCATCCTACATCTATGTTTAGATTTTGCAGAACAAGCTAGCGCCCAAAACTTTTAAATTAATTTCATTCAGGAACTGCTCTTGATATATTGATACAATACAATTACTTTATTGCACATATACAACACATTGTACAGGAACAAACATTACAAAACAAACAGAGTAGAATTAGGCGGCCTTATTGCTAGGGCAGCTATCTCTGCCACGCAACCTTTGGGTAAAGGAGTAGTTTACTAATATTATGCGGGACAGTGCAGTTTTCTTCCATGCTGGACTGGGAGAGATAGAAAAACATAGAATGTTCCAGCTGCCCTTCCTCCCGGGCATGCTGTAGAAGTCAGCAAAAGGGAAAAAAAAAAAAAAAGGGATTCGAGGGTCACAGTGTATTGTAATTTAGGCAATGGGCTGACAACCTATCACTATGGCAATATACGTACAAATCGATCTTAATTAACCCTCAAAACTTTGTCAGACGTGGCGGAACGACCTTTGTTCAGGTCGTTTACGCTCTGCCTACCCCGTTAGGGATAAAGGCGTGATTATATGTATGTATGTATGCAGTGCAGTTTTCTATTGTTGATATTGGTAATTTATTTGTCAATGGTATAAGTATTTATTTATTTAAGGTGATTCCTAACGTCAACTGGTTGTTTATAAGAGCTTATTTCTCCTTAATGAATCGTTGGGAAATTCTATAAAAATATTCATCTAAGAAATTAGTTCATGACCTTAAATTGCCACATTTAAAAATATTCTAGTTCATAAATAAGCATGAAGTAAAGCTGTTTTTATCAGTAACTTTATTAGGAGCGCTTTGACAGTTCCTTCGAGAAATTATTCGGATTATGATTATCTAAATTCGTAAAATAGCTTTATTTTTAATCCGACTCGTAGTACTTATGGAATTAGCTTTATCGAGCGTTTTTCGCGCATTTTAGATGGGGCCACGGTCGTAACCGCCACAAGGAAGCGCGCTCTGATTTGAACGATAATTTAAGGCATTACGTCTTAAAATCTACCTGCTCATCTGCCGTTGGGATACACCTTAACCTGTTTTCAGCACGTATACAAGATAAATACCTATTTAACTCCAAAAACAGCAAATAGTAACTATTTGAATAACCTCCAGTATCAGATGATACTGTTGTAGACACAACTTTTCAATTTGGCGTGAACCGCATCAATCTGTCGTATCCATAACAGTTTAACGCTCATAAAAACAGAGTGTCGAAGGGTTTGGTTTGATAGGCAAGACGGTCGCAAATATTTTACGAGATTAGACTAGAATAAAAGTAAATGTGGACAGACTCTTCTAGGTGTTTATGTTTACTTAAGTACTACCGTAAGTCAGCTGGAAGAGATTTCTTTTTAGAGATATGCGGTGCCTGTTGTGCTATTGTTTTTTATGTTTGTGTCCTATCCTATGTGCAATAAACTTTTTAATAAATAAATAAATGGTGTAAAATGATTGCTGGTCAAACTTTAGGGCATGAACCCTTCATGAACCTGTCAATGACACTAAATAACTTTCCCCAAACCAACATGGTCGAAATATTATACAAGGGGTAAGGGACAGCGTCCCGCAAACTGATAGAGGTTGATCAGTCAACGGTAATGAACAACATTCATAGGGAAATTCTTTCAGGAGATGAAAATAAAAGGCTTTTCCATACAAAATTACCTCCTCGATCAGACAGTTTGTATGCAAAAGCAATAATGGATAGTTGTTCAGTTGCGATCATTTAAGGGATCCGAGGCTTTCAGTATATTGCAATTTAGGCGATGGGCTGACAACCTGTCACTACAGCAGTATACTGCGCAACCCTAATCAATTTGCGGGGCGCTGACTTTTACACCCGGTATGAAGTAAAAAAAACATATACAAAAGGTGCCGCCAGCTGATTAAGGGAAAGTTTTTCAGTTACATGGGCAGCGTTCATACAATTTGTCAGCCATTTTTTTTACCCAGTTTTTAAGCAAAAGTCAGCAGGCTTAAAAATGGCTGTTAGTTAATTACGTAAACAGTCGAAAGTTTCATCATATGTAATAGAAAGTTCATAAAAAATTAAACCAACTAGACAAATGTAGCTCTTTCTGTGAGTAAATTTCAGTACCAGTTTTTTGAGTCTACGAGTATTGTGATATCCTCAATAGTTCATTAAAAGTAGTCTACCACGCCCTATCTTCAATTTATTCTAGTCTACATTTACGACGACTCCGGTGTCTTATTGCAATAAAAGAAAGATAAAATTGGTGAGAGTCTATCGTTGGGTCAAGCTCGCTAAAATAAGCTCGAGAGGAAATGCAACTGGCACATTCAATGATTTTATCTCGCTCCCAGTCCAGAATGGAAGAAAATATCGCTAAAATCTTTTGGATTAACTTACCTATACAGGGTGTTAATTATTTTTTAGATTTAGGGGGTACTTCAGGAACGTAAAAGGAGCCTATAAAAAATATTTAATAACAACTTTATAATCAACAAATAACAATAGTCAGTAGGTATTAAATTAGATCTGCGTCTGGCCGCACCGCTATAACCGATCCCGCGTGACGGACAATAAATCATGAACCCATTCCGCGCGACGCGCGAGTCGCTGTAACTAGTCGATAGTGACTCACGCAGGCTCGGTTATAGCCCGGCGGCCAGACGCAGCTCTTGAAATGATAATAAATACAGACTATTCCTTTTTTTATTTTTTGAGTTGGTTATTTTTTTTAATTATAGGCTCCTTTTACGTTACTGAAACACCACCTGAGCTATGGCACGCAATTAAATTTACACCCTGTATAGATTTGGATGACCTTACTAACTACCTATACGCCTTTTTGAAGATATGCCCTTCTTGTTGTTCAGTTAGTTCAGAACAGCATAGATTAGTGAGATTCAGTGCCAGCATCACATTTCGAAATGTTAGGGGGTTTTACCTGAATAGTATGATTTTATAAGTTGCGTGTGATATTTCTGTTCTTTTCTAATTCTTGTCCATCTATCTGAACACTTTGAACAGTTTAATTGCCATTTCGGCTTTACTTATACTTACTATACTGTGAATGATTGCTAAAAAATATATTTTTATAACTACAAATTAAGTTACATGCTGGACTGGGAGCGAGAGAAAAGTACAGAATGTGCCAGCTGCATTTCCTCCTGGGCATGCTGTTAAAACCAGCTAAGGGATCCAAGGGTTTCAGTATATTGCAATTTAGGCGATGGGTTGACAGCCTGTCACTTCAGCAATATACCTACAAATTTATCTTAAGCAACCCTCAAAACTTTATCAGACGTGGCGAAACGACCTTTGTTTAGGTCATTTACGCTCTGCCTACCCCATTAGGGATATACGTAATTAACTTACCTAAATTGTCAAGAAATAGTAAATTCTAGTTATATGATCTTATATTATTAACTTATGTAGGTGTGCATTCGTGAGTAGGCCTCCGTATAATTGCTTCCGTTTTTGTATACCATCCGAAACTTTCAGGTGTTCCAACCTCATCATAATTAATGAGATCCGGAGTAGGCTACGCAGCTCTATGCTCGCTCATAGGTAAGCATCATAGGCATATCTTTAGGTTAAGACAGAGATAGATATTTAATAATGAGTTTTTAAAGAAGAAAATAAATTCGTTGATTTTATATATACCCCTGCCAGGGATTATAATACCTGTCATAGAGAAAAACAGAGACAGAATAAGAGAGGGAATTATGCATTTCCATGTGCATTTATAAGCCCTTCTCTATGGTACCTTTATGACAGGTATTTATACTGCCTAGCAGGGGTAAACATAAAATCAACAAATTCCTTTTCTTCTTTAAAAACTCATTGGAATAAACTATACGCTCTTTTAACTATGATGGTTTTTGACAGTCATACATAAACAAATAGCAAAGTTAAAATGTAAACATAACCTGAACATAACATAGAAAATCTAGTTGAAATTGAAACCTATGATAATGTAACTTCTATCGAAAACTCTTAATTAAAAATTACTCCAACTATTTTACATAACCATGATAACTAAGTTATTGCGTTCTATATCCTGCATTTTTGCATGCACATTGCAAATGACTGTATGTTTCTTAGATTGGATTTTTAGATCTCTCTGTATTGGTGTACCTTGTTTTGTATCAAGTGTGTTAAGAGGCACACTAGATATTACAGGTATGATACTTAATGGAGTTGCTACTGGTCTTGTAATGTATATTATATACCAAGCAGTGGTCGATTATAATGTTTTAAATAATGTTCGTATAATGGGTTATAGTGAAAATGCTATGGAGATTGCGAGTTATATAAGTGACTTTCTGGAATCTATAAGTGTTAAGGTACATTGTGCAGCAAGATCTGTTGGATTGGAATCTACTCTTTATGCAATAGAAGCGCAATTTAAGGCGCTGGTTAAATATTTAGTAGAATTGGCAGAACATTTATATTGCTATTTGGATACAGCGCTTGATGATATAAGAAGGTGTTTGAAACAGTAAACAATGTTTGCCTTAATTAATTATTATTTATTTGCTTTAATTATTATTTATTTAATTATTTTTTTGAGAACGTTGTGCAATTGACTGAGAAACACTTTACAAGTTCTCCCAGGAATATTTAACCGGGGTGTAAGGGACATCGTATCGCTAACTGACAGGGGTTGCTCAGTCAACGAAACTGAACAACTATAAGCGAAACTTTTTTTTTAGGATGCAACAAAAAAAGAATGTACAAATTGTCAGATCTAGGTGGTAATTTTGTTTGGCAAGGTCTTTTCTTTTTTTACTTGCTGAACAAAAACCTGCTGGTTGTTGTTCAGTTTCGTTGACTGAGCAACCCCTATCAGTTTGCGGGACGCTGTCTCTTACACCCGGTATTATTAACAGAAACAATAAAATCAAAGCTTGGCCTGTGGCAAGGTTTTTCTTTTTATCACAACTTGATTGCAAACATTTAGGAAATACGAGTACCTATTACAACAAACATACATATAATAACGCCTTTATCCCTAATGGGTTAGGCAGAGCGTAAACGGCCTATACGTCGTTAAGCCACGTCTGACAAAGTTTTCAGGGTTATTTATGATAGATTTGTAGGTATATTACTGAAGTAACAGGTTGTCAGCCCATCGCCTAAATTACAATATACTAAAACCCTCGGATCCCTTAGCTGATTTTTACAGCATGCTCGGGAGGAAATACAGCAGGCACATTCTATGTTTTTCTCTCGCTCCCAGTCCAGCATGGTAGTTCTGCAATATTTTTTATTTTCACTTTGTACGTTGATCATTACTCAAATGTATTTTTTTTTAATCGTATCCTGCTCCGACCAGCTGTGGAGGATTAAGTAGGCTTCGCAAAAACCCAGAAGGCTTAACAGATTTTCATTATTAATCAGATTTATTTCCTTATTCGATTTTTATGGTATTCTGTAATTCTTCTTCTGTCGAGTGGGTATCGAGCCTATCGACCCGATGAACCCTGGTGTCAGAGTTTTAAAACCGCCCAGTAGCACAACTATCAGGCCTCTGACATGTTTTGAGTAATAGAATAGTATCAATTTGGAATAACACTAACACATGACTACATTAGTCCTGATATTTCCTGAATTATCCTATGGAATTAATTAATTGAAAACAGATAAAAAATCACCTGCCTAAGTAACGAAAAAAAAAATGTTCTTAGTTTGTTGACTGATGGGTTATCAAAAAATACAGTTAAGTTTATATGAAACTAATTCTAGCTTATTCCTATAGACTTTACTTAGATACCGGGTGTAAGGGACAGTGTCCAGTAAACTGCGATTGCTCAGTCAACGAAACTGAACAACTATTACCAGGAAATCATCTTTGATTAAATTTAAAGCCAAATTGTAATCATACAACTATTTCAATTTGTATTTTCTAATTTATAATACATACATATAACAATTAATTGTAATATTAATATTTATCTTTCAATAATTCAAATTTATTCATATCCTAATTTCAATGTGTACTCATAATGCTAATTTTATATCATTCTACTAATTAAATTTACTTTTCTATTAATTGTAAAATTCGCAATTCGTGTAATTCGCTTTGATATTAATGCTGTGTTTAGTTGTAAGTGGGCATCGGATTCATGAATGTTTTGCTGTAGTATTTATTGCGTCTAATATTAGTCTGTTGTCCTTAACTGAACCTATTTAAATAAAACAAAATATATATATATATTTTTTTTTAAATCTTTTCCATAATAATTGGTTGATCGAGGTAGTCATTTTTGTATGAGAAAGGCTTTTTTTTCTGGTGATAGTTGTTCAGTTTCAATGACTGAGCAACCCTTATCAGTATGCGAGACGCTGTCCCTTACACCCCGTGTCAGTATACATCGCTTCCCTCTATCTAACCCTTAGCCACAGAGCAGATCAATACATACATATAATCACGTCTTTATCCCTAATGGGGTAAGCAGAGAGCGTAAACGACCTAAACAAAGGTCATTTCGCCACGTCTGACAAAGTTTTGAGGGTTATTTAAGATAGATTTGAATGTATATTCCTATAGTGACCGGTTGTCAACCCATCGCCTAAATTCCAATATATAGAAACCCTCGGATCCCTTAGCTGGTTTTTACAGCGTGCCCGGGAGGAAATGCAGCTGGCACATTCTACGTTTTTCTCTCGCTCCCAGTCCAGCATGGAAGTAAATATACTGATATTGATCTTATTACTTCAGCTAAGGGATCCGAGGGTTTCAATATATTGCAATTTAGGCGATGGGCTGACAACCTGTTACTACATCAATATCTACAAATCTATCTAAAATAAACCTCAAAACTTTGTCAGACGTGGCGGAACGACCTTTGATTAGGTCGTTTACGCTCTGCCTACTCCATCATTAACTATAAAGGCGTGATTATATGTATATATCAGTATATTTATCTGAACTATGGCTATGTGGCTAAGGGTTATACAGGGAAGCGATGCAATCAAACGTGGAAACCACTAACCGGGCGCGCACTAACTCAATTTGGCGGCAAGCCTCGAAGGCGTTAGCCACGTCACCTCAGAGAACATAGACCGACAGCCTGATAGGTAATCGGACGAAGTAAGAAATAGGAGAGGTAATCGGACGAAGTAACAAATAGGAGAGGCAATCGGACGAAGTAACAAATAGGAGAGGTAATCGGACGAAGTAAGAAGTAGGAGGTAAAGTATTTCCTCAACTCAGTTTTAACATAAAGGTAATCAAAGTTTCATATCTTTTAATCGAAGATCTTGTTTCTAAATTATGTGTTGACTATTAGATATGAGGATATGACAACATAATGAAACAGTAGTTTTTAAATTTATTTTTGAAATGTGTTTTTGAACAAAAAGACATGAAATTTTGTTTACCTTTATTCTAAAATTGAGTTGTTGACATTTGTCAATTTATCACTTTGTGATATTTTCCCCAGTAGTGCCTGTCACTGTTTCCAATAGTGTTCGTTACAGGCCGGTATTGCTCCACGTCCGTAGGAACTACCTTTAAAACCCTACACGTGACCCCGGGTGGTGCTAAAGGTGCAACAAAACCGGCTGCAGCAAATAATGCCATACGGTAAATAAATTCTTTCATGCTGGCCTGGGAGCAAGAGAAAAACATAGAATGTATCAGCTGCATTTCCTCCCGCATATGCTGTATAAACCAGCAAAGGGATCCGAGGGTTTCGGTATATTGTAATTTAGGCCATGGGCTGACAACCTGTCACTACAGCAATTTACCTACAAATCTATCTTAAATAACCCTCAAAACTTGGTCAGACGTGGCGAAACGACCTTTGTTTAGGTCTTTTACGCTCTGCCTACCCCGTTTGGGATAAAGGCGTGATGTTATGTATGTATGGTAAATAAATAAATCTGCAGATCTAGCGTCACTTAGTGAATAGATAATTATACCTATCTCGCAAAGTACGGCACTTACCTACTTAATTCTCAATCCTTAATTTTACTTTCTTATTTTACTATTATTATTTGTTTCTTTTTTACTTTCTTACACTTCTCTAGAAATAGTCCTAATAGTAAGTAGAATACTAAATACTTCTTCTTAGCGGGTGGATTCTCGAGTCGAACAACGACCCGAAGAACCCTGGTGTCAGTTTTCAAACCACAGTAGTATCACAGATATTAGGCCTCTGACATGGCTTAAGTAACGACCACTATCAAAGACAGCGACCGGGAAAACCTCACAGAGTGATAAATTGACGAATATCAACTTTGTGTTTCCATCTGGGAATCGAACCTAAGACCTCCGTAATCGTAAACCTATGGCTCTGACCAATAGGCCACGGAGGCAGTTATACTAAATTGAAGAGCAAATACAGTTACTATATATTTTTTTGCTGAAGCTGGCAGACCAGCTTGTATAGGTAGGTACATTGTCCGAGATTATGTCGACTAAATCCTGGGAGCCTTCTGAGCAAACTGTGTTACAATACGACATTGTTGATTGGATGCTTGCTTTTCTAACACCTACCTTCCAAACGTACTGTTCTGTATACCCGATACTGTTCGGTATACCCACGAAAAAAAAAAAGTACGAGAACTTTACTAAATTATTATATGTACGAAGAATAATCTGTCATACACTGTTGAAACATAACATTTAAATCTGATTGCAATAGGCTTTGTTCAATGTTATTAAATACCCTCGATTTTTTTTCTGCACTTAGGAATAAGACAACATATTCTATAAAAAAAATAACAGTAATGTCGGACCATTATCTCCAGAGAAATAAATTGAGAGCCCGATGGTGTAGTGGATAGGGCCGTTGCCTCCTGTCGTGGTTCGAATCCCGTCACGTACCTATGTGTTTTACGGTTTTTAATTTCATATGTTACTTTTATTCGGTGCTTTTACCGTGATTCTGAAGGAACGTTAAGCCATTTTTTTTATAGAGTATGTTATCTTATTCCTACTTGCGGAAAAAAATACGAAGGATTTTATTAAAATCGGACAAGGCCCATTTTTATTTTATGTGAATCACAACTTTTGAAATCTTATCCATTTAAAATATTTAAAAAATGCTTACCTGGCAAAGTAACCTGTCGTCTCATGATTGAAGATCCGTAGCAGCAGACTCAGCGCAGAAGCAGACGCATCAGCCACCGACGACACCTAGAACACAACACTCACCACACCAGATAAAAACACCGTAAAACTTTACAAGAAGAATTCAAAAGAGAGATATCGGGACAGGGAACTGAAATTTTAACACTGACTCAAACTTAGAACATCTCAAAACTTTTGTTAAGGGGATGGGAATCGGGAACTTTGGCACGTGCGCGCGAAGATTTTCACACGACTGGAGAACAGACCGACTCGGAGGGTGTCGTCTGCGCTTCTGGGCGGGCGGGACGGCTCGGGCGGCGGCGCGACGGAGCCGCCCTAGGCGCGCCCAGTACCAGGCTCGCATCAACCACCAGGAGATCTCTCCGTCGCTTTGCACGTGCGTCGCGACGCTCTGCGCATGCCCGGGAAAGCTCGGGGAAAGCAAGCGCGCGAACGGAACGCCGCTATGTCTAATTTTAGGGGTGCGAGCGGGAGCAGAGAAAGCTAAATTCGGAAACGACGAGGGGAAGCGCCAAGCAGTCTGAAAAGTTGCTGCGTGTGTGTGGTTTGGTAGATTAGACGCACACATCTGTAAACTTGCTTTGAAAGTTTCTACAGGTGTTAAACTCACCGGTGAGGTTTTGGATTTTCTTTTCTGTTTCATACTGAAAAGACTGATAAATGGAAAGTCCTTGTGAATCTACTTTTATCATGAACTTTTATACAGCTATCATGTGCTTATGAAAGATTTTTTATTGCATATATTTCTACTTGGGACATTTCAGGCTAACTAAAAAAAACTACTTATTCTACATAGGTACTTTATTTTTACATACATACATACATATTATCACGCTTTTATCCCTAATGGGGTAGGCAGAGCATAAACGACCCAAACAAAGGTCGTTCCGCCACGTCTGACAAAGTTTTGAGGGTTATTAAAGATAGATTTGTAAGTATATTGCTGTAGTGACAGCCCATCGCCTTATTTTTATCTCATGTATTTAGAAAACAAATTACGAGTACGTATGATATATAGGTACATTACGTGGATTACGCATCATATTTCATTGCTTCATCTAATAGCAGTTCTGCATTTTTAGTTCTCATCGCCATATTCCAACAAATGTTGAAGTTGGTATCAACATAGAAAGGTACCTAGTGTTAACACACAGGTGGCGTGTCACGCACGAACGTAGATGTCCCGAACCGAACTACGGTAATGCTACACACACCGATCTAAATTTCAGGAGCGCCACCGTTACCATCGACTCCTTCCGCCTCCTAATATCCTGGTACTCCTAACCTTATTACTGAAATTTCAAGGAAATCCGTTGTTATGGATAAGTTAACCTGGAATCTGACGGGTTCAATAGGTTGATTTCCATTAAACATACCTTTCATACCTTCGCAAATTTAATATTTAAATCTGATATTATAAAAAATAATAAGAAAAAAATTAATA
Source organism: Scrobipalpa costella (assembly GCA_949820665.1). Classification (NCBI taxonomy): domain Eukaryota; kingdom Metazoa; phylum Arthropoda; class Insecta; order Lepidoptera; family Gelechiidae; genus Scrobipalpa; species Scrobipalpa costella. Next base: position 18,586,131 of record OX463303.1, read on the forward strand.
CAAATGTTTGAGCAAATTAAAAAATAACATTAATAAATTCATTATTAAGAAGGTGTATCAGAAGAAAAAACATTTCTTTGCTCTACATGCTATTTATTATTATAAGAAACAACTGACGGAAGCTTACATCTGAAATGATTCTGTGTTTTTTTTTCAGCTCGATGATTTATTATTTTCAGTCATGAAACCTTCGTGAAACTTTCCCCTACCCTCCCCCTCCTCAGATCCCACCGTTTCAGTGACAGCTGCGAACTGACACTGACGGGCACCCGTCCGTTACGTCACGCCAGTCACTTCTCGTCCCCATTGTACTAGGAACACAGAAATCTAGAGGAGTTCTTCGAAACTCAGGTGCGAAAATAGAACACCCCTTGGCGCGACGAATATAAGCTTTGGCATGGCGCCGAGTTAGACCAGCGCCATCTGTGAGTTTTAGCTGGAACGTTTTGGTAGAGCGGGGTTCTATTTTTACGCACCTCTCTTTCTAAGAAGTTCGAACTTTTGACTACTGCTTCTGCTTAGTGAATTTGGCGCCCAGTATTCGAAAAAAACAAGTGCTATCTGTTCTTTCCTTCAAGGATCTGTAATTTTTTTTATCACTGCTCAAGAATAATATTCCCAAGTTCAAAAATATGATCATTAACTGTCCCCACTGTATAATTTTATTCTTTTAAACAGTGAACTACATAAAGAAATGTTAACATTCTTTGCCCTTTCCAGTCCGCTATTAAATCTTTAGTTTTATTTTATACCCTTTAAATCATGTTATGGGATCCCCATAAGAATCATTGCAAAAAGAGTAAGTACAGGGTGTCTCAGTAGAGGTATTTTTATCTTTTTATACAATTATTTTTTATTCACTTACCTAACTTAGCTTAACTTTAACTTGACTTAGATAAGTAGAGAAATAAAGAGAAAGTAAGAAATTCGATACGTACCTAAATGATCTCTACTGAGAAATTGACGCAATTTCTTCAACATTTCCGAAATGATTGCGATAAAAATGTTGATAAGTAAATTAGTATAACGATCCATATTCAATTTGGGAAATAATTAACAGATCCTCAAAAAAAAATATTTTTTTTTGTTATTATTTTTGAGGCTGATTTTTGAGGATTGGTTAAGTTACAACCCATTAAATTTGCCATTTCTCCACTCATTGATAAATATCAAACAACTGTCAAATTCTCGAGACAAAATGGCGGCCATAAAAGTTGTATATTATCTCTCCACCCTATACATCAGCTGTGCCCTTTCTCTCACGGAAGTCTCCAAGCCTCCAAGGTTGCTAGACCCAATCTGACGCATTTAAACTGGTACAAGTACTGTTTATAGCTACACCTGTAATGACAAATGATGCTCAGTTGTTCATTGTTGCTCTGCTAATGGGAAAGAGGCGAGGGAATTTTATTGAAGACAGTAAACAATAATACCAGGTGTAAGAGAGAGAGATAGAGATAAATTTATTAATAATTGTAAATAACAAGTCAAAAAATATAAGCACTTAAGTACTCGTATATCACATTAATAATCATTTAAATTGTATTGCTTTTATTATCATTAAAATTAATAAAATGATTATAACTATAGAATGCCTGTTCGACAAACCAACGCTTAAGCCGTGATTTAAAGCTATTTAAGCTTGGTGCCTGCTTGATTACATCGGGTATCAAGAGACGGCGTCCCGCAAACTGATAGAGGTTGCTCAGTCATGATACTGAACATCTTTCACCCGGATTATCTTACACGAAGAGAAAAATAAATTTGGCTTTCCCATACAAATTGTCTGATCGAGCTGAACATTTTGAATGGAAAAGCCAATTTAATTTTCACTTCCTGAAAGTATTTACTACTGGAAGTTGTTCAGTGTCGTTGACTGAGCAACCCCTACCAGTTTGCGTCCCTTACACCCCGTATACTCGAGAAATATACAGTATATTTCGTGTTACTGTTCAGAAAAAAAGTTAACCAGTTGATCTTTCATATTGTATATGTTTACTGGTGTCATCATTAAGTACTTATTGCTATTTTAAGATAAACTTGTCGAAGAAAAATGTCGTCTACAAAAAATATTTTTTTCTTGTTAAAATACTGATCTGGATCGAATAAGAGACAATTAATACATTTTCATGTTAACTGCTTAAAATATAACATAATTACATACCTACCAAACCCACTCTATACGCAACAACTAATAATTTGAATGTTATTAATTCCATGCTGGCCTGGGAGCGAGAGAAAAACATAGAATGTGCCAGCTGCATTTCCTCCCGGGCATGCTATAAAAACCAGCTAAGGGATCCGAGGGTTTCAGTATATTGTAATTTAGGCGATGGGCTGACAACCTGTCACTACAGCAATATACTTACAAATCTATCTTAAATAACCCTCAAAACTTTGTCAGACGTGGCGGAACGATCTTTATTTGGGTCGTTTACGCTCTGCCTACCCCATTAGGGATAAAGGCGTGATTATATGTATGTATGTATTAATCGCATTCGTCTTTCTTATTGATGATTTTGATTAGTCAATCTATAAGTAGTCAATTCTAAACTCATATTAACTATAATTAATTTGCTCGAAATGTCAGTTGTCCTATTTTAACCAATTAACCACAAAACTGCTTAATTTTTTACAAATTTTTTGCTCTACTTGCGGTGACGTGCCTAAATAAACTAATTTAATCTGAGTTGGATGCCAAAGTTTGACGTCAAAAACTAAGGGCCGTATTTATAATCAGCTCTCTTGAGTGATAGCGAGTTTGAATTCGTATCAAAAATGTAATTTCAGTACAAAACCACCTGTCAAATCCATACTTAATATTGCTTTCAATCTTAGTATCGCTTTATAAATACGAACCTAAATTAAGTTTCAATCAAATGCGAACACAAATTCTTAATATTCATAAACTTGTGTGACTAAATACTGGTAGGCACATTCAAAATTAAAAACTGTAGACATTCCATATAAAACTCACGTAAAGAGACATAATTATAATTTATAAATTACAAATATAGTAGATAGTGATCGATGCTAGTACACTATATTATATCAAACAAAGGAGGCGATCGGAGGCGGTGACCTTGGTGCGCGTACGCAGCCTGCTGGTTGTAGCGCTGATGTAGAGACAGCAGAAGAACTATTAACGTTAAAAGAAAATATCTACACATTTTAACTACTGAACTGGACGGTACATACATATAATCACGCCTTTATCCCTAATGGGGTAGGCAGAGCGAAAACGACCTAAATAAAGGTCGTTCCGCCACGTCTGACAAAGTTTTGAGAGTTATTTTAGATATATTTGTAGGTATATGGCTGTAGTGACAGGTTGTCAGCCCATCGCCTAAATTGCAATATACAGAAACCCTCAGATCCCTTAGCTGGTTTTTACAGCATGCCCGGGAGGAAATGCAGCTGGCACATTCTATGTTTTTCTCTCGCTCCTAGTCCAGCATAGAAGTTAGAACTGGACGATAGGAGCAATATTTTAAGAGGAAGCACATAAAAATGATGTACTAAAAGTAAATATTATTTTCATACATAATCCGCTAGTTTACTACTAGTAGAGTTTCTTCCTTGAACTGGGAGAGATAGAAAAACATAGAATGTTCCAGCTGCCCTTCCTCCCAGGCATGCTGTTGAAGTCCGCAAAAGGGACTCGAGGGTTACAGTGTATTGTAGTTTAGGCGATGGGTTGACAACCTGTCACTAAAGCAATACATATTACAATCTAAAATTGCTCTCAATTTTTGTCAGACGTGGCGAAAGCGCCTTTTACGAGGCGTTAAACGCTCTGCCTACCCCGTAAGGGATAAAGGCGTGATTTATGTATGTATGTATGTACTACTAGTCAAATCAGCAACTTTTTTTATGAAATGTCAAACACACTCACTCCTTGGTATATACTAGACTACTCAAATCAATAACTTCTATATTTTTGACTCGATTATTAATTCAAAATGTGCATTTTTATGAATATGATGAAGGAGATTCACAGATTTCTTCCATGCTCGACTGGGAGAGATAGAAAAACATAGAATGCTCCAGTTCAGCAAAATTGACTTGAGGGTTACAGTGTATTGTAATTTAGGCGATGGGCTGACAACCTGTCACTAAATAAATACAAATTACAATCTAAAACTGCCCTCAATTTTTGTCAAACGTGGCGGGAGTGGCTTTTACGAGGCGTTTAACACTCTGCCTACCCCGTAAGGGATAAAGGCGTGATTTTATGTATGTATGTATGAGATTCACAATATATTGTTTTTTTTAGCCACCCAGTCAACACGCCTATTACCAGAAATAAATAAAAAAAATTGAATCGCAGTTTCACACGACTGCGGGCGGCTTGATGAATTCTATTGCAATATACTGAAAAGCTCGCATATCTTTACTATTTTTTACAGCATGCCGAGTGGAGAAGCAGCTGGCAGATTCTTTGTTTTATTTTTTTGCTTCTAATCTAGCATGTAAAATAAATAAACTAGGTTTTTGTTTATCTATGTATATTAGTATTTAATATGTACTATTATGTAGATCTTAAGTGTTGATAGTTATTTAAGTGTTTAGTTCTTTCTTTGATGTTGCCGCAGCTACTTACTATGTGTAATTTTACACACACACAACACAACAAGCACAAAATCACGCCTTTATCCCTTACGGGGTAGGCAGAGCGTAAAACACCTCGTAAGCGCCTGTTTCGCCACGTCTAACAAAAATTGAGCGCACATTTTAGATTGTAATGATTTGTATTGCTGTAGTGACAGTTTGTCAGCCCATTGCCTAAATTACAATACACTGTAACCCTCGAATCCCTTTTGCTGACTCCTACAGCATGCCCGGGAGGAGGGGCAGCTGGAACATTCTATGTTTTTCTATCTCTCCCAGTCCAGCATGTGTAATTTTTCTTTATTAAATGCAGGGTTGTCTGGATGAGATCGCTTGAAGCGATAAGGCCGCCTTTGCGCACACTGTTATTTTTAAGTTTTTCCTAACTGTACGATTTATGCGCAATAAAGAGTTTATCTATCTATCTACACTGCGACACAAAACTCTTGAAACGGAACTATAATTATTTCAACGGGCATCACATTTTGTGCAAATAAATTCTATTCTATTCACCTAATTTTTCATATAAAATAATCAATGTGTTGTCATATTAAAGCTGCCTGGGCGAAGAAAGTTGTGCCCCCATTTATGTCAATAGTTTTGTATCGCAGTATACTGGTACCTGTATTTACTTTTGCGATACAAATGTTTCTGCTAACCGTACTTGTTATCGTCATCGCCGGCCCACAATCCGCATTCCGCCAAAACCACTGACTCACAGACACCTCGCAATGTCAATGTGATTCAATAAAACATGAGAATGATACGCGTATTTTCATTTTATGTGGACATTTATGGAGCTGGGAAGTAAGAAGGACTGGGTTATTCTCAAGAGTTTTTTTTTTAACCTTACGAACTTAAGTACCCAAATTGACGGAATATTGATAATGATGACAACTCATTCTAAGATTGAAATTTTCCACTGGATTTTTCCTGGTCTTTTCTAGACTCCTTGCAATTTTATATCATTTTATATAATTTATTGATTGTAAGACATTCATTGTACAATTAGCATCTTATGTATGTCATAGGTTACATATTACAATGTCAGAAAACATAATGCCTTTACTTAAAATGCATGGGCCCAAAATACCCGAAATCTTAATACCGTATTATTCATAATACCTTAATCCAGTACATCTTACTGTACAATTCCGAATTTTTAAATACTAATAATTATTATCTCAGTTTTCAAAATTCCGAATGTGTAATTTATCAAATTTTCAATTATCCTTAAATTACAAAACCAAAAAGAAAAAAATAATAATACATGATGTGTCAATGTCATAGTTGATATTATATTTGATTTACTTATATTAAGAATTCTGTCAGTTACTCATCGTATCGTTTACATCTATCGCTGGCTTGACGTCGTAAAAGCGGACATGGAAGAGAACGATCTCACACCCTGCGGCTCGGTCGCTCACTTCGTTCGCTCCAAAGGGTCACTACTCTAACCTAACCTAACCTACTGAGTCGGATCTGAGTAGAATGTTTTTATTTTTTATTGCGGGGGGCTGCGCCCCCCGAGCCCCCCCTAACTTCAAGTTTAGTCTTTTATGGTTAAATATTTTAGGGTTAAGTATTTAGTACATTTAATTTTTGGGTTTCGGTTATTCGACCGTAAGGTACTTTAAATCATTGGTATTCTACATACTTGTCATTTTGAACATAAAGTATTTCGATTTCGGGTATTTTGGGCTCATGCATTTTAAGTAAAGGCATTATGTTTTCTGACATTGTAATATGTAACCAGTAACATCTCAATTAAATAGCAAATATTTATGACTTCTACTCTACAGTCAAAATAAACATTCAAATTTTGATAAATAATATGTTTTCAATACGATGTAATTTCGAATCATAACAGATTATTTGAAAAAATATGTTTCTAATACAGTTTATACGATACCTTTCTTGGTTCAATCGAAATCACCAGCAAGACAACGACCCCTTAAAACCACAAGTCAACGACCCTCGCAAACCCCTTGCACTATCACCCTCCACCATTCTTACTTGACCCGCTTTCACTCTATAACCAATATCTCGTCACGGCTCATCAAAACTGGTTCTACCATTACTACGATTACTATGAGTTCATTCATGAGATGAGCCGGTGCCAATGACCCGATGAGTCTGATGCAATACTATGGACTTGTTTTGCGTATAATAATACTATGATGTGTTTGAACTTGAATGAAGATGTTGTGAATCAAGTGCGAATCGTTTTGACGTTTTACGTAGATGACATTATAATGCATGCAGACTTTTGTAATCTAAAATATTTTGCATAAATTCTAATTTGACTGCGGTCTTAATGCGGAAACATGCCTACTTCTAAGAATAGCTTAGTCAAAAATTAACGTAACAGAATAGGTTGACTTTTTTAACACTAAACGATAAATAAGTGTTATTCATAATGAAAACTTAAATCGAAGGTTGCACTTGGCGGGCGGTGAAGTGTGACTTTCTTCTCTCCTGATGAAGATCCTCGTATAGAATGGTAACGTCAAGGGCTAACCGTCCTTTCAATACACACAAGTAAGCTGATCAGTTTTCATTATGTTACAGAAAAGTATTTATCTCATAAAAGTTGTCATTTTTAACTTAAACATAAATACCTACTACTACTTCAGATATAACTATTTAAATATACCTTCGCAGGTTTTTTTACACAATATAGCAAATAGAACACAATCGATACAAATTCCAGAAGTGAAGTCAAAGCTATTCTATTTCTAACTAAATTGACTCTTTGACATGTTAGTCAGCCTATGAAACTTTTTTTTCTGCGTAAGAAGTACTTAAAACTACAATTTATTTCACAAGGTCAGTAAGTTCGTTTAACTTTACCTACTGTTGCTTTATTTAGACTCATTCTATTGTTGTTTATTTTTTTATTTATAGCTTTTGTTAATGTGTTGCTGAGTGATAGTTTCTTTAGAACTAAGTGACTATTTTACGATTAGAACGTGCCACAAAAATATTTTACTTATTTCAGTAGTGGTGAATCAGATACCTAATACTTTAATTTGGTCGATTATTACGAGTTATTAATAAGTAATAGGTTTCAGTAGTTTGTCTTTAAACTCCAACTTGATAACGCTCTATTAAATTTGCACGTATACGCGATTTGCCTAGTAGTCAAATCAGCAACTTTTTATGAAATGTCAAAAACGCTTTTTTGTACGAAAAAAGTGAGTTATGACGTACGTAAATATTGACTACTCTAATTAATACCTTCCATATTTTTAAAATACATACATATAATCACGCCTTTATCCCTACTTGGGGTAGGCAGAGCGTAAACGACCTAAACTATGGTCGTTCTGCCACGTCTAACAAGTTTTGAGGGTTATTGCAGATGACTATGAATATCGCTAAGGTGACAGATTGTCAGCCCATCGCCTAAATTACAAAATTGAAACCCTCCAATCCCTTAGCTGACTTTTACAGCATGCCCGGGAGGATATGCAGCTGGCACATTCTATGTTTTTTTATCACTCCCAGTGCAGCATGGAAGCAAAAAAGCAATATTTTTAACTCGATTAATAAATCTAAACGTGCATTTTTTTTAATGATGAATGAGACCCACAGTATTTTAGCTATCAGTTTTAAGTATAAACGTATTTATTTTTTTAGCTTTCGAGTCAATATGCCTATTATTGCTTTAGTACGTACTTATGGATTATTTCTGTTGAGCTAAAAATGGCCATAAAACATAGTAAAAAAAATATTTCCTCATTTTAACGTCTATATATTTATTCCTGTTTAACTTAGTTAACTTTAAATTGTTTCTTGTTAATAAAGACAGAGTCTTAAAAGTTGACCTAACTTCTAGTAACTCAGGCCTGGCCTTCTGACTAAGTCTTACTTAATTGGAGGAAAAGACAGTTATTAAGTACGATTTCAGTTATGTTTGCCTACTTATTGCCGATTTATAAAGATCGTTACAAACCAAACCTTTTTATAATTATATTTTGCCCCTTCCATGCTGGCCTGGGAGCGAAGAAAGACATACAATGAGACAGTTGTATTTCATGCCAGGTGTGCTGTTAAAACCAGCTAAGGGATCCGAGGGTTTCAGTATATTGTAATTTAGGCACTTGCAACCTGTCATTACAGCAATATACCTACAAATCTATATTGACCCTCAAAACTTTGCCACGGCTCTGCCGGGTAGGCAGGCGATAGGGATAAAGGCGTGAATATAAATATTTGCCCATTCTAGCATAGAATTATTTTAATCAAGAAAGAATCAGGTGATTCAGTCTGTCTGTATTTTTTATCCGAAACTGGGAACTATCTTACTTTAAACGATTCATTTTAAACGAGGTTTAAATCACTTTTTATCTAAGTCAAAGTCTAGAAGTACTTATTAGGTCATGTTGGACGGATCATTCCCAAGCCATAGAAAAAAGTAATATCAGCATAGAATATTAACCCTATAACTTGAGTGTTAAAAAATTATGTCAAATAAAGATGATCCATTATGTTGGCTCTACCTAGGTCGTTTACGCTCTGCCTACCCCATTAGGGATTAAGGAGTGATTATATATATACCTAAGTAGGTATAGTAGGTAAGTACCATACTCAGTTTGGATTCCGATTGCCAATCCTAGACTGAGGCTATTAGGAGGCATTTTTTTTTTTAAAATGCAAAAATAAAAACTATCAGAGTTTCTTTATTCGTTACCGTCCATTACTGGTTTTCCAACTTATTGACAGCCATTTTTATTACCTCTTGACATTTCGATCGATTTCAATTTGGATAAGCTACAGTTTTTTTGGCGTCAGACTTTGTCAAGTTGATAGTAATTTGGCTAGCGGTATCCTATGCAGGTTTACTCTACTTATATGTTGAGATATTTCTGTATCGTCCATGCCGGACTGGGAGCGAGAAAAAACATAGAGTGCCAGCTACATTTCCTCCCGGGAATGCTGTAAAAACCAGCTAAGGGATTCAGTATATTGCAATTTAGGCGACGGGCCTACCTGTCACTACAGCAATATACAAATCTATCTTAAGCCCCAAAACTTTGTCAGACTTGGCGGAACGACAATTGTTTAGATCGTTTACGCTCTGCCTACCCCATTAGGATAAAGGCGTGATTATATGTATGTATTTTTCTGAATTTCTACACACCTACCTAGATAAATTAAGTTCACCCAGAAACCTCAAAAAGCTCTTGCATTCCCACAAACAGACGGATCTAGTGTTGTCCGCGATTGAATTAGTTTTCCTACATGATCGTCTTTTTTTAAACCGTCGCCAAATACTGGCAAGGGACAATTTAAGCTATTTATATATTACTAGCGACCCGTCCCGGCTTCGCACGGATGTCCTCTGTGTTTCTCTACTATATTATGCATGTATTATACACATAAACATTCCTCTTGAATCACTCTATCCATTAAAGAAACCGCATCAATATCCGTTGGATGGGGTATATAGGGACAGAGAAAGCGACTTTGTTTTATACTATGTAGTGATAATATTTGGATCATTGACACGAAGAAGAAGAAGGTGTAGGTAAAGGTAGTACGAAGTACGTAGTAGGTAGAAGTAGTACCACAGATAATATAATACTATACTAGTAGTAGTACACAGTTTTACTGCGGCTTTATACTGTACCACTTCTCGTTTCATCAATATTTTCAAATTTATGTATGAGCAAAGTCTCGTAAAGTTTCGAATGCATAACTTTTCACGTTCATAAACTTTGGCAGCTAACTTTTGCCTCCAAAAACAGTAAATGAACTAAGAGTTTTAACACGGAGTTAAAGTTTGTAATAGCATTAATTCAGTCATTATAGTTGCACGAACCATCTGCGAACAAGTTATAATTAACTACTCTAAATAAGTACTCTTTTTCTGTTAGCACAAACTATAAGAGAAGGCGAATGTCAACGTTTAGTTCTGAAAAGGCGAAACGCTCCCTTTCTTTTAGTTACAAAAGTTAGTACCTACAAAAAAGATGGGTTTTGGACGAGCCCCTAAACAAAGTTTTAGCTTTCAATCTATTTACTCTTTGCTAATGACTAATCCGTCACTATTATGATGATATCTGTAGCTCCTACAAGTTGTATGTCAAAATTTATGACATTTTATTTTTGACCTGTCCGATATCATTATTATAAATAGCTAAGGGTCGTAATTATAAAGCGACCTCAAGATACATACATACATACAATCACGCCTTTATCCCTAATGGGGTAGGCAGAGCGTCAACGACTCAAACAAAGGTCGTTCCGCCACGTCTGACAAAGTTTCGAAGGTCATTTAAGATATACTTGTACGTATATACCTCAAGATTGAGAGCCATTTTAAGTATGGATTTAAGTATGGCTTTACGTTTTTTGCTATCTCACTTCTTAGGTCTGCTGTAAGACATTTCATTTTAGAAATAAGCAGTACCTGTTATGACTTTATTCCTGTGTAATTTTTCTGTGTATGTTTCTGTGTACAATAAACTGTTAAATAAATGAATTTGACAGGCTGATATGTACTGAAATGACATTTCTGATACGAACTCATACTTGCTGTCAATCTCAACTGTTAATTATCTATACGGGCCTTAAAAAATTATGTACTAGCAAAAATTGAGCACTCAAATGGAATATTTTTAGTAGTTCAGATAAAGTTACTTCACTACCAAGCCGATTAGATTAAAATGTCATATCCAGATCAGACACAAAGTTCATGGCTTGTACCACACATGATGCAACTGAGGGTCATTTTTGGGCGGCGGTGCAATGTCATAATGTTGCCAGGTTCATTACCACGGCCGTTGCATCGACACAGACTTAATGGTGTATTTCGTAATGCATAATGTGCATTGTTGCATTGCATGATGCACTTATGAGCTTCGGTGATGGGTATGAGTTTTTTGTGCGGTTGTTACGCAAAAAGTTCGATGTGTTTAAAGTGTTTATTTTCGAATTATGCCTTAGGGAAGAATATGATTTCGAAGAAACTCATTTCAAAAAACTGATATTACAGAAATTTTAATTTAATGAGGACATGTCAAATAGCTAATATCTTTGTACAAACTTTGGTCACAGATCTCTGAGATAAAATTTCTATTATCACATATCGGATTTTACTAACTGCCTTCGTGGTTTAGTGGTCAGCGCCATGGGCTTACGATTCGGAGGTCCTATGTTCAATTCCCAGGAAGGGAATACAGAGTTGATATTTAATATTGTCAATTTATGACTTTGTGGGTTTTTCCCCAGTTTGGTTAGGACATTGCTGGCTAAATCACCTGATCGACCGAAAAGTAAAAGGATTCCGTGCTTTGGAGGGCACGTTAAGCCGTCGGTCCCGGTCGCTGTCTTTGATAGTGGTCTTAACTCAAACTATGTCAGAGGCCTAATAGCTGTGCTACTTAAAATTAAAACTCCAGGGTTCATCGGGTCGTTGTTCAAATCGAGAAACCACTCGCTAAGAAGAAGATCTCGGATTCTTCACGAAATTAGTGACTGTACCTACATTATTTATAAGTCAGTTTTAGAATAAAGGTAAACAAAGTTTGAAGTCTTTTAATTCAATAGCACATTTCCAAAATAAATGATAGGTGTTGGCATAATGATATTTTGTTGGCAAATTAGTTAAATTACTAAAAATACTATTTCATTATGTTGTCATATCTAATGGCTAAAACTTATTTTAGAAACAAGATCTTCGATTAAAAGACATTAAACTTTGTTTACCTTTATTCTAAAACTGAGTTGGAAATACTATAAAGTAGTACCTCTAAGGATTTACTTCAAACATCCGACGAAACGTACAGACAGGAGAGAGTACGGACGTCGGATAATTCCAGCCCCTATTTACCGGACTTCCCCGGACTTGTGCAGATGTGAACTACCAGAATAGCATAGCACACAACGGCACAATGTTCAACCTCTGTCTGTGTGTGCAGTATGTGTGTTTACGTGGGGGTTCGGGAATCCCGAAATAGCTCCTACGAGTTCTGTTCTCCTGGTACTTTAGTGACGCATAAGTCCGTAAGACGGCGGGATAAGACCGGATCAAACAAGTGTGATTTAGTCGTTATAATATGAGTGTGCAAAAACATAAGTATTATATTATACAGAATATTTTATCTAAGGTCCTCTCTCTTGGGGTAACTAGAGCATAAACGGCTTATGTGAACGACGATTCCAACGAGAGTTTAGTCATTTAAATGGATATAGAACATTGATGCTCTGCTTACTCCGTAAGTATAATAAAAATATCAAACGTGATTGTACGTGTGTAACAGGTGTTCGATTTGTTGAACAAGACGCTCTATTTCTCGTAAAATCTGATACGTATTGCAAATTCAAGATCGGTTTTCATTTTCTTGGCATATAAATTATCTAGAATCTGTATTAAAAGTCATATCTCAGTTAGCACTAGAGAAAAGTGCTATTCGTTTCCACCATGGTTCCTAGGGTAAGAAGAACAATATTGAATTCCAAATTTTCATTTTGATATCGTTATTTTTTGAATATTTAAGGGATACGAGGGTTTCAGTAGGTATATTGTAATTTATGCGATGGGCTGACAACCTGTCACTACAACAATATACATACAAATCTATCTTACATAACCCTCAAAACTTTGTCAGACATGGCGGAGCGACCTTTGTTTGGGTCGTTTACACTCTGCCTATCCCATTAGGGATAAAGGCGTGATTATATTAATGTCAATTCCAAATTTTCATTTTGATATCGTTATTTTTTGAATATTTAAGGGATACGAGGGTTTCAGTAGGTATATTGTAATTTATGCGATGGGCTGACAACCTGTCACTACAACAATATACATACAAATCTATCTTACATAACCCTCAAAACTTTGTCAGACGTGGCGGAGCGACTTTGTTTGGGTCGTTTACACTCTGCCTATCCCATTAGGGATAAAGGCGTGATTATATGAATGTATATATGTATTTTTTTAATTGATGGAGTTATGTTATCTGTTTGTTTTACGAGTTTGTTTGTGTGTCCTTTTTGGACTCAGACTTAGTTTCCAATAAGTCTGACCTAATTTTCCTGTCTTTGAAAATTCGTGTCACATTCAGACATCGATCCTGACACATTTATTTGTTTTTAATTTTTCAGTTGACAATCCTCTTCGTGCTCATTATCTCGACGACCTGCTCGATCCTGCCTCTGATTCCGATACATATCCAACTAGTACCGATCCTACCCCAACTACCAAGGCAGGATGCCCACATACCAAACTACAGTTTCTCCTACAACGTAAACGATGAACACACTGGTGATATTAAACATCAGCAAGAAACTAGGCATGGAGGTATTTTAATCAAACTCTTCTTAAGTTTCAAATAAACTTTTCGAGATTTATGAATGTGATTTACTGTGTTATGTCACATAACAAAAATGTTCCTAGGCACTTCCGAACATTTGGAAAAGTTTCAAATCATAACCAATTTACAAATTCACACAAATCTGTTTTAAAATTAGAAAATGTAAAGTTTCGAAAAGATTCTGTTCCTTCTAAGAAAACGGACTCACAAATCTTGCATAAAAATAAACTTTTTCATTGATAAATGGCTAATTTATTTCAGGTACTGTGACTGGCCAGTACTCTCTCATCCAACCTGACGGAATCCGAAGAACAGTAGACTATCGAGCAGACGACGCTAGAGGTTTCCTAGCCACAGTCAACAAACATGGAGCAAACGTGATCAGACAGTCTGATGACAACAGACAAAATGATCAGTCTCAACAGTGGCAATCTGATCAGAGGCAGCAGCAGCCGCAACAACAGCAACAACTACAGCAACAGCAGTATCAACCTCAACAGCAGTATTACCCTCAACAACAACAAGATCAAATTCAGCTGCAGCAATATCAACTACAACAACAGGATCAACCTCAACCTCAAAATTTACAGAATGTTGCTCATCCTATGTCGATTTCAAGATCGTCTGTATCTCAAAGTGTACAGAATGTTCAAAGTCAAGGACGTCCTTGGGCGTAGGGTGCTTGCAAGATAACCTATTCTGATAGACAATGGAATGGAACGCAATACAGAATTGATAATATACATACCTAATTATACTTTATATTTAATTTAATTTGTGTACATGTATTTATTTATGTAGGTAACATGTAAAATAATTAACTTTACGAACAAGAAATTATTATAAATAAAATATTACATCCAGCGTGCCGCACCGAGGCAAAGTACCTCGTTAAATTGGGTTTCAGTATATTGCAATTTAGGCGATGGGCTGACAACCTGTCACTACAGCAATATACCTTCAAATCTATCTTAAATAACCCTCAAAACATTGTCAGACGCGGCAAAACGACCTTTATTTAGGTCGTTTACGTTCTGCCTACCCCATTTGGGATTAAGGCGTGACTTTATGTATGTATGTATTACATTTACATATCTATCTTTATTTAGGAGACATTAGCTTCTACGTGTACAAACTATTGTATCAAATATATTTGATGTTAGACGTAGCGACTCAAAAACGCGGCGGAAAATGGACACCGATGTAAAATATATATTTGCATTTATATTTTAGTTCAATGCTTGAAGTATTAAATACTAGGATTATAGACACAACTAGAACATAATTGGTGACCGGTCCTGGCGACCTTGTTGGGCAAATGATTACTACATTCAGGGAAATTGTCTTAGTAACGTTCAAGAAATAACTTTGCTATTTATTTATTTATTTATATAATCAACGTATTAATTAGTGGTTACAATTTGTAACAATTCGTTATCGTGTTTATTAAAATGTATTTAAGTATGGCAAACATTCCATTGTTTTTTTCTATTAAACTTCAATTATTTTTTATAGCTTTAAAATAATATACCTTATTCTCTGTGAATTCTAAAAAGTACAGCAAAATTCTTGCCACATTTATTTAGGCAAGATTGCTGCAAAGCTGAAAATGGCTTCACCAAAAATAGCCTACTTTACATTCAAATTGGCTTTCCAAGGTTTCTTTAATATTTACGGAGGCGATCTATAACGTTCATTACGTCCCAGGTGACTTCGCTAAATATAGAAAACAGTGCACTATATAGATATACTACGCTATTGTTATGCATATGAAGTGGTATAACTTGAAACCTTTACGGCTTGGTGCATCGGCCCTTTTTGAACTTGACTTTTAGAGACATTTCCTGAATTTCTTCTCAAACGAGTTGCCCGACATAAAACTGGACCAACATTGGATGATATAAAAGGGCGATGAGATTCTGTGGATAACATCAGATTCACAGGATCAATCGACGTAGTCACAACTACCAATAATTCCTACAATATGGTTGCGAAGGTAAATATTTTATCAAATCCATTGATTTTGTACTCCAAATGAAATGTTCTATCAATTTCTAGACAGTAAACTACTTCATTATATCTAAGTAACCTGATATTTAGAGTCTAACCTTAGCTTTCCTTTCAGTTCGTCATTGTCCTTGCCTGCATG
Organism: Scrobipalpa costella; assembly: GCA_949820665.1. Lineage (NCBI taxonomy): Eukaryota > Metazoa > Arthropoda > Insecta > Lepidoptera > Gelechiidae > Scrobipalpa > Scrobipalpa costella. The sequence goes on from OX463303.1 coordinate 18,602,214, forward strand.
GCCGTGGCTGCTGCCTCCGACGTGTCCAGCTTCTCGTATGGAGTAGCTGATCCCTACACCGGTGACTTCAAGAGCCAGACGGAGAACCGCTTCGGCGACTCCGTGCGCGGCCAGTACTCGCTGCTGGAGTCTGACGGCACCAAGCGCACCGTCGACTACGCTGCTGACGCTGCCAGCGGCTTCAACGCTATCGTCCGCAAAGACCCCGCTTTCGTCGCTGCTGCCCCCATCGCCGCCGCCCCCTTGGCTGCTGCTCCCATCGCCGCTGCCCCCATCGCTGCTCCTCTCGCCTACAAAGCCTACGGCGCCTACCCCTACTCTTACGGCGCCTACCCCTACTCTTACGGCGCCTACCCCTACGCCTACGGTGCCTACCCCTACGGCCGTTTCTTCTAAATCCTGAAATGCAATCGTTTTCCTGGTTACAAGTTTGTAAATAATTGGTGTGTAAATAAAAGTTTAGGTACAGTTCTTTAATCCTTGTATTTTTATTTACCAGAAATAGCCATTTTATCAACATTAAATCCTCTTTTAAAAAAAATGTAAGTACGCATCTTCGCAACATACAGATTAACAAGACGCACATTCACTTAACAAGGAACCTAAACAACATTTCTACAATTTACAACAAGAATTACACTACTAGCCGTTATATAAATTCATTTAGTCGTAATGCAATTCAAGCAGCGTAGATTATGCATAATTATAATTTAAATCGTCCAATTAACACAAATAGCAATTTGACTTTAAAATCGTAATAGTTATCTACCCTAGCATCAAACTAAGTATATCAAGGTCATTGAATATTTTGTCAGAAACGGGAAACCACCTAATTGCGTTGCAGACAATAATAAACATAATGGTTTCCTTTAAGAAAACATTAATATGAATAATATGATATTAAATATTACAAAAAGAATACTCGTAAACATATGATTGGCGTGGCCAGCCGTCGACAGCTTGAGTTCCGCATTACTAGTTCACTGACGAAATTGAACTCCCAAACGTCAGTAAAAAACCCTCGCTGTGCGTGACCTAGAACGTACATGTCTTTTACTTCCTATTATCAGCGTTGAAGCGATTGTGCAGGACTCATATAAAAGACAAGTCCAATCAGGATTAATCATTCGCAGTCCACTGTGCAACCTAACCAAACGTTTCAAAATGGCAGCTAAGGTAATAGCACCTTTGCAGTTCTGTGTAATTATTTAGTGCTAATAAAAGGTTTAAGAGTGCGACCCCAAGGAATTTCTGCAGAGGCTCAAGAGTTAAAACTATAGACTTACAAGTGATTATGGTCTGTGGTCCAGTTTCGGGATTGGATTTTATAGGTCAAGGCTGTTGTACCTGCAATTGCCAAGGATGTAATTCCAATCTAATCTGATCTGGACTGACCTATCAATGGCATTAGCTTAGATAAAGGTCTAATGCAATAGACTGAACAATCTATAATCCAGCTTAACATTTAATAGTATGTTAACCTGCGACAAAATTTTTGAGATAAGAACTTTTGAAATTACTTGAACATTTTGTAAATGAAAATTCTCCCTGTCTTTTCAGTTCGTCGTTGTCGCTATGCTGGTGGCTTGCGCCCACGCAAGCGCTATTCACGGAGCTGGAGCCGACTACACCAGCTTCTCCTACGGTGTTTCGGACCCCTACACCGGTGACGTCAAGAGCCAGCACGAGACCCGCCACGGCGACCACGTCGTCGGCCAGTACTCCCTGCTCGACTCCGACGGCACAAAGAGGACCGTTGACTACGCCGCTGGACCCCACTCTGGATTCAACGCTGTTGTGCGCAAAGACCCCGCTCTGGTGCACGCTCCCGTCGTCCATGCCGCTCCCGTCGTAGCTCACGCCGCTCCCGTGGCCTACGCTGCCCACGCCGCTCCTCTGTCCTACGCCGCCCACGCCGCCCCTCTGTCCTACGCCGCCCACGCCGCCCCTCTGGCATACGCTTCCCACGCCGCTCCCGTCGCTGTCTCCCACAGCGCCGTCGCTCACTCCGCTCCTCTGGCCTACGCCGCCGCCCCGGTTTCCTACGGCGCCCACGTTGCTCCTCTTGCCTACGGTGCCAGTGCCTACGGTTACGGTGCCGGAGTCTCTCCCCTCGCGTACGGAGCCCACGGTCTCTCCTCCCACGGCGCCGTCGCCTACGGAGCCCATGGACTCGGCGCTCACGGCCTCTGGTAAATAGATAAATATTAGAAATATAATTTATTTGACCTGTGAAGGATGACCGAAATGCTGTGATTGAATGATAATGTACATAAATATAAATAAACAAACTTTTTGTTAAAAAATACCTGCTTTTATTTTTGTTTTCTCTACTTCGTTCAACTTTTTCCGTTTCCAATAATTTTGTACATAATTGGAAAATTAAACGGTACTTGGATGTAATCTACTGTAATTTGGATATCGCCGTTGAAGTTTCAGAAAATAATGACATAAAATTATCTTTAACAACACATCCTCTTACAGCTTTTGCAAATTGCACTGTATTAAAATACTTATGACAGTAGATCATTATAGTTTATCATCAAAATATTATGATGAAAACTTCCACACAATGACGATAGGATAGGATGCTATTTCGATGTGGATGACTTCTTTTTCTTCTTAGCGAGTTGATTCTCGAGTAAAACGGCCCGATGAACCCTGGTGTCAGAGTTTTTTCAAACCGCCTAGTAGCATAGCTATTAGGCCGGCCTCTGACATGGTTTGAGTAACGACCTCTATCAAAGACAGCGACTGGGATGACAAAAACTTGGACTTATAAATTTGATCATTCCTACAGTTTATTCTAACAAAAACAATAGTTTATTCTTATTAATTGTCACTACCGGATCTATCTTGAGTTAAATTAACTTCTATTCAATAAATAAAAATAGCACTAAGTGCAAAAAAAAATGATAAAAGTAAAGAAAGACCTTGACTTGTACAAGCACCCAGTGATCTTTCAAGGACGTCCACTAATCTATTCTTCCTTCACGTTACTTCACGCATGATGTATTCATTGAGAAAAATTGCATTAGTCATGATATCAATCATTTACTTAGATCCGGCATTTATCAAAAATCATGATCGTAGATATCCTTGCCAATTTTTAAAGTACACTGTCGTTCAATGATTTTATTCGTATTAAAATTATTTAATCTTGTTGCGCTTTTTGACGCGAGGTTTTTTTGAAATCTTATTTTTAAATAAACGTCAAATTAAACTTATTTTACGTATGTCTATGAAATGGTATTTTTAAAATGTCATGTCAAATTAATACTATTAAATCCAAAGTGTTCAGTAAATCAAAAACAGTTAGTATTATAAAGAGTTCATTTATTTATTTGATTACAAAAGCCTAGTAGGAACATCATTTAGTTGCGATATGAAACAGTACTTCACCATTCCGCGCCGTATGTACCAGCAGCAGCAGGGTGGGCAAGACCAGCACCGTGGTAAGGAGAAATGGCACCTTGAGCTAAGGGGGAGATTCCACCATGGGCCAAAGGAGAGACGGCTCCATGGGCTAAGGGAGCAGCGGCACCGTAGCCGAATCCACCGTATCCAGCAGCTCCGTAACCAGCATACCCAGCTCCATAAGCAGCACCATGTCCAGCACCGTATCCGGCGTATCCGGCGTGTCCAGGGTAGCGGTTGAAGTTAGAGTAGGAGTAGGCGCGACCAGCGAGGCCTAAAGGAGCAGCTCCAGCGTATCCATGCGCCAGAGGGTTGGCAAGAGCGCCGTGAGCCAAGGGTGCTGCTAAACCACCGTGAGCCAGAGGAGAGGCTAGACCACCGTGAACCAGAGGAGAGGCTAAGGCACCGTGAGCAAGAGGGGCTGCCAAGGCACCGTGAGCCAAAGGAGAGGCTAGGGCGCCATGAACCAGAGGGGCAGCCAGAGCACCGTGAGCCAAAGGAGCCGCCAAGGCACCATGCGCGTAACCAGCAGCTACAGGTGCCAAAGGTGCTGCGAGTCCATGATGCGCCAAAGGTGCAGCAACGGGACCGACAGGCGCAGCTATACTGCCGTATCCAGCTCTGTACGCTCCGTTGTACGCAGCAGGCGGGGGATGAACTCCGTAAGGCGGGTCCTTCTTAACCACTGCGTTGAATCCAGTTTGCGGGTGCGATTCATAGTCAACAATCCTCTTAGTCCCATCTGACTCTACCAGGGAGTACTGTCCAACGACTGAGTTTCCAACACGTCGCTCATGTTGACTCTTGATGTCACCAGTGTTCGGGTCGTTGACCCCGTAGGAGAAGGAGTAGCCACCACCGCTGGCGTGGGCTGCTGCTGCCAAGGCTGCGAGAATGATGAACTGGAATCAAAACAATTTATTGAGCAAAATGTTCTTTTATTAATTGTAAAGGAGATTTTATTATTCTTAAAATTAATTTAACCCAATAATCCTTAGTGTCAAATATATACAGTCATATTTTCAAGGATCTTACAAATTATCACTTTAATATTTAACTGAAGAGAAATATATCAAGTAGATCTTCTTACCTTAGCTGCCATTTCTGCTTGCTTAGGAGAATGTTCCTCAGGTGAAGGAGTTGAGCTGTGAACTGACTACTCCAAATTCTTTTTAGTATTTATATTCTCTAAAACACTATGTGTTGCACTTTCGGGGGTCATAATGAGAAGATTAATATGCACTTGGTTACTGTAACGTAAGTACTTTAGAGAAACTAATTACTCATTTTGCGTGAGTGTGGTGCAATAAACACAGTAAATCTTAGTAGATGTTCAAATTTATGCTTAGGAGGATTTTAGAAAGATTAACGAGCTAAATCTTCATGAGGCTCTTGGGATATGCTAACGGCCTATCTACGAAACCAATAATCCGTCTGATGCATTGTTTTTCTTTGTGTTCAATACTGAATCAATTACATACATACATAAAATCACGCCTTTATCCCTAATGGGGTAGGCAGAGCGCAAACGACCTAAACTAAGGTCATTCCGCCACGTCTGACAAAGTTATGAAGGTTATTCAAGATAGATTTGTAGGTATATTGCTGTAGTGACAGGTTGTCAGCGCATCGCCTAAATCACAATATACCGAAACCCTCGGATACCTTAGCTGGTTTTTACAGCATGCTCGGGAGGAAATGCAGCCGGCACATTCTATGTTTTTCTCTTGCTCCCAGGCCAGCATGGAAGAATCTGAAGAATTAGAAGAAGAACTGAATCAATATTTGACCCAAAAGCTTAAAATTAGAATCCTTCCGGAAAAATCAAATTACGCACCGCACAACTTAAGGAGCGACAGTGGCGACACCTATTTTAAATTAATTGAGTTTTAAATACAAACATTTCCATTAAATTTGCGTTAAGCGGAAATCAAAAGAAATTCTCCATTTTATAACACATATTATCATATTTAATAATTAGTATCTAAACTGTGTATTACAAAAGTTCTAAAAGTGGCCAGTTTTATAAAGATTACATGCATAGTTTGAATTATGATAAAATGGAGATTTTATTGTGATTTCCGCTAAACGTAAAATATTCATGAAATTGTTTGTATTTGGGACACGATTAATTTATTACTATTAAGGGTGCCACCTATGTTCTGTTTCCACCTTAACGATCGAAAGAATTATTTTAAGACTACTCGAAGTCAAAGTACAGAAACTATTAAAAATAAGCCCGTCTTTGATTTCAGAGTAGACAAATATTGCCTATCATCATTATTATCAATGTTCACAAACCAAACAAAGAATATGTAGGTTCAATTATTGACTTCACAATTTATCAATGTAGGAACAATTTCACGAACTAATTTAACGTAAATATATCATTACATGCAGCAAATTGCCGTCGCAAATATTAACACAGTGGTATATATTCATCGAATGCATCCTATGATTAATGAACACCGAATTACTGATGAAAATTCACTATCAGCGTTAATTATATTTCATTTGTTTGTTACCTAGGTATGCATGATATGACATGACCGAGCGAAAATTATTTCAGTCGGAATTTAATTTATACAGCAATTTAGTTGGATAAAGGAAAATATTAAGTTTTAAACGAAAACCTTTGATACGATATGGTGTCAGATCTCTTCGCATGTGTGTCATAAGCTGATAAACCTTCAGCAGTATTCCTGCCAAAACTTAACTTCTTCTTCGATCTCTATATAGTCTAGTAAAACTTGATATTAAGTATTTTTTGGTTGTTGCGTTAAAACTTACTTGCCATGCTGGAAAAACATAGAATGTGCCAGCTGCATTTTCTCCCGGGCACGCTGTAAAACCAGCTAAGGGATCCGAGGGTATCTGTATATTGCAATTTAGGCGATAGGCTAACAACCTGTCACTACAGCAATAAACCTACAAATCTCAAAACTTTGTCAGACGTGGCGGAACGATTTTTGTTTAAGTCGTTTACGCCTACCTCATTAGGGATAAAGGCGTGATTTAATGTATGTATAGTATGCGTTAAAAAATAAAATGATTCTTTTTATTTGGGAATGCCCAATAATGGTTCTAACATGATGGGGCAGCTCTACTTTTCCAATAGTTTTTGAAAAGTCACTTACTTTATTATTATCACATGTTATAGTTTATTGATAGAGATTTACTGGAGAGCCCAATGGCGTAATGGATAGAGCCGCAGCTTCCTGGGCGGGAGGTTATAGTTTGAATCCCAGTACGTACCAATGTGTTTTTCGGTTTTTGAATTTCATATGTACGTTTTTTTGGCGCTTTTCCGTGCTTTGGAAGGCACGTTAAGCCGTTGGTCCCGGTTCATATCGTTTAATACCGAAGATATTAGTCGTTAAGCCATGTCCGAGGCCAGTGCAAAGCATTGGCCGTTTGAAAACTCTGACCTAATCTAGGATTGGGTCTGGTTTTCCTTCTTGGTTGCGGAGGTCAGATGACAGTCGCTCTGTGTAAAAACCAGTACCCTCGTTCAATCACCTAGGTTAGGTAACCGACCCCGAGAGATACGGGATAAGGCTAGGGAGGTGATGATGATGTTTTAATTTATTGTTTCGTAATGAAACTGACCCCACAATTTTCTATGAGCTTAAGGAAGGAGACTTCCTTTACAAACGACCTTAGACTTCCTCCAAGCCTATTGCGATAACAAAAACGGATGAATTTCAATATCAACGTACCAAAGTATAAAAAGGCTGGTTAATTACGATAATTCATCAGTTACATCGCCAACAGCAAATTTAGAACAACTACAACAATGTTCTTCAAGGTAAATATGTGCTTTGTTCACTCGTGTGTTTCGAAATTTACAAAATCATAATTTTTTTGTATCTTTTGAGACCTCTGGTTCGGTACTTCCATGCTGGCCTGGGAGCGAGAGAAAAACGTAGAATGCGCCAGCTGCATTTCCTCCCGGGCATGCTGTAAAAACCAGCTAAGGGATCCGAGGGTTTCAGTATATTGCATTCTAGGCGATGGGCTGACAACCTGTCACTACAGCAATTTATCTACAAATTGATTTTAAATATCCCTCAAAACTTTGTCAAACGTGGCGGAACGACCTTTGTTTAGGTCATTTTCGCTCTACCTACCCCATGAGGGATAAAGGCGTGATTATATGTATGTATGTATTTGATACCTCTAGTAATATTTCGTTTGGTATAAAAGAACGAATAATTCGATTTTGTGTCTATAAAGTAATCTGTTTATATCCTATTCTTATCCAAAGGTACGCTTTTCTTCACTTTTCTTGCAATAAACATGGGAAATGCTGGACTGGGAGCAAAAGAAAAACAAAGAATGCGCCAGCTGCATTTCTTCCCGGGCATTCTGTAAAAGCCAACTAAGATATCCGAGGGTTTCAGTATATTGCAATTTAGGCGATGTGTTGACAACCTATCACTACAGCAATAACCCTCAAAACTTTGTCAGACATGGCGAAACCAACTTTGTTTAGGTCGTTTAAGATCTGCCTACCCCATTTGCGACAAAGTCATGATTATATATGTATGTTAACATAGGAAACAAAAAAAAAATGTTTGGAACCCGATATAAATTTGCTAATTCCTCCTGTTGTTCGGACAAACTTCAATATTGCACTTCTTATTCCAGGTGACATTACTTGCACTCCTGGTCGCTTCCGCTCAAGCCAGCGGCGGCTACTCCTCCTTCAGCTACGGAGTATCAGACCCTCACACCGGCGACGTGAAGAACCAGCATGAGAAACGCGTCGGCGACTCCGTCGTCGGCCAGTACTCTCTGTTGGAATCCGACGGGACTAAGAGGATCGTTGACTACTCTGCTCATCCCCATACTGGATTTAACGCTGTAGTGAGGAAGGACCCTGCGTATGGAGCGCACCCAGCGCCCGCTGCGTACGGATATGGAGCAGGATACGGGTCTGGTTATGGCCATTCTGTAGCTCCTGTGGCTTACGCTCATGCCGCACCAGTAGTCCATGCAGCTCCTGTGGTCCATGCCGCCCCGGTAGTCCACGCTGCTCCTGCCGTTTCCGCGTACTCCAGCCACGTCAACCATGGAGGATACTCTTCTCCATTAGCCTATGGCGGACTCTCCCACTACGCACCCCAGTCCTACGCTGGATACGGCGGAGTCTATGGAGGTTATGGTGCTGGGTACGGCGCAGGTCTTCATGGCGGTTACGGCTCTGGTCTTGGCTATGCTGGTTATGCTGGTTATGGACAATCCAGCTACGGTCATGCTGGATACGGCGCCTGGTAAAAATATTCCACCTAACCAAAGATATACCTCGAATAAACTGAAACTATTTATTCCCTCGCTAGCTCTATCCCTCATCCTTCTTGATCCTTCGTATTAGATTATTTATCTCCTTAACCTTCATTTACTTTCCTCATCCCTGGAAAACTCATTAATTTCTTCAATTTAGTTTTAAACGGATGTGTACCAAATCGTTTTCTTACTTGTTTATTGTTTTAATTACTTTGTTTGCTTTGTATTATTTGCAAATTGAAAATCCAATAAAATTATTGGAAATATGAACCTTCGTTGTTTTCTTTTGTTCCAATTAGCATACTAATGATATGAATCATAATTAATTAATGTCAACTGACCAATTAAACTGTGTAATATTTTTCTCACGTTATTATAATAATAATTATTAGAATAACACTAGGTAATGTTGCATATTTTAATAAATAATCATAACAACTTCCGTCTATTGTGAAACAAATACTTCCATGCTGGACAAGGCGTGACAAAACATGTGACCTGAATTCTATACTCAATAAATCATTCATTCATTTATTTATTCATTCATTCATTTATTCTAAAAACATGACAATCACTACATAGTATAAAACAAAGTCGCTTTCTCTGTCCCTATATCCCTATGTATGCATAAATCATTAAAACTACGCAACGGATTTTGATGCGGTTTCTTTTAATGGATAGAGTGATTCAAGCGGAAGGTTTATATGTATAATACATGCATAATATAGTAGAGAAACACTGATGATTTCCGTGCGAAGCCGGAGCGGGTCGCTAGTTAAGATATATACCAGTTCTTTATAATCCCAAAAATACTGTAAGAGCCCATGGAAAAGTCGAGGGTTTCAGCTGAGAACTAATCGAACAGCTTCTTCTTCTTCGTGCCAATGATCCAAATATAAGAATAGCTTAAATTGTCCCTTGCCAGTATTTTGCGACGGCTATTGCATTATCAGTTAACAGCTATACCTACTACTTACATATTTCTTTCAAAACGTCCATGTTAGAACTTTTTAGGCTTTGCTCTACTTGCTTGCCCCGTAGAGATACAGGTGCGATTTCCCCTGTTTCACAATATAAAAGTAGCAACATACACAAGATGAGAATTCCTTGATACTGATATGCCAAAGTTCAGTTCACAATCAATGAAAAAAAAACTAATAGTCAATTATAAAACGTCCTTGGTTCGATTTATTAGGTCATTTATCTGAATCATGCGCAGATAGTAAAGTAAGTAACTTTAAGATAAAGTAAGTATTTTTACCGAATAACTTCCTGCTTGGCTGGTTTTGGCAAAGGTTTAATTTATTAGTTTCAAATGTTAGATTGCTTAAATGTCTCATAAGTACCTTGTGAGCTTTTTAATGACTTGATTTAAGTGCCTTTTGCGAGCCTAAATATCAATCAATCTTTGAAAAGTGCCCAACTAGGTATTTATCTCTCTCTGTGTAAGACAAAAAACAAAAAAAAAAATTAAACCCCAATATCAAAATCAAAAACATTATAACATTGTCCGTCATCTCATTTTTGCACTCCATACAAGGGAAAAGCACATTGCAATCGTAATGAATTCATTATAATACGATTATACTCCGATTCACTAGAAGATCACCTTGGTGAATGTAGAGCAAATGTAACTGCAATGATATCGAGTATTGTTTTGCATAAACGTTTGTCTTTATTACGATGATAGTCTATGATGTAAATTATGTAATTTTATAAATAGAAATGAATGTTCATAACAATCTGTTTGATGCTTCAAAGGCACGTTAAATTGTTATTACAATGTTATGTGTATAATTCGTTATTTTTGCGGCTAGCCACTCTAAGTATTTTTTGTAAGACAGACAAACTCACTGCTCTTTTAATTAAAAAAAAAAAACAAACAAATATAGCTTTTACTATGACTTTACTAAACCATTTTTCAGATAGCATGACCATACCGAGAGCAGGTAAAAAAATATAGAATCCTTATAGGTGCGAAAGTATTCCTTCATAACTGTCAAAAAATGTATGCGTTTGACATTAGTGTCAAGATGCTCATGCTATCTGAAATATCTCATTAGAAACACATTCGGCTGTACTGTGCCAGTAATTTTGCTGGCTCCTACGTCCTTCAGACTAGAACATACCAAACAATGTCTACTTACCACAAAACAACAAAACTCCATAAAACCGTTTCTGACTAAACTTAAACGTACTTACGTTCTCAGTAGCCAATACTATATTTAAATCGACTTACTTTTAAAATAACCCACGTGGTTGTAAAATGTTCGATAGATCGATATTCTTTGCACGTAGGTGAAAAATTATGTGTCCGTTTGTTCGACAATAGCATTATCTACTGAGTTTAATGTGTTTTTGTAGCTGTGCCCATGATGTGAATAAGAATTAATGAAAATCGTTTATTAATCGGGTAAGTAAAGACCTAGTCTGTTTTTAAACAATCTTCTTCTTAGCGAGTGAATTCTCGAGTCGAACGACCCGATGAACCCTGGTGTCAGAGTTTTCAAACCGCCTAGTAGCACAGCTATTATCACAGGCCTCTAACGACCACTATCAAGGACAGCGACCGGGACCGACGGCTATTGTGCCCTCCGAAGCAAGGAACCCTCTTTCTTTTCGGATAATCAGGTGATGCAGGCTGCAATGTCCTAACCAAACTGCGGAAAACCTCACAAAATGATAAATTGAAATTCACAAATATTAACTTTTTTGTGTGTGTGTGTCCCCTTGGGAATCGAACCCAGGTCCTCCGGATCGTAAGTCAATGGCTCTGACCACTACATCACGGAGGCAGTTAAAACAATGAATAATAATGATTTGTATAAGGGCGGTTTTGCACCGGTCCGAATCCGTATCCGAATATTTACTGAACCGAATTGACCTTCCTAGTAAATATCATATATATCATAAATGGCATATCTGTTTTATTTAGAAATTTCACGGACCCGATTCGGATACGAACCGAATACGTAGCAGTGCAAAACCTCCTTATAAAATTCATCTTAACTTAAGTCATGGAGTTTTATTTGTTTACTGATTAATTATTTCATACCCCTTCTTCTTCTCGTCGATGGGTTTATCGAGTCTTGTCACTAGATCACGAAAACAATTCGCATTAAATAGTTACTATGTAACCAAATAAAATTATCTTGTTTTTCTCACCTAGTACAAAAACTATAAATCATACACTTCACACCAACATACACTTACCAATAACATTATTGTTACACTGACATTGATCTTTACGCCTATGATCGAAACACATTTAAAAAGCCTTCTCGAAGACAAAAGACCCATTACTTATTGCCCAAGAAACAAATTATTCCCACTTCCTATTTGAGACAGCTTTTGAGCAATCACTCAATGTAGTCATTTAAGTAAGAGTAATTTCTTCTTGACCATCCAGATCGTCGGTCGACCTTGCGTTTCCGGACGCAGAGAGCTCAGATCAAGGAATATGGTAGATGGAGCGATACGAGTGAACAAACTAAGGCCAAGAAGGTCGGTCGGTCTAATCTAAATAATAATACACGGCTCATACTCACATTGTATAAAATATAGTATTTAATAAAAGTCTGCTTTTTGTTTCTTTGGTTGATGTTTTATTTTATTTGCTTGACTCGATCGAGACCAAGTTGATAATGGAGCGATTTCACCTAGAAACTTTAAGAAACTTCACATAACACTAATGGGAAGCTGTTGGTGGCAAGGTGTCGCAAGCTAGACAACCCTTTGTAGGATCGACATTATTGCAATCAAGATCACCCACAGATAATGCATTGAATAAATAATTTAAATTAATTAAATCTACAATCCTTATTTAATCACAAACGTTTGATGCCGTTGCCCGGGATTAAAAAGTATTCACTTTGTTCGCACGATATCGTCTCGCCGTACAAGTAATTTGTGGCTATGTTGCTCCGTCTACGTATCCCTTTGTCTGATCCGTGGTAAGTTATAATGACTATTGCCCATACGGTACACTTTAAAGATCAACCAGTGGCACGCCCGCGCCAGTATAATCATATAAAAAGCTCGCGTCGACTTTGGGAACTCATTCGTGTGGACATCCTCTAGTCTAACATATCGCAATGGCTGCTAAGGTGATCTATTTTGTAGTCTATAAGTGTGTGAAGTGATTTGAATATAATAATGTGACTCTTTGAAGGCCGTCCAAGGCTGCTTTGCAAATAGTTTAGTTTTTCTTTGACATGGTTTGCGTAGCGTGAAAATCTTGGATAATATTTTCTTTGATAAAATAAATTTTATGAAAGTATTAGCTATTTAACAGTATTTATTATTTCAAAATAAATCTTTGAAGTAGGTTTTAACTCAATTTTGTATTGATTGTAATTTGTACAAAAAGTTCCATCTAAATCAAACACAACTAGGATCAATACAGATAAATCTAGAGCTTTTCCTCTACCTTTCTATTAGTTTTCACGTAAAATCTTGTGCGAGTTCTTATTGGGTTACTTAAATTATTACATGCGCTCGATAGACTCGATACCCACTCGACAGAAGTAGAATTACATACGCTGTAAATTATAAATTCAACAATGATACAAGTTGATTTTGTTTTTTTAATTCAAATTTGTCAAAACTTTACGAAAACCACAATCATGATTACAAAATAAAGCCACGCAAAACCGCAATTCAATATTGTCACTAGCAACCCCTACTGTCACGGAGGAGGCAAAGCGTCAAAGCCAAGGCTTACTAAAAACGATGACAGCAAACTAGAATACATGCAGATAAATGTAGAGCGTAGAAGCTCTTCTCCATGCTGGACTGGGAGAGATAGAAAAACATAGAATGTTCCAGTTGCCCTTCCTCCCGGGCATGCTGTAAAAGACAGCAAAAGGGATTCCAGGGTTACAGTGTATTTTAATTTAGGCGATGGGCTGACAACCTGTCACTACAGCAATACACATAACAATCTAAAATTGCCCTCAATTTATGTCAGACGTGGCGAAAGCGCCTTTTAGGAGGCGTTTTACGCTCTGCCTACCCCGTAAGGGATAAAGGCGTGATTTTATGTATGTAGAAGCTCTTAAGTTGGTAGCGTTTAAGTTGTCCGCAATGTCTTAAGGCAACTTTTTCTTGTTCTACTTTTTATACTTACTAAACCCCAATTCGTCTTTCAGTTCGTCGTAGTGCTCGCTCTCGTGGCTGTGGCCCGGTGCTCGGTGGTGCCAGTGGCGCCAGTAGTGCGAGCAGACGCGGACTACTCCAGCTTCGCTTACGATGTAGCTGACCCCAACACGGGCGACTACAAGAGCCAGGTAATGATCCTATTGAGTTTGACTAAGAGTAGTGCTGGCCAGGTGCTCGGTGGTGCCACTGGCGCCAGTAGTGCGAGCAGACGCGGACTACTCCAGCTTCGCTTACGATGTAGCTGACCCCAACACGGGCGACTACAAGAGCCAGGTAATGATCCTATTGAGTTTGACTAAGAGTAGTGCTGGCCAGGTGCTCGGTGGTGCCACTGGCGCCAGTAGTGCGAGCAGACGCGGACTACTCCAGCTTCGCTTACGATGTAGCTGACCCCAACACGGGCGACTACAAGAGCCAGGTAATGATCCTATTGAGTTTGACTAAGAGTAGTGCTGGCCAGGTGCTCGGTGGTGCCACTGGCGCCAGTAGTGCGAGCAGACGCGGACTACTCCAGCTTCGCTTACGATGTAGCTGACCCCAACACGGGCGACTACAAGAGCCAGGTAATGATCCCATTGAGTTTGACTGAGAGTAGTGCTGGCCCGGTGCTCGGTGGTGCCAGTGGCGCCAGTAGTGCGAGCAGACGCCGACTACTCCAGCTTCGCTTACGATGTAGCTGACCCCAACACGGGCGACTACAAGAGCCAGGTAATGATCCTATTGAGTTTGACTAAGAGTAGTGCTGGCCAGGTGCTCGGTGGTGCCACTGGCGCCAGTAGTGCGAGCAGACGCGGACTACTCCAGCTTCGCTTACGATGTAGCTGACCCCAACACGGGCGACTACAAGAGCCAGGTAATGATCCTATTGAGTTTGACTAAGAGTAGTGCTGGCCAGGTGCTCGGTGGTGCCACTGGCGCCAGTAGTGCGAGCAGACGCGGACTACTCCAGCTTCGCTTACGATGTAGCTGACCCCAACACGGGCGACTACAAGAGCCAGGTAATGATCCTATTGAGTTTGACTAAGAGTAGTGCTGGCCAGGTGCTCGGTGGTGCCACTGGCGCCAGTAGTGCGAGCAGACGCGGACTACTCCAGCTTCGCTTACGATGTAGCTGACCCCAACACGGGCGACTACAAGAGCCAGGTAATGATCCTATTGAGTTTGACTAAGAGTAGTGCTGGCCAGGTGCTCGGTGGTGCCACTGGCGCCAGTAGTGCGAGCAGACGCGGACTACTCCAGCTTCGCTTACGATGTAGCTGACCCCAACACGGGCGACTACAAGAGCCAGGTAATGATCCCATTGAGTTTGACTGAGAGTAGTGCTGGCCCGGTGCTCGGTGGTGCCAGTGGCGCCAGTAGTGCGAGCAGACGCCGACTACTCCAGCTTCGCTTACGATGTAGCTGACCCCAACACGGGCGACTACAAGAGCCAGGTAATGATCCTATTGAGTTTGACTAAGAGTAGTGCTGGCCAGGTGCTCGGTGGTGCCACTGGCGCCAGTAGTGCGAGCAGACGCGGACTACTCCAGCTTCGCTTACGATGTAGCTGACCCCAACACGGGCGACTACAAGAGCCAGGTAATGATCCCATTGAGTTTGACTGAGAGTAGTGCTGGCCCGGTGCTCGGTGGTGCCAGTGGCGCCAGTAGTGCGAGCAGACGCCGACTACTCCAGCTTCGCTTACGATGTAGCTGACCCCAACACGGGCGACTACAAGAGCCAGGTAATGATCCTATTGAGTTTGACTAAGAGTAGTGCTGGCCAGGTGCTCGGTGGTGCCACTGGCGCCAGTAGTGCGAGCAGACGCGGACTACTCCAGCTTCGCTTACGATGTAGCTGACCCCAACACGGGCGACTACAAGAGCCAGGTAATGATCCCATTGAGTTTGACTGAGAGTAGTGCTGGCCCGGTGCTCGGTGGTGCCAGTGGCGCCAGTAGTGCGAGCAGACGCCGACTACTCCAGCTTCGCTTACGATGTAGCTGACCCCAACACGGGCGACTACAAGAGCCAGGTAATGATCCTATTGAGTTTGACTAAGAGTAGTGCTGGCCAGGTGCTCGGTGGTGCCACTGGCGCCAGTAGTGCGAGCAGACGCGGACTACTCCAGCTTCGCTTACGATGTAGCTGACCCCAACACGGGCGACTACAAGAGCCAGGTAATGATCCTATTGAGTTTGACTAAGAGTAGTGCTGGCCAGGTGCTCGGTGGTGCCACTGGCGCCAGTAGTGCGAGCAGACGCGGACTACTCCAGCTTCGCTTACGATGTAGCTGACCCCAACACGGGCGACTACAAGAGCCAGGTAATGATCCTATTGAGTTTGACTAAGAGTAGTGCTGGCCAGGTGCTCGGTGGTGCCACTGGCGCCAGTAGTGCGAGCAGACGCGGACTACTCCAGCTTCGCTTACGATGTAGCTGACCCCAACACGGGCGACTACAAGAGCCAGGTAATGATCCTATTGAGTTTGACTAAGAGTAGTGCTGGCCAGGTGCTCGGTGGTGCCACTGGCGCCAGTAGTGCGAGCAGACGCGGACTACTCCAGCTTCGCTTACGATGTAGCTGACCCCAACACGGGCGACTACAAGAGCCAGGTAATGATCCCATTGAGTTTGACTGAGAGTAGTGCTGGCCCGGTGCTCGGTGGTGCCAGTGGCGCCAGTAGTGCGAGCAGACGCCGACTACTCCAGCTTCGCTTACGATGTAGCTGACCCCAACACGGGCGACTACAAGAGCCAGGTAATGATCCTATTGAGTTTGACTAAGAGTAGTGCTGGCCAGGTGCTCGGTGGTGCCACTGGCGCCAGTAGTGCGAGCAGACGCGGACTACTCCAGCTTCGCTTACGATGTAGCTGACCCCAACACGGGCGACTACAAGAGCCAGGTAATGATCCCATTGAGTTTGACTGAGAGTAGTGCTGGCCCGGTGCTCGGTGGTGCCAGTGGCGCCAGTAGTGCGAGCAGACGCCGACTACTCCAGCTTCGCTTACGATGTAGCTGACCCCAACACGGGCGACTACAAGAGCCAGGTAATGATCCTATTGAGTTTGACTGAAAATAGTGCTGGCCCGGTGCTCGGTGGTGCCAGTGGCGCCAGTAGTGCGAGCAGACGCCGACTACTCCAACTTCGCGTACGATGTAGCTGACCCCAACACGGGCGACTACAAGAGCCAGGTAATGATCCCATTGAGTTTGACTGAGAGTAGTGCTGGCCCGGTGCTCGGTGGTGCCAGTGGCGCCAGTAGTGCGAGCAGACGCCGACTACTCCAGCTTCGCGTACGATGTAGCTGACCCCAACACGGGCGACTACAAGAGCCAGGTAATGATCCTATTGAATTTGACTGAGAGTAGTGCTGGCCCGGTGCTCGGTGGTGCCAGTGGCGCCAGTAGTGCGAGCAGATGCCGACTACTCCAGCTTCGCTTACGATGTAGCTGACCCCAACACGGGCGACTACAACAGCCAGGAAATGATCCCATTGAGTTTGACTGAGAGTAGTGCTGGCCCGGTGCTAGGTGGTGCCAGTGGCGCCAGTAGTGCGAGCAGACGCCGACTACTCCAGCTTCGCTTACAATGTGGCTGACCCCAATACATTTAAGATATAGCTTATTATAAGTTAGAAGCTTATTCAAAGCACGTACGTATCCATACCACTTGGTATGAAACTTCTGCGCAGCATAAGAAACTGATACATAATTGTGACACACATCCAAACACAAATTCAAAAGAGTAAAAAAAAATTTGAATAGAGATGTACACTATTCCAAAAGTAGGATGTGTTTCAATATATGGGTTTCTTGAACCATTTCTTCTCCACTGATATGACACATGTGAAACAGTATAAGTAACCAGCCCATTGCCTTAATTGTGTAGATTTACATGACACATGGATGTTAGATATTGAGTAGTTTAATCCATTATTTCTTCAGTAAAAACCAGCTAAGGGATCCGAGGGTTTCTGTATATTCTGTCACTACAGCAATATACTTAAATACAAATCTATCTTGAATGACCCTCCAAACTTTGTCAGACGTGGCGGAACGACCTTTGTTTAGATCGTTTACGTTCTGCTTACCCCATTAGGGATAAAGGCGTGATTTTACGTATGTATGTATTTCTTCAGGACCGGTGTAGATGGCGAAGAAAAGAAGAGGCCTATACTCAGCAGTGGGTAGTTGTAAGCTGAAATGATGATGATGATAATAATGTATTTCTTCAGGTGGAGACCCGCGTCGGAGGCGCCGTGACTGGCCAGTACTCTCTCCTGGACTCCGACGGCACGAAAAGGACTGTCGACTACACTGCCGATGACGTCAATGGATTCAACGCGGTTGTCCGCAAAGACCCCGTTGTGCACGCTGCCCCGGTTGTAGCTGCCGCCCCTGTCGTTGCTGCCGCCCCAGCTGTGGTTGAGGCGCGCTCTTACGCTGCCCCCGCCATTTACGCTGCCGCTCCGTCCGTATACGCTGCCGCTCCGTCCGTATACGCCGCCCGCGCTTACGCAGCCCCCTCCGTCTACGCTGCCGCCCCTTCTGTATACGCGGCCCGCGCTTACGCACCTTCCGTATACTCCTACAACAGCCCCGTGGTCGCTGCTCGTGTTGCGTCCCCTTACTACGCGTCTTACGCCAACCCTGCCGTCAGCTACTGGTAAATAATTTACCAGCTAGCTGAAGCTGTAGACCGTAAAGTGTTCATCGATTTGTATATATTGTTACGAATGTACATACCTCGCCACACGAAAATAAAGTGAAACTACCTAAAATATTTTGTTTATTTTCACCTCCCATTTATACTAAGTGTTTTTTAAGGCACTGGTAACGATTCCTGGAGGACACTACTTAAGTAAATCTTGACTAAAATTGTTGCCATCCCTCTCTGCTCTCCCATAATATAAAAAGACAAGCAACGATTTTGGTCAAGATTTAGTGATTTTGTACGAATACGAATTGCCACCACTATCATATTTGTTGGCCAACAACACAACTTTTAACGATAAATTCAATTAAGTAAATAAATTTACAGACATAGTCATTTGCATACATACATATAATCACGCCTTTATCCGTAATGGGTAAGCAGAGCGTAATCGACCTAAACAAAAGTCGTCCCGCCACGTCTGACAAAGTTTTGAGGGTTATTTAAGATAGATTTGAAATTGCTGTAGTAACAAGTTGTCAGCCCATCGCCTAAATTGCAATGACAAAACCCTCAGATCCCGTAGCTGGTTTTACAGCATGCCCGGCAGGAAATGCAGCTGGCACATTCTATGTTTTTCTCTCGCGCCAGTCCAGCATAATCATTTACGCCGATTAAAATAATAAAATAACCATTTAGTTGTATGTTATCTGCAGACCCCTCTAACACCTTAAAATGACTTAGATAACCCATAATAATACATTTCAAATAAACTCTACACTTAAGCTGTTTGATGCTTAAACTCTGCAGGCAGACAGGTTCAAACAGACTATTTCTAGTCCTGGAATGCTGCCAAAGCCAACAAGACTAATTTGAGCTTACTATAGCTTATCTGTAGTTGACTAGGTAAGCGCTTAAGTAGGTACTTACAAATGGCCGGTCAACAATTAAAATGTAGGTAAATGTTTCATAACATAATACTTACCTATATCCGGAAAATATATCATTGCCCAGGAAAACACACAAAATCAGAAAAGATGGATAAAAAAAATAATGGATAAAAAAGCTGGATGTACGTATATAATCACGCCTTTATCCGTAATGGGGTTGGCAGAGCGTAAACGACCTAAACAAAGGTCGATCCGCCACGTCTGACAAAGTTTTGAGGGTTACTTGAGATAGATTTGTAGGTATATTTCTATAGTGACAGATTGTCAGCCCATCGCCTTGATTGCAATATACTGAAAACCTTGGATCCCTTAGCTGGTGTTTACAGCATGCTCGGGAGGAAATGCAGCTGACACATTATATGTTTTTCCCTCGCTCCCAGACCAGCATGGAAGAAGCGGTATGTTATTCACATATTACTACTAAATCTGGCATTTTTAAAGGCCTTGAGCGCGTTCCAAGGACTGCTCTCTGGCCAGTTTTAGAAAAATGTGGCTGTCCTGTGAAGTTTGTAAAGTTAGTGCGTCAGTTTTACGAAAACAACTTCACATAGCAGTTACCTGTCACCAGCGGTGTCAAGCAATAATGAACTATATTTTGCTGCAGTAATGAACGACGCTCTTAAGAACTGTAATGACCAGATCTCCATAAATGTCCAAAATAATCTCCATGAATGACAAAAGTGTATTTGCCCTCACTCGCTTTAGAGCGAAACGCAAAATCAGTCCGTTCCGGTAACAGAAGTCCTGTATGCCGACGATGTTTGCCTTATGGCTGATAGTTTGGACGACCTGCAGAGTTATCTCGACAATTTCGATGAATCCTGTCGCAAATTTGGCTTAGTAATCAGCGCTTCTAAGACACAGATTCTTAAACAAGCTGCTAAAGGGAAATCTGTGGAAGATGCTGCTGTTTACCTACAAGGAAAGCCTCGAGACGAAGTAGGTTCCATCCGGTACCTTGGGAGATTAGTGTGCAGTGATAATCGTCTCGAGTCAGAAATTTCTGCTCGGATCGCTAAAGCTGCTGCAGCCTTCGGTGGACTAAGCCGACGGGTGTGGAAGTCACACGATCTGAAAATCCATACAAAGGTCGCTGTCTATAGAGCGATAATTCTACCTTTATTGCTGTATTCCTTGGAGACCTGGTATCTGTATAAAGGTGACATCAAAAGGCTTGACGTCATTCACTTAAAATGTATAATAAATGAGCTGGCAGGATCGTGTACAGAACTCATCAATAGGGATGTTCTGAAACGCCACCTGACTGCTGTTTACACTTCAAGTGAATCGTGGTAGGACCTTGCTACTCAGAGGACAGAATTGCGAACTACAATCAAATCTGGTTTAGAAAATTTTTAACGCTCCCATCTAGAAGATCTTGATGCCAAACGCCGTCTCCGAAAAACTCGTCCCAAACTCACCACCAACTACACATACAACTCTGATGGGATTCTTCACTGTGCTTCCTGCAATAGGACTTTCAAAACCAAATTTGGATTTGCTAGTCACGCTCGCGCCCATGCAAGGTCCCAGGCTAACATAAGCTTAGGGTGTTGCCGTCGACGGATACGTCTGGGAGGACATCATCATCATCATCACTACTAAGTCTAACTACTATCTAGATATCTAGAAGAACCAGGTATGTAAAGAAGTAGTTTAATATCAACATATATTTAAAAGAATTTGGTAGAGATATATAAGCCGATAATTTATTCACATCATATACCACATCCTGTAAGGATCAATCATAAACAGATGTTAAAAAACACTTGTTTGCTCTATACTATAGAGCAGAAACAAGTAATAGCATAGTGAGCAGTTCTTTGCTAACAACTTAGTTATTCAAATCGTTTATTCTCACGGCAAAGCACAAAAATACCACGGAACTTGGTTTCCAGTTAATAAAGATATTAATCCAGATTACAAACGAATTTAATGGAGCAAATTTTTAATTAACTAATTTTAATAAAATTTGTACACGACCCACATAATTAAACCGTAGCTTTAAATGGCATTGAAACTGCGGATATAATCTCAATTTAGTTTTTGTACGTAGATTTAAAGATTTGCTCCTAATAAATGTCTAAGTAAATAGCTTCGCGGGCCTTGGAAGTTAAATGTCAAAATGTGCTCTAGATTATTGGTAGGGACCTCATAAAAAAGCGATACGTAGTTGTAAGCACGCATTTTTGGACACTTAAAACAATAAAATACTTACCTAATACAAGTACCTGTTGTGTCTTGATTTCCTATGTAATTGTTCTGTGTATGTTTATGTGTAGAATAAATTGTGAAATAAATAAATATTACTGAGTTAAAATCTACATACCAATAAATTATGTAAAATATATTTGACATCAAAGTAACTCACACACTAACTCTTATTCAAAAAGGACAAAAGAAAAACAAGAGTTTTTAAAATGGCATCGCTTTTTAATCATAGTCCTTCACAATCATATCAATAAATATGTATAAAATCTACAAATAGGTGGAACACAGTGGTCGTATACATTAAAGCTTTTTCCTTAGTCTAGACATCTACAGTTTACCAGTAGGCAAGAGCAGGAGCATGAGGAGCGTAAGTGAGGTGGGAGTGAATGGCAGGGGTGGCGATAGTGCGAGAGAGAACGGGGGCGGCTGCAGCATATACTCCAGGCCCGGCAGAGATCGTGTGAGTAGTCACTGTGTGGGAATGCGACGCCACGGCGGGGGCAGCAACTACAGCGGCAGGGGCGGCAAGAACGTGAGCGTGGGCGTCAAGAACAGGACCGTGCGCGGCGATGATCGGTGCTGGGCCGGCAGCTAAGGGTCCATGAGCGTCAATAATAGGAGCAGGAGCGGCGGCAATTATACGCGATGGAATCACAGCAGGTCCAACCACCGGCCCTGCAGCAACAACCGGAACGATCGGATCTTTCCTCACCACCGCATTAAATCCGTTATAGTCATCAGCAGCATAATCAACCGTTCTCTTCGTGCCGTCTGGGTCTAGTAGTGAGTATTGTCCGACAACGTTGCCTCCCACGCGCGTCTCCGCTTGGCTCTTGTAGTCGCCCGTGTAGGGGTCGGCAACTCCGTATGAGAAACTGGTGTAGTCGGCGTCTACTGCCGCCGGCACTGGTACCACCGAGCTGTGGGCCAAAGCCACGAGGGCAAGCACTACAACCAACTGGAACAAATATCAATACATTTGTTTATTAAGGTATAGTGTAACTACTGCTTGTTAATGTCGAGAAAATTACAAAATATCAATTCGCATAAATGCAAGAACATTTAATTTGTAAAAAAAAAGAGTTTGTATTTTACTTCACAAAGCTCAGGATATGATCAATCAACGATATTGGGCTCGATTCTAGAATTTGCCAGCTAAAACTATTTCTCTGTTTATCACTTTCAGACTTAAACATTGGAAAAGGACAGGACATCCATTCCAGTTTTTAATTTATAGTCGGTGCTTTTATGCGTTTTCTGTCATTTTTAGGCGCCGTCATATGATATGGCACACATAAAATGTAAAACCATAGAGTATCGCCTGTCCTTTTTTAATTTTATTATTTTGAAAGTGACAGTTAGATCTTAATTTTTGTTTCAGCCGGTGGAATCTAGAATCGAGCCCATTACATACCTAAATTATCAAATGATTTGACATACATACAATAAATTGAAAACAATACATTAATATTATATGGTTTCTTATTCAATGTAACGGTCAAATTTAAAAGTTCTTTAACCTATTTAATGGGGATTAAATAGGACCTAGTTCACAATAAGTACCTACAAATTATGCTTAGGATGAAATCAAAGTCGTATATATTTCAGATCAAATAACTCGATAAACAACTACACTTCTTTCATTGCAACACAAACAATTGCACAATAATATCACTTAGCACTTATCACAAAAAGCATCAAAGGATTAACCTACCTTAGTCACCATCGTTGCAAAGGTAATCCAGGCAGTGAATGAAGCAATAATCCAATTCTCAAACAGCTTTTATATCAACTACAAGTACTTAGAAGTACTAAGCCCTTGATAGCAAAGTTTCTCAAATTATGGAAACTGGTAGAGATACGTTCGTCACAAAAGGAAAGCTAAAACTCTGTTGAACTTACAATATTTTATGCACTTTTCGAAAACTACGGTCATTTATCTAGATCAATGTTAAGTTTATCGTTCCTTCCGAAGTACGGATTCGTTCTACTTAACATTTTTACATAAAATCACGACTTTATCCCTAATGGGGTAGGCAGAGCGTAAACTACCCAAATTAAGGTCGTTCTGCTACGTCTGACAAAGTTTTGAGGGTTATTTAAGATAAATTTGTAGGTATATCGCTGTAGTGACAGGTTGTCAGCCCATCGCCTAAATTGCAATATACTGAAACCCTTCGATCCCTTAGCTGGCTTTTACAGCATGCCCGGGAGGAAATGCAGCTGGCTTATTCTATGTTTTTCTTTCGCTCCCAGTCCAGCATGGAAGAGCATTAAAATTATTAATAACACAAATTAATGTTAAGGGTCTAATTTTTATTCCACGTTTTAACCAACTTTTAGTGGGTATCAGACCCAAGAGATTTTAAGAGCCCAAGGGCAAGGTTTAGACCATTGAATCCTACGTCTACTTTTGAGTACTTGTAAAAGAACTTAGGTAAAAAACTATATGTGGCTTCGTAGCTTAGTAAAAGTTCAGGTTTGAGAACCTCTGTCCGACTGCATCACTGGCCCAGACTAGTCGATCTTGAACGACTGAGGAATTATTATGATAATCAATAAGATTGTTAGATAGTAGGCAGTGTAAACATTCTTCCTGAATTTCTCAGTAAGTGGGTGTCGATATGTGGAGTGTTGTAAAATATTTGTGTTGTTTCGTATATATGAGGTATGTTTCTTTTTTTTTTGACTAAAACTCATGCCTAGGAATAGATTTACTTACGAAAACTGCAGAGAAGCATCTTCGACCCTGTGATACTTCATACCGACGGCGAAGACACATTCAACTCAAGCTCTTTCAGCAACCGTGCACCCCGCCAGCGGGGTCGCGGAGGTTCCCCCTTTGCTTCCCACTTTGGGCGATACTGGCACGTTCCAAGTAGATTCTCTCCAATAAGGAATTCCCAAGGCAACGACATAAGCCGAGGTTCGAGCCCTAGTGGGAGCCCTTAGGCAGTTGCCACTTAGGTACATTTAAGGGTGTAGATTGCGTGTAGCAACTCCCCGCCTTTAGTTTGGTGGGTGACGTATTATACACACTCAGTACTATGGTGCAAATAGATCCATAAAAAAAGACCCTGTGATACAGCAGCGTCTGCAGTAGCAGCGCCTGCGTTAGGCTGATCATAAACCGTGATGCAAGGAAGTTTGTGAAAGGAGAGCCAACCACTGTAACATGACTTAGGCCCGAAATGATAAACAACACTTGAGACTGACAGCTAGTTTGAGTTTGTATTAGAAATGTCATTTCCGAACAATAAGACCTGTCAAATCCGAACATAATATTGCTCCCAATCTTGAGATCGCTTTATAAATACGAGCCTTAAGTATCTTACGTACAGACAAGTGTGTGATGTCGTTGCCTGAGAAATACAAAATTTGTTGATTTTATAATCAGAATGCCAACTGCTAGGTTTCGCATTATCTCTCTAACATCCTGTATAAGTTCAACTAAAAGTAGTTCTATGGTATTGGCGTTGAAACGAGTTTAATTTAGAGATTGTATGATTTGTGAATTGATTAAATTACGTCAGTTTTACGGAAACGAGCGTCAATTCTGGATAAACTTTAGGCACCAATATAACAAAAAATGTTTTAATTAATTTTATTATCATCTATACATACAAACATGGATATAACAACGCCTTAATCCCTAATAGGGTAGGCAGAGCGTAAACGACCTAAACAAAGGTCGTTCCGCCACGTCTGACAAAATTTTAACGGTTATTTAAGATATATTTCTACGTATATTGCTGTACTGTAGTGACAGGTTGTGAGCCCATGGCCTAAATTATAATATACGGAAACCCTCAGATCCCTTAGCTGGTTTTTACAGCATGCCCGGGAGGAAATTCAGCTGGCACACTCTATGTTTTTCTCTCACTCCCAGTCCAGCATAGAATATACCATTTATAGGACAAAAACATAATAAAAGTAAATTATGAATTCCTCGATATAGAAGTATCATAAAAATAAATATTTAGAAAATAGTAGCCCAGGATAGACCCTAGTCTCCATATTTATTAACTCTAGTTTTGTAACGTTTAAGCAAGAGTTCGGAACCTATTATAGAAAGTTACATACATACAAAAACCTTCCAAGCTGTAGTATAAAGGCACTTTGGCCTTTGCGATGACTGTGAGGGAAAACGAAGCGCATCGTTTATTGATCACTGTTTCGTCTTCATTTCAACTCATCAGATGCAGAAGTGTCAGCATTACAGTTGGTTTGCAAGTGGTATAATCAGCGCTCATGAGTGACAGCGAGTTTGAATTCGTATTAGAAATGTAACTTCAATACAAACTGGCCTGTCAAATCCATACTTAATATTGCTCTCAAGTTTGAAATCGCTTCAAAATTACGAGCCTTAGCTTGTTCGGATCGGAATCCAACTCTTTAGGAGCAGCTGTTAAGCAGATCTTTCCCTTTCCCACGTGCATCCCTGTGGAGATAATGCAATGTCTAGTGCAAGCTTTATCAATCTTGCATTAGGTACGATAAGATGAAGGTGAACCTAAAATGTCAGTTGTCGCCAAACTAGCGATTAATAAAGATCTTGGGTGGATAGCTTAAGGGTCTGCCGGAGTAGTGAATTTTCTTCTAAGCTGGACTGGGAGCGAGAGAAAAACATAGAATGTGCCAGCTGCATTTCCTCCCGGGCATGCTGTAAAAACCAGCTAAGGGATCCGAGGGTTTCAGTATATTGTAATTTAGGCGATGGGCTGACACCCTGTCACTACAGCAATATACTTACAAATCTATCTTAAATAACCCTCAAAACTTTGTCAGACGTGGCGGAACGTCCTTTGTTTGGGTCGTTTACGCTCTGCCTATCCCATTAGGGATAAAGGCGTGATTATATGTATGTATGTGAAATCTCGAACAAACGTAGTTTCGCTTCTATTCCTAAACAGTTAAAACCAAACGTACATATGACCAAATACATCATGCGTTTTATCTATGTTTCTAATTAGGTTTGGTTTGAAAATATTAAGCATAAACAAAATAAGACCGAAAATACTAAATTAAATTTGCTTTCTAATATTTATTTTTATTGAGGGTTTTTAACACACGCAATGCTATTTGGTAGAGCGATGGATTTCCAGAGACGCAGGTTCGAATCCTGTCCGAAACGAATTTATTTTATTTCTTTCATATTATTTGCTTTCTAATTTTGTACTTGGTTAATACTTTCAAACCATACCTAATTAGAAGCATAGATATATGACGCATTTGGTCATGTGTAAGAGTTTGATTAAGTTTGATTTTACTGTTTAGGAATAAAAGCGAAACTACGTTTGTATGGGATTTCGCTACTCCGGCAGACCCTTAAGTACCTACTTAAAGCATGATTCATGTTATGATTGTGACAGGTAAGTATAATGTTCTTAAATATAAAGTAGAGTTTATCAATGTCGCTAATCGCAAACAACCTAGGCAAAGAACCTTTCAACAAAATATCATTTGTTTTAATCTGTCACTGACATTTATTTAACAAACTTGCTGTGCCCGCGACTTCGTACGCCCGGTTTGTATGGAAAACTTCCAGTGTCGAACATACTGAAAACACTTCTCCGCGCGTAGGAGCGGGATCTGCTAACCCGTGCGCGGAAGCGTGTTTCGCATTGTCTGATCTTTGTTTTTGTATGGAAAACACGCTTCCGCGCAGTTCCCGCTCCTACGCGCGGAAAAGCGTTTCCAGTATGTTCGACATTGCGTATTTTCCATACAAACTGGGGTACTTACTCAATATTAGAATGGTTTGCATGATTATTTCTAATCTAGGCTGGACACCAGGTAATTAAAAAAAACTCAGTCAAATAAAAAGTCCCTTTAAGATCGGTTAAAAACGACCAAAATTCTATTTTCTACGTACCTCTTAAGTCATGAGGCGTGATTATTTGTAATGTAATTCTTAGACTAATAAAAAAATACTTTTTGCTGCCTTGGGGGCACTAAAAAGGTGGAAGAATTTGCTGCCTATAAAGACCAAGATTGAACTTGCGCAGTCACTTTTAGTTCCTATACTTGACTATGCAGATGTCTGCTATCTTAACAACAATGAGGATCTTCTCAATAAACTGCAACGTCTACAGAACATCTGCATACGATTCATCTACGGACTGCGCAAGTTCGATCATGTGTCGGAATATAGGAAGCTGTTTAAATGGCTACCCATTAGACAGCGCCGTAATGAACACGTCCTTCTTCTCCTTCACAAAATCCTATACGATCCTCATTCCCCTCCTTATCTGAAGGAACGTTTTCATTAATTGGGTGAAGAACATAACCGGAACCTTCGCTCGAAGAGTGATAATTTACTTAACGCTTCTCCTGATCTCTCTAAATCTGTCTACTCTAGAGAATCTTTCGTTGTAAGGGCTTCTCACTTGTGGAATGAGGTACCACGTGATATTCGTCACTCTGAATCTTTTGCCATTTTTAAATCTGGATTACACAGTCATTTTCTTACTGCATCAGGTTGCAATTAATCTTATTTTATCCTATATGTTTAAAATATATGTTTATCTTTTTATATATGTAGGTATATATGAATGTAAGTATGTGTATTTTTATATGTGATATGCATGTTTAATTAAATTCATTTATTATAAATAATTATTTATTTATATTCGTATTTTTTGTGTATCTATGTATATTAGTATTTACATGTACTATTATGTAGATCTTAAGTGTTGATAGTTATTTAAGTGTTTAGTTAGTTCTTTGATGTTGCCGCAGCTACTTGCTATGTGTAATTTTTCTTTTTTAAATGCAGTGTTGTCTGGAAGAGATCGCTTGAAGCGATAAGGCCGCCTTTGCGCACACTGTTATTTTTAAGTTTTTCAAACTGTACGATTTATGCGCAATAAAGAGTTTATCTATCTAAAAAAAGTGTAAAAATCGGTTAAGAAACAGCCAATTTTCAATTTCCTGCTTACCCCCTTAGTCAGGTAGCGTGATTTTAGGTATCCTATGTTGCAACCCGGGTAACACACAGTTGAATAATAAAAGGCCCATCAAAATCGGTTCATTAGTTTTGAAAACATACAGACAGACAGACGAAAATTCTATAAAAAATTGTTTATCTTTATATCGTTAATAATGCTTGCTGCAATAGGCTCGCTTCCACAGGTCAGCTGGAAGAAACTTCTATGTAGAAATAAGCTGTTCCTGTTGTGTCATTATTCTTGGTCGTGTTCCTATTTGTAATAAATATATAATTTATTTATTGTCATTTTTATTTTTTTATTGTAATTGTGTAGAATAAACAATAAATAAATAAAGTAAGATTATTGTAAATAACTAGTACCTACACAAGGAATAGTTCCATTGCTTAGCAGATATAACTCGATTCTTTTTTTATTATAATTATGATTATTTTCGAATTAATTTATTCATTTATATTAAAATCTGTACTCACTATCAATTTCACAGTACAAAAAAGGTGTGTTAGTGTGTAAAAATTGTATTGATTGGTATAAAATGTCTTAATGAGTAAACGCCTGATATTAACCATTTACCTACTTACGAATCGTAATGTAAAAAAAATCGAATGCTTGCACTTTTTTATCAGGCGCTTTTTCACAGCACATGTAGGGGGAAAGGAGAGACGGCACAAAAATAATCAACAACATTCATTTTTCCAACATTTTTTTATTAAGATTTTCACAATGGAACAAAGTTTCTTCCATTTAATATTCTATTTCCTAATCGGAATGTATTACGTGTAGTGGGTTTTTTCACTATTTATTGTTAATATAGTGCACATGGACAATATTACCTGTATTATGATATAATTAAACAATTTTATGACAGCATACGGTCAGAAAAACGCAATGGATTTTACAGTCATTTTGTTTTGTCTTTATTTTTCTTTGTATTTCTTTGACATAATATCATGTCAAAATTTAAACTGAAATTTGTATCCCATTAAGTGAACTACTTAGTTTAACTTGTATGAATCCAACGCGCTTTTCCTTAGCCAATTAATTATTCTAAAAATAAGACATTTAGAGTAACACTGGACCAATTCGGAACATTTATACTTTGGGGGCTGAAACATTTACTTATTAAATTAGGTATATCAATTTAACTATCTATTTACTATGTTTTAAATATTTGTATTACTTATATGATTTTATAAATAATATCTCTATATTACCTATGTCACCACAATATATAATTAAGGTCAATCTATAAATAAGTTTATGTATCTATTTTGTAGTCCAGTGTCACAAATTCATCTTATTGCCTAAGCAAACATAACAGTTAGGTTTACTACCTTTTACCACGTAACTAACAAAAATCGCCAAAATGTTACCACACTAAAAAATTCGCTAGAACGAGGTATATAAGTACCGTCACATTACCCAAAATTATTTTTCTAGTACAAGAGCCGCGCGTATTATTGACTAGTAGACCTATAATTCGTATCTCAGCCTAAGAGGCTTACCGAATACGCGGGACTCGAAAATAATAAAACAAGCATTGTGGTCAAACCATTTGCCAAACGTATGTCGACACGACGCCATTTTTTATACACATATGTTTTTTATGTACATTCAACCCGCTTCACTCAACACTACCACTTGCTACGTTTATTCTATCGTATAGTACAAAAAAAGAAGTCAACTAATAAACATCTATAGGTAAAATCACAAGTAGTGCTATTCTTACTGTTAAGGAATAATTTTCTTCCATATATAAAAAAGTCGCTTAAAAAAATCACAGACAATCACTTTTCCCCTTTACAGACATAGACCACCGACGACCAAATTTATTTTCTTACGATAAGCATTATTTCGCTACGTACAAAATCCTACTTAGTTTTACAACCATGCTGGTTTACATACAATACTCTAATCTTCTAAGTCACCGTTCTACTAGCAGTCTCCATTCATGCGACCAATCCTCAGCTGTCCCTCCACCCCTTGACAAAAGAACGAACTCATAAAAACGCCAATAAAATACATGCAGAATTCGACTGAACAGCCACATGTGCTAACTGGGTAGGGCAATTTGCATCCCGTATTTTAAATTTTTAGGCTTTTGGGAATTAGATGACTATTTAGGTCTCAGGTAATTTTGTTTTTCCAAGAGCCCATAAAATTTAAATACAAGACAAAATGGCCTTATCCACATTAGCCTCGAAGCTCTTAATGACTTGACAAATTTGAGGCTTCTTGCATGTTGAAGAAGCTACCAACTTATGGACAAGTCATAGTCAGTCTCTTTCTGCATAAAGTGTCCACTGTCCATCTTCCTTTCGCTCTCCACTCGTACCATACGCGGGCTGTCGTACATATCATAGTTTGTACCAATTTTGTATCATATTTGTACTCCATGAATAACCTACGCTAAATAATTTACCGATGCCCCGAAAAATACAATTTTGGCAACGTTTACGTAATATCCGATACCATAAATTTGTTTTCTCTTTATTCAAATTTGTACTGGCAGTAACTTTAAGACTTCCAATTTGTACTTTAGGTCTACTTAGTGCTCGTTGTCTTTAAATTTATTATTAATGTGTACAATCATACAGACTCCAACACCAAGAACATTTTAATACACCGAGACTAACCCCACTTGAACTTATCGAATGAATTACTTTAATAACACGTAAATTAGTAAAATCAATTAGTTTTCAGTCCTCAATCAAAAATTTGTCAATGGTAGAGTCTAAATTTGTCCGTGGCCTTTTAGTGGTTTCAAAATAACTGACAATCCAAATTTTCTTAAACCGAAAACTAATAAAATTTTACTAAATTTTATATGGAACATGGTGTATTTACAGCCATGACAAATGAACATTAAATCGAAAGTGATTAACGCCCTGTCGTTACTATTTAGACATCAATTTTCTCACCGTGCAAGCGCTGACTCGCCAAATTTACACCAAAATAGATGAGGCCTTTCACACTCCATACATTTCCACACGAAGTTTGTGAAATTACTCTAGTGATCAGGAAGTGAGCATATATAATATTAGGTACCATTTAACTTACATAACATTAAATGCGAGAGAACATTTTTTTTTTCAATATCAAATTCGTAAAATTGACCACAAGAGGACTCGTGGCCTACGCTAGTGCACTCTTAATATAAAAACATCCAATAATTACTTAAATACTTCCTGTCCATTTAAATACACCTATACCATGAAATACTTAAATGCCAATACCTTAAATAATTTACTTAAATTGTATCATAATAAACGTTAAAATACGATGGACGGGTGTAACTTGTCAAGATAAAACAAAAAGGAACAGAAAAGGATAGGAGAACGAAAAATAATAAACAAAAAAAATAATTTCGTTACATTTTTTTAATTCGCAGAACAAACAATAATTTTCAATTTTTCTCGTCTTAAAAACATAGTAACATCTATGTAACACAAAAAAAGTAACTGGGGAAAAGTATAATAATAATAGAATTACAAATAAAAAATGTTTTATACTCCTGAGAGTGAAGGAAGGTAGGTACAATTAGATTACACTGAGACGCATGGCCGACCCCCGAGTGCTTACAAAATGAGGTAGAACATCAATGAGATTATTAAAACTAACCTAATTAACACTTAACACTAAATATTTAAGACTGTCAGCCCAGCTCTGGTAGAGGCAGAGAATCGATGGTAATGGGACATACGCACTGGGATTCATGCCAGATATTTTAAACTACAAATAACCACACTTTGATTCCCGAAACATTTATAGAATCAAATTGCAAATTCCTTGCAAGTCTGAACCAAAAATGTTTCAAAATATGGATCGCATATTGGTAAATAGATATTTGGAATCTAAGGTGCAAATTGTAGGATAATAGACCCTCAATACGTATAAACCACTGGTCCTCTTTGAGCAACACTGGACTGAAGCACTCACTACCTTGCAGAGATTCAAAGATTCAACAGTACCCACGAACTGAACGCCCATTATTTACATTTTCCACAACACATTACATAAAATTGTTCCACGAAACGTTCAGTCCCTGCATTAAGTTTATTCATCTCGCAATGAGTACTATACATACATATCTGTTACATTAAACACATCTAGATATACATCTGTAGTTATAGTTAGAACATCGTATGACTAAATTGAATCCTGAGGTAGTATATTTTGTACTTTTATTTTTTTATTTTTCGCATCACGCTTACTTGCTAGTTTTATATTCTTCTTCATATAAAAATCTATTTAGAAGCTTACTTATATCTAAATTATATTCCTCGAGGTAGATTATCTTATAACTAAGTGGACTGTGTGGAAATGTTCATTCGGGGTTGTGATGTATGTGGGGGTTCACCCACTGTCGAATGTACGGAACCACACAGCCCAGTGACGGCAGAGGGTCACCATACCCGTAACAATCTTTGGCTTTACCATCACGACATATCGCGATAAAAAAAACGTAACTAGAACTAAACAGATAACCTTATCATAATTAACCCAGAATGGAGCCGAAGTGACAGAAACAATAAAACGATTGAAAGTGGTTTTGATCCAGCAAAACAAAAGGCTCCATTAAAAGGACTTATTAACCAATTTATAATGCCCTAATTGCAATGTTTGACTCGAGGAAATGATCAAAGCCTTTGACAAGAAAGAACACATTAATTTGTGAACTCTTTAAATTTAGTTATATCACGAGGTTCGCGCCAATAATAAAATTGTCAAAGTTAGTAGCAGTGATCATTCCCTGTAATTTTGCCACGAAATATGTCCCAAATTGGAACAAATTACAAAGTCGAAAGATGTGTTTCCACAAGGTTTAATCTTGAATCAAACGTTGGGGAAATACCTAAGATTATGCCAAAACATTGCGTTCTAACAAAGTTACAGCGACGATATTATTATCTTCGGGGGAGATCGGCCAAATCTATACAGGGGAGGGGGTTGCATACACCGACTAAATGTGAAATCCTATTACATCGAATACAACATTACTACTATCGTGGACAACTTAACCGTCCATATTAGCGTTAACAATGCGACAACTTAATTTAGACGTGTTATCCAATATCCCAACATTAGTATACAGATTTCTTGTACAATCATACCTTACATGAAGAATCAGAAATAAGGTGTATTGTTAATTTAAAATTGACACTTGGTAATCTAAAATTTGTACCTTATTAGTTTAGAAAGAAGCAAATCAAATTGATTTCGACGATCCATTTCATTGTTACCTTTACTAGCAATCATTCCTTAATAATCCTCCTAAAACCCTCATCTTACTTAAAAGAAAATATTAAAATGCTAAAAAAACGTGACGCATTAATGCAATTCTCTTTTATGTATCACAAAAACATTAAATGTCAAAAAGAAATCACAACTATGAATTTTGAATTCATATGAAAGAACGAAAAGACAAAAATAGAACAATTCCTCTTTCCTATCTCAATAATAATAAACATAATGTTAACAATTTAGAATTGAAGTAAAACAATATTGCCTAAACAATAATTAGAACTACGGAGAACGCCGATGCCTCAAGTGATACTGAAGTATATTACAATACAAAAAAAGAAGAATGGGGAAACCTAAGAAGTAAAGAAACCAATAATTTTCCTCAAGTTAGTGTGTTGTTTCCAACAAGACCCAGACGAATTCCGAAATTACAACACATTTGTGTCAACAAAATATTCCGATTAAAATTTAGATGTTCAAAATTGCTAAGATTGTAAATAAACTTGTACATTTGATTGAACATTATTTGTAAACTTGTCGACAATTGCTGCTAACCTCACTGAATACCATCTAACCAGCAAAGATATGATAAATTATTCCCATGATTTTCGGTGCCGTAATATTTTCAAATATAACCATACTTTTATTATTTGAAATTTCACATGGCTGACTTGTCTTTAGGTCGCTTCTCAACCAACACATGAAACATTGTTCTTGGACTATATAAGAAATCGAAGATTTTGCCAAAGAAAAAAAAAATCAGGAGATAGGACAGTCTGCGATAAATGTACCTTACCAAATCCATTTTTACACACCCAGTGAAATCAATACAGATTTACTCTTTATATAATCTGATAATTATTTAGGTAACTATTGATATAAGAGATTGTAGTAAAATATCATTTTATGCGTTTTAACGAGTATCGGTAAAATAACCTGCTTTCAACTAAAACATTTTATAAAATCTGTTGAAATAGTTAATAGCTTCTCTTGGTCTATGAACATTAAAGTTTTTATAAAATAATTATTAGAATCTGTCATGAAAATATGTTTGAGATAAAAATAAAAAACGAGGTAAATCGCAACCATTAAAGATAACTAAAACGCTGTCTTTTAAATGGTAACAGAAACAGTAAACTATTATTAAAAATCACTGAGCCTTCATAAAGCATGTATCTTCATAAAACATAAAAACTGTACCCTAAATATAAATATAATAATAGATATGAATGCAACTTATTCCTAAATTTCAGGAATATAACACACAGTCGCTACATTCACACTTAAAACAAAACATAAATAAGATGTGAACTTAAATATTGAGGATATTTGGCACTGTCCCATCCGTTAACTTATACCAGTATTGCAGATACCTATAACCTTTCTCAAACGGAAATCAAATATTCAGAAAAAGTTGGTGAAAGAAATATTGCTGATCACCTATCTAGCAAATACTTCGCTTCTGATATTTTAGTTAATGCATTTTGCTATCCTATTTGAGAAAGACTATAACTTCTAATATACAAATGCAACGAAATGTACAGATGTCGTCCGCACCAAGTCGAGTTTGTATATTTATCGCTAAAATGCAATTATAACATTGGACGCCGCCGCGTCAACACCAATAAAAATATAATACAACGACACGACGACGGCCCTATATCAACATTAAAATAATTCTTTAAATCTCAACTGGTTGCACTTGAAATGACTAGGAATATAGAAGTAGTAAGTGGCCTTTATCTAAATGCACTAAAACAAAAACAAAATTATAAAAAAATCACAACGGAATGTTAAAATCGACACCATCGACAAACATATAATAATTTGGTCTCAATAGTAACACCCGCGAGAATCGGAACGGTAGAAATGGATTGTAAACACATTCATGCTTCGAATCTTACATGCAAAATTATAACACGATTTTTTTCCTAACTACTTATGTATCTAGGGCAAATTGTACTTTGTACAAAACTAAAACTGTCCAATCCTGT
This sequence comes from Scrobipalpa costella, assembly GCA_949820665.1. Classification (NCBI taxonomy): domain Eukaryota; kingdom Metazoa; phylum Arthropoda; class Insecta; order Lepidoptera; family Gelechiidae; genus Scrobipalpa; species Scrobipalpa costella. The sequence continues at coordinate 18,638,064 of OX463303.1, forward strand.
ACAGATTACAAAACTGTTGTAAGATTTGCTATATTCTGCGAATAGTTTGTTGCTTAAACATCAATGTGGCAAAAATATTTAAGTAGAGTGCCTGTTCTATTGTATCACAGATGAATTCGAAGAGAAACTTAATCTTGTATGTAATAATATAATGTATTTGTAAAAATATAATGAGCATAAAAATAAAGTTATGAGGAGCTATTTTGCCACAGAGGTTTGTCAAACGCGTGTCTCAACCTAGGCCAAGGCGATATACAACATTCTCCTATTATTTACATACACTTAGCCTATGACCATCAGTCTCAACATCATTTCTAAGATTCCCTAGCTCGTGTTTTATTTTAAAAGCTATGTCGTACTCGAGAGCTCAAAATAAATCGTCTACAAAGGTAACTTTTCACTCACAGTCAACTGGACATAATCTTAGGGTTTGTATTATGAAATAGGTACGATATAAGAGGGTGCGACAGGTACATAGTTCAAAACATGGTACCACCGATAGAGACGAACACTGAGCAACCATTCGAAGTCACACAAGAATTAAATTAAGTAACAATTATCGCACAATTTTGCATTCAAAACACCTTAAAAAATCTTAAGATCAATTTTTGAGGTAGATTACAGATTACAATAATATGCATCAAAGAGGTATTTATTGTACGCTTGTTACAAAAAAGATTATCGGCTCGCCTCGGGTGACCAACAAAACATGATAACTTAAATTACTTCCAAAATTTGAACTTAGTAAGTAATGGCAAAAGAATAAGATGCAATCTGAGATTGTATCAATTTCCTTGAAAAGTTTTATGATTTGCATCGACTAGTGAATTTAAATAATGTCGTTGCTGTAAGAAATAGTACGTAATATTTAAACCTGACAAATATTTCGAGTCTATTACAATGAACAGATATTATCTTCAAGTAATATGGATCCAAAAAAAAACCTCCGCAAGATCTGATGCAGAAGATATAAACATAATTTAAATTTTGTAATCAATTATGCATAAGGAAAGCTATTGACTTTATGGACACAACACAACATCAATTTTAATTGCAAGCAGAATTTTCGAAAAATTCTTGGAGAGATCTTAAGTCCATACAGCAGTCGATGCAAACCACATAACCCTTTGACAGTGCTACAATAGAGAGGGACACCCGAGCGGCCGAAGGGAGGTAGTTGCGTTGTAGGAGAGAGATAGCTTACTGCGTGTGGTTCGAGAGCGGCGGCTGCGCGGCGTGCAGCGGGGTGTGCGCACCGTGAGCGCCGTGCGGGGTGTGCGGAGTCACCTGTAGGAAAAAGCACTGTTATTCAAGAATAAACAAAGGTCTAGAACTGAATTTAGATGAATGATGAAATAATGAAATGGCTGTAATAATTTTTGCATCAAAATCAAAAGTGACTGAAATGATTCCATTCTCATTCTAATTTCTGCTTTAAGAGTGAACATAGACGATTTGGCTGACAAGATTAAGTATTTCTGATTTAAATATAACTTTCGACGATATGAATGATTAAATTATTTCGGAAGTGGCTTTAGACAATTTAGCTGACAAGATCACTTCTGTTTCAGAAATGACTTTAGATAATTGGACCAACTTTCATGACTGCTTCAGAAGTGAATTTATATGATTTGGTTAACATGTTTCAGGGTTACATTGCAAGTCACTCGACAATGCATGGTTTCAGTCTCTCGCCAACAAGTGTTTGAGACGTTATTGAACAAAAAATTATGCAAAATCCCCGTCAACACAAAGTGTAAAGGTCACACGACCGTATTTTTCGTTTGCGTATAAAGATCTACAGCCATGAAAAACGTTGTAACAGACACTGATAGTATCATTTGTAAAGATGGATCAAGGTTTATTTAAGGATGCAGATGACGATGAGGTAAAGGTATAAATAAGTAAATGTGGATACTAACCCCAGTACTGACCTGATGACGGTGCTCGCGCGCGATGTGCCGGCGCACGGTGTTGTTGCGCGTGAAGGTGCGGCTGCAGTGCGGGCACGGCACGCGGATGCCCTGGTGCCGTTGCCGGATGTGTGCGCGCAGGTTCGTCTCGTATCCGTATAGTCTTTCGCAGTATGGACACTTCAGTTTCTTGCCTGGAATAAGATAAAGGTGCAATCAGAAAATTTATCAAGTATTGTGGTCCATAAAATCGAAAGTATCGAAGCTCTAGTCGAATAGTAGAAGCTCTAGTTTTAGTTTCTTCTTCTTCTATCTTATAAGTTTTCGCATGACTTGATCAATCCTTGTGTCAGAGAATTAGCAGCAGGGCATAGAATCAGTCAGTTATTACTGCCATCAGTTAGACAATAAATGCAGTATTAAGCTTTGCACTTTGCTGCATCAATAAAGTCAAAGAATCTTTCACGAACTCACTTTCTTAAAGTCACGAACCAGTCACTACGTAAGATCCTCGAAAGTCTAAGCTGGGTCTAAACTCAAAACCTTTCAAATTCTTACCGTCAGCAGTAGCGATACCGCCAGACTTGCTGGTGATTATCTTCGTAGGCCAGATGTCAGGAGTTGGCTTCGGAGGGACCGGCGACGTCGTTAGCGGTTTCTCGTGGAAGTTAGTGGTGGGGATCGGCGCCGTGGGGGGCGGCGAGTTGTTATACCCAGTTTGTTGGTAGTCCATTTCGCTTTTTATCCGTAAGTCTGGAAAAACATAGTATTCAATATAAGTAGTTGAAGCAAATATCTGGAAACATAATCGAAAAACAATCGAGATCATTTTGAACTTTGTATCCAGAATCCGAAGGAAGATGAATCTGCTGCTGATACGCTCTTCGCCTGTGACAATATACGTTTATACTTTGCCTGTGATGATAATAATAATGGCTATAAGAGTCTTATGAATCCAGTAAAACTACTTTACTAACCTTCAGCTCCTTGATCAGTGTTCAAACGTTCAATCATTTCATCATTTGCCGATCCGCTGCGTTCGTATCCATTATTCTTGACTGGGTTGCCGAGTGTCGATGTGCAGTCCTGATTGTTTTCTTCAAAACGTTGGCCGGCGCCAGGCGACGAGCGAGTATCTGGCTCGTCTGCTACGCTGCCGCAGTGAGAAGATGAAGAACTTTGCCTGGAATGGAAAAGATGATGCTGTTGTAAGTCTACTTTGACGACATACTTTTTCTTTCCAACGATTTTTCGACTGTACCTAATTGATCGATCAGAACACTGATGTCATGAAATTACCTGTAATTCCTAGCGTGTGGACTCTGTGATGGCGAAGGTTTAGGCTGAGCAGGTCGACGGTGAGTCGCGGGAATAGGCAAGTGCGCAGGGGGCGCGTACCTTCCCATCGACCCGCTACCATGAATTGGGATCCCATACTGTGGCAGTATAGGTGCAAATGTAGCAGTGTGTTGGGTGGTAGATTCTTGGGCCTCGCAGTTGCCTGACCCGGAAACTGGACTGGTTTTGATACGGGTTTGGTGGCGATCGCCGCTCTGTTGGGTCTGTTGCTTCACCCACGCGTCTTGAGACATTTCCATCGACAAGCCTTTGACCTGAAAATTTATGAAATACCGTTTTAAGGAGTGTTCAAAAAATGGGAATTGTAACGCCCCCAAACGATTACATAGGCCAGAATTTGGTTCATAGGCATTTTGACGCATCCATATTTAGATCCTATTTACATGGTTTAACAATAAATATGCAGATTTTATAACGACGTCCTTGACACTTCTTTCGTATTCGTAGGCAGGTCCGCAAACTAGTTTTTTTTTACACGTTATCGAATTTTACAATGCAAATTAACGAAAATGGCATTCTGATGGAAATTATACTGCGTTAATGTGAAGAAAACAGCTGATATTCCTTAAATCAAACCGAAAATTGCCTCATTGGTATTAGGAAGCCTCAGTATGGCAAGACACTACCCTAAAGTATCATAATGGTTGATCTATCATACAAAGTATAAGATTTCTAACTTTACCTGCAGATTCTCCCCACTCTTGAGGAAGCTGGAGAGTGCATCCTGACTGACATGCACCTCCCCCTTATACATGAACTCCAACAGCGCTTGCATGTTGTCCGCGGAGGTAGCCTCCAGGATGACGTAGCAAGCCCCAGCATGGCTGGGCGGTGCTGTGTCGAACAACTCCTGAAAGTGCTTGCTGCACGCCGCTAGGATCACCTTGTGTGCTTTGAATGTGCGACCTGGAAATAAAGAGAGGAAAAGTTTAGACTCATCGGTGCACAGTACATTATTTGATGCATGGTTTCAGAATTCACTGATCATTCCGGGTTGTATTGAATTACACAACACTTCAAGATTAAATTGAGTAAAGAAAGGTAAAGAATTATTATCAGCTGATTAATGTGCTTCTAATGTCAAAGATAATATCCACGTCAACTGGAGGCGATCGATTATACATATCTTTATAACGATTTCGTCTGCTTCCGGATTATGCAACTTATCAGACCTACGATAGTCATTTCCTCGATATTGGATAGGAAAAGTCCAAAATGTACTTATATTACAAAAACGTAGGGGTTACTAGTAGTTTTCTTTTAAAATTTCATAATTTAAACTGAAATGCTGGAAAAGGTATTTAAATGTGTTAAACAAGGTGAAAACTGATTTTAGTTAGCCGTTGAACTCCGTAAAGAATATAGGCGTGATTAATGATTATGATATTCAGGTTCATCATCTCCCTAGCCTTATCCCGTATCTCACGGGGTGGGCTACCTAATCTAGGGAATTGAACTAGGGTACTGGTATTTACACAGAGCGACTGCCATCTGACCTCCGCAACCCATTAGGGAAACCAGACCAATCCTAGATTAGGTCCGAGTTTTCAAGCCGCCAATGCTCAGCGCTGGCCGCTGATATGGCTTAACGACTAATATCTACAGTATTAAACAAAATTAACCGGGACCAACGGCTTAACGTGCCTTCCGAAGCACGGAAGAATATAACTTAAGTATTAATTTAAATTTGACATATTTATGTTATTAATTAACTAATTCTTTATTAATTTTCGTAAGAAGTAAATGCTAATTTACTATAAAATGGGTTATGATATTCAGGTTCATGGACACAATAAACTTTTGTACCTACCACCCACCCTGCGTTATAAAAATGTACCATAGTACTACAGCACTAACAGCATGCGTGCCCCACGCAATGCAGTAAACAAAACCCAAGGTGAGTACCATGGTGGTCCCGGTAGTAGCAAACAGTGTTGCCAATGTAAAATAATATTCTCTGTCGTCCTAGTTCTCTAATAAATAAACGATCCGTGCACCCATGTATTAGAAACTTTCAACCTGTGACATAGTTGCTTAATCAGACAATGGGACAGACCCGTTTGGGGTTGATCAGTGTAATTTTAATTTTAAGTGTATTTGTTTTTGGAAATTAATAATAAATTTTAAAAAATATAATCATAGGAGTCAGCGACCAAGGGCAACAGCTTAACATGCCCTGTAAAGCGCGGAATCATCTTACAATATCAGCCACCAAAAGACATCCTTTCAACAAGTGTGAACAAACTGGAAATTGTTTTATCCGACAAATCAAAAATAAGAAAAGTTCTAAATTGCATCATGGCAACACTAATTTCAAGAAGCTCTTAATTTGATGGTGGTAATGCAATATGGCGCTTAGTTTGATGTGTCAATTGTCCACACGATGATACGATGAGATAAGCAATGCCAATGCCACCGCAGTATATCAGTTAGTACATCTGAATGTTGTATGAGGATTTGCTTCTCATAATGTGTTTTTAGATACATACAAATATTATCTTTATTAGATACCTAAAAATACAAATTTCGGATTTTTTGGATTGGATAAGATTTTTTTTCAAAACCCTAATTAGCATTGCCTGTTGTGTCCTTGTTTATTATGTCCTGTTTTTATGATGTTTCTATGTAACATGTAATTTGTTCAATAAATAAATATTTTTGAGATTGTTTGTTTTTTTTAAATGTATTTGTTGTAAATAAACACCAAAGCACCCTTTTTTTATGATATTGTCATAAGTCATAATTATAATTAACTTATGGAAGACAAAAACTAATAATTGACTAAAAGTGATAATTCCTACGTACTTGATTAGATTAAGATAATATTTTAGAAAGATTCGAATTAACAAAATATTATGCAAATGCAAAACGTTAATCCTTACAAAAAGAAATATTTTGAATATTTACGACTGACATTGAAAAATTTGACTTCGCATAAATATTGACAATGCTCTTAGTCCAAGGCTGCTCACAGTTCAGAAACAGAAAAAAATGCTTCCTATAGTATTTAATTTTAATATTATATTCTTCCATGCTGGCCTGGGAGCGAGAGAAAAACATAGAATGTGCCAGTTGCATTTCCTCCCGTGCATATTGTAAAAACCAGCTAAGGGATCCGAGGGTTTCAGTACATTGTAATTTAGGCGATGGGCTGACAACCTGTCACTACAGCAATATACCTACAAATCCATCATAATTAACCCTTAAAACTTTGTCAGACGTGGCGGAACGACCTTTGTTTAAGTTGTTCGCGTATGTATGTATGTATGTATGTTAATATTTAATCCTCGAAATGGAGTTTTGAAAAACAGTTTAGAACTTCCTATACATATCGGTACATGGGTACCGATAGGTATAGGAAGTTATAAATGTATTTATGTATTGACATAAATACATATATAACATCACGCCTTTATCCCTAACGGGGTAGGCAGAGCGCAAAAGACCCATCGGTACCCATCTTTTATATAACCTAGAAGATTAAATTTTATTTGTGTGTACCTCTTTTACGCTACGAATAAAATATAATACGTATGAGGAAATAGTTGTGGTTAGTGGATAGAATTATTTCTCGGAAATTATAGATAGGAATTAGTAGGAAATTTACGTACTATTTATTATTTATATTTTCCCGCGTCGTAGTATGGATTAATTTATATGACACAATATACTGTGTTTAATATTGTACACAAAAAAAACTTACAAGCGATTCTCGTATTTAGCAAATATTGGTAATCTCTTTTATTGAAAAACAAAGCAAATTTACTAGGTAATTTTAACTCATAGTAACTTAGGAGAAACTATAGAGGTAAATGAGTAATCAGGCAAAAAAAAACATAAGACTTGTAAAAATTGAACTTTTCTAAAATTTTATTTTTTGAGCTAACTCCACCTCCTGATGTAAACGATACGATATATCAGAGCAGGCAAAGACCCAATACATACATATAATCACGCCTTTATCCCTGATGGGGTAGGCAGAGCGTACACGACCTAAACAAAGGTGGTTCCACCACGTCTGACAAAGTTTTGAGGATTATTTAAGATAGATTTGTAGTTATATTGCTGTAGTGACAGGTTGTCAGCGCATCGCCTAAATTGCAATATACTGAAACCGTCGGATTCCTTAGCTGGTTCTTACAGCATGCTCGGGAGGAAATACAGCTGGCACATTCTATGTTTTTCTCTCGCTCCCAGTCCAGTATGGAAATATCTGTCACTCCCAAAACCATTATCTACCATACCAAAATCCATGTTGCTCCCAGAAAAACACATTTCCGTATCTCAAATACTACGGCAGATAAGCATGGTACATGGGTAGTGACGTCATAGCGAATCACGCGGAACAAAATAAGCCTAGCCTTGGACTGTGTATGCGTCGGCGAAGGTTGCCGCCACGCGAGCGTTATCGCGACTCTAGTATAGTACACACTATTTTCGGATGAAGACAATCTTTGATGGGATGTTTATTGTCGACGATGTAGCGATGTCGTGTTGTGTTTTCGTAGAATACATACATAAAATCACGCTTTGAATCACGAGGCGTTTAACGCTCTGCCTACCCCGTAAGGGATAAAGGCGTGATTTTATGTATGTATGTATTGAATCACCTGATTGTTCGAAAAGAAAGAGGATTCTGTGTTTCGGAGGGCACGTTAAGCCGTCGGTCCCGGTCGTTGTCTTTGATAGTGGTCGTTACTCAAACCATGTCAGAGGCCTAAATAGCTAGCAGCATGCTCGAGAGGAAATGCAACTGGCACATAGTATGTTTTTCTCTCACTGCCAGTCCATGTGCTCCCAGAAAACAGTTTTGTAGAATCAAGGAAAATAAGCTTGTTAAAGACGTTTATGTCTGTTTTTACCAAATGTAGAACAATACTTAGCAACTATGGTTTAGCTTTGCAACCTATTTATTTTTCTAACTTCAGCAGATTTCCAAAGAAAATTTATATGTTAGTGTCCAATGTAGTGGAGGAAATGCCATCTAATACTATTTTTATTGAGTGTCACTTTCTCTATAAGCGGTAAGCAGCGTCCCGCAAACTGATAGGGGTTGCTCAGTCAACGTCACTGAACAACTATCAGCAGGTTTGTTTTTAGGAAGTAAAAAAAAATGGCTTTTACATACAATATATTCACTTCGATCAGACAAATTGCATGGTTTTTTTCACTTCTTAAAAAAGAGCTGCTGATAGTTGGTCAGTGTCGTTGACTAAGCAACCCCTATCAGTTTGCGGGACGCTGTCCCTTACACCTAGTATAAAATCCAATAGCATGGTTTGCAGTCAGCTTTATACAACTACTAGCCAAACGCATAGGCCGTTCCGCTTCTATAAGTACCTAAACACGCCCACTACAGATTTTTAATGTAACTATTTTTTTACTTCCGCGTTAGATACTAATACTTTTGGTGGATAGATTTAACCATCTATTCAAGCGATAAAACAAATCTAAAATAGTGGTATAGTTTACCTTGTATTATCTTTGTGTATTTATAATATGCTGTCTCTTGCTTAAATTTCTTAATACTTTTGATAAGACTCACAAAATATTCTTATAATTTATTAAAATTATCCCACCATCATCAACGCATGTTTTTGACGAATGCAACAAGACTGACAGCTCAATCACTTGACTAGATTATATTAGACAGTGGTATGATTGGTTGGTAGAAATTGCTGCTTTTGCAATAGGGCCGCCTGCATTGTACTGTCACGTTTGTTCCTTTTATTTATGTTGTATGTGTTTCTTTGTGCAATAAAGAATTTAGTATTGTATGATTCGGCATTAGAACGTTCTTCGACCACAGACTGTTCAAAGTACAACTTCCTGATTACTTTTTGCTCAGACTTGCACTTGACTGGCTTTGCCACCTTGAACTTACTTGCTTAATATGGTTGACTGTGGCCATGGTTTCTATTAGGGTCGATTGAAACATTAAAACTTCTCGATAACGTCATATAATTCAGGTGGGCGTGGTATGTTATTTGCACGTGAGGTGGCCGCATATAATTTTATAACTCTATTTCGTTCGGCAAGTGGCATAGAAGGCGGCTTTAGAATTAATACTGAGATCAGGCAGCAGTGTTCCCTAGAAAAAATATTCCTTCCACTGCTGCACTCGCTAATCGGCCAGGATAGGAGAGTACGTTAAGTCAAAAAGCAATCTCGAAATTCAAAATATTAGCGGAAGCTTATGCCCAGCCGTGCTTTCTTGTAGCATATGATTTGATGCAAGCTTTCTTCATAGTGAAAAAGATTCTGTTAATTTTTACATCGTATCATATATATTATTAATATTTTTATTGTCTAATAGATAAATAAAAATAAATATTATAACTTATGACTTCCTGTTTACGAATCCGAGCAACAAAATGTTTATCTATCTAAAATACTAGATCTGCCGTGACAAGGCTTATCAATCTATTTTTAATGCGCAGTTTTAATGCAGAATTTACACGTGTCGTTTAAACTTTGATTTACACGAGCCACCCTAATTTGTAATCAATATTTAAATACTCAGGTCACAAAATTTGCATCAAACCCGGCAAAAAGTTCAGTGATGAATATTAAAAAATCTGTTAGAAGCTCAAAGTTACAAACATTAGCATCCTATTTTCAAGGTCCCGTGGACCTCAATTTGGTATACCTACAGATTGATATTAATAATTAATATGTGAACAAGCTACTTTTTTACGTAGAAAAAGCTTACACATCAACAAATTAAAGAAGGAAAACAAAACAATTATACAGACTCTTGAAACAGCAAGTTTGAACAAGCAGTACCAAATTATAAAATAAAAAAGACAGATAATTTTTTAAAGATTCCCGAAACATCTCATAACGAATCAAATCATATAAAATATAGAGTAATAATCGTATCGGGACGCTATTAGAAAATATAGCATCAAAAATTTTGAATAAAAGAATGATTTTTTTTTAAGTCTAGGTCGGGAGCGACTAAGACGGAGTCTTCAACCAGAAGATGCCTGCTCACTCTAACTTTGAAGTTTTGGGGAATGAATGCATTCGGAAATACAGACACAGGTAGTGAGTTCCACTCTTTTACCGTGCGCATTATGAATGAGTTTTGGAAGCGCTTAGTTCGTAATGGTGGAATATCAACCAGATATGGATGGTTAGTCATACTGAAAATCTAAAGATTCCTTAAATAAAGCTCATAACGTAGCAAATCAAACTAAAATACGAGTATCTAGAACAATACACTAATCTAAAGCAGCGCATCATACAACTGCCTACCACAAGAGAGCTAAGCAACAACAAATTTGAAAAGAATCGAAAATTTTAAAGATTCCTAACACAACTTTACCAATTAGCTGCTGAAACGGCTCACACATAACATATCAAACAAGATATCTAACCAGAACAATAAGTAATCTGGGGCAGCGCATCTTACGACTGCTATACCAGGCGTAAGGGACAGCGTCCCGCAAACTGATGGAGGTTGCTCAGTCAACGACACTGAACAACTATCAGCAGGATTTTTATCAGAAAAAGAAAAAAAAATGACTTTTCCATACAAAATGTTCACCTCGATCAGACAATTTTTATGGGAAAGCCAATTTTTTCTTACACTTTCTGAAAAAAAATCCTGCTGTTAGTTGTTCAGTGTCGTTGACTGAGCAACCCCTACCAGTTTGCGGGACGCTTTCCCTTACACCCGGTATTGCTAGTAAACTAACGGTCAACAGAAAAGATAAGAAACAAAAATTGTAAAGATCCCTAAAACAGTTACTGAAACGGCTCATACCAGACAAGATATCTAACTAGTAAGTACTTAAATCTAGGGCAGCGCATCGTACGACTGTTGCAACAGCGACGCAGGCGCAGCGCCCACTCCGCCATATTGAGGAAATGAGCGAACGACATTGGCTACCGAGCCGCTTGCAACACAGCGATGACATTGGCCCACTAGGGAGACCTACTAATGCTTAGATAACGCACATGCGTGCGCCTATTGGGGAATATTTGGACTAGTGAGCAGATTTCAAAGAACGAAGATAGATTAGATTTTTTTCAAATTAATTTAAAAATATCTTTAGAAGAGACAGACATGGTGCCCTGGTGTTAGATAAAAGTAAAAACCAAAAAATAAAGGATGACACAAGACGATTGAACGGAAATGGCAGCATTGCTTCTAAAGTAAATTCACTAAAAACTGCAACTGAAATGCTCTGTAAGCAATAATTTTAAGAATTATTTAAAGCAAGTTGAGGTACATGTTGATGGACGGCAAAATGGATTCATTTTAAAAGAAAATTATATGGCGCCAACTTGACAACAACAGGTCTTGCAATGGTGTACACTCCAATATTCTTTGTACAGCTGTTATACAAGTACCTACTACCTAACTTCTACTAGTTTAAATTATACGTTAAATACACATAATAACAAAACACGTAGAGTGTAAATATAATAAGTGCTGAAAAAATAATATCCCCTGAATATACCTACCTACTCGAAAATCTTTTCCCACTCTTTACCCATCGAGCATAAAAAAAACATTACGTGAAATATATATTTATTTCAGGAACATTAGATTAACGTAATGAATAAGATTATAAATAAGCAAATGCAGTGATATTAAATAGAGAAGGTTAGATTTCAAAACAAAGGATGCAATTATGCTTTTAATGTCATTGTCTGAATTGCAAAGTCATATGCAGCACAGTCAATGAATCAGCCTAAACTACCTCTTTGCATACATTAGAATCCAATTCAGATTGACAAAAAAACAATAGACAAATATCATTGGAACTATCCTCGCATCGTTGTTATTCAAGAATGACAATGTACTTGTAGTTATTACTTCCATTGAAGTAGAATTTGTTGTTGAATAAATGAGGCGTCTAGTTTCAAAACCCGCTAAAACGCTTTTCTGGTAATTGGTAACTGATGTGATCATACGTTCAATCTTGTGTAAGATAAGTGGACCATTCAGTAGTAAAATCCTTTAAAACGCTAAAATAATAGTCGACTCAACACGTGAGCTTTTTGCTTTTCATTTTGCCAACATTTTGAAAAAAACGCTTTAGCGGGCTTTGATACTAGACGTTTTAAATACAAAATGTTCTGTGAGAAGACACATTCATTCATAATAGTATTTAGAATAGTATACTCACTGTAAATTAAAGAAATGTTTTCTGAGTATCTATTTTTGATAAAAAAATATATGAGTTCAAATAAGAAAAGCAATATACCTACAGATCTATCTTAAATAACCCTCAACACTTTGTCAGACGTGGCGGAAACCTTTGTTTAGGCCGTTTTCACTCTGCCTACCCCATTAGGGATAAAGGCGTGATTGTATGTATGTATCTTAAATTAGAAAACAGTTAGGATTCGAATCAAAACAATTCAATACAAATAGACACTACAAAAGAACAATATTTTTATACCCAGAACTAATATGAAAAAATCAAATGTAATTCAAATAATCTAGAGGTTATGGACAACGAAATCGTGTTTCAAAAGTCTGAAATAACGGTTATCGAATATGAAACATTTGGCCTAGTTAGAACCACGATAGTAGTTGTTTGAGGAACAGTCGGCCTCACACAACGAATGCATTCGTATACATACAGTGGACTTCAAAAATAGGTCAAAATATATTAGATTACAACAAGGAGCGAGTTATGAATACAACTAGTTTAAGAATTGAATGATACGATTCAAAAGTGGACGATTTTCTATTGTAGTTTGTAATAGACACGGTTTCGTATGGGACTATTTGAATATCAATATAAATTCTCACGGATTATATACGGTGCTAAATTCTTCAAACAACTCTTCCTTTTCCGAATAGGTCTCTTCGCTTCTAGCGCTTTCGAATATCTCTTGTTACTTTATGATTTGCGTTCTCTATCAGAAATAAACACTTTATTTTTGGAAATGATAATGCACACATCATGAAGCCTAGCAAATTCTTTAGATTGTGTGTTTGTGATATGCTAAAAGACATACATTATATTGCGAATGTAGAGTAGACTGACAACTTTATGAGCTAATAATAAAATAAGTAATAAACAACCCATCTTGGGTTAATATAATAAAATAATAAATCATCTTGGGTTGTTTATTACTTATTTTATTATTCCAAAAGTAATCTATGTTACCTTAATTCATCATCTCCCTAGCCTTATCCCGTATCTCACGGGGTTGGCTACCTAATCTAGGGGATTAAACGAGGGTACTGTGTTTACACAGAGCGACTGCCATCTGACCTCCGCAACCCAGAAGGGAAACCAGACACAATCCTAGATTAGATCAGAAATTTCAAGCCGCTAATGATGCCTCTGACATGGCTTAACGACTAATATCTACGGTATTACACGATATTAACCGGGACCAACGGCTTAACGTGCCTTCCGAAGTACGGAAAAAGCGCCGAATAAACGTTCATATGAAATTTGAAAACCGAAAAACACATTTTTTCGTGGTGGGATTCGAACCACGACATCCCGCTCAGGAGGCAACGGCCCTGTCAACTATACCATCGGGCTCTAGTCTGTTACCTTAATTAAGAATGTTGAATTGAATGCTGCTTTTTGAGACAGAATTATTGTTTTCAGTCAGTCAAGAGTCATTCAAAATGTCCAACATTTTCAAAGCTTATCGTTTTCAAGCAAATCTTTCTTCTTCACAATACTATTGGTACTTATAAGGCACACTTTATTTTACCACAACATTTTCAAATAGCTCATAAGCAGAGCAACAAGTGGTGCCCTTCACGCATAATTATTTTTGTAACAAAATGGTACAAGTACCTATATTACCAATTGTTATGCAAAGTCACATGTGACGACGACACCGAATTACTTAACGCGTGCCTATTAAATACATAATTTTTCGTTATTTGCTTTTCAAAAAAGGAAACACTGAATTTTAATGGCACTTGCTTTCGCGCAGCGACAAAGGGTTAATACATGATTTGCATTTATTTTTATCGAAAGGGTTTCTTGTGGTTTAGTACGGTATTATTTTTAGATGGCAAGAACTTTCATACTCGTGGTTCTTCTACCTAATTCTCTGACCATCTAAAATATTCTTAAATTATTATGCCTTTTAAAGAAGCAAATTATAAAAAAACTTTTGGTTTGTTTTGGCTTCGGATAGTCATATTCTGATATCATGTTGATTTGAATAGTAGTCATATTACCTATTTTGTCGATTAGATATCGAATGGCAAGTACTACTTCCTACAAAACATCAGAAAGCCGAAAAATATCTAAAGTACACTTTATCAAAATCAATACCGAATTTGCTATCAATAAACAATCCAACAACATATTGGAAAACATCGAAAAGGCATAAAATATTGAAAAAAACATCTCTACAAATACCCGCATCTCCCCTCGCCATCCGATCGCTGCGAAAATTCGTTGCGAATCCGAAATCAAATTGAAAATCGAGTTGGGTGCTATAGAAACATACGTATATGGTGTAGGAGAGCGGATGCAAGTGAAAGCGACATCAGGGGGGGAGCACGACTAACCCCGTTTCCAGGCTCACCCACACATGTAAGCAAATATAAATGACAACGCATCCCTAGCCGTTGCGTAGCAGGCGTCTGTCTGTGTGCCGACTGCCGCCCCATTTCAAGGTCGGCGGAGCGGGTGGGCCCAGAGTTAGACAGGGACGCCAACACATACCCCAAACGAAAGTGCAAGCGAAATGCGTGAGAGAAAATCAATCTTGCAGGGAGTGGGGGTACTGAAAAAGTAGGTGAACCGTTTCGGACGTTCGGCTCGGTGCGGGGAACGTGCGTAGCCTGGCAATGGGAGACCACTATTGTGCGGTTTCACAGCTGCAATATAACTGCGCCAAAAAAGGCTATGGTCTCAAATATTAATTATGTATTATACTTAGCATTATCTTTTGTTCTTATATATTGCAGATTTACAACAAATACACCAAAAAAGTGAGAATTTATATTCTGTGTCTTAGCTCTAAACTATTAAGTTTTTTTATAAAACTCAATCCACTAGACTAAGAATACTAAACTCCAAAATTATGGCCCAAATTTAGCTATGCTGGCGGTGTTTAAAAGCCGGCTTAAAAATGCAATTAAAAAACAGGCTGTGGACGTGACAGGGCATGAAAGGAAAGAATTACGTGGCAACGACGAAAAATTAAACAAGCTTATAGAGTTTTCAGTTCATTAAGACGCCTTTCACTTGAATTTTAATACAAGGCAGAACTTTTCCAACTATTTTATGAAAGCTAACGAAGATGATCATGGAGTGGAAGTGACTGATATGGAAAATATAGCTTCAAATTAGAGCATCAAAACGCCAATTTCACGTCTCCCAAAAGTGCTCAATCATGATGACGACGCTGTCTCTAAAGGGGATCGTTTACAGCCGGCAATCCTTTCACCTCCCCTCTAGCGTCCAATCAATAGTTACATCCGTGCACATTCCCCCGAAAGGGGTACAAATTAAGCCTACATGCACAACTACAGAGCAAATATCTGGGCCTCGCGGGGGCGTTGTTTTACGTATAATGCAATCGAGTATAGAAAGGGGGCAAAGGGGACTGCGGTATCACCCCCATGGCTCATACCCCCACCCCATGATGGTTGGTCGACCGCACCACCTGAATTTTTGACGTTAACTAAAAATGACGCATGTGATAAAATGCCAGGTTGTGCGAGAAAATTACTATAATCAGCGGTGTTTAACAGATATTTATGGTGGGGTATTAGGTTAAGAGTTCCTTTGTTGTTACAAGTTGCCCTTACGTTGGTAAGTCCTTAACAAATAGACGACTATCACGAATATCTTAGACAGTATTTATAATTTGTTCCATAGTTGTTTTACTTATTTCATTAGCTTTGTTACAAAGCACCTTCAAGCGTCACGAATCAAGACTTAATTAAAGCTAGGTCTTAAAGATTTTGATTTAAAAGCCTATTTCCTGCCTCTATCTTCATTATAAAGTCAAATCATCATTTCATCGATCTATCCATTGAAATAGAACTATAAATACCACATAAAACACGTTTATTAGACGTAAAACCGAACGCTTGGCGCTTCTTATCAAGTATTCAAGATACGCCTCCGAAGAACTATGGCTCGATAGCTGTTCCAAATACTGTCGTTAAGAGCCTTCGTGCTCTTGAAAACTTTTATCGAAAGGGTTTTAGGCAAATGCTCTAGATAATATTTTATCTATAGTTTTATTCTATGATAAAATAGTATTATTGTTCTAGTTTACAATTATTAAAGTATCTAAAACTATTCATTCACGTTTATTGCTTTGTGCAAAGTTTACTGCTCACTAAGGTCGCATAAACACAGCTAGTATAAAATAAAACGTCTAATATACTTCACGTAGAAAGGCGTGCGCCCTAATTTAAATAACTGCACGAAATTCACACCAGGCGGGTGAAATCGTAAATGTGATGCAAAAGAATCACGGAATAGGGAGTATACATCCGTAGACGCAGCGAAATATTTATACAAACTGCCACAAGGAAAGCTGAACCCTTTTTTACTTGTACTAAGAGTTGAATTCAGACTTAAAAGCGTATTCAAAACATGGTCTTTTTTTAATGACTTTTGTTTCGCAAAAGTTTCAAAAAAGCAATAGTACTTGGAGAAAATTTATCTAGTTACATAGCGCAGAAAGAGCAGAATATTCTTAATGGCGTAAAAAATTATAACCAAAAATCTGTAGCATAGCACATAGAACAAACAGAACAAGAAGTTTACCGGTGAAAGGCAATCTGAAAACACAAACTGAACCAACAAACTATTTTACCTGCCGTGTTACACCTTATTTTCTTTGGCCCGAAACACGGTCGAAAACTTAGGCAGGTACACAAGCGGAATATTTAGCGTTTAAAAATAGCTCCAGCCCCGTGAGAAATCGACAACTGCGCTGCCTTGGAAACCTTACAATCACAGAACATCTAGAACAATAAGAGGAAGAGCCTTACGCACAATTTCGATCCAGAAAGGAAACAAGGTATTAAATCAACCGAGTATTGATTTTATGTTTTACACGCAATTTGACATTGGGACATTTCGAATTAATTATTATGCCTTTTGGTTTTAATAGTGCACCTATAATATTCCAAAATCCTGTAATTCTGTTAACACATATTCTTTCAAAATCCAGTGGTTTGCAAATCCTAGTTGATCTATTATTTATTTAGTCTCCCATTATTAGCAAACCCTATCTCGTAAACTGAAAAATTTTGGTGCATCAGTTTTACCAGGGCGC
The DNA here is from genome assembly GCA_949820665.1 of Scrobipalpa costella. Lineage (NCBI taxonomy): Eukaryota > Metazoa > Arthropoda > Insecta > Lepidoptera > Gelechiidae > Scrobipalpa > Scrobipalpa costella. The sequence goes on from OX463303.1 coordinate 18,655,586, forward strand.
CTTTTATAACACCTATACTGGTTGCTCTATTATTTATTTAGTCTTATTACTGCGTTTAGTAACATTCAGTTCAGCTGTGTGTCGCCTGTTTGGAGCTAGCGGGGGTTGGGAGGGGTGGTTCGGTTGCCGCGCGACACATATAGCGGGCCCGGTCGATAAGGAAAGCGGGCCGCGCCGATGCGTTCCGGCCGGAGCGCCGAAAACGCAGCAGCTAGTTGCGCACCGTTACTTCCGATGCCAGGTGAGCGATGGGTTTCATTTCGGTTTCAACCGAGCAGTTTACTAGCGGTGCAGGTATATAGGAAGTACCTTATATGGCTTGTACATAGAAAGCAGCTCAAAATTGACTTGTACGTAACAATAATATAACCGATAATTTAGCAAATACTACTGGTTGACGAAATATAAAAAAGAAAATCGAAAATGAGAAACAGTATAAATAAGGTAGAAAGATACTTTGATCATCTGGGCGAACTGTCAAATTATGTAAACCGAACCAGTAGGTCTCAATTTGGTAGGTATCTAAATAGTGTGGGAGTCTCTGCTACTCCCTAATCTTCTGGGAATTGGCTCTGTTTCAACAATGATTCACGCTTCCGGAATCGAATGATATTACACCATTTTTCCGTAGATCAAAACTACAAAAGCATGTTTCGAAATATTTGAAGCTCGTCCCAAATTGCCAACGATTTCAGCTGTTTTATTTACTTCAGGTACCAGCTGAAAACGTTAATTCTATTGTTCTTGATCATAACATTTGCCAAAACTGCTGAAGTTAACAGCTATATTAATTCCAAAACTCGTGTTATTTTGCCCTTGCTTTAGGTATCTTGTTATCTCAATACTGTATTTGTAGGGAAGAAATATATTTGGAGAATTTCAACAGTAACTCGGCTGTAAGCCGATGTCAATGACTTTGCAAGCTGGAGGCGATATAACGAGGCCTTGAGCCGACCATGCAGAAAACGAGATTCACCCCTTAAGGCCGACTTACGTACAAATGAGAGGCGGTACGATCGTTCTACCAAATACTCAAAGATTGCGTAGGTGTAAGAATTCAATCTTGACGCTGCGAATCAAGATCTGAAATCGTTATCTCATTTCGGATCACCTAACAAGTTTCACAAAATGTACAGGTCCCAATTTATAGGTTTGATAACGATCAAAATAACGGTCTAAATAAAGTAGTAATATATCAAAATTGGTACGTTTAAGAATATTGTAGAACGGAAACGGTAAGTACCAAACGCGAGCAATAAACAATTAAGACGGCCTTAAATTTCCAGCGGCCTCTAGGAGTGCAAACTTCCTAGACCCCCGTTCTCACGCACCGGGAGGTGGAGACCCCCCCGAAGTGGAGGCAGGGGGGTTTCAGCCTCCCCAGTTCTTAGCACCCCCACCCGTTGCGTCTAGCACACTCAGGCTGGGCGACCTCGAAAAGTTAGAACTTGGAACCTTCACTGCCGAAGCCGTAAAAAAAACTCGCGGTCCATTGAAACAGTTAACAAATGAGCTGCAATTAGCGTTCATTGTTAAGTTTAAGGTCGTTTGTGAAAAATTCAAGTTGAAAATGTAGATGATGAAAGAATTCTGCGCAAATTTGCTGAAAAGATAGTTTGATGAGATTCCCTGATTACGCAGACGAAAAAGAAATCTAATGTACCTACGTATATAAATGGAGATTTTGTGAAAGATAATTATGAAAGGTCAAACAGTAAGCGTATTTTTAGTATATAATATTAATACCAGACGTTATCTTTTATTATAACAATAAAAGGAAGTTATACTTTCTTAATACAAGTGAAATTTTAATCAATCCAATAAAGTAATCGTTTATTTTGAAAAACAACAGTCAATGCCCTTTTTAGACGATATTGTTTTTGTACCCATGTATTTTGACTCTTACATGAAACTTCATTGATATAGTTTTTAGATTTATGACTAAATAGCAATATTACTCTTGCTATGATGTTCAAAGTTTTAGCAGTGAATGCGCTACACTAGCAAGCAAAGGAGACGTGACACGCGTTAATTATAGCCAGAATTTGAATAGATATACCTCTCCGTAACCACGTATTCTATGTAAGCAACGCCTCTAGTCGTGCATATGAGGCTTTCGTTTGTATGTACAGGGTCTAATATTATATCGAATATCGGATTTTTGATCAAGAAACTAGGAATTTGATCAAAACCCGGATTTTGACAAAATACTGATAGTAATTCAGAGACTAGTCCAGTATTTTGTACAATACAATCAGGTGTTTGATCAAAATACTTATTTTGTCAAAGTTCGAGTTTTGATCAATTAGTTTTTGGTTTTGATCAAAATCCTAGTGTTTTGATAAAAACTGATTTCATCATAATCCTGGGACATAGTAGAGACGGTTACGTAAAAAATAATCAGTTTTCAATATGGGTCGAATAGATTTACCTCTCCGTAACCACGTATTCTATGTAAGCAACGCCTCTAGTCGTGCATATGGCTTTCGTTTTATATACAGGGTGTCAGGGCAAACATCAGTGCCTCAAAAACTTTCTCTATTGGACGCATATTGAAAACATATTCGTTTTTCTACGAAAACTCTCTAATATGCTGCAGGATTATGATGAAATCAATTTTTTTATCAAAACACTAGGATTTTGATCAAAACCAAAAACCAATTGATCAAAACCCGGACTTTTACAAAATACAAGGTTTTTGATCAAAAACAGGACTTTGACAATAAAGTCCAGGTTTTGATCAAAATCGTAGTTTCTTGATAAAAAAATCGATTACATCATAATCCTGCGACATAAATATATTGGTTACAGGAATATTTTATGATATGGCAATACACGTGAAAAAGATACAAAAGATATCTAACATGGATAAGATACAGAAAACTTGTAAAGAAGTCTAAATCCTTTTCAAGCTTTTGTTGTCCACCCACTCGAGTGAACTCAAATATTAAGCTCTTATTTTTTAGAGTAGTTCTTTCAATTCCTTTTATTTTCTTCCATGCTGGACTGGGAGCGAGAGAAAAACATACAATGTGCCAGCTGCATTTCCTTCCGGGCAAGCTGTAAAAACCAGTTAAGGGATCCGAGGGTTTCAGTATATTGCAATTTGGGCGTTGAGATGAAAACCTGTCACTACGGCAATATACTTTTCACTACAAATATATCTTAAATAATCCTCAAAACTTTGTCAGACGTGGCGGAACTACCTTTAGGGATAAAAGCATGATAATATGTATGTAATATGTCCTTACAATTTCATATAAATGATCGATTATTATTGATTTGTATCCTTTACTTTAAAATAAACTTAAAAAGACATTGAATATTTCGTATTTTAATAGAGTTTTGTTTATTTTTTTGGAAAGTTACGGTTAGTCATGGTTACGATATTTATTTGATGTTCTAGTAAAATTTGTAATGCGTTATACAATAAAACTAACATTTATCCCACGTTTCAAAAAATAAAGGTGTGTTTTATTCATGTGAGGGCACCAACAAACAGGCGTTAAGTTATCTTATCTTTACAAAAAAACCTGATAATTTAAAAAAAAGTACCGGTTTTTAGTGGACTTTACTAATCTTCGTATTTTTGATTATATTTTTAACACAATGTAATAAGTACAAGGCTGAAGATTAAAATATAAATGGATATGCCAGTAGGTAGTTATAACTTTTAACACAAGCTTCATATAGTTTATCGCAAGTCGGTGTCAATGCCCTATTTATCATTTTAGCAAAATTTCGCGGACGCGCATATGTGGACGATATCATTTTAGGGTTCCGAAATCTAACAAAAAATCTAAGAAACAGCTCTAGGCATCTAAATTTTAACCATATTTTACCCTAAAAACAATTATTGAACCGTTTACTTTTCTTCCACGCTGGACTGGGAGCGAGAGAAAAACATAGAATGTGCCAGCTGCATTTCCTCCCGGGCATGCTGTAAAAACCAGCTAAGGGATCTGAGGGTTTCAGTATATTGCAATTTAGGCGATGGGCTGACAACCTGTCACTACAGCAATATACGTACAAAACCATCTTGAATAACCCTCAAAACTTTGTCAGACGTGGCGGAACGACCTTTGTTTAGGTCGTTTACGCTCTGCCTACCCCATTAGGGATAAAGGCGTGATTATATGTATGTATGTATGTTACTTTTCTTCTCTTTTATACTTTAAAGAAATATAAACTCCAAAGTGCAGTGGAGGAATCGTCCTTTATCTAAATAAAAATAATGTACACAAAAGATCAATGCATACTCATAATAATTTTGCATACACATTGCAATGCTACGAAAGCTCTACGCCGTAGCCAGAGTGCAAATTCGTAGCAAGCATTTTAAACAAAATTTGCAATAACCTATTTTTTTTACAAAATATTTGCTACGGAACCTTGTCTCTTTTAAGTTGATATAAAATTGAGTCTAGATATTTTTGTGTTAAACGGTGATAATATAACAATTTCTCCAATATCCAATTTCTGTGGCGTCAGATGATATTTGACTTTATATGAATAGGAATATATTTTACTGAGCTATTAGCCACTTACGTGGGTGGACACAATTTGAAAAGTCAACATTTTGTTTAAATTCTGTTAAAACAAACAACTTATTATTATGTTATTTTCCGAAGGGACCTAACCTAGGTCGTCTAAGTAAATATGTCAAACAAATAAACTTTCCCATACAGAATTTAAAAGTTCATTCTTTTTTTCTCTGTAATTCGTAGTTATTACTTAAAGGAAAAATTATTTTTATAAATTATACGACATTTGAGTAAATTATCATATCATCAAACTTTATCTTCTATTTTGTAACTTTGCATTTAATTTTGGCTCAACATTGTACTAAATAGAAAGTCAGTAAAGGTCCTGATCCATTAAATCCTGATAAAAATTAAATCATCAATTAAGGATGCCAACTGTATTTTCACTAAGGTGGAATTCACCTAAGTATTCAAAATTTTATGGTTTGTTCAAAATAAATTATCTTATCACTTATCTTCTTCAACTGTTGCATGGCTGCCTCAACAATGTAAAAAAAACGAGGTCAGTTACGATACTGATCCACGAAAAATCAAATTATCTATAAAGGAAGCTAACTGTATTTTCTGCATCGAATATACACTTTAAGTAATCTTCGCATTCGCATTGCGAATTTCAGATGCCAATACATTTTATTGTGAGCAATATTTCTTTAAAATAAAAACGGACAAGCCTTGTTTTTAGGTACCTTATATCCACATAATTTCCAAAACCTTTAGGAATCGGATCTTCCATACTGGACTGGACGCGAAAAGTAATATAAAATGTACCAGCTGCATTTCCTCCCGGGCATGCTGTAAAAACCAGCTAAGGGATCGGAGGGTTTCAGTATATTGCAATTTAGGCGATGGGCTGACGACAACCTGTTACTACAGTAATATACCTACAAATCTATCTTAAATAACCCTCAAAACTTTGTCAGACGTGGCGGAACGACCTTTGTTTAGGTCGTTTACGCTCTGCCTACCCCATAAAGGCGTGATTATATTTCTTTACAATAAAAACTGACAAGCCTAGTTTTTAAGTATATCTTCCTAATTATGTTTACAGAGTGGGAGCCGTTATCGCTTTTATATCAACTCAAAACTACGCATCAATTTGCAATTGGTGTAGGCTGTTAGCAAATTTCACACACATTATTCAAACAACAGTACACTTGGAACAGAAGCATTGTGAACTACCATACAAGCTGTAAATATTGAATAGTTGTGATAAAATTTTAGTAGTGAAGAACCTGCACAACTTTTCCCAGGAAGACTGGCAAACGATTGAAAATGTTTTGGACTTTCCATACATACCACTGTGCAACAAAGCTAGACTGGTAATAAATTAAAATAAACATTCAGGAATGAGATAAAAACAGATAGTTTCAGATACTAAACGCCTGCATCAGTTGAAATAGCGAGAAATATACGTAATATTTTCTCGCGAAGATAATCAACATTTGGAATTTAAAGAGGTAGATATTTCCAAGAATTCTTGAGCTCCACTCAATATTCTGGTCCATGAAAACATCTCAGTTAGTGATTCTTCAATTACAGTACCTGACTCCTAAGTAAGACCACCTTAACATAATCTACTTATAAGAACCTACTTGTTAATCCACGACGAAAAAACATACCCTTGTTCTCTTGATCCTGAGGGTTTAAGATCGATTCCCACGAGAGATATACTAATTATTTCTAGTTCAGTTAGGACAATATAGCTGAATCGCAAATTCTATTGAAATATTTAAATTTTGAACAGTTATAAAGAATCAAACGCCTATTGCAATATACTTTTGATATCAACATTAATTTTGAATATCAAAATAATGTTATGCGTATCATGAAATCATACAAAATAACTAAACTGAGTCAAGGTTACAATTCATCACCAGTTTTAATGAACATGACACTGAACTGTGCTGACAAAGTAGATAAAAAATATTATATCAATGAGTTTTAAGTGTAATATCGCTATTTCAAATATGCGTCCTCTGATTTATTGTAATACGCGGACTACAGTTAATTTTACACACTACGAGTCTCTAATCTAATCTAATCAAAACATTGATTACTAATATGGTATTTTACTATATACCTAGAAGAAACAAGACTACATAGGTCCACTTATTGTTTAGTAAGAATGATTTTAAAGCTTTTCCTTCCCCGCAAGCAAATTCAGATCAAACTTCATATTTACAACGTGTAACAAGTAAATACCCAGGGTATATACTGTCTGTTACACGTTGCATATGCACCGGAAAGGATATAAACCAGCCCATGAAACTGAACAACTTTCACAAAGGAACATAGGTCAAAATAAGAAAAAAAATGTTGGCCTTCCATAAAACATGTATCAGCTGAAGCGTGTATAGTATATATATATATTCTTTATTGTATTAAAAATGGGAAGTCAAACTTTTTTTATCGTTTTCCGACCTATTTTCCTTTGGGAAAGTTGTTCAGTTTCATGGGCTGGTTCATATCCTTTCGGGTGCATATACCCTTTCTGTTATACGTTGTATTCGAAATGTAAACAGTAGAACACACCATCCTAGGTACTTGGAAAGTGATGACCGTTACGTTAGGTAAGAAAGGCTAAGCTGGATTCAAGTAAAGCTTACACCGTATGTAAACATGTCGGATTAGAATCACTATTCTAACACGTCAGGTCAGCATGTTGGTACTTGGTGTATTCGTAGGCATATTTTCTATTTTATTCTATTTTAAGTAGGGTACACTAAATATAAAATAAATATTTGGCTCGATTCTAGATTCCATCGGCTAAAACTGAAATTAAAATCTATCTTTCACTTTCAAAATAATAAAATTGAAAAAGGACAGGCGATTTATACTCTATGGTTTTACGCTTTCTTTGCTAGATTTTGACGCGCTTTTGCACGTTTCCCCAGTATTTCTGTCAATTTTATCCGCCATCTCATATGACGGCGGATAAAAATGTCAGATAATGCAGAACTACCGACTATAAATCAAAAACCGGAAGATCTCCTGTCCTTTTCCAATGTTATTAGTCTGAAAGTGGCAGATAGATTTTAATTTTAGTTTTAGCCGGCAAATCTAGAATGGCCCAATGAAGCTACTAATACAATTTTATATCGTGGTTCCGAGAATGGTGGACCTCCTGTTTTAGATCAATGGGGCCGCACCGTGATACAAAAATGTTGTTATTTCCGGTCACAATATGTTGGACTCCTCAATTCTAAACAATCACGATCAATTGATTGGATGATTATTGTTTGGAGCCGTAGCTAAGTATTTCTTTTCGTGCACTACTTTTAGACCTGCAGAAATTTTGAGATAAAATCTGGTGATAGATCTGATCTTCTCTCAAAGTATTCACCTACTTTATTTTACAGGAGAAGATGAGGGCTGTATAAAATATTTTAGGCACTCAATTTCGAATGCTATTACAAATGCTATAGTTTGTCCTACTTCCATGCTAGACTGGGACTGGGAGAAAAACAAAGAATTTGACAGTTGCATTTCCTCCCGAGCATGCTGTAAAAACCAGCTATTGGATCCGAGGGTTTTAACTGTAACTACAGCAATATACGTGCAAATCTATTTTAAATATCCCTCAAAACTTTGTCAGACGTGGCGGAAAGGCCTTCGTTTAGGTGGTTTACGCTATGCCTACCCCATTAGGGTTAAACGCGTGATTATATGTATGTATGTAGTTTGTACTAGCTAAGCAAAGTTTTTAGCTAGCTAATTGTCTACCACGTCGCCTATGTCCATGGTGTCAAACAGATTAGAGCTTCAAATGGTCTACAATTAATTTTCTCTAGTCCTAATTTTGTAACGGTCTGTTTTGTATAGAAGAAACTTACCTTCGCAGTACAAGGTGACATCGGCGAGACTCTCCGAGTTCCAGAGGTTCGCAAACGACGTGGCCAGGTTGGAGCCGAAGCTGTTCCATTTCAGGCAGTACTGTTGCTGCTGGGAGTCCATGCCCGGGCCGCCTCGGATACCAGCCCTGCAACAGTCAGAGGAGATAGGTTAGTTGAGTATGCCTTTTTGAAAATTACAAGTGAGAATTTTGAAATTTTTTGATTGATATTGAATTTTGAGAAAATTACTAATATTATTCTATTCTTATTTATATTCCTCGGATTTATTTTTTAATGATTTATAAACATGACATAATTACATTTTATATATTATTGTTATTTTTTTATTATAAGAACTATCCTAGTATTGAAGATCTTGTAAAACACTATATGAATGCATTAATAAATGAATTATGAATGATTATGATATTGTGAATCGACCATATCAGAAACAGCATGAAAAAATATCCGATCAACGACGAGAAACGAGAATTCATTAAAAAGTTGATGAATTTACAATAATCTTTAACCTTTTCAGCGCCAAAGTCTGATATAACAGACATTTAAGTTTCGGGCCCTCGCCGCCAAAGTCTATTATATCAGACAAATAAATCTTACCAATCTAACTCTATTTTTTAGGTTCCGTGCTTCGGAAGGCACGTTAAGCCGTTGGTCCCGGTTAATATCGTTTAATACCGTAGATATTAGTCGTTAAGCCATATCAGAGGCCAGTGCTAAGCATTGGCGGCTTGAAAACTCTGACCTAATCTAGGATTGGGTCTGGTTTCCCTTCTGGGTTGCGGAGGTCAGATGGCAGTCGCTCTGTGTAAAAACCAGTACCCTCGTTCAATCCCCTAGATTAGGAAGCCGACCCCGTGAGATACGGGATAAAGCTAGGGAGATGATGATGAATCTAACTCTATTTTTTCTTATTGTTATAGTACCTGACGACATATTCATAACATTTTCAGGCAGTTTATACTTTGGTTTATCAAAAATAACAATTTCACAATGTATTATAATGTTATTTTAATTAGAAATAATTAAAAACAAAACCGTGTTTATTAGCTAAATCCGACTCTTTTTTTACTTCAACCCTCAGCGCCAATGTCTGATATATCAGACATTAATCAGACATTAGTGATGTTACATTACAATGTTACTACCAAAACCAGAAATCTGGAACTATAAGTGTTAACTATAAAGAAACATCTAAGAAAGTAAAAATTATACGGGTATTTATTTTGGGCATAAAACTTTTTAGTGTGACGTAATTTTACCACAGAAAATGCATTTATTTTCGAATGATGTTTTGCATCGCATCTAGTAAATAGCATGGTATGCCACAACACTATAGAGACACGATCATCCATCAGTCTCGTACGCCAACGTCTGATATATCAGACTCGGAAGTGACGTCAGAGGCGATAGATGTTTCTAGAACTATCTATTTAGTGCTGTACAATGACGGTAGAAGTTATCGATAAATTATGGAAGTACCTTGCAAAATCATGTTATTTCGTGGGTTACCATCTTTGCGTTGCTGTGTTAATATAATCAAAATAACAAAATCAGTTAAAAACACTAACTTAATTCAGTTCCCTGCCTACCCCCCAAGCACAGGGACGTGATTATTTGTATCCTTAGCTTTTGCCTATTTAACACTTAGTTCAAATGAAAAAGTCTTATCAAAAACGATTGAACATCACTAACTAAATTCAGTTCCCTGTCTACTACCTACCCCCTAAGTACGGTGGCGTGATTATATATAGCCTTTATCTTCTCCAGGTTACCATCTATCACTATACCAAATTTCATACAAATCCGTTTAGCCGTTTAGATGTGAATGAAATCACTAACTAAATTCAGTTCCCTGCCTACTACCTACCCCCTATGTACGGTGTTGTGATTATATATAACCTATGTCCGTCTCCAGGTTACTATCTATCATCATACCAAATTGTATCAAAATCCGTTTAGCCGATTAGGCCTGAAAGAGCAACAAACAATCAAACAGACAGACAGACAGAAAGACCGAGTTACTTTCGCTTTTATAATATTAGTATGGAAGTATGGATTTTTAAATCTATAATTAAATCAATAAGTTAAAAGTAACTCTTTCGTAAGGTATCGAAGTTTATGACCGGAAGTTGACACATCACTAACACTCGCCGAAAACTCATATTAAGCGTACGCCACTGTCTGATATATCAGACACGTAGTGATGCAATTAATATCATCATTACTTGTGCGATTTTTCACTGTATTAATACGCCACTGACATTTCAATACATTTTAGAATGTTTCGAGGAGTAAAACATAATAAAGTAAATCCCATGAACTTGAAAATAACTATAGATATATTTTTAAAATGATTTATTCATTACAAATTAATAAAATCGATACTTAATATCGCCAACACTAGTAAATCAACCACGTTTATTGTCGTGGCGTGTGGTGAACGTTTTTGACGAAAACTCTTGGCGTGGAAAGGGTTAAATAAGTTTAAGAGGCACGTCACAAGTAGAGGGTTGTTCCTTTCGGGAAAAAGGTGTAATTACATACATACATACATACATATAATCACGCCTATATCCCTAATGGGGTAGGCAGAGCGTAAACGACCTAGACAAAGGTCCTTCCGCCATGTCTGACAAAGTTTTGAGGGTTATTTAAGATATATTTGTAGGTATATTACTGTAGTGACAGGTTGTCAGCCCATCGCCTAAATTGCAATATACTGAAATCCTCGGATCCCTTAGCTGGTTTTTACAGCATGCTCGGGAGGAAATGCAGCTGGCACATTCTATGTTTTTCTTTTGCTTCCAGTCCAGCAAGGTGTAATTAGATACGTATAAAGTAGATATTTAAGATTAATACATATTTAAGAGTAAATTTACTGTGTTTCTTTTTAAAATTAACATCTGCTCTAAATGGGATTTAAAGCAGTGCATCAAGTATTAAAAATATCAGAAATATATATTAGTACTTAATCTTGGCATTACAGCAAAACGATTTTATATGATCAACGACTAAGCTGTACAATATAGGTTAGACCGCACTAGGACGTAGCTGCAGCGGAGCGACGCGGCGCGACAAATGATTATTTGTATGAAAATGTATGAGTGCCACCGAACTGAAGCAGCACTGAAGCTGCAGCGGAGCGACGCGGCACTTCACGATGCTTCACAACATTTTTACAGATATTGTCGCGCAATGTCACGCTGCTGCAGTGTCGTGCCGCGCCGCTCTGCTCTGCTCCGCTGCAGCTATTCCATAGTGCGGTCTAACCTAGGCTTCCGCTTTCAGTTTGCAGTCTTCGATTTTATTAAGGCGATCAATTATTCTAATGCTGAATTTGAATGTCGGCCTATCTTCGATTAATATCACCAGATGTCGTCAGAACCATCCCAAGTGAATAATAACGAGTTATATTTCAACGGTTACTGAAAGTACTAAGTCAAAGGATATTTTCAGCAAGCCTTATAGTCTAACTTATTGTACCCAAAAGTAAAGTTTTGAAGTACACAACATTTCCTTTGGGCGTGCTTGGCCTTCAAAGAAGACATTTGGTGACTTTCGTCTTAAAATAAATTAGGAACATTATCTTATGGATAACGATCTATAGGGAACGGTTGATGTATCTATTAGTTCAAAACATTGTTCATTTGTCCGTGTTGAGACACGCCTGTTGTACTTGTGTCTAGTGTACCTAATCGATCTTTATTATTTTAAAAAAAACTTGAAACTCCTGTTCAAATGTGATAAAAGGTTAGTACAATATTTAAATATAATTAACTGGTGGTTTGCGGATCCAAGGTGACTAACCGATACATTTTAGATGCTGTAAGGACCCGACGGTATATTCCTTCTTCTACTCTTGGGATTGGTGATGATATCCCTGCTTTTTCTGTCACCGCAAAATTCACAAAGTTTATTTATTAAGCCTTTGTGGCTAAAGTACTTAAAAACCATAACTGCATTAGGTATATTTTGATGTTATAACTGAAGACACAAAAACACCTGCATATTTAATAACTGCGTATTTAAAAACTGTAATTAGGTGTAAATATTTTAATGTAAATATATTTAACTACAATCATAAAAGCACCTGCATATTCAATTGATATGAAGATGCGTAAGCCGCCTTGAAATATTGGTGACTCACAAAAACACACTTACATCACCATAAATACTTCTTTCGAACATGTTATACCTACACTAGACAGCTTCACAATCAATCGAGGGTAGAGCTATTTTTAAATTACTAGGTAGCGGAAGGCCCGGGCCCAAGGCTACATAGGCTAGGCTGAATAACCGATGCTCGATCAATACCTACGCCACCCTTGAAACTAAATACTACATACAGTGCTTCCTTGACATTTCTAATCATAATTTCTCTATGCTTTACACAATGATTGATAGTTTTAGGAGCATTGCAAAATTGGGGTCTGATGGAAAATTGGTATAAATAATTATATCCATGAAAATTAAAAGGTCATTAATTTCAAGAAATTTACAAACCGCTCGTAAAATTACTTTCATCGTTATCAATATGATAAAGGTAGATAAACACTCAAAGCGAAGACAGACAGTAAAACGGGAGTAAACCAACTAGGCCAAGCTCATGAATGCGTAATGCCAAGCTGGCCGTTTCCCACGGTGGCCTTTGCTAGGTGAAATTATAGGGAATAGTTAATAGTTGCTACGTGGGTTGAGGAGTTTCGCTTCTAGAAGCTTCGGATATTAAGGAAATGTTGGAGGTAACGCGGAACAGGTCGGGGAGGGGCGTCAACAGGTTGTTGGGAAGAATTGAAAAATGTGACTATAACGAAGAACAGTGATGCGTGATACAATAATGATGTAATTGATTCGCTACTCGTTGTGTCAATAACACATAATATAAAAAGGAAATGTAATTTTTTTTCTATAACATTTATTTTCAAAATTAAAATGACAAGATTAGTGAACTTGATGAAACATAGAACAACAATTTGAATAAGCAAGAAGAGGACATAAACATATAGGAATACATGACATAGAAGACAACATCGATATATGAGCTACCTTTTCGGTTGAGGCTCCGGCTCGGTCTTCACGTGAAACCTAGACGGGCCCAACGGATTCGGTAGATAGAACGGTTTAGATGGTATCGCTGCTCTTTTGAAGACCGGGAACGTCACCAAAGGAACTTTGAAAAGCGGGAACGCTTTCATTGTAGAAGATTCCATCTTGAATGCAGAGAGAATGTTTCAACGTCCAGGTACGCCCAGAGAACTGACGTCAGCTAGACTGCACCGAGCCGATAGAGTATCGATTTGATTCCCGACCTCAGCTCCGTTACAGCCTAACTGTACATTTGCATGCGTGCACGTATAGACAGCCAGTGGAACGTGATCTGTTACGTTAGCTGTCACAAGCCCTTGTTAGTCCGCGATGCGTGGCTGCGTGGAGGGTAGAGTAGCTCCGTTTAAATTGGTTAAAGTGGAATTTCGGCTGCGACCCGGTTCCGGCATGCAGCACGCGCGCAAGCGTACTGGCTGGAGGGGCCTGGGGAAGTGGGGAGGGAGTGCAACGAGTTGCGCAAAGTGCCACATCGGTCACTCTGCAACCGAAGCACAGAGCAATGCATAGAAAACAGGTACCTCAACTAGGGCTCTATTCAAATTCTAATCGGAACCGGTGATCCAATTTTTAAACCGGGAGTGATTTGACAGTTATTTTAATGCAGCTTGCCATGTTGTTTATAAAATTTTGTTTTAACTACTAGACGGTAAATGTAACTTGTATCTTAAAAAATACCTACGTGTGCGTATTGCATGTAGTTGATTCACTGACCCAAATTCCAAGCAGGAAAATTAATTCAATGCACTTTACCCATTAACATATTAGAAGAATTAACATTGTTTATTTGGTTCAACTATAAATATTATGACAACAAAACAACAGAAATGACTGGCGTTTACTTCTTACTCAACCTACTAGAGCAGCGCTCTTAAGTTTATGATAATGATGATATATATTATTACAACTAAATATAAATTCATGATTCATACTTTTATAGTTATTTTGTAAATTAGTAAATGTAAATATCTGAATGTTGATTATATCAAAAAAGAATAACTTGAATAAAAGCAAAAACTACATGGATTCCATCTCCTTTTGAATTCTATGGCTTTTGCAGTCTTAAAATTCAGCCGGCACGTGACGTGACGTGATCTTGGCACATGGGTATGTCAATATCAATCAGATTTGTGTGACTTTTTTTATTCCCCTTCTCTATGTCGCTTCAGTATTCTGTGCGTGCAGGGCCTAACGGTGATGGAACAAAGGCCTGCATCGAGCGGCTGCTCAATCCCCCCTCACCCCGCAGCCTACGACTTCGATACTTATCTACTTACCTATAGGTATATCTATTAGATATCTATAGCCGAGGATCGATACTTCGTTTTTTAAAGTATAAATTAGGTCAAGTTGATAAACTTTTTGAAAAACCATTTTAATTTTGTTCTTTCACGTTTGTCTTAAAAGAGTACCTACTTATAGATACGTTTATGTAGGTACCTTGTGGCAATAATGAAAATTTTGAAAGCCTTGGGTTGGGTTCAAGAGCAGGGATAGTATAAGAGCGTTTTATGTAAACAATGAATCAACAGATGAAAGTATTGCATAGCCGTTGCTGTGACCAAACTAGTCTAATTGATTTTGTTAGCCATCAAGTAGATGACAAAGCAAACGAAGATGAAAGTATCATAGATTTCGAACAGTTTAGTTATGAACTTATATGGCCAAATATACATAAAGATATGAAAATCTATAAAATATTGTAAGCTACTCACAACATTAGCCGTATTACATTTTCATAGAAAACGGATTCCAAGAACAGATACCAAACGGCCAAACATGATTGTTTTGGAATTCTGACCCTGAATTCCTGAAAATCGTCCAATGTCATGAATGTCATGATAAGCTTCGGCACTTTGGGAATTAGCTCTACCTTTATCATATTCATAATGTTTCGGAAAATGATCGTCCTACATGTAATATATAGGTAGTTATTTGGTAATAGTCAGGTTATAGGTACTTTTCATTACTATATCAAAATTTATTAGATTGATACCATGGTATCATATCATATGGTTATTTAATATTCTTACCAAATTCTGCTAACACATATTTCAAGTTAGCATTACATAAAAGATCATCCAAATAATGAACATAAAAGCTAGAGGTTTGGCTGCAAATATTTTGATACTGTGCTGCTGAGCAGAGAACGCCTTAGGTACTTGATAAAAGCTGGCACCAATTCAAAAATATCTCTATTAACTGAAGCTACAAGTACAAATGTAAAAAGTCACGCTAGCGCGCAAACAACGGGACCGCGAATCTCCCAAAATAATAGACAGAGTGCAATGCGCCTCTATTAGATACGCCTGCAGTTTGGAAGAAATAACTCGTTTATTTCGAAATATTGCTACAAACTAAGATTATACACAAGAGAGTAGAAGACACCTATGTGATGCCGGGTTAGTACCTACCGGGTGTAAGGGACAGCAATCCTCCCGCAAACTGATAGGGGCTGCTCAGTCAATGAAACTAATCAACTTCAACCTGGATTTTTTTTCAGTAGGTTAAAAAAAATTGGCTTTTCCATACAAATTGTCCAATCGAAATGAACATTTTGTATGGAAAATCCATTTTTTTCTTCACTTCTTGATAAAATATCGTAGTGAGTATGGCAATCACTCTCCAATCGCGGAAGACCCATATCCAGTAAAATATTGTAGTAGGTTATAATGGTGGTAGTAGAACACGCAATCGAGAAAGAGCAATTTAAAATAGTGGTACATGTTTTTCCAGATGAAATAATGAGTTAATTTGAGAAACTATTTTCAATTTGGAAGTTCTTCGCGCGTTTATAGCAATTAGTTACGGTAAC
This sequence comes from Scrobipalpa costella, assembly GCA_949820665.1. Classification (NCBI taxonomy): domain Eukaryota; kingdom Metazoa; phylum Arthropoda; class Insecta; order Lepidoptera; family Gelechiidae; genus Scrobipalpa; species Scrobipalpa costella. The sequence continues at coordinate 18,671,902 of OX463303.1, forward strand.
TTTTTAAAGGTAATGTACCACAACTAAGTGATTCTTCGAATGATGGTACAAAAAATGTAAACAAACTACGCACCTAGGCACGTACGTAACGTCGAGGAGCCTTTTTGGGCCAGCCTCATGACCGGTGACATCTTTTAATGGCCACGACATTCAACACAATCTAAACAGACCCTTCGATACCTTTGGACGTCAGGGAATTATATAAAAACTGCAACTTATCAATAAAGAAGAGAAGGCACGATAAAATTGTATGATATGATGCATCTAGAAATAAATACCTTATTCACAGCACAGATAGGTTTTCTCAAAATACAGAGTAGTACCAAACTATAAAGACTCATAAAACTTCATCATAAAGTAACTGTTCCGGAACGTCACTGGTAACAAAAATTATCGGATCCAATTACGTACCAACTAAAAAAGCGAGCGGTTATTATGTAGTAGGTCAACTCCGACGTCAAACCTGCATCCTTAGGTCAGACTTATAAACAGCGTCATGATCATGAGCAGTAAGGTTTAGGTAACTGTTCAGTAGCGTCACAGACAAAAACACTCGTAGTGGTGTAGATACACAACAAAAAAGCAAGCTGCCATTATTAAGTCACCCTCGACGTCAGAACTGCATCTGAAAGGCAGGCTTTAGGTCATAAAACAGCGTTGAAAAGCAACTGTTGAGGAGCGTCACTGACCAAAAAGACTAGTAGTGAAGATACCCAACAAAAAGCGAGCTGTCATTAGTAAGCCACCTTCGACGTCAAAACTGTATCCTTAGGTCAGACTTACAAAACAGCGTCATGATTATCAGATAGCAGTAAGGTATAGGTAACTGTTCAGGAGCGTCACAGACAAAAACACTCGTAGTGGTGTAGATACCCAACAAAAAAGCGAACTGTCATTAGAAGGTCACCTTCGACGTCAGAACTGCACCTGAAAGGCAGGCTTTAGGTCATAAAACAGCGTTGAAAAGCAACTGTTGAGGAGCGTCACTGACCAAAAAGACTAGTAGTGAAGATACCCAACAAAAAGCGAGCTGTCATTAGTAAGCCACCTTCGACGTCAAAACTGTATCCTTAGGACAGACTTACAAAACAGCGTCATGATTATCAGATAGCAGTAAGGTATAGGTAACTGTTCAGGAGCGTCACAGACAAAAACACTCGTAGTGGTGTAGATACGCAACAAAAAAGCAAGCTGTCATTAGAAGGTCACCTTCGACGTCAGAACTGCATCTGAAAGGCAGGCTTTAGGTCATAAAACAGCGTTGAAAAGCAACTGTTGAGGAACGTCACTGACAAAAACACTCGTAGTGGAGATACTCAACAAAAAGCGAGCTGTCATTATTAAGTCATCTTCGACGTCAGAACTGCATCTGAAAGGCAGGCTTTAGGTCATAAAACAGCGTTGAAAAGCAACTGTTGAGGAACGTCACTGACAAAAAGACTAGTTGTGGAGATACTCAACAAAAAGCGAGCTGTCATTATTAAGTCATCTTCGACGTCAGAACTGCATCTGAATGGTAGGCTTGAAATCATAAAACTGCGTCGTGAAGTAACTGTTCAGGAGCGTCACTGTTAACAAAAATTATCGGATCCAATTACGTACCATCTAAAAAGCGAGCGGTTATTATGTCAGTTAGGTCAGACTTATAAAACAGCGTCATGAGGTAGCAGTAACTGTTCAGGAGCGTCATTGACATCAAAACTCGTAGTGGTGTAGATACCCAACAAAAAGTTAGCTGTCAATTAGTAGGTCACCTTCGACGTCAGAACTGCATCTTATCTTTAGGCCAGAACTGCGTCACGAGATGGTCAAAAAGCTGTTCAGAAGCATCTCTGCATTACAAAACGACTAGTATCGAACAAAAAAGCTGTCATAACCTAGGTCACCTTCGACTTTAGAACTGCATATATTCTGAAAGCTCTATGATAAAACGCGTCATAAGGTAACTGTTCAGGAGCGTCACAGACATAAAGACTCGTAGTGTAGATACCCAACATAAAGGCGTCGGAAATTCAACAAAAAAAAGCGAGGTGTCTTTAGTAGGTCACCTTCGACGTCACAACTCAGAACTGCATCTGAAAGGCGCGGCTGCGGATGGCCGCGTGCGTGCGTACGCGCCGGATTCCGTGATTACGTAAACTGTGTCGAAACGCAACGCACAACGGGTTTCTAATTCCCAGACGCTGCAATTTCTATAGAATAGGTGTACTCGTCTGCAGGGCGGAGTAGTAAGAGTAGTAATCTTGTTCTACCGTGCAGTAAGACAACGCTTTGAATGAACGTGGTACAAAAAGGAACTGACGTCGCTGTCTGAAGATTTGACAGTTCTCCTTATAGTGCAGCGCAACTGCCCACGTTCATTAAGAACTGTACATTTGATGCTGTTTCCCTTCTCATGATTAATTCAATGATGCAATGTTTCGTAGGTATCTTATCCGCTGCAACACTTTAATAGCTTTTGGAAGCTATGTGAACTTTATATACTTTATAATTAAATACACAAATTTTATGGTAGCGTTTTACAAGCTACCGAAAACCTGTTCTTTCTTAAACATCCCGTTTTACGCACAGTCTTAAATTTTTAACTGCCATAAAATTGCAATTGGTCGCTGCGGTTTTGAAAACCAATTTTATTCTTTAAAAAAGCTTGTCTATAATTTGTAGAAAATGAAAAGGCCGGAAATAACAATGCAAACAAACACTGACTTTCTAATGCATCAGTTTTTCGAACAAAGGAAACCGGAGGTCGCGCTGCCAAAATAGAAAGTTGCAGAGTGCAGCGCGTACGCACATTATAACGCAGTTTTCTAGCACGCACTTTTTCTAGTTGAGCAATATGTGATAAAAATATCTTGAGAGTTTGCGGTGTACGACAATTTGAACATGCTTATTCTCTAAGTATTATTATTGTTGAGGTTTATTATCGCCATGAAATCAATTGTGATTTATTATAACACAGTAAATACGTATTTCTGATTTCGATCGAAAAATTTATGAGATTGCAATGGCAATAAGAATTATTTCAAGATCAATATAAATTACAAATAAGAGCGACTCATGCTATTATAACAATTTCTGCAGAGAATAAGCCCCTAAGTAGTGCCTGATGTGTCATCTCGTCAATCATTATTCCCCAAGTGATATAAAAATCTAAATATATTTTGAGTATACTTACTGTGTATGCTTCGGGAGCTTTATGTAGGCACATATTTAATAGACCCTAACAAAAATATAGAAACACAACTAAGTTTGGAGTAAAATGAGGCTAACCGCAGCCTGTCAAAATAGAAAGTTGCAGCGTTGCAGTGCGTAGACTATAACATTACAACGCACATTTCTAGCCGCATGAATTATTAACGAGTGACGCAATTTATATCATCACGCCTATAAACCTTCCGGGGTATGAGAGAGAGATAGAGATGAGATAAATTTATTAATAATTGTAAATTATAAGTCAAAAATTATAAGCACTTAAGTATATCACATTAATAATCATTTAAATTTTATTGCTTTCTTTATCATTAAAATTAATAAAATCATTATAACTATAGAATGCAACATTGCGATGTTCGACAAACCAACGTTTAAGCCGTGATTTAAATCTATTTAAGCTTGGTGCCTGCTTGATTACATCAGGTATTTCATTAAATACAGCCGTGCCCATCACATGCGTGGTTCTGGCGGTCTTTTCCAACGTGTGCCTCACTACGTACAACATGTTCGCATGACGTGCGTTCATCAACAAAGATATTATAAAAGGGAACATAATGAGGAGCATTTCGGTTAGGTTGTGTCGTTGCTTTAGTAACAAGTTTCAGCCTTGAAACCCTTAGCTTACTACTGGTTTGTGCAGCATGCATACCTGGAAAGAGAAGCTTCTTATCGCTCTTCTCCAGTATATTAGTACTGACAATGGCACCATTGCTCAATCCTGTATCTACTCGGAAAAACGTGCGTGCACTATGATCATACAAGCTCAACGCCTTTCACTACTGCAGTTGAAAGCTACCTCTTTATGTAATATTAGGACGCCGCCTTGTCTACTGATGATGATTGAGATGGTTTGTTTAAGGTTTTTAAGGTTCTAAAAATTTATTTGTGGCACTATCGCTAGTCACTCATCACGGGTGACGGCTGATAAACAGTGTTGCCTTTTGGGAAAAATCTTAGGGAAAATTCACTAAACCTTGGCCCTTTCATATCACTGCAGCACACAATACGTACATATTGTTTAACTACTTTGATTTATTTGTCTTTTTTATTGTATGTGTCTTTTTAATTTTGCAAAATATACATGTGTTTTGTAGAAATATAAATAAAACGCTTTATCTTATCTTCTTCCATGCCGGCCTGGGAGCAAGAGAAAAACATAGAATGTGCCGGCTACATTTCCTCCCGAGTATGCTGTAAAAACCAGCTAAGGGATCCGAGGGTTTCGGTATATTGTGATTTAGACGATGGGCTGACAACCTGTCACTACAGCAATATACCTACAAATCTATCTTGAATAACCCTCAAAACTTTGTCAGACGTGGCGGAATGACCTTAGTTTAGGTCGTTTGCGCTCTGCCTACCCCATTAGGGATGAAGGCGTGATTTTATGTATGTATGTATGTATCTTAGCTTCCATGCTGGACTAGGAGCGATAGAATAACGTAGAATGTGCCAGCTGCATCTCCTCCCGGGCATGCTGTAAAAACCAGCTAAGGGATTCGAGGGTATATTGTAATATAGGCGATGGGCTGACAACCTGTCTACAGCAATATACAGTTCTATCTTAACCCTCAAAACTTGTCAGCCGAGGCGGAACGACCTTTGTTTCGGTAGTTGACGCTCTGACTACCCCATTAGGGATACAGGCGTGATAGTATGTATGTATGTAAGTAGTATGTATCTATATATCTTGAATGAGAATTATTTCAACCAAATTAGGGTTGGCGCACTCAGTTTTTAAGAAAGTTACATGCAAGAGCATCGAAATACTTTTCCGCGCTCTCGGATAACGAATTATGGTGAATTTTCGTATTATGAATGTAGGATGGGGGCCGGCACGGAGGCAAGGAAACTCTCTTGAACTTAAAATATACTTCTGTATTCAACTTCTACTCTTCTACTTCTTCTTGAATAACCTTGACCATCCGTCGCCTTCGCCAGCTCCATATAGACTGAACTTCGTTACTGATTCACTCAATCTTTCGCACCCATACAAGATACCTTTATCATCTCTTTCTGACATTCCGGCTAAAAACTATCATAATTCATCGTTCGGAAATCATCTAAACACCATAGAGACCCAATCCCACATGTATTTGACATCATCGTCGTCTAATGCTATTAATTATCTATATAATTTTATCCCCAAAGTTATACTTATAAATTTTTTAACAAGGTTCTATGACCAATTTCGTGCTGAAATGAAATTAGCCTTCACTTATAAAGTAGGTACCCACTATGTAAAATTGTAAATAGTAAAAACAACTTCAACTAATTAATGGTTTCGCGGTGCCATAAATTCAGAAATCCATTAAAATTCGTAGTAAAACAATTATTTAAACAACTATTATTATTATTATTATTTATTAAACAACTATTTTTATGGATGACAACTTTCATTTGATCCAATTATAATGATGTAATGTAAAGTTTTAATTATAATTATTTCCGTTTGTTCCAATTTATTTTATGCTACTTATTAAGACGTAAAGATACAAGGTTTATGAATAATTGTATTTGTATTAGTAATAAATTACAACTACGACTGTTATTACTTTAATAACTGATTGACGTATAAAATCTCATACATAATGAGATTAGTAGAGTAGAGGAAAAAACTATATTAGTTAAATATATTTACCCTAAATATATTAAACTTAGTTTTTAACGAAATGTCAGTAATAGACGTCATAGTAAAATGACGTAAAATAAAAGTAAAATTTAATGTTTTAAGGAAAAACTATTAATGTGAAACTTATTTAAAGTGAAATGAGGTAAATAGGGGTTAAATATGACGCGAGTAAAACTATGGTTAGTCAGCCTAATTTAATGTATTCTACTATTATTTAAAAAATAATAAACCAAAATTTATTATATTTTTTTCAGCCATTTAAGTAAAGAATCAACTTAATTAGAGATTTTTTGTTAGTTCTTTACACTTGAATTAAAAGCATAGATTTTGAAGTAATCCTAAAAGTTTAAAATCATAATTCAAGTGCTCTATAAATCCTTTCTGGAGAAAAATATTCATCCATATCTAACCGCATTTTATTACAAGAATAATCATCGTAGGGCGGAGTATCACTGTACAGAAATGTCAAACAAAGCTTAAAATTTCACGATACGACATTTTTAATTTCTGTTATTTGACCAACTATTTTGTTTTGTATTTGGATGACTGACTGGTACCTACACAGAACAGTAATTTTATTTAACTTTTGGACAAAACACAAATTGCACAATACGACAAATAATTTCTCATTTCTGTTATTTGACAAACTATTTTGTTGTCTATTTGGACGACTTGCTTTTGGACCTGCACAAACAAGGACTCTATTCAGTTTTTGGACAAAACACGCGGACAGACAAACTGGTTCGCCCATCAGGGGCGAATTTGGGTCAAGGATTAGCTCTGTTCGACAAAAGAGAGGGACTTAGTTATGCATTATTCCTGATTCGCCCTACGCGGAACAATTTGGTATTACAAGAGTGTCACCAGAGTATTATTATTACGAGGAAGAGTCTTAGAACGGGTTAAGGGTCATGTTCTTAGTGTTTTTGTACAAGGTATATAAATAACAGTCAAGAAAAAAAAAACACCTTCACGTTACTTTTTGCTGTTTGTTTACTGCTTTCACGTAAACTACGTTTTTTTAAAGTAAATCATAAATAATTTATTTAGAATTTTGAGAAGTGATATTGAAATTATAAAAGGTAGATTAAGATCTAGGATGGTAGTATGATGCAGATTCCATTTTAAGGTCACAGGTTACAATTTCGGTCGAGTTAATTTTTGTTAATTATCTATTAATTTTAGATATATCTATAACAGACATAGTATTACAAGTTTTTCAACATAGTCAACTGTTATTTGCCTATTTAGGTAAGTCGTGTACCTAAGTAAAAGTAGTTTGATGTCTCAGCGTGTAATCTTTATTAGATCACCGAGGCCAATTGCATTTAGCTTATTATAGACCTCATGTGGCTTAGTAGCATTTACTTGGTTATGAACCAAAATAGCCTATTTATTTTTATACATTTTCTTATGACAGTTTGTTTCGTAATAGTAACAAATATTGTCTTCTTGTTTTTAACATTGTATTTTGGTATTTTAAAAATTAAGCAAAAAATGATAATTAGGAAATTGATTTACTTAGCTAAGGTAAATATTTATCACTCATTACAGAAAGCTGCAAACTTTAAATACTTGCAAGTCGTCATTTAGAATAAGCTCATAAGTTAAAAAAATACGTAGATATATCACGAAAAACATGCAATAGACAAATAAATTTGTAATAAGCAAGCGTTTTTACGCAGTTGCTAATGCGAAAACACGCCACGTCATACTGTTTTGACGAGTAGTTGCACAAAATCAAGGCTAAAATGATTACCATTCGAAGCATGTTTTTCAAAAACATTTGGATTTGATAGCTGGCTGTGTTTTGATAACAATATTTAATAAACAGGCCTGCAGATTGATGCAATCGTCGTAACGTAACATACGGGATGTAAGGGACAGTGTCCCGCATACTGATAGCGGGAAATTATTTTAGGAGATGAAAAAAAGTTTACCTTCCCATACAAAATGAACAACTCGAGCAAACAATTTCTATGGATAACCAATTTTTCTTTTTCATTTCCTAAAAAATATCCTTCTGGTAGTTGATCAGTTTCGTTGACTGTGCAACCCCTATCAGTTTGCTGTCCGTTACACCTGGTATTATTGCTATTCTGGAACAGATTAGCACTACTAGGCAGCTTGAAAGTCATTCGACTCGAAAATCCACTCGTTAAGAAGAAGAAGCTGCTCGTATTATTCTTAAACGCAGTGCAGAAAATCAGGCTATAGGCACTTGGTACAGAAATAATAATAGTCTCAAAAGATGAAACTCGACTCTACATTTGGCGTTTCTTCCTTCATTGCGCTTACCATCAACTCCCATGATCATTTTAGCCTTGATTTTGTGTAGGTACATCTACTCGCATGCAATGTAAAGAAAATACGAACTTCGCCTACATCTGCTGCTGAAATAATATAATTTTAAAAAATAAGTAGTGGGAATCATGATACCCATACATCTGCCATTATATTTCCAAAAAGCAGTCATATCATGAATTGTAAAACTTTACCAGATGAGTAACGCACTTTATTGTCCCTCTTTAATAACATAGGAGATGAAAGAATAGTATATGATAATGTTTGAAAAACTGAACAATTTATGTCTTGAATTTAAAATCTCCATTAGGGAAAAGGCGTGATTATAAGTATGTACGTATGAATTTAATATTACATACCTACATAACGAACAAAGTATGCCTGGATTACTCAAACTAAAGTAAAATAGAATTGGGTAGGTAGAACAACCTACTTCTACGAAGTCCCAGTCACAAAATCCTACATTGAAATAAAGAACGTACAGATCATTTGAAAATGTGTTTTCGATTTGGAGCGTAACAAGAGCTGACACGTTTTACCCCAGCCCTGGATGAAGCCCTGGCGGCGGGGGGCGGAGGGCCAATGCCTCCCCAAAGCCCTCCACGCGCGACGCTTACGTAACCAAGGACTGGAGGACCAAGGCCAGGCTTCAATGCGCTAGCTAGAGGCTAGTGCGTGTGGACTCAGACGATTTTTTTTTGCTTTAGTGAGTAGGTCGCCTGGTACCATAAGTGGGCAATGAAATTTATATATTATTTAGGTACTATTTAAAACTCTCTGACCTGAGCTTGACTAGACACAACAGGAAACCTAGATTATAAAAAAAACGCTTTCTTATACTATAGCAAATAACTTTAATTACATTATCAGTGACAAGCCGTATCTAAAGATAACCAATTACTCACCTAGAGATTGCATTGGGTTCTTATTATCGTAAGTACAGTACGTTCTGCCTACCCCATTAGTGATAAAGGCGTGATTATATGTATGTATGTGTGTAAGTACAGTAGCATGAGAATATTTAAACTAATGGTCCAAAATTTTAAGCTTTTTGATAAATATAAATATAGCGGTCTTTTATTTACGTACTCGTGCGCTGCACACTATCATGTAAACGTAAATATTTTACGTTAATAATACGGAGAGGTCGTAAGTAAATAGTCCAGTCACGATTGGTCGCAGAAGACGAATTATTATACATATAAGTTATTAAAGATAAACTCCATCCTGGACTGGGAGAGATAGAAAAACAAAGAATGTTTCAACTGCACTTCCTCCCGGGCATGCTGTAGAAGTCAGCAAAAAAGTTAGATTTATTTCAAGAAAATGTTTATCGATTTTCATGACATTTCGTACATTTGTTGCAGTAAATTAATTATGCAAACATACAAAATTTCATGAAAATCCATAAATTATTTCCTGAAATATTATCATTGGTTTCAAGCGGGCCTGCCCAGATGTAAGAATGCCCTGCATGGAAACCGTTTAACTGGTACTTGACTAGTTAGGTACCAGCTCAGCTGTAAGTACAGTACAGCTCATCTGTAAATACGTAAGGGAGTGTGTGTACCAAAAACTGAAAGGGGTTGTTCATCTGAGCAACTTTCACAAAGTAATACTGAGAAACATATAAAATACTTCCCCATGCAAATTGCCTGATCGAGGTGGTCATTGCTTTTCAGTTTTGTTAACTGAGCAATCCTTTTCAGTGGTTGGTAAGAACACCTTACATCCCTTATTATCTATTCTACTGTGATTAAAAATAGAATGTGCCAGCTGCTTTTCCTCCCGGACATGTTGCAAAAACCAGTTAAGGGATCTGAGGGTTTCTATACATTGCAATGTAGGCTATAGGATGACAACCTGTCACTACAGTAATATACCTACATACGAGTATCTATCTTAAATAACCCTCAAAACTTTGTCAGATGTGGCGGAATGACCTTTGTTTAGGTCGTTTATGCTCTGCCTACCTCATTAGGGATAAAGGCGTGATTATATGTATGTATGTACAGTGATAAATTGATAGTTGAGAAAAACTAATTTTCCAGTATATTTTCCTTTACTTAATTCAGTTGGATAAAATGATTTGATTTGAAAAAGTTGCAAGGAAATGCACTTGGTTAAAAAGTGCGTTCTGATAAGTAACATGGCAACAACATATAACATTTTGTATGTATGTTTAACCTAATTCATAGATAAAATATGATCCATTATAAGAGGTGTGTATCCTTATACGATAGGAAACAAACAGTGCGTAAGTATATACCTCATATTTTTTTATATCCGCGACATCTAATCTAGCGTTATCAATTTATATACTTATAAAACTATACATAGCTGATTGCGGTAGGACTACAAGATACTGGTAATCAATATGAAGATACTAAACGTCTGTATATTTGAGCCTACTCGCAATGTGGTACGTAATCTACATATAATCACGCTTTTATTCCTATCCTAATAGGGTAGGCAGAGCGTAAACGACCCAAACAAAAGTCGTTTCGCCACGTCTGACAAAGTTTTGAGGGTTTAGATTTGTAGGTAGCTGCTGTAGTGACAAATTGTCCGCCAATCGCCTAAATTGTAATTCACTCAAACCCTTTGGATCCCTTAGCAAGTTTTTACAGCATGCCCGGGAGGAAATGGGCATGCTGTAAAAATCAGCTGAGGGATATGAGGGTTTCAGTATTTAGGCAATTTACGGATCTATCTGGAATAACCCTGAAAACTTGTAAGACGTGGCAGACCGACCTTTGTTTAGGTCGTTTACGCTCTGCCTACCCCATAAGGGATAAACGCGTGATTATATGTATGATGCAGCATGATCAATGATATCTTGGATGTGAACTTGAGCAACTGTTTTTTTTTTGGTAAGTAACAATTTTTTTTGAGAATACTCATTTGCATCCAAAAAACCGAGGCCGAAAGCTAGTTATGTTCTTCAATGAAAATATTAAAGCGATAGGCATATAAGCAGACTAAAAAGACTAAAATAATGCGAAAAAATACGCTTCAGATGTGACATGAAAGAAAGTTATTAGGCAGTATGTTTTCGTTTACAAAGGTCTTGTTCAGAAACAGTATCATCACATCATACTCATGTATTTTTATCTCTTCTTAGTAATTTGAAACAAGCGAAAACCGTAAAAAAGAACTAGAGAGATTTTTAAATTAGCTAAGCTGAATTAATTTATGAAATACAAGGTTTTTATCTCCACATTTTCATGAACATTTTTAGATATATATCTCATTAACCGTAACTTATGGAATGAGTATGTTAACGCTTTAGTAAACTGCGAAACATAATGGCGAATCTGTTATCCTTGTATCTATGACTGAACAAATGCGTTCTTACGTACATACAAACATATAATCACGCCTTTATCCCTAATGGGGTAGGCAAAACGTAAACGACCTAAAAAAAGGTCGTTCCGCCACGTCTGACAAAGTTTTGAGGGTTATTTAAGATAGATTTGTAGGTATATTGCTGTAGTGACAGGTTAGCCCATCGCCTAAATTGCAATATACTGAAACGCTCGGATCCCTTAGCTGGCTGTCCAGCACAGGAGTAATGAGTTCTTAATTTAAAAATGCGTGCTCTGCAGCATGCTCGCGATTCATTGGCTCTTGGCTTCTGCGAGTCGACTCACACGCATAAACATAGACGCAGACCGAACCTGCTCTATCGTCCGTAGGTACTAGATACCGGTCTCGCCCTTCGTGACACGTGACTTGGCCAGCCATTTGCCAATACAATAAGCATGACAGCACGAGGAAGCGATCTTGCTAGTGATATAGAGACGACGCAAATTCAAAATACTGCGATAAACTCTACTGACATTTGATAGGAACAAACAAAAATTTGCACAAAAAAACTGAACACGCGCATGACGTTGCCGATAATTCTGCAAACTTGATTGCATAAGAACGGGTCAACAAACTCCACTTTAGCAGCAAGGACAAATTTGAAACCCGGAATTCACGATACGTGAATTTATCGTATCAGAATAATAAATATTAAATGCAAGCGCGCGAATATACCTAGAGTCGTATCTTGCTTCCATGCTGGACTGGGAGCGAGAGATAAACATAGAATGTGCCAGCTGCATTTCCTCCCGGGCATGCTGTAAAAACCAGCCAAGGGATCCGAGGGTTTCTGTATATTACAATTTAGGCCATAGGCTGACAACCTGTGACTACAGCAATATATGTACAAATCTTAAATAAACCTTAAAACTTTGTCTGACTTTATTTAGGTCATTCACGCTTTGCCTACATCATTAGGGATAAAGGCGTGATTATATGTATGTCGTATCTACGTGCTCATAATCATTATTGTGATATTGGACCAATCAGGGGCGAGCTAGCGGAACGAAAAATTCAAACTTGGAACTTGTACTACGAACGAGTTGCCATAGAGACTATAGTCACATGCAGCAGGTAAACCAAACACAGTTGGCTACGCGGAAATTTTTAACTATTGTTTTCGCAGTAAACAAGTCACAAGTATTTTCGGCCGTGAAGAGCTTGCATGAGCATTTTTGCTTTGAATCTCATTAGACAAATGGTAAATAACGAGGTAGGCAAATATGTTGAATTTTGAATTTGCAAGATAACAAATCGAGATAAGTAAAGGCGTTTCAGTGAAACTGATTATTTCGAAACGTGAGATGATAAGTCTTGTTGTGTTAGAAACCTTTTGTCAAAGATGCAAATCGAAGGCTTCAGGAAATGCCGAACCTTAGCATTGAAACGCAAAAGGCTGATGAAGCGATTGCGGTTGGCCTTACTAAACTGCCTAATTTATGTCGCCAAGTGTCCGCAGCGCTAGGTGCTAATCAGCCACCATAGGCCGTACGGGGCCACATTGACAGTTTCTATGCAAATGTTATGCGTTGCGAGACCAGTTTAGGCAGTTTCGGCCTAAAGCGGTTCCGGGCCTACTCTTGCGCAGATTTTACGAGATCTTATTGGATTCTCTATTCAAAAATTGTTAGATAGAGCAGTGGTTAGAATTAGCATTGACTGTGTAGGTCCGATGAATCACCGTGCACCGAAACGTTGACCCGATCAGTTCGTAGGCAACCGCGCAAAAAGCATTAGTGATGCAATATCGCTGAACAAAAACAGCAGATACGTTTGTCTCATTACTAAGTTCAATAGCCCGAAAACGGCAGCACGTGTAAATGCAAAATTATGGATATTCGCACAGATGTTGCAATATGTTTTCTGAACTGATAGTATTAAGGCGCAAAATTGTACGCGAGTTCAGATGCTTAAAATTTATCGTAGTCTGTTTGGTGTCAACACGCATTTATCAACGACTCTATTCAGAACCTGGGCCTGAACTATTTGCGTCTAGAATCAGAACCTAAACAAGGCTACACGCGCGTTTTCCTTATTATCTACTTCCTGTTGCCAGTAAGGTTCAAATCTCTTAACATCTAAACTGCTGACAATAACATGCTGACTGCCGGCGTTATGACAGAGCACGTGTTCAGTATCAAAAATACTATTAAAACTGAAATAAAACAATACTTTCCTCGATTCCATTGAAAAGTCCGATCCTTGATTCGTTAATAGAAAACCATTAGCTCTATTGAGCCGTGCACAAATATCATAGTTTGTATCACTAAGTGTGCGTTCACTGGATAACACTTGAGTTACACTTGGGCACCGCGCTTGTGTCAATGTGGTGCGTATTCACTTCCGCATAATAGAGCGCGCTCGCGCGTCGAGAACCAGTTGTGCTTAGAATGTACGCGCGTCGCTCCAAACAGTCGGGAGCCCCGCTCGCGAATGCGACCGCCGAAAACTCTTCACACCGCCCGAATGCAGAAAATTCGGACGCGCCGAGTGGGGGACGCTCTACGACTATCCGAAACTTGTGCGCGTACGTGCAGCGGTTCGCTATGAAAAAATCCAAGGTTAACGCGCGCTGCCAAAAGAAGACGCACGCAAAATGAAAAAGAGGTGGCTAGAGCTAGAATGGTGCCCCTCGCGGGCCCTCTCGATGCAGCTATTCTGCACACGCCGGTGCCGCATTCCCCGCGGGCTGGCGGCGGCGGCGGCGCGCGCGCATGTTAGCTTTAGATAAAACGCTACGAGCGTAGGACGCGTAGACATCGCTACAGTCTAGATTCCGTAGAAGTCTAGATTACTACGCGCGATGACTAACTTTGTTATTGTTTTGTTTTTGATATTTTTATTAGCCTTTTAATTCATTCTTACAGAGATAAACAATTTATTTTTATACATACTACTTTATACATACAGAATTAATTTAAAATAATGTAGGTGTTTGTTAGTTTATTAGTGTAACTGGTAATAATGTTATCTTGTGTACGTTTAACATTTTCAGAAAATCTAAAACATTACAAAAGCTATAATTTCTTACTTTTACGATAATTCTAGCCTGAAAATAATTTGATTTCATCCTTTGGAACTCGTTTATCATCAATTCTTTTCAAATATGTCTTCATAATGGTAGCATAGCATTTGATCGATTCTTAAAATAGTCCACTTGGGACATATTGTATAGTATTATAACGGCCAAGGCCAATCTCAAGAGTAATAATAATTTATGATGTACTTGGTAGGCATAAGTGTATATTACAAATTTATAACTACCTATATTGATCAAAAACGAAGACGCGTTTTCGTTATAAACGTGTTTGCTATAACAGATCTTTCGAAATATCATTATTTTAAGTTAATCCGATGTGGACTCAGTTTCTAGCGTTAATTATCTACTAATCAAATACCGGGTGTAAGGGACAGCGTCCCGCAAACTGATAGCGGTTCCTCAGTCAACGATACTGAACAACTTTCAACAGGAAATTCTTTCAGGATAAAAGAAATTACCACCTTGATCAGATAATTTGTATAGAAAATCTTTTTTTTTGTTCCTGATAAAAAAAAAGCCCGGTAGTTGTTTAGTTCCGTTGACTGAGCAACCCCTATCAGTTTGCGGGACGCTGTCCCTTACGCCCCGCCCCGTATTATTAGTTCTCACCAAATCCAAACCCGATAGGAACAATAAAATTTACTTGATAGATGTATGATCCTATTTTTGCATTATTTTGCAAGATATTAATAATCTTATGACAGCTCTACAACGAGTAACATAAAGTGTACATGCTTCGTGAAATGTTTGAATCTGTACAACTTTCCCTAAACACATGTATACTCAACGCGCTATCAGCTGATGCATTGTGTATGGAAGGTCAACATATTTTTTTTCGTTTTTCAAACTATGTTTCTTAGAGAAAGTTGTTCAGTTTCATGGGTAGATTCACACCTTTCTCGCTCATATACCCTTTCAGTTACACGTTGTATATTTATTTTCAGCTCCCCCTAGTATAACAAATCAAATATTACATGACGGAAATGTGCAATGTCCTAAAAGAACAATACAGCTGAATAGGGCCTGTTTCCTTATCACTGTTGGCAAGGCCACGTGCGTTTGATAACGCGTTAGAATTATTATAGAGGATGTTAAGATTTTAGGCAAATCTTTTTATAATTTGTTAGAATTATTATAGAGGATGCATTTAGGTTAATCTTTAAGGAAAATATTTTCAAACCAAACCTAATTATAAACATACTAGCGACCCGCCCCGGCTTCGCACGGAAATTATCAGTGTTTCTCTACTATATTATGCACGTATTATACATATAAACCTTCCTCTTGAATCACTCTATCCATTAAAAGAAACCGCATCAAAATCCGTTGCGTAGTTTTAAAGATTTATGCATACATAGAGATATAGGGACAGAGAAAGCGACTTTGTTTTATACTATGTAGTGATATATGATGCATTGGGTCTTTTATACGAAGCTTAACGTTGACTTTGCATCCCAGGGTTAAGTTTGGTTTAATTGTTTAGGAATAAAAACAAAACTAAGTTTGTATGGGATTTCACTAATCCAGCAGAACCTTAACTTTTTATTTTCTTACGCAGTCCGGTACAAGTATTTGGATTTTCACTTAGTTACATCAGTTTCAGTAAACATGTTACGTAAGTAATATTTCTTGGATTTGTGGAGGGTAGTATGAAATCATGATTACATTGGTTCAGTTATGAAAGAGTTTAGAGTTTTAGCCTGGCCATGTTTTGATATTAGAAACCTACACACATATAATCACGCCTTTATCCCTAACGGGGTAGGCAGAGCGTAAATGACCCAAATAAAAGTCATTCCGCCACGTCTGACGAAGTTTTGAGGGTTATTTAAGATAGATTTGTAGGTATATTGCTGTACTGACAGGTTATCAGCCCATCGCCTAAATTGCAATATACTGAAACCCTTCGGATCCCTTAGTTGGTTTTTACAGCATGCCCGGGAGGAAATTCAGCTGGCACACTCTATGTTTTTCTTTCACTCCCATTCCAGCATGGAAGATATTAGAAACCTACCGGGATTATAAGGCACATTGCCTTACAGATGATGACATTAATTTAGCAGCTGCTTTGTTCTATTTCATATAGAGCAATATGAGCAACTTTTAACTTATGGGACTAACTCGGTTTCCCATTCATCTTCAAGAGCTGGCTGCTGCTCTGGCATCCTTCGTTGGCTTCGATAGCTTTTGAGTTCACTTGCTATCACTACAATGAAAATTCGGTCCATGCATGGACCATGAAGACCTTGGTTTTTAAGGAATCGCGATGCACAACCATGCACTACTTTTCAAATTATGCTCACATCATCATCAGCCTATATGACTGCTGCAGGCCCAATTATCAGGCCTTCTTCTTCTTCTTGTCGTGTCGATCGTTTAGGCTTTTTTATATCGATTGCGACCAGTACTCTGCCATTATCAGGCCTTGGACAGATCGTGGAGTTCTTCACGAGGGCTTGACTGGATGAGGTCTTAAAGATCTACGATAGATCTACAATTGACGATATGATACAGCCCAACCCTTGGATTCCAAATCATAATCATGAATGCTACACATGCCAAAGACAATATGTACAAATCCATACCGAGGAAGAAGATCTATATTTTCTGCCTCCGCGGTCTAGTGGTCAGAGCCATGAGCTCACGATCTTGGTTTCGGTTTCCAGGGGTTCTTCTACTTGTCAATTTATCACTTTGTAAGATTTTCTCCAGTTTGATTAGGACAGTGCAGGCTGAATCGCCTAATTGTCTGGTAGAAAAAAATCTTCTAAAAAAAACTTCGGGGCACGTTAAGCTGTTATTCCCGGTCGCTGTCTTTGATTGTGGTCGTTACACACACCACGTCAGAGTCCTATTAGCTGTGCTATTAGTAATAACAACTCTGACACCAAGGTTCATCGGGTCAATCGATACCCACAGAAGAAGATATTTTCTAAGTTGCACCCTGTATTTCTGAGGGCTTACAAAATTCTCTGAGTTATCTAATCAGTGTTAGACTAACATTCGGGTGCACCGTGCTGCTTATCAATTCAATATATAACATACAAGTACTTGCCTTATTTTTTACACGTAAAAATGTTAGAACTGTTGACTTCCATATTGGCCTGGGAGCAAGAGAAAAAAATATAATGTGCTAGCTGCATTTCCTCCCGGGCATGCTTTAAAAACCAGCTAAGGGATTCGAGGGTTTCAGTATTTTGTAATTTAGGCGTTGGGCTGACAACCTGTCACTAAAAAATATAGTACCTACACTCAGAGGAAAACTATTAAGCGAGAGGTGAAAAGAAAACTTGTTCTTAAGTATTTAATTATAAGGGTCTTTTAATGTTTTGAATTGTTGTCCTGGTGTATTTATTTTATTATTTTCTATGCGGGACTGGAGGCGATAGAAAAACATAGAATGTGCCAGCTGCATTTCCTCCCGAGTATGCTGTAAAAACCAAGTAAGGGATTCGAGGGTTTCAATATATTTAAATTTAGGTGATGCACTGACCTGTCACTACAGCAATACACCTACAGATCTAAGTGTTTCAAACAACCTTCAAAACTTGTCAGATGTGGCGGAACGACCTTTGTGTGAGTCGTTAACGCTCTGCCTACCCCATTAGGGATACAGGCATGATAGTATGTACGTATGTTATTTTCCAAAGTTCATGAATATGCACCTAACTAAATACTAAGGCCTTACTAACGTCAATGGCTCATAACCAAACCAAACAAGGAAATTTTACAAAACCTTAAATTTTAAAAACGCATTTATTTTCGCGAAACTAAACGCAATTGTTTAAATTGTAAATTGCTTTGTTCGTGCAGTCTTCATGCGTGACAAATACAGTAGATAATATGAACTAGGTATAAAAATTTTAATAATATTATTTATGCGTTTGGTTTCGTCAATTTAACCAGCTGTTTCTCTTGATAAGAAGGTAAACTGTAAAATTCAGTACAGATACCTACATTTGCGTGTGTATTCATAATGTAAGTACCTTTTGTAGGTACCATTCATTTGTTTGTCATCTTATTGATACACACAATAGTAACTGCACTATCCCGCACAATATTAAAAACTACTCCTTTACCCAAAGGTTGCCTGGCAGAAATTGCTACAATAGCAATAAGGCCGCCTGATTGTACTCTGTTTGTTTTGTAATGTTTGTTCCTGTACAATGTGTTGTTTATGTGCAATAAAGAATATTTGTATTGTATTGTATTGATGATGATATAGATACCTACTATAAATTTCTAGGAAGAAGTTCCAAGATTGTTGGAAGGGGAAGACCTCGGCGAACGTACCGCGATCCAAATCGGAGACGTTCTAGGGAAAGGTCAGGTCAGGAGTACCCTAAACCGACGAGCGTGCATGAAAAGATTGATGAATGTAGATGAAGCAAAAGAAGTTTGCAAGGACTGAGAGTGAAGGGCGTGAAGTGAGACTGAAGGGCAAATGCTCGTAGCAAATGGAAGGATGTGATCTCTGCCTACCCCTCCGGGAAAGAGGCGTGACGTTATGTATGTATGTATGTAGTTCCAAGATTCTGGAAGAGGCATGTCAAGTGGGGTATCACATGAAAGAGCTCCATGAGCTGATTCCAAAAATATACCACGCCATACATTTCAGCCATCCAAGAGTCAGTTGAGTTGACTTAATCATATCACATGCATGATCGATTATACGTGGCTGTACCTACCACATTCACCAACTCCATGAAAGCAAAGCGACTCTGGGCTGGGAATGGGCCGCCATTTAAATAAGTGTAAATACTTAATCAGTCATCCTAACAAAATTTTGCTATGACGTCATATATTTTTTTTTTATGAAAGTACAAACTTCCATGCTGAATAACGAGCTATAGAAAAACATAGAATGTGCCAGCTGCTTCTCCTTCCGGGCATGTTAAAAAATCAGCAAAAGGATTTGAAGATTATAGCACAGATTACTTATGAGCTCGGTGTATTGTGATTAAAGGTTAAAGCCTAGGGCGTAGCTGCAGCGGAGCTGCGCGGCACGGCGCGATACTGCAGCGGTGCGACACAGCGCGACAAAAACTGACAAAATGTATGAACTAGATTTTCATACAAAGAATCATTTGTCGCGCAGTGCCAAGCCGTGCAGCGCAGCGCCTGTCACTACAGCGATGCATATTAAATCCAATCTAAAATTGCCCTCTTTTTCTATTTGGAGGGTTTTAACGCTCTACCTACCCCGTAAGAATAAGAGGCGTGACTACTAGTTTCGGCGGTACCCACTGCAAAATCGACAGATTTTTCTGTAGGCTCCGGTTTCCAGCCATTAGATCTGGGCAAATATTTGCGCATGCGTACAGTGCGCGACGCTCAATGTCACACTACTCGTGCATCTGACTTGATAAATAGGCTCGGTGGTAACCGGGGTTGCCAGGCCAGGTGGAATCGAGCTCAATTTGGTAAAAAAAAATGTGAATAATCCGACACCGACTGGAATTATACGACCGCTGCGCCGAAGCATGAAGGAATTGCGTTAAAGATTTATTGCAATTTAGAAATGGCAATTTTATACGATAATCCAAACAAGGTTTTTTTTAGTTATTTTATTAACATCTATATAAAACAAAATAAGTTTATTTAATATTATTATCTTTAACATGTACTGAAGGTTTAAATACTCGTACATACTCATTATTTAGTTACTCATAAATAAAGTAGCTTAGTGTAACATTTTGACAAGTACAGTTGGCAACACAAATCGCAACTGGTTGTCGCGTACTTTCCTATTAGGCGGATATTGCAATCTCTACTTTATTTTTTTAAGCAAACTTAGGAATTTTGCGTAAGTAGTTATTTATCAGATATTTGATCATCAAATTATTATTCTAACGGGAAGCCGCTGCGTGAATATTTTTTGGTAAACATTTTTAAGTAAATCATTATTATGAATAAGTATCAGCAAACAAAATTAAAAGAATATTTTGGACACGTAAAGTACTAAATATTTAAGACGTAGCAGGTAGGCAGGACATTTTAACATGTTACTACGCCGTAGCAAATCGTAACCAATCCTTTTTACAGCTACGTCAAACCGGACCTTTCTGCGTATTAAAGGTCTGAAATGAATAATAAAAACACCTGTAAAACCCGATTTATCAACTGACCTAAATATCTTCTCTGAGCCTGAATAGGCCGTTCAGGATTCTAGAATATTTGGAGGAGTGGGGGGTAGGCGTGGAAAGGGAAAGGTCGGGGTGGGGGGTAGAGACACATTTATTAGACACACACATAAAAACCCCTATTTCGAGGTCTTGTTATAAATAAACAAATGGCTGGACGCATTCTTTATGTAGGTTACGTGCGTTTTTCATAAGTGGATGAATGATCAATAATTTATTTTTAAACTGCATATAAAATATTTATTTATAAATAAAATACAAGACCGAAATAGTAAAACCGATATGAAATAAAGCAACTTTATTGAATATTAGATCATCACGACTAGGACCACCATAAATAAAATAAGACACTAACTTAATTCTTTTAATTTTATCAGAAAATTAAGTTGATTAAGTATTTTTTCTAAAGAACCACGTTGATACTTAGAAAAAATGCGCCTAATACTAAGAGAACATTACTATTTGTACCCAAAAATACTTAAATCATCCATAACATTATTGATATAAGGAAACATTTTCTACCTTTCCTCAGTTAGGGAAAGTTTCCAAAGTTAAGGAAAAAATATTGATAAACTGTGTACGCAATATGGTGAAAAGTGGGAAAAGCCACCCTCAATCGCCTATTGAAATTTTAATCACATATCGACTAACCTCTATCGAACGCGACCTAATAACTACCCTTGAGGACAAAGGAAATGCAAAATATCTAGTGGAATATAACAGAGAATGTAGCTCTAACAAAACACACGTAGGAACTGAAACATCAGTGGTAACCTAATATTTTTAAACTCAACTAAACACAAAAGCAGCTAATTGGATCCGTGACATAGAAAGTGCAGCCGGCGACCAACAGCCGGTAACATGGCAGACATGTGATGTGAGGTACTCACGTTAGATAAACACGTCACTCAGCCATCGGCGTCGGCGACGTCACTAGAGAAGCAGCAGAGAGCGATGCTGGCTGCGAGCCAGGCGTTCGCGGGGCTCGGATCCGGCTCGGCCCTGGTGCAGCGACGCCGCGGACGCGCCAACTCGAGGAAGTCAGACCGGGCGAACTGTCAACGCTCGCACGGAAATCGGGCGGCGGCGGGCGCCGGCTGCAGGGCGCACGCGCGCGGCGCCCGTCAACAGCCGCCCTGCAGCCAGCCAGCCCACCCCGCCCGCCTACCCTTTAAATCGAACGTCATATCCCGGCACACCGTTCGCACCGCTCCGCCACCCACCGCCCGCCGTAATTTCTGAAAGCGCTGACTACCGCCCGACCCTAAAAAATGCATTGCGTAACGGTTTTATAAATTCCAAATTCGAAACCACCCGTAACTCTGTTTGTCCAATCAATTATCCACCTGCGAGCTGGAACCGAAAGGAGACAATGGCCATAATCAGTCTACCGTAATTGCGGTCTACGGGTATTGGGTCGTTCTCAACTAAATTACGCTCCAATTTTTTTCGTATCCTGAATTCATAAAATGTTATTGACTGCTTTCATAAGCTGTTCCAATTACGCATATTGATTGCCTATTACGAGTTTTAATGCGTTTCATTTAAGTTGGATTTAAAGTGTGACAAATGTGACAGTCTTAAGTTTGGCATCTTGCAAATGTGTGGCCCTGACATTTAGGTCGCGCTTCAATGATAGTAGTATGTGTCTAAAATCGTAGTTAGGCATGTGTTAGCATAATGTTGAGAACGGTTCGGAACCGCTCTATCGTGTATTGAGGCGTAGGGTTTACATTAAAATTCGGGTAGTCTACTCTGATTCCAATTGGATTATAAATTTATTACACAGAGGGTTTCACCTCGGCTGACATTTCTCAAACGCGACAAGTGTACCTATTATTTGATGTTATGGAAATGCTCTCGTACTTGCCACAAATAATATCTAGATGTTTCTGTTGACAGAAGATTTGATTTGATTCTCGCTTTTCGAAACTAATAAATCTATGCTATATGATTTGACAAAACCTAACATAATAAGAGGTTTACTTAAACGCAAATATGTATTTACAATATTTTATCGAAATCGTATAGAATGTACCAAAATGAATTGAAAAATACTCGTATCATGATAAAATCAACAGTTTCGCTAAAATTTTGCACCTCATTGAATACTTACAGGAAAAACTTTCAGGAAAAACATTTCTACATACATACATACTTATAATCACGCCTTTATCCCTAACGGGGTAGGCAGAGCGTAAACGACCTAAACAAAAGTCGTTCCGCCACGTCTGACAAAGTATGAGGGTTATTTAAGATAGATTTGTAGGTATATTTCTGTAGTGACAGGTTGTCAGCTCATCGCCTAAATTACAATATACTGAAACCCTCACTACCCTTAGCTGGTTTTTACAGTATGCCCGGGACGAGATGCAGCTGGCACATTCTATGTTTTTCTTTCGCTCCAAGGCCAGCATGGAAGAAACATTTCTCTTAAAACTAAATAGCCTATACCAAACAAAGGGTTGTCTGTTGGGTGAGCACTTTCTTCTTAGTATCAGAAGATAACAATACGTAATTAAATACGATATTAGATCAATTTGATTAAGTTTTAGTACCCCAGTTAGTAGTCATCAAACCTTTGTTTATTTTAAATCTTACTTTATATTAAAACAAACCTTATACATTTAACTATCGGCTGAAGATAACCACACCAAATAAAATATCATATTTAATTAGACAAATCTAGTCTTAGAACTCTATCGCGGTTCTACTGCGAACATTTTTCACTCTAGTCAATTATTATTCCATATCATTTTCGATTCCGTGCTTCGGAAAGCACGTTTAGCCGTTGGTCCCTGTTAATATCGTTTAGTACCGTCGTTAAGCTATGTCAGAGGCCAGTGCCAAACATTAGCGGCTTGAAAACTCTGACCTAATCTAGGATTGAATCTGGTTTACCTTCTAGGCAGATGGCAGTCGCTTTGTGTAAAAACCAGTAAAGTCGTTCAATCCCCTAGATTAAGTAGCCTGTGAGATACGGGATAAGGCTAGGGAGATGATGATGATGATTTAATAGATAAAATTTTAGTAGTACCAACTCCTATTGATACACATACACATAATCACGCCTTTATCCTAATGGGGTAGGCAGAGCGTAAACGACCTAAACAAAAGGTCGATCCGCCACTTCTGACAAAATTTTGAGGTTTATTTAAGACAGATCTGTAGGCATATTGCTGTAGTGATAGGTTGTCAGCCCATCGCCTAAATTGCAATATACTGAAACCCTCGGATCCCTCAGCTGGCACATTCTATGTTTTTCTCTCATTAACAGTCTCGCATGGAAGAACTCCTATTGAAACGAACTCTATTGTTAGTCAGTTGCATACCTCTTAAAAATTCCCTTACTCAAAAAAATACAAAAATGCTGCAGTTTTTTCCTAAATATTCGTAGATATTCCAACCTCTTCAAATCATAAAACATAACATGACATAAAAAATACTGTATTGCACGTAAGAATACAACACAGCAGATAACAAAAAAAGACAAGTACAACATAGGCGGCCTTATTGCTAAGGTAGCAATTTCTTCCAGGCAACTGAAGAGTGGGTGAAAGAAAAATGTGTAGCGGTAAGCGAGATAGTGCAAACTTAGTCAAATAAGTATCCTAAATTACTAAACTAAGTACAAGCTACTACATAAACTAAAAAATAATATATAATAAACTAATACATAAACTAATGGAAGATATGATAATGCAAACTACAATAAGAACTAGACGAAGGAAATGACAGCAACAGTATCTACAGCACAGGAAAATCAAGACTTCTTCTCTGTCGAGTGGGTATCGAGTCTATGGACCCGATGAACCCTGGTGTCGAGAGGTTTTAAATCGCCTAGTAGCACAACTATCAGGGATCTGACATGGTTTTAAGTAACGACCACTATCAAAGACAGCGACCGGGACCGACGGCTTTACGTGCCCTCCGAAGCACGAAATCTTTTTCTTTTCGGACAATCAGGTGACTCAACCTGCAATATCCTAATCAAACTGGAGAAAAATTCACAAAGTGATAAATTCTTAAATATCAACTTTGTGTTTTTTCCCTGGGAATCGAACCCAGGACCTCCGTATCAGGAGTCCATGGCACTAGCCACTAGACCACGGAGGCAGTTAAGAGCAAACCGATTTAAAAAAATAAGAATAGACATTGAAATATCAGTACTAGTGAAACAAAGGACTCGTCCGAGGAATATGTGGCACTCCCAGGAAAACGAGGTCATCATGGCTCTGGCCAAAAAATAATGCAGCTGGCGATCTCCTTTCCGAAATAGATCTCTGTTCGATAAGTAGGCCAAACGATGCGTCTCACTTCAATTTGTATAAAGGGGCTATTTTACCTAGCTTGGGAAACTGACTTGTTAGTGTATTTTTGAATTATATATGTTTGTGATGGTAATTCACGAATTCGTTTTTCTATAGGCTGTTCGTTTAACTGTTTACTGAGGTTTAAAAAAGCGTTTGTTTTAAAATCATGACAAACATTTTATTTTATTTTTATTTATGAGCCTGTGGTTGCCCACTGCAGGGCAAAGGCCTCGAGAGAAATGGAAGCTTCCTTCCATTTCTCTTGACCTTCCTTTGACCTGACAAACATTTAACTATTATAAATTATAATAATATAACCTGATGACACAATTTTTGTCTTTCCTTTTTAATAATCCTAATCAATCACCCCACAGGCTAGGTTAGAGTATGTATTGTAATCTTGAATGACGCCCTTTGCAACACTCTTTGTTAAAAATCTTAGTAAAATTATTATTTTGAGGACGTAGAGTTTGTACTTCCATCCTGGACTGGGAGCAAGAGAAAGACATAGAGTATGCCAGATGCATTTCCTCCCAGGCATGCTGTAACAATCAGATAAGGGATCCGAGGGTCGGGACTGAAGTATATTGCAATTTAGGCAATAGACTGACAACATGTCACTACAGCAATAAACGTACAAATCTATCTTAAATAACCTTCGAAACTTTGTCAGACGTGGCAGAAGGACTTATGTTTAGCTTATATCCCATAAGGGATAGAAGCGTGATTATATGTATGTATATATGAGTTTGAAGATAAGAGTAAACCTATTACCGATGTATGTTAAGATCCTGTATTTCAATGTTTCGACTCGGATGCGACAAATCACCTCTTGCGCATCTCCGCTATTTATGTTTTTCTTTTTTTATTTCGGGTTTTTAGAACACATGCAAACTACTTTATCTGCATACCGACCACCACATGAGAAATAATTGATTCTTTTAAAGGACTCCTATTTAAGATGGTTTCCGGGACCAACAGCTGGAAGTGTGGTTAAATCACGACTTACAAATTTTAAGGATCATTTTCGAGATTTTTTTTTGTATGCCCAGAGAGAAATTACAGCAGACATGTGAGAGACATTGGGCGTTTTTCGGTTAGACGGCACGGCGACGGCGACGGTACCGTAGAAGATATAAGCAATGAAATTATATGGCACGCTTTTCCACTTACCGGCACGGCAGCTGCACGGCATTGATTCCCACCGGTACCGTCGCCGGCCTGCCAAACTGCATGTGTTTTGTATTCGTACGAAGCATGCGCGTGTGTGCGTGCACTCAAATTGGAGCTAGGTGGACGTTGCCGTATAGAAAAAAAATCTTACTAGTTCGACGATCGAACTAATGAATCGAACTAGTGAGAATAAAGGTATCGATGCAGTGCCGTCTAGTGGAAAAACAGAGCCACGGCATCGTGACGGCACCGTCGACGTGCCGTTGCCGTGCCGTCTAATGGAAAAACGCCAATTACATGTCTGCTGTAATTTCTCTCTGGCTAATTGAACTATGCCAATACAGCATAGAAGTATATTTACTTCAACCTCATCAGCGCGTTTTACAGAAACCTCATCAGCGCATTGTTGAGGAAATTTCTCTAATTCATACATAAAATCACGCCTTTATCCCTTACGGGGTAGGCAGAGCGTTCAGCCTAGTAAAAGGAGCTTTCGCCACGTCTGACAAAAATTGGGGCAATTTTAGATTGTAATGTGTATTGCTATAGTAACAGGTTGTCAGCCCATCGCCTATATTACAATACACTGTAACGTCTAATTCAAGGTTTGTATGATGATAATCGCTAAAAGAAAAGTAAAGTAGGCAATGTAACAATAGCATTTGATTCCTAATCAAAAATGTCAGGAATAATGAAGATTTACGTATCGGGGTCGGATGACTGTCAAAAACTTCTCAACCTTAAAGCGGCTGCTAAAATATGCAAGAATGGCACGATTGAATTACAGTACAGCCATTGGTTTTGAAAATTTCTCGATATTTCAGGGAAAATTGTTGCCGGCTCGAAAATTCTCCATTTTTTGACAAATTTAAATTAGGCTCAATTATTTTTCTAAATTATATATTTGGGCATTTGCCAATGCCCAAAAGGTTTATAAATAAAAAAGAATTACTGCTCGATATTTCAAATGCAGTCTAAATCTTGCTGCGAGCACAGAACATAATGGTTCCAAATTCAAACGCTGTAAACTTCACTTTTCCCGCCAAATAAAATAGACAAAAACTTTTACAAAGAATGCATCAGAGTCTGCAAAACATCCGTGTTAAAAATGCGTCCGATTTTAGATTGGCCTAGTAAAGTGGGGCGATCCGCGCAATTTTTCTTCATACGTATTTATAGTGAGACTTATCTTTCGGCCCCGTACGGTTTCACCCACGGCTATGTGAGATTGCCGTGAGAACTACATAATTTCCCGCTATTAAAAGTACTTCCATGCTGGACTGGGAGCGAGAGAAAAACATAGAATGTGCCACCTGCATTTCCTCCCGGGCACGCTGTAAAACCCAGCTAAGGGATCCGAGGGTTTCTGTATATTGCAATTTAGGCGACAGGCTGACAACCTGTCACTACAGCAATATACCTACAAATATATCTTAAACAATCCTCAAAACTTTGTCAGACGTGGCGGAACGACCTTTGTTTAGGTCGTTTCCGCTCTCCCTACCCCATTAGGGATAAAGGCGTGATTATATGTATGTATGTATTAAAAGTAGCCTGTGTCCGTCTCAAATTTACCACTTATTATCCTGTTTTCTTTAAAATCCGTTATTGGTACCATTTAGACATAAATCAGGAACAAACAAACAGACAACCATACAAATTTCCTTTTGCATTTATAATGTTAGTATGGGGATTCTTTACATCAGTGCCCTACATACGGTTATCCGTTTGTCTGTGTGTTTGTGTGATAGGTAATGAGGGCACAAATGTGACCCATTGTGTTGCAGGGCGATTAAGCCAAATGCAGTGTGTGGCAATCTTGTACTTGTATCTTGTTTTGTGTGAGAACAATCTAGTGTAGAAGCCCTTAATTTTTCAACACTTAGGTTTATGTGTATTGTTTCATACTAATGTGCATAAAACTACCGTAGTGAATCCTTATACGTGCGACTTTATATGCAATTCTGCCATGCTGAACTGAATGTGCCAGCTTCATTTCCTCCCGGGCATGCTGTAGAAACCAGCTAAGAGATCCGAGGGTTTCTGTATATTGGATTTTAGGCGATTGGCTGACAACCTGTCACTACAGCAATATACCTACAAATCTACCTTAAATAACCCTTAAAACTTTGTCAGACGTGGCAAACTACCTTTGCTTAGGTCGTTTACCCTTTGCCTACCCCATTAGGGATAAAGGCGAGATTATATGTATGTATGTTAATATGCAAAGTTTTGTTACTTGTCTTGTAAAATGTAAAGATGATACTGCAATAGTAAGTTTTTAGTCTACCCTAACGTCAAATTCCAGTCTTGCAATTTATCTGGGTGAGCCAGCTGCGTACTTTTGGTCTCTCCACGCCTAGATGTAGGACGAAAAAAATCGACGAGAAGTTTTACTAAAGTCTTTTGGTTATGAAAATCAGCGAATATATACGGCTGATATAAAATCTACTTTGTTAAAGAAAGTTGTGAAAATCGAACTGGCCATTGCAAAATCATATTCTATATTTATTACTTTTTCAAAATTCTGACGCTTATTTTTTTTCGCTTTCTTTTGTTTTTTTGGCGCGGCTTTGATTTCACCATGTCGAAAGAAAATTGCAAAATGATGAAATTTGAGCATCGAGCAGTGATTAAATTCCTAAGTAAAGAAGGAAATACGCCTACGCAGATCAGAGAGCGCATGGTAAAGGTGTTTGGTGATTCAAGTCCTTCTGAATTCGTCATAAAGTTTTGGTCGAAGCAATTTAAACATGGCCGTGAGAGCCTGGAAGACGACACACGTAGTGGAAGGCCAATTTCTGCTGTTACCGCAGATAATGTTGAAAAGGTGAAGAACCTGATTCTTGCAGATCGGCGAATCAAGCAGTGGGAGATAGCCAGAGATGTGGGCATTAGCAAGGAACGAGTTCATGAAATTATTCATGAACATTTGGGCATGTCCAAGGTGAGCGCGCGTTGGGTCCCTAGAATGTTGACCCCCTTTGACAAACAAAGGCGAGTAGAATGTTGTCAGGCATTTCTAGACCTGGTCAAAGGTAAAGAAGAAGAGACTATCACTCGAACTGTGACCTGTGATGAAACTTGGATTCGCCAGTGGGATCCGGAAAGCAAACAAGAGTCAATGCAATGGTAATTTAAAGGAGAAAAGCCGCCAAGGAAGTTCAAGGTTCGGCCGTCGGCTGGAAAACTAATGGCCACCGTATTTTGGGATGTCGAAGGGATTTTGATGATAGATTATTTGCCTAAAAATACAACAATGAATGCTGAATATTATGCAAACTTGCTTGACCAGCTTCGTGAACAAATCAAAGAAAAGCAGAGAGGCAAACTCAGCAAAGGTGTTCTGATTTTACAAGACAATGCTCCTGTACACACAGCCTTAACGGCGAGGTCAGCCCTGAGCAAAAATGGCTTCACAGAAATTAACCATCCACCTTATAGTCCAGATCTGGCTCCCTGTGACTATTTCTTATTCAAAGATTTAAAGAAAAAATTGAGGGGTCGCAGATTTTCGACGGGCGAAGAAATGAAAGAGCCTGTGACTGACCATTTTGACGAGCAAAATAAAAATTACTATTATAACGGCATGATGACACTTATTTGCAAATGTCATAAGTGTATTTCACTTGCAGGAGACTATATAGAAAAATTAAAAATAAACTAGCCATCAAAGTCTTTTCTTTCATAGTTAGGTAGATTACTTATCAGCCACCCCTCGTAAATCTATCTTTAGACGTTAATATTGTTCAATTTGGTCTTTCCAAATATAAAGTAATAACGAATTTTATCATATTAATTCATAGAACTCTAAGAATTACTTTAAGTACTGACTCATCCTACTGCAGTAGTGGGAAAACCCTTGAATTTCGTAATAAATTCACCACAGTAGTAGGTCCCAATTACTAAATTAAAAGGCTAAAAATGTAGGAACTTAATAAAGATGTTATCTTTATTAGCCTAGCGAATGAACCCACTTTACCCCTTTCCTAGTGCGAGGGGTATATTATAGATTTTGTTCTTTGTAGAGGCGGCATTTTATAAAAAATGTTTTTGCGGCTTCTTAGCTTGCCATATTATAAAAAAATACCCTTTTACATTTAGTTAGGGGTGTTGGTCCGCTCTTACCATTATCTTTTCATATTTGTTAGTTTTTCTTCCATGCTGGCTTGGGAGCGAGAAAACCACAGCATGTGCCAGCTGCATTTCCTCTCGGGCAGGCTGAAAAAACCAGCTAAGGGATCCGAGGGTTTCAGTATACTGTAATTTAGGCGATGGGCTGACAACCTGTTACTACAGCATTATACTTACAAATGTATCTTCAATAACTCTCAAAACTTTCAGACGTGGTGGAACGACCTTTTTTTTAAGTCGTTTACGCTCTGCCTACTCAATTAGGGATAAAGACGTGATTATATGAATACGTATGTATGTTGTGCTTATTATTGTCATTTTAACTATTCCTATTTTTCATACTTTCATGGAACCCTTTTCAAAATATCGTGAACGTTTTATCATTGTCTTGAGCGATAGTAATGAAATAGTTTGACGTACCAATAGCTTTGTAAACACTGTTTACTGTGCTACATTTGTTGCCTTTTTAGGGTTCGCGCGTAAATAATTTGTGTTTCGGCCATTATCGATTGTTAGCATTTTAAGTATTCACCCAGGACGGCCAACCTACAGTCAAATTGATTGATTTGGCAGGTACAGGGGGGATAATGGGGGGGTGGACTGTACCTATTCATCTTTGCATTTATATTTAGGATACCGTAGTTGACAAGGCACCTTTACAATTTCACCAAGGCCGGTAGTCCATTCATCTCACTCCATCTCCTAAATATTTGCACTTATTTGTATTTAATTTAGTATGGCGGCAGGCAACAAACACTAAATCAAATTCGTCCTTTCCGTCCACAAATTGTTGACAATATTTGGTTGGATAAATAAGTCGATTAGAACTGGGTAGATAAAGCACTCGAAAATTATAATTGTGTTAATTTTATTAATGGTAGTAAAACGACACATCCAGGTAAATACTTACTTTTTGTTCGAGTGAGTTTTTTGAGTCGAACAACGACCCAATGAACTGCTGTCAGAGTTTTCAAACCGCCTAGTACCGCTAATTAGCCTCTGACATGGTTTGTGTAACGACCACTAAGCCAGCGATATTTACAGAAGAAAAAAGTATAAAATTATATTCGGCCGGGTGTCGAACCTGAAACTCTCAGCTAGTGAAACTGCGTTATACAATTCGTCATAATAGCCAAGGTCCCAACGTACTGCTTGGCTGCCTTCTCTACACTTTTCACGGTCAATCCAAGGTTCGTTTCCTAACCTAAGACAATCTTCACTTCCTTAATAAAAGTCACGCGTATAATATTTATACTAGGGCACAGACTAGGGTTTATAGGCTACAATATATATATATATATATAGTATATATATATATATATATATATATATATATATATATATATATATATATATATATATATATATATATATATATATATATATACTAGCGACCCGCCCCGGCTTCGCACGGAAATTATCAGAGTTTCTCTACTTTATTATGCATGTATTATACATACAAACCTTCCTCTTGAATCACTCTATCCATTAAAAGAAACCGCATCAAAATCCGTTGCGTAGTTTTTAAGATTTATGCATACATAGGATATAGGGACAGATAAAGCGACTTTCTTTTATACTATGTAGTGATTTATGAAACAAAATTTAAAGCGAATTGTACTCCCGCAAAGACAAACCCATAGTGGTGACTTCTCTGTATTTTTATTTCTGTAGTAGGTTCACTGAAATGAGTATAGAGACCGCTTGAGTACGTAATAAGTATCTTATCTTAAATTAAATTAAGATAAGAATATACTTTAAGTATAATCTTATCTTATCTTTAATTACTTATTCAAGCGGTCTCTTTACTCATTTCAGTGTACCTACTACAGAAGTAAAAAGACAGAGAAGTCACCACTATGGGTTTTACCAGGCGCCTTATTGCTAAGCAGCAATTTCTTCCAGGCAACCTTAGGGTACAGGAAAATAAAAGTTGAACTAGTGGGCTGGTATACATTTTAGACAATATATTGTATAGGTAAGTAAATAAGCTACTTAGGTGTATTTATATAATTAATAAAAATAAATAGTCATATAATATACATATACCTACATAGAAATACATAAATAAAAATTGTTTTATTAAAAAAAAATCACACACAGTTCGCGCAAAATGCAAAACGCATTTGGAAATGCACGCATTTAGGAGCCATCAGTTTTAAATTAATTGTGCCTAAAAAACAAACATTTTCATTAATATTATACGCATAGCGGCACTCGTAAAACATACACGAAAATGTTTGTATTTAACTTAAAACTAATCGCGCCACTGTCGCAGCTGTCAAATCTTAAGTTTTTTTAATCCTACGTACATATTTACTCGTAAATGCGTCCATTTGCAAATGCATTTTATATTCTACAAAGGTAGTTACAACAACATTACAATAATATTTATTACATGATACATATTCATGATAAATTAAGTAACCTAACGTCGTATGTTTACAAAGCTGAAACAAAACTCAATAGTGTATGCATACAAAAGTGAAACATAAACTCCACTTGTTTATTATTCCATGCTGGACTGGAAGCGACAGAAAAACATAGAATGTGCCAGATGCATTTCCTCCCGGGCATGCTGTAAAAACCAGCTAAAGGATCTGAGGGTTTTCAATTAGCCAACTAGTGTTCTGAAAAGAGTGAAAGTAGAAAATTTGCAAGAAAAAGATTTTAGAAAGGAATATATTAAAAGATTGAAGGATAAATTTAGCAGTTTGGATGAGATGTCTGATATTAAAGATGGTTGGAAGGAATTTAAGGAAAGAGTTCTAAAAGTTGCTATAGAGGTATGTGGAGTTTCTAGGCGGTCGAATCGGAATAAACTGAAGAGTGCATGGATGAGTAACGATGTGCAAGAAGTGGTACAAAAAAAGAAGAAAGCGTGGTTGGATTGGTTAGCTACTAAAGTTAATCAAAGAATGCAAAAAGCGACAGATGAGTATGTAGACGAAGCACAAAAGGAAAGGAATATAAAGTTATGAAAGACGAAGTAAAGAAAGCAGTGAGTAGAAAGAAAGACGATTGCATGCATTTAACAAGAAAAGGGGCTTTCAAAAAACAGGCTTTCAGAAAACGTTCGGTCCAACTTAAAAAAAATCTGGAAATCCATAAGGACAAAGGAAAACTGCAACATCCGAGCTGAGTAGGATTCAAAGCCAGAATGGTAGTATTATAAAAGGTGAAGAATACGTGCTGAGTAGATGGAAGGAATATTTTGAAAGTTCATTTGAAAAAGAGGAAGAAGCACAAGGTTTTATCAATTCAGAGGTAAAGGAAAGTGAGACGTGAAATTGAAATGGATGAGATTGTGAAAGGACTGAAAAGTATGAAGTTGGGTAAGGCTGCAGGGTATGATAGAGTGTCTGTCGAAATGCTGAAGGCTGACAAAGGAGTCGTTGCTAGTCAGCTGTACTGCCTTTTCAACCTGTGTTGGAGAAGCGGACAAGTGCCAAGAGATTGGTGTAAGGCTGTTATCGTACCACTATACAAGGGGAAAGGGTCACAACTTGACTGCAAAAATTACCGCAGTATAAGCCTTCTCAGCGTCGTCGGCAACTATATGCAAAGGTATTCATTGAAAGAGTGATGAAAGAAACTGATGAGAAAATATTGGATGCTCAGGCAGGATACCGTAAGGGGATGGGATGTACGGATCAGGTCTTTTCGTTGCGGTGCATAACCGAAAAATATTTGGCTGAAAGCCAAAAAGTTTATTGCGCGTTCTTGGACTTAGAAAAGGCCTATGATAGAGTGGTGAGGAATCAATTGTGGTCGGCGCTGTCCATGCATGAGGTGAGCGGTATTTTGATACGAGCTTGTGTCAGGATCAACGGGGCGTACACTGAATTGTTTAACATCGAGAAAGGTTAATTTAAAAGACAAGGATGTGTAGCGTCTCCATGGCTGTTTAACTTATTCATGGATAGCTATTTGACAGATTTGAAAGATAATGAATGTGGTCTAAGAATGAACGAGTTACTCGTCAAATGTCTTCTCTACGCTGACGACCAAGTTATACTTGCGTCCACGGCTAAGGAGTTACAGGAGATGGTAAAGTGTATTAATAGTGAAGCTTTGAAAAAGAAAGGAATGAAAGTCAACGTTGTTAGTAAAACCAAATCACTGATTTTTGAGAAAGAGGATAGATTGAAGAGTGTAACATTCTGATAAGAGATGAATAAGTGGAGCAAGTGGAAGACTTTGTATATTTGGGTTCCTTATTTACAGCAGATGGAAAGTGTGATAGTGATATTGAAAAGAGAGTGAATGCTGGTAACATGGTGAATGGGGCGTTACACACCTTTATGAACAGCCAGAAGGTGTCCAATAAGGCTCGTCTGGCTGTGAATAGAGGAGTATTAGTCCCAACACTTCTGTATGGCAGTGAAAGTTGGGTATGGCAGAAAAGACATGAAAGTAGAATAAAAGCGGTAGAAATGAGAGCGTCAAGAAGTATGATTGGTGTTAAACTGAGAGACAGAATAAGAAATAGCGTGATAAGGGAACGTTGTGGTGTGAAAGAGGATATAGTGTATAGGTATAGAAAAAGGAATGCTGAAGTGGTTTGGTCATGTTGAGAGGATGGATGAAAAGAGATTAACTAAACAGATATACATGGCGAGTGTGAGAGGGAATGTTGAAAGGGGAAGACCTCGACAAACGTACCGCGATCAAATCGGGGACGTTCTAGAGAAAGGTCAGGTCAGGCGTACCCTAAACCGACGAGCGTGCATGAAAAGATTGATGAATGTAGATGAATCGAAAGAAGTTTGCAAGGATCATAGCAAATGGAAGATGTGATCTCTGCGTACCCCTCCGAGAAAGAGGCGTGACGTTCTGTATGTATGTATGTTTATTATTCTGCAGGCTTCGCAGTTCGCCTTGTTATGTTACGTAGATGCGTGCACGGGAGGGGGGGCAGACGCGCAAAACACGAATGGCTGCATACAATGTCTGCCGAATATCGCATCTGAACGCGGCACGTGTAAGCACAGTGACGAATTAGGGGACTGCGGTTTAATTTGAGTATTATTATCAATTTATTTATACAAATATTATGCAGAAATAAAATACATAGTTTGAGGATATTGTTTGTTTGTGTAGCATCAGATATAGGTTGATGTTTTTTTCTAACATACATACATGCATCCAGAGAGGTGGACAAAGCTATCTACCGACTGGGTCCCGCAAGAACGTCGGCCTAGAGGGAGACCAAAGAAGAGATGGCGGGATGACCTCACAGCTTTTGACTCAAACTGGTAGGAAAATGCCAAAGATCGGGAAGCGTGGAAAAAGAAAGGGGCCTCCCCCTGATCGATCTTTGCCCTGCAGTGGGATAGCTTAGGCTAGTATAATATAATAAAAACATACATATAATCACGCCGTTAAAAGACCTAAACAAACGTCGTTCCGCCACGTCATACAAAGTTTTGAGGGTTGTATAAGACATATTTGTACGTATATTGCTGTAGTTGCCCATCGCCTAAATTCCAATAAACAGAAACCCTCGGATCAATTAGCTGTTTTTTGCAGCATACCGGGAATGCCGGGGAAGAAATGCAGCTGGCACATTCTAGGCTTTTCTCTCACTCCCAATCCAGCATGTAAGAATTATAACGGTACGTAATAATACTTTATCTACTCTTATATAGTAATGTTCGAATTATAAACTTCTAAACGAATTTATAATAGCATACTTTTTAAACAATTATAAAGTTTACTTTTCGTTGCATCTTAGTTTACTTTTCATTGCACCTGCCCTAGCA
The DNA here is from genome assembly GCA_949820665.1 of Scrobipalpa costella. Taxonomy (NCBI): domain Eukaryota; kingdom Metazoa; phylum Arthropoda; class Insecta; order Lepidoptera; family Gelechiidae; genus Scrobipalpa; species Scrobipalpa costella. The sequence goes on from OX463303.1 coordinate 18,707,988, forward strand.
AATTCTAACAAAGATGCAACGAAAAGTAAAATTTATTTGCTGGAAGCAAGGAAAGATAAAAATCACACAGTAAATACCAAAAAATCCCGATTCCAAGCCAAAAATCTGTAAAATTATAATAATCTATGGTAACGGCGCATGCGCGGTGGCGGTTTTCCTGCGCGCTTAATTTTGCCGCCATTTTCTACGGTGAAAGGTTTTTATTGTTTGTTTATCGCGCAACTCAAGGAAGAATTAATTGACTGTTTGCTAAAAATGTGCGACTCTAGTGACTCTAGTGAGAAATATATTAATACTCCACCGGATATTTTAGATGCCGCTACGAAAATTACCAATAATTTATTGCCCGCCAAGTCAAGAAAACTGTACGAGAAATGCTACCAAGAATTCAGGCTATGGAAAATGCACAAAAATGCGTATGAGATGTCATACACATCTCATCATAGAGTAGATAAAATAGTGTATGCAACTGCACATAACTAGGTATTACAATGCTCGGGATACCATTGTGAACCACACTCGCATTGTAATACCCTTCATTATGCAACAGTTGCATAAACTACTATTTTATAACGCTATGTTATATACGTATTATTACAAAACATTACATCAACAGATGGGTGATATTACATTTTATTTATACAAAAGAACAGAGTCAGGTGATATCAAGACACTTGATGAATCGAAATCAGCGATTATTTAATTACAGTTTATTTTATAACTAACGACTTTACTGCACTATATTTATAGTAACTGCACTATCCCGCATAATATGATCAAACTACTCCTTTACCGGCAGAAATTGCTACCCTAACAATAAGGCCGCGTAACAGTACTTTGTTTGTTTTGTAATATTTGTTCCTGTTTAATGAGTTGTTTATATTCAATACAGAATATTTGTATTTTATTGTATTATTCACGAAATTTAGAAATAAAAGTAGCCTCAGAGTAGGAACCTATTTTTAAATTTTAATGTAAGTAGGTACCTACCTACTTTCGCATTTACATTACAAGAGAGCTCTTCGATACATTTGGTAGAAAATTAAACAGGTATTTCAAAGACACAATGCTCATTCGGATCTCATTTCTAATTCCGAATGTTCCAACTTGAGGTAGAGTAGAGAAAACCTAGAACACTAATCTTAGGTTCGTAATTATAATCAAAACTTGAGACTGACAGCGAGTTTGAGTTCGTATCAGAAATGTAAGTTCAGTACATAATGGCCTGTCAAATCCATATTTAATATTGCTTTATAAATACGAGCTTAAGTACCTAGTTTCTTCACGTAGGAAATTACAAATATTTTAAAAGCCATCAAACTAGATATTGAGTGTAATTATTGTAATGTACGTACTATATTACGTAACTAAAGGAGGAAAAATACTAGGTAACTAATTGAACAGATATACAATTCAGTTTTAATTGATTTCTCCCTTGATTTCCGCCATGTGCCAGCTGCATTTCCTCCCGGGCATGCTGTAACAACCAGCTAAGGGATCCAAGGGTTTAAGTATATTGCAATTTAGGCTATGAGCTGACAACCTGTCACTACAGCAATATACCTACAAATCTCTCTTAAATAACCCTCAAAACTTTGTCAGACGTGGCGGAACGACCTTTGTTTAGGTCGTTTACGCTCTGCCTCCCCCATTAGGGATATAGGCATGATTATATGTATGTATGTATGAATTCTCCCAGTTGTCAATATCCGGCTAGCTATACGACTATACCAACAACAAATATGTAGGTACGAACATAAAAGACGTGTAGAATAAATAAGTCAAGACAAACATCGAGTTAAATTTAATGCTTCCAATGCGGCTCTGTAATCGCATTGTACGATAACGTCATTCACGCACACCGACACACCTAGCCGAAATTTGTGGATGTATTTTTCTAGTCAGCTTACGTGTGTGCGTTTCTACGCTGGTGGCACGGAGATAGGCTTATGCACGGGTACTGTAGAGCGAGCGAGAGGTGAACAGCGTTATATAACGCATTATTTTTATAATTAACAGGCAAAAATTGAGAGATACGGCCGTGCGACCCTGGGCGCGGGCAGCGAACTCTGCTAACAAAATTTGCACAGAACAGATGTGGGCGACCTCGAACGGCTAGTTGCACGTTCACACATACACACATTTTCGCACACATTTGCGTGGAGGGGAAAATTCTCGGCTTCCGCATACGAAGAAGTACAATAGACAGAGTAAACTTGTGGCATATATCTTGACTGCACCCTTTACAATGTTTGGACACGTGATGAAACCATAACCATAAAAGCATTTGAGGTGTTGTAATGGCATCGTTAAATAATACATTATCGTAGAAAGAGACGCACATACCACATACAAGTGTAGGTAAAGTAAATCATACATACATACATATAATCACGCCTTTATCCCTAATAGGGTAGGCAGAGCATAAACGACCTAAACAAAGATCGTTCGGCCACGTCCGACAAAATTTTGGGGGTTATTTAAGATAGATTTGTAGGTAAAGTAAATTATTACATATATATAATTACGTATATATTTGAAATCAGACCCTCTACGACGCCGTAGGTAAGTAGAGTTCGTAGCAACAAGAATGCGCGTCTCTCAATAATTAATCTTTGTAGAGTAGTTACTTATCTATTTTTTACTATCACTGAACAAAAAGACGTTAGGAGGTAATGTATGACATGTGTTTGTTCATAGTACCTATACCTATAGGTAGTCATAGACATATAATCACGCCTTTATCCCTAGTGGGGTAGGCAGAAGGTAAAAACCCCAAGAAAAAGTTCGTTGCGCCACGTCCGACAAGGTTTTGAGAGTTATTCAAGAAAGATTTCTAGGCATATAGCTGATGGGACAGGATGTCAGCCCATTGCCTAAATTACAATATACTGAAACCCTCGGATCCCTTTACTGGTTTTTACAGCAAGCCAAATGCAGCTGCAACATTCTATGTTTAGTCTCGCTCCCAGGCCAGCATGGAAGTTAACAGTTAGTAGGTATATAAATATTTTTGCATACATATGTATTTAGTGTACGTAAATAATTTAATGAAATTGGTTACGAAATTATAGGTTTCACTACAAATTATTACTTTTAGTTATTTTGCTAATTCAATTTGAAATTTTAGCTTAATTTTAGATTCAATAATATATGGGCTTGCACAAAAGGTTAAGTATGAATGCTGCATTTGTCCGTTGCAAACAAACAAATAAATAAATCTTCTATTATTAATTGCTTCCATGCTGGACTGGGAGCGAGAGAAAAACATAGAATGTGCCAGCTGCATTTCCTCCCGGGCATGCTGTAAAAATCAGCTAAGGGATCCGAGGGTTTCAGTATATTGCAATTTAGGCGATGGGCTGACAACCAGCAATATACCTACAAAATATATCTTAAAAAACCCTCAAAACTTTGTCAGACGTGGCGGAACGACCTTTGTTTTGGTCGTTTACGCTCTGCCTACCCCATTAGGGATAAAGGCGTGACTATATGTATGTATGTATGTATGTATTATTAATGTAGATTTAACTTAGGCTTTAAAATCTACTCTATCATATCTGTCTGACCTAGAATAAGCTTTTGATTCATTAGATAATATCATATTTATTAGCCGACTGGCACGTGTAAACTTAACTTCTTTATTTTTACTATAATTTTGCTTATAAAGATGCAGACGTCTGATGAAAATCGATTACCGTCGCCGTTTCATATAATTGCCTCCTTGGTCTAGCGGTCTGAGCCCGGAGATCCCGGGTTCGATTCCCGGCGAGGGACAATGACTTTGTGTTGTTGTTTCTAGTTTGGTGCAGGCTGATCACCTGATTGTCCGAAAAGTAAGATGATGCGTGATGTCGGATGGGCATGTAAACAGTCGGTCCTGCGCCTGATTTCTCTCTGGTCGTGTCAGCCTATCTGTCCCATCAGAATAAGATGGAGGACTATTATATTACACTACATTACACTGATTACACTGAGGGGTTACGCAGTCAATGAAACCAAGTAATTTTCAGAAAGAAATTCTGTCATAAACTTTTAAAACTACGTATTTTTGTCATACAAAATGACCACTCAATCCAACAATTTGTATACATACATACATACATATAATCACGCCTTTATCCCTAATGGGGTAGGCAGAGCGTAAACAACCTAAACAAAGGTCGTCCCGCCACGTCTGACAAAGTTTTGAGGGTTATTTAAGATATATTTGTAGGTATATTGCTGTAGTGACAGGTTGTCAGCCCATCGCCCAAATTACAATATACTGAAACCCTCGGATCCCTTAGCTGACTTTTACAGCATGCCCGGGAGGAAATGCAGCTGGCACGTTCTACGTTTCTCTCTCGCTCCCAGTCCAGCATGGAAGAAAACAATTTGAAAACAATTTGTATAGGGTATAATATTTAATATTTTTTGTAGATTATATTTGTACTATCTTATTATTATACCAGCTTTCTGTCAGCGGTGTCACCCGCTGCTAAATAAGTTTTCCCGTAGGAATGATGTACTTTCCCACGGTAAAAAGTAGCCTATGTTACTCAGGGTGAACATAGCTTTCCAATGGTGAAAGAATATTTGAAATCGGTTCAGTACTTTTTGAGTTTATTCGTTACAAACAATATGTGTCCACAAAAATACAAATCTTTTCTCTTTATATAATTAGTACAGATTGCTTGCAAAAAAAAACACAAAGCATATTGCTGGCTTTGTAAGAACTTATGGCTTTCTTCATGGAAACCATCAATTAACTACTTACCACGGATAGGTACCACATAGGTATTAACCTGTAAGGTATTTTCTAAAATATTAAATCTTATATAATTTTGACAATACACACGTAATGTAAAACGTGAGATACATTTTTATCATCAACGTGATTTCTTCCATGCTGGTCTGGGAGCGAGAGAAAAACATTGAATTTGCCAGCTGCATTTCCTTCCGGGCATGCTGTAAAAAACATCTAAAGGATCCGAGGGTTTCAGTATATTGTAATACAGACGATGGGCTGACAACCTGTCTCTACAGCAATATACCTACAAATCTATCTTAAATAACCGTCAAAACCTTGTCAGACGTGGCGGAACGACCTTTGCTTAGGTCATTTATGCTCTGCCTACCCCATTAGGGATAAAGGCGTGATTATATGTATGTATATATGTACGTGATTGCAGTACAATAGACAACGTTTACTTTGATATGTGCGACCTATTCAAATGTTTGCGCGAACTTTGATTCTTCTTTAAATAATAGTGTAGAATTTGTTTTTTTTTATTAGCTTTCTGACTCGCAGTTCCTATCATTCGCGGCTTCATGAGGTCTACCAAAAATAAGAGAAAAAATACTTTAAATCAGTCCAGCTTTTTTGTTGAGATTTTTCTACTGCAAATTAATGAATTTGCAGCGGAAATAAGATATTTTCTCGCAGAAAAAAATTACTACTGCTGTTATTTCCATTTCAATAAAAATATCGCCGTGTCTTCTTCCAATTCACACAACAAAACCATTACTAATCTCACTATAAGTAGATACATCGAAATAGATTCGGTTGTCGTCTAAATAAAACAATGTATGAACTTGAGTGTGTCCGTGAACCCAGCACCTCCCGAGTACGTTGCTAAGGCTGACGTCATCCCACAAAAACGACCAACCAATTGCATAACATTAACCACTTCCTAGTACCGAACGTACTCCTTAGCATAATGCGTTCACAAACTGCCAATACGCAATTCTTCGTTCTAAATTCAAACTGAAATAACCGAAATTGGAACTGGTATGTTTGGTACCTTCTTGGCCTCGAATACAGCGTGGCCTGTTCAAATCGCCCAGTTCTTTATAAGGAAAGATGAGCGCATATAGTTACGTAATGAACTTGAAATCAAATCAATGATCACGGTCATGGTTTGTGTAAAGGTCAACTTCAACACTGTGTTGAGATATCAGTATCACATATCATAATTTTTTAAGGTTTTAATGTTAGTTTTACAAAACAGTTAAATACTTTGATAATTACATAAAACGGAACGCATGTTTCGACTTCGAAGTTCCGTAATAAAAAGAGATTAATGTGATTATTGTTTTAGAACCAAAACAAATCCTTCATGAGAAGTGAATCCATTAAAATTATGCAAAACACTTCCTACGCAGCGAAATAGGCGCTATATCAAGGACGCAAGGTGCAAAGAAATTTGGAACTTCTTACCGTGAATGAACAAAGACATCACGCAAACGAGACACAACAACCATATCAAGGTCAGCAAACAGGTACCAAAAGCGAGTAAAAGTGACTAAGATATATGTAGACGATTTTGTAATAGAAAAATTTTAGACTAGATTTTGTGAGTGTGAGATATTAAATCAAGTTTTCGCAAGGAAGAAGGAAACGTTTCACAATAACTGAAAGGAAAATGCACTAATTCTAACATACATACATACCTATGATAACGCCTTTATCCCTAATAGGGTAGGCAGAGCGTAAACGACCTAAACAAAGGTCGTTTCGTCACGTCTGACAAAGTTTTGAGGGTTATTTAAGATAGATTTCTACGTATATTGCTGTAGTGACTGGTTGTCAGCCCATCGCTTAAATTGCAATATACTACCTCGGATCCCTTAGCTGGTTTTTACATCATGCTCGGGAGGAAATGCAGCTGGCACATTCTATGTTTTTTCTCGCTCACAGTCCAGCATGGAAGAATATTTCCTTTTACAGTAGGTATTTCTGTTAAAAATGTTACCATGAGGTGAAATTCGTTCTGAGCGCGATAGACGTTTGTTTTTTATCAGCAAAAAGCGAAAATACAACCTTTCATGCGAGCCAGACACCCTCATCCCTTTTCATCTGTTTCTTTTTTAATCGGCTGTAAACAAAATACAAACTCATTGTGAATCCACATCAAAGCCTGTTCCCGATGCTTGTACAAACAGAAACGTTGAAATTATGATTTGAGTTTGAGCATTTGATCCCTATAATCAATAAGCTGAGTTAAATTGAGACCTGCCAAGTCTGAACGTTCCTATGGCAACGATCCCTTTGCCAGGCCCTCTCAGGGCCGTTCTGTTTCGCTGACTAATTTTAACGAATCAGGAGCCGGTAATTTCTGAAGCTGAAACAGTAGTTATTAATTATTTTTGGGAAGTAAAATATCGGGATTAAGATATTAGAATTTATATTATATTTATTTATATATATTAGAAATTAGAAACCTAGAAACTCTTCCTTTCTAACAAGTGAAAATAAAGTACATACATACATATTATCACGCCTTTATCCTTAATGGGGTAGGCAGAGCGTAAACAACCTAAACAAAGGTCGTTCCGCCACGTGTGACAAAGTTTTGAGGGTTGTTTAAGATAGCTTTGTAGGTATATTGCTGTTGTGACAGGTTGTCAGCCTATCAACTAAATTGCAATATACAGAAACTATCGGATCCCTTAGCTGGTTTTAACAGCATGCCCGGGAGGAAATGCAGCTGGCACATTCTATGTTTTTCTCTCGCTTCCAGTCCAGCATGAAAGTCATAAAGTAAACATTTCTGAAAAAAAAATTACGTAAGTAATTGAAAATATTATACTTCTCTGAAAATCATACATTTGGCGCATCTATAGTCCAAACAGTCTAGACGTATCTTTATAAAACTCTAACCGTAGATTTTTTACGTACTTTGCCACGCAAGCTTATGGATTTTTCAGATCCCACATGAATCCTAAATTCTGAACACGTACACGATCTAAAAGACAAGGAACGATTCTAGATGATGTAGTTTCGTAGACCATCCTAGGCAAAGATATTATACCTTAGGCAGTCGATCAAAATGAGCTCACTCTCTTTTAATTGAGGGATTATATTTATGCTATCCTAAAAGAAAATACATGCCATCCATCAGTAACTATAATAAAATTAAATTGTTTTATAGATCACACAATGTATTGATTCTTATAGTAATTTTTAATAAAGGCTTTTATTATTATTATTATTTATGCTAACCTACTAATACTCTAAACTGCCTCCGTGGTCTAGTGGCTAGTGCCATGGATTCCCGATCCGGAGGTCCCGGGTTCGATTCCCAGGGGGGAAACACAAAGTTGATATCTGACAATTTATCACTTTGTGAATTTTTCCCCAGTTTGGTTAGGACGTTGCAGGCTGCATCACCTGATTGTCCGAAAAGAAAAAGATTTTGTGCTTCGGAGGGCACATTAAGCCGTCGGTCCCGGTCGCTATCTTTGATAGCGGTCGTTACTCAAACAATGTCAGAGGCCTGATAGTTGTGCTACTGGGCGGTTTTAAAACTCTGACACAAGGGTTCATCGGGTCCATAGACTCGATACCCACTCGACAGAAGAAGAAGAATACTCTAGACTTCGGAGGTACATTTTGGATATATCTTCCACAAAGCCCATCAGCGTATTGCCCGTAAATAACTACCATAAATGTCAAGGGTCAACCTGAAATCATTTGCATTCATAAAAAAATAACGAAGGATCTGGAAGTTTCAATATAATTCCATTCACATTGCAAGTATATATAATATATAATTAAGGAAAATCCTTAAGGAAAATCTTTCATGCATCACTCATTTCCTTTATCGTATTGCGTAAGCACACGCTTATGCGTATGAAGTTTGATAATTTAAGAGAATTAATTGACATTAGTTTCAGAAACGTACGTCAAATAGTTTACCACATACATATACATCCATACATATAATCACGCCTTTATCCCCAATGGGGTGGGCAGAGCGTAGAGACCTAAACAAAGATCGTTCCGCCACGTCTGACAAAGTTTTGAGGGCTATTTCAGATAGATTGATTTGTAGGTATATTGCCGAAGTGACAGGTTGCTAGCCCATCGCCTACATTGCAATATACTGAAACCCTCGGATTCCTTAGCTGGTTTTTACAGCATGCCCGGGAGGAAATGCAGCTGGCACATTCGTTTTCTTAAGCACCCAGTCCAGCATGGAAGAATAGTTTACTAAGTGAATCGATATCTAATTACTTGTTTTCCTTCTAATTAGAAGCACTACTACCACAATATCTATAATATTACATATAATTACGTACGTATATTCGAAATTCTATTCTGAAATCTTCCATGCTGGACTGGGAGTGAGAGAAAAACATAGAATGTGCTAGCTGCATTTCCTCCCGAGCATGCTGTAAAAACCAGTTAAGGGATCTGAGGGTTTCAGTATATTGTAATTTAGGCGATGGGCTGACAACCTGTCACTACAGCAATATACGTACAAATCTTTCTTGAATGGCCCTCAAAACTTTGTCAGACGCGGCGGAACGGCCTTTGTTTAGGTCGTTTACGCTCTGCCTACCCCATTAGGGATAAAGGCGTGATTATATGTATGTATGTATATTCGAAATTACGTCTACGTATTCCGTAGCATATTTGTTCAGCTGTACAAAACTTCTGTACCTTTTCGAAGAAATTTTTATATTATTAATGTGGCGATATAAGTGGCGTACCCATCAGTAAAAAAAACATGATTCACTAAAAACGCAGTGAATCGAATAATCGGTCCAACAGACTGAAGTAATAATTAAGATAATTTAGAACCTTCTTTTTTAGATTCATGTTCGTTGTAGTAACAGGAAGAAAAATTGCGAATAACTGCTACCAACAATTTTTCTACCTTTAACTACAACGAACTTAGAATCGCAAATTTATAAGGTCCTAAATTATTTTTGTAACTATTACTTGAGTCTGTTCGACCGGATATTCCATTTTTCATGTTTTTAGTGAGTTATGTTTCTTTATTTACTGATGAGAGCGCCACTTAGCTACTGTAGTTACCTTAAGGCATAATTTATTGGATTTTAGGACGTTAAATATTTAGGATTTTGCCTTTGAACTGATAATTAAAATTCTGTCTTTCCAGCTTTCTTTGACACGGACAAAGTTCAATTATCCCTGTAACTAGAATTTTATATCCGTAGTCTGTTTCTGAGGCTCGTATTTTAAAGCGATCTCAAACTTGAGAGCAGTATTAAGTATGGATTTGACAGGCCAGTCTGTACTGAAATGAAATTTCTGATAAGAACTCCAACTCGCTGTCACTCTTGAGATCTGATTACAAATACGCTAAGAACCTAAGAACAGATATGAATAAGTACTTGCAGTAGTGGCGAGACTATTGATAATGATAAAATAACACAAAATCTAATCAGTAATCTGAGAAAGGTGCCGTATATTTCAGCGCGAAATCCATAAACTATATGACGATAGACAGCGAAGCAATTCAAGTACCATCTCATCTATCGGCGAAATCGTCGAATATATGAATTATCAGAGCAGTTGGAGTAGTTGTAGGGAGGAGGGGGGTATCAGCGGGGAGGGGGGAGTAGGTACGAAGTTCGGAGGCCCGGCGCGCACAAATAGCAAGCTGCGGCTTGGCATACACTGTACCTCCTTGCCAGGGACGTACTCGCTATATCTAGGCTAGAAAACGTTGCATTTTTCCCTTCTTCATCTTCTACTTCGTGCCAATGATTCAAACTATTCGTTACTAAAATTAATATAGGAAAATTATACGAAAATCAAATGTCAGAGCGAATGTTTAATTCTTGAAAATGATTTCAGTACACGAATCAGGACCAAACAATTTATTCTTGTAGCTTTGATGTAAGCTCAAACAATGTAGACTGTTCTGAGAAGCGTAGTCTATGCCTGTTTAATCAAATACGCACAATATTAATAAGAGACCAAACTGTGTATATAATATAAATCTAGGTAAGAACCGAAACATAGCTAAAATAGATAAATTTCCAAATTCATACATCAATTTCAGCGACAATAGAATGTTTTTTTATGAATCTATTCAAAGCTGTTCAATACAGTTAAGTTCCAGAGTTAAAAATCAGTCATTCAAAACAAATTTTACAAAATGAAAACATATGAAAATTTCAGTGAAAATTTTCAATAGGCCCTGCAGGTAAGATTTTACCGCCATTTAGAGAAATTGAAAAGAGCTTCAAATAAGCGGGTGTTGAGAGTTAGAGAGAAGCGGGGGATGGGGGTCCGTCTCTATCGCAACGCCCGCTCCCACACGATCGCCATGGCTACGGGGGCCCGCGTCGAATGCGGCCCTGGGTGGCCTTGCAATGGAATGGGGAGGGCAATAGCCGCGTCTACTTGCAAGCCGCTATCAATTCGCTCGCCAACATTTTTGGCGACGCTCGAACGCTCATTTTCCGCGTTTTATATAGTCTGTGTACGAAGAGTGAATTTTTCAGGGCCATTAGCTATTTGTTTGCGTTGCAATGTAGATACGATACGGCGACTTTTTGCGGCTGGTATTTTATTTGGATGACTTGATAGTTTTTAGTGTTATAATGAGGATAAAAGTTTTAGTTTGCACTACCTACACAGATTTTTAAAACATTTACCTCTCTATTGGAAAAACAAGACAGTCTGGATTTGAACATGTAAAATTTCATAATATTGAATAGACCTCAAGAAGGTCTAAATTATAAATCTGTGTCATAAAACCTCTCAATAAATACAGATTAGACAAACAACCTATTCAAAATCTATCCAAACGGAAACGTCTTCGTTCGCGTGTAGACTAAACCTTATTATCTAGGCGACAATGAAGCCTCTACAATAGCTGCGAGGAAACCCTATAACAAGCACCGGGAGCTGTAATAACCGACGCGATTCCAGCCCTTATTGCTTCAACATAGAGCGTATTATTGCCCGTAGCAGAACATCAGATTATTGTGGATGTGCGCAATAAAGTTGAGCGTTAGAATATTCCTGAGAGATATCCATCGGTGCTTTTGAAGAGGCTAGCGTGTTGAGGTTGCATGTCTGGCTGCAAATGGGCAAGTTTTTCGGCGATGTTATTGCCTGTGAAAAGAGCGATAAGGACGGGTTTGAGAGCTGGCTTGGACTAGCGTGCGTTTTGGTGCGTGCCTCTTGCCAGTTTCCCTCCATATCAGACCCGGCCTCAATTTTCGGCGCTTATGCCGCTATAAGTTATTCCTCCACCCTGCACACTAAGTAGACCTTTGAACTTTAGCGTTTGGTGGAACGAAAATAATTCTAGGAACGTTAAAAAATTGGTTATCATTTTCATAAAATACCTTCTTGAGTCCCAAAAAGGTTTATTTTTTGTAAAGGTGTTCATTCGTTAGGTAGTTACTAAATGAATCAATACAGACTCTTCCATCGAAGGTCACACCTGACAAGGAGAAATTACGACTTGAATTTTCCTTAAGGTGGTAGCAGAGCTTAGGTGGCGCCCTCAATCAATGGTAATAAATTATTTTTGTGCCTAAAATACAATCATTTTCATGAAAATTTTACGTTTTGTGACAATTGCAACTAATTCTCTATTTTATAATCCATAATTCATTAATTCACACTAAGTATAAAAGCTATGTATTACAAATGTGCTAAACGTGGATACTTTTAGCACTTGCGTAATACAAAGCCGAAATACTCATTATGAATTAGTATATTGTCTGTTACAAAATGGAGAAAAAGTTGCGATTGTCGCAAAACGTAAAATATTCATGAAAATGATTGCATTTCAGGCTAAATTTATTTAAAACTGATGGCGCCACTGTCACAGCTCTCGAACCACCTTAAGAAGTCCATCGTAGAAGATTGAAATGTATAAACATCTTTACAACAGGTTAGTGTCGATATTATAAAAATGCCGAAATTTTATGGTAACTATAAAGTTTCGGCATTTTTATAATATCGTCACTAACCTGTAGTAAAGGCATTTTTATAATATCGTTTTAAGCTCTCGATCAAATTAAAGAAACATACCAAACATATTAAGGTGCCGATAGAGCCAAGGTGGCGCCCCCATCAGTTAAAAAATCATAACTCACTAAAAACACAGTGAATCGAAAATCCGGTCCAACAGAGTCAAGTAATAGTTATAAAGATAATTAAGAACCTAGGCAGAATTTTTTTCTACCTGTTACAACAACGAACTATGCACTATATATGTTTCTTGGCTGTTGGGGGCGTCACTTAGCCTCTTCTTCTGTCGAGTGGGTATCGAGTCTATCGACCCGATGTACCCTGGTGTCAGAGCTTTTAAACCGCCTAGAAGCACAACTATCAGGCCTCTGACATGGTTTGAGTAACGACCACTATCATAGACAGCGACCGGGACTGACGGCTTAACGTGCCCTCCGAAGCAAGAAAACTTTTTCTTTCTCGGACAATCAGGTGATTCAGCCTGCAATGTCCTAACCAAACTAGGGAAAAATTCATAAAGTGATAAATTCTCAAATATCAACTTTGTGTTTCCCCCCTGGGAATCGAACCCAGGACCTCCGGATCGGGAGTCCATGGTACTAGCCACTAGACCACGGAGGCAGTTTAGCCTCTATAGTCACCTTAATCAATACTCCTAATGTCGCACGTGTAACGTTAGGCGGCAATGACCAATTTTTATTAAACTCAGCTGTCTGTACGTTTGTCTGGCTATCATAAAAAATGTCGCCTCTAGCACCCCATAACTCTACGAAACTACTACGAGAAAAAAATAAGTCCATGTTTTCGGCGTCGTGCTTTATCGATGGCACATTTCACTTTCTATGCGCTCAGGCCCGGGATAAAGGAAAACTGGCGCGACGAACTTGCCACCTAGGAACAGCCCACCCAGGGGGGCACCCCATACCCCAAATAGTTCCAATAGCCTCCAGCCTGGCCTCGCTGACAAACACAAGTACTTGAGCTACAATATCCGTATTACAGACCCAGCTTTCGGCGCTGACAGAACGCTACGAAAATCCTTTGATCCTATGACCTTTAAAATTTAGGCAGATGGAGAACCAAAGTTGCTGACTTGATATTTTTTCAGTGTTCCGGATGGAAATGTTGACTTTAGGCGGGCGGCCCAGGGCTCAAGGGGTGGTAGATAGTAGAGTAGGTACGTCAGGAGTGGGAAAGTGTGCCAATCCAGGATCAAAACACCGCGTAGGTACAACGAGATTGGGCGTTATTCCACTAGACGGTACTTCCACGGCAACGGCAACGATATCGTGGCAGAGATAATGTATGAAATTCAATGAAATTATATGGCACGCTTTTCCACTACCCGGCACGGCATTGATTCCCACCGGTATCGCCCCTGGCCTGCCAAACTGTATGTGTTTGTATACGTACGTAGCATGCGCGTGTGTATGTGCTCATAGTGGAACTAAATCTACGACATTATCCTAGTGGAAAAACAGAGCTACCTTATCGTGACGATATCGTTATCGCGCCGTTGCCGTACCGTAGACGTGCTGTCTAGTGGACAAACGCCCATTGAAGGCCTTCCCCGCCTCCAAACGGGGCCCACATCAATTCAAAAGTGGGACAGATTTTAAACGGAATAAAGCTCTCATTTGTACTGAAAATACACTAAAATACAAGGTTCATGCAAATATTTAAGCAATTTTATTAAGAGCTGGGTCTAGAGGTTTTATTTAAATACCTAATTAAAATAGGGCACACTTTTTGTCCTCATTCGGACAAATATTTTATTTGGGTACTGAAAAGTACTTCTAGCAAAATAAGTAAATTAAAAATACTACTTTGGGACACACTTTACGCCAAAAAAACAAGTACGTAATAATTATATTCTTAGTAATTATTGTTTAGTTATACCTACCTCCACTTCTGAGAAAGGTTTTGAGAAGGTTCGTACCAACAATAGGAAGATGTTCAGAAACTTAAAAGACGCACAAATATAAGAATCGTAATTGAGAACTGGACCCTTTAAGGGTTGTAGGTGTGAAACCGTCTAGACGACCCAAAGGACGGATTTTGATAAGGGTGTTGTCGTCGCCCTTGAACTTTGGAATGACTTAAACAAATGAGGCTACCCCAGCGGCACATATATCTACCCTCACGACGTTTTTCCACCGCGAAAAGGAAAGGCCTTTCAACGAAACCCACACGATAACCGCTGGTAACTTGTATTCAGTGATACCCACCATATTTACGGGCTAATGCTCAGCATTCAAACAAAATACATCCAATTACTTATCGTAGTATCAAACCCAAAGGAATGGAAATGCGGTGTTTCACAGCCTTTGAAGAGACGTATATAATTGGAATTGAGCAGCTCTATTCAGGACGCGGTTGCTCAAAGGCTCTCTATTACTCTATAGTTTTTATGTCAAATCCCAGACTATAGTGTCTTTAGGAAAACAAGACCTGTCCCTGTGCGTACGAAAATAAGTTCAGGCAGTTCCTAAACAAAAAGAAACTGAAATAAACAAGGTCGGGGAATCAACGCCGCCGTCGCCGCCGCCATAAAGACCGACGGCCGTCCTTGAAAACGGGGGGTTCTTACAAATTGGGTTATTACAGTGTGTGGGGGCGTGGGGGGGTCGAGTCGGGACGTGCGAGCGAGCGGAGCGTAGGCTCGACGCGTAAGGCTGTTTAGGTTGGAGAAGGATGGAGTGGGTGCGTAGGCGTACCTACGCTGCGCCACCCCCTAGCCCGGCACGCCTTTCCAGGAAGGACCCGTTCCAGACTAGGGTTCCGGCGCCGATCATTATAATTACTCTCCAAGGTGAGACGGGAGCTGTGCAACCCCACCACCGGCCTAATCCGGCGAGCGTGCCTCCTGGGAACTGACAGACCTGATATTTCCAACATAAAATTACTAGTAGCAAGGCACTTTAAACATCAACAGCCTATTCGAAACCAATTACGAAGTTAATTAATAGGGCAATTTTGCACTTCTCCGTATTCGGTTCGTACTCGATTCGGATCCGTGAAAATTCTATATAAAACGGATATGGATGGGTTGGCACAAGCATTTATATTTACATCTTCTTCTATTATATCTATAAATTTTACTGCCAGGTTTTTGTCGGTGGAGTAATCGCCAACATTATCTGTCTTCTGCCAACGATTTACTAGGAAGGCCAAATCGGATACGAATTGGATACGAACCGAATACGGAGCAGTGCAAAAATGCCTATAGTGAAATCATTTCTGGGACAAAGCGATGATTATGAAAAATTTAATTTGAATCACGTAATTTCTTGTATTTACGTGAAACTACAGACATTTCTAACTACAGTGCTTAATATGCCCAAGCTCGTACAACAGCCAGCAATAATTACAATAAGAATCTAAGTCCTTAATTCTATCCCAGATACCTCAATCCCTAAACGTCGCCCTTAATAGCGGCAACAACCTCAACATTCCGTGAGGCGCCTTAATCACTGCTGAACATCCAAAAAGTTTCCAAACAAGTTCTTAAGCTGGATCTTTGTGCACTGTCCTTTTGAAAGACTACAGAACATCTGAGCGTCTTTAACTTGCGTCTTCGTTTACATTGCTGGATAGCGTCCATCTCCTGCCCCTCTAGGTCGAACATAGGCAGCAATGGTCGCCTGACGATATTGATAGCGCATTAAAACGGATAGAGCCATTGGACCCTTGTTCAGGTGTCACAAACGGCAGCTGCAAATGAAGTGGCTATTGACAACGGCTAAGCTAGCTACGGCTTTTGTCGGATACTAGAATCTGAATGAGACCAGACCAAGAGCCAAGAACAAAAGCGATTCGGCGTGTGCGTATTCAAATGAACTGGATCAGACGGAGTTGTATAAACAACATCGGTTTTTAGACAAACACAGATCTAAATACTACTAGAATTTGTGTAAACATCTAGTGCTAACGAGATATTAAGAGATAGCTCTGGTGGTGTTAAGGATTTGAAGAGCTGAATTGAATGCCAGTGCTTTTAAGGGTTTATTGCTACACTGTAGACTCTGTCCCAATCACATTGATCTAGACTGAAATGGAACTATTTGGAAGTCATTTTAAGGCCAGGTTTTTCAGAGTTTGATTTAAAACTTACTTATAGTCAAGACACGAACTACAGTCACATCAAAATCCCATTCTGTTCTACAACAGAATGCAATTCACGTAATTTATAGCTTATCCTTGGGAAACCCGAACTATCCAACTGAAGAACTCCTTTGATAGAACGAGCCTACATTCCAAACGAGTTCGAAACGCTTCGGTGACGTCATCTTGCGACCAGTTTTGAGATCATGTAGGCCTACCATAGGTTTGAAATCTACCAGGATATTCTAAAACACCGTCCAAAATTTTTGTTATCCAGTAAATCACCCTGTAAAACAAGGATCACTTTTAATTTTTTTTTTTTGTATTTTACATACATACATATAATCACGCCTTTATCCCTAATGGTGTAGGCAGAGCGTAAACGACAACAAAGGTCGTTCCACCACGTCTGACAAAGCTTTAAGGGTTGTTTAAGATAGATTTGTAGGTATATTGCTGTAGTGACAGGTTGTCAGCAAATCGCCTAAATTGCAATATACAGAAACCCTTGGATCCCTTAGCTGGTTTTTACAGCATGCCCGGGAGGAATTGCAGCTGGCACATTCTATGTTATTCTCTCGCTCCAGTACAGCATGGAAGTGATGTAAACTTTGTATTTTACGTGCAAATAAATTAGACAATGATATTTGCCTTAAGGAAGGTAATATTATATAGTTTAGTTCTTTATTTTACAATATTGTACAGGAAACTATCAAATACCAGGATTACCACAACGCAATGCGTATTTCATAGTTTAATTCGATGTTTCATTGGGTTATGAACTTGTGGTCATCTAGTTAGTTTAAGGCGTACAAAAACCCTTAGCAACATCGTCTAAGATTAAATGCCATAAATTATAATAAATATCAGTAGTTCAGTAGGTAATCCGTAGTATATATTATATGTATATATCCATGGTATGTATGTATTTATTTATTATAGTTATATATATTTAATATGTTTATTAGGAGTCCGATGGTGTACGTTACGTTTTATGCAATATCACTTCGTAGGTCTGCTGTAAGACATTTCATTTTAGAAATAAGCAGTACCTGTTGCGTCTTGATTCCCTATGTAATTGTTCTGTGTATGTTTCTGTGTGCAATAAACTGATAATAAATAATAAATATCACTAGTAAATAGATTAATAACATTTTGTGTCTTAGGCTGAAAGAAAGTAAGGTTTCGATATCATTACCTTAGATTTCTAAAATACATTGACATGAATTTCTCTAAAACTTAGTTCAGAATGTTAGATAGGTTAGACCATTCTGCATAAAAATACTGTTTTACTGTCACATAAGGTGAAAAAACGTCGGGGTCAGAAATTATTTGACAAATTCCTAACCAAATGAACAACCGGAAATACCCGAGCAGCTGCTACGAGGCATTTTGACGCTTTATATCACTGATTTCGAAAATATTTTAGAACTAGCGACCCGCCCCGGCTTCGCACGGAAATTATCAGTGTTTCTCTACTATATTATGCATATATTATACATATAAATCCTTTTGAATCACTCTATCCATTAAAAGAAACCTCGTCAAAATCCGTTGCGTAGTTTTAAAGATTTATACATACATAGGGATATAGGGACAGAGAAAGCGACTTTGTTTTATCCTATGTAGTTGATACATTAGATATAGTCGCCACGCCTTAGTGTGCCGAAGAGTTACTTGTTTCTGTTTGATGAATCAAATAATTCAAATTAATAAAAATAAAATATATTACTAATACATTACGTGGTCACTAATACTTCCATGCTGGCCTGGGAGCGAGAGAAAAACATAGAATGACATTTCCTCCCGGGCATGCAGTAAAAACCAGCTAAGGGATCCGAGGGTTTCTGTATATTGCAATTTAGGTGATAGGCTGACCACCTGTCACTACAGAAATATACCTACAAATCTATCTTTAAAAAACCCTCAAAACTTTGTCAGACGTGGCGGATCGACCTTTGCTTAGGTCGTTCACGCTCTACCTGCCCCATTAGGGATAAAGGCGGGATTATATGTATGTATGTATCAGATAGACACAGAAATACATGGCACCTATTCTAGGCTAATGCACTATTTAAATGCTTAGACAATTTACAATTCAGTCGCCTGAACGCCTAGGAGCCAATGTGCACGTGATCCTAATTCTAAAATAAAAAATCTAGGTTTATTGACCTGTCCATATGCAAAGCTAAACACGTGGTTGAAGACTGAATATATAATTGCCAGGGGGCATAAAGTTGTGCGCAAAAACTTGCACTAAAAATTGGACCGAGAATTATAAGATGAGAAAACGATTGGCTGGATTAAGAATTTATGGTGGTAATAACTCAAGCAAGCCCGATAATTACGTAACTATATTTTGCATCGGTATTTCAGATACGATGTTTTGTTTCTAGCCCAAGATTGCCACACCCAGCTACAACTAAGCGAGTTCTTGAATTTCGTTTCAACGTGATTCAGCTTAACTGACCATTTTGAAATGTAGAAATTCGTCTCATGAGTATTCATTAATATTATTATTTTATGCTTAGTTTTTTAATGTTATGAAACTACTTTTAAGGTCTATTGGTCTGATCTGATCTTAGATTTTCATTCTGAAGGGCAAGAGTTTGATTCCGCAAAAAGAAACAGACAACACAGCCAAAAAAAGTTTTTGTAAAATTGTAGTCGTTAGAAAAATGCAGGAAAATGAAAGAAAACTGTATGATTAGTGGATGATTAGTGGATGTTGCACAAATGAAAACTAATGCACCAGGGAACCAGAAACTTCGTCGATCTGAAACCGTCACGACAGAAAAAAAATGGTGGTAGGTAAAATAATAAATAAGTATCTAATAAAGTATTCGCAGAACACGTGTAAGAACTTATTTCACTTCACTGCTCCAGCTCCACCAACAGAGAATAGGCAACAGAATATTAACTTTGCTACATTAATAATGTATTTAGGTATTGGACGTAATTCCATTAGTTCTATAGCTCTTCCATGTTGGACTGGGAGCGTGAGAAAAACATAAATGTGCCAGCTGCATTTCCCCCCCCGAGCATGCTGTAAAAACCAGCTAAGGGATCTGAGGGTTTATGTACGTATATATTGCAATTTAGACGATGGGCTGACAACCTGTCACTACAGCAATATACCCACAAATCTATCTTAAATACCCCTCAAAACTTTGTCAGACGTGGCGAAACGATGATTCTTTAAGTTGTTTACGCTCTGCCTACCCCATTAGGGATAAAGGCATGAATATATGTATGTATGTCTCATCATATCCTTACCCCTATCCCGTATCTCACGGGGTCGGCTACCTAATCTAGGGGATTGAACGAGGGTATTGGTTTTTACACAGAGCGACTGCCATCTGACCTCCGCAACCCAGAAGGGAAACCAGACCCAAACCTAGATTAGGTCAGAGTTTTCAAGCCGCCAATGGTTAGCACTGGCCTCTGATATGGCTTAGCCACTAATATCTACGGTGTTAAACGATATTAACCGACGGCTTAACGTGCCTTCCGAAGCACGGAAAAGCGCCAAATAAACGTACATATGAAATTCGAAAACCGAAAAACACATTGGTACATGGTGGGATGCGAGCCACGACCTCCCGCTCAGGAGGCAGCGGCCCTATCCACTACACCATCGGGTTATATTATGTATGTATGTATATTAGGCCTGTAGCTTCGTCTGTTTAAATTAAATTTTATAAACTGCATGAGATTTCAAACGTGAAAGGCTCTTATGGCCTTTCTGATAAGTTTCAAAGAACATAAAACGCTAAACGATGTTTCGTCTTCATTTCAACTTGCATGAGATTTGTTGCTTCTCAGTATTTAACAGGACAGGTCGACGTTTAGGCTGTATCATATTTCTCCGACATTATTTGTTTTAGATTATAATAGCGGGTGTAAGGGACAGCGTCCCGCAAACTGATAGGGGTTGCACAGTCAATGATACTGAACAACTATGACCAGGAAATTCTTTGAGGGGACGTAAAAAAATTGACCTTCCCATACAAAATTACCACCTCAACCAGACAATTTGTATAAAAAAGCATTTTTTTTTTCACTTTCTGATAAAAAATCCTGCTAATAGTTGTTCAGTTTCCTTGACTGAGCAACCCCTATCAGTTTCCGGGACACTGTCCCTTATACCCCGTATTATGATACCTAAGATTATAATAATATTCAACAACATAGAACTAATATTTGATGTAAGTAGAAGGACGTTTTATTTAATATGTTTTCCTTTTGTAACATTTTATATTTTTTTCTGTAGTTTACCTACCCGTGTTTCCGAAGTTGAGAATCTGATAGATGTAAAAATCTTTATAAAGTCTACTAATAAATTACTTAACTAAAAGACTTGGAAAAATATAAGGTGCCTTCCTAATCTTGCTTGTCATCACACAAAGTGATAATATTCTAATTTAATTGTCCCTCCTTTGAATCCAGACAACGACCTTCAGACCCTGGCATTGGATATCTGAAGTAATCGATATGAATATTCGGTCAAAATATTGCACAAAAAACGCCATGATTCATCTATACGGAAACACGAAAGCCGCCTAGCTAATGTCTATTTTAAATCACGATGCAGTTGCTCATAGGTATACAAAGTAAAAAATCTCAGGGTTAATCATAGATAATAGAGTTCTAGGAATCATAGGTAAAGGCCCTCTAGGAGTCGAAACCTTGAAACATAATTTATGGTTGGCAGTCAGAGCTCGGCGATTGCAAAAAGGAAAAGGCTGTTTAGGCCGAAGACCGAATGATCGAGTTCTAAGGAATATGGCAGTAAAAAATCTATTTATAGTTTGGTTTTTCCTTGCTATTTTTAATTTAAACTTTGCCCGTTGCATAACAGCAGTCTAATAGGATTAGCTTAAGGGAAACCGCAAAAGAAACTAATATCACCGATGAAATTAACTATTTCACAAACTAGAAGTAAAATACTTTCATATTTTTGCTCTTTGACTGTTATTAAGGTATCTAGCTGAAAAGAGATTAATTTTAAATCGCTGCCGGATCTAATATAGATGTTTGTAGGAGAATCACACCTACAAATCTATCTTAAATAACCCTCAAAACTTTGTCAGACGTGGCGGAATGAGCTTTTGTTTAGGTCGTTTACGCTCTGTCTACCCTATTAGGGGTAAAGGCGTGATTATATGTTTGTATGTATAATAGGATTCTTGAGAGAGAGAAAACAGGGTTTACTTTACGACAGCCTTCTTAACAGATTTCGGCAGCAAGGACCATATTATATTCCTTTCTTTACAAAAATGAAAATTTCTTTAAGGAATGTTCGCTATATCGTCGAATCTATTTCAAGCACCTTCCCTCCTTGGTCTACCTTGACATGTCAAGATTAGTGTCAAACAGCTTACCTAACGAAAAAGAAAAACAAATGTATAGGACTACGTCGCATCTCCGGGTACGAATCTTAAATTGAACGTGAAGGCAATTACAGGGACATAAAACACTTCTAAATTAACACATTTAGCTGAAGTTAATATGTTAACCTACCTTGAAATCGATGCTTCATGCGTACACCAGTTATGTTAAGAATATTAAGACATCATACCTCACGCATAGCAAAAACTTGAAGAACTAGAATCTACATATTTGTATTATATATTGTATTCTTCCGCGGTGGTGAGGTACTTCCATGCTGGACTGGGAGCGAGAAAATCATAGAATATGCCAGTTGCAATTCCTCCCGGGCATGCTATAAAAACCTAGGCGATCTGCTGACAACCTGTCACTACATCAATATACAAATCTATCTTAAATAACCCTCATAACTCTGTCAGACGTGACAGAACGACCTTTATTAGGTTGTTTACGCTCTGCCTAGCCAATTAGGGATAAAGGCGTGATTATATGTATGGTGAGGTACTTCCTATATTTTTTGCTCTAGTGCGCCGAGCGCACTGGCCAAAACATAGAAATGAAAATAAACCCAGTCTATACTAGATAACAATCTTACCAAGATCCCTGACACCGCTCTCCTCCAAACTAATTTCCGCACCTAACAAAGGGCTACTTTGACATGGGAGAGGTCATGTTTCAATAGTCGTGTAGGTGTGGGTTCGTTACCCGGGAATTTTCTCACGCGCATCTTATGTCATGGCGACTGCGTACGCGCAAGTTAGAAATTGATTATCATAGCCAATAATTAAAGGGTTTGCCAAAGCGTGGAACTGACAAAATTTTATATACCTATATATATTCATATAATTTGCATGCGCATTGTCGCGTACAGCAATGCCAGTCAAAGGCCAAGGCAGTATTTGATTGCATAATTAAACAAAGTGATTTTGTAGAATACTAATAAGTCCAAAAAATAGGTACGTAAGCGTGTACCTATTTACTAAACTTTTACAACAGTTTTGAAAATTTTGATTATGTATGAACATTACAAAATCACACAATAACGTCATTCTTGAACTCTATTTTAAAATTTTACTTCCTAATTTACAATAATAATTCTATAAAAACGTGATATAAATAAAAAATACATACATACATATAATCACGCCTTTATCCCTAATAGGGTCGGCAAAGCGTTAACAACCAAAACAAAGGTCGTTCCGCCACGTCTGACAAAGTTTTGAGGGTTATTTAAGATATATTGCTATAGTAACAGGTTGTCAGTCCATCGCCTAAATTGCAATATACAGAAACTCTCGGATCCCTTAGCTGTTACATTCTATGACAGCTAAGGGATGCAGAGGAAATGCAGCTGGCACATTCTATGTTTTTCTCTAAATCCCAGGCCAGCATGGAAGTTATAAAAATAATGTTACTAAAAAAAAAATTGTAGTATGCTACGCGCTACGTGCACCGATGCACCGTAGATGCAGCTACGGTTACACACCTACGAACGTAGCACCCCGCTACGAAATTGCATGTGCAAAATTATTTGCAAATTATTATAGTATTTTTATTAAAATAACTAGTTTTAAGAGCAAAATAAATTAATTTAAGGTGGTATGTTGAGCCCAGTGCTGCCGCCACAAGAAATAAACTTACTGTGTCTCAAATATACTAAATAAATAAATATACTAATATATGAAAATTTTCATTAATATGTTATGTTTTGCGGAAATCGTAAGTAGAGTACATTTAATATCTAAGCTTTGAATGTCGATCAACATTCAAAGCTTGCTGGATTACAAATGGATTAGAAAATTAAGAATTACTTCAGATTTTCGAAAAACGTAAAACATTCATGATAATGTTTGTATTTGAGACTATAGATTTATTGATTGTGGGGGCGCCACTGAGCTCATCGGATCACCTTATCTCTGATCACCTTGTCTGATGCAGGTTAATAGCTAGCATGAATTAGTATTTTGCCATGATTATGAAACTCATTCATAATGCGCAAGGCAAAAGAGTGGCATTTACTACCTGCGTCTGTGTTTCCGAATGCATACAACCCCCAACACTTCAAAGTTAGAGTGAACAGGCATCTTCTGGGTGAGCTCGCTCCATCGCCGACTCCGTCTCAGTCGCTCGCGACCTAGACTGGAGTCAAGAGCAAACCCATTTCGAAAATAATTTAATAAAAGGTGTTTTATATTATTCGTAAATTTTAGATTGAGATACCTATTATCAACTAAATTGTTCTATTGATCAAGCCCTGAAGATTGAGGTGAACAGATGAACAGTATTTCATTTAATGATGAGATGTATGAGATGACGATGTATTTCTACAATATTCAAAAGTAACATTCTTCCATGCTTGCCTGGGAGCGAGAGAAAAACATACAATGTGCCAGCTGCTTTCCTCCTAGGCATGCTGTAAAAACCAGCTAAGGGATCCGATGGTTTCAGAATATTGTAATTTAGGCGATGGGTTGACAACCTGTCCCTACAGAAATATATACCTACAAAGCTATCTTAAATAACCCTCTAAACTTTGTCAGACGTGGCGGATCGACCTTTGTTTAGATCGTTTACGCTCTGCCTACCCAATTAGGGATAAAGGCTTGATTTATAAATGTGTGTGAATTACAAATATTTTAGGCAAGTACCAAGACAAAGCTTGGTAAGTACTTGCACAGGACGTCTCAGAATCTGCGCAGCAGATGTGTCATCTTTATTAATGATAATGACTTCGAAATGAAGCACTTTGATGGCTCTTGACACAACGCTAGCTTACAAAAAGTGATCAAAGTAATAAGTAGAAAAATTATCTCGCATGTTATGATGTGAAGTCAAACAGTCGAAGGATATTATTGAAATAAGCAGCCCCATGCACGCTTTATTTATAACTAGCGACCCACCCCGGCTTCGCACGGAAATAATCAGTGTTTCTCTAATATATTACGCATGTATTATACATATAAACCTTCCTCTTGAATCACTCTATCCATTAAAATATGCCGCAATCAAAATCCGTTGCGTAGTTTTAAAGATTTATGCATACATAGGGATATAGGGACAGTGAAAGCGACTGTTTTACACTATGTAGTGATAAAAGATTTGATCATGTACCTTACGTTCCGCCACGTCTGACTAGTATTAAGGACAATTTAAGGCGGAAATTTGGATTGCCATATTGACAGGATGTCAGCCCATCGGCTAAATTGCAATCCACTGAAACCCTCGAATCCCTTAGCTGGTTTTTACAGCATGCCTGTTGCAGCATGTTTTTCTTTGACTTCCAGTCTAGCATGGAAGCATGTACCTATCAATAAAATATATTTAGTGCTCACAAAAAATATTCTACACTACAGCGCATAATACACGAGGTATCGCATAATATCACAGAATTAATATAGTACTACGTAATTTTTTTTTATGTACTACATAAACCGCTCTTATTCTGTAACCTGTTTTAGACAGCATTTTCGCAAAGAAAAATTGTTTAATACGTAACAAAATAAAAGGTAAAATAACAATAGGTACATTTAGAATTTTAGACAAAAACGACCATGAATGAATTAGCAAAAACATATTGGCTTTATAATTTCACATACACATAATATTTTTTGTGTTAATTTAGTGTCAACCATGATTTATTAGTGGTAGGGTCTGTAGCAGCCAGACTGGTTTTTAACTCAGTTTTGCTTATAGGAAACGATTAGCAGCATCAACAGGTGGGCTTATTATACAGGTAATAAGTTGATAGGTATCAATTGTGACCGGTTTTTTGTGTTCTACTTTCCCGATTAAATTATTTAAGATGTAATAAGGAAAATAATCAGCACTTGCTGATTTGCTTAGTAACAGCATCGAACCATTAAACAATTTTAAAGACTGATTCAATATGCAAGAGAAAAATATTGAATGTGCCAACTGCATTTCCTCTCGGGCATGCTGTAATAACCAGCTAAGGGATCCGAGGGTTTCTGTATATTGCAATTTAGGCGATAAGCAGACAACCTGTCATTACAGCAATATACCTACAAATGTGTCATAAATCTATCTTTAATAACCCTCAAAACTTTGTCAGACGTGGAGGAACAATCCTTGTTTAGGTCGTTTACGCTCTGCCTATCCCATTATGTAAGCCTTTTAAAAATCATACGAATGTAAGAATTCTAGTGAATCGCCCTTTCTATTTTCTAAGTCTTTTATATAAAAGTCACAACGCGAGTCCCTGCATTGACTATTCAATGGGCAGCTCTGCGTTATGATGGTACCCACACCGGTCCTCCAAACTGGTTCCTTGGCCTTGGACAGAGAGGTTTCCGCATTCGGCCCCTACACGACTGATGATGTAGCCAATTCGATAATATGTATGTACTACAGTACAAGTATCTCGAAACCCATTGTTTTAATTATTCCCCATTAGATATGGTGTTTTTATTTTGTGAAGATGTACTTACGGTGTTTTTCGTATTTGGTTATAAACGTAAAACTGTGAAAAATATTTTGGCACAGCAGGTTGCCACCTTTTAAAATGAAATATCAGTCACGTCTAAAATAATAGAATAGAATTACAACATAAAAGGTAGAGTAGCTCCATGCTTCCATGCTGGACTGGGAGCGATAGAAAAACATAGAATGCGCCAGCTGCATCTCCTCCCGGGCATGCTGTAAAAACCAGCTAAGGGAGCCGAGGATTTCTGTATATTGCAATTTAGGCGATGGGCTGACATCCTGTCACTACAGCAATATATTAAATCTATTTTAACTAACCCTCAAAATGTTGTCAAACGTGGTGGAACGACCTTTGTTTAGGTCGATTACGCTCTGCCTACCCCATTAGGGATAAACGTGTGATTATACGTACGTACGTATGTATGTATGTAGTAGCTCCATATGGCAAAAAAACTATTATTGAAAATGCTAAGTCATCCTTCAACCAAATCAAATGTTGTAAAATCATCGTAGCACTTGCTATTACACATGCATTCATTCAAGGCCTCTAGTAAATTGCGACTACATCATTATCACAACGATTTTACAGAAAATTGCACGCTGAAATTTTCATTGTTTATTTTTTGTTTCTTATCTATTTGGTTTTATAGTACGCATACGACCAAAGATTAGATAGGTACTAACATACTCACGGCGCCCAGATAACCCTTATCTACCGAATGCCTCGAAATTTATCGATTGCAACGTGTTGTGACGTCTCTATCGTAAAAATCTTATATAAAACATTGAAGATTAATTTGTTTGTACCTATTTGTGTTTGAAATCAATTAACTCTTAAACCAATTTATACATATTTTTGCAAATTAGTAAGTGGCATTATTTAGAAGTAACATTAATCCTTTTTACTGGGCGGCGGGGTAAAAATCTAGTTTTACTATTTAACTTGTAATGTGAAACTAGTGCTTTTTTTCACATGACGTGTCTATTCAAAGTAGTGTTTGCTGATCAAAAATACCTATACTTACTAACGGATTTGTCTCAGTGGACAATAAATACCTTACACAACTTGTGTTTTGCTCGGAAAGATGGCCCACAAAAGGTCGGACCTCGAGGCCGCTTTTGAACCAAAGAATTCCCTTTATAAGGTCTCCAACCCTCGCAAACGCTTTTGTCATACAAACATTGAATTAGAAATACTCCGGACCAGTTTTTCAAAGTATTGATTAGAATTGGAACATGGCGCTCAAATGTGGCCTCTTCCATGCGAGATATTGTAGCGTGTTTAAAATAAACCAATCGATACAGGAAATACAGTAACAGTTATAATGCTATTAGGCAGTCTAATAAAATAACATTGAATTGTAAGCGCGCCCTTGCCCTTTGCCTTGTGAACGAGTAATTGCTGATTTTTATGGAGATCCATAATTATAACCAAGCCACGTGGGCTGAGCTAGGTTGCTAGACGAATAACCAACGATGACAGGTGCCTAGCGGAATAGAAAAGTTGCCAAATGACACAAAATTACCGGTCGATTTGGAACACCGCCAGGCAAAAATCAAACATTAGATTCTTGTAACGCAATGCAGTTTCCCACAAGTGTGTATAAAATCTACGCTTTTAAACCACTCAACGGAATGACCTCGTTCGTAAAGCAGTCTTTTCACCAACTGTTTCAGGAGTTTGTATTAATTGAATACATGATACGCTCTGATTTGACTGATCAAACAACATGTAAACTAATAACGCTACCTGTACCCTTACAATTGGTAAACGGGTTGTAGCTTCGTGTAATTATATTAGGGTACGAGGTCGCTAATTATCGGGACATTCCAACGATATGGCGCACATGACGTGCACGCAATACGTGTCAGTTGACTGCGGCAATAAATTCATTGTGTAATGGGCTAGCCGCGGTTGAAATTGGGCCGAATGGGCCGTCCCTCCCAAGAGTGCCCCGCGCGCATCGCCGCCATTATCTAAACATGCTCTATTCAGCTGAGCCTGAAACGCAGCGCATCTTGAGGTGCTCCGAGACTGTCATGCATGAATAAGAATGAAACTAGGTCCAATGGATCGTCTCTCCCAAGAGTGCCCCGCGCGCATCGCCGCCATTATCTAAACATGCTCTATTCAGCTGAGCCTGAAACGCAGCGCATCTTGAGGTGCTCCGAGACTGTCATGCATGAACCAAGCAGGAAACTGGGTCCAATGGGCCGTCTCTCCCAAGAGTGCCCCGCGCGCATCGCCGCCATTATCTAAACATGCTCTATTAAGCTGAGCCTGAAACGTAGCGCATCTTGAGGTGCTCCGAGACTGTCATGCATGAACCAAGCAGGAAACTGGGTCCAATGGGCCGTCTCTCCCAAGAGTGCCCCGCGCGCATCGCCGCCATTATCTAAACATGCTCTATTCAGCTGAGCCTGAAACGCAGCGCATCTTGAGGTGCTCCGAGATTGTCATGCATGAACCAAGAATGAAACTAGGTCCAATGGGCCGTCCCTCCCAAGAGTGCCCCGCGCGCATCGCCGCCATTATCTAAACATGCTCTATTCAGCTGAGCCTGAAACGCAGCGCATCTTGAGGTGCTCCGAGACTGTCATGCATGAACCAAGAATGAAACTAGGTCCAATGGGCCGTCTCTCCCAAAAGTGCCCAGCGCTCGTTAGACATGCTCTTTTCAGCTGAGCCTGAAACGCAACGCATCTTGAGGTGCTCCGAGACTGTCATGCATGAACCAAGAATGAAACTAGGTCCAATGGGCCGTCTCTCCCAAGAGTGCCCCGCGCGCATCGCCGCCATTATCTTAACATGCTCTATTCAGCTGAGCCTGAAACGCAGCGCATCTTGAGGTGCTCCGAGACTGTCATGCATGAACCAAGCAGGAAACTAGGTCCAATGGGCCGTCTCTTCCAAGAGTGCCCCGCGCGCATCGCCGCCATTATCAAAACATGCTCTATTCAGCTGAGCCTGAAACGCAGCGCATCTTGAGGTGCTCCGAGACTGTCATGCATGAACCAAGCAGGAAACTAGGTCCAATAGGCCGTCTCTCCCAAGAGTGCCCCGCGCGCATCGCCGCCATTATCTTAACATGCTCTATTCAGCTGAGCCTGAAACGCAGCGTATCTTGAGGTGCTCCGAGACTGTCGACCAGACTGAAGCAAACACGATGTGTCAACGTGCTTCTAGTTTGATTGTTGAGCTGGACTTTAAGTTTTTTATGACACTTTGATCAGGCCCAACTCTACATTTGCTTCAAAACTTAAATATTTTTTAAACTAGTGGAGATTGCTAATGCTTATTTATAGAGCTGTAGCTATAGACAGCTTCCTATTTCTTAATGTGAAAATCGAAATGTGAATCTCGAACTTCACTCCCGAAAAGGTGTGCTTGATGCAAGCTTCTTGACCGTCTCGGAACTCCTATAAAACGCACTAACGATCGACGACTGCCAACGCCATCTGTTCTCCACCATCAATAGTTACTCACACACGGGAGCCAAATAGATTAGAGATGTACTTCTAACGCAAGTGTGTGCGTAGCGTGTCTATGAACATTTTGCTACTTTATACAGAATAGTGCGTGACGACATTTTTGTAGTAGCACCGCGGAAATGTCCAAGTATGCATGTAAGGTCATCGGGGTCATAATAGCCGAATAGGCGTTTTGCTACTTAAAATAATGTCATGGATAGGTATTATTTAAAGTCGTTTATATATTTAATTGCAACTGGGCTGATTTATTATTTGCAGCCTATTGAACCTTGATCACAAAATTAATCTATGTGCTCGAATTATAGCTGAACTAAAAGCAATTAAAAATTGCAGTTGTCCTGTACTACCTTCACTTACATTATTTATGCCCAATTTAAAAAAGCTTTTAGTAAGTATCTTAGTCATTTGCCAAGCAACTGGTTGTAAGTAGCACCTGCCTAAATAGATAATTCTATGCAAAATAGACGGACGTGGATATCAACGTGGCGCACGTAACTTCAGTGCGTTATTTATTACTTCAAGTGTGTGTGAGTCTTCTTCAAGGATTCGTGCGTGTGTGTGCGTGCACACGCATCTTACGCGCATTGTGTGAATGTGTGCGAAAAGGATTGCCAGATGTATGTTTTCCTCCCGATTTCCTTTTCACGTTTTGAAAATTATGATCTGATGCATGTTAGAAGGTTTTAATTTTCTATATTAGAGGGAGGGACCGGAGAGGCCTTTGCCAAGCAGTGGGACAAGTAACGGCTATACAAGATAAGACATCAGAATGTATAACTGAAGCTACATACAAAATAAAAAACAACTATCTTAATTTTGTTATTTATCTCCAATATTAAAAAAAAGTATGCATATTTTTGCGCCAATCTACTATTATACTGAGAAAAAACATGACACGGAAAAGTTTTCAAGCAGCCATGTCTCTAGCAAGCTCTTAATTCTTTTTTTTCCACAACAGTCTGGTAACCCTTCCAGCCAGGCTCACGGACACATGCGAACAAAGCGCAGCAATGACCATGAATTTGTTTATAGACCACGTAGATTATACTCGCATCTCGAGGTCATGAGGAAAAGGTAGCTGAGCGGCCATTTTAAATAATTTATGCTAATATAGTTACAAGTTTTTATCGAAATTATTAGTTGCGCGTGTGAGTTTTATGCGTGCGGTGGATATTTTATTGATTAAACTAGTAGCGCCATCTATTGACATTAGCACGAAGTAAAATATTCATTTCCATGCATATAGGTTAAATTCCTACATACATGCATATAATCACGCCTTTATCCCTAATGGGGTAGGCAGAGCGTAAACTATCTGATGAAAAGTCGTTCCGCCACGTCTGACAAAGTTTTGAGGGTTATTTAAGGTGGATTTGTACGTATATTGCTGTAGTAACAGGTTATCAGCCCATAACCTAGATTGCAATATACTGAAACCCTCTGATCCCTTACCTGGTTTTTACAGCATGCTCGGGAGGAAATGCAGCTGGCACATTCTATATTTTTCTCTCACTCCTAGTCCAGCATGGAAGTAACAGGTTATCATCACTACATAGTATAAAACAAAGTCGCTTTCTCTGTTCCTATATCCCTATATATGCTTAGATCTTTAAAACTACGCAACGGATTTTGATGCGGTTTCTTTTAATGGATAGAGTGATTCAAGAGGAAGGTTTATATGCATAGTACATGCATAATATAGTAGAAAAACACTGATGATTTCCGTGCGAAGCCGGGGCGGGTCGCTAGTTTTTTTTACAAAAGCTACCTACGTGATGTGTCTGCTGCATCTATCTGCTCTCCCGAGCGAAGATATTAAAAGCAAATATTAGAAAATATTTGCATTCTAAAGTGATGATCAATTACACGGAAATACAATAGTCAAAAAGCCATAAAGCATTGGCTCCAAAACGACAAAAGGAAACAAATAAAAAAGCCACTGCGGGCAGGATATAAATCAAACAAGCGTGTGCAGTGTGAATAGAAATGGCATGAAATGAGCAAAGCCTTTATACTGCATGCAGCTATGTAAGATTGTATTTTATAAATATAGCTATCGAATAGAAAAAAAAACTATGAATAAATGTATAGCAAAAGAAAATGCATTTTCCAAGTATGTAGTTTTTAACTATAACAGTTAGGTTTCTTCCATGCTGGACTAGGAGAGATAGAAAAACATAGAATGTTCCAGCTGCCCTTCCTCCCGGGCATGCTGTTGAAGTCAGCAAAAGGGACTCGAGGGTTACAGTGTATTGTAATTTAGGCGATGGGCTGACAACCTGTCACTATAGCAATACATATTACAATCTAAAATTGACCTCAATTTTTGTCAGACGTGGCGAAAGCGGCTTTTACGAGGCGTTAAACGCTCTGCCTACCCCGTAAGGGATAAAGGCGTGATTTATGTATGTATGTACAGATAGTTTTTTTTAACGTTGCGTCATCGATATCTACGTATTTTTCAGCCCGTAAACATTTTTTTTTTTAAACTAACTGAATTTCAGATTCTGGAACCGCTGCAGCGTTACAAACATATTTTGCAGATAACTTTCTTTAATGTTGTAAGGAAAAAGCAGTTTATTGGCTGCAAAAGAAGTTGTTATTGATCATCTCGCTAGCCTTATCCCGTATCTTACGGGGTCGGCTTCCTAATGTAGGGGATTGAACGAGGGTACTGGTTTTTACACAGAGCGACTGCCATCTGACCTCCGCAACCCAGAAGGGAAACCAGACCCAATCCTAGATTAGGTCAGAGTTTTCAAGCCGCCAATGCTTAGCACTGGCCACTGATATGGCTTAACGACTAATATCTACGGTGTTAAACAATATTAACCGGGACCAACGGCTTAACGTGCCTTCCGAAGCACGGAAAAAGCATCGAATAAACGTACATATGAAATTCGAAAACCGAAAAACACTTTGGTACGTGGTGGGATTTGAACCAGCGGCCCTATCCACTACACCATCGGGCTCTCTTAAAAGTTGAGTGAGATGCTGAGCTGAAACCTTAACCGACGAGAATGCGTCAAGGCATTCTAGCTAGTAGCGTCATAGCACTCGTAAGCAATAACGCTCACTATACAAAAAAAAACTTCCGTGCTGGACTGGGAGCGGGAGAAAAACATAGAATGGCCAGCTGCATTTCCTCCCGGGCATGCTGTAAAAATCAGCTAAGTGATTCGAGGGTTTCTGTATATTGCAATTTAGGCGATGGGCTGACAACCTGTCACTACAGCAATATACCTACAAATCTATCTTAAATAACCCTAAAAACGTTGTCAGACGTGGCGGAACGACCTTTGTTTACGCTCTGCCTACCCCATTAGGGATAAAAGCGTGACTATATGTATGTATGTAAACAAAAAAAAACACTGACCAGTGCGATTTGACCCAACGATCACTAGACAAGTCTGTAGGTGGGTAGGTGCAGCCAATGATATTTTAAGAAAGATACGTTACGTTCATACTGCACGCACATTTTAATTGTTCCGCGACACATATACATACATATTTATAACATTGCATATCTAAACAAACGCTGAGTGCGACACAAAATAGGCAAAGCGTAATAGTGAAACAGATAGCTATTTGTAATCAGTGCAGCCTTGAATATAATTTAACTTTTTTTTCACTTCGCCCAATGATATTTTAAGAAAGATACGCTACGTTCATACTGCACGCACATTTTAATTGTTCCGCGACACATACACATACATATTTATAACATTGCATATCTAAACAAACGCTGAGTGCGACACAAAATAGGCAAAGCGTAATAGTGAAACAGATAGCTATTTGTAATCAGTGCACCCTTGAATACAATTTAACTTTTTTTTCACTTCACAGCTCGCAACTCGACTGCCTAAAATGATCACAATTAGGACCATTTGACGGCACGAGTTTCGCGCGTTGGTCACGTATCTACCTATATATAATATCATTGGGTGCAGCTAGGAAAGAAGACTAGTTTTTCCTCAGGTCCGGCATGTAAACCTTAAGCCGTGACTCCAGCGCTCAAAGAAAACACGAAACATACCGGGGCAGAGAGGGGAAGGGTTTCTTAAACATTTCCCGTCCCCTCTACTCCACGGGGGTATGTTTCGTGTAATCTTTGAGAACAGGAGTGACAGCTTTGGGCCGTCATCATCATCATCTCCCTAGCCTTATCCCGTATAACACGGGGTCGGCTATCTAATCTAGGGGATTGAACGAGGGTACTGGTTTTTACACGACTGCCATCTGAGCTCCGCAACCCAGAAGGGAAACCAGACCCAATCCTAGATTAGATCAGTTTTTAAGCCGCCAATGCTTAGCACTGGCCTCTGACATGGCTTAAGGACTAATATCTACGGTATTAAATTATATTAACCGGGACCAACGGCTTAACGTGCCTTCCGAAGCACGGAGGTTTTTGGACCGTCCAAGATGAATAATAAACTGTGATTGTAATGTAAACAAACAAAAAATCTTCCTGGATTGTTAATGTTTGGGTACCCACATAAAAAATAAAATAAAACATGTATCAAATTTTAAGACTTACCTCTCTTATTCCTGATTTCCGGCAAATTTCAGCAGTGTTTGAGCGTCCTTTTATTCATAAACTTTTATTTTACACAACTTTTAAAAATAATACCTCGGACTTCGAATACTTTTTTCTTTTTTTTTCTTTAATGCCCTACCATTGTTTAGTATCTTTTTGTGTTTCGTTAAACTCACATAGTTTTCACTCGGAACAAGAATCTCTCTGTCACCTTCTCACTTTATTAAAATAAAAAGAGACAACGCTAAAATATAAATATAGTAATAACGGAAATGCGAGAAACGTGTGACTTCGATACTGTAAGGTGTTGCTATTTAAGATTTATGCATTAACTATGGTAGTTTTAACTTTAATGCTGTACCATAAATTTTCATGTTTTTATTTATCGTTAATCTAAAAAAAACTCGCGTGATGAATTTTGAAATTACTACTTAAGATTATTTTCCTAAAAGCTCTTTTTCGCCAAGCTGTAAAGACGCAAATAAACAAAAAAAAAAAGATCTTTCCGCCACGTCTGACAAAAATTCGAGGGTTATTTAGGTTAGATTTGTAGGTATATTGCTGTAGGGGCTTACTATGGGGCATACAGACGGACAGACGGACGTACTGGCAAAATTACGTAATGATAAAGCTTCTTAAAAGTTGACTAGGGAATCCTATAAATTATGTCCAACTCTTCATTTGCTCTAATTATCGGGTTCATCGGGTTGTACTTTTACCCGAAATCCCACTTGATGAAAAGAAAGATGGTCATGCAAATTCAACTACGTAATACCGTAACTATTAAATTACTAATAGGCTGCATTTTAACATGGTAAAATACCTACTTCATTCGAACAGGGAGAGCTTGTTGTGATTAGGACTCTTTGGTGAAATCTTTATGAAGTCCAGTTTGAATCCTCGTCAATATATTGTTTGGGTTGACACCTTCACCGCACAGATCATCTAGTGATTACCTACTCAGTGGATCATCTGAGTTAGTGGAATATACGCGAAATCTTTGTTATTATTTAATTGTATTTCCTTACTCCAAGTTACCGTGACGATATATGCACTTTAAAAGAGGTTATTTACTGAAGAGAAAATAAATGTGTAGGTATACAGACTAGTATAGTATTATATTATCTGTGACAGAGCTAATTCACAGAGAGTACTTAAACTGATAAAGGATGGTCAGCCTGCCTGATATTATGAAAAAAGTCTCAGGGAATTGAAAATTGAAATTTGCTATCACCTGTGTATGTTAAGACTACTTCTACACACACATACGGCACAAGTCACAGAAACGAGCAGTCCGCACGAAACTAAACCTTATTCCAAGCGCTAAGTAACTTTTAGCCGCGTGTGGCCTTCGCAGCCCTCCGGCAAGACCGGCTTAACAAATAAGTTTTTGCGGTAGTGATGGATGGAATGGAACTATTGCTATACAAACAATCTCTATAAGTTTTGAGACTATCGCGGTTGTTCAATACAATTAAATTATTATGATTTTGAATGGGATCATTAAAACTGAAACCTTTTTGTGCGGAAGGGCACATTAGCTAAGTGGTTTCTAATCAATAATTACTCTTCGGAGAAAGTGGCGCCTTATTTATTTTTACTTTATACTGTCCATTTCATTGGCCTTTTTTTGTTATTTCTCGTATAAAAGTGGTAGTTATCAAAACAAAAAAGTTGTAGAATATTGGTAGGAATTATTTTTTTTGCTGGTAACCCTAAATTTGACGTTTCACGTCTCGAGTCGCGAGTGCATTTTGCGACTGAAGGAAAGCAATTTTATTGCGTATTTCAGGTATAAAACAAGATGACTTCTGTTGTGGTAAGGGCTGGGCACTTGGCGCCGTACTTCAAGGCGTCGTCTCAAGTGGTTTCGAACGGGCTGAAGCCCGCGGTTGTCGTGCCAATCTCGTCGGAAAGAATCGTGGTCCAGCCCCTGCCTAAAACCTCGACAGTTCAATCCCTGCACGGTGCTCTGCCCATTCAGGGTTTGAAGGTCAAAGCTGGTGTTGCACGTAAGATATTTCCACCTTTTCTCCTTTCCAACAAAGTTTTACTTCTAATTATTGAGGAAAATCTTGTTACATAACTCACTTGTCATTTCAGCTAAAGTACAGGCAAGATTTGCGCACACTGATATTGCCGTTCCTGACTTCTCGGCGTACCGTCGCAAGCAGACCTTAGACCCGAGGGCGAAGGCTGATGAACATGTTGATGAGAGGAAATCTTTCACCTACCTTATTGCTGGAGGTTAGTTTTTGTTGGGATGGTTATCTGCGATTATTACCCTTGCTACAGATCAAACATTGACCATAACATTATAACACCACTAAAATATACAGGTAAAGGTAGCTTGAAGATGGAATAAGACTATTATTATGTAGAACTATTATCTTACTTACATTGTCCATCAATATTAACCTTGAAGATAATTTTTAGGTGCATACTTATAAATTTTCTAAATTAGTCTAGAGTAAGTACTTTCATTTGGAACAAACCCAAATAAACAACTTGTTTCAAAATATAATGCAATAATGACATTGGGTATTTACAAAATGCACTCATTGCACAAAGTGAAATTCTTCACAATTTATTTCTATCCATTTGAGGTTATAAATGCAATTTTATAACATTAAACTTTTTAAGTTCTATTTTCCTCCCTGATCAGTTTTGTTTAAGAACGGATTTCCAAAAATGATACATAACATATTATTAGGTACTTATGATTAAATGAAGGACCGAAGGGTTGCTTACTCACTATACCTAAGTGGTGATAAAATTTGTGATAAACGGCCACAAACTGCAATTTTTCTACCTATTTCTTCAATAAACTTAAGAATTGCTAATTTATAGGGTTCTAAATTATCTTCGTAACTATGTCTGTTTAACTGGATTTTTGATTAATTTTGTGTTAAAGTGAGTTATGCTTTTTTTACTGATGGGGGTGCCACTTAAGCTATATTGGTTTTAGCTTAATGCCCATTTTTGTTTTGTTTGGTACAAGTTTTTTTTTTTGTTAATATTTTACCTACTAAGGTAACAACATTTAGAAATTATGATCTAGCCTAATCTAAAGCTAATGAGTTATTTTACTATGACTTAATTTGCTAGGTAGACTAAACTAAGAATGTGTCCATTAACACGTTTCTATTAAGGGGAAAACACTTTGTTCTTGTGTTCTTTATGTATAAGTACTCAATACACTATATTACATTGTCACTTTACAAAACTAACTCAAAAGGTTTTATCCTCTTCAGTCTTCTCACTATGTCCGTGTTACAACAACCGTCCGTGGGACAAGTATTGATTCTATAAATTTTCAAAAATTGAGTCTATACAAAGATAAGCATTATTTTATCAAATTTATACCGCACAGTACCAACCATCAAAGTCGGACTTAGTTATTGATGTTGTTTTTTTGACATATCCTTGTATATTTAAAAGTTATTAAAATATATATTTTTGTGATTTACTTTCAGCAAATTTTAGTTATATTTTCGCCCAAATTCATAGTAGGCTCATACCCCTTGGTAATATGAGCTGATCATGATAATTGTTTCAACCTTGAATCCTATCTATTTTCCAGCCGGTGGTGCAGCAGGCGCATACGCAGCAAAGTCAGTGGTCACCCACTTCGTGTCATCCATGGCCGCGGCCGCCGACGTGTTGGCCTTAGCCAAGATCGAGGTCAAACTGTCCGACATCCCTGAGGGCAAGTCCGTCACCTTCAAGTGGAGGGGAAAGCCACTGTTCATCCGTCACAGGTAAATATAATAAAAGTCTTTAGAAAAGAGATTTTCCCCAGTTTGGTTAGGAGAATGCAGGCTGAATAATCTGATTGGCTGTCCAGAAAAAGAGTTCCATGCTTTTAAAAGCATGCTAAGACGTTGTACCCTGCCTTTGACAGGTTGCTCGTTATCAACCAAGTCTGAGCTGAGGCCTATTAGCTATAATATTCGGCGGTTTAAAAACTCTGACACCAGGGTATATTGGGTTGTTTGTCGTCAACAATGGCGGCGGCCGCTGACGTGTTGGCCTTAGCCAAGATCGTGGTCTAATTGTCCAACATCCCTGAGGGCAAGTCCGTCACCTTCAAGTGGAGGGGAAAGCCACTGTTCATTTGTCACAGGTAACTATCTACTGCCTTCGTGGTCTAGTGGTCTGAACCCTATGCTACCAATCCGGAGGTCCTGGGTTCGATTTCCATAGGGGAATACAAAGTTAATATTTGTTAATTTATCACACAGGCGAAATTCACCAGATAGTCTGATAAGAAAAGAGATTCCATTCTTCGAAGGGCAGGTTAATCTGTTGGTCATGGACACTGTTTCTAATAGTGGCACTTATAGGTTGATGTTGCATACATACATACATATAATCACGCCTCTATCTCAATGGGGTAGGCAGATCATCAACGACCTAAACAAAGGTTATCCGCCACGTCTGACAAAGTTTTGAGGGTTATTTAAGATAGATTTGTAGGTATGTAGTGGCAGGTTGTCAGCCCATCGCCTAAATTGCAATATACTGAAACCCTCGGATCCCTTAGCTGGTTTTTACAGCATGCCCGGGAAATGCAGCTGGCACATTCTATGTTTTTCTCTCGCTCCCAGTCCAGCATGGAAGACCGCCCCTTTTCCATAAGAATTACCTTAAAAACCCTACACATGACCCTGGGTTCAACACGATCGGCTGCTGCCCTGTTCTCTGCACCTCACAGAAAATAATGCCATACAATAAATTAATTAATTAAGCACTTATCCTATAAGCTTAATGTTGGTGGTGACTACTGCAAAGAAACTTAATAATATTTAATTATAATAATATTTAATTACTTCAATTAATTTATCGTACACCCAGAAAAGTGTGAATTATCTGTGTCCAATCTAAGTTTTAACTCACGTTTTTAGTTCCGCCCTTCATTAAAAAGGAACAACTAAAGAAGGCGAGTTGAGCCTGACTCAAAATATGCACGCCCATTTCCATGTTTCTCATTTTAGAATATTTAAACCCACTCATTATTTCCCTAGCCTACTCCCGTATCTCACGGGGTCGGCTTCCTAATCTAGGAGATTGAACGAGGATACAGGTTTTTACACAGAATGACTGCCATCTGACCTCCGCAACCCAGAAGGGAAACCAGACCCAATCGTAGATTAGGTCAGAGTTTTCAAGCCGCCAATCCTTAGCACTGGCCTCTGATATGGCTTAACGACTAATATCTACGGTATTAAACGATGTTAACCATGACCAACGGCTTAACACGCCTTCCGAAATACGGAAAAAGCACCGAATAAACGTACATATGTATATTGAAAAACCGAAAAACACATTGGTATGCGGTGGGATTCGAACCACGACCTCCCGCTCAGGAGGCAGCGGCCCTATCCACTACACCATCGGGCTCCCCACTACACCATCGGGCTCCCCACTACACCATCGGGCTCAATATTTAACCCCACTATCTCTCTCAATTGCAGAACCGACGCCGAGGTAGCGACCGAGAAGGCCGTCCCCATCGACCAGCTCCGCGACCCTCAGCATGATGACCAGCGCACGCAGGACCCCAAATGGCTCGTCGTTATTGGAGTCTGCACGCACTTGGGTTGCGTACCGGTTAGTTGATATTTCTGTAGTTATTTAGCGTACCGGTTAGTTAGTATACTATTGACAAGCTGTTGATTTAAAGCCATTGACTCGAGAAGAAGAAGAAGAATTGACTAGCTGGCTAAGGAACTCTTTCATCACAATATTACAAGCCTGTAACAGTCCACTGCTGGCCACATCCAAACCATGACGCTGTTTCGAGGAATTACGGGGCTGCCGATAACTGACGACCTTCTTTTGTTGGGAACCATCTTTTACTGGGGTATTTCTTTTACTAGGGACCTTTTACTATGCTATTTTCCAATCAGATTTAAAATTAAGGTCTTTTTATACAAAAACACATTTAAAAATTAATGATATGTGTGGGCAAATTAGTTAAATTACTAAAACTACTATTTCATTATGTGGTCATATCTAATAGCTAAAACTTATTTTGGAATCAAGATCTTCGATTAAAAGATATTAAACTCTGTTTACCTTTATTGTTTAATATATTGCATTTTTGACTTTATTT
The DNA here is from genome assembly GCA_949820665.1 of Scrobipalpa costella. NCBI lineage: Eukaryota > Metazoa > Arthropoda > Insecta > Lepidoptera > Gelechiidae > Scrobipalpa > Scrobipalpa costella. Next base: position 18,748,809 of record OX463303.1, read on the forward strand.
TAATTCAGTATTGTTCATTTTAATTTTAAATGACATGTTATACCTATTTTAATATTATGAGCGTCTGATCAATTTGATAAATTGAATTTGATATTGTTTTGTCTTGGAATTGCGTTGTTCTGTTAAAAAACTAACATTAGAATAAGTGCACTAACAAACTATGGATTTTTTATTCTTATATAAATATTTGAATTGAATCTAAATCAGATTTGGAAAAAAATGTAGGGACCTTTTACTGGAGACCCGTCTTTTACTGGGACCTTAATTTACTGGAGACATTTTTTTAACTGGGGACCGTCTTAGACCTTCTTTCTTTTAATAGGGACTTTTAACTGGTGACGTTTTTTACCTTCTTTCACCGTGTATATTGATGATCTCTATAAAATTATTATGTTTTTGCTTCATACAACTTCTAAAGAGCCCGATGGTGTAGTGGATAGGGCCGCTGCCTCCTGAGCGGAGGTCGTAGTTCGAATCCCACCACGTACCAATGTGTTTTTCGGTTTTCGAATTTCATATGTACGTTTATTCGGCGCTTTTTCCGTGCTTCGGAAGGCACGTTAAGCCGTTGGTCCCGGTTAATATCGTTTGATACCGTAGATATTAGTCGTTAAGCCATATCAGAGGCCAGTGCTAAGCATTGGCGGCTTGAAAACTCTGACCTAATCTAGGATTGGGTCTGGTTTCCCTTCTGGGTTGCGGAGGTCAGATGGAAGTCGCTCTGTGTAAAAACCAGTACCCTAGATTAGGTAGCCGACGACGATACGGGATAATTAGATAGATGATGATGCTTAATTTCTAAAGGGAATCCGATGGGAATCGTGTTATATAGACCTTTCGCCACTGCTGTCTTTTACTGGAGACTTTTTTTTAATTTGTTTCTTTTACAATGGACCTGCTCTATTTTACAAAGGACTTTTAACTGGGGCCTTTCTTACCTGCTTTCACCGTGTAATACGATCTCTATTAAATTATTATAGAGATCGTTAATTATAATTAATTATAATTATGTTTTTGCTTCATACAATCTCTAACGACTTTTGACGATCATATTATTCTCGGACATTTTTATTATTATTGTAATGCAATGTAATTATGAAATTGATAGTATGAAATAAATAAAACTAATCTAATCTTTCATTTTCTCCCACCAGGTGGCGAACGCTGGCGACTTCGGCGGCTACTACTGCCCGTGCCACGGCTCCCACTACGACGCCTCGGGCCGCATCCGCAAGGGCCCCGCGCCCCTCAACCTGGAGGTGCCCCCGCACAGCTTCGTGGAAGACGGCACCCTTGTTGTAGGGTAGATGATCGAGTTAGCGCGTCTGCTGCGTCGAGCGGGGGTCCAAGTTATATTGGGCGACGTAGTGAGTTCATACGGTGACCAGACTAACCTGATCTCTAGCTCAGCTAGCAAGTTTGTTGGTCATTTTTTGGGCAGTTAATATTGCACATCGACACTAGGAAAGAGACGAGTTTGCAATTCGTTGTACAATTGTGTCTTTCCCAGTGTTCTGGACTTGTGCAAGTGAGATAGCGCTCTTCAAAGCCAAACCTAGCTGATGTGCAATATTTAATGCCCTTTTACTGTGTTTGTACGTTGACCAGTATAACCTGGCATCGACTGTCGCCCGTTTGACGCAGCGGACGCAAATAAGTAGACAATTTATTATTTATCGTTGAAATCTGTACATCTATAGCGAATAAATGTGATCCGACGTAACTTGTTATTTATTCTTTTATTCCGTGTTAACCTATTTTTTTATTGTTGTAAAATAGTTAGGTTGCATTTTGATACCATAATGTTTTTTACACAGTACTTCCTAAGTAGAGTCGCAGAATTGTCCTCATTACAGTATAATTTATCAATCGTACTTACGATAGTGAGATTAGAAATATTACTTAGTTGGTGAAATAAAAATACAATATAAACGATTTGTAATTATTTTTATTTTCGTTATTTTCTCTTTTACTTTTTAATTATGTTTTAGACGGTTACATTCTACGTAACATCTAATATAGACTACAATTTACAAACATTTACAAGTTACACTGGGCATTTGATTGAAAACTTAATGTTTTTGGAATTAACAAGCTCAAAATAGCAAAAAATAAAACTTAAAATAGTCAAAAAATTATTACAAAATATCATAAGGAATTTTAGGCCATGATTGAATAAAATAAATTAGGTACTTCATTGAAACAAAATTTGGAAAATAATCGAAATAGAACAAAATATTTAATTTCTTGATTTGATTTGATAATAAATGCTATTTCAGTAAGGCATTCGAAAGAAAACTTTGATCAGTTACTATTCTACAGAGAAAGAAAATGCTTGACACAACTTAAAAAGAGGAATTTAGCATACAAAGTATGGCAATTTGTACTATAGTATCATACATAAAGTCGTATAACAAATACCTCTATTCAAGTCTTGCAATAATCTTCAGAATTATCTTAAAATAACTACAAAATAACGGAGGGACTAAAGGGATAACCCAGCTTACAAAATCTGCTTAACTTATGCCTTGAACATTTGAAACCTATAGCTAAACTAAATAATCGATCAACAGATATTTACAAGAGATGGAAAGTGGTTACATATTTGGCAAAATAATTTAATTACAACTAAATTAATCTAAGGCATGAATGAGAGTACACTAAGTTAGGTCTCTGCAAACGCGCGACTTATTTTGCGACAAGTCGCATCGTTTGCGCGAGGCCTATACGACTCAAGATGCAGCCATTTACTTCGCTCTTTCTATCTATCTTGCGCCGTTAGGCAGAGAGAACATTCAGATGGCAAACTAATGATCTTGAGTCGATGTTAGGAAATAACTAAACAATAAATACAGGTTGGGATATGTTTAAAAAACTATTTTAGTAATGGGAATAGCATAAGAGATGGCAAAATGGAAATGCTTGATCCCGATGTACGAAAATATATCTATGTAAAATACCTTGAAGCATGCGATTTATTTAACAAACTATTTTGATTCCAAGTTAGTACAGAATGTTAGCAACACGTTCTTGTAATACAAAAAGTAACAATAAGATACTAAGGCTGCGAATGAAATGATAAATGCTCTAAGTGCGACAGAAAATCGCAGCAGTCATGCAGTCGCCTGACTGTCGCAAATGGTGACATTTCGATATGGCATATGGCACAGAAAATAATTAGTTGCAATGTTGGCTTTTAAAACATTTTATATTAAATAAATAAATAAGCAAATGTCGTGTAGTTAAATGTCAATTATAGAAGAGTGGTGGCACTTTATTTGTATTGATAAATTTCGGTAGTGTACACGCATTTTATGAGGAACAACAGAGAAAGAGTTCGTACTGAAAGTATAAACTGCAAGAGCCGATAGAGGCACTTTAAGATGTAATTAAAACGCGCAGACGTGCGCAGTTTTGTCACAAAGTCGCATGATTTGGTCAAAGTAAGGACTGCGCGTCATCCCTAAAAAGGTGCTTGTCAGTCTTTAAGGATACGGCTATGTTGATCTTTTTAACTTCGTACGTTCTCTTTATATTGCAATAATGATTTCATATTTTATCTTTTTATATATCATATAGCTCTATACAATAACATCAATATCATAGCACATTTTAAATTTGTTATGAACACAGATTATTTTTAATTCACATTCAAATTGTAGACATATTTAAAACATTCTACTACTCGGGAAAAATATAAATATCTATTAGGAGGTACACATACGTGACAAAATATCATTTTATAGTAATTTTGTGGAATATATCATTTAATTTTATACATATAACATTAAATATTATGAGTATCTCTGATTATGTATAATAATTTAGGTAAATACTTTCTAATTTAGTGTATTATTTAAGTTTATTTGTGCGATAAACAAAAATAGGTGTGGTATTCTGTCAAAGGTCATCTATAGTATTGTCAAAAGTTAATAGTCGATATTAAAACAAATGTGGTCCGTCTACAACAACGCAATCGTAAGACTACACAACCTCGGAAGCTCCTTATTATTTGTTCGTAAATGACTCAGATCTCATTTCCAAAGTTTAGATTTCATTCGTATTACAATTGATTTGAATATTCTTTGATGATTTACTTTTTGATTCAGAATCTATTACTATTGCTCTTCAAAACAACAACTTGATTGTTCTAAAATTTACTAAAAATCGCTTCGTCATTCGTTATCGTTCGAACTATAGGTCCAGCAACAGCCTTACATCCTTGATCATCTTAATAATTTTTCTGACACCAAATGAAACCCAACTCCTTTTCCCACAAAACATGAATACGGGCACAGATGTTGAATCCGTTGAAATCTTTACAATTACCAAACATTTTACGAATATTTTTACTCATCCGTACACGTTGTTTCATGTATTAGACACTGCAACGTATATTTCTAGTATTCCTTTTTTAAACTCACTCGGTTATCAAAATTATAATGATTAAGAACGATAAAATTACCATATTTTTCCATAGCAGACGCCCTTAGCCACCACACCGCTCCTCAGTCGCTCCGTGATCATAACGCATGAAACTGCGTTGAAATATCGGACACTCATACAAAAATGGAAAACCATGGTAATTTTCCCGTTTTCAATAATCATAATTCTAGTCTTCCTTTCCAAAAAAGTGTTCTTTTATTGCTTTCACGTCCCCGTACCAAGTTGTGCGTGCGCATCAATGATATTATATATAGGTAGATACGTTACCAACGCGCGAAACTCGTGCCGTCAAATGGTCCTAATTGTGAACATTTTAGGCAGTCGAGCTGCACTGATTACAAATAGCTATCTGTTTCACTCTTACGCTTTGCCTATTTTGTGTCGCACTCAGCGTTTGTTTAGATATGCAATGTTATAAATATGTATGTATATGTGTCGCGGAACAATTAAAATGTGCGTGCAGTATGAACGTAACGTACATACATACATATAATCACGCCTTTATCCCTAATGGGGTAGGCAGAGCGTAAACGACTTAAACAAAGGTCGTCCCGCCACGTCTGACAAAGTTTTGAGGGTTATTTAAGATAAAATTATAGGTACATTGCTGTGGTGACAGGTTGTCAGCCCATCGCCTAAATTACAATATACTGAAACCCTCGCATCCCTTAGCTGGTTTTCACAGCATGCCCGGGAGGAAATGCAGCTGGCACATTCTATGTTTTTTCTCGCTCCCAGGCCAGCATGGAAGATGTGACGTAACGTATCTTTCTTAAAATATCATTGGTACGCATCCGTGGCAGTCGCCGGTCTAGCAGTCGGCCGTGTAGACGGGCGCGAGGTCCAGCGTGAGGTGTCGCAGCGCGCGGTCGCGGGACGCCGAGCGGGACGCGCGCGACGACTTGATGATCTGCAGCACCATCGCCTTGCAGTCGTGGCACACCGCCATCTGCACCCCGCGCAGGCGCTCGGCGGCCGTCACGCCGGTGAGTGTGCGCCCGTAGCGCGCTCTGCAACAACAAACGAAGGTGAGTTAACATACAGCCATAAATAAACTCTATAATACTAGTTTTCGTATCAGACAAGTTTTGAGGATAGTACAGAAATAGGTGTAGTGACAATAAAATCACAATACAGACAAAAAAACAACACCAGATAAAGCCTGCAACATGTAACTCACACCCTATTTTAAGAGCTCCATGTTTTAAGGTCTTTTGAAATACCGCAGGAGTTCATTCTAATCCATAAACTAGGCGTCTCGAAAGAAATATCTCTATAGGCGTATTACGTATCGTATATGGATGATAGAGTTAGAGATATTTATTAACCTACCTGCGGTCCATAGTAGAAGTAGGCGTGCTCATCCCAACAGGCATGGACTCTGGTCCCTCCACACTGCGCGACATGCAGGCCGGAGGGACAGAGAGGGACTCGCTGAACCCGAGGGCGGAGCCCCCGCGTGACCCTGGTGCTGAGTGCACGTGGTTCCGTCTGATTGCCGCTGGGGAGTTGGGGGCGCTGCCTACGCTGTTTTCTACTGTGCTCTGGAAGAAGCAAAATTGGAATTTTAAATACCCGCATAAGGTTTTTCAATTAAGTTTAACAAAGCACTTCGCTTCAACATATTTAATGCAAACCTAAGGAGTGGCCCTGCCTACGGATCTGTATCCGGAACATTATAACTTGGGATTTTTTAAACATGCTCCATCATCGTCTGCATCGTCACTATCCATCAGGTGAGGCGGCAGACAAATAATTGTTTGCCTATTGTTAATAAAAAAAAAAGTTAATGCTCTGTCTAACGACTTTAATACTGATTAATCATTAAGCTAATGTACGATATTTTATATTCATCCTCATTTTACTACTTTACTTCCTGCTAATTTACTTTATATTTGTGTGTAATGTCGACTAATCCGTACTGGACCCACGTGGTGTTTAAAGCTCAATTGCCCTATTTCAGGGTATATGAGCTGATGATGATGAAATCAAATTCATTGCAGCTGTTTAGACATCCAGAAAAGTTTTGTCTAGCTTCCAGTCTTCCCTCGAAAGAAACAGATGTCTAGACTTACCGCATGTTCAGGAGAGACCAGCCTGGACATGAGGCTTCGGGGGAAGGAAGACTGCGCCTCGTCTTCAGGTGATGGAAGTAACGAGGGACTCAGCAGCACCACAGGCACGTGGGCAAAGTGTTCTGTTGGTATTCGCATCTGGAATCACGAAAATATTTTTAAACTGCTTCTTTGAGAAGGGTGTAATAAATTATCGATAAAAAATAAAAATTGCAATTTATGTTATGGTGTTTTTATACAAGAAAGAAGAGGTTTACCTTCGAACAGCACTTCTGACAAACAGTCTTTTTACAGAGTTTGCATTTCTGACCCCAAGGACCGAAAATGCCAAATCTTGTCTTTAGACATAGGAAGCACACCTGAAACAAAAATAAAGAGAGATGAGAATCAAAGAAAAGTGTAATTTTGAAGAAGATAATTTCGGCGGAGAAAGAAGAGTATCTTCCATGCTGGACTGGGAGTGAGAGAAAAACACAGGATGTGCCAGCTGCATTTCCTTCCGAGCATGCTGTAAAAACCAGCTTAAGGGATCTGAGGGTTTCAGTTTATTGCAATTTAGGCGATGGGCTGACAACCTGTCACTATAGCAATATACGTACAAGTCTTTCTTGAATGGCCCTCAAGACTTTGTCAGACGCGGCGGAAAGGCCTATGTTTAGGTCGTTTACGCTCTGCCTACCCCATTAGGGACAAAGGCGTGATTATATGTATGTATGTATGAAAGAAGAGACCTCTGTGAATAGCTGCCATCCGTTTAGGCATATCATCACCCTAGCCTATATCCCGTATCACACGGGTCGGCTTCCTAATCTAGGAGATTGAACGAGGATACTGGTTTTTACACAGAGCGACTGCCATCTGACCTCCGCAACCCAGAAGGGAAACCAGACCCAATCCTAGATTAGGTCAGAGTTTTCAAGCCGCCAATGCTTAGCACTGGCCTCTGATATGGCTTAACGACTAATATCTACGGTATTAAACGATATTAACCGGGACCAACGGCTTAACGTGCCTTCCGAAGCACGGAAAAAGCGCCGAATAAACGTACATATGAAAATCGAAAACCGGAAAACACATTGGTACGTGGTGGGATTCGAACCACGACCTCCCCCGCTCAGGAGGCAGCGGCCCTATCCACTACACCATCGGGATCTCATTTAGACCCTAAGAGGACATACCATTCAAAATGCCGCGCGCTGGCTTCGCTCGCGTTACGTAAATATCGACTGATTAATTTTCCTTTCAAAGTGACATCCACATCCTCCTTGACACTTCCCTGCACCGGCAACACCGACCTGATGTGCACGATCTCCTCCAGCGTTAAAAAGAGACAGTCGTCTGACATTATCGCGTCCTTTATCAATAGTAATATGAATCAAGTGGCTTCAACTCACCCTTCTCTTCTCCACATCCTCCTTGACCCTCCCCTCCACCGGCAACACCTCTAGCTCAGCCTTTGTCAGCACCGACCTGATGTGCACGATCTCCTCCAGCGTTAAAGAGAGACGGTCGTCTGACATTATCGCGTCCTGCCACTGTTTCTGCAATTTTGATGGGATTGGTTGTAGTTGAGTTTTAGAAACACCAGGAATAAATAAACTGACCAATACTATCAAAGAAAATGTTCGGTTAGATAATAGAGCAAAGGTCATTAATGAAAATAATGAAAACATCAATACTTAAAAAAAACTAAGGAAAGATCTTAATAGCATTGATTGGTTTAGTATTTTATAACAGCATGAAGCATGCTGAAATACATTTTACATAAATGGATAACAATAACAGATATCACATCGAATAACTACTAGTAGTCTGGTATACATACTAGCTAAATCTAAAAAAGGTTTAGAAGACAAATCACGTTCTAATTCTAAGGGTTATTGTACAAACTGGCTTTCACACAAAGCTATATAGTGCAGAACTTACAGTGACGATCAGAACCTCGCCTGTCAATAACATCGGTGCCAACTTAACAAAGATTGATGCTAACAAGTTTTTAAACTAAAACAATAATTCACACGTTATTTTGAACTCCAATTCAGACGATACCAATTCATCGTCCAGGTATACTGATTTGATTACATTATGAAGTAGGATTCGGTTGGTTTGTTTATGTAATTGAAACATTGCACACTGTCAAAGGAATAGAGTCAAAATATCTCCTGATGCGGGTTAAACATATCTTTCTTTTCGTTTGTCTCTGAAGTAGAAGTTTCTTCCAAAATAAAATATTAAAGTCTATAGTGCAACTAAAAATACATCTACGCACTACACTACTCACATGCGAGCCATTGGTAGGGCTGCCACTAACCGACTTGATGAGTTCGTCTTGCAACGAGGACCTGGACCAGGATAGTTCTCCAAGCGCTGCGTCAGCTTCGCTGCTGGCAATCGAGGCGGCACCTGCGCATGAGGCGCGGGATCCTGGCCTGGAAATAAATAAGCGTAACTGATAAATTCGTTGTGAAAAAACCAATGTAATTTGTCTTTGGCGTTTGATATCTTCGCTTAGATCGTAATAAGGACTAATTAAAATAGGGTAATTTGTGACTTTACTTCCATTTACTTCCATGCTGGACTGGGAGCGAGAGAAAAACTTAGAATGTGCCAGCTGCATTTCCTCCCGGGCATGCTGTAAAAACCAGCTAAGGGATCCAAGGGTTTGTGTATATTGCAATTTAGGCGACAGGCTGACAACCTGTCACTACAGCAATATACCTACAAATCTATCTTAAGCAACCCTTAAACTTTGTCAGATGTGGCGGAACGACCTTTATTTAGATCCTTTACGCTCTGCCTACCCCATTAGGGATAAAGGCGTGATTATATGTATGTAATTTGTGACCGAAGTAGTACTTTTATTAAAAATTAAGTAGAGTTTTGAATCAGTAATTAGAAACTATTTGTGAGGTTAACTATTAAATAAAACTATTTTGCTGTAGGAGTACCCCAAGGCTGACTACTTGGACCAATACATTTTTTTAAATTTTTATGTCGCGAAATCATAAAACCCACGTATCAAGATTATCGCAGCTCAGCTTTTCCGTTACCTTGAGTGTGGTAGCGAATGTGCTCCATCGGTGGGTAAAGGGCAGGCGGGGTGTGTGACCGTATGTCGCCTCATCGAAGCTCTTCTTGACGGACATTGCGTCGCCAGGTCGTAGGCTGAAAAATTACAATATAATGTTGAGTTTTATGTCGACGATATTTTTATATGGTGATTGATGAATAAAAAAGGAAGTGTAAAAACGTGTATGTATGTAAAAGTTATGATAATTTGGGTAACTCTGGTGTAATAAAATGAGGTTAGTAAAAAATCAAAACGTTCTAACTACGATATAAGTAGGTGATTTAAGCTGTGTGTCAATTCACAAACTGTGTTGTTTGTTTGTGTATAATGTGATTGTTTAATAAAAGATCTATCACAAAATAAATAAATACATTATTTTAATGCTATATGTTTCCCTAATGATAACAACGAGACAATAATTTTGAAATAAAAATTGCACGATAAAATATCCGGAACGCAAGCCAATCCAAAATATAGGGCAACGTAAAAAGCGTGACATCCATGCATAATCAAATCAAACACGAACGCGATTGAGGGTAGACTTTGTTATACACCGAATATACCGAATGCTAATTGGGTAGAAATTGTACTAGAATGGTAAAAGAATTTCTGATCTTTCGAAATGCTACTCTCCCATTTGCCAATTTTTTGGAGCTGTAAAAATAGAAATTCTGCTTTAGACAGAGCTGTTTTCCTTTCCAGCAGTCTATTGTTGACTTAGTTTATGAAATTAATTTTGTACGAGTGGGTCTTATGAAAAAAATAAAATAAAATCATCGAATACAGCAGACTCGCCTGTATCTCTAATGGGGTAGGCAAGGCAGAGGTTCAATTACTTTATTAATTAATTTATAGGTCGTAGAGGGTCGTTTTTTCAACGTCCAATTGGGTTAACGGGAGCATTTTAGAAATAATAACAAGAAAATTTACTGACGTTATTTTTCTCTAACATAATGGGGTACAGGGCTACACCAAAGTCTACCCTTAACGCAACCAATGATCATACATTCGAGGGCCTCGTCGCAGAACTGGTGGTACTCGTCGTGCGAGATGTGAGTGCGCGGAGGCGCGCGGGGCGGCCGGGTTGATTCCTCTGCAGCGGCAACAACCAATTCCAAATTCAAATATCTTCCGGTATTTTAAACAGTAAGATTCTTTTTTGAAAAAGAATACATGGAGCTGGCTTCTCTGCAGGTGTAGGCAGCAACAACCAATTCCAAATTCAAACATGTAGATGCCGGTATTTTAAAAAGATTCTTTTTTGTTTTTCAGGATAAAAATGATGGACTGAGCTGGCCACTTTGCAGATCCATGTTGTTCCGGTATTTTATAAAAAGTAAGGTTCTTTATTTATTTCAGGAAAAGAAAAGGCATGAGGCTGTACAGCCAGATATGGGAAGTGTTGCTCTTTGTGACTGAGGTTTAAAGCCTGTGTTTTCAGACTACTGATTTATTTTACAGAAGCATCAAGTAGGTACTTTAAGGCCATGTGGGAACAGTGTATCTTTAAGCTCTATTCTATTGTGGCCACACAGTGCTCTTCTAAATCTAGGTTCTTTTTGTAGTTCTTACTTCTAGGGTTCTCTTATCCCTAGCGTCAATTGCAGTAGGTATCTATATTTAATTTATTATCACCGGAGTCCAGTGCCAAACAGCTTGCTGTGTTCCGTCGGTGCGTGAGAGTGCCAACAGGCATCTTCTGGGTGAGCTCGCTCTATCGTTGACTCTGTCACTGTCATTCCTGAACTTGAGTCTAGAGTCAAGATCCCATTTCAAGTAAAAAGAAAAGTTTCTGATCTTACCGGTTCTCTTCCAGGGTTTAGGGGCTTGTTGAGGGGCTGTTTGTCGAGGATATGGTTGTGGTGCCAGCACTTCAGGGCTCGTGCATGTCTCTGTGTCATCCTCATCTTCGTCATCCTGTAGACAAAGAAAGAGCTATTGTTAGATGGATCATAAAAAACCATTACGACTCATATCAATTAAACTGTCGCGTCTTTTGTATGTATGTACATTGTACCTTTGTAGTTAATAATCATTCATCTCTCCGATAAGGAATTCCCAAGGCAACGCCATAAGTCGAGGTTCAAGCCATAGGCAGTTGCCACTTGCGTTTAAGGGTGCAGATTGCATGTAGCAACTCCCCGCCTTTAGCCCGGTGACGCAGTATAGTGCAAATAGGTTTAGAAAAACTTTAAAATAAATTCTTAATTTATTACGATAGCCCCTTAAAAGGGCTGTCGTCCTTTATTTATATGAAAGTGGAAACTTCCTAAAATTTCTGATGGCGATGAAATTCAAGAGACACCAGTGGTGCACTGCACGTAGATAAACGCAAGTGTTTCAGAAAAAGGTGCACAAATTCGAAATCAAACAAACCTTGATCTTATTCAAACAATGTATGACCGCAAATATTAGCCAACAAAGCCTAAAAACCTGGTAGTTTTGTCACGAACTTGGCGGATTATTTTGTTAACAGAACAGCAACTTTCGAATCCTCTGTCATCTCTAATTAGTCGTTTCATGCCCTAATATTTTAATCTGAAGCATGACTACGGATTACACGGTTGCCTGTTGAAAGTTTCGACTCGCAGGGTTCAAGTTTTTGTAAGTCTTTTGATACTTTTTTGTTTGATAGGTATGAATCTAAATGATTGTAAGTTAGCTTGGGGTTGTTTCGTCTTCTATGTTATGGAAACTAGATTCCAGCAAACCGTATCATCTACATTCAATATTTTTCAAACATAGATTATGCTACGGTCGATAATAACAACAAATTGTTGTATCATACTGAATGATCAAACAAAATGGTTTAGCAATAGAATACCTTGCGAAAAATAACATTGCTATAGTGTCCGGCAAACATCTTGAGCACTGAATGGTTATTGCTCAAGTCGTTTGCCGGCAACTACTTCTGTAAATATTTTAATGTATTTTTAAACGATACTGTACAATAGCCATTGCTTTCATCAGAAAGTATTGTATAACAGTAATCGATGTAAACCGATTGTCTATAATCGATTTGATTTGTTTGATTTTCTCGATTACGTGACCCCTCTCTCCTGGGTGATTGGGTGTTGATTCGATGTGGCTTATTGGTCTGTTTCTCTCCGTTATTTTAGTTTCCCTATCTAATCAAGGAAATCTTGGTGGAAATAGTTATTCCTACTCATAATCATAATACTGACTTCAAGAGATTTTCCTTGCGGTCGGCAGTTTTTTGAATAGTAACTAAACTAGTTGGTTCGATGATATAGGTACCGCCACCAAATGTAATTATTGTGTCTCAAATACAAACATTGTCATGAATATATTACGATTTGCGTAATTCACAAGCACCTAATTCTTCATTTTGTAACCCATAAGGTTTCAATTTAAGTACATTTAGGCCCGTATTGATAAACATTACTTGAGATTGTCAGCTTGTTTGAGTTTGTATCCAAAATGTCATTTCAGAACAATATCGTCTGTCAAACCCGTACTTAATTTTGGCATCGGTCTTGAGATCGCTTTATGAATATCAAAACTGCAATTATTTGAATGTCGAAACTGCAATGTGTCAACTTTTCTTCGTAAAATTCTTATCGACCATTCCGTCCGAGAGGATCCAAAAGCGCTTTCAAAAATTAAGGTTGGTTGGAGCTAAGTTTTAAAGTAAATAGGTCCCAAAACACTTCGTATTATCACGACTTTTATGATTCTTGTGCTACGCTTTCAAGACCTGAAAGGTTCTTAACGTAAACATAATCTCTTTCAAAGTTAGTACCGTTGGTAAATATTATCTTTCTCCAGTCTAAAGCCCTTTTACAATTCTGCTGTAATCTGGATTACGCTTGAATACCTCAGCTTAAAACTTTAAATAAGTACACTTATTATGCCTTTTGCGTGAAAGCTGTTATAACTTAACTAACGCAAAGGCTTAGCGCTTTCGTAATTTTTGAATGTGTGATCTCGACCTTTTCCAAAAAACACAATAAATCATATAGAGAGATCTCAATAACTTGATATAGTAATATTTATCGAAGGTTAATGTTTTCGGGTATTTTTCGATAAACTTTGATACTGACTGCTATTGACTCTAGCTAGACCAATGGTAAACGAGTCATAGTTGACTATAAAGCTAGCTCACCCTGGAGCCTTAAATGAAGCAAGCTGCTTTCATAAGTTTTCTTAACGAACTAGCTTCCTACGTGGTAAATGCAGGTTTGTACGAGCTCTAGAAAATCCTCTAAAGCACGAATTTTAGAGCTTTCTTTGTGATAAAAACGAATTTATAACGTGTTTTGGCTGCGTTCCAGTTCATTAGTTGAATACTTTATCCTTAAGGGATTACTTCCGCCACTCACTAGAGCGGTAAAGCCTTATAAAGGTATTTTATTTCATATGAAAGAAAATAACCTTGTTTATTCAAACGTGAAAATGTTTCAGTTCGGATTGGGATATCAGCTCGATTTTGCCAATTAAATCTGAACCTGATTGCGTAGAAACTAAGAATCAATTAGTTTTGTTTCAGACTTCAGTTGCGATGCTTTTGCTTTTTGATACAAAAATACTTCATCGATTTTATTTTTGTACTTTACGTATTTTATGCTATTCTTTTTGGAGTGAAAATGGAAACGGACCATTTTAGTATTTCTACTTAGTAAAAGTAATATGGGTGAAGGTGACGCACTCTATGACATAATTTAGTATATTTTAGGATAGCATATATGCTTCCATGCTGGAGCGAGAGAAAAACATAGAATGTGCCAGCTGTAGTGCTTTTTTTCCTCCCGGGCATGCTGTAAAAAGCAGGTGAAGGATCCGAGGGTTTTAGTATATTGCAATTTAGGCGATGGGCTGACAACCTGTCAGTTGCCACTACAGCAATATACCTATAAATCTATGTTAAATAACCCTCAAAACTTTGTCAGACGTGGCGGAATGACCTTTGTTACCCCATAAAATCGAAAGCGTGATTATATGTATGTATATATGCTTGCAATTTTTTAAGGTCTACCAACCAAAGCTTTCAAAAGCTCGCTTGACAACATTACGCAACCTTCCTATCTGGTCACAAAGGTACAATTCCCTTATACAATATCCTGTGTCAATACAAAAACAAGTGTCTTGATAATCAAAGGGAAAGTACTCCCTCAACTGCATAACTGCAGTGTGTTATGCAACCCGCCTGCATTGTCGGTGCACTCTTTGGCATTTACATAGGGCTGCCTTTTGTTACAATTTGATCCTTATAATATGAAAGAATAAAAATAATGAATTCGTTTTCGGTAGGACTCGAAACTGGAAAAGTTTTTTTTTCTTTCATATTATATGAAATAAAAAAAAATCTCCATCCTTGTTGTTTAAAAAGGACTTATAAAAGGTTTTAGCAGTGTGCCATACTTGCTTTATGTTTCCATTATTGAAATATTACTCTTTTTAACGCGTGCTCCTAATTCAACTACAAGGTGCGGTCTTTTCTTTTTCGATTTTCATGTGTTTACATTTTTATTCGTACGCCTAATCTGTCTCTCAGTTTAAGTCTCACTTCCGTAGGGCAGCTGGAAGAAATTTCTTAGTAGAAATAAGCTGTACCTGCTGTGTCGTTATTCCTTGTGTATTGTCTTTCTAATGTTACTTGTGTATAATAAACAGTAAATAAATAAAAATACTAATAAATAGTTCTGATACAATGAAGGTTTTGCTATACAGCTAAAAGACAATCGACCAGTAAGGTACAGAATCGACACTTCGTCGTCCGTCGTTTAATTTTTTTGCTAGGCACATTTTTGTTGAAGTTGGCAACCCTACATTTCTAAAGCTGGTTCGTATTGCTTTCATGCTTTCGCACGAGGTTGATGGTACAAATGGGTTCTGAAAGCTCCCAGCTCGTTCCTAAAGGGCGCATAGGTCACATTTCTATGAGTACAGTTCTTCTGTGTCGAGAAAACCTTTACTATTTATGGAATCATGAAGAGTCCATCTTCTGAAAATAAACTTTGTCTCACCGTCTGATTTTTATCGATTTTTAACAATCACTTCAAAATATAGCTCTTTTATGCAACATACATACATATATAAAATCGCACCTATATCCCTAATGGGGTAGGCAGAGCGTAGTCTACCTTAACATGATCGTTCCGCCTCGTCTGACAAAGTTTTGAGAGTTATTTAAGATAGATTTGTAGGTATATTGCTGTAGTGACAGGTTGTCAGCCTATCGCCTTAATTGCAATATACAGAAAATCTCGGATCCCTTAGCTGGATTTTACAGCTTGCCCCGGAGGAAATGCAGCTAGCACATTCTATGTTTTTCTCTTGCTCCCAGTCCAGCATGGAAGTAACTTGTTTATGCAAAACCTACAAAACTTGTTAGTGTCAGCGTGTTGAGCAGAACCTTGCGCGCAGCAAGTGACGCCTATGTGTTGCTGCCCTTAGGTTTAACAAAATTGCAATGTTAGCTTTTTGTGATATAAGAATGTTAGTTGAATACCCTAGCGTGCAAAACGCGTTTTTTTTTTTTGCAAAACTTATTCAAAGATATGTGTCATTAACAGCTTTCCTCTTTATAATATTAGTATAGATTAAATTTTATAACCGAAAACCTTACTCTACTGAATACTTTCACAGCATGCATGTTTTTTGAAATTTTTAGTTTAATATTTTTAAGTCCTAGGTTCTACAAAGTAGGCAAGTACCTACTCTAGTTGATAAGACTATTTTGTTTTGACAAAATTGTTTGAGTACTAAAAACCACTACAGTACCAACACAAAAATCACTTCACGGAATCGAAGCAAATTGTTTAATGTTTATTAAATTGCCAGCATAACTGGCCATTTCATATTTATTCCAGCCATTGACTCGATCATAATTTGAATTTCGAACCGTTGAACTACCTGACCTACATTTTCATTGCAATAACGGCCCTGTTTATGACTCATTAAGGACGAAAATCCCGTTTCCAAAACTGGGGCTAGCACGGAGCATCGTACATTTTCAACATTACCTTTGCAAAGATATCTTTGCGCCCCAAATTCGCGCCTTAGTCTTCATTGTTTGAATATTTCTTAGGAAGATTTTTAGCCTAGTTTTTGTGGCATATTAAAGTAACTTGGTCGTGTCTTCGTTTTCCAGGATATGTGTAATCTTTTACCGTAACACGTGTAATTAGCAGCTGTACTCTAATACCCATACTCGTTTATTTACTCTAGAATTCTCTTAAGGTCATTAAACCTACATGTAACATGCGGCCACACACGGCAGAATCTTGTCTCGTATTATAACTTTTTCTGGTCCGATTTCTCTTGAATACAGTAATTTATGTATAGTTATAAACTAGATATGGACTGGTTGTTACTTCTTACTGTAATTTTGCAGTTTTTGTCTGTGTTACTTATTGTCTACTAGCTTTCCGCCTTACTATTTCATTCGCGGCTAAATAATTTTCTCGGGAAAATGAGGTATTTTTCTGCAATAAAGAATAGCCTATATCCGTCTCCAGTTTACCATCTACCGAGACATAGACGTGAAAAATAACAAACAAACAGAGTTCGTTACTTTCGCATTTATACGTATAATATCAAAGTATTTCTTCAATGCTGGCCTGGGAGCGAAGGAAAAACATAGAGTGTGCCAGCTGCATTTCCTCTCGAGCATGATTTAAAAACCAACTAAGAGATCCGAGGGTTTCTGTATATTGTAATTTAGGAGATGAGCTGACAACCTGTCACTACAGTAATATACCTACAAATCTATCTTAAATAACCCTTAAAACTTTGTCAGACGTGGCGGAAGGACCTTTGTTTAGGTCGTTTACGCTCTGCCTACCCCATTAGGGATAATTGCGTGATTATATGTATGTATGTATATTAAAGTATGGATTTTGTGCTCTGTCCAATACTGTTAATTAATCGAGAAGGAAAGTAAAGTTTAACCACAGGTAAATCTGTTTAAACCTGTATCCCTTATCTCTACCTTGCAAGAGATTTGAGAATATACCTTCTACCAAATAAATTTACGGGTCGCCGCCGCTAGTTATAACTATGAACCTTAATCCAATCAATAAATAAGTCAATTTCGACCGGATATTCGAAAACCGGGACGTACAGGAAGCAACCGGGTACAACCTACTATATGTTAAGGTTAACATTTTAGGTTCAAAACTAAACTTTAACGCAAAGGTAAAAAGTCCAATATGGGACTGATCGTAGAGCCAATATCAGGTGTGACATTAATTTAGTGTTGGAGGGTCAGTTTAATATATGGGCGAGTGTTGCTGGCATGCAGATTTACTTACCGTTTTATACTATGTACTGTACATACTTCCATGCTGGACTGGGAGCGAGAGAAAAACATAGAAAGTGCCAGCTGCATTTCCTCCCTCGCATGCTGTAAAACCCAGCTAAGGGATCCGAACGTTTTAGTATATTGCAATTTAGGCGATAGGCTGATAACTTGTCACTATGGCAATATACCTACAAATCTATCATAAATAACCTTGTCAGACGTGGCGGAACGACCTTTGTTTAAGTCGTTTACGCTCTGCCTACCCCATTAGGGATAAAGGCGTGATTATATGTATGTATATATATATGTACTGTATATAGATAGAGGTTTAATAAATCAGGCAACATAAATATTAGTTTGAGTCGAAAGTACAACAAAAATTGTATAATAAAGTCATTCATTTGTGTGAAATAGTTCATGTTTTTACGAAATAATTCTTTAGCAGAAAACATCTTTTGCTTATGCTAGGCAAGTAAAGATTTTATGAAAACCTGTGTGTTTGTTCACAATATCACATGTTGGGTTCTCTTCCATTTATCATTGCCATGACTCTTACAACGCGAAGCACATAAAAAATAAACTCTTTTCTCATACTCATTTCGCCTAAAAGCCCATGTCTTTTCAACCGACTGTGTAGGTAGGGTACTGTTTTGCACGTACTTGTATGTATGTATGTTTCTTTATTACCTCGTATCTATATATCATCATCTCCCTAGCCTTATCCCGTATCTCACGGGGTCGGCTTCCTAATCTAGGGGATTGCACGAGGGTACTGGTTTTTGCACAGAACCCAGAAGGGAAAACAGACCCAATCCTAGATTAGGTCAGAGTTTTCAAGCCGCCAATTCTTAGCACTGGCCTCTGATATGGCTTAACGACTAATATCTACGGTATTAAATGATATTAACCGGGACCAACGGCTTAACGTGCCTTCCGAAGCACGGAAAAAGCACCGAATAAACGTACATATGAAATTCGAAAACCGAAAAACACATTGGTACGTGGTGGGATTCGAACCACGACCTCCCGCTCAGGAGGCAGCGGCCATATCCACTACACCATCGGGCTCTCACCTACCTCGTATCTATATATATATTTCTTTAATACCTCGTATCTCCGAAACGGTTGGATGGAATTCGACAATTAGGGTATCGTTCGATTGATCTCAAGCACCCGAGTGTTCTTAGATAGGTGAAATATTTCAAAATTGAAAATGGCGGATTTTAAGCGCTAAAGTGTAGGTCTTCAAAAAAGATTTTTCGACTGAACTTATCGAGTGGGGTATAAACATAAAGGTAGTTAAAAGGAGATTACAAACATATTTCAACGCTCAATTTTAGAAAAAAATTGCATTAAAAAATGTTTTATAGGTACTACAGTCGGATTGTTTGATTCTTTTGAAATTCTTGTTTACCTTACATTAATATCGAACTCTACACTTCTGTTTACTTCAACTTAAAAGTTAAGTGCCCTTCAAAAATATGAGATGTCTTTAATCTTTGGTGGAATCAATAAAAATGCACACTAACATATATTTTTTCCTATTTATAGGATGACTGTTTGACCAGTTTTTAGTTTATTTGTAGAGCATAATGACCTAGAACTACATACATACATATAATCACGCCTTTATCCCTAATGGGGTCGGCAGAGGGTAAACGACCTAAACAAAGGTCGTTCCGCCACGTCTGACAAAGTTTTGAGGGTCATTTAAGATAGATATGTAGGTATATTGCTGCAGTGACAGGTTGTCAGCCCATCGCCTAAATTGCAATATACTGAAACCCTCCGATCCCTTAGCTGGGTTTTACAGCATGCCCGGGAGGAAATGCAGCTGGCACATTCTATGTTTTTCTTTCGGTCCCAGTCCAGCATGGAAGAACTACTTATACGTAAAATATAAAGTACACCGTAGATTTAGGCGGAAACCAATTTATTTTTTGCAGACGTTATAGTGACCACACGGTCGTCTGAACAAGTGGCAGATATTTTTTGTCCAGTGTTGTGGATAAGGAGTGAGCAGTGTAGCTAAGTATTATAAAGAGACATTGTTCATAGAATGATGACACAGAAATTTGATAAAATGTTTTTGTATGTAATAGTAAACTAATATTTTTTAACCAACCTTAAACTATTTATTCTTTGAGACGTATGAATAACACCGATTAACACAAAAGTACATATTGATGTTAGAAAACTTACCTTGTTGAAAAAGACAAAATTCTTAAGCAGAAGAAAACTCTACTTAACTGAACGATGTTATCGTATATATGTTAAAAATCAGTCTAGATCCAAATAAAATATTCTAAGTATTACGTCAACTGATAATGAAAATCTAACACACTGTTTTTAGACTTTAAAGAGATGTTTACTATTGAGATTTGATAAAAGATGTTAGATAAGATAAAACAACTCAGAACATACGAGATATTTTCAATTAATTTTTCGATATTTTATAATGGTCAAGATTGGTTTCTTCCATACTGGACTGGGAGCGAAAGAAAAACTTAGAATGTGCCAGCTGCATTTCCTCCCGGGCATGCTGTAAAAACCAGCTAAGGGATCCGAGGGTTTCAGTATAACGTAATTTAGGCGATGGCCTGACAACCTGTCACTACTGCAATATACCTAGAAATATATTTTAAATAACCCTCAAAACTTTGTCAGATGTGGCGGAACGACCTTTGTTTAGGTCGTTTACACTCTGCCTAACCCATTAGGGATATAGGCGTGATTGTATGTATGCAAGATTGGTTTGCTGTAATATGAGAAAAAGATTTCAATACGAACTTTAAAATTCGGTGTATTTTCTTTGCCATAGACCAGATTGTTCAGTCTTGTATTTTTTATGGCTACGTTACTAAAGGGGCTTACTGTACATTTTTAAAAGTTCTAAATCTGGTCATTGACCTGCGCAGATTTCCCTTAGGTACCACACTACGTGGGCCACGTAAAGTTTTTATGAGGTTCATAAAAGGCACTTTTAAAGAAAATACTTCAAGTAATCTTTAACAGTCGAGAGGCCATGAATAAGGCAAGGTACTCTCAATAGAATATCGTATGATTTATCGGCATTAAGAAAAAATCTATCAATTCTAGTCTAGTCAGGAGGTGACTGACTCGAAGTTAACGATAATGGAGTAAGAGTAAAACCGCGTCTAGTAGCACGGATACAAACTTCATATTTTTATTATCCTTCTTGCTTTCATGTGGATTTCTTCTATGCTGGCCTGGGAGTGAGAGAAAAACATAGAATGTGCCAGCTGTATTTCCTCTCGGGCATGCTGAGAAACTAGCGAAGGGATTCGAGGGTTTTAGTATATTGTAATTTAGGCGATGGCTGACAACCTGTCATTAGCAATTTACCTACAAATCTATCTTAAATAACCCTCAAAATTTTGTCAGATGTGGCGGAACGACCTATGTTTAGGTCGTTTATGTTCTGCATACCCCATTAGGGATAAAGGCGTCCAAGCCAGCATGGAAGAAAAAAAAATCTTACCTCTAGATTATCGAAGTCAACTTTGATGAGCCTCCTCTGCGGCTGCGCATGTGGTGTGACGTCACCACCCCTCCTCTCCCCCCCTCCAGGACCACTGCCCGCACCACTGGTCGCTGCAACAAGGAAAATGAGAAGTTAAGAAAAGGCGTCCAAATGTAGGTAGTTGTAGACCAGGGGTTCGCAACCATTTGAATGTTGCGGGCCAGATTTGTCGATATCATTGAAGTCGGGGACCGTATTAACATGGATCAGTAGTACCTCTTACGAGTATACCCTCCAATTCAATATTAATTGAACTCGAAAGTATAGTTGTAGTATATTGGATTGCTTCCTAAAGAAATTATGGAGGTCCCGCGCGAAGCGTAACACTCACAGTCATCATCATCTCCTTAGCCTTATCCCGTATCTTACGGGGTCAGCTACCTAATCAAGGGGATTACCATATTACCATGTGACAGCATATAAATAAATTATGATTTAAACGAGGGTACTGGTTTTTACACAGAGCGACTTGTCATCTGACCTCCGCAACCCAGAAGGGAAACCAGACCCAATCCTAGATTAGGTCAGACTTTCCAAGCCGCCAATGCTTAGCACTGGCCTCTGATATAGCTTAACGACTAATATCTAAGGTATTAAACGATATTTACCGGGACCAACGGCTAAACGTGCCTTCCGAAGCACGGAAAAAGCGCCGAATAAACCTTCATATGAAATTCGAAAACCGAAAAACACATTGGTGGGATTCAAACCATGACCTCCCGCTAGGAGGCAGCGGCCCTATCCACTACACCTTTGGGCTCACTACCAAACGTAACACTTACAGTAATGGGGAAATATGTTTTTTGTTACTTAATAGGCTAAGTACTGAAACTCCTCATGCAAGTACCTTAGGCATTTTGCCCGTTCTGTCGTTCTATGACGCTACTTTTGCATATATATGACGACAAGAGGTTTTTACTGGTTCCGAACGCTTTTTAGGATCATTTCCCTGAGAGGCCAGTTGGCCGAGTGATGACGGATGGGAAAAGGGTAATCACCCACCTGGTCGGGTGTTGTGACCAGGGGACCGGAGTCCGACCGAATTAGTCCGGAAGTTGTATATATGCAGATCGCAGAGCAAACTTCGATACCGCGTTTCAGGACTGTTGTATCTTTATGTGGCGCCATCTATGTGCGCTACAGCTTTGAAAATCCTTCCGCGGACCGGATTGGAAGCCTTGGCGGGCCGGATCCGGCGCATATATGTTGTGGACAATGGGCGGAGATTCTAGTAATACGCAAAGTTTCCTCTCACGTCTTCTGCTCGGCTGTAGGAACATGTAGTTGTGCGCACTTTTACTAAATATTTTTTCATCTAGTTTCTAGGGCCGAAATAAAGTAAATTAATACAAGTCTTCTAAGAAGGGTAAAGGTAAAGTCAAGAATAGTGGACATATAATCACTACATAGTGTAAAACAAAGTCGCTTTCTCTGTCCCCATATCCCTATGTATGATAGATAGATAAACTCTTTATTGCGCATAAATCGTACAGTTTGAAAAACTTAAAAATAACAGTGTGCGCAAAGGCAGCCTTATCGGTTCAAGCGATCTCTTCCAGACAACCCGGCATTTAATAAAGAAAAATTACACATAGCAAGTAGCTGCGGCAACATCATAGAACGAACTAAACACTTAAATAACTATCAACACTATGCATAGATCTTTAAAACTACGCAACGGATTTTAATGCGGTTTCTTTTAATGGATAGAATGATTCAAGAGGAAGGTTTATATTTATAATACTTGCATAATATTGTGAAGAAACACTGATAATTCCCGTGCGAAGCCGGGGCGGGTCGCTAGTTTTTTATAAAAGTAAGTAATATTATTATATTAAGCCGTAGGCGTAATAGTACAAGATAACGTGGGTTTGTTAAAGATGTTACAATGGGATATTTCTATAAATAGATTCTGTAATAAGAACATGTAGTATCATATTATTGCTGTGTTCTTAGAATAAGTAATTTGGGCATTTGTATTTCTTTCTGGCAACCAAAATACAACTAAGCAATGCTCTATTTTCATGAATGAGAGCGAGAGAAAAACATAGAATGTGCCAGCTGCATTTCCTTCCCGGCATGCTGTAAATCCAGCTAAGGAGACCGAGGGTTTCAGTATATTGTAATTAAGGCGATGGCCTGACAAGCTATCACTACAGCAATATACCTAACCATCTATCTTAAATAACCCTAGAAACTTTGTCAGACGTGGCGGAACGGCCTTTTTTTTAGATTATGTACGCTTAGCCTACCCCGTTAGGGATAAAGGCGTGATTGTATGTATGTATGGTAGAGTATATAGTAGCGTATGGCAATTTAAGTTTCAGCCGAAGCTGTGGTAAGCTTAAAAAAATATGGATTTAATTAAATACAGAATTAATCCGATAATCAATTATATATAACTTTGCTAAACCAATTAGGCGCGCCCAAACTTCGAAATTGTTACTAGTCGGAGCTTTCAAAACTGTTGGTTGCTATCCAAATACTGAAATAAATCAAAGTATGTTCGTTCCCAAAGCATTCATATTATACGCTCAATTATAATCCTTAGTATTTATATAATATTATTATTAAATTATTGAATTCTTTATTGTTTTAAGAATTAAACGTAAAAGTAAACTTAAAAAATAAAACAATAGACTAACTTATCTCTATAAGAGATCTCTTCCAGTTAAAGTAATACACATATAATTCAATAAAAACAACTAATACATAACTACGAGATCAATATGATATATAAATAAATGGTATACAAATATTGTAATGAATCTAAATATATAAATGTCATAGAGTTCATAAAATGCTCTTTCAGACTCTTCTTAAAGGTGAAACTTGAGGGTCTCTTTTGTAGAGTTTTAAGAATTTTATTCCAAAGTTGGATGGCTCTTACAGTGAAAGAATTAAAAAAGAATTTATTATAAATGCGAAACTAACTCTGTCTCTCTGTTTGTTGCTCTTTCACGCCTAAACGGCTGAATAGATTTTAATGGAATTTGGCAGGACAATAGATAGTATTCAGGAGACGGACATAGGCAATTTTTTACGGCGGGAAAATACCTCTTTCCTACGGTAAAACTCATTTAGCCGCTGGTGAAAACGCGGAAAGGCAAAGGAAAAAAGACCTCCCGCTCATTTTATGTTGTTTGAATATTCGTAGCACGTTGCTACGCAGCCTACGCCGTAGCATTTCTTAGCAGTTACTGTGTTGACTTATTCAAAGGTAGATATTTTATCTCAGGACTGCCGCTCAGCCGTACTTGTGTGTGTAAATGTACTTGCACGCACGTTACCTTAGTGTGCGCGAGTTGAGATGAGAAAATCTGTAGATATGCACACAAGAGCACGTGTCTGTACGCCACAAGCACAAATATGGCCTAGCGGCAATCGTGAGATAAAACAACGGTTTGTAGGAATATTCTTCCATGCTAGCCTGGGAGCGAGAGAAAAATATATAACGAGCCAGCTGCATTTCCTCCCGGGCATGCTGTAAAAACCAGCTAAGGGATCCGAGGATTTTAGTATATTGTAATTTAGGCGATGGGCTGACAACATGTCACTACAGCAATATACAAATCTATCTTAAACAACCCTCAAAACTTTATTAGACGTAGAGGAACGACCTTTGTTTAGGTCTTACTTTTACCCCATTAGGGATAAAGGCGTGATTATATGCATGTATGTATGTAGGAATATTTTGGAGATCAAGACAGTTGCGGACGCCGCTACATGGTCTTTGTTCAATTGGGGCCCGTAGACGCTGCGAGCTGAGCTACAAACAGTAATTTTAGGATTATATAAAATACCATTTCTTCCATACTGGACTGGGAGCGAATGAAAAACATAGAATGTGCCAGCTGCATTTCCTCCCGGGCATGCTGTAAAAACCAGCTAAGGGATCCGAGGGTTTTAGTATATTGCAATTTAGGCGATAGGCTGACAACCTGTCACTACAGCAATATACATACAAATCTATATTCCTCAAAACATTGCCAGACGTGGCGGTACGACCTTTGTTTAGGTCTTACGTTTACCCCATTAGGGATAAAGGCGTGATTATATGCATGTATGTATGTAGGAATATTTTGGAGATCAAGACAGTTGCGAACGCCGCTACATGGTCTTTGTTCAATTGGGGCCCGTAGACGTTGCAAGCTGAGCTACAAACAGTAATTTTAGGATTATATAAAATACCGTTCAACTTATCAGTTTTTTACTCTGTAACTTGGCAACGTTAGCAACACATACGCTACGCATGTACGATAAAGACTGTACGTATTTATTTATCCAATATTTTACTAAACATCTTATACACAACCAAACAAACTTTCAGAATGGCATATTAGTTATGTTATGACACTTTTAAACAAGGGGAACTAAACTACCGCCCCATAAACGACCCATAACACGCTTATGGGTAGTAAAAAAACATATTCCAATGGGGAACACATGCGTAATGAATGAAGGAACACGCCTATATTTCCATTTCATTAGTCAAGCAATTTTTATTTTCGAGGCATGTTTACGTGTGGTAAAAATTTAAGGTCAGTTTGGTGTTGTAGGCAATGCATAAAGCATTGACAGATTGCTGAAGGCAACCTTGCGCTGTTGCTGTGCTTAGAATGGAAAATAACGTAGCTTTTGAAATATAAGTCTAGAATGAAAAGAAACTAACTAACAAAACTAACTTCCATATGCTGGTCTGGGAGCGAGAGAAAAACATAGAATGTGCCAGCTGCATTTCCTCCCGGGCATGTTGTAAAATCCAGCTAAGGGATCCGAGGGCCTAAAACCTAAACTAACCCTTTGAAAGACTAAACCCTGTTAGTTCGATCTTAAATTGTAGTTAAATCTAAATACGGAATTTATTGGATCCACGTGAATTTCGCCCACAGATTTGCAGTGAACTTTAAATCTGAACTATTTTTAGCTCAGACAAAGCCTAGGTTTAAAATTTTAACTTTAAATGTCACTGCGAAGTTTTATAAAAGAGAAGATTTTCAAATATCACATTTTTTTGTGTGGGTTAAGTATCTATTAATAAAGTCAGAGGTAAAGTCAAAGTGAAAAGTTTGTACTCAATAAAAGATTTGAAAAGTCTCATAATTTTCGGCTTTAGCTCGGTTTAGCCTTTACTCAAACCAGACTCCAGGACTTTGAGATAACCTGTGACGTCATAGCAAATACTCGTTCTGGACGATAAGCCTTAACAGTGTACTTAGCGGTTATTTTTATATTCTATAATCCTCGCAGTTCCAGCATTTAGACGCTGCCAGTACTACTATTATATTCTGTTCTATTTTTTTAACCGACTTCAAAATAAAAAGGAGAAAGTTCTCAATTCGACTGTATGTTTTTTTAATGCTTTTTTTTTGGTTTTTATCTACAGAGTCGTCGAGTTTGACTTATTTCGGAAAGAGAGATTTAATGTTATAGCTCTTTCACTTATCTATATTTACAAGAAAAATTAGGACATTCAATTCAATTTCACAATTCGATAGGAGAGATGATTAGTCACTAAGGGCCTTATTTATCATCAGCTCTCATGAGTGACGGCGAGTTTGAGTTCGTATCAGATATGTCATTTCTGTACAAACTGGCCTGACAATATCCATACTTAATATTGCTCTCAAGTTTGATATCGCTTCATAAATACGAGCCTTATAGACTGTTTAACAGTTAACCTCACCTTAAAAACACACAATAACAGTCTAAATTGTTCAATTTGAGTAACTCAATTAGAACAAGAAAGAGTTATAAACGACTTTATCACGTCGTGAAAAAGCATTATTTTCTCTGATTGGCTCAACTAGCCGTGTGATCAGAAAATTGTTAGTTCTGTTTCTGATTGGTATAGGAAAAAGTATAGGTAGTTCTATTCTACAGTTGCTCGGAACTTGTCGCACCGTAAATACTATGATCATCCGGAATAACAGAGATTGGATACTGATTACATCGGCTAACTGAGAAAATTCTAGGTATTATAGAACTGTTATCCACGGATGAATAGAAGTAAATTACTTTCTATTTACTAGATAGCTTCCATGCTGGACTGGGAGCGACAGAAGAACCTAGAATGTGCCAGCTGCATCTCCTCCCGGGCATGCTGTAAAAACCAGCTAAGGGATTCGAGGGTATATTGTAATTTAGGCGATGGGCTGACAACCTGTCACTACAGCAATATCCAGTTCTATCTGAAACAACCCTCAAAACTTGTCAGACGCGGCGGAACGACCTTTGTTTGGGTTGTTAACGCTCTGCCTACCCCATTAGGGATACAGGCGTGATAGTATGTATGTATGTATGTTACTAGATAGGATGTGCACTCTAAGCCACTTCGCAATAGTTAGCCAGTAGCCCAGGATGAATATAACTTTTGGTCTAGAAGTTACACATATTTCAAGTTGTCTAAAATACTTGCGAAACATTCTTTCATTTTAATTTCCTCAGGGAAATATGCTACGTTTTCAATTTCACAACTCAACAATTCGTACTTTTCACCTTTGAAAAATTCTTGGTTTTGCTGTAGATATTAGGATTTGTTGTAAATATTCTACGTGTTCTGACTATGAATTCAGGTGGCAATGAATTTACAACTGCTGAAAATAATATTTAACTCCACCACCGTAGTGAAATTAAATTCGCTGTACCAACCGTTATTTTTTCTTAAACTTAAATGCGCAACGCTAGTACAGTTTTTTATCATAATCTTTTTATTAGACAATTACAAGCGTCAATCATACAATTCACATTTTTATAAATAGAAAATTTCATCCAAGACGTCACATCGAGGCAGGGTTCGCAGGAGGCTGGCAACATTGCCGCTCTGGATGGGCAAAGAAACTGCCAGCCCTCAGGTTACCGGATGCATCGATGGATAGATCGTGCAGACAACCTTTAGCAGCCTTACCCTATGGGCTCATGGTCTCTACCGCTAAAGGAATAAAAGTGTATAAATCCCCTTGGCGCGACTATTTTCTTCTTTTTAGAGGCTCCGCCGAAGATACTGCGGCTCCTTCTCGCGTGGGAGTGGAGGGTATATGAAAAGGAGCCATTGTATGACGCAGGTCGCATCCCATACTAGACTTTTGCTCGAGTCCCAACGGCACTAGTGTCATTCCATCAGGCCTTTTGCCGTCAGTCCGTGAAATTCCGGTCGGCTGTAAAACAGATGGAATATTGGGTGTGACCAGAGCTCGCCTGATGATATCGTTCAAAGAGACATGTCGTGGTATGTACAGTGTTTTATGTTTTATACATAAACCACGCTTGAGCAATGATATTATATTTATGGGTAATTATTTTATTTGAAATATTCAAAAAGTAAAATAAATTTTTTGATTGTGGCTAATTATTTTAATTCAAAAATACAAATAGTAAAATAGAAAAGTCTACAGTGTTTATTTAAGACACATCCGTAAAGAAATATCATTAAAGTACTTACGCAGAAAGCGAAACTGAAAGTACAACTAAGTACTTTCAATACAGAATACTATCACGTATGTATGTCTAAGGGACACTAACGTTGCATGGATAATGACCTAGCAATTTACTTTCACCTGGCAAAGGTACGGCAGACCATGGATCATAAGACATGTCCTAAGGTTTGCCGTTCACCGTGGTATTACAACATCTACCTGTGTTTTGATGGATATCTGCGGTTATGGTGTTTTTGGATTACAGAAATATTAAACAAATATGACGAAGAATACATGCATACATATAATCAAGCCTATATCCTTAGGGGTAGACAGAGCGTAAGCGACCTAAACAAACGTCGTTTTGCCACGTCTGACAAAAAAATGTAGGGTTTATGTTAGATTTGTAGGTACATTGCTGTAGTGACAGGTTGTCAGCCCATCGCCAAAAATACAATATATTGAAACCCTCGGATTCCTTAGCTGGTTTTAACAGCATGCCCGGGAGGAAATGCAACTAGCACATTCTATGTTTTTCTCTCGCTCCCAGGCCAGCACGGAAGAAACAATATGCATCGAAAATATATACACAGCTATTGAAGGTCCACTGTAGAATAAAATACAGGTATCCTGTAGTTAATGCTACGTCCACCTCTCACTCTACGTATATAAAATGTCATGACATTCAAACTAATTGATTGGCCAATACCTAGCAATAACTGTTGTCTATTGACCACTAACAATACATTGTTAAAGTTCCAATCTCAAAGAGATCATAAATAAAAGTCTTAGTGACCTTTGTATAACTAGATTGCGATATGTGAACGTTTGTAATAAATAAACAATTCTTCTTCTTCTGTCGAGTGGGTATCGAGTCTATCGACCCGATAAACCCTGGTGTCAGAGTTTTTAAACCGCCTAGTAGCACAACTATCAGGCCTCTGACATGGTTTGAGTAACGACCACTATCAAAGACAGCGCCCGGAACCGACGGCTTAACGTGCGTGTAACGTGTAAATAAACAATAAACAACAATGTCTAAGATTGGGTATGGACAATGGACTATCTATCGATAAATATTAAAACTAGATGCTATTTTTAAGGTGTCATTATCACAGCTTACTCCTCCATCCATATTATTTTAAATCAAAATACTACAATAATTTACCACAAACCATTCTAAATCATGGTCGGTGCTGATCAGCAACCGAAACGCTTAATTTAAATGAAATTAGTTTCAGCTGCTTCAAAGTACTAAACTCCAATCAAATAATGAAAAAAATTACAAGACTATACTTCAAAACTATTGAACTTTACTGATTTGGCTTAAAAGGTACAATTTTGTTCAGTATTTCAATACGACCTATACAAAACCCAGCAACCGAAACGCTCAATTTAAATTAAATTAGTTTCAGCTGCTACTAAAATCCAATCAAATAATACAAAATTTTACAAGCCTATACTTCAAAACTATTTAACTCTACTTATTTGGCTTCAAAAGTAGAAGTTTGTTCAGTATACAAATACGAACTATACAAAACACCTTGTGACCTCACAAGTACATTTATGTACCTATTTCATGCGTAACATAAGCATAAGCAAACTTTTGAAAAGAGAGAAAATTATATGAATTTGTATATATGGGTAGGCATTACAAATATTAGGCTTTTGTTAAGATTTCCATGTTTTACCTAATTTTTTAAAAGATTTCGTGCTTCGGAGGTCACGTTAAGCCGTCGGTCCCGGTCGCTGTCTTTGATAGTGATCGTTACTAAAACCATGTCAGAGGCTTGATAGTTGTGCTACTAGGCGGTTTAAAAACTCTGACACCAGGGTTCATCGGGTCGATAGACTCGATACCCACTCGACAGAAGAAGAAGAACCTAAATACGTTGCGAGTTGATCCGTTACAATAGTAAATTATTTGTTTAAGGCCATTTAAATCTGTAACATAACTTTTCGTAAAATTAACGAAGCATAAACCTGGTCATACACGTAATAATTATACAATTACTTAGAGCAATACATAAAGACACATAACATTTATCAATCTATAAATAATACTTCCATGCTGGCCTAGGAGCGAGAGAAAAACATAGAATGTGCCAGCTGCATTTCCTCCCGGGCATGCTGTAAGATCCAGCTAAGGGATCCGAGGGTTTCAGTATATTGTAATTTAGGCGATGGGCTGACAACCTGTCAGTACAGCAATATACCTAGAATTCTATCTTAAATAACCCTCAAAACTATGTCAGACGTGGCGGAACGACCTTTGTTTAGGTCGTTTACGCTCTGCCTACCCCATTAGGGATAAAGGCGTGATTATATGTATGTATGTAAATAATACTACGTAACTGTAGCTCATTAAAGTAGAGTGTAGATCTAATTACGTTCATAATCTTACAACTGTGGTTGCAAATAGCAACCAATGTTGATTTTACTGCACGCATTTCGCTATGCATTATTGCAATTTTGTAATGAATCGATATCAACAAAAACGTGATCCACTGAACCTTGAAAGTGACCGTTCAAAAGTGCTTTTATAATTTATAAGAACAAGATTTATGAACAGATAAAATTTTTGCTCGTTAAAGCCAAGAACTTGAGATAAAGACCGAGACAAAAGAGCGACAAAGAGTGGTACTGGAGTTGGTAAAGATATTTTTATTCGTTTGTTTGTGCAACTGATTTCCTCTTGGCTCTTGTTTAGATCAGAGGCGACAGGGTCGACGATAGAGCGAGGTCACGAAGCCGAACCATGGTAAACCATATCAAAGGCCTATTAGAGCATATCGTCGACTCAAAATCCACTCGAGATGAAACAAACCAAACCATGTTGACTCTTACTTTAAAAAAAACTTTTTGTTCTATTATACAAATCACATTTTTATGAATACAAATATTGACCCAAGACGTCACATCGAGGCAGGGTTCCCATAAGCCTGGCAGCATTGCCTTTAAAAAAATATAGTTAAATGTTTACAACATAGAGATGCCTGGTAAGTAAGTAAGTGCAGCAACACACAGGCGTCACTTACTGCGCGCAAGGTTGCGCTCAACACGCTGGCAATGCTTTTTGCATTGACTACAACACACATGCGTCACCTTATGCTAAACGCGCTCGTACTGGCAGAGGGATGCGCCGACGTAGAGTTCATCAACGCGCCCTAAAGCAGGTAGTAAGTTTCATTTTTGCTGCACGCTTTATGAAGATAAGAAGCGCTGAATAAACATGTCCAAATTAATAGAACAGCAATAAGAAAAGAGGCCTTATAGTTTGTCTATTCAACTATATTTATCTTCGTAATCCTAAATCTACTCTCGGCAGAGTCATCACAAATTTACAAGCTCTTAGGGAAAGAAGAGTTCGATACGTTTTTATATCTTGCCTTTTCTAAGAGTTCTTTATTTGAAAAATGCTTTTTAAGAAAAAGGAACCTTCTTGAAAACTCCTGCAATCTTCAAGGTATCTCATAAACCACAATCTATTCCAGAAAATGGTATACAGGTACTTACCGTCCATGAGAGGATCACAAGGATCTTATAGAGAATCTTGACTCGATCATACAAATATTAGCTACTCAACTTTTCTAACAGGATTTCTTGGTAAGGGTATCTGTACTCTGTTTTACTATACATGGTGTAAGCTAAGGGCTGATGTCCCGAAAATTGGATGTGATTGCTGACCAACCACAAAACTACTACGATCAGATCAGACAATTTTGTATTGAAGTGGGTCTTCTTTTTTTCATTTTCTAGAATTTCCAATTTGTATTAGTGAAAATTGTACATTTTTGGTAACTAAGCAACACCTTCTTTTCTCAGTATACCATTTCTTACCCTTTATTACATAAGATTGTCGTCATGTTAAACATAACTAAGTAACTATAGGTAAATATGGCGCAACTGAAGGCAAACACAAAATGCGCTACTTTTCCAATAAGCCTGAGCGTTATAGGAAATATTCCGATCACCTGAGTTACTGAGCGACCCAATTTCCATCCCTACTACATACATAACAACATATAGGTATGTATATGCCAGGTGTACAAACATTTTGTGCAAATTAAAACTTTCCATTGAACTGTTGCGTTTACATACTCGTAAACGTATGTAGCCTCTCTTTTCAATGAGATCAATATGATTGTGTTGCTGCGTTGAATAATTCAATTTCGGTAAAATCCATTTTACATAGGGCTAAAAGTGTCAAATTGGTTATTTGTTTAACAGTTTATTGTACACAGAAACGTCATCTCCCTAGCTTTATCCCGTATCACACAGGGTTGGTTACCTAATCTAGGAGATTGAATACAGAAACATACACAGAACAATTACATAGAGAATCAAGATCCAACAGGTACAGCTTATTACTAAAATGAAATGTCTTACAGCAGTCCTAAGAAGTGAGATTGCTTAAAACGTAACACGGATACGACGTGCACAATAAGAATACAATAATAATACATTGTTTGTCTCTCTCTACGTCTAGTCTATGGTTTGGTTATTGTACTAAGAGCTTTTAGTGAAAATTTTACGTAAATTACGACATCTTATGTCCATGATCGAAATTCTTCTGTATTCTTTTCAAACATGGTACAATAATAAAATAATATAGGCATCTGCGATACTAATACTTTTTAGCTTAATTCCCATACAAATGGTAATTTAACATACAAAAAGCTCATTGGCTTAGAGCCAGAGAAGCCTGCTTAGATTTATCACCCTACCTCAACTCTCTCCGTAAATCCAGGCATAAATACATTACCTAACCTGATAAACAACCATAAACAACGCTTGCATAAACAACAATAAACCCAGCATTATAAAGGCTGCAACCTAGTTTGTTTCAAGACCAGATTATGCGATAGCTGCTTAAGCGCTGTTTAAGCGCTGCCTAGACGTGGTTGAGTGGCGTTATGCAACACCAAGCTGCAATTACAGCTACGTATAATAACTTCACACATGTGCTAAGTTTTCTTGAGAATGAGAAGCGTCGTGGGAATGAGATATATAGACTAAAGATAACAGATTTAAGATATGAAAGAAGCATGGGATATGATTGAAAAGGAAGATATACTTTTGCAATAAGGAGGATGGTATTATGCATTATTTTATCTAAATAGGTCAGACTACTGACTGAGAAACGCTTTCTCATGTTACTTGTGTACAATAAACAGTAGATAAATGAATGGTTTTGTATAAAACATCACATTACATCACGTGGAGAGACCACGAGGATATATTTATCTTGTGAGCTTGCGGTCTTGTCGACTCTACTTATAATCAAAATCAAAACGAACCATAGCCTATGATTAAAAAAAAATGCTTCCAAAACGAATATTTTTGTATCTTTTAAATCTTTGATTCTGATTTCCTACAAATTTCTTTAAATCCCTCAAGTGAAACAAAAACAAATACCGAATTTTACCAGAAGTAATCCCGCTAACAAATTCAAATGAAGCTAATCAAACTTTGCGTAGGCTTCATAACAGGTGGTTTTAATTTCTGCTCGTTCCAGTTTACGCGACGCAAAATTGATGTGTTAATTATTAAATCTAACCCAAAGGTCGGCTGGTTAGGTTAACTATTCAGAACGGATGACAATATATACATTACAGGGTTATTTTTTAGTCTGTGGTTGACCAGACAACGAAATTTAATTACTAATTAATTATTCTGAATGTTTTGGCTTCCCCATGCAAATTGTCTGATTGTATGGAGAAATCTATGTCTTTCCCAAAACATTTTCTTTGTAAAAGTTGTTCAGTTTCGTTGTCTCAACAACTTCTGTAAGTTTGGGTCCTAATAATTTAATTATCCTGCATACCAGTAAGTCAGTTGGTTTTTGATCTCTGACACCAGGGTTTATCGGGTCGATAGACTCGATACCCACTCGACAGAAGAAGAAGTTGGTTTTTTACTGGCTGTGTAGAATACTAGTTAGGAAATGCTGTCAAATGGCTAGATCTAAGAAAAACTCTTTTTTAAATGCGCATCTACTTTATCAATGTCTAAAGTTAAATTAGGTACCTTTAGAAGCACCAAAGATACAAATTGTATTCCCTTGCTTAACAAGTTTTCGTTGAGATTTATTTCACCAACGCATTTCTAGAATAGGTGTAGATTATAAATATTTAACTAAAGCGACACAAAAATGTGTATGAGCTAATAACTAACAAGATAACTGCCTCCGTGGTCTAGTAGCTAGTGCCATGGACTCCCGATACGGAGTTCCTGGGTTCGATTCCCAGGGGGGAAACACAAAGTTGATATTTGAGAATTTATCACTTTGTGAATTTTCTCCAGTTTGGTTAGGACATTGCAGGCTGAATCACCTGATTGTCCGAAAAGAAAAAGATTTCGTGCTTCGGAGGGCACGTTAAGCCGTCGGTCCCGGTCGCTGTCTTTGATAGTGGTCGTTACTCAAACCATGTCAGAGGCCTGATAGTTGTGCTACTAGGCGGTTTAAAAACTCTGACACCAGGGTTAATCGGGTCGATAGACTCGATACCCACTCGACAGAAGAAGAAGACTAACAAGATTTTCTCCTTAAATCATACTCAAAGGACTTTTTCCACTTTTCCCGGAAAATCAAATATAAATGCTCTGACGTGCAAGGAAAATATTTTTAAAGGTCAAATAATTTGATAGGTATGCCGTAATTTTCAATTTGATATTTTGCGGACATTTCAGAGAGGCAAATGACGTAATAAACCACCTCTGACATTTAGCGGACCCACAAGATCTAGGTAAATGAAGTTGGACGGATGTAATCTAGATTTAATGGAATTACTTAGTACAGGGAATTAATTTGCGTATGTAGGGCAATCTATTCAGGGTGTAAGTTAGGTATGATGTACTAACTGATAGGCAGATAATTTATGGGTACTTATTCTTACTTTCTTGTCTTAGCAATCTTAAAACTAAGTTTTACCTAACTAATATAAAAGTTCCATTATTGTTTATTAAGCTTATGGAAGAGCGGAGCATTCCCACTACAAGTATTTCTTAATTACTTACTGGGAAGCCCCGTAAACATTGTGCATTTGTACTTTTTTTTTCAATAAAGTTTTTTTTTATACAATCAATTTTGTACTCAAATATTTTTCAGCATCCTATTTATTTTATCCTACACCATTTTATTAAAACAAGGTCAAAGAAAATTTTATATGTTTTCATTATGTAAATTGTTTGTTTTTTGTTAGGTACAATATCGGAGGATCGTAGCAGGTATTTTTCCTTACCTTCTTTATAAAATAAGGTCAGAAATTAGGTCAATTGAGAAGTCTATATTTAGTAGCGGACGCCCTGCTACTGATACTGATTATGATAAAGGTAAAAAAATCAACAGCTATGTAAACATATTAAAAATTTGCTTACAGCTATTTTCGTCAGCAGTTAAATTCTAAGAAAATAAGCCCATTTTTTTTTATTTTGTAAAATTGTGTAGGCGAGAAGTGACAAAAATCTTTTTTTTACGAATAAAGATAAAGCTACTTATAAATGTTAAAAGTATCTTAAACTTGGCGTAAACAAGTTTACTTTAGGGATTATTTTTGTATTAACACTAAATATTTTCAGAACAATAACTATTTCAAAAAAGGGTATACCTATAGAGATTTAGTCAACCCCAAATCAAATTATAAAGAAACATTTTATAGCGTATCAAGTTTCCTACAGGTAAGTGTATGCAAAACATGTTTTAAGGGAACTTAGGTTAACTTGTAGACATCACAGGGGAACCAAGCAGGGGGAAGGTTGTGATTAACGTAAGATGTAAATTTTCTTTTACCGCCAACACAAAGGCAACTTTTTGACCTGACTTGTACGACAACGACAACGTAAATGCACCTATTGTACTGCCTTTTTAACAGCTGCTACAATCGCAATAACCCCATTCGGCCTTATTCGAAAACCTCAAGCACAATGCTGTTGCATTCTTCACAAACGCACTTATCGGAAAATAGTCTGCGTGTGCTATGCAATTTTCATCGCGGTTGCTAAGAAACGCGTGATTCATCGAAACCTTACGGCGATTTTATGTTTTTTATGGCGCCGTAGCATGCCAGTGTTACGTTAGAAAATTCGCCTTCGTAAATAAATAAAAAGAAGCACAAATTCCAATTTCAAATACAAAGTTTTAGTGCTCTCAGTTGCTCTACATTTAGCTAGTACAAAAAAAAGAAAAATATTTACTCGTCATCGTAGTGGCGACGCTGCCCCAGTAAGCTTTATCCTGAGCGACGTCCAACGCAGGTTCTTCAGGGCTTCTGACAGGTTCTATTAGACCAGAAACAGGTCTTGTA
This sequence comes from Scrobipalpa costella, assembly GCA_949820665.1. Lineage (NCBI taxonomy): Eukaryota > Metazoa > Arthropoda > Insecta > Lepidoptera > Gelechiidae > Scrobipalpa > Scrobipalpa costella. The sequence goes on from OX463303.1 coordinate 18,785,931, forward strand.
CCCAGCAGCAAAGCCGCTGGCGATACCTTGGAGCGACGCAGTTTGATAGTTTTTCACTCGGTGTCAAGAGAAATTCGCGCGGCAATTTGTTTTAAAATTAGAACTTTATTGTTTTTTAATTGCTTGTTATTTTTTATGAGCCTATGAAAGTCTAACTTCACGTTTTATGCTTCTAGGTTGCGTAGTAATCTGTGCACTTAATTAAGTTATTCGCATAAATCTCCTTGTAACTTTTAATAGAGTGTAATTGACTATTTTATTTTAAACCCGTTTAATTAATTTACCAAAATTATATCTATATATTCATTTACTAGTTCACACACTTAACATTGACCTATAACCATTCAACCTAACTTTACACCTAAAAAATAATGAAACACATGATCGCACTGCGCCACAATTTTCCCTCTTACATAAAACTCCAAACGATATTCCACAGATCTTTAGAACTATTAAATGAATCCGAATATCACTGGCACAAAAACAATGTTTTCATTCACAAAGATAAGAAAAAATACAATCACAGTTCGTAATCTGAATGTAAATAGAGAACGCGTGCTAGTCCGGTGGCTTTCGGCGCCATATTGGATTGCAAGGGTAGCTCTGGTTTACGCACGCGCTTTCACCCCTCGGGGTGTTCTTTATTCAAAATGTCACGTTACAAGGTAAACTGTAAGCAAAAATAGCTCACCATTGCGTGATATAAATGGCGAAAGTGAAAGCATTTCGTAATAAATTACGCGATGTAGAGTGAAATAAAAGTTTTGATAGAGAGAAGTTTTTGGTACATCAGAGCAGAAAAGCTGATCGATGACGTCACTAGTTGAGCCTGCCAACCTACGTCAATTAGAATTTGCGTGGACCAGCATCTGGTATTACTCTGTTTAAACTTCAAACAACCTTGTTTAAGTTTAAAAGTAAACGTAGCGGAGCTTTGAACACCTACACAAAGTTTACCTTTTACTTCCAAAAATGTTTTTAACAACTTTAATATTTCCATTTTGAAATCATAACAATAGCGCTATCTACAATTCTATATACGGTCAATATAAGATAAAATCAGTTCGCAAACTCCCGGTCTACTATGGTGTCGAAACTCGAAGTGTCGTAATTCGTAATTCGACTTAACTTAAGTTGTGGCGATCGAGTTACAGGAGTACCACAGCGTTTCCGACTGGTATATCCGGCTTAGCTGTAAATACATGTTAAGTATTTAAGCCAGTTTGCAGACCATATGATTTTTCACATGCTAAAAAGCGCATATTTATTATGTCCCGTTAGTCTAGTAGGGCTAGCATGCGCGCCGCGACATAATTTTGTCACCGCGCGTTGCTTACTTCACACTGAATAACACCTTGATTTAGGCGTAGTGAAGTTCTGCGCGCACAAGAAAATGCAGTGCGCCCTACAGGTGATAGCCAACACTTCAAAGTTAGAGTGAACAGGCATCTTCAGGGTGAGCTCGCTCCATCGGCGACTCCGTCTCAGTCGCTCCCGACCTAGACTGGTGGCAAAAGCAAACCCATTTCAAATAAAAAAAAAAATAAGTAAAGCCTGAGATCACAAACAGAACTCTATCCTCTTTTCTGTCCTTCAATTTTTCCTAGTGAATGAATGAACGAACGTAATATGACGAAGACAATTTTTTTTATGGAAGAGCAATTTTATTTTAATTTTCTTTTAGTCATTAGACTCATTAGGGAAAGATGTTTGTAAAAAAAATACGTTAGTGATGTAACTAGATCAGGTACTACAGTTTTATATTGAATCAATAATCTAATAAAATGAATAGAAGATTTGTTAAAAAGAAAAACTACGAAGAGATTTATTCCGATCACGGATTTTATTGTTTTCAATTAGATCTCAACTCACACGTCTCAAAGCGGTAATGCCAGACTTCATTACATAGTAGATAGTCTACTAACGGTTAAGAGAACAGCCTTAGGTCGAAATAAATTGAACACAAACTTCATGCTACTTGCTCTGCCTAAGGCGATATCTAAATCGTAGGCGTCGTAGCGAAATTAATGCAAGAGTAAATGTGATCAAAACGTGGGAGCTTTAACATACTGTCAATAAATAGAGTTATTATAATATTATTATTATTCTTCCATGCTGGACTGGGAAAAATAGAAAAACATAGAATGGTCCAGCTGCCCTTTCTCCCAGGCATGCTGTAGAAGTTAGCAAAAGGGATTCGAAGGTTACAGTGTATTGTAATTAAGGCGATGAGCCTGAACTACTGAACCTGTCACTACAGCAATCACATTACAATCTAAAATTACCATAGTTTTTTGTCAGACGTGGCGAAAGCGCCTTTTGCGAGGCGTTTTACGCTCTGCCTACCCTGTAAGGGATAAAGGCGTGATTTTATGTTATGTTTATGTTATAATGAGACCAAGCCCCGTACTAGTTTCCTGAGTTACACATAGACACGTGATAGACACATATCACATCACGCCTACCTCTCTTTAGGGAAAGTCAAAGCTTCAGAGTTAAAATGGCGTCGATTCTCGCGACATAATCCTAATTCTAATTCTTAACTAGCGCTGTCACTTTCTTGAGTTTGACATAAGAACAGGATAGTAAGTAAACACATGCCTTTGACATAAGACGCTTGCAATAACAACTGAGCATAGAGCATGCTTCCTTATTTTACGTCAAATAAGCAGTCTTTTGTCGGATTAAGATTGTAAAAGTCATGTGTTTTTTTGCTATCCTGATCTTATGTCAAACTTAAGAAAGTGACAGCGCTAAGAGATAGAATCGTCACCAATATCCGGCTATCAAAATTTGTAGAAGCATTAGAAACTACGTACTATGGCTGCTGTAGTGATAGGTTCAGTCCATCGCCTACATTACAATATATAACTGCCTCCGTGGTGTAGTGGCTAGTGCCATGGACTCCTGATCCGGAGGTGGAAGCGGTTCGCTTCCACATTCTTAATGCGAACGGCTAAGGAGTGGAACTCCCTGCCGGCGGATCTGTTTCCGGAACAATATAACCTGGGCCTTTTCAAGGCGAGAGTGAATAGGCACTACATAGGTGAGTATGTTTCAACATAGTCCGCATCGTCACTTTCCACCAGGTGAGATGGCGGACAAATGCTCGCCTATATATATAAAAAAAAAAAAAAAAAAAAAAAGGTCCTGGGTTCGATTCCCAGGGGGGAAACACAAAGTTGATATTTAAGAATTTATCACTTTGTGTATTTTTCCCCAGTTTGGTTAGGACATTGCAGGCTAAATCACCTGATTGTCCGAAAAAGAAAAATATTTCTTGCTTCGGAGGGCACGTTAAGGCGTCGGTCTCGGTCGCTGTCTTTGATAGTGGTCGTTACTCAAACCATGTCAGAGGCCTGATAGTTGTGCTACTAGGCGGTTTAAAAATCTGACACCAGGGTTAATCGGGTCGATAGACTCGATACCCACTCGACATAAGAAGAATTACAATATAACCACAACCTTCTGATCTAGCACTTTCTATGGTTTTTATAGTCAAATTCCAGCATGGACGTATATTTAACACAACTACAAATCACGCCTTTATCCCCGATGGGGTAGGTAGAGCGTAAACGACCTAAACAAAGTCACGTCTGACAAAGTTTTGAGGATTATTTAAGATAGATTTGGTATATTGCTGTATTGCCAGGTTGTCAGCCCATCGCCTAAACTACAATATACTGAAACCCTCGGATCCCTTAGCTAGTTTTAACAGCATGCCCGGGAGGAAAAGCAGCTGGTACATTATATGTTTTTCTCTCGCTCCCAGGCCAGCATACAAAATATTTAACTAGTGTAGGTAAATAAATAGTGATCAAGCCCTTTACCAGTGACCAATGTTGCCAACACACAAATCCCGAAGAGATTTCCCGCGATAAAGACCATTAGTTTAACAATGGTGCGACTGGCTGCAATGCGGGTAGCCTTGAAATAACAGCCAGTTACATTTTTAACGAGCAATATAGAAATTATTCTATTTAGCACCTATTATCTAAATCTGGTGGAACTCGGTTTCAAAATAAAAACGTTTATATACGCCCACCTCGTAAGACTATAAGTTGTTTCGTCCAAGACTATAATATTATGTTATGTCAAATATTACTTCATCCACGCTAAATTGGGAGCGAGAGAAAAACATAGAATGTGCCAGCTGCATTTCCTCCCGGGCATGCTGTAAAAACTAACTGAAGGACCCGAGGTCTCCGTATACTGCAATTAGGCGATAGGCTGACAACCTGTCACTACAGAAATATACCTACAAATCTATCTTAAATAACGTTCAAAACTTTGTCAGTCATAATCGTATTAGGGATAAAGGCGTGATTGTATGTATGTAATAATGAAACAAGAAAATATTTTTCTGCGTGATAAAACGTGTCACCGCCTTTGATATTCCTAATCTTATGAAATGTTGTTATAAATAAATGTCCCGTTATATTAGCAATAGGACCCAAGAGAAAAGTAATTTAAAAAAATGAATAACATGACACTGTGGGTGGGTGTCTGTTATATTTAGGTTTAAAATGTAAGCTCTAGCGATAATGGCGTCGTGTGCAAAAAAAAATACATCCAGAAACTTATTAGTAGACAATGGTACACTTAACATCGTGGCCGGCGTGCCCCAACACTTGCACGCTAGCGGATTTAATGGATGGCAGTCAATCCGCAATATAAGTGGTTGAATTCTGGGCCGCTACGATATAATTTCTCGTGTTCCATCGACACACTAAAAAGAAGCAGAGTAAACAATCCTGGCAGGTTTTTTTTATTTTGTTCTACATACATTTTATCGTAAGTACCAATTGGTACTACCATTAGCTTTTCTCGCATCTCGGTATTGACGAAACTGATAACCGATGCTTCGTACTACTGACATCAAAATCATCCTTGATTATATCTCCCTTTTTCCACTAGACTTCCATGCTGGCCTGGGAGCGAGAAAAAAACATAGAATGTGCCAGATACATCTGCTGTAAAAACCAGCTAGCGGATCCGAGGGTTTCTGTATATAGCAATTTAGGCTATAGGCCTAACCTGTCACTACAGAAATACACCTACAAATCTATCTTAAATAACCCCAAAACTTTGTCAGACGTAGCGGAACGACCTTTTTTTAAGGTCATTTACGCTCTGCCTACCCTATTAGGGATAAAGGCGTGATTATAAGTATGTATGTATGTTTTCCACTAAAACTTTTACCTTGGGCGCTTCAACCTAAGCAGAATCAATCATGGTTTTTTGCTCCAACAACCGCTGATGGTACTGAGAGGGCGTATAATTGCTGGCATAGCGGTACGTGATTTGTCATACCAAGTGATATTTTGAGCACAACAATCTTTTTCTATCGAGAAGGTTGTCGCTTCGCCGAACTACTTAATGAAACCTAGTGTCCAAGCTTTTAAACCTGTTTCTCTCTGACATAGTTTATGTAAGGCCCGTATTTATAATCCGCACTTGAGATAGACAGCCAGTTTGAGTTCGTATCAGAAATGTAATTTCAGTACAAAATGGCTTGTCAAATCCATACTCACAATCTTGAGATAGCTTTACAAATACGAGCCTAAGACTTCTATTAAAGATGGCGACAGGGGCTAAAACTGGCCTTCAACAGCACTGAATATCTTACATCGTGCTAAAGGAATTTGAATCCACGACTTACTGTTTGAGAACCCAGTTAACTAGACCACAGATGCAGCGCAACAATAAATACAAGACTCCAAACCAGTTGTCCATTACGAGTTTGGTTATACGCTTCCTGGCTTGTGTGGGAAGGTCAAAGGAAAGTCTCTAGAATCTCAACTAGGCTATTTAAAGGCCATCTTTGAACCTTTTAGTATCTATGTTGATTTCTGTTTATTACACAGACTATGGGTTAGTAGTAATTAAATTAAATGGTAGGAATTACGTAGGTAGTTTAGTTACTAATTATCTACTTACTTCTATACGTATATGCCTTCTATGCATTACTCCTACGCTGGACTGGGAGCGAGAGAAAAATATAGAATGTGCCAGCTGCATTTCCTCCCGGCATGCTGTAAAAACCAACTAAGGGATCCGAGGGTTTCTGTAAATTGCAATTTAGGCGATAGGCTGACAACCTTTCACTACAGCAATATACCTACAAATCTATCTTAAATAACCCTCAAAACTTTGTCAGACGGGGCGGACCGACCTTTGTTTAGGTCGATTACGATCTGCCTACCCTATTAGGGATAAAGGCGTGATTATATGTATGTATAAACATATTCAGACACGCCTTGAAATATAAAATCAAATTGTTTCCGAATCAGCTCCAGAGGCAGGCATTTTATATTGCTAAATGAATTTCGTAATTGAATTTCACGTTTCATCACGTTCTCAAATACTCAGAACAAAATATCGCGTGTATTGATTTTAAAGACACCTCTCAACCTCCGCATTGTTTTAATCTTCCTGCTATTAACTTGATTAGTCTTGGGAAAACTGCTCTCGGAAGTTGTAGTTTGTTAGATTTTGCAAGAAATACTAGAGTCTAACATGCAAGCGAAAGTAACTGGATTCCAGAGATTCACCTTCACTTTTCAGCTCATTTAGAGACAAAACTTGCATTTTATCCGACTATCTTTTTCACTCACAATCTTCTTAAGCTTAACCATCGCGCCTTTAGCACTTACCGGGTAGCTACAGTGTCGCACAGTAAAGACGATTTTGCCACAAAGTAATATTTCAGCTCATTTTGGCGACAAAACTTGATTTTTATCAAGCTACCTTTCACACAGCATCGTCTTTATCTTCTCAAAAGAGATGCCGACAAAAAAGCTATAATGCAAGTTCTTGTACTGTACCTTGTAATTTGTGGGTACCGTGCCGAATTAGTTTTAAGTGGAATTTGGCATCATCGATAGGACCACGAACGTTGGCATTAACAATAACAATAACTGTTCTTTACACAACTTCTTGTACAATTATTGTTTCCTATATGCGCATGAGTTCCGTGAGAGGCTCGCCTCATGTTGTCCATTACTAGTTGGCATTTGTAAACCAGTTCTTGTCAGACAACATAACAAGACAATTGTCATTGAAGTTTATGTTCTATGTTTGTGGTCGCAGAGTTGTCCTTTGTGTGTGGAGAATTATTGTTGGACTAGTTATGTCGCTTGTTTGAAGAATTTAGGGCACTGGGCCTAGTATGGTACCTTGTATTACTCTCGATAAAAGTATGAACGGTTTATGATAGTTTATTGTACCTAACATCTCTTTCATCCATGCTGGACTGGGAGCGAGAGAAAAACATAGAACGTCCCAGATGCATTTCCTCCTGGGCATGCTGTAAAAACCAGATAAGGGATTCGAGGGTTTAAGTATATTGTAATTTAGGCGATGGGCTGACAACCTGTCACTACAGCAATATACTTACAAATCAATCTTAAATAACCCTCAAAACTTTGTCAGACGTGGCGAACGACCTTTGTTTAGGTCGTACCTCGACCTTTGTTTACGCTCTGCCTACCCCGTTAGGGATAAAGGCGTGATTATAGCAGCAATAATATGAATTGAGCTTTCGTTGTGCTGCTAGAGTCAATAATATGTAAAATTCTGAAAACCATTTCGAACACCCTTGGCATACAAATCAAACAATCAAAATTCTTTGTAAAAACACTCTTTTGAAAGACAAAATTGTTCAAATAGGTAGATCTTATGACGAAGCTCAGTAAACCAATTGAGTTAAAAAGCGGTTTTGAAAAGATCGTTTGTAATTAACTCAGGGTTTTCTTTCGCAATTCGCTCACAAAAGATGGTGGAACCATCAATGAAATTGAAAAGGCTCAAATTAATGATACATTGAAATGATGCAATCGTTTCTATTGTGGAGATTCGGAGTACAACTTCACCTTGTATGTCCGATCGTTTGGACGATTACACTTTGAACCAAGTTTAACACGAGCGAGAATTTCATTGGTTGACTGAGTGCTGATAAATTGGTAAGTAAAACGATAATCACTACATAGTATAAAACAAAGTCGCTTTTTTTGTCCCTATATCCCTATGTATGCATAAACCTTTAAAACTTTGCAACGGATTTTTATGCCGTTTCTTTTAATGGATAGAGTGATTCAAGAGGAAGGTTTATATGTATAATACATGCATAATATAGTAGAGAAACACTGATAATTTCCGTGCGAAGCCGGGGTGGGTCACTAGTATTGTAATAAACTGCAACAAAATACAATGCTTGTAAAACATTTTCTTTTCAGTCGGGTCCTTCAGGTACCTTCTATATAGATAAACTTAGGCTCGTATTTATGAAGCGATATCAAACTTGAGAGCAATATTCAGAATGGATTTGAGAAGTCAGTTTGTACTGAAATTGCATTCCTGATACGAACTCAAACTCGCTGTCACTCATGAGAGCTGGTTATAAATACGGCCTTTACAAATTTTACCAGATCATGTGCATGTTGAGAAGGGTACACTGTAATGATTTAATTACAAAATCATGCAAAATACTCTGCATTTGAACTGTGTCTGCTACTTCTACCTTCTTCTACCTATTAAGTATTTCAGAAACCTAAAATCCACTCTACGTCAAGATTGCCACGAATCCCACAAAACTCTTTAAACCTATTAAAATAAACTATTTCAGAGTTCACTTCGTATGTGTAGCAAATTCATTCAGTCTATTAGTGAGTGTGCTAAATACCAGAATGATTGAGTGAGTGATTCCGTTGGAGCATGCAATATTTCATAGCAACCGGAGTTTTGGCACCCAAATTGGTGGGAGCCATTTTGTTTGAGAAACGACGCCATTACATTTAAGGTCAGTTGGAGTGAGATAAGCTGTTAAGGTAATGGTAAACATAAAGTTTAATTAGAGTAAAAATATGGTTGGCTGCTATATACATAAAAGTTTTTAAAAAACTTCACATTACCTATTTCTGAATTGTCACAATGTTTAAAATCATCGTACGATGATGATCATAACATTGTAAGAAGCAAACGGAACTGTACTGATTAATCATTTATATTTATTTATTTAACTTTATGCACAAGAATGTAACACGGGCAGTCTTACCGCCAAAGGCATATCTACCAGTCCACCTTAGGGCATGTGGAAATGACAAGGCAGGTGCAAATAAATTATATCCTATTAGAGGAATTAGGAACTTAAAGTATATATATACCGGGTGTAAGGGACAATCATTCTGACTTCTAAGAAAATAAAATGACAACATCATGCATGATCAACAAAACCAACCTATTCATTCATTGACATATTCATACTTACACTGCTGATGATAAAGGCAAAGTAAAATTACATACATACATACTATCACGCCTGTATCCTGAATGGGGTAGGCAGAGCGTGAACAACCCAAACAAAGGTCGTTCCGCCACGTCTGACAAGTTTTGAGGTTTGTTTCAGATAGAACTGGATATTGCTGTAGTGACAGGTTGTCAGCCCATCGCCTAAATTACAATATACCCTCGAATCCGTAAGCTAGTTTTTACAGCATGCCCGGGAGGTGATGCAGCTGGCACATTCTAGGTTCTTCTGTCGCTCCCAGTCCAGCATGGAAGCAAAGTAAAATTACCGACCAATTAGCATGCATTAAAAGAAATATTACACGTAACTGATACTTTGATTATGATGACCTACTTGACATTTATGTGAATTACAATTTAACAAAATTAATAATTGCACATTAAGCAAATAATTCATTAAGCAATAAGTCAATGCTCTCCGCCGATTTGATGCACTAAAAACAATCATACATACATACATAAAATCATGCCTTTATCCTTTACGGGGTAGGCAGAGCGTTAAAAGCCTCGTAAAAGGCGATTTCGCCACGCCTGACAAAAATAGAGGGCAATTTTCAATTGTAATGTGTATTGCTATAGTGGCAAAAACAATCAGAACAAATAAATAAACAGAGCAACAGAATAAAATAATTTAATAAACGACTTTTACTATTCAAGGTCTACCCGTACTTGTACCTTAGTCCTTAAAGCATAAATTGAAGCAATTATCTTTAATCTAGATTCTGAGCTAAATGCGGTCTGGGCTAAGAAAATTACAAATTATGGCTAAAGTATATTCTCTAATCATAATTAGTATCTCAGCAAATTACCCGAGGATGTTTTGAGGACCTTAAATCTTACTACAATTTAGTCACGTGAACAGTATAATAAATTATGGATGTTCCCTTTCATTAGCCTCCAAATACGTAAGGTTACATTATTTATTTTATTCGATTACAAAAGGACTACAACGACTAGTTTGTTCCTAAGTAAACCAGAAATTGCTAAGTGAAACAAGACCTATTCAGGAAGCTACATACATACATATAATCACGCCTTTATCTCTAATGGGGTAGGCAGAGCGTAAACCGCAGCAAAGGTCGTTCCGCCACGCCTGACAAAGTTTTGAAGGTTATTTAGTTCTCGATTTTGTAGGTATGTTGCTGTAGTGATAGGCTGTCAGCCCATCGCCTAAATTGCAATATACTGAAACCCTCGGATCCCTTAGGTAGCTGATTTCTACAGCATACCCGGGAGGAAATGCATCTGGCACGTTCTGTGGTTTTCTATCTCTCCCAGTCTAGTATGGAATCAGACGATTCAGGAAACTGTCTCTGAAATTATGCGCCATAAATGCGTCATAAATTCGATTTTTCTAATTTATAAAATGTGCTTGATTTTAATTACTTTAAGATAATTCCTTCTTCTCAAAAATATTTAAAGCGAATGTTTTTTTTGTTTCTTCCAAGCTGGACTGCGAGCGGGAGAAAAACATAGAATGTGCCAGCTGCATTTCCTCCCGGGCATGCTGTAAAAAGCAGCTAAGGGTTTCAGTATATTGCAGTTTAGGCTACGTAGACGTGGCGGAACAACCTTTGTTTAGGTTGTTTACGCTCTGCCTACCCTATAAGGATAGGTGTGATTATATGTATGTATGTAATTTTTTTGTTGTTGAAGAAATTACAAATCTCTGCATATTCTCCGCGCAAGTCATTTCAAGATGTTGAAACCTTTGAGCTAGGTCAATCAAATTGCAATAATCTCTATATTATCTACATCTCTACATGCGTTTGCGCATGATTGCTTCAAAATCACTTTAGCATTTGCATTAGGTACATTGAAAGTAATAACCTTGTTCGTGTCAGCTGATTTTTTAATGAGACCACGATCGTTTAGGCCGATACACGGTTGAAGTATTGTATGTAAATTAAACTGTTGTATTATAGAATTATTTCTGTTTATAAAAATCTAGGATTTGCAAGAAAATAATGTTTCTTCATAATGAAATATATTTACTTGTTTTGTTAATAATTTCCTAGTTCTTCAGTCGCAAATTCACGTGTAAGCAAGATTTACTGCCTATTTTTTTATTAAACTATTTAAACTTAAGTGAGTCATTCTAAACAAAGATTAACTCAACCTGATGAAGAGACTCCGAATGTCCCGAAACATGTCGTGAAATACGCGACTTATGTTCCAAAGTGAGTGCCCGTTATTAAAATCTTTAATTTTTTATTGCTTAAATAATTTAAACTAATGATGCTTATTATGTAAGTTTAAAGTCCGGTGTGTGCTTGATTCCTCCTACCCTCTACAAAATGTATTTTTTGACACCTACTCCTACTTTCTACGAAAAAAAACATTTACGTTTCTGTAAACAGTATCATAACATTCATATCTATATCTGAAAGTATTATATCTAACTAGAACTGCAAACACAGTACGGTTTCCCCACATCTCCCCAAACCGTTATCTGATCTGATTCAATGGCTTCTCAGTAAGTATACCGGGTGTAAGGGACAGCCTCCCACAAATTGATAGGGGTTGCACAGTCAACGATACTGATCAACAACATTCAACAGGAAATTCTGTTAGGAAGTGTTTTTTTTCTTTTCCATACAAAATGTCCACCCCGATCAGACAAGACAATTTGTATGGAAAAGCCAAAAAATATTTTTATTTCCTGAAAGAACTTCCTGGTGAAAGTTATTCAGTATCTTTGACTGAGCAACCCCTATCAGTTTGTGGGACGCTGTCCCTTACACCCGGTATTTCATCTGATAAACAAGATTAGGTGCTTTACTCTGATTACTCAATACTATTGTATTATTTGATCACGCACTATTGTTTTTAGTACTTGCACCACTATTAGTAAGCAATTTAGTGGATTTTAGGCTTCTATTGTGATGTTTACACGCGAACAATAAGTTAGCAACGTAAATAAATAACAGTAATAATTTACGGCTTTATTAAACTAGGTTACGAATGGATGTAGAACACAGCAAATAAACAGATTAAATAGTATATGTTAGTACCAATTAAAACTATTATGTAATGAGGGTGACAAATTTAAGATTTTGCAGGGCATTCGAACATGTTACGAACATTAATAGCACAAGCTATCAAAAGTCTGTCAAAAGTTTTGAGGGTTATTTAAGATAGATTTGTAGGTACATTGAAAAAAATACTATTAATGTAAAATTAAAATAACCATTAACTGTACTAAATCATGTAAGAACTAACTAACAAAAGTTCGATGTCCGTGGCACATAATGTTTAATTTCGTGGACTAAAATCCCCACGATGTTAATGTTATTAGGAACCTCAGTGGTCAGGCCATTATTTTTTTACAACGCTGCTCACCTCCACATATTCACAAACAGAACCTCGCATGATAAATTACCCTACAATCCTCTCGTCTCCGCCATAATTATTCATTCCGTCAACCATTTTGGCGGCAAAATTGTCAGTCGCTGAGTTGCCAGACCTTGGCAACACCCCAAAACCGATACACCCTTGACCGAACAGTGGTTTATGCGAAGACACAAGGAAAAGTAGTAAGTATTATTTTATTTATTTGGCCGCCAAAGTTTGATCAAATAATAATAGAAAGTTTTAATTTCATTAAGTAGTTTTCATGGTTTTCGAGTTTTAAGTGGTTTGTCGACAGTTTTTCGTCGTTTTCATGAACATAACTTCACGATTAACATTTGAAATATCTACATCATTGTTTCATTTAAAATATAGCCCAATCTAAGTAGGTAGGTAGTTAAAAATGTTCTATTTAACCAGAAAGCGCTCTACTTATTATTATTACTTATAATATTTACAAGGTTTCGTTCCGTTTTACCTTTTTCAAGTCAAAAGGTTTGCAAATTACTCAGCTGGAGCTAAGCTTTAGTTTCGGTGAAAAGAAACGTGCAGCCTTGCGGTCAGGCTGTGCTCTAGTTTTTATTTTTCACGCTTTTGCTTTACATTAAAGAATTTTCTTCTTTTTAATGGATTTGCTCTTGACTTCAGTCTATATCTTTTAGGAGTGACAAAGTCACTGACTTTGAGTCAGGTTCGACGTTCGAAAGGGTTAAAGATAGAGCAAACATAAACCCCCAGCACCACTAACACCTTAATCTCTTAGACTTAGTGACGAATTTTCATTGATGACTTGATAAATGGAAGACCACAAATCAAACCTTGGATTTGTTGCAAATCCAAAGTTCCAAAGTAACAAACGTAGGTACAAGCTCGCAGACAAACTTTTACATGTATAATCTTAGTAAGATTATTTTTGTAACTTTGAAACTAACTTTGTTGGTTTCTTTGCCATTCCATTGTCAGTGGAGAATGTCCTTCGTAAAGCCATTAGTTCTCTTCGTGACGGATACTTCGCGTGTCTCACGCCTGCTGCGATACATCAGTCTACAAGTCTACTAGCTTTGGTTTGTGTTCTTCCATTTGTCAATCCAAAGGAACCGCCTCCGTGGTCTAGTGGCTAGTGCCATGGACTCCTGATCCGGAGGTCCTGGGTTCGATTCCCGGGGGGGAAACACAAAGTTGATATTTGAGAATTTATAACTTTGTGATTTTTTCCCCAGTTTGGTTAGGACATTGCAGGCTGAATCACGTAATTGTCAGAAAAAGAAAAAGATTTCGTGCTTCGGAGGGCACGTTAAGCCGTCGATCTCGGTCGCTATCTTTGATAGTGGTCGTTACTCAAACCATGTCAGAGGCCTGAGAGTTGTGTTACTAGGCGGTTTAAAAACTCTGACACCAGGGTTCATCGGGTCAATAGCCTCGATACCCACTCGACAGAAGAAGAAGATCCAAAGGAATATAGTCTGGGATAACATTACATGCTTATTTTTAGGGTTTCGTTTCCAAAGATTGAAAAGGAGACTCTATTCATATGCCTTTGCTGTCTGCCTGACCATCTGTCTGTTTGTCGTCAGATGTCGCTAGTCGACCGGAAAGCTTATTAAAAATAAAAAAGTAAATACTCGTATATCGAAACACCTAATGACAGATTTTATTAATGACACATTAATCAATGTGTCATTAATAGTATTTTGTCCCTTTCATTTTACTTCACATCACACGCATCATTGAATCTAGTTCAAATGATAATTGATCGTTATTACATGATATTACCTTACAAGAGAATGTACAATGTTGATTAACCTAATCGAATGTTGGCCAATCTGCTGTCAATACAGAATTAATTATGTTACTCGAACAATTACGTCAAATCACTTTACAACATCGACACAGCCAGCGAGGTGTGAGAATTGGTAAGATGTGTAATTTATCTAAGTGCAGGGAAGCAAAAAAGAAATAGCTACCTTCATACCGTGCTGAGGCCCGTATTTATAAAGCGTTTCAAGATTGAGAGCAGTATTAAGTATGGATTTGACAGGTCATAATGTATTGAAATGACATTTCTGATACGAACTCAAACTCGCTGTCAGTCTCAAGTGCTGATTATAAATACGGGCCTTAGAGAATCGATGGCATGAGTACGCAGGGTTTTTAGAAAAACTTAAGTCAGCCTTTCTTCGGTAATAAATACACTTGTACTTGTTTCACAGTTTAACTTAATGTAACATATTCAGTGCTGTACTGGGAGCGAGAGAAAAACATAGAATGTGCCAGCTAGATTTCCTCCCGTGCATGCTGTAAAAACCAGCTAAAGAATCTCTCTACCTACCCCATTAGGATAGACGTCATTATATGTATGAATGTAACATATTCCACACACTATGTATTACAATATAAATAAAAACATCCACATATATATTTTATTACAGCGCAATAAATAATTTATTGCCAAAGAAAGATTACGATGTAGATTCACCAAGTGCCAACAATCGCAAGTATTAAATACTTTAGTCAGCTAGTAAAATATTAATACATTTAGGATTTCTCAAAAACCTAAAAATCGAGCTCTATGATCTCTACAAATTACTCCTTCGTATTTTATAAGTACTTCGTCAAGAGAGTCGATCAAATAGTAATCAGTGTTCGAGAATCTTTAGTCAGAGAGTTAAAAACGAATAAGTTTATTTTATTTCTTTGAAAATCTAAAAATACATACATACATATAATGACGACTTTATCCCTAACGGGGTAGGCAGAGCGAAAACGACTTAAACAAAGGTGACCGCCACGTCTGACAAAGTTTTGAGGGCTATTTAAGATAGATTTGTATTTTGCTGTAGTGACAGATTGTCAGCCCATCGCCTAAATTGCAATATACTGAAACCCTCGGGTACCTTAGCTGGTTTTACAGCATGCCCGGGAGGAAATGCAGCTGGCATATTTTATGTTTTTCTCTCTCCCAAACCAGCATGGAAGAGCAACATCGAATTGTAATATTATGTATGGATTTGACAGGTAATTCTCACTGACACATTCTTTGTTTTTCTCTCGCTCCCAGGCCAGCAAGGAAGAAAAACGTAAAAATCGTATTTTATGCTATTCACATGCAAGCCGCTGAATATTCTATTTCAATTGCGAAAAGATCGCTGCAAGTCTGTTATCAAAGCCTTAAATTTTGATACAAAGTTATTAAAGCAAGTAAAGCGCATCGAATTACTTTAGCGGTGCATTACTCATCTTGAAAAGGAAAGCTCAGCATGTTTCATAATCGTTGCATCATTTTACGACATAATCGTGATGAAATACATCATAAGTGCATCAGAAAGGTATAACATATTGCAACTCGTCAAATGTAATGCAGTGATATAAAAACCAGTGGCTGGACAAGATGGCAATTTAGAAGTATTAAAACAAGCTATTACATTTATAGCCTCTACTATGATGCTCTGTATCGGGGTTTGTCTCGGACATAATAATATTATCTTCGTAACGGATTCTTTCATGCTGGACTGGGAGCGATAGAAAAACCACCAGCTGCATTTCCCGGGCATGCTGTAGAAACCAGCTAAGGGATCCGATGGGTTTCAGTATATTATAATTTAGGCGATGGGCTGACAACCTGTCACAACAGCAATATACCTGCAAATCTACCTTAAATAACCCTCAAAACTTTGTCAGACGTGGCGAAACGAACTTTGTTTAGGTCGTTTACGCTCTACCTACCCCTAGAGGGATAAAGGCGTGATTATATCTATGTACAAAGTAAGTACTACTTTACGTGCGGTAGAAGATCCAATAAAGTTTATCAAGTGACATTTTGCTATCGAAAGTCATCGATAATTCTCACTTTCTCATTGAAATCGCGTTAGTTCCAACCTTTACGACCTAAAGTGAAAATAACCGAGAACTATGGACTTGTGAGAAAGAACTACTTAGGTATTACGTGGTTTTAATATAGGCTACCTTCTACCTTCTTCCATGCTGGCCTGGCTGCGAGAGAAAAACATAGAATGTGCCAGCTGCATTTCCTCCCAAACATACTGTAAAAACCAGCTAAGAGATCCGAAGGTTTCAGTATATTGTAATTTAGGCGATAGGCTGACAACTTTTCACTACAGCAATATACCTACAAATCTGTCTTAAACAACCCTCAAAGCTTTGTCAGACGTGGCGGAACGACCATTGTTTAGGTTGTTTACGCTCTGCCTACCCCATTAGGGATAAAGGCGGGATTATATGTACGTATACAATACACGTATAAGGTATTTGATGTTATGTTCATATAAACAGGCATTTGCTAAGTGATTAATATTCCTAAGACTTTTTATTCAGTAGCCGACTTCAGTTTTAACATAAACATCTTTATTTAATTACCTATAGGTACAAGGAAGTAACTACCTTATAAATTATGTAAATAGCTAATGGATTATACAGGATGTTAGAGAAATAACTACCCCTCAGGTATTTTAATAAATTGCTTTTCAGTTAAAGTAACAAAATCCATGTTTTGTTTTCCCTAGAATTTTACTTTACTTAGATAGATATATTCTTTATTGCACATAAAACAAAACAACAGGAAATAAGAAGAAATTTAATAAGTTAAGTACAATGAAGATGGGGCCTTATTGCTATGGTAGCAATTTCTACCAGGCAATCTTGGGAAAAGGAAATCAAATGGAATGAATAGTGCATCTTACTAAAAACTAATGAACATTAAGACACTTAATTTCTTATTGTATATCTGGATAAAATCTGGTAGTACCTACGTAATACGCATATTATCGTACTTTTTGTTAGCTTATCGCCTAAGTAAAGTATAGACATACATATAATCTCGCCTATATCCCTAATGGGGTAGGCAGAGCATAATCGACCTTAACAAAGGTCGTTCCGCCACGACTGACAAAGTTTTGAGGGCTATTTTATGAAAGATTTGTAGGTATATTGCTGTAGTGGCAGGTTGACAGCCTATTGCCTTAATTGCAATATACAGAAACCGTTGGATCCCTTAGCTGGTTTTTACAGCATGCCCGGGAGGAAATTCAGCTGGCACATTCTATGTTTTTTTCTCTCGCTCCCAGACCAGCATGGAAGTAAAGTATATCATCAAAGTACATGAAAATCGTGCTAAAAAACCTTATCTTTGCACGGCTCTTGAACAAAATCACTGAATGTAATCCTACGAGGAGTAAAACCTGCGAGTAAAACTGTTATCAAATTCAGTTCTGTTATCAACACGTGTTTTCGTCAACATCACTACATAGAGTATAAAACAAAGTCGCATTCTCTGTCCCTATATCCCTATGTATGCATAAATCTTTAAAACAACGCAACGGATTTTGATGCGGTTCCATTAAAATATGGATAGAGTGATTCAAGAGGAAGGTATATATGTATAATACATGCATAATATAGAAGAGAAACACTGATAATTTCCGTGCGAAGCCGGGGCGGGTCGCTAGTATGAAATAAAATTGTATATTTTATGCTTTCCTATCAGCTACTGGATTTTCTTTTGTTAGGCACGTTAAAGCCTACACTTGATAGTATTGTGGCATTTTATTTGATTTTTAAGTACACACTATTGTGTACAAAATATTAACCTGAAATAACCTGAAAGAATGAATGTATCCGGTATCTTTCAATATCATTATCTATCTATAGGATTTGGTTTGTATTTTTGTGTGTATATTTGTAACGAATAAACTCAAACACTACGGGACCGATTTCAAAAATTCTTTCACCTATAGAAAGGTTCGTTTACCCTGAGTAACATAAAAAACCCTGTGTAAAAACTATGGACCGATTTCAAAAACTCTTTCTCTATTAGAAAGCTACGTTCACCCTGAGCAAAATAAGCTACCTAACTTTTAATCCTGGGAACGTACATCATTCCCACAGAAAAACTTATTTAGCAGCAGGTGACACCGCTGACAGAAAGCTGATGTAAGTATAATTTTATTTTTACAATACGGTTAGGTTCTCTACATAATACATATTGAGATCATTAAGTACGTTTTATTATTTTAATGTAATACTCACGACTAATGTCCATGGCCAAAGTGTTGGTGACAAATACCCCCATCATGAAGAAAGAGTTTCACAAAGACAATAAACACAAAAAGTCTTTTCAAAACGTTTTGCCAGTTCACTTCACAAAGAGGGCACTTAAAAAAACACGGTTTAAACCAAGTCACTAACAGTAAATCTTATTAAAAGTCACAACCTCCCGTTAAGGGTTGAAGAAGCCTCACATACACTTCCTATAACTTAATTAGAACTAAAACACATTCCAGGCAAAGAACACAGCACATAAAGCCATTAAGTTGAATAAAAAAATAAACAATCCTGTCCGCAAAGAATAGTTCTTTGCTTTTTAATTAAAAAGAAAATAGTTTTTTGTTTTTTAAACCACAGAGTAGCGAAATGAAACTAACGCGCGTCCGATCCGCAACGGAATCGAACTGGTACTGCGGCTTGTACGAGATTGTGTCTTGCTTGGCGGCCGCTTCTCAAACTTTGTACACAACATGCTGTCCAGCTAACAGATCGTGTATATTTTAGTTTTGTTTTATAAAGCATTCTTCTTCTTCTTCTGTCGAGTGGGTATCGAGTCTATGGACCCGATGAACCCTGGTGTCAGAGTTTTTAAACCGCCTAGGAACACAACTATAAGGCCTCTGACATGGTTTTGTGTAACGACCACTATCAAAGACAGCGACCGGAAC
Organism: Scrobipalpa costella; assembly: GCA_949820665.1. Taxonomy (NCBI): domain Eukaryota; kingdom Metazoa; phylum Arthropoda; class Insecta; order Lepidoptera; family Gelechiidae; genus Scrobipalpa; species Scrobipalpa costella. The sequence continues at coordinate 18,805,316 of OX463303.1, forward strand.
CGACGGCTTAACGTGCCCTCCGAAGCACGAAATCTTTTTCTTTTCGGACAATCAGGTGATTTAGCGTGCAATGTCCTACCAAAAATTCACAAGCGATAAATTCTCAAATATCAACTTTATGTTTTCCCCCCTGGGAATCGAACCCAGGACCTCCGGATCAGGAGTCCATGGCACTAGCCACTAGACCACGGAGGCAGTATAAAGCATTGTAATATTACGAATACGTTTTGAAACATTTTAAAAAAACGGCTCCACAAAAAATGGTCTACTAATTTTATATTGGGTCAAGTTTTCCAAGTTAACTGTTATGTTAAAGTTACCCGCAGCTTAATAAGTTTTCCCGTGGGATTTAGATATGTAATCTTTGATACTTATAATTTTAAAGGCATATAAGAATTAGCACAGACGGTTCAGTATCAATTATACAATAAATCTACGAGTTTAAGATTTTAGATAGAATCAGATAAGGAACACGATCTTATTTTATTTGGACTACACACATGGAATTTCAGCTGGCACATTCTATGTTTTTTTCTCTCACTCCCAGACCAGCATGGAAGTAAAGTATATCATCAAAGTACATGAAAATCGTGCTGAGAAACCTTATCTTTGCACGGCTCTTGAACAAAATCACTGTATGTAATCCTACAAGTAGTAAAACCTGCGAGTAAAACTGTTATCAAATTCAGTTATGTTATCAACACGTGTTTCCGTCAACATATGAAATAAAATTATGTACTTTATGCTTTTCTATCAGCTACTGGATTTTCTTTTGTTAGGCACGTTAGAGCCTACATATATAGTCACGCCTTTATCCCTAATGGGGTAGGCAGTGCGTAAATGACCTAAACGAAGGTCGTTCCGACACATCTGACAGAGTTTTGAGGGTTGTTTAAGACAGATTTGTAGGTATATTGCTGTAGTGACAGGTTGTCAGCCTATCGCCTAAATTGCAATATACAGAAACTCTTGGATCCCTTAGCTGGTTTTTACAGCATGCCCGGGAGGAAATGCAGCTGGCACATTCTATGTTTTTCTCTTGCTCCCAGTCCAGCATGGAAGTATTATCTTATTTATTAATATTTGGACTATAAAACTATAATACTGTTTATATTCCAATTGAAAAGGTTCAGAACACGGTAACAAATGAATAAGTAAACCATCAAAATGACAAGCTGACCTAAAGTTACTGAACCTCAGTCCTATCTACGTGGCTTGCGGGTTTGTGCAATCAAAACCTTGCTCGTTTTTGCCCACAGCCCATTGAAGCCGACAATAAGCACTATTCTTCTCATTTTACAACTTTTTACAACACATCGTGCCGCTTGAAATTGATTTTTCACTTGTTTTTTGTGCAAACCAAAAAGACGTGGAAAAACTCTGCAGACGTTTTGCAATGTTGAGAAACGCTGTCTTTTAATAGTTATTTTGATATTAAAATATAATTTCTTCTATGCTGGCCTGGGACCGAGAGAAAAACATAGAATGTGCCAGCTGCATTTCCTCCCGGGCATGCTGTAGAAACCGGCTGAGGGATCTAGGGGTTTCAGTGTATTGTAATTTAGGCGATGGGCTGACAACCTGTCACTACAGCAATATACCTACAAATCTATCTTAAATAACCCTCAAAACTTTGTCAGACGTGGCGGAACAATCTTTGTTGAGTTTGTTTACGCTCTGCCTACCCCGTTAGGGATAAAGGCGTGATTATATGTATGTATGTATGTATGTATGTAAAATATAATTTAGGTGTAGATTGATAGATGTTTTGCTTAGTTATGCTGATAAGGTTGATACACTAATTTAAATCTTATACATTTACATACATTATTTATGGTCCAGGTCATAGGTTTTATACCTATTTATATTATATCCAGTGGATTGATCCAGTTATTTTAAGATTATGTTTATTTGTTCTATTTTTTATAAATAATGAATCGCAAAAAAGTTTGCTGGTTATAAAAGAATCTTCGTTTTCCCTGACCTTTCTATATTATCAGCAAGCTTACATAACCCTAGGTCGATAGTCTGACCTAAAACAATATCACAGAATGGTCTGGATACGAACATCACAGACAGACCGACGCCAGCCTGAGCTATATTTAGGACTATTTTATATTATGTAGCTTTAACACTGAGTGTAAGGGAGACGGTGTCCCCAAAAACGAACCTTTGCTCGGTAAACGAAACTGAGCAACTTTTACAAAGTTTTTTTTTTCAGTTCCTGAAAGTATTTCCTAGTGAGTGTGGTAGTTAGTTCCTTTGACTGAGCAACCCATTTCAGTTTGTGGGATACCGTTTCTTACACCCTGTATTGGACTGTTTTGTGTTCATTCAGCGAGATAGAGAGATTGTAACGTACTCAAAAGCACCCAGCCTCGAGTCTTGAGCTATAAAATAACGCATCTGCGACTTTGGGATGAATCAAGATATTACCCAGAGTAATCTGAAGATCTCTGAGAAGATTACTTAAACCTCCTCGCATACAATCATGCCTTAAACCTCCACCCCCACTTCTTAATAGTCGCTGCAGCTTTGAACGCAACACCGAGCCTCTTAATGTGGACCCATTTGCGGCTTGAGAACAGCTGTGATTAGAAAAATTCGCCTCCAACAACCCTTCCATGACCATAGCTGGGAAGCTGCCGCCAGGACACAACCTTCCCTGGCTCATTTGGAAGACGTTGAACAGACTTCGGTCAGGTGTCGGCAGAAGTACTCAGGAAGAGGTGGGGCTTCACTGAGGACGACACGTGGCGCCTTACAGTCTATGTCACACCTGATGTTCACTTCTGTGTAAATAAATTGATTGTAACAAGCTGGACTTACAAGTGCAGGATGATTATCACCAGTTCCTATAATACAGGTTAATTCCTAGCTTAGGAACTGTCTGATGGTCTGACAGATCTCAAATGGCTTCTGTACAATTAATTTGACAATAAACAAAGACTTTTGTATAATTGATTAATGTACTTGAATAAAGATTTTTTTTAATGTCGTGCCCTATCTCCCTTCTACCTGCACGCAGGAGGATCTTAACAACACCAACCAGAAGGCTATAGATATGGCCACTTTTTAGGCGAGACTTTGATTGCCATTGACTCGACAAGAAGAAAAAGATCCTGCCTTTATTTCTTATGGCGTAGGCAGAGCGTCAACAGTCTAGAATAAGGCATTTTCGCCAAGTCTTAAAGGTATTATCTGACAAGTTGAGAAACTGAAACCCCGGCTACCAATACTGGTTTCTACTGTATAACCTATCGCTCCCAGTCCAAAAAGAAATAAATCATTTAAATTCTACAGAAGAATATCAAAAAGTAGTTAATAGGGACAATTATTTTTTGCTTTCATGCTGAACTGGGAGCGAGAGAAAAACATAGAATGTGTAAAAACCAGCTAAGGGATTCGAGGGTTTCTGTATATTGCAATTTAGGCGATGGGCTGACAACCTGTTACTACAGCAATATACCTACAAATCTATCTTAAATAACCTTCAAAGCTTTGTCAGACGTGGCGGAACGAGCTCTGATTAGGTCGTTTTCGCTCTGCCTACCTAATTAGGGATAAAGGCGTGATTATATGTATGTATGTATTTTTTGCTTTAGGTTTCAGCATTGAGGAAACCAACCAGTGTATGTTTATGCGAAGGCCAATGTTAGTAAATTCGTGACGACAGTGCTTAAACATAATTTAAGCTAAACATGACATAAACTATGTTATGATTACATTGATAATAGTTGTGCCGTAATACATACGGTTAAGTCATCTTAAAATTATATGGCTAAGACTTACTATAGAATTAGTCCTTTAAGAATTTCCGGTATCGCGTCTAGTAATTTTATGATATGAACGAAGTAAATATTTAAATGTAAAGTATAAACTTCCATGCTGGCCTGGCAGCGAGAGAAAAACATAGAATTTGCCAGCTGCTTTTTCTCCCGGGCATGCTGTAAAAACCAGCTAAGGAATCTGAGGGTTTCAGTATATTGCAATTTAGTCGATGGGCTGACAACCTGTCACTTTAACTATATACCTACAAAATAACCCTCAAAACTTTGTCAGACGTGGCGGAACGACCTTTGTTTAGGTCGTTTACGCCCTGCCTACCCCATCAGGGATAAAGGCGTGATTATATGTATGTATGTATGTTAAGTATAACTACTAGGTACTCCAAAGCATTAAAGATTCATTATATTTAAAGAAACATAATTTAACATGAGTCAACTTAGTTCTAAAAGTAAAATTTCGATAGGGTAACCTTTAATCTTGCCCTATTCACAATTTTTAATCAGACTATTGTTTACTTCTTAGCGAGTGGATTCTCGAGTCGAACGACCCGATAAACCCTGGTGTCAGAGTTTTCAAACCGGCTAGTAGCACAGCTATAAGGGCCACTTACATGGTTTAAGTAACGACCCATGTCAAAGACAGCGACCGGAACTGATGTCTTAACGTGCCCTCCGAAGCCCGGAAACCTTTTTCTTTTCGGATAATCAGATGATTCAGCCTGCAATGTCCTAACCAAACTGGGGAAAACCCCACAAAGTGATAAATTGATATTATAAATATCAACTTTGTGTCCCCCCCCGTCCGCCTCCTGGGAATCGTACCTAGAACTTCCAGATCGTAAGCCCATGGCTCTGACCACTAGACCACGGAGGCAAACAATAGTTTACTCTTCTTCTGTCGAGTGGGTATCGAGTCTATCGACCCGATGAACCCTGGTGTCAGAGTTTTTAAACCGCCTAGTAGCACAACTATCAGGCCTCTGACATGGTTTGAGTAACGACCACTATCAAAGACAGCGACCGGGACCGACGGCTTAACGTGCCTTCGAAGCACGAAATCTTTTTCTTTTTCGGACAATCAGGTGATTCAGCCTGCAATGTTCTAACCAAACTGGGCAAAACCTCACAAAGTGATAAATTGATAATATTAATACCAACTTTGTCCCCGGGAATCGAACCCAGGACTTCCAAATCGTAAGCCCATGGCTCTGACCACTAGACCACGGAGGTACGCAATAGTTCACTAAAATATATAGATAGATTATGTGCTCTTAGTACTTTGTATGCACCAGACAGCCTGAAGTGAATGTATCACGATTCACACATCACACTTGAAATTGCTCTTCATTTTGCAATGGCCATGGAGTTCGCATACTTAGTAGGCACTCAGCTTGGATGAGTCGTTCTGAATACCAAAGGGAGTAGGCAGCTTAAAGCTAAATCCATAGAGACGATATCACGCCAGTGTACTTATGGGGTAGACAGAGCGTGAGCACCTTACTACTAAATCCATTATTTCACGTCTGACTATGTAGAGAAGCAGAGCAGAAGCTTAAATATGTCGTAACAGTTCGACTACAACCGTCTTATTGAAAAAGTTGTAGGTACTTGAGCCTTAGTAAAAGTTGCTACCTTAGCAATAAGGCCGCCTATGTTGTACTTGTTTTTTGTTATCTTTTGTGTTGTATGTTGTATTATTACGTGCAATAAAGTATTTTTATGTTATGTTAGTATTGGATTAATTCACTAGTCATAGATTGAGATATAAACTTATTTATGGCAGAATCAATTATGAATATAATTACTTCTATGCTGGACTGGGAGCGAGAGAAAAACACAGAATGTGCCAGCTGCATTTCTTCCCGGGAATGCTGTAAAAACCAGTTGGGGGATCCAAAGGTTTCTGTATATTGCGATGTAGGCGATGGGCTGACAACCTGCCACTACAGCAATATACAATACAAGATACTTTATTGCACAAAGAAACACAAATACATACAGCAGAAAAGTAAGGAACAAAACAATACAATATAGGCGGCCTTATTGCTAAAGCAGCAATTTCTACCAGGCAACCTACCAGGCAATATACCTGCAAATCTGTCTTGAACAACCCTCAAAACTTTGTTAGGCGTGGCGGATCAATCTTTGTTTAGGTCGTTTACGCTCTGCCTACCGCATTAGGAATAAAGGTGTGATTATATGTATGTATGTAAATTATGTAATAGAAAAGAGTAAGAAACTATCTTCATCCAATTTAATCAAAATGCCACTGGTGACTGCTATAACAATTTCTGCTTTTCCTGATAGTTTTCCCCTTCGTTATTCTATTTACGATGTTTGTCAAGGAAATAGAAAACGTGCGAAAACAAAATAATTAAAAGAAAATGCTTTTCCCGTCACCGCAGAGTCGGAAAGAAATACTTCTATCATCTAACTAACTAATGATTGAAACATAACGGTCTTGTTGTTGCAGATTGGGGAAATTGACTTTGTGTTTACAAAGATCACTAATAAACTAATCTCTTTCGGTTCATGTTGGCCCGTACTACATCATACGCTTTCTACTTCCTACCTAGCCTACGCTCTTTCAGTCGAGTGGGTATCGAGTCTATCGACCCGATGAACCCTGGTGTGAGAGTTTTTGAACCGCCTAGTAGCACAACTTGATGAAATTGACATGGTTTGAGTAACGACCACTATCAAAGACAGCGACCGGGACCGACGGGTTAACGTGCCCTCCGAAGCACGAAATCTTTTCTTTTTCAGACAATCAGATGTCCTAACCAAACTGGGGGAAAATTCACAAAGTGATAAATTCTCAAATATCAACTTTGTGTTTCCCCTCCTGGGAATCGAACCCAGGTCCTCCGGATCGGGAGTCCATGCCACTAGCCACTAGACCACGGAGGCAGTTAAAGTTCTTTCAGTAACTTCAGTCTTACTCTGCCTACCTACTCCAAAACCTACACTCTGGACTGGACTGGAAGACTTATGGTCATTATGTCATCATGACTGCAAATACGGGGTGTAAAGAACAGCGTCCCGCTGAAACTGAACAACTATCACCAGGAATTTATTTCAGGAGACGAAAAAATAAGACGGTTCCATACGAAATTACCCACCTCGATCAGACAATTTGTATGGAAAAGCCATTATGTTAAATTTTCTAAAAGATATTCCTGGTGATAGTTGTTGAGTTTTGTTAACTGAGCAACCCCTATCAGTTTGCGGGACGCTGTCCCTTACACCCGGTCTGTTGTTCGGTAGATTTCTTGGTTAGCTCCATAGATCTGTTTACCTGACTAAGGATTTGAATTTTGATTAAATTAAAAATTATACTTTTACTAGAGAGAGGAATGACTGAGTAATCAAGACGGAATCCTGTACTCAAAAACACTTCAATGTGATTGATGATGATACTAGTATCTATGGTAATACACATAATAAACTAACATAAACAGCGTTACTAACCTAACAGTCCATGCTGGACTGGGAGCGAGAGATAAACATAGAAAGTGCCAGCTGCATTTCCTCCTGGGCATGCTGTAGAAACCAGCTAAGGGATCCGAGGGTTTCTGTATATTGCAATTTAGGTGATGGGCTGACAACCTGTCACTACAGCAATATACCTACAAATCTATCTTAAACAACCCTCAAATTTGTCACACGTGACAAACGACATTTGTTTAGGTCTTTTACGCTCTGCCTACCCCAATAGAGATAGTAGGCGTGATTATATGTATGTAAACAGCGTTGACAACATAATGCATAACGATATTTTAAGTCAGGCTAAATGATGTTTGAATTTATCACAGTATTGTGCGTAGGCGCATGACGAAACTAGATCGCGCACATCTGATAGCGGCGCAGTGTCGCAATATTGATACGTGTGACTCGATCTCACAGACTAACCTATTTACGGTATTCTTAGTCCAAAGTATATATGTATATATGTATCTATTCTGTGGACCAACTTAGGCCTGTGCTTTGATAGAAGTTCGTCAGTTTTGCGTGTTTTGAGAATCACAGAAAACAGACTATAGTATTTCCAACACGGTTTTAGAAAAAAGGTAAACAAAGTTTCATGCTTGAAATCGAATATCTTGTTTCTAAAATTAGTTTAAGCAACAAAACAAACAAACAAACTGTTATATTATGTTGTGTCATAATTAAATAGTAGTTTTAAAAACTTAACTAATTTGCCAACACGTATCATTTATTTTTGAAATGTGTTTTGAATAAAAAGACATGAAAATTTGTTTATCTTTATTCTAAAACCAAATTGGAAATACTATAGACCTATTTCACGAGTATTTTTAAATCGCCATCAGTTTTAAATTAATTGTGACTGAAGTACGAATACTTTCATGAAATTTCTCCATTTAAAAATCTATAATTCGTTTTGTATCACAAATATGATAAAAATAGACTTTTAGCTCTGTTTACCCATAGATCGCTTAAGTTCTTGCTTTCATAGGCGACCATCAGTATTTCACATCAGTCTTTTACTTTCTTTCTAGTAATGTAGAAAGAATGTCTTAAGTTTTTTGGCGACCCCGACAGAATTAAAACCTACTTTATGGAATTTTAACACTAGACTAACGATAATTTAAAACACACTTTAGTGTTTATAATGTTTCTGTTTTATTCATAGATAATGCTAATACATATTGTAAAATATTAAAAAATACAAAATTTGATTGTAGAAAATAAATAAATAGAGAAATATGTAATTGTACTAACAGTTGTAAAATCAGTTTAATAAAGGACTTTTCAGGATGTTGGTGATACATGATTTCGAAATATCGGGATAAACAGGATCTGGAAAAGGTAAGGAAAGGATAATTTGGGTAAAGGTAAAGAAGTAATGTAGGAAGAGGCAGTGGTAGACTATGATATGACTAAAAACAGGGTCAAAATATTATGAAGATGACCCATAAATCCATTGCATATATTTTTATTCTAGTTACCATATGACGATAGACCTGCTCCATGCAAAGTAATATTGATTAATAAGCATATATCGTTTTTTTACTTTCCTAACTGTTCACACTATTCTTGAAATTATTCTTTGGAAAATAAGTGCCTTGCACATACACTGAAATATAAAATTAAATGAATGCAAAACTTATAGGTAGGTACTTACATAATCTTCTGGAGTAAGGTGTGGGTCGTAGTTGCCGCCCAGTCTGAATGGACTGCATCAGCTGTTCCCGTGGCGTCACTTCTCTTCGCAGTGGAGGCAGTTTTCGTTCCGACGCCTGTTCAAAACACAAGAGCAACATTTCATTGACGTTGAGAGCAAAAGCCTGATAGATACACAATAGCAACATTTCATTAACGTAGGATTTAAACGCCTGTTAGAAACTAGAAAGCAAATAATTTAATTACACTTTACCTTTTTCAGCGGTGGTCTACTTCTAATAAATTCGAGTATCATTGCGTGCGCGTCCTTCTTCACACTGTAAGAAAAAAAATGACGTTTTTAATTTGCTGTAATGTTTACAAGGTTTAAATATTGGATTGGCCATAATTAATTCGGATTCGAAGATTATGTTGATATTTTATGAGGACAGATAAATAAATAATAATGGTTTGTCAGCCTGTTGTTACTAACCTCTGAGGTATTGCTGTCCCATCGACTTTCCTTAACTTATATCTTCTTGATCTGATGTCATCCATGAGTATTTCATATGGCGTGAGCTCATATTCTATAGGCGTTCTTGAATAATTTACTTTTTTTAGCTTAACCCCCATCCTTAGTTCACCAATGACTTGCATCCAAAATCTCGCCTGTAAGAATAAAAAAGCAAAGTGTTTAAGACTCGAAAGAAAAGTTTGCTATTATAAAAGTATCAGGCACATTGGAAGTACTGAGTTCGCTACAAAGCGTAGGACAGACTTGGGTGCGTGTTACATTGCTTAATAATTTAGATTTTTGCATGCTTGGAATTACAAAGTTTTCTATTGCACACTCAAATCAAAACTCACGTCTGTCCAGTTATTGGTAGGTAAAAATAATTAAGGAATAAAATTCACAATCACAACGATTATATAAAAAAAAAAAAAACATGCACATTAATATAAGAAATAAACTGTAAATAACACTAATAGGAAGTAAAATGGAACTTTAGGGATGAAAAAACTAAAAGAAGCAGTTTCAACATTCACATACTTGTAAGGCCCTCCAAATCCTTCGGTTTGACTATAATCGAAAAACTTCGTGTTAGATTATCAGGAAAATACACATAAATATAATACAAAACAATATCAAAGGGTTAGACCTCATAAAATTAAATACGTCAATAAATAAAATGTTCATAACTTTGCATTGATTAAAAAAATTGTTAAATACAATTTGAATGCGTTAATGTCTTTTATTGGGGCATAAACGATGATGTGTGAAAAAGATCTCAACGCATATTTATCATATTTACATATAACGACCACAGATTGTTATACTTATGTAAGTACATACAACCATATTGTACTTATTAAGTATTTGCCCATTCTAAAATTTAGGTATCTTTGAAATATTAATTTGGATAGGAAAACCTACAAGTAAATAGAAACACATTGAAATTGACTGGATGATACATACATATAATCACGCTTTTATCGCTAATGGGGTAGGCAGAGCGTAAACGACCTAAGCAAAGGTAGTAAGGTAAGAGCAACCCCTATCAGATTGCGGGACGCTGTCCCTTACACCTGGTATGAAGCACCAATGTCCCACATGACCTACAAAATATGCTACAGCATAATAGAAGCAATCAATTAATTCTAGGCCTAGTTGCACCTGGCTCAGGTGTTTCACAGTTCTACAATAATCGTTATTTTATACTACCATTATAATGGTATCTAAAAACCATACATACATAATGGGGTAGGCAGAGCGCAAACGACCCAAACAAAGGTCGTTTCGCCACGTTTGACTAAGTTTTGAGGGTTATTTAAGATAGATTTGTAGGTATATTGCTGTAGTGACAGGTTGTCAACCCATCGCCTAAATTGCAATATACTGAAACCCTCGGATCCCTTAGCTGGTTTTCACAGCATTCCCGGGAGGAAATGCAGCTGACACATTCTATGTTTTTCTTACGCTCCCTGTCCAGCATTATTTTTTATTATTTTGTTATAGTCTCCTATCTATGTATCTATATATGCTAATGAATTGCAATTGAAATGAAATTCCAGGGAAAGCCATCAATATTTACATCGAAGTCCTCGGCTTAACAACTATTATACAGGGCGTCCCATTTTCTGCCTACCCCATTAGGGATACAGGCGTGATAGTATGTATGTATGTCACATTTTCTACTAATGATAGCAAACAGCTCATTCAAAGCTCAAAAGATTTTACTAAAAAGAATTTACCTCCTCCATACAAACATGGACATTTTAGTGTTTGGGGAATGTGGATTGGTAGAATTATTAGAAAAACATACATACATACATATAATCACGCCTTTATCCCTAATGGGGTAGGCAGAGCGTAAACGACCTAAATAAAGGTCGTTTCGCCACGTCTAACAAAGTTTTAAGGGTAATTTAAGATAGATTTGTAGGTATATTGCTGTAATGACAGGTTTGTCAGCCCATCGTCTAAATTACAATATACTGAAACCCTCGGATCCCTTAGCTGGTTTTTACAGCATGCCCGGGAGGAAATTCAGCTGGCACATTGTATGTTTTTCTCTCGCTCCCAAGCCAGCATGGAATTAATTAGAAAAACATACTGCAGTTTAAAGTACATCCTGTATATTCTGTGGCTCAACTCAATTTAAATGCACTATTCGAGAACAACACTGTTTGTGCCAACTTACCGCACACCAGGAATAACCTATTGTATAATTGTTACTCATTTAACACAATGAGCTTATTTCTGATTCAGTGCGCGAAGTAGTGCGGAAAAACCATTGGATAGGATTTTAGTCTGATCTTTGGTGAACTCTAAAAATATAACAATATAGCCAGGTTCATAATTTTCAAGCTTTCCTCTGCAATTAAAAAAGTTTCAAGTTCTGTATTCTACATTGATAAATACAATATGGAACTAGGAACTTGAAAATATTTTTTTTTTCTGGGGAAGGCATGGCAAATATGAACCTGGCTATATTTTTAGGATGCGTTTGATATGTGCCCTTCAAAGATTTATAAGATGCTCTGTTATCACCACATTCGAAAACTGGAGCGTAACAGACTCTTCGGCGGCTCAAAGCTCCAACGCGTCGGCTACGAAGGAGCGTCACACTGCGCGGTAGTGGTTTGACAATAATTTAGGATGTTCTGTAATGACCTACCCAATCAGAAAACTGGAGCGTATCCAAATGCGTGACTGACTCTTCGGCGGCTCCCAGATCCCTGACTGCGCCGATTTTGACCCTCGCGAGGATGGAAGCCAGTTCCAACGCCTCGGCCACCAGGGCGCGGCACACTGTGCGGCCACTTCCAACGCCTCGGCCGCCAGAGCGCGGCACACTGCGCGGTAGAGGCCCGATACTATCAGTTGGAAAATTCTTTAATGGCTTACCCAATCAGAAAACTGGAGCGTATCCAAATGCGTGACTGACTCTTCGGCGGCTCCCAGATCCCTGACTCCGCCGATTTTGACCCTCGCGAGGAAGGAAGCCAGTTCCAACGCGTCGGCCACAAGGGCGCGGCACGCTGCGCGGTACTGGCCCGATAAAATCTTTTGGAAAATTCTGCAATAGCTTACCCAATCTGAAAACTGGAGCGTATCCAAATGCGTAACTGACTCTTCGGCGGCTCCCAGGTCCCTGACTCCGCCGATTTTGACCCTCGCGAGGAAGGAAGCCTGTTCCAACGCCTCGGCCACCAGGGCGCGGCACACTGCGCGGTACTGGCCCGATAAAATCTTTTGGAAAACTCTGCAATAGCTTACCCAATCTGAAAACTGGAGCGTATCCAAATGCGTGACTGACTCTTCGGCGGCTCCCAGGTCCCTGACTCCGCCGATTTTGACCCTCGCGAGGAAGGAAGCCAGTTCCAACGCCTCGGCCACCAGGGCGCGGCACACTGCGCGGTAGTGGTTCGCGGCGGCGTCGCGCGCGCAACGTCCGCCGCCGCCGCAGTGCCAGACGCAGCGCTGAAAGAAGGAAGAAAGAGAACTTAGAAATCTTGTAACGGTACATACATATAATCACGCCTTTATCCCTAATGGGCTAGGCAGAGCATAAACGACCTAAACAAAGGTCGTTGAGCCACGTCTGACAAAGTTTCTGCAATGGCTTACAGTACAGTGGCGAAGGGTAAATTTTATCGATAGGGAAGCCGGAGTAATAAACAAATACTTATAATTACTACATAGACCTCATTTTTTGTAATACAGTGTAAATTTCGTAGTGTAAATTTGTTACAGTAGGCCCGTTTAGCAGTAAAGTAAGACGTCTTGCGCTGTATGTAGCTTATTCAATACAGCCAAACACAAGTTGTAGATGTTGAGGCTCTTTGTTTCGTAAATCCTAAACAGGATTTTGTTTCATATTTCATTTTACGACTTGTGAATGGCGCTAATGTTCGATTCACAATTTAGTAATAAGTTTAGGCATGAATTTTAACAACATCATAAAGATATGAGTGTATAAATAAAATTTTAATGAATAGTTATGCGGGAAATTAATTATAATAATTGAGTCAAAGAATATTACTTCCTCTACAAGAGAAAGATTCAAGAAATTAGTTATTACGATATAATTATAGCTTCAGACAACAGAAATTTGCATTAACACTCACTTACTAGATAATAGTCAAGTAAAAGTCTGTAACAGCAATTAATTATAAATCAAAATTATTTCAAATTCACACAAATTACCTTGGTTAAATCACTTTACAACCGAGGCTTAGTGAAATTTCCCATGGGATTACGATATTTTCTACTAGTAAAATGTGGCTTTACTAATCTGAACAGTAATTTTGTTTTTTTTTTTAATTAGGAATGAGTTTGCTCTTGACTCTAGACACTAGGTCATGGATGACCGTGACACAGTCGACGATGGAGCGAGCTCATCCAGAAGATGCCTGTTATGGCAATGGCAATCTCACGAAACGACGGAACACAGCAAGCTGTTTGGCGCCGGACTCCGGTGAAAGGGTACTTGCAAGCCAGGCGGCCCCTTGCGGAGCCTACCGCTTTGTAGGGATCGTTCAGCCAGACTTGTTCACAGGCAAGCCTGTGTTGCCGTTGCCCGGGGTGAACCACTAGGAGGTAGATATTTTTAAAAACTTTATTCAATATCAGCAACAAATATAAATCTTTGTAATCTTTGATACAGTAGGCAAAATTCCTTAGAGCTACAAATCAAAACACCATTATAACAAGCGGTCCCTCCATACAGTCCGATCGCTATCTATCGCCATAATAGGACACAGTCGCTGAACACCGAATCCCTTTCGAATTTTCCAAGGACAGACAGACAGACATGGATTACATTTGGCGCATTTGCAAAACTAAGTACTCACGCCTCTATGGTCTAGTGGTCAGAGCCATGAGCTTGAACTAGAGGTTCTGGGCTCGATTCCCAGGGGGAGGGACACACAAAGTCGATATTTGACAATTTATCACTTTGTGAGAAAATCTTATCCAGTTTGGTTAGGACAATGTAGGCTGAATCACCTGATTGTCTGGAAGAATAAAGATACCGTGCTTCGGAGGGCACGTTAAGCTGTCGGTCCCTGTTGCTGTTTTTGATAGTGGTCGTTACACAAACCATGTCAGAGGCTTATAGTCGTGCTATAGGCGGTTTAAAAACTCTAACACCAGAGTTCTTCGAGTCGATCGACTCGAAACCCACACGAGAGACAGACAGCCATGGTTTACATTTGGAACATTTGCAAGTCTAAGTACTCACGGGCAAGATGCATTGCCTACAAATTAATAATGCAGTTTCGAAATTGACAGCGTGATGTGTGTTTTGTCGTCGAGTCTGGTAATAGAATCAAGCTAGACAGCTGGTTTATTGTTACCTGCCAACTGCTTGTGCGGTCCAATAGTCTAAGCCTTAGGCTCTCATTTCGATCCTGAATTCCCAGGTTTGTTTCCCGAGATATCCAGAAAATTGGCTGCAGTCATCGAAAATGGGTTAAAAGAATAAGGTACCTTGCCTTGCCTTGCACAATCAATACCCACTTTATGAAAATCATGTTTATCTATTATCAGACGTGGCAGAAGCGGTTTTTAGTAAGCATTTGAGGGTCTACCTACCACCGTTAAAGATACAAAAATCTACCTAACATGTAAAGGATATAACCTTTCAAAAAAAGTGTGCATTATTGTCGAATGATGTATCAAAATAAAACAAACAGCGAAACGTTTGATTGTTCAATAAATCTGTCACAATTTGATGTTCTTGTTGAAATAAATTTCGTGTTCGTGCTCAGCTTAAAATGAAGATGCACTTCCCAAGTTTATCGGTTCTTGAGCTCATTTTGTATGCTGTTTGGATATTAGTGTAAGTGCAGACGTATAGTTTAAGACCACTTTGGTAGTCCCTTGCGCCATACTGCGCCGTACATAATAATTGAGTCCGCTATAAAATATTGTTACTAAGCTGTAGTTTTGTTATATTATGACCTTATGGGCCAATTTTTCTGTTTTATTCCCCTCTTTTAAGTACTGTACAACAAAGCTGAATATACGGTAGGTACTATAGAAAACGTTTTAGAACATGTAATGTGCAAAAATAATTAAAAAAAGTATGTCATCTACGTATACTCCTGACTCAGACAGATGTACCGTGACGTTAAAACCAGACTTTTTAGGTTTTAATTTCATGAGATAAACGTAGGTTGTAGATTAGAAAAAATGTGTACACTGTGTTTGAGTTTATAGCAAAATAAGTGGGTTTTGAAATGAAAATTTTATATATACGTGGATGACATGTTAGAGAATACAAAGTGGATACCTAAAATTATTTCTAAACAGTTTTATAGTCTCTAAGCAACCTAAATATTTACAACTTAACTGAGAGAAGTGTGGCCAATTTCTACTGTGTAACCACTATAGTACCTATAACAGAATTACAGGATAGCAAATAGTCGTAGTGTAATTAATACCAATTTAAACAATTAACCGACTATTTAACACGTTTAAATCTCACAGCAGGTCCGCGACTTCCCGTCGAGATCTGCAAACACTATTTGGGCCCCTGAGACTGTCAAACTACAAAGCAATCACGACAAAATATCAATCTCAAGAATGATGTTCAAATTAAAACTCATTGGAAAAGCTCTCGTTGTCCACTTGTAAATGAGATATTTTTTTTCTATTTATTTAACATATTATTAAGATGCTTGCAATTATAATGGTGTTGTTGACCAAATACATAGTCTATTCACCTAGCTACAACTACAAGGAATTGTGCTTATAAACTCAATCCTCAAAATTCAATCCATTGCCTATATTATGTCAATAAATATATTGGCACCTACTAGTCTATATACGAACTCCTTTTTTCAGGACTTTTCTAGAACTAGAACTTTCTCATCTGAACTCGTAACATGACTTTTCAATGTTTAATGAGATCCCTTATCTCTAATCGCGCGGCAATCTCCATCAATCAATATTGACCGTCTAAAGTGGATTCACAATGTCAAGTGGGAGTCACAGTGGTGTCATAAATTCAGTTCAGTGGTTCCGTACCAGCCGCACCTGTATCGTAGGAAGTGGTTCCATAAATTTATTTCAACGCGTAACAAAATTGAGTGCTGTAATTTGGAAAGCTATACTTGGCTCTATTTATAGGCTTGAATAAGACGTAAATAGATTTGTTTTATTTGTATTTTTACAGTTCTCTTATAACGAAACCATTACCATATAGAAAGATACAACCAAAGACCATACCATTAAAGAAAGATTAGAGACAATCCTTCCTGCATCCATAAAATGAGTATCAGGCCCACATAAATGTATATAGTATTAACTGAATAATGTATATACCTGCAATCAATATTAAATAGGTTCAGCCCATGTTTAAGTAACTAGGGTCAATCAAACCCAACAGTAAAACATGCTTTATATGGAACAACAGTCGCATCGCATGCATCCAAAGGCTAATTCAGTGTCTAGAACAGAATCTGCAATGAGATAGTAATGAGTCAGTAGAAGATTCCACCCTGATACGTCACTGACACACTGTCTTCCCCATAACTTAATAATCGCGCCTTTATCCCTAATGGGGTAGGCAGAGCGTAAACGACTTAAACAAAGGCCCTTCCGCCACGTCTGACAAAGTTTTGAGGGTTATTTAAGATAGATTGGTACATTGCTGTAGTGACAGGTTGTCAGCCCATTGCCTAAATTACAATAAACTGAAACCCTCATATCGCTTAGCTGGTTTTTACAGCATGCCCGGGAGGAAATGCAGCTGGCACATTCTATGTTTTTTCATTCGCTCCTAGTCCACTTCGGAATAACCCAAGTTTAGCAATTTATAACCACTACAACTAAGTGCATACCAAATTCATCTCATTAAACATCTACTGTCGCAATTACACCACCATTCACATTACATCAAAATAGCCCTTCGAGTCGAGTCCAGTTTGGTCCTAATTCATGTTTTGTCGCCTGATTTGCAAATGTTGCCCAATGTTGCATTGTTGACCACAACAACGAGTAAATGTGTACTTAAGTTTAATTAATTTGAGTCAGATTTATACACCGATAAGTTAGGAGCTGAACTGGTCAACATTGTATAGACATAAAAGGAAAATGGTAAGATTGCTAGCGAAATACACGTCAAAATTGATAGCGTGGTTCTCCTAAACCGCCACATAGAATTAATTCTGCTAGTTTCATAGAAGACTGCAGGGTGCCAGCGAGCGGTGAGAAAGGTTTAGAATAGTTCGCTAAAGAGTCAATTGAGAACACCTTATTTGGTCATCAGTGGAACTTATACGATTGCACAATGATGGTATACCCGCAAACTAATAAGTGTTGTTGTTCAGTTAACGACACTGAACAAGCAATATAAAATGCTGTAAAGTATAAAATTTTTGTGCATGTTTTGTTCCGCGTATCATTAAAAAAATCACTTCTGTAGGTCTGCTGTAAGAAATTTCTTTTTAGAAATAAGCAGTGCCTGTTGTGTCATTGTTTTGTATGTCCTGTTTTTATGATGTTTTTGTGTACAATAAATTGTTAAATAAATAAATAAAAACAATAATCAGCACGATTTTTTTTTCCAGGAAGTGAAAAAAAAGGCTTTTCCATACAAATTTTCTGATCGAGGTCAATATTTTGTATGAAAATCAATTTTATTTATTCATTTCTTGAAAATAAATCCTGCTGATAGTTGTTCAGTGTCGTTGTCTGAGCAACCCCTATCAGTTTGCAGGACGCTGTCCCTTACACCTGGTATAATAGAAGGATACATATAGATCGCTTATGTTGTATACACACTGAAACGACAATTTCAAAGTAAATAAGACTGGAGACATTCCTGACTTCTGAAGAGTAACAAATGCAAAGCCAACCATTTCCAAAACTAATTCATAATGCGAACGACAAAAGAGTGAAACTCACAAGTTACTGACTCTGTGTTTCCGAATGCATTCAACCCCCAACACTTCAAAGTTAGAGTGAACAGAAAGGGTGGTCTTCTGGGTGAGCTCGCTCCATCGTTGACTCCGTCTCAGTCGCTCCCGACCTAGATTGGAGTCAAGAGCAAACTCATTTCGAATAAGTAATAATTAAACATTGTGCTCTGAACTATTGCTGACTCTCCTTAGAAATTAGTTTTTTTTTACCGATACAAGAACTTTTAAATGCAAACTTTATCAGTTAAATATTAGAACAATAAATTCCTCGTGGCTGACTCAATAATTCAAGAATATCAGAAACGGTTTAATCAAACAAAGGATATAAATTAACATGCCAAGGTAGAGGGGAGATAGGGGCAAAGCGGCACCACTTTCGCAAGATGTCTTTGTTAGTCAGACCTACTCAGCAGCGGACATAACGCTACTATAATAACATCACCAGATTCTGCCAGTTGACAATTAACAGGGTTGTCAGCTATAATGTAGAAAAGCACAGCGTTTTTTGTGTCTATGCTTTAGCTAGGCGGTTTGAAAACTCTAACACCAGAGTTCCTCGGGTCTATAGACTCGAGAATCCACTCTCTAAGAAGAAGAAGAGCAAAGATTCAACACACGTATCTTTCGAACATAAAATATTCCGTGCTCCGCATGATCCCTATATTTGACGGTTGCACTTACACGAACAATGTCAAAGGTTTCTTAGGTAGTTCAAACGTGTCGTTCATGGACTTCAGAACCCAAACGTACATAAAAAATAAATCAAGAAATACACACCAAGACGCACCAAGAATAATAGATTCTAAAAGGCTCTTTATTAATGTTACAAGTATTTCCAACTCAGTTTTAGAATAAAGGTAAACAAAGTTTCATGTCTTTTTATTCAAAAACACATTTCAAAAATAAATGATACGTGTTGACAAAATAGTTAAATTACTAAAACCACTATTTCATTATGTTGTCATAAATAATAGCTAAAACTTATTATAGAAACAAGATCTTCGATTAAAAGACATGAAATTTTGTTGACCTTTATTATAAAACTGATTTGGAAATACTACTTAATATAAATATGAGTGCTCAATTTTGTCATCAGTATTGCCCATTTTCCTTTAAGCTGACAACAACAGTAAAATTTACATGATTTTTCATGAGTTGGGTAGACACAAAACTTTTTTAAGGTCGGGTCTACCTTACTGAATTTCATTTAAGTAGCACCCTCAACATCTTACGATCATTATCGTGCATCGCTCGCAATCTAATAAATCTAGAATAAACAGTGCAATATGGTCGTCCGATTTGAATTATTAAGGCGGGAGATATTTTACCCGCGTTTTAACTGTAAATGGTGTAGTTGATGTCGATTCGTGATATATATCCTTTTGTAAGGCACAGTACATAGTGAACAGTATCAGTAGCGGTGTAACAGAAGTAATAAATTTTGCAGTTCATGTATTGTCTGAAGGAGCGCAAAGTGAATTGAATTGAAATGGCACAAAGTCTATAGACTTAAAAAAATATATATTAAAGAAAAGCGTCGCACTTGCAAATCAACTATAATGCAAACACTTTCACATCTGATGAGTCGAAATGAAGACGAAGCAGTGGTCAACAAACGATGAACCGATGCGTTTCATTTTCTCTTACAGTCGCCACAAAGGCCAAAGTGCCTTTACACGATTTAAAGAATAACCAAAAATCCTACATAATCAAACTTGAAGAAGTACAGCACAATAATGATAGGGATTCCAGTTGATTTTAAAATCAATTGCTCTATATAGAAAAAAATCCAATAAGATTTTAAATATTCAGATTAGTTGGTGTTATAAAATTAATATTATTTATTTTATTTTCGTGGTGACTACGTTGTAGAGCAATAATCATGCTCGGAGGGGAAACTCCGGCGCATACCTTTCGCACATAAAACACTTCGCGAATTCTCTCTTATCGCAAACGAATGAGATATATTTACAACGCAGTTTGTTAAACTGGTCTTAATTGTAATTTATTTTATCCTTACAACTGTATTAAATCGCCGAGTTGTCAACAACTTTCGAAGGCGATGCTTAATGCTGAGGAATTATTTCAAAGATATTTTGTTTCAATCCAATTAAAGTAAGTCATCCATATAAGCCACAAAAAGTCAACTAATGGGCTCGAACCTTCTTCTATTTAAAGATAGTAGCAGTACGGCGATTATGATAAGAAAAAATTAAATCGGCTATCTAGTTTGATTCCAGGATCCCTTAAGTTGGCTTAATTTCATATGCGGGGGTGACATAATTATGAGGAGGTACCATTTTACTGCAAGGGTATTAAAATGAACATAGCTTATTATTTTATGCTACAACTTCATCTCAGAATATTAATTTCGTTAATCGCTTAACGAGATAGATGAGAAGGTCCGGTTGGGTAAATTTTATGGTCAATAAAGTTAAATTATTATGTCAAAGAACATGATCGTAATCTGTTAACATTTCTGTGAGGTATTTTGCTGTTTTGGACATGTTGTCAGGCGAGATTGAGTTTAAAAGCGTTTGTTAAATAGTTACATAATTATTTTATTTTAATAAGTAGGTACAGCAAGTAATAAATTACTAGAAAGCCATTAGGTATTTAAATTAAGTCAACTACCACCCAGAAACAAATTGTAAAATATGCCCTTATAATTGTTACATACGTACGGACATAAAATAAGGTAAGTCTTTTTCACTTACGGAGTAGGTAAGGCATCAAAATCAGTTAGGTTACGTCTGAACATTTAGAGGCAAAAGATAAAGAAAATAGGCATGATTATCCTCATCCCTCCATTTGCCGAAAAACATTGTGGAAAATAAAAGTCTCCTGATAATAATCCAAGTCCGACCAAAAACTTTTGAACCGAGCTCCTCAAACATAGCAAAGCACTGCTGAAGACACGCAGTGAATTATTGACGAGAAGGCCACGCTCCAGTGACCCACTTTAGCTGATTCACTCTTAGCTCAGCGTATGTTATACTATACAGGGTTCAAGCTGAAGGAGCACTGAAGATTTCCTTGTCCCAAGCATGTTTGTGAACTAATACTTTTGCGGATACAGTGCCAGGAGACCTATATATTTTCTGGGTTCCCACCAAATTTTTACTACTAACAAATGTAGCTGGACATGGTTCTACCCAAGTTGGGAGCTAGTTTCCACACTTACTTATGACTCTTAGCAGGTGGTTTGGCGAATGTGAGGTGGATGCATGGTGGAATTCAATAGAAACGCTGCCGCTTATTCATAGGATCCCTTCGTAAAGTTTTACAACACCCATACATACATAAAATTACGCCTTTATCCCTACGGGTGTAGGCAGAGCGTAAACGGCCTAAACTAAGGTCGTCCCGCCACATCTGATAAAGTTTCGAGAGCTATCCAAGATAGATTTGTAAGTATATTGCTGTAGTGACAGGTTGTCAACCCATCGCCTAATTTGCAATATACTTTACCCTCATATCCCTTAGCTGGTTTGCATATGCTCCCAGTCCAGCATGGAAGAAACACCCACAAGTAAATAAGTAAGAGCAGTTACTATTCTAACCCGCCACCATATTACTTTCATCTAATAAAGTTTCACTATTCTTACACCCTTTATACGGGAAGCAGGAAATTGCGATAGGACTTAGGACGTATCTCTTTCTTATTTCTATCCGTGAGTGGTTCGCGAACATTTATTTTTGTGGGGTTAAGCTTCTCGCCACTCGGAATAGCGGAGATCAGCTCTCAGGAAATTACATACATACATATATATAATCACGCCTTTATCCCTTATGGGGCAGGCAGAGCGTAAACGACCTAAACAAAGGTCGTTCCGCCACGTTTGACAAAGTTTTGAGGGTTATTTAAGATTGATTTACACGTACATTGTTGTAGTGACAGGGTGTCAGCCCATCGCCTAAATTGCAATATACTGAAACCCTCTGATCCCTTAGCTGGTTTTTACAGCATGCTCGGGAGGAAATGCAGCTGGCACATTCTATGCTTTCCTCTCACTCCCAGTCCAGCTTAGAAGGCGCAGCAGCAGGAAAATACTCTTGGAGAAAATAGGTTAAGGTAACAGAATCCATTTAAGGAATGCTTTTGAAAATTAATGGTTTAAATCTTAAAGTTCACTAACCCATAGATAAAAAGTATGAATTTAAGTGTTTTTGTCATTAGATAGGTACTAATATTATTCCAATCATTTATACGCTCCCATTAAAAGTAAAATTAAAATTCAATATCCCGAAACACTTTCTCTAAAAACACATCATCCATTACCCATATCGAAATAAATTCAAAATTACCCATAAAATATCCATAGATGAGATATAATAGGGCAAACGACCACTTACGTGACAATCATAAAACTATAACCACTTATGGGGAACTTATGGGAAAATAAAATTCACTTTACAAGACCATAAAGGTCGATTACACTATTAAAATATTCCTAATAGAGTTTGAATTACACTGACTATTATTTTAAAGTAATAGTTGGAATCTAATATCTAGTATACCCGTGTGGGAGTGGAAGTAATGATTGTTAGTTTTATTCTATTCTAAGTAATCTGGAATATAAATCTATAGGTACTTGTAGGTAGGATCACAGAAACATTATTTATAAGAGTCGGAAAAATCTCTAAAAATCTCTACCTGTAGCTAATTTGATTAGCATAAAAAAAGCCTTAATTTAGCGGCATGATGGTGCGGTAATAAGAAGGGAACTAAAATTAAGAAATTAATGTGCTAAAATACTATGTTGCAACAAGAAATATCTGCATTTTAAATAATGGAACATTAAAATAGAATTCACGTAAATAAACTCTTACATAATATTCACACCCAAACTTGTCACATACATAACCCACTACCATATCTCTTACTTGCCACATTGGTAAACACATTCCAAAAACGTAACCAATATCACCATTAACCTGTTCCGCTATCTGTTCCGGCCGGGTCACCTCTAGCCCCCGATAGGGCTGCCCTAATCTGTGATTACTCTGATCACTTCCTAATATGTGATCTAGTGAAAGCAGTGTCATCACTGCGTACGCGCACGTGTAGTTGGGTGATGTGATGTGATGCAACGCATGTCATGTTATGGGATGTTAAAGCTTGGGATACATTCGAATATTTTACTTTGCTCATCATTGTGTCATATACTTGGACTAGACTTGAACCAAGACCTCATTAACAAAAATATTTTAATGACGTTTAGGAATACAACCAGAGAACCTTTCTATCCCATTCTTCGCATTTTAAGAGGTTTTCATTTGAATTTAAAATTGAAACAAGACAAATCATACATACATACATAAAATCACGCCTTTATCCCTTACGGGGTAGGCAGAGCGTTAAACGCCTCGTAAAAGGCGCTTTCGCCGCGTCTGACAATAATTGAGGGTAATTTTAGATTGTAATGTGTATTGCCATAGTGACAGGTTGTCAGCCCATCGCCTAAATTACAATACACTGTAACCCTCGAGTCCCTTTTGCTGTCTTCTACAGCATGCCCGGGAGGAAGGGCAGCTGGAACATTCTATGTTTTTCTATCTCTCCCAGTCCAGCATGGAAGTAACAAGACAAATCAGCAACTTTTATTCATAGATCCAATAATTTATCCAAGATTAAAAAAGATATTTTCGACAGGAAAATTTGCCCTATACCTTTCCTTAGAATAGTCAACACTCAGCTTTACTACTTAACTAGAAGCTATGCACTTCGGATAAGGATCGTACTCGTCTCCAAGAGAAAGTCACATCACATGTGGTCTAATGTTTCCTTGAATTCATCTGATACGGCTGGGTGCTACCTACTCACTTTCCAAAGAATTTCATAGTTGAAAGCATGAGTAGAGATAACGAAAGTCTTACAAGACTTTTTAGAATAAGTGTGTTGGAGTGTAAATTAAAGTAATACCAATAGGTGATACATAGAATATATACTTGTACTTACAGGTGAAAATCTGATTTTCGGTCCGTATTTATTTTGTAAACCGTAAAATTTTAGATGATTTTTTAGTAAAAGGACCACTTATTATTATGGATTGCTTCTTAGCATGGTCTGATCATGAAAAATAATGTTTTGACTGTTTGTCGTTGATTTTATTTATAGGCATTGACTGCATCTTCTGTCATATAAATATCTGCCCTCGTCGTCATCGTTAGTCGCCTGTATCTCAATATTTTTATGACCTACATACATACATATAGTCACGCCTGTTTCCCTGATGGGGTAGGCAGAGCGCAAACGACCCAAACAAAGGTCGCTCCGCCACGTCTGACAAAGTTTTGAGGGTTATTCAGGATAGATTTGTAGGTATATTGCTGTAGTGACAGGTTGTCACCCCATCGCCTAAATTGCAATACACTGTAACCCTTAGATCCCTTAGCTGATTTTTACAGCATGCCCGGGAGGAAAAGCAGCTGGCACATTCTAAGTTTTTCTCTGGCTCCCAGTCCAGCATGGAAGATAGTTTTTTTATGACAGTGCCACTATTTCTTCTTTTAATAATGCTGCACTTACCTCATCGACATATCGGAGCATGTTCTGCGTCCCTCTCGAGACCCAAGTCGTCAGTGTCGGCTCTGGCTATTTCTGATATCTCTTATTCTTCTTCTTTTTACAGTGCTGCACTTACCTCAACGACATCTCTGAGCATGAACTTCCTGCGTCGCCGGCGTCGTCTCGGCGCTGGTTCCGCGTCTCTCTCGATACCCTCGTCGTCAGTGTCGGCTCTGCCTACTTCTGATGTTTCTGATTCTTCCGACAATGCTCCGCCTTCGTCTTCTTCTTCTGTGGGCAAATAAAAATTTGTGTTAGCAAATTGACATTTACAGTGTTTTCAGACCAGAACAAAGTTGCAGCCTCCAAGTCAATGAAAGACCAGTAGTGGTTCTATTACTCCCGCGGTGGTCTAGGTGTGCTATGGGCGACGAGGATCGCTCACCATCATGTGACCCATCTACTTATTTGGCACCTTCTATAATAAAAAAGTAATAGGTTAGTACGCTATGGTGCCTTGACCAGGATCTTAATTCTTTCCTAATATTTGTCTTATAGCTTAAGGTCATAGCAAAAATATGAAATCAAATCAATCAATGGGACGTCAGTAGATCACGACGCAGTATCGCAACAGTATTTATCAAGCATCACAATTCGACACATCGTTAGAATTCGCCTACAGCCCAGTCTTCGGAGTAACCTTGGCTGCCACGTGTGGTCCGATTAAGGTATTGCACATGATATCGATCACGATCCGTTACACTTATTGACACCGCGAACAGATCGGTTGCGCAAGCGCCGCATATTTGCGCTTTGTGCGCGCCGCCGCCGCGGGGTGATTGATCCGGAGCTATGGTTCTCAAAATGTTCGTGGTCTAGAGGGCCTAAGCCTCGATCACAAATGATGATAATACCAATTTATCTCTCCCGAAATTGTTTCCATTTAGGTTAGGACATTGCAAGTTGAATCACCAGATTCCGAAAAATAGTACTATTCCGTGCTTTCATGCACATATAAGCCATAGCGGTCACTTACAGCCGCTGACTTTGCCAAGAGAACTACGCCAGCCGACTACGAGTGTTAGGCGGTTTAACAACTCTAACACGAGGGCCTCAGAAGACAGAAGAGAAAAGAGAAGCAGTAAAACGGCTTGTGTTTACCAACAGCAAAAGATGTTGTAAAGCGATTGATCTCTTTCAGTATAACAAAGTTTCGAAAGTTTAACAAGAGCAAAGCACTTGCAAACCAACTGTTATGCGGTCACTTCCGCACCTGATGAGTCGTAATGAAGACGAAACAGTGGTCAACAAAGAACCGATGCGTTTCGTGTTCATGTTCGTGACATTTATCCCTGAAAAGTCATAAGGTCTTACACATTAAAGATTCGAGCTTTAAGCTTGTTGAAAAGTTTGAGTGCAACTGAATCAAAAGCTTCATTCTTGACATTGGTCGCGGATTAACGACAATAGGCCATTATAGTCGATTGCGTTGTAATTATCATTGTTATAGATCATGCAAACCTCCGATAGCCAATAGATTTAATTGTGGGTGTAAAGTGCGACTCATACGATTCACGGTCATTGGCTTTGTAAAGATTTTAAACAAGAGTCATTCAGTTGAAGTATATTTCTGGTGATGTTGATCCTGATTTAAATGGTGACACAAATGTTTTCCAAAACTAAGCGATAAATATTCATTTTGAAAATTTATGATGATAAAGATACTTTCAGAGCTTAAATCTTATATTTCAGTTCTAAGATATAATCATGCCTTTATGCCTAATGGGGTAGGCAGAGCGTGAACGGCCTAAACAAAGGTCGTTCCGCCACGTCTGACAAACTTTTGAGGGTTATTTAAGATAGATTTGTAGGTATATTGCTTTAGTGACAGGTTGTCAGACCATTGCCTAAATCACAATATACTGAAACCCTCGGATCCCTTAGCTGGTTTTTACAGCATACCCGGGAAGAAATGCAGCTGGCAACTCGTTATCATTTGTATAATTTGTGCATTATCTATCACTCGACTAAATAAGTTTACTGCTTTAAGAATTCCACAGCATAAGTACCCCTCTCACTAGACTAGATACTAAAGAACCATACATAGAAACAAAACCAAGAATAAAGAATTCAATTCCAGTCCTAACAATAAAGCCACAAATAAAATTCAAAATCAAAGCTAGCACCCATCAATCAGAATCAAGCACACAATAGGAACCATACCACTTCTCGTAAACACATCATAAGGTTTACACCCATAAATTGCCTCCGCGGCCTAGCGGTCTGAACCATGGGCTCCTGAAAGTTCTGGGTTCGATTTTCAGGAGAGAACACAAAGTTTATCCCATTTGTCAATTTATCACTTTATGAAGTTTTCCCCAATTTGGTTAGGATAATGCTGACTGAATCTCCTGATTGTTTACAGACAATAAAGAGAATCATCCTGCATTATCTGTGCAGGCATATCAAAAGGATTCAGTGCTTCAGAGAACACGTTAATCCGTTGCTCCCTGTCACTGTCCTTGATATTGGTCGTTACACTATAACCGTGGTTTAAAAACTCTGAAACCAGGTTTCGAAAATCCACGCAATAAGTAGAAAATGTATGGGACATTTTACTATTTCATTTTACTGTATTGTATTATTAAGTATGTTTTTATTAGATTATGATTATGATGACATGGTAATGTGGTACATTATCCTAACCAAAGGGGAAAATCTCACAAACTGACAATTTAACAAATTTCAAATTTCTCCTGGGAATCGAACCCAGGACCTCCAGATTGGGAACTCATGTCTCTGACCATTAGACCATGGAGGCCATTGGAGGCCCATAAATTTTATTATTTCGTTTCACTGCCTATTATATTCTGGACAATAGTAATGTGGTAGCCTTCACGGAGCAATCTAACCATGATATGTGTGAAGTGAAGGAATTTTCTACTAATGGAGTTGTCGGCACTATACAAATTGAAGCTGATATTGTTGAAATGGGTTATAATGAAAACTCATAAACTACGAAAGTCAATGATAATACCTAAACGATTTAAGCAAACCCTGCTAAGAAGTACAGCGAAGATATAAAGCAAGTCATAAGTTATTTACTTACAAAACTATTGCAGCATCAAGAAACTATCGATAGCCTAAAGCAAAACGGAAAAGCGTAAAAGGTGCGTATGACGAATATTACGATAATAACAAATCCCGTTTATGCAACACCGTATAATTATGCTAAATAACGTCTTAGCATAATAAAGCGATCAGTTAAACCAAAGCTACAGAAAGCACTGTTACGAAGTAAAAGTGGTGTTATGACAAATGAGAAATAATTACAAATCGCAGTGGAGGAACTAATAATAAGCCGCATAACAATGAAGGAAATATCGAAGTTGGCGATTCCGAACATAATCGATTTCATGGAATGTTGCATTATGGTGTATTATGCCATGTTACGTAAAAAAAACATAAGTAGGTGAATACATACTGTAGCAGGAAGAAAGAGTTTCGTAGTAACATGTGAGGTACAACCTTACAGTGTAGTTGTATTAATGCTATAAACAAATTAAATACTTAGATAACTCTGGCCAAAGTAAGATTTCTGAAAAGTAGAGAGTAAAGCCCTTGCAAACAATTTGCTTTCCCAGAAGATCATAAATTCGTAATTTTATGAATTGGTAACGTGATTTCAGGAAGTGCTAGAAGATTTTTCTTATGAAATATATTATTCGGAAAACGAAATGAACAACGTAACTTGATTTCAGGAAGAGTTCTGAAATCAGAGAATACGCTTGTTCGATTTTATTCTTTGTAAAAACCATTCAAATTAATTAATATGATTTCGAGATGTGCTCCGAAAAATTTGCTTGATTTTCTCTCATAAAATATACGATGAGTAGAACATGTTGTAGTTTAGAGCTATTTAGTTTTATTTAGATGCGTTTGAAATGGAACCACACAGGAAGATGAATAAAGTATCTTTTACACGCATAATAAAATCATCATTCTACCGTTATTACATTTAGCGGCTGAACGAGGTACTAAACATCCACATTCAGGCGGCAAGGTGATTCAAACATTGACTTTAAATTAAAATATTAAACAATTTCTAAGGTGCTCGTAGATTTCTTCCATGGACTGGGGGCGATAGAAAAACAAAATGCTCTAGCCGCCCTTTCTCCCGGGCATACAGTAGAAGACAGCAAAAGGATTCAGTGTATTGAATAAGGGTTAGTGTATTGAATTTTATATTTCGAAAATCTAAAATTGCCCAAAATTTTTACCAGACGTGGCAAAGGCGCCTTTTGCGAGGTGTTTTACGCTCTGCCTACCGCATCACTACATAGTATAAAACAAAGTGGCTTTTTCTGTCCCTATATCCCTAAGTATGCATAAATCTTAAAAACTACGCAACGAATTTTGATGCCGTTTCTTTTAATGGATAGAGTGATTCAAGAGGAAGGTTTATGTATAATACATGCATAATATAGTAGAGAAACACTGATAATTTCCGTGCGAAGCCGGGGCGGGTCGCTAGTAAGGTATAAAGTAAAGACGTAATTTTATGTATGTATGTGTACTTGTACCTACTTTCAATTAACAGTTATCATGTCAATGTCTGATCAGAGCAAACCCCAATAATCTTTTATTTATTTGCCCGTTTACACCACTTCCTCAGTGCTGTAAGCCGCAGACGTCGTCGCTGGCGCCAGGCGCTTTCTGCCTCGTAAATTGAACAAATCGCCGTGGCAGAACGGCCGCTCGGTCAGTTTGCGTAACAGTTCATGTCGCGGTTTGCAACTCTGACTCAGTTATGCCATCCTGGTACTACCAGGTCCTTGCTGAGAGATTTTAAGAAATTTTGGTACCTGCGGTGCAATGAAAATGTACGCCATCCGATGCTGTTTTGTTACGTTGTTGTTCTGCTACTTAATTCCACATAAAAGCTTTTCCATTGGAATCAGCACAATCAGATATTTTCCCAGTAAAAGTAGCCTATGTTACTAGGGGTGACCGTATATTCTAATGGTAAAAGAATTTCTGAAACCTGTCCAGTTATTGAGTTTATTTGTAAGAAACATTCATACAAAAATCCGAAAATTAGATGACATTCCTATAATGAATGCCTGTATTCGATTTCATGTTAAATTAATTTCCTGTTTTAATTTCAAAGATAATCATCGACGTAGACGCTTTTCTCAGCAACTCGCCAAGTATAAGCTCACAGCTTTCCACTTCCTCAATATATCGAAAGTGGAAATCTATATTCACCAAATAGATTATCACTGGCGACGTGCATTGTCAATGGGCATAAATCCTAATAGCCATAACCGTAAGCAAGGCTTGCGCAAGAGTTCATGCGGCTAAGCCTCTGACTCAACTATGATAGCCTGGTACTCCTGATCCTTTGTTTACCTTTTCACTTTCATGGTTGTGACCCCTTGCTTAACTGCCTCTGTGGTCGAGTTGACTGAGCCTTTTGATTTGGGTGGCGTGAGTTCGATTCCCCCAGTCGAGTCGGGTAACACAAAGTTGATTCAATTTGAGATTTTCCGCAATTTGGTTTGGAAGAATTGTTTAGTGGTGAATTAACTTTAGATTGCGACAGCAAACACTTAATATAGCTAATGCTGTCAATCTAGGAGAGGCCTATAATATGTACGGACTGTTGTGAGTGGTATTGTAGCAGTAGTAGATCATCATCAGATTTCCAACTACATATTTGAATATCCTTATTGATGCAATCAACAACATAAGTATGCCTCATAAGCTATCTTAACTGAGTTACCATTACCATTTGGTAGCAAACACGAATCTAGTTTTCGCAATCTAGGATTTATGCGAGCAAGATAGACCGGCGCCGGCGCCAGCGATGACAGCGCCCGAGGATTTGCAGCAAGGGGTCACAACCATGAAAGTGAAAACGAAAACAAAGGAGCAGGAGTTTTCTTTTATCGCATGCTTGGGTTGTCGAATCAACGAATAATCCAATGAAATCTAGTGCACGGATTAACCCCCAGTAGTTTTGGTTGCACATTTTTGTATAATATTTGTAAGTTTACATTTGTAATTTTCTTAAATAAAACATTGGTGGTATACAAGGCCTTTTATCTGACAATGTGCAAGTAATGATTAAATGAGTATTAAAACAGTTTACCATTCCTTCCGCTATCATCTTTTTTGATAGACAAACAGGTGACGCAGTATTCAGTACGCATTGTCCGAGTAGTAATATTGGGTTGGTCTGTTAAAAAAACTGTTTTTTTTTTTACGAAACACGAATTCATGGGATAAGATGGGGCTGATACTATTCCAACCCGACAACAAACAAGGAATTGCCAATCGGCAAGTTTGAATTAGACCTCCTCAACTTTTATTACTATGATTCGATCCCGTTTTAATGCCTGGTTTGCTAACCTAACCCACAGTTCTGTTCTAGTCTGCAGTCAAGTCTATAGAAGGCAAATAAAACCGCTGAACCAATTCACGTATTATCCAAGTGGAATATGCTATGTTTTGCACCCCCATTGAATACCGTGGATGGCATGGGAAGCTGCGCCCGCGCCGTATCGAGACAACAGCCAACGGTTAACAGTTATTTGGTCTCTCCCACGCGAGTATTGCCATACTGTTACAAGAGACCTATTACACATTATATCGAACTATTTCCTGGGTTGGAGTTGTTATTTCTGTTATTTGTGTTGTTACTTCTGTTAGGTAACGGGGGGTTCTTGGATTTGAAGTGATGGGTTAGGAATGCGTCGAATGCTTGTAACTAACGTAAGATAATAACGAAACTGTTTCCGGATATGTCTTGAAGTTTTTCTGTACGCTGCGTTCTGCCAAAAACTTTGTATGAAAGACTATAGCTACAATTGGTATCCTTTAAAATACCACAACAGTTGTTGTCAACCTACATTGAATTAACCGCTTACCAAAAAAAAAACTGGGATGGTAGCTGTAGCAGACGCAATTCCTATAGATTTCAGATACATTACTTTTGTTTTCCTTTGGAATGGCATCTGCTCTGTCGCATCTTCTTAGAATTTACAGAGTTTGAGTTTGTTTGTTTGTTTGTTTAAAATGTCCTGAACTGTCATGTCAACAACAAAAAAATATACTATAGTCGTAGGATCTCATTAATCTTATGCAGACCACACATTAGAGTTATCCCGTGAGAAGCCGCCGGCACCTCGACACCCATAGCTAATCACGGGAAGGTGGCAGCCCATGGCAAATTTAATCATAATCACAATTGCCGCATAAAAACTGATGAGGTGGCAGCAGCAGCAATGTGGTGAGATAAATGATAAGACTGCCTCTGCGGTCTAAACCTCTATATCCGGAGATAGTAGGTTCGGGGGGAACACAAAGTTGATATTTGTCAATTTGACACTTTGTGAGATTTGCACTAGTTTGGTTAGAAAAATGCAAGCTAAATCGCGTGATTGTCTGAAAAAAATAAGATACCGTGCTTTAGAGGGAACTTTCAGCCGTCGGTCCCGGTCGCTGTCTATGATAGTGGTCGTTGCAAAAAACATATCAGAGGCCTATTAGCTGTGCTATTAGGCTGTTTAAAAACTCTGACACCCTGGTTTATCATTGATTCGAAACCCACGTGACAGAAGAAGAAGAAGACTTTTCTCATTGTACTGCAGCACCCCCATACACGTTCATTTAAAGCCTTGTCGTACTGTGCTATCGTAATACAACACACCGGAAGTCACTAGCGAACTATTAACCGCCACGACATTTCATTACTGCGCATTGGCAGACCCATCGATCACGATCTATGGTCTCCATGGTTGAACAAAGAGGTGCTAATCGCGACCAGCGCCGACACTATTAATAACAATTTACTACATTGTGTCCGGCTGTAACAACTTGCTTTCTGGCGCCCGAAGACTTTCTCCGACCCTACATGGCAGTATTAGAAATGATCTGGAAAGGTCGATCGAGGATTTAGATGATGCCGTTCGTCTTGAACTGTTTTAGGTGGCAGGAAAAAGGTATTGTTTGCCGGTTAAGGGACTCATGACAGTGAAGCCTATTATTTTTAGAAGTACTTCTTCTTCGTTCCTTAGGTTTATTTAAATGAATAACAGGCAAACCATTTGCCTGCCATCTCACCTGATGGAAAGTGATGATGCAGACGATGATAGAGCATGTTTGCCTAGATAATTCCTATTCACGCTTGCCTTGAAAAGGGCCAGGTTATAACGTTCTGGAAACGCCGTTCGTTCTAAACATTTTGAAACGAAGCGCTTTGTGCAAATATTTGGTAGGCTCTCAACGTAAGGATGGAATCCCAACCGGCGTGTCGTGCCCCGGAGATGGAATGGGGAGGGGGGTATCAGATCATGTAATGATTTTGAACGTTACCGTTTCGGTAACCGCTTCACTGGCTTGCTTGTGGAAAAGTTCGGCTGAATCAAATGCCCCTTCTGGGAGGCTTCCTCACAACTTGCTGTTCAGTTTGATGCATGGCAATGTCTACCTTTGAGGCTTTGGGTAGGCTAGCTTCGTCGTCGATTCTAGCTCAGACGTTACTAGAGTCAAGTTCAAACGAATCGCAAATTTATTATTACCCACACGCTATTTATAGCAGATATATTTTTGTATCAACAATTTATCTCTACAATGAAACAGACCGCAGCATAATTAATAATTACTCGTCTGACTGACAAGTAACAATGAGAGCCAAGTTAACGCTTAATATATCAGACAGTGTGTCAAGGAGAAAGACGCAGCCGAAGTAGGTTACCAGTTACCAGAAGTCAGCCAATTCAGCAGATAGCGATACAGAGTCAGTAATTGCTTGTCGAGAGGGAGATAGTGAATTTATCGGTGTTTCATGTGAAAATATGGCCGTGTTTTTGACGTCCTCGTATGAGTTACTGCTGTGGCGGTATTGGGGTTAATTTTGATCATAAAGAGATACTATCGAAGCTACTTGAAGGCTAAATTGAAGTATATATTACTCTTTAATGACCATTTACTTTTTAAAAATTGATCGAAATCATGAACAAATGTCAAAACTTTATGATGCCTTATTTATGATTATGACCTCGCAGAGAAAACAGAGCATTTTTCTCGACTTATTTTATCGAAAGCCTATAAAACAGACAGAATGTAAGAAATCAGAATCTAATTCTGAAGGAACATCTCCCGTGAACAGCAGGATACATAAATGCCTTATACATACATATAATCACGCCCTTATCCCTAATGGGGTAGGCAGAGCTTAAACGACCTAAACAAAGGTCGATCCGCCACGTGTGACAAAGTTTTGAGGGTGATTTAGGACAGATTTGTAGGTATATTGCTGTAGTGACTTTCCTACTGCTATAGTGATTTACCGGCTTTCCGGTTGTCAGCCCAACGCCTAAATTACAATATACTAAAACCCTCGGATCCTTTACATGGCTGGTTTCTACAGCATGCCCGGGAGGAAATGCAGCTAGCACATTTAATCTTTATCTTTCGCTCCGAGTCCAAAAACTGCCTTAATGCCTTATTCTGAGGGAAAATCTGTAAACGGTACGCGAGCGGAAAGATAAGCCACCACAAGATAAACAAATACAAATCCTTGGGATCCCACATTTGTCGAGTTGTGCAGATATATCACCACACCTCTGTTCCCCGATACCGTTATTTCGCTTATGGGGAAATGCTTGGACAGATCGTATGCACGCCTCCGTAGGGTTGCATTCTAGGTTTTCATTATGCTATCTCCGTGATCTAATGCTCACAGCCATGGGCTTACGATCCGGAGGTCCTGGGTTCGATTCCCAGGGGACAAAGTTGATATTTGTCAATTTATCACTTTGTGAGGTTTTTCCCAGTTTGGTTAGGACATTGCAGGCTGAATCACCTGATTTTCCAACAAGAAAAAGATTCTTCGGAGGACACATTAAGCCGTCGGTACCGGTCGCTGTCTTTGATAGCGGTCGTTACTCAAACCATGTCAGAGGCCTAATAGCTGGGCTACTAGGTGGTTTGAAAACTCTGACACTAGGGTTCATCGAATTGTGCAACTCAAGAATCCACTCGCTAAGAACAAGATTATGCCTTCCATTCAATTATTAGACAGGTAAATGATTAAGTATCATAGGTGTAGGTAAGCATTCCCAAGTTACCTAATTTATTGTGTGCTGCTGCGTCAGAATAGATGATATTCTGACTCAGCAGCACACAATAAAACCTATTTAAACCCCTTTTCTTTCTGAGAGTTTCATAAAAAAATTCGAAGAAATAAAGCAGGGCAGCATTCTATGAAAGTTTAATATGTACTTCACTGAGATAGTCAATCCACCTGCCAGGATTGTTGAGTATGGTTAATCTATACACTTTAACATCAAATTTAGGTCGTTTACGCTCTGCCTACGCCATTAGGGATACAGGCGTGATTATATGTATGTTAACATCACCAAAATGCTCTGTTATGCTCATCATCATCATACTGCAAGGTAGCAAGACACTAAAAGGAAAGGTGATACATACTAGTTGCGCTTCGATAGCTGGGATGATGGGCCAAAGTGTGGAACTCCCTGCCTGCGGATCTATTTCCGGAACGTTATAACCTGGGCCTTTTCAAGGCGAGAGTGAACAGGCATTTTCTAGGCAATCATGCTCCATCATAGTCTACATCATCACTTACCATCACGTGAGATGGTGGACAAATGATTGCCTATCAAATATTTAAAAAAAAAAGAAAAAAAAAGATGATGATGATGTAGAATAATACAGCTGGTTCGTTTTGAAAACTATATTGTAGTATATAAGTTACAAAGGTATACGTGCACTCACTAGAGATCGAATATGTCGAGTGTCCAATAGTGGGCAAGCGAAACGTCAGAGCGGGCGATAAACCGCGCGGTGAAGCCCCAACACATTCATACATATAATCACGTCTTTATCCCTAATAGGGTAGGTAGAGCGTAAACAACCTAAACAAGTCGTTCCGCCACGTCTGACAAAGTTTTGAGGGCTATTTGAGATAGATATGTAGGCATATTGCTGTAGTGACAGGTTGTCAGCCCATCACCTAAATTGCAATATACTGAAAACCTCGCATCCCTTAGCTGGTTTTTACAGCATGCCCAGGAGGAAATGCAGCTGGCACTTTCTATGTTTTTCTCTCGCTCCCAGTCCAGCATGGAGGTGATAGATAAATTTAAATTGCCAAGTCTCAACCCTAAGTATCGCCACCAATAAAGGTCCATTTGTTTGGACGCGAGCCCTTTACACGTTTGCAAATATCTGCGCACAATTCCTCAGAGGTTCCATATTAGGAGGCTCGTTTTAACGCTTATCCTCGCTTCCGCGATTGTGATTAAAATGGGAGCCTAATACATACATACATACATCTAATCTCGCCTTTATCCCTAATGGGGTAGGCAGAGCGT
Organism: Scrobipalpa costella; assembly: GCA_949820665.1. Taxonomy (NCBI): domain Eukaryota; kingdom Metazoa; phylum Arthropoda; class Insecta; order Lepidoptera; family Gelechiidae; genus Scrobipalpa; species Scrobipalpa costella. The sequence continues at coordinate 18,841,576 of OX463303.1, forward strand.
AAACGACCTAAACAAAGGCCTTTCCGCCACGTCTGACAAAGATTTGAGAGTTATTTAAGATAACTTGTAGGTGCATTGCTGTAGTGACGTGACAGGTTGTCAGTCCATCGCCTAAATTACAATATACTGAAACCCTCGGATCCCTTAGCTGGTTTTTACAGCATGCCCAAGAAAAGCAGCTGGCAATTCTATGTTTTTCTCTCGCTCCCAGGCCAGCGTAGGAGCCTAATGTGGGCGCCAGTTTGTCGCAGTTGCTAAGTTAAGAAGATACCTAGTTGTGTTTTTTAAAATACTTTTCTATTGATTCTAGTATATGCGACAGAGATAGAGGCAATGATGAAACGAGCTCATCCAGAAGAAGCCTCCCCTTCACTTTCGCTTTGAAGAAATAAGAGATTTTGTTTGAAATGAGCTTTTTATTAGAGAAAATCTGCATATAATAAATAGTTACTTTTTTTTATCAAAAATGGCTTGAATTGCGGTTGAAAAAAAATTAAACATAATATTATACAAAATAATCTATAATAGTTGTAGTGCAGTACTACAACTATTATATTACACAGAATAATCCTTACTTAAGGGGATCCCCGGTGCACGCCAGCGCCCCCATCAGTCAAAAAATCATTGCTCACCGAAAACGCAATTAATCGAAAATCCGGTAGATCAGATTAAAGTATGGGTACTGAAGTTTTTTTTAAGCATCATAAATTAATAATTCAGTGTTCACTTCAGTTACAGATAGTAAAAGTGCTAAAAGTGGCCGTTTTTCGCAAATTTCCTATCTGTAACTGCAACGATCTATAAGTTGCAACTTTATGAAGTTCCAAATGACCTTTATTGCTTTAACCTCAATCTGATCTACCGGATTTTCGATTGATTTTGTTTTCAGTTAATTATGATTTTTTTGACTGATGAGGGCGCCACTTAGCCCAGGGAACCCCCTTAATGCACTAAGCATTGCTAATTTACCAGCCAATCTGTTGTTTCCTCTCAAGATTTTTCATGTGCCACACACTTGCATAATAACTGTCAAACTGATTGATGGCAGCCATCTTGTTGACTGACAGGAATTTGGTGTTGCCAAATACGGTGTTACTGAACTCGAATTCAATACAAATGCAAATAAACTTGATAGTCTTGATGCGGATGCCAGGTGCAGGAGATAATGAGGGTGTTTAAGCATAATGAAGTTTGTAATGATCCAATCAACTATTGAAGGAGTAGAGTATTTAGTACTTGGTGAGTTTAAGTATCTAAGTAATCATCCATGTATACCCATACCCATATAGTGAAACGAATACCCAAAACAATAAATTAACTTGCTCGGAAAAAGCTTTAATACAAAAAAAAAAAAAACAAAACCCACATTCACACATTTCGGTCCTCATATTCGCACTACGCCAGCAATTTCTCCAAACTACAACAATGAAATTAACGACCTCTTCACGAAGTCTTTAAGGACACATTAGTATAGTTTAGGTGTTTTTTAGTTCACATTATTGATTATTTTAAGGCTAAATGCGCATACAACTTTTTAAATTTACAAAATGGAATGAATGAATGAATGGAATGTGCACCTGTCAAAGGCGCCCTGCAAATCTTTAATCTCAAAATATTATAGAGTGATCGCAAGTTGTTATTGTTTCCTCGCATAATGAGTTCCAAATTTACTCAACGTTTAATTGCCACGCTTTTTTTTCCACCTCGGAGTAATGTACTATTAAACAAATTAAAGAAAAACTAAGATGACATTGCTGTTTTTTTATTATATCAAAGCATAAATCGGAAACGACAAGTAAAAGCAACACACAAACTTGTAAATGAGATCCTCCATCAAACACAGACCATCCTATCCTATGCTTTGATAATAATAACACCTGATTATGCACATAAGAAGTACATAAGACGGGCGGAGAGCGATTACCGCCGACAAAGACTGTAGTTCCGTATACCCCACCACACAAGAACCTAAAGCTTAGGAGATATTCTTGGAAGATTTAAAAGAAGAAGTAAATGAGTTAGACACAAGTTGAGAGGAGGAGTGTACGAACATGATTGATGTGGTTGGCATGACAAGTTGCGGAAACTTGGATTAGCATAATATTGATTGAAATGGTAACGTACTCAATACTGGCTTCAGGCAAAGATGTAGGCTGCACTGGAATTGTCAGCCTTGGTTCGTGTGTATTGTTTGTTTTTGTTAGGATCTATTTGTAGCAAGAAGCTTAGATGGCTAAGATAATGTTTATAATTTTACCGTATGTTTTTATTCCCTCCAGTATTTGTCTTGAAATTTGCAAGATTAGATTAGATTTGATTATTTCATTTTATCAATTTCGTAATTACATTAAAATAATACTAAAAATCCAAGAATAAAATGATCGCCAGAAATAAAAAATAAACGTAAAAATATCTTAAAAATTCAAACATGTCATTTTGTAAAAAAGCTACTAGTAAAATGTCAAAAAGTATAAAATAAAATGAAGCAATAGCTTAAGTGAAAATAAAAACAATACTTACACAATATTTTTACTCCTTGACAGGAGTAAAAAATTAAATAAAAATGAAGCAATATCTAATCTCAAATAATTTCTACAATAAAAATAATGTCACTATCATCAATAAGGAAGTCTATTAAATTTATAAATTAAAAATTCATTTATAGAGTAGAATTCAGTGCCCAGCAAGAGATTCTTCAGCCGGCGATAGATTGGCCAGATAAACAATATAATATTGACCGATATGTCATAAATCTTACTTTTTAAGCTTACCTTATCAAGTGTATCCAGTGTTATAAGGGGGAGTGAGAACATTGGTGGGTTCAGTTCACATTCACTGGTTGAAGTATTTTAATGCTTGATTTTTATCTGTATTCATAGGCAAATTAGATGTTATATTAAGGAAGTACGTATTAAAACAACCAGGTATTTGTTCTGATTGGACGGGTGATACCTCACTCATTAGACCAACATTTTGTAATTTACACTTACCTGATATTTCTTCATTAACAATCTTCATTAGCAAAGAAACAGTCATGCAGATAATAAAATGCACTTATCACGGGATTTTAAAATATTTAATTGCATATAACACCTTGCCACATAAATTAGGTATTGATATTGGAAAAAAAATATATGCAAACTGACTCAAGAAAAGCCCACGCAAGCAGCGAATTTTACTCTTAATTTGGAGTTCTACAAAAAAAAATAGAAATGATGATATCAGTAACATTTAGGGAAAGTCCGTAGGAGTACCACCATCACCATAATTAACAATACTGTGTGGGAATAAACTTATGAGAAAAGGTGTGGAATTTAAACAATAATCCATTAACGTAAATTAAGTTTATTTTTTTTGCATTCGTTCTTAATTATAGAGTACGTAATGAATAACTTTGACGTGTTTCAAATTATTCTTTGTTAATCCATTATCGTCGATTCTGACAACTTTAAGTGATTAAAAATATAATTCCATTGAAAATCCTCAGTGTTAATTTGGAACCCCTATGAAAATAGAGAAGACAAAGCCGAAAATCAGATACCAGCTCTAGGTCGGAAAAAGGCTAGGCAAAAGAGAATAGAACTTATTAGGTCTGCTGTAAGACATTTCGTTTTAGAAATAAGCAGTACCTGTTGTGTCTTGATTCCTATGTAATTGTTCTGTGTATGTTTCTGTGTACAATAAACTGTTAAATAAATAAATAAATAGAATTCTGTTTATTTGGAATCCACTACAGCAATTACAACAATATTTGCAGTCCTTAACACACCGCTGGGTGGCCGCCAGACATTCGAATAAACTACCACTAAATTTCAAAGCCATTTAATTTATACCATTAATTATGAAATTGATTGGCCCATAAACCCATTCCTCCGTTCCTTACCAATTCAAAAGTCCCTAAAGAAAAATACTATAAAATTTTACGTCCACTATCTCTAAGTAAACATTTTGTAGATTGGTATCAGGAACATCTCAGAGGAATTTTACTATCGTAGTTATGTTAGCATCAATAAGTAGAAGCCATTGTAATTTATTATACAAATTAGTTTCCTTCATTACCAATGACATTATTATTTTACATAACTGCCTCCTCGGTCTAGTGGCTAGTGCCATGGACTCCTGATCCGGAGGTCCTGGGTTCGATTCCCAGGGGGGAAAGACAAAGTTGATATTTGATAATTTATCACTTTGTGAATTTTTCTCCAGTTTGGTTAGGACATTGCAGGCTGAATCACCTGATTGTCCGAAAAAGAAAAAGATTTCGTGCTTCGGAGGGCACGTTAAGCCGTCGTCCCGGTCGCTGTCTTTGATAGTCGTCGTTACTCAAACCATGTCAGAGGCCTGATAGTTGTGCTACTAGGCGGTTTAAAAACTCTGTCACCAGGGGTCATCGGGTCGATAGACTCGATACCCACTCGACAGAAGAAGAAGATTATTTTACATACATTATTTTATAAAATCGTTAATAACAAAATGACAAGGCATAATTGGCTTTTCCTTTTTCAAATTGTTCCAAATATTTATTTATCTGAGTATCAACGATAATTTATTACTGATTAGAATCCATTCTCCCTTTTCAATAAACCCTTTTCGTAATTTGACCTAGACAACGCAATTTAGGATCCTTAACACGCCTTGTCATCCCAACTTGTTAGACTTTCAGTTTAGTGAAACTCCTCAACCGGGTTCGTATTTTACTGGACCTATATACACTATTATCGACGTCCTCTATTCTCTATACCATATACAGTCTACTCCCAATAGTAATAGTCGTAAATTTTAAAGCGAACGCGACGCTATCCGAATAATTGGAGTACTCTCTAGCGATCGAGATCGATATCAGATTACTGAGAAAGTATCATATTCGAATGAAACAAATGAACTAGCCGTATCGTATGCTAAACAGTCATTAAAGGAAAACGTAGTACAACTCACGTCGTAGAAATTGGAGTGAATGCGATGTGAATGAGAAATGGAACGTATTGATTTTGCATATTGCGAAGAAATTAATCGACGAATTAGCTTTGCAAATCAAACGTCATTCCTAACCAATAAACTACATAATGAGAGGCATATGGAATAACTAGCGCCACTCTAACAATGAAGAAGAATGTGTTACAAATGCAGCTATACACGATTCAAGAATTCGCAGCAATCTAGACAATATCATCAACAATCTAAACATAGGTCTTCAAAACTCAGAACGAGATGAAACTGTTAAAAACGTGGCATGAGATATAACAGATCCGTGGGAACTCCGTGAGCTGAGTTTCCTAGATCTGCATAAAGCGGCAGAGATAAGACAACTGTGCACTTTCTTCAACAGTTTTTTGCTTTAAGCAAGGCCGAGGGCGAAGGGAAACTGCGATTGAAGTGAAATATGTAGCTGGCTGTTTTGTTTTGGGGGATCGGACACAGTTTTAAAAATCGAAAAAATATCTTAGTAGGTACTGTGTCATGTCACCCGCACAAAACAGAATAATGTTTGAAGCACCAACTCATATTCAAAAGATCGAAACGATAATGTCAACGTTCGATTGGTTACACAAAAACCTGTCTGCTAACAATAGGCTCTCGTGTCATCTGATTGTGAGGTATTGTACCATAATCACCTGCCCACGTGACCCAGTGACCGCATCCGAATGAGTCGATAAAATCGATACTTTCGATTCGATTCGATCACTTGTCGAACAACAGTTACATGTCGGAGAAAACAGAATGGCCGTGAACTTGAGATTTACGATAGCGGTGCGCGCGCCGAAAGGGATTCCGATTTCGGTTACAGGGAAGATCGTGTTCGAATTTCGAAGTTGGTCATTCTTATCTCTCAAAATCAAACATGTAACTATTTGATTATGTTTTTTGTTGTGACAATTATACTACCTACATAAATAAAATATTTTTTCTTTTTGATACCAGATTCACACAAACAGACAAAAATAAAAATCCAGTAAATTTTGTTTCGTAAATACCGTAACTGTATAACATTATAATTACCTATAAGCTATACTTAAGGTTAGGATAAATCAAAAAGAGTGTTGTAACATAAAATCGTTGACCCCTTGAGGCAGGTGTGTATTTTTGATTGGCATAAAATTACATGGTCATATAAAACGGTACACTTTCCGGCGTAAGCTATTAAAGAGCAATAAATTCATCACGGACAGTAACAGCTATGATCTAGGAAATCTTCTGAGGAAATATGGATAAATTATAACCTGATACAGACCGAGGTTTGTCTACGTTTTGCAAGTAATCTTACAAAGAGCAATGAAAAGTACCAATGTCAACGTTAGCTGAAATTCTGTTTTCGCACTCAGAATTTCATCTCATCATAAAATAAGAAACGCTAACGAAAATTGAACTGAACTGAATCATTAAAAGGTAATACAAATTAATAACTCATGAGACATTAATTTATTCAATAAAGAAAGAAATAAACTAACATAAAATGCACACAAGAATTTAATTTTGTAGAAATGCCTAGACTAACTGATGCAATGTTCGCTCACATTATGAATCGTCTCGGCAAAAACTGCCTTCTAGGAAAAGCAGAAAATATGACAAGTTAATATAGATTGAGTGAGTCGAGAACTCGAACGTAGTGGAAAGGGAGGAGAAATGCAGGCGCGACGAATTGTATCGTTCATTGTAAGTCAATGCTGTGGGAGGGCCGATGGTAGGTGCCTGGTGCAAAGGTCGCTGACAAACTACAGGAACCGAAATGTCATCAGGTACAACATTGGATAGTGAATGCATTACTGACAGCGACAAACTTGATAGAAACTTAGAAAGCGCAAATGAAGGGAGTCTATGCTTTTATGATGATATCAGAATTGCAAACAATATGCAAAGATTGTGCGTGTTTGTTTATTGCGACAAAATTGAAGAGATGCAAGAAATCGAAGAAGTGTTGAATATGAGATGAGGGAATGCAAATCCGTTTGAGAGTGGATAATTTGAAAGTTACTCTCGTTACGGTTTTGCACACCACGTAAGCTATAATTTTGCTGAGAACTGTGTCAACGTATTTTCGGGTTTTGAAAATAATACAATTTCTTTAAACTAACACCTCATTACAATCTAAATGCAAGCGGAAATCATGGTGTTCCGGAATCCGATGGGAATATGTAGATTTATGAAATTCTCTCGCCATTGTATTTATGAGATCCCATAAGAACAATTCGCTACCATCCTCTTTTAAAAAAGTAACTGACGATTTGTATGTTAATCTGAGAGATAATTTTATAGATACAGAATGATGTATTGACATATTAAAATTGTAGGTTAAACACTACTTAGTTCTCAACAATCGTGTTGACCCCTATCACGAACGAGTTCAGATAAAACTACAAAAACCAACTTTACACAGTATCAATGTTTATACGCACCATACAATTAGATGTAAAAAAAGATAATTAGAGTCGACCCGGATTCGAACCCGCATCGCTACAATAAGAGACAATACTTTATGGGCAGGCAAATGTTAATGGCAGTAGATGGTTCCCACGTATACGCTCCTATACGTGAGGTGATCTTGGAACTAAAAGGCCTCGATACATGAGCAATAGGAATGGATTCTTCTTCTTCTGTCGAGTGGGTATCGAGTCTATCGACCCGATGAGCCCTGGTGTCAGAGTTTTTAAACCGCCTAGTAGCACAACTATCAGGCCTCTGACATGGTTTGAGTAACGACCACTATCAAAGACAGCGACCGGGACCGACGGCTTAACGTGCCCTCCGAAGCACGAAATCTTTTTCTTTTTCGGACAATCAGGTGATTCAGCCTGCAATGTCCTAACCAAACTTAGGAAAAATTCACAAAGTGATAAATTCTCAAATATCAACTTTGTGTTTCCCCCCTGGGAATCGAACCCAGGACCTCCGGATCAGGAGTCCATGGCACTAGCCACTAGACCCCGGAGGCAGTTAGGAATGGATAAAAACGAACTACACAAGATATGAATGAATAGAAAGAAAAGTAAACACTAAGGAAGTCATAAATAATCAGAAAAACTAAGAGGTATTTTAACATAGACCTCTTACATCTTCTTCTAGATATTATTATTCTTCTTTATATAGATCTTACAATAAACAGCAGATTTCTGTGCCATGGAGGGACATAAAAGTTTCAGTGTTGCAATCGATGGAGTAATATCAACAAAATGAAAAACGTTTTTTTGCCGTAAAAAGTGCCTACACAATGAAGTTACCGTAAGGGAACCCAAGCAAACATACTATAAGAAATCTGATTTCATGTCGAATAAAGCTTAATAAAAAAATATCAGGTCAAAAAACATTTGCATTGCACGTCTGTCCATCAAACGCTCAGCATGGGAGAATATTTGGAGATGAGTTTTCAATTACACTGGTCGTGCATAGTGAAACACGAAAGATTAATAATTCGCACATTCATAATAGCTATCTATACATGTAATAAATCTCAAGAAGTGTCGTGTCTGTACATTGAATATTTTAACAAAAAAAATAATTGCAGTAGGCATTATTAACGATATAAAGATAAAAGTATTTTTTTTAAATTATGTCTGTCTGTCTGTATGTTACCACATCACGCCAAAACTACTGAACCGATTTCGATGGGACTTATTTATTTAACTGTGTGTTACATGGGTTGCAACTTAGGATACGTAAAATCACGCTACCTGACTTAGGAAAATAGGAAATTGAAATTTTGCTATTTCTTAACCGATTTTATGGAACTTTTTTTATTCGACTGAGCATTATTTAAAATCAATGTTACTATACAAATAATCAAGACTCATGACTTAGGAGGTAAGTAGGAAATTGCATTTCGGTCGTTTTTAACCGATTTGATGGAACTTTTTTTGTTTGACTGAGCATTACTTAAACTCAAAGTTACGATACAAATAATCACGCAACCTGACTTAGGTAGGTAGGCAGGAAATTGAACTGTGATCGTTTTTAACCGATCTTAAATGGACTTTTTATTTGACTGAGATTTTTTAATTACCTGGTGTCCAGCCTAGAAGAAATAATCACGCAAACCATTCTAATATTGAGTAAGTACCCCAGTTTGTATGGAAAACACGCAGTGTCGAACATACTGAAAACGCTTCTCCGCGCGTAGGAGTGGATTCTGCTATCTCGCGCGCGGAATCTTGTTTTCCATACAAAAACAAAGATCAGACAATGCGAAACCGGGCGTACGAAGTCGCGGGCACAGCTAGTAAAATATATATTTGAAGAGGTCGTGCAGGATTTCTATTGTGTTTAGCAAAAAAATGGAGTTGATATGTAATCTACTCATTTTAAATTAAAATCTAATTTGAAAGGCTGTTACAGATATTTGAGCATTAAAAATACAAAATTAATATCAGATGTCAGAAAAAACAGTCAAGTAATTAACTCATTAGCACTCACATCATGGCAGATGTAATAATTCATCAATTTCAGTAGCAAATAATTTAGATAGATAACTGTTATTATCAAGTGATATATCAATCATTCGAGCTACCTGCCTCAAACATTGAATCATTTGTCAAAACTAAATACAAATTTTAATAAAAAAAATCTTCTATCATCTAAAATGGTGTTTCGCATAATGACGAGGTCATTGACAGAGGAAATTGGATTTGTATCTGATTGATAGATCTTGTCTTTTACTTTTAATATTGGCAACATTATTATTCCCTGTCTTGGATCACCTTGGCCTTTACTGAAGATAATTTTACTTGGAATCCCTTCTTAATATGTTTCTGACTAAAATGATAATTGTTTTAGGATTGTCTTCAAATTGGCATTGAATTTCGAAAAAAAGATGAGTTTTTTGAACCATGCAATGAAAAAAATGTCAATGCAAAGAAGCAATTAAAGGTAGAGCCCGATGGTGTAGTGGATAGGGCCGCTGCCTCCTGAACAGGGAGAGGTCGTGGTTCGAATCCCACCACGTACCAATGTGTTTTTCGGTTTTCAAATTTCATATGTACTTTATTCGGCGCTTTTTCCGTGCTTCGGAAGGCACGTTATGCCGTTGGTCCCGGTAAATATCGTTTAATACCGTAGATTTTAGTCGTTAAGCCATTTCAGAGGCCAGTGCTAAGCATTGGCGGCTTGAAAACTCTGACCTAATCTAGGATTGGGTCTGGTTTCCCTTCTGGGTTGCGGAGGTCAGATGGCAGTCGCTCTATGTAAAAACCAGTACCCTCGTTCAATCCCCTAGATTAGGTAGCCGACCCCGTGAGATACGGGATAAGGCTAGGGAGATGACTTTAAAGTAGCATTTATAGGACATCTTTTCACTTTTTCCAACTCAAAAAATCTAAACTATTAGTGTCGCTACAAAACAAAACGATTTAGGAATCTGTATGCAATGCAGATCTACAAAAGCCAGTAGCTAAACTAAATCCGATTTGACCGACCGCCCGCGCCTTCGCCTCTGTAAAGTCGACGTGACAACACAAAGGTCGAGGGTGAAAGTTCAGCTGTTGGAGGAGAAAACTAAATTGTGCATTTTACTCTTGCTGCCTTTGATCATAAGAGGTTTTATTTCATCTTTTTCTTATCGTGTTAGACTGTGGGTATTCGTGTCGAAGTATGACCGGATAAACTCTGGTGTCACAGTTTTTAAGAACTCTAGTAGCATAGCATAGTCCTCTAACTTGAGCACCGATCAATATCAATGACAGTGACGATTTAAGGAATAACATGTCAATATATTATTATATAGGCCGCCTATATTGTACTGTCACGTTTGTTCCTTTTTATTTCTGTTGTACGTGTCTCTTTGTGCAATAAAGAATTTTGTATTGTATTATATTTGCTGATCAGGTGGTGATTTCGGCAGCTCGGTTGGTAAAGCGATGAGACTGTATTCTAAGGTTACAGTATCATATGCTCGAAGTGACAATTAAAAGGTCGTGGGTGAAAGTTCAGCTGTTGAAGGTGAAAACTAAATTGTGCATTTTGCATACATACATACATACATATAATCACGCCTTTATCCCTAATGGGGTAGGCAGAGCGCAACGACTCAAAAAAAAAAAAGGTCGTTCCGCCACGTCTGACAAGGTATCAAAGGTCATTTAAGATATTGCTGTAGTGACAGGTTGTCAGCCCATCGCCTAAATTACAATATACTGAAACCCTCAAGATCCCATAGCTGGTTTTTACAGCATGCTCGGGAGGAAATGCAGCTGGCACATTCTATGTTTCTCTCTTACTTCCAGTCCAGCATGGAAGAAAGTGTGAAGTGTGAAAGTGCATTTTGCTCTTGCTCTTTATGCCGTGTAGGTGGACGATCTTATGAATTCAAGTAAGGTATTGAACTTATTTGAATTTGAAGAGCGACGAGAGCAGTTCAAATTTTGTAGCAACATGAGGTAAGTATTCTAAATATGAAGAGGTTCAAATGTAGCGACATGCGATTTTCGAAAGATTTCTGAAGAGGTTGAAACATCAAACGATTTTGCTAGCTTAAGGCATATCGTTTTCAAATATTCTTGACTTGAGTATTTAATTATCATGTAAAGTGTGACGATTAAGTCATAAACGGCAACCGTTATGCAAATAAATTTGATTTTGATTTGATTTGTTATGTTAATCTTTCTAAAATTTGTCGGCAGTTACCCAGTTAATCTTCTCGTTACCGGAATTGCAGCCGTCCGATATAAATCATTATAACTTTATCTAAGGTTGTTTACGCATGTCACGGATCAATTTTGGAAACTGAATATGGGAACAAAGTATAACATTAAAATAGAGAGTAAGACATACGAGGGTCATTCAATAAATACTTAGCCTACAAAAAGAAAACGAAAATTTTGGAAAAGTGGCAATTTATTTTTCAACATAGTCTCCTTTTAGTTCTATACACTTAGCCCAGCGATGCTCCAACTTTTTTAACCCGTCCGAAAAATAGTTTTTGTCAACCTCTGTAAAATAGGCCTCCGTGGCGGCGATGACCTCCTCATTTGATCCATATCTATTCCCGGCGAGTGACTTTTTCAGATTAGGAAACAGAAAGAAGTCACAAGGGGCCAAATCTGGAGAATACGGTGGATGGGGCAGCAATTCGTAGCGTAATTCGACCAATTTGGCCATGGCAACGGCAGACGTGTGATCCGGTGCGTTGTCGTGGTGAAACAGCACGTTTTTCTTCGCCAGATGGGGTCGTTTTTTCTTTAATTCGGCGTCGAATCGGCCCAATAAATCGGCATAGTAAAGCCCTGTAATTGTTTTACCCTTCTGGAGGTAATCGATGTAGATCACACCTTGTGAATCCCAGAAAACGGTGGCCATAACTTTTCCGGCCGATTTTACAGTTTTCGCCTTCTTTGGAGCACGTTCCCCGGTCTGGATCCATTGTTTTGATTGCTCCTTGGTCTCTGGTGTGTACCAGTGGATCCAGGTTTCATCGACGGTCACAAAACGACGCAAAAACTCCGCTGGATTCCGCTTAAACAGCGCCAAACACGTCTCCGATGTGGTCTCACGGTTGCGCTTGTTTTCCGGTGTGAGTAAACGCGGCACCCATCGCGCCGACAGCTTTCTCATGCCGAGTTCCTCGTGAAGAATATGATGCACTGTTCCTTCTGAAATGCCTACAGTCTCAGCTAGCTCCCGAACCTTCAATCGGCGATCTGCCAATACGAGATCATGGATTTTTTTAATGTTTTCCTCCGTAGTAGCTGTTTTCGGTGCTCCTGGACGTGGTTCATCAAAAACCGACGTACGGCCACGTGCAAACTCGTTGAACCAATTCTTGACGGTGGCCATCGATGGAGAAGAGTCACCGTACACAGCATCCAAGCGCTCTTTGATTTCGAAGCGCGTTTTCCCTTCCAAAAATAGGAATCGAATCACCGAACGATATTGCTCTTTTTCCATTTTTGTAAAACCGATCGACACGTTCGCTTCCATAAGTTGTAAAATTAAAACAAATGAAGGGATTGGAATGAAAATTTGAAAAAAGAATTAAAAAAGAATGTGCTACACTGTGTTTAAACTCTTTTGAAACTACAGCGCCCTCTGGCGATGAGGCTCGGTACTTATTAAATGCACCTCGTACTAACACTTTTTTCATTTCAACTACCCTCTTTCAAGCCAGAACGCTGTGTTCAAATTTTCTTCAGATCATACTCCTTTTAATTTAGGCACAGTAGACCGCAATGGTCACCGCAAAACATTTGATTTGAAGTTTGCAGCCGATAGTACGTTTTTTTTACAATATTCTTCTTCTTCTGTCGAGTGGGTATCAAGTCTATCGACCCGATGAACCCTGGTGTCAGAGTTTTTAAACCGCCTAGTAGCACAGCAATCAGGCCTCTGACATGGTTTGAGTAACGACCACTATCAAAGACAGCGATCGGGACCGACGGCTTAACGTGCATTCCGAAGCACAAAAATAATTTTCTTTTTCGGACAATCAGGTGATTCAGCCTGCAATGTCCTAACCAAACTGGGGAAAAATTCACAAAGTGATCAATTCTCAAATATCAACTTTGTGTTTCCCCCCTGGGAATCGAACCCAGGACCTCCGGATCGGGAGTCCATGGCACTAGCCACTAGACCACGGAGGCAGTTAGTTTTTACAATATGGGTATCGCACTTACCAGTAATTTCGCAAGCAGTCATTTCGGTGATGAGACCCTCAAGGTCTGGGGTGATGAGCCGCTCTTCGTCCTCCGAATGCGTGTAGTCCAGCGCGTGGTAGATGACCAGAGCCAGGTTTACCACCAACTGGAACAAAGGAAGAAGATGTTAGATACAAACATACATATAATCACGCCTGTATCCCCAATAGGGTAGGCAGAGCGTAAACGACCTAAACTAAGGTGTCCCGCCATGTCTGACAAAGTTTTGAGGGTTATTTAAGATAGAATTCTAGGTATATTGCTGTAGTGACAGGTTGTCAGCCCATCGCCTAAATTACAATATACTGAAACCCTCGGATCCCTTAGCTGGATTTTACAGCATGCCCGGGAGGAAATGCAGCTGGCACATTCTATGTTTTTCTCTCGCTCCCAGACCAGCATGGAAGTGTTAGATACATACATACAAATAATCACGCCTTTATACCTAATGGGGTAGGCAGAGCGTAAACGACCTAAACAACCGTCGTTTCGCCACGTTTGACAAAGTTTTGAGGATTATTCAAGATAGATTTGTAGGTATATTGTTGTAGTGACTGGTTGTAAATCCATCGCCTAAATTGTAATATACTAAAACCCTCGGATCCCTTAGCTGGTTTTTACAGCATGCCCGGAAGAAAATGCAACTGGCACTTTCTATATTTTTCTTTCGCTCCCAATCCACCATGGAAGATGGAAAAATCTGTCTGTATGGGTGTATCAGGCGTCGAAGTTTTAATCGTCATGTAGAGAACATCCTATTTCGCACTACAAGCCGAAATCCCCCTTATCAGGCTACCATCTCTTAAGAAATTACATCAAGGCCACTACAAAAAAAAAACAATAATATCATACACCCATGAGCCGTACCTAACGCAGCGGAAGCACACAGTGTGACTATCAGTGCAGCCTCCGGAACATTGCATTGTCCAGATTACCCAACGCTACTAAGGACTATTATCTACTCTGTGGCAGAAGAGAGCAATGCAACCGCTCCCTGCAACGCTTCACTCCATTAAACTCGTGTGGAAACAAGATTAATGGGCCAGCATCAGCCAACAGATGATTCCCATAGAATAATTAAAAACGCTCGCGAATAGGTGTAAAATCGCTTACGATAAATCACTTGAAGTGATGGTAGCAATATGGAAAATGTTTAAGGTGATTAGGTTCAAACCTAACTAGGCAGATCATTTATTAAAGATAATAGTGTTCTCTGTTAAAAGTGTAGAGTTTTGTATTGATTTTTGGTTTCAAACCAACCGTCAGCATCCATCAAATACATCTCGACAAACAGCAAAAGTTAAATGGAACAACTTCGCACCTATTCGGTTAGATTTTTGTAAAAGCGCCAAAACTGATCGATGATTCTTCTGAACTAAGATTTATACTTCTTTTTCTTCTTAGCGAGTCGAACAACAACCCTATGAACCCTGGCAATCACAGTTTTCAAATCGCCTAGTAGCACAGTTTACACTAACATTGCTAAAACTTCGACGTTTCTTACAAAGATTGTAAGTATGTTTTAAATATATGTATTAGTAGGTTTTGTTAACAAAGCATGCATACATACATAAAATCACACCTTTATCCCTAATGGGGTAGACAGAGCGTAAACGACATAAACAAAGGTATTTTCCGCCCCGGCTGCAAAAGTTTTTGAGGGTTATTTAAGATATATTTGTAGGTAGGTATATTGCTGTAGTGACCGGTTGTCAACCTATCGCCTAAATTGCATTATACAGAAACTGTATATATATTATAGTTGGTTTTTACAGCATGCCCGAGAGGAAATGCAGCAGGCACATTCTATGTTTTTCTCTCGGTCCCAGTCCACCATAGAAGGACATAGCATTCTCGCTAAATGGGATTAATTAATTATATCACTGTAGAAACCACTTAGCTACTCGCCTATAAAATAATACAAAGAAGTGTTTTATTAACCAAGTAACCAGCATAATACATACATACATATAATCACGCCTTTATCCCTAATGGGGTAGGCAGAGCGTAAACGACCCAAACAAAGGTCGTTCCGCCACGTTTGACAAAGTTTTGTGGGTTATTTAAGGTAAATTTGTAAGTATGTTGCTGTAGTGACAGGTTGTCAGCCCATCGCCTAAATTACAATATACTGAAACTCTCGGATCCCTTAGCTGGTTTTTACAGCATGCCCGGGAGGAAATGCTGCTGGCACATTCTATGTTTTTCTCTCGCTTCCAGGCCAGCATGATCCAACCCAGTATTTTAAAATGGGCGTAACAATACCAGAAGCTTAAAGGCGGTTAACTTGGTGTTTTCTTTCATGATTTATTACAAGCTTTTCTTTATCCGCTAGATCTTTAAGTAAACAATATAGTGAGGGCGATTCGGTAAGAACACAACTTAGCTAAATATCAACTAAAATTATAGGCGACCCTTTTTGTTCTATCCTGATAAAAAAATAACAGATATGGTTTGGTTAGAGCAGCGGCGTGGTTCGCCTAAGGTCGTGGGTTTACCTAAATCCCTCTCGTGTGAAATTTATTTATTTTACTTCCATGCTGGACTGGGAGCGAGAGAAAAACATAGAATGTGCCAGCTGCATTTCCTCCTGGGCATGCTGTAAAACCAGCTAAGGGATCCGAGGGTTTCTGTATATTGTAATTTAGGCGATAGGCTGACAACCTGTCACTACAGCAATATATCTACAAATCTATCTTAAATAACCCTCAAAACTTTGTCAGACGTGGCGGAACGAGCGTTGTTTAGGTCGTTTACACTCTGCCTACCCCAGTAGTAATAAAGGCGTGATTATATGTATGTATGTGAAATTTATGGTTTCTATATTCACATGCTTCAAATACAGGTATGGACTTATATTAATTAAGTCGTATTGTTTGCAACGCCGAATAGCCCTCAGTGTGGTCTTTTTAGTCGACCGCTATAAATCTAGTTTATTGCAAAGCGCAGGAGTTTATTAATACACCATTCCTTTTACGGAATCACTTGAATAACGCTTTCATTTAATGTTCTCTCATTTAATTTATTATTTTAACAGACAAGAATAGGCATATCAAATTACAAACCATTTTTCCAAAATATTAATTTAAATCTAAGATGTTATATAATATAATTTTGATGAAATATATGAAATGAAGATCATCGATCGCGTAGCTGCAAAACAAAATTAAGATAATATTGAAAAGAAATTGCCAATTCAAGAAGATAAAATAAAAGCAAGAATAGATTATGAAAGTAAGTTTAGTTTAAAAATTACTGTTATTGTTGATCTAAAGTCGTCAACATACCATAGCATTGATGACTCGTCTCGGTTTGTATGTTCGACCAAGCCGGTTGCTAATTCATGGGTGTGTCTGTTTGTCACGCAAGAGTAGTCGTAGTAAAATTGGTTAGGAGTTTAACTTAATGGTCCGGAAGGATGGATGATGACAGATCGTAAGCATCGAAACTGAAGATAGATCGTCAGTTAGTAGCAGGATTATAGTTGATATTTAACTTCTGTAAAAATATATATGCTTACCTGTTCTGTTTGTTATGTTATTCTTGATTGTGTTTTTATTTTTTGTAATGTGTTTTGTGGAAATAAAGTAATTTGTATTTGTATATTTATAAAAAAAAATTATATGTAAGATGAAATTGTCTCAAGAGTTGAAAATCATTTTTCTGTGCTTCAGATTAGATCACAGCCTTGCTATGCTGACACTTCTACATGGCGGCAGAAATTCACTCAGACCACCCAGCTGAATGCACAAACTTTCCTAAGCATACAGTACATAATAAGGAACGTTACTGCCTATTTCAAAACTACCATCACTGAATGGAAGACGAATGCAAAATAATAAAATAGAATCAATCACTAGGAACTACGTATCTTTGTGGTATCTACCAACAAACATAAAATAATTAGAGTAATTATTTGAAAATGTTGTTCAGTTTCATTACACATGTTGATGACTAATATTTCTAAACGTAGGAGTGTCCGTTGCACAACAGTAGTCATAGTAACAACATGAGTGAACAAGATAATAACAGGAGATACCTCGCCTTGTAATACCGAAACTGCAAGCAATATGTAAGAGTGATGAAAGCACTGCAAAAAATAATTGCTTCTGATCTGTCTGATATAGATGTGGATTAAAGAACGTCAATGAGTTTTTATTTTCATAATGGTTTTATGTAATATGTACATGAAATGGCTGAATTATCCAATAATATTGACTATCATTCAGCGCGAAATTATGGAAAAAAAATAATTAAACCGCCACTCTTAAATTAAGATGATTTTCGCGACAAAATGCAATGATTTAATATTATTTCCTTATAGAATACTATTGAAAAAATACGAACTAATTAACCAGTTACTGTAACCCACACTTTGGAGTAACCAAAAAAAAATGCATTACAACATTATTAACGTTATTCATTTCGAGATGACAAGCGAAACCGACTTCCTGTCTAGAATAATCGTAATTACATACGGATTATTTAGTTTAAAGTCTTGTAAGGCGTAATATGGTAACTAATGGGCATGTTACAAACTACTGACCTCTTTGAACATTTCAAGTCAGTATTGCAACACCATGATGACATTTTGCATAACTGTAAAAATACGTAATTGTAGAAACCAGTAAACAGCATCATGTAGCCGATATTAGTAAGATTAAAACGAAATGTAATCGATTTTCAAGAACTAAAAGAACGCTCTTAACATAATTATGCAAATACGATAAGTCCAAAATAAAGACAGAAAAAAAAATATAACTGATTACAAGCACAAATTAATGTAGAAAAAATACTTGCATTAATATAAATGAACTACAATATAATATATATTATATTGTAATTTAGGCGATGGGCTGACAACCTGTCACTACAGCAATATACCTACGGAAACGAGTCATAACCCGACTCACAAATCTATCTTGAATAACCCTCAAAACTTTGTCAGACGTGGCGGAACGGCCTTAGTTTAGGTCGTTTACGCTCTGCCTACCCCACTAGGGATAAAGGCGTGCTTATATGTATGTATGTATGTAAATGAACTAATTGAAATCATCACAGAATAATAAATGAAAAAAAAACCTTAACGGTACAGAAATTTAATTCCCCTACAACGCTCGCTCAAAAAGCTTATATACCTACCTTAAATTATAAATTCATGTTAAATTATACCTTACGCGTAAAGAAATCCGCTAATCACTCTAGATAACGCACACAAATTACACGTGTTAGGGCTAGCAGGCGACAGTACGTTCATCGAAACGATCGACAACCCGACCCTGCCTTAGCCGCCGTTTACGGCGGTATCATACTTACTACTATACAAAATACGGAGTGAGACAGGCCTTTCTAAGCGTTTCTAAATCTTCTCGACGATATAAACATAATTTCGCAACAATCCTTGTCAATGACGATGAAAGATTAATCATCAATGACGATGACAAAAGTAGCCCGCATCAAGATACAGCTACCGAGTTACGCAGTGTTGGTCCTTACAAGTATTGAACTACAACAACATAGCCGAATATCGAGAGAGCATCTCTTATCGGCGCCATTGTTTGCAAATCACGTGCAATATGGCGCCGGTGGTTGCGTAAGCGCACGCAACGGTGCTCTAGGGGTAGACCTAAAGCAATGTTCTTATTTTAAATTTAAAAGTGTTAAGGTAGCTTTTATAAATCGAATTCTGGCAGCTTAATAATGACACCTTTACAAAACTTTTTCTGTTTATACAGAGGGAATCTACTTTTTATTTCATTTATTATTACACTTGTGTGGCATTAGCATAAGGATAAAAAAATAGATCACTCAAGATAGGTATTTTGTTGGATATACATAATTAAATAAATTCTTTATTTATAATATATCATTGGAATGCAGTCAGACACCATTGTTTCATACTTGTATACCATGCCTTACCAACATCCGATTTACTAAGTCGACCACACAATGAAAGTCCTTAAACGATTTCATCTAGAGAGGCTGTTTGTATGTAACATTGTTTAATAGCCTTCGACTTGAGGATGCACTTGAGATTTATCTTAATCGGTCAAGTATTTAGTATTGAAATTTAGAATAATTTTATTTCATCCGACAAAAAAGTGAGGTAATAAATAAATATGCATTAAAAACTGTAAAACTTAGCACAATTTTAAATTATGTTGAAAAAGCGATAGTAAAGGACGAAGAAGAAAATATAAAGATGAGTATAGAAGCCAAGTGGCGCCCCCATCAGTAAAAAAATGATAACTCATTAAAACATAATGAATTGAAAATCTGGTCGAACAGATTTGAGTAATAGTTATAAAGATAATTTAGAACCTTATGTGATTCTTAGTACGTTGAAGTAAAAATGTAGAAAAATTGGCGTTCGTGGCCGTTATTCAATTTACTACAATGAACTGTGAATCGCTAATTTATAAGGTACTATACTATATTATCTTAATTACTCTTACTTGAGTCTGTTGGGCCGGTTTATCGATTCACTGCGTTTTTAGTGAATTATGTTTTTTTTTGCTGATGGGGGCGCCACTTAAGTCCTATCGCAACCTTAAGGAAAAAAGTTACGTTCTCCCAGCCTTACCCAGAGCAATTAAGCATCCGGATATGGAGAATTTATGATCAGCTATGAATAGCAACGCTATGTAATTTCTTGTCGAAGCAGTAACAGCAACAAATACACTGGTGAAGTAGGCAAAAACTTCTTCTTGTTTAGATACAAACCAGTTGCAAATAGTAGAGCTTGTGTTACTTGGTATCGGTACAGTCCCAGATAAATAGCACAATTTAAAGAAGAAAGAATTTCCTGGTAGAAGTTGTTCAGTGTTTTTGACTGAGCAACTCCTATCAGTTTTCGGGACGCTATCCCTTACCCGCGATATATATTAATAATGATAATATGATAGAAACAAAACAAAAATACACTTTTGAAAAAATCGAAGTATAGCTAACTAACCTTTTAATCCAATCTTTGGCTAAACGGAAATGTATGCCAGTAAAAAAAATTAAGTACAAATTTAAATCAAATATAGTTTACTTTATATTTATTACTTCCATGCTGGACTGGGAGAGATAGAAAAACATAGAATGATCCAGCTGCCCTTCCTCCCGGGCATGCTGTAGAAGACAGCAAAAGGGGCTCGAGGGTTACAGTGTATTGTAATTTAGGCGATGGGCTGACAACCTATCACTATGGCAATACACATTACAATCTAAAATTACCCTCAATTATTGTCAGACGCGGCGAAAGCGCCTTTTACGAGGCGTTTAACGCTCTGCCTACCCCGTAAGGAATAAAGGCGTGATTTTATGTATGTATGTATGTAGTTTGATCTAAGAGTGCAAAAAAATTCATTGCTGTACTGTCCGATTCTATAATGCGCGACATTTAAAGAAATTATAAAAACATAGATTCGACAAGTTTGAAAGACGTTGTAGTATACTCAACGAAGGTAAGTACTGTATAAAATATCAATCAACTACCGGTGGGAGGGCTTATAGCTGATGTAATACATAATTATGCCTTTGATGCAGAAGCTCGTTAGCATTATTGAATAGAGCTTTTTATGTCACAGGGAATTTCAGTTCTTGTCTTATTTCCAGTTAGGATGTGATAATATAGAATACACTTTTATGGGCTTCTTAGTTGTACCAACTGTAAGCAAATTATGGACTGAATTTTATTATTTATGTTGAACCAGCAATTTTTCAGGCTTGTCGTAATTTTTGAACACTTGAAATCTCTACTAAAAGAGTAAGAGGAGAATGTCTACCTTAGATGTCCACTATTAAAAACAACGAAAAATCTATTCGTTGATAGCTAGTTTAATATCAATAAAATGATCAAATAGTTAGTAGGTCCTTCGATATTTAGAACGTATGTTGTTCACTTATTTTAAAGGAAAGATGGAATTGATTTAAAAAATGTCCCAGAAGTCACATACCAAACCACAGACATAGTACTAAACCCTAGATTACTCATACACCATGCCCGCTATTACTTACAAATCAACGTATTATCATTTGATAAGCAATAGATAATAGTGCATGTAGTTACAATGACAGCACCGCTACATAGTTCGGCGTTCATGTAGCATCAAAGGCGTAATGCTTCATCAGACACGCCTTTGTCAGCTGAGTACTTGAAAACTATTGTGACTTGTATCCATTGGTACACGATAATTGTTTAGCATATTCGTAATTGTTAAATTTTGGGCCCTATATTTTTGGGGATATGTCAGCCTTAAATTAAAGTCCCACTAATACTGACAATACGAATAACATACATCATAATAGTCAAAGAAAATCTAATTGTGTTTAAGAAGATTGGTTAGAGAAAAGCGATATTTCCGTCTGTGTAGCTTTAAAAGATTTTTGATAAGCAGCAATCATGACCTTATTACTTATTTCTTCTGGGCTCTCATCTAAGACCATTATTATTTTAAATATTCATAGCTTGACGTAAATGGTATCGAGATCATTAAAATTGTACCGATGTACTCCAGCAAAATAGACTATATAGTAGAACATTTCAATGGAAACGAGTAGACAGCTAGTGACACAGTTGAACACGCTCGCGAGTTGAGTGACACAGTGATTCAGCGTTATCTCTTAGACAATTGAATGGAATTAGCATATATCTCGTTTACTTGGACCGTAGTAGGCAAATACTGTGTCGACAAGTGCACTTAGTGATTTGATTCCAGTTCTGATAGTAGATAAAGTATCTACAGTAGATACTGTAGCACCTAATAAAGCTGACATAAACGCGGTCTAATATCTGTTAAGACATATGAAATCTATTTAAAATCACAAATGATACATTATCCGAATTCCAAAGAAAGCAATAAAACGTGAAAGAAAGCTTTGATCTAAAATTATGCAAATAAAACATTGAACTTTCTCTATTACACTGCAAACAATAACTCCAATCTTACATAAACAAAAACGCGAAGAAATCACAAAGCGGATTGGTCGAAATTGTACCAGAGCACCATGAACACAAAAGTTCAATAGCGATAGAAATTACCATAAATTCATAGACATCGCAACTATGATTGGGAGTTATGTCTGTCCGTGCGTCGTCCGGCGCCCCCAATAATCTTATTGCAAAGGAAATAGCCTGGGATATCGATTATAAACAGCTAAATCGATTTATTTTAATACTCTACTTTGATTTGCGTACTGTGATTGAGGGAGGGTAATCGAGTATTAATAGTATTGAAGTAACGGTCACGCTCTTGCATTACAAAGTTCGCTTTAGTTTTTGTAACATTTTTATTTTACGATTTAGTGCTGTTAATAACAGAAGCTTCATATTATACAAACGGAAATAATTTTTGAATAATACCAACATTACATGAGAATTAGTAATTACGATTCAATCAAAGATGCAAATTATAGTATTTTTGAAACCTTCTTGAACCAAAAATATATTCAACAGATATATTAAGCAGTTAATAATAATAATGAAAAATATACTTCCATGCTGGACTGGGAGTGATAGAAAAACATAGAATGTGCCAGCTGCATCTCTCCCCGGGCATGCTGTAAAAACCAGCTAAGGTATTCGAGGTTTTGAGTGTATTGCAATTTAGGCGATGGGTTGACAACCTGTCACTACTGCAATATACGTAATCAATCACCTTTAATAACCCTCAAAACTTGTCAGACGTGGCGGAACGGCCATTGTTTAAGTCGTATTTGCTCTGCCTACCCCATTAGGGATAAAGACGTGATTTTATGTGTGTATGTAAAAATATTAAACTGCAACTGACACCTTAATACCAACGAGTACAACAGTAGCAACAAAATCAATAGCCAATACAGCTAAAGATAACCACATAACCACAGACTTCACTAAATTTTATGAATTGGCAGCAGCGCCCGCGCAGACCACAAGATTCAATTGTACATTCCGATGACCCGGTGATAACCCTACTCTCTAGTACCCTAGGTTCTAGGTTCAATCGGTCATAGGACTAGGGCCGACTAACCCATATAAGGTGATGGGAGAAAGTCCATGGGAACAACAGGTTGTAAGTCAGAACAAAATCGAAAACAGATTGGGCTTTTGAAATATAAGTCTTGAATTGTACATACATATAATCACGCCATTATTCCTAATGGGGTAGGCAGAGCGTAAACGACCTAGACAAAGGTCGTTCCGCCACGTCTGACAAAGTTTTGTGGGTAATTCAGGACTGTCTGACAAAGTTTTGTGGGTAATTCAGGACTAGCTGTGCCCGCGACTTCGTACGCGTGGTAGTTATGATTTTAAATAGCGCTGTATATATTTTTTTTAAATTTTACATAATGCATCTAGTGGTCAGTGGCGGACCTATCAAATTTATAAATGCCTCAACGTTTCGTAAACTATAAGTTTAGCACTTATAGTATAGTTTTTGATTAGGTTTTCATGGTTTTTACTGTAAATACATTAAAAAGATCTCTATACCGTGTATTTACAGATGTCGCTGTACGATTTGGCGATATTTTTAGATCGCGGTGGTGAAATTTTTCGTAGGAACACAAATACTTCTGTTAACTTTTGAGTTTTTATGATGAACGTTGGAAAGCCATGGACTTTTCCGATCCCACGGGGTCTCAGATCACTCAGCCGCGGTTTTATTATCGGCGGGTTGGCGATCCCCTCGCTCGATTTAATTTCATTATTGAGCCAATTCGTAGTAGCACGAAAGTCTATACGCGACTTTTCCTATCATGAGGGAACAGAATGGGACAACAACTTAAGAAGGAACAGATCACTCCGTTCTTTACGTTTATGGCGCCAAAGGCGGTCAGGGTCGGGTTGTCCATCGTCTCGATGAGCGTTTTAATCTCTTTACTCTTATTTATTTGTGCCATTACGAATCGCGTTAGCTAAGCCTAACACGTGTATATCACGATACTTGTGTGCGTAATGAGACATACTGTATTCTAATGAGATAAAAAAAAACAGGATTAAATTTTCTGTCTACTCCCTACGTCAGGTGGCGTGGTTTTTGACGTATATCTATAAAGTTTTAGGTGAGGTAACATTCAGCCGAATAAAAAAAAACAAATCGAGTAAGAAACAATCAAAATTTAATTTCCTATCTACCCTCAACTCAGGTGGCGTGATTATTTGTATCCTTTGTTTTTTCCTAGATAACAATCAGTCGAATAAAAAGAGTTTAGTCAAAATCGGTTAAAAACAGCCAAATTCGAAGTTCCTGCCTACCCTCTAAGTGAGGTGGCGTGATTTTAGGTATCCTAAGTTGCAACCCGGATAACACTGAGTTGAATAAAAAAAAAAACAATGTACAGACACAACCCTTTTAGAGATATAGATAGATTTGTAGGTATATTGCTGTAGTGACAGGTTGTCAACCCATCGCCTAAATTGTAATATACAGAAACCCTCGGATCCCTTAGCTGGTTTTTACAGCATGCCCGGGTGGAATTGCAGCTGGCACATTCTATGTTTATTCTCTCGCTCCCAGTACAGCACGGAAACTGAGCTGAAATAACTATTAAGATGTAAAATTAAAACCCGAAACCTCAAATATTGTAGGAATATCCTGGACTGATTACTTTCAATAATGATTTGAAATAATTCGATCAATCTCAATGAATCTCCCGATAGTAACAACAATGACCTAAAGCCACCTATAATGTTGTTTGTATCAATGAAAGGTCGTGAAAACTTCCTCCACACGACACACGGAAGGAAGGAAACCCCGACACAAGTCGTATAGAGGTGAGCAAAAACTGATACCCAACAACAACGCAACAAGGTTACTCAACTATATGCTCCTATAACATTCTCAGAGAAGCAAAAGATTGATTACTGCAAAAATAAGGTATATATGAGAATAAATATAGTCTTTGTTATTAAATGACGGCTGTATTATAGTTTACAATGCACGCCCAGTAATTTATTCTGGAATATATTTAATGTACAACTTAAATCATTACGTTTTCCCTAGTTAAAAGATTAACTTCTGACACATTTATCTCCTCTTAATTAAGTATTGGCGAGTTACAACGACTAAATGAGTATGAAATATCAAAATGGTTAAAATCTTATTTCATAATTGTCCTAAAAAGCAACAAGAAAAGTTACTATCTGGCTACTTGCAACGCTTATCCCGGCTGCCCCAAATGGGAATGTGCTCTGTTGCGTGGTTCGCAACTCCTTGCGCAGGCGCCACCCACTGGGCCAAACGGCTGCCATCACACAGCGGCCGCTGTTAATTAATTTGATTTGTCGCCTGTCCGAGCGACGATTGCGGCCGCGGAACATCATTTATAGGATGATACGAGTATAGCAAGTACTTTTTATGGGTAGTGTTACATTCATTCAACCATTGGGTCAAAATGGTAGAATGTAACACAAAAGAATGTGACGGAAACTTTTAATGAAGTTCAGCAGGTAAACGAGGTAAAGGAAAAAATATGTTACAAGCTTCAATACAAAATTTAATGTATGAATGTAAAATTCAAAGCACTACATTCCATATAATAAAGCTCAAAATAATAATTGATTAATCGCTTCGATATTAACTTCCACCATAATTTGTATTACTCAGAAGTTCCAGATAAAGCGATTCCAGTCAGTAATATAAATATCTGATCAACTCAGTATTCTACAAAGCGTGATAAAAAGTACCAAGAGAATAAAACATCCTTTATATTGGCACAGATGTCCCAACCAATTTAATTGAGTTGCCCTGTACACATTCGTATAGATACATTCAATTACATGCCACAAAATTGCCGTTGTGTTTACCACCGCGATAATTGGATAGTCAACAAAATGGGTTCCATAGAATTTGCTGAGTAGACATTTCATTTATTTTATGTCAAGAAGAGATAAGGTAGATGCGTGAACAGCAATTTATGAAACTGTTATGTGTCCAGAGCGTTTAGTGAAGTTCTTTTCCACTAGTATACATGTACACTTTTAAAGATACATACACAGTTTTTTTTTAACGATCAGGTTAAGAATTTACTATTTTGCGGTATGTCGTCAACATACAGCGGTTTTTCTCTTGATCGTGTAGGTGTCCGACCATGAATGGCAACAAAAGGCTTCAATTCTCACGTCAACGTCTAGTCATCGTCACTCAAACGATACATTTCACTTGTATGAGTTGTATGACCCAACACACGTAACATCCTCATTAAGAAAGCCATCAGCTACTGTGACTTTTCGCACGTCGTAAGTCACCTTGTCACTTGCAAACCCACTTACAATAATTACAACTTTACATGTAAATGAAGAATCTTTGTTATGCAGATACGACATAAGACTTTCAGACTAATTTGCAAGTCTGTCCATTGTCAAGGAAACGGAAGATAAATTTTCTGAAGTTTTTTTTTTTTTTGCAAAGGATGTGAAGTAACATTTGCTGAAATGTGCTAATTAAGTTGTCATTTCAAGTTCTTATTTGCATTTTCGATTTGCGGTTTGTACTTGTCAATAATCATGATCAAGAAAGTTGTTTACCGTAATTACATCTTTCTTTTTTCTTTATACAAATATAATCAAAACCAGCGAGCGCTCACGATCATTAATTTTAATACGTTCTTTACCTTTTAATCCTATTACTTTCAGATCTCTTATACCTTTTAGTATATCATCAAAATAATGTTTTTACATGGTTTTACTTTAGAACTTTTAACAAAATGTAAATACATTTATAAACAAACCATTACACGGTCTTACGCATAATACCAAGCTTCCTCACACATCTCATCGCCGTCGTCCAAAGGGCCCGACTCATTATCATATAAGTAGTCGTGTGTACCGTCTTCAGTAGCTTCCATACCTTCAGACGCATCTGCTGAATATTCAAACGGGTATAACTCAGCTCTGACGCGCGGCTAATGTTTTATACAGAGGAGTCTGAGTCAATACCAACTTGGTAACCAGCCTGGTTTGGAACAGGAGCAAATGGATGAGAGTCATGTCGACGTGAAAATACGCGCGCGGTTGACGCCAAACTGTTAAATGTGTAGACAATCATGGTACAACATAACATTTGGCCATTTTTTTTCCACGCGCTTCTTAATGTAGTCAAAGCTGCAATCAATAATGCCTCTTTTATTTCAACATAATGAATGATTCTTCCATGCTGGCCTGAAAGCGAGAGAAAAACATGACACAGAATGTCTAGCACATTCTGCATTTCCTCCTGGGCATCCTGTAAAAACCAGCTAAGGAATCCGAACGCTTCAGTATATTGTAATTTAGGCGATGGGCTGACCACCTGTCACTACAGCAATATCACAAGCAAGCAATATTACAAGTCTGTCTAAATAACCCTCAAAACTTTGTCAGGAGCGGCGGAACGACCTTTGTTTAGGTCATTTACAATCTGCCTACCCCATTAGGGATAAAAGCGTGAATATATGTAATAATGATCCCATCAAATCACCCAAACCAAAATAAGTTCCTCATCTTCCGATTTTTATATCACTAGGCAAACAATGTCATAACTCCTATTACAGTTGTCTACCTTACAATTTCTAAGAAAAATGACCATATTAAACGTCGTCTTTGTTGCTTTGTTTGCGCGGGACAGTTCTTAACAAGCTGTTGCATAATGTAACAAGAATAGCAGACAGCGCCATCTAGAGTGCGACACTGATTTAAATGAACGTGAGGTAAGAAGGAACTAACACCGCCAGCATGGTCGGTAACGCTATTTTTGACAGCTCTCCTTAAACCTTTCCTACTGCCGCCTTACTTCTTACTGCCTCCGTAGTATAGTGGTTTGAGCCATGGGCTCCCGCTCAGGAGATCCTGGTTTCGATTCGGATACACAAAGTTGATATTATGTTAGGGCATTGCTTTCGAGCACGTTAAGCCGTCGGTCCCGGTCGTTATCTCTCATAGTGCTCGTTACAGAAACCACGTCAGTATCCTATAAGTTGTAGGTGGTGTTAGGCACCAGAGTTTATCGGGTCAATCAAATCGAAACCCAGACGACAGAAGACCATATTTGACAGTTTTATTTACACGCAGCGCCCTCACTCACGTTCATTTTAACCCTTGACGTGCTGTTGCAGTAGAAAGTGCTATGAGAACAAATGACGGGAGAATAGGAGACGCAGGCGCAGGTGAGGAAACGCTTCCGCATGCAAATTTTAAGTGGAAGTGAATTCTTAAGCCATTGTCCAATAAATCAGCTGCTCTTACAAAAGATAGTAAGAATGATATGGACATAAATTTATGTATGAGATAAAAATGAAATCAAAACAATTTTATGTGCTTGCAATATTTTGCTTAAAATAACGGAAGCGTGAGAAACATATTTAGAGGCATGGAGTTCAAAAGACTAAGTAACATTTACAGTTTCAAAACAAATTACCTAAAAGCAAAATGCTTTTTTACTGCCAGTTGCAGACATGAAATTGCCCCTGCACTTTCCAGTCTGTTTCCCAAAGACCGCTGGTTCTAAGAAGACGGACGGCTCCTTTGTGCCAAGACATAACTGATGTGATGCGTTTGAAAAGGATTAGATTATGCAACATGACAACACCTGATATAAACCGACAACAATTGGCGTACTCTACATAATGTGCACATAACACTCCTCACCTCACTTAGCCCTTTTGCTGTCTACAAGTGACAAATATTTGAACTACTTTTTTTTTAGGTTGACGGATTACTCATCCATTTAAAAGAAAATACATAACATTCACGAAATATTACACAACACATTGTATGTTCTTATAGGACTGCAAAAGTGTCTTCTTTGGAGGGTTATATTATGTCATACAGCATTAAACTAGGATCGATTTTGCTTCAACAATTTGAGTGACCCAAGGAAACAAATTTGGCCCATTTCTTTTCCTCGTTGCTGAAAGCGTTCTTAGTCACCACTGCATTCTAGGCTTAGATAATTTTAATACAGTCTGGTTGTCTCAAACCGCCATTTCCTAGAATCCAGCTCTGGGAACGCCAGCTCTTTGTGCTGGCTGCGCCGGCGCAGATAAGCGTGCGTGCGACTACTCGCGGATGTGAAACGCATTCGGGATGTTACATAAGGATCCGTTACAACAAATTCGCATGTCGCGACCCGTTGTGCTAAGTACGTACTTTGGAAGACAAGCGTATTCCATTTGTAAATTATTGAGTCACTGGAGTTTAAAAGCTCTTTCTTCTTTCAAATGCTTAGATCAAATATAGTTAAAGATACACAAACGCCGCTTGAAAAGGCAAGGCAAGTCATATGCCTTGTTTTTATGTCATTCACTATTTGACAAATCCAACTTTATTTTATAAGCAGTAAGGTCCATATTGAAGTTTTAAATAAACTACTTTATGACCTTTTTGCACATAGTCGACGTGGTGCCACGATTTGAGTTTGATTCTGTTCAAATGTTATGGCTTCTACACACAAGCCATTAAACAAGTATCAAGTGGTAAGCTCTTTACAAATTTGGTTGCAAATTTTGTCAGGAGAAAAGAAATTCGCTTGGTAGCGGTTTTTGTTCACAGTGTCAAACAGTTGTAAAGTTTTTTCAGTTATCAGAATTAGTGTATCGCAATCGATTAAAAACTAAACGCTGAAGAGCTAAATACACAAAGTAAATTGCTGCTAATTGCGTAAAGAATGCCATCAAATTAAAAACAAACAATTTAGCTGTAACTGAACCATTAATTAAATAAAAAGACGCTAACAGCAGCCAGATCAGGTCAATGTCACATAATTCGGTCAAATTCAATTTAAAAGATCGGCTGCTATAGCATCTTGTAGGCCCGTAATTATAAACAGTACTCGAGACTGACAGCTAGTTTGAGTTCGTAGCAGAAACGTCGTTTCAGTAAAATGTAGCCTGTCAAATCCATGCCCAATATTGCTCTCAATCTCGAGATTGCTTTATTAATACGAGCCTTAGTGTAGAAGACTTTAAAGAACATAATTTGTAGTAAATATGAAATGCTGTTTTAGACCTAATCGTAAGAAATTGATGGGAATCATAACCTTCATGTGGAACATTTTAACTTTTATAGTGACGAAACCAGAAGCAGATAAAAGAAAGTTATGAATAAGATAATGTTCTACTCATAGTCAAAGTCGAAGATATAGAAACAATATCCGGAACACCAAAAGATGAAGATAAAATTTGCACAAGCAAATTGATGACCCATTTAATAAAAATTAAAGTGAAAACATGCTGGCCTGGAAGCGAAAGAAGAACATAGAATGTGCCAGCTGCATTTCCTCCCGGGCATGCTGTAAAAACAAGCTAAGGGATCCGAGGGTTTCTGTATATTGCAATTTAGGCGATGGGCTGACAACTTGTCACTACAGCAATATACCTACAAATCTATCATAAATAACCCGCAAAACTTTTTCAGACGTGTCGGAACGACCTTTGTTAGGTCGTTTACGCTCTGGCTGCCCCATTAGGGATAAAGGCGTGGTTATATGTACGTATGAATTTAAAGTGAAAACAGTTTCATTTCAGCTTCAACTGGAAGACAGTGTGTCTTGTTAACAAGATTCCATTCACCATCAACATGATTCTCTTGAAGACATGAATTCAATTATTTCGCTTGTCACATTGTATGTCCCGAGGGTTGGCGAGTTGAGACTTGACGAGTGATATGAGAATACAGTACGGCGCGGTTCTCAATGAACGTGGGCAAGGGAGCTGTAATTTAAGGTGTTACCCAACGGCAGATCATCATCTCCCTAGTCTTATCCCGTATCTCAAGGGGTCGGCTACCTAAATCTAGGCGATTGAACGAGGGTACTGGTTTTTACACAGAGCGACTGCCATCTGACCTCCGCTACCCAGAAGGGAAACCAGGCCCAATCCTAGATTGGGTCAGAGTTTTCAAGCTGCTAATGTTTAGCACTGGCCTCTGATATGGCTTAACGACTAATATCTACGGTGTAAAACGATATTAACCGGGACCAACGGCTCAACGTGCCTTCCGAAGCTCGGAAAAAGCTCCGAATAAACGTACATATGAAATTCGAAAACCAAACAACACATTGGTACGTGGTGGGATTCGAACCACTACCTACCTCCCGCTCAGGAGGCAGCGGCGATATCCATTACACCATCGGGCTCTGTCCCAACAGCGGTTAAGCAGGTAGATTTCAAGATATGCAAGCATCGCCTGCACTGACTGAATTCAAATCAGCACGCGCTACGACGCGGCGGTTACGTCCGTGGCCGCGTCAAAAATGAGTAAAAATGCACAAAACAGCTAATTCTATAAAAACTACAAGTCGGATAAAAAAAAGCTATGTTGCGCTATTAGATAATCATACACGAGTATATGCGCTATAAAAACGCCTAAACGATCAACACGACAAGAAGAAGAAGATAATCATACGGATATATTCCCGAAGAAACCGTGAAAGCGCTCTTAATAGTTTAGAAGGAATATCAAATTTACTGATAAAAACAGCTTTACTTCCAGATTTGTTTAGCATACCCATTCATAAATAGAATATTTTTAAATGTTGCAATTGCAGGCTATGAACTAATTTCATTGATGTATATTTTTTTTAGAATTTTTAAATGATTCGTTTAGGAGAAATAAGCTCTTAATAATAACCATTTGCCGTTAGGAATCACATAAACTAACATAAAAATACTTTATTGCACGTAATAATACAACATAAAACACAACAGATAACAGCAAAAGACAAGTAGAACATAGGCGGCTTTATGGCTAAGGTAGGAATTTTCTTCCAGGCAACCTTTGGGTGAAAGAAAAAAGTGTAGCGGTAAGCGGGACAGTGCAAACCTAGTCAAATAGGTATCCTAATACATTACATACATACATACATATATTCACGCCTGTATCCCTAATGGGGTAGGCAGAGCGTAAACGACCTAAACAAAGGTGTCCCGCCACGTCTGACAAAGTTTTGAGGGTTATTTAAGATATAATTCTAGGTATATTGCTGTAGTGACAGGTTGTCAGCCCATCGCCTAAATTACAATATACTGAAACCCTTTGGATCCCTTAGCTGGATTTTACAGCACGCCCGGGAGGAAATGCAGCTGGCACATTCTATGTTTTTCTCTCGCTCCCAGACCAGCATGGAAGTCCTAATACATTACATATAATACATAAACTAAGTACAAGCTACTACATAGATATTTGTAAAATAAAATTAATACATAATATATGATAAACTAATACATAAACTAAAGAAAGATAGGATAATATCAAATATCGAAGATAGAATCACCTTAAGGGGAACTGCCAAATCTCAAGATGGCAGCGTAGTACCTGTTTTCACTGTGTTCATTTAAAGCGTAGTCGTACTGTGTGGCCCGTTACGTCATAGAGAAATTGCTGGGACCTGCCACATGCCAGATTGTCTGCAAACTTGATGAAAATCAGATGGGTATAGTTTGTAGTTAGTGGCTAAGACTTTGATAGGTACGTAGGTAGACCCAACTATACTGTTTCCATTTATGAGTAAATCAATCTGCTTTTCTCTTCGTCAATGCTGGACTGGGAGCGAGAGAAATGCATAGAATAAGCTAGCTGCATTTCCTCCCAGGCATGCTGTAAAAACCAGCTAAGGGATCCGAGGGTTTCAGTATATTGTAATTTAGGCGATGGGCTGACAACCTGTCACTAAAGTAATATACCTACAAATCTATCTTAAATATACTTCAAAATTTTGTCAGACGTGGCGGAACGTTTAGGTCGTCAACCCCATTAGGGATAAAGGCGTGACTATATGTATGTATTTTCTCTATAGGTACTTACGAATTATTTCTAGTAGTATCAAATTAAATAAGTAGTATGAATTTAATGTAATACCCACGAGAAATATCAGCGAGCATTGACCTTTGCAGAGTTCGTGATCTGATACAAAAAATAACAAAGCAAATAGTAACAAAAACTGTAGAGATATATATCATCGAAATGTTTGACTGTTAACTTTGACCGTTACTTTTTTACTGAACTAACAAAATTCAAATATCGATTATCATTATTTTTTTAGCTATACTTTTACAAAAATCTAATTAGAACTTAATACCGACGATTAACAAGTTTTCTAGTCCGCTTTTTCACATACATCAGAAAGAAACAAACAAAACTCTCTTCTTTAGTGCGATGTTTGCATCAAAACGTAAAAGTAACAGTTTAATAATATTAAACACAATAGAGTAAAAATTATCCCACGAAAGCAAACAAAAATAAATTAAGTTCTTTACTTCCGTCAACACCTTTCATATCAAGAAAGGGCATTATAATTAAAATAAGTTATAAAATATGATCCGAAGTGAAACCGTTGCGTAATCTTTCACAACAATACATTTGAAATTACACTCAACTACATGTTTTACTGTACTTCTGTAAAAAGAAACCTTATTACAACGCCATAGAGACTTCGAAGTATAGCTTCACCTGTAATTTTACCCAACAATGTTTTAATTATAAAAATATATTGAGTTTCCCACGGAGAATTTGAGCAAAGGAATTGCGCAATAAGATGGAAAATGTGAATGAGAAATAAAGTATTAAGCTCATTCATTTATTTACCAAATACAAATTCAAATATATTTATTACCTATATTTACAAACAAGAACGTGTGTGTAACTAACACACATTCACAAACATTTAAAACAAAAACAAACAATATTAGTACATTTCCAAATATACAATACACATAAGAAATACCTATTATTAAATAAAAGTGGATAAATGGCGTGGGCACAGCGCATTGCTGATTTTCAGCCCAACCAAATTATTTTGTGATTTTAACTTCATAAAGCTACATTTAAACGCTTAAGCGCTTACTAGGGTACTCATAGTTGCTGCAGTAACTCAGCTGTTAGAGCAATCTAACAGTCTTCTACGTATGAAGATTCGAGCTAACACTGAATTTCTGATTTCCTATTTATCATAGTAACCTTACAATAAGAAGATGTGATTTCACTCGTAATTTTATTTTAATTTCCGTAAAATCATACTTAACACCATTAGCTTTCTCTATTAACAACTCACTTAAGCTTATGCTCAAGCGAGACTTAAGTCTTAAACCTAAATTAACCGACACGTCTAAAACCTAAATAACATACATACGTATACGCACGCCTTTATCCCAAATGGGATAGGCAGAGAGTTAACGACCTAAAAAAAAAGTCGTTCCGCCACGTCTGACAAGGTTTTGAGGGTTATTTAAAATAGATTTGTAGGTATATTGCTGTACTGACAGTTCCTCAGCCCATCTCCTACATTGCAACATACTAAAACCCTCGGATCTTGTGGCTGATTTTTACAGCATACCCGGGAGCTTGTTTTTCTCTCGTTCCCAGTCCAGCATGGAAGAACCTAAATAACACTTGTCTATAATGTGTAGGTACTGCAAAAACATTTCTAGTTTTCTAATTATTCATACGTACGATATGTCCATGCTGGAGTGGGAGCGAGAGAAAAACATAGAATGTGCCAGCTGAACTTCGACCCGGGCCTGCTGTAAACACCAACTAAGGGATCTGAGGGTTTCTGTATACTGCAATTTAGGCGATGGGCTGACAACCTGTCACTACAGAAATATACGTACAAATCGATCTTAAATAACCCTCAAAACTTTGTCAAACGTGGCGGAACGAACTTTATTTAGGTTTTGCGCTCTGCCTAAACCATTAGGGATAAAGGCATGATCATATGTATGTACGATACGTTCCCTACGGAACAGGTAGAGTTATAGTTTTTCATAATAATAAGTTTTTTTTGTTGAGGTTAGAAAATGTGTGATAGATAAAATTAAAGTTTTTTTTTCGGGTTTTACTTTTAATACAATATTTTTCTAATAAATACAAACCAAATAAGGAATGCGGAAACATTAACGAAATTGCCCTCAATAAATCACCTAAATACGATTATGCAACAGCAACCTTACGGCTTTGTCATCAATCACAAATAATAAACAAAAATCAACCTTATAGCGACGCTTTATGCAAATAAAGGTTTTATTATAGCTCTATTGTATCAATGTGACGTAAGAACAAAGACACAGCAGGAGTTCTAAGCCTTGTATTTAAGAAGCGATCTCAAACTTGAAACCAATATTAAGTATCTTCTTGAACGTTTCAATTTCTCGCGTTCCCAGGACAAACCATGTCGTCCTATTGTTCAAACACTACTGTCTATTCCTCAGCACCACACAAATTTTTACTCTTATTCTTTCACTGTCAATGCGGCCAGATTATGGAATTAGTTGCCGCACACGGTCCGTGACAGTCCTTCTGTCGCTGTCTTTAAGAAGAGAGTAAAACAGCATTACCTTTCACTTTCCGTATAATATACATACATACATATAGGCACGCCTTTATCCCTAATGGGGTAGGCAGAGCGTAAACTATCTAAATAAGGGTCGTTCCGCCACGTCTGACAACGTTTAGAGGGTTATTTAAAATAGATTTGTAGGTACATTGCTGTAGTAACAGGTTGTCAACATTGGGTAAGTTCGTAGCGCCTAGTAGCTATTTTTATGCGTAGTAGATATTCTCGTAGCACTTCGCGTACGGGTTTATTTACGGAGGGAGATATTTAGGATATTTTTAGATGTTTCGCAAGGTTTTGGGTAACTGTAGCAAAAAAGTTTCAATTCAAGGTTTGCGTTCATGTTAGTAAGTTAGTACTAATGCAGGAAGAAACCAACAAACAATAAGTACATACATACATATAATCATGCCTTTATCCCTAATGGGGTAGGCAGAGCGTAAACGACCCAAACAAAGTCTGTTCCGCCACGTCTGACATAGTTTTGAGGGCTATTCAAGACAGATATGCAGGAATATTGCTGTAGTGACAGGTTGACAGCCCATAGCCCGAACCGCAATATACTGAAACGTCAGATCCTTTAGCTGGCTTTTACAGCATACCCGGGAGGAAATGCAGCTGGCACATTCTATGTTTTTCTCTTGCGCCCAGGCCAGCATGGAAGAAAACAATAAGTTACATTATAAAATAGAGAAAACCTATGCTGAACAACGTTCCAAATCAAGAAAGCTAACACATTATTAAACAACCATGTAACCAT
Source organism: Scrobipalpa costella (assembly GCA_949820665.1). Taxonomy (NCBI): domain Eukaryota; kingdom Metazoa; phylum Arthropoda; class Insecta; order Lepidoptera; family Gelechiidae; genus Scrobipalpa; species Scrobipalpa costella. The sequence continues at coordinate 18,878,220 of OX463303.1, forward strand.
ATTAACAACCAATTAAATAACTATGTAGCAATATTAACAACGAATATGTCTAACACAGATTTCCTTACAAGACGACAAAGCTTTTAATGAACGTGAGTGGGGGCGCTGCGTTGTATGGAAAGTTATATATTTTTTTTAACGAGTGGGTTTTCAAAACGAAAGATCCGATGAACCCTGGTGTTGAGTTTAATATTCTGACATGGTTTGGGTAACGACCGCTAACAAAGACAGCGAACGACACCGAAGGCTTTATGAGCCCTCCGAAACACGGAATCTTTCACAGACATTCAGATATAAGGTGATTTAGTTTGTATTGTCCTAACCAAACTTGGAAAATCTCACAAAATGACAGATTGATAAATATCAACTTCGTGTTTTCCCCGCAAAAAGAAAATCGAAAATTCGTTCAGGAAATGAAAAATATTGGCTTTTCCAAACAAATAATCTAATCGAGGTTGATAATTTTGTATGGGAAAGTAAAAAAAAAAATCCTGGAAGACTATTGAAAGTTGTTCATTAGCTGTCCCATACACCCGGAATATGCCAGCGCCTCGTTCACGTTCATATAAAGCGTTGTCTAGCTGTAACCATCCATAAAGATGGCGCCCACACTACATGTTGGTAGGAAGGACCTGTCAAATTATTTGCACATGTTATTGGTGTAAAGGTGGCGAAAGTGGACTCTCGCTTTCTAGCCCAAAATGTGAAGTGGTCTGCAGACTACTGCTTCAGGTACTGATTCTACTAAGCATGCGTAAACTCAACGAAATGAGCAAGTTTTTTTTTACAAACACAAATACATTTACTGTCCACATTTACAAACAGAAACTAGTTACACACATTCACAAACATTTAAAACAAAAAAACAAACAAAATCAATATATTTGCAAACAGAAAACACATTAGAAATACCTATTATTATCACTACATATTATAAAACAAAGTCGCTTTCTCTGTCCCTATATCCCTATGTATGCATAAATCTTTAAAACTACGCAACGGATTTTGATGCAAATTTTAATGGATAGGGTGATTCAAGAGGAAGGTTTATATGTATAATACATGCAGAATATAGTAGAGAAACACTGATGATTTCGATGCGAAGCCGGTGTCGCTAGTAAAACATAAAACAAAGTTGATAAATGGCGTGAACACAGCGCATTGCTGATTTTAAGCCCACCCAAAGTCAGACGGCTACCAAGAAAGAAGGTTAGTTGAAAGAAAAATAAAATAAAATAATTAAAACAAACAGAAAGACAAACAATACAACTAACAACAACTAGGTACATACGATAGGTAATTCATTGACAATTAAATTATTACAATTTTTGACCAGGAAATAGATATTTGCAGTAGTCAAACCTATTATTTATGGGACGAAGTATGTTTTCAACGTATGTTTATTGTTTAGGTAATCAACAACTTAATAAGTATATTTATATACAATGTTAAAAGTTAAGCCAATAATAGACCCCTACTTTGTTACAAATAAATTGTTGTCAACAAAAGAAAACAAACTATTTGCATTTCGTTACTTACAAATAATAATAAAAAATTAAAATAAATATTATCCCATTTGGTTTTCAAATCGGGTCTAAGCAAAACAGGGTGTAAGGGACAGCAAACTGATCGGGGTTGCTCAGTCAACGATACTAAACAACATTCACCAGGAAATTAAACCAGGAGATGAAAAATTAAATTGACTTTCCCATACAAAATGAACACCTCAATCAGATAGTTTGTATTGAAAAGCAATTTTTTAATTAATTTTCCTGAAATAAATGCCCGGAGATAGTCAGTTTCGTTGACTAAGTAACCCCTATCAGTTTGCGGGACGCTGTCCCTTACACTCCGTATAATAATAGGTAATTAAGTACTTGACTTTGACATGTATATGTGTACTAAGCGCAAAAGTCTTCTAAAAGTGTTTTTAGGAATCTATTTGGAAAAAAAAAATTACTTCGACTTTAGTATTGAAAAAACGTAATCAAGTTTAAAAATGATTAAAAAATATTTGAATCAACTTGTACCTACTTTTTTCCAATTTGCTTAATGTCTCTCTGAAATTCAATAGGTACGTCCTTCAGTCCTAATGGTTCTCATTTACTAATGACTCCCCCAAAGCAACAACAATAAACGTAAATAACTAAAAGTGTTTGTATTTTTGTCTTCGCTGTGATTTAATAAATAACTAAATCTGGCTATAGTTAAGCTACGAGTATGTACCTATGATAATCTTGAGATATTAGGTACTTTCAGATATGTCATCATCATCTCCTATCCTTATTACCTACTTAATGTAGGTGATTGAACGATGGTTTTTACACAGCGCGACTGCCATCTGCCCTCCGCAACCCAGAAGGGAAACCAGAGCCAATCCTAGATTCAAGCCGCCAATGCTTAGCACTGACCTCTGACTTGGCTTAACGAACAGATTTAAATTATTCTACAGAATCCTTTCCTCCATTTCATAGGTTGCCATTACCATTTGTAGGTAATCAAACCACTTGATCGACTTAGCAGACTCCACTAGATTCTCCAGATCTCGTGGGTGTAATCGATTGCTCTGAACTCCTCGAATCGATGTGACCTCGCGAATCGCCTACGCTAGCGTCGATTCGCGGAAGAGTTCACTTTCGGTATCGATTAGAATTAATATATTTTATAGAGGTAGATTACGATGATTTTGTGATGTAACTTCCATGCTGGACTGGGAGCGAGAGAAAAACATAGAATGTAGCAGCTGCATTTCCTCCCGGGAATGCTGTAAAAACCAGCTAAGGGATCCAAGGGTTTCTGTATATTGCAATTTAGACGATAGGCTGACAACCTGTCACTACATACAAATCTATCTTAAACAACCCTCAAAACTTTGTCAGACGTGGCGGAACGACCTTTGTTTAGGTCGTTTACGCTCTGCCTACCTATTAGAGATAAACGCGTGATTATATGTATATGTAACTATAATACGGTCATTCAGATCCATAATATAACACCGGTAGTGATATTGGTAATCAGCCTTTAAAATTGCGATATTTGCAATACACACCTAACTAGGTAGAGGGATAGGCGAGCGTCACACTATACTTTGGTTTTTATTATTCCTGTTTAATAATAAGTTTGAATACAAAATAATGTTATAGGCTGCCATGCTGCATGCAGGCTGCTGCTGTTCCATGCTGGCCTGGGAGCGAGAGAAAAACATAGAATGTGCCAGCATTTCCTCCCGGGCATGCTGTAAAAACCAGCTAAGGGAACCGAGGGTTTCAGTATATTGCAATGTAGGCGATGGGCTGACAACCTGTAACTACAGCAGTATACCTATATTAATATCTTAAATAACCCTCAAAACTTTGTCAGACGTGGCGAAACGACATTTGTTTAGGTTGTTTACGCTCTGCCTACCCCATTAGGGATAAAGGCGTGATTATATGTATGTATAATATTATAACCAAATCAGATTACTTAAGAAATCAATATAGGGGATTTTTCTTTTTTTTTTCGATTTTCTTTTTGTCTGACAGAATAAGTTCGTAAACATTTGAGAAATATCACCAAGAAACAAATTACTTCTCTATTACCTCATTCCTGCTCAGCAAAAAGTGGTTTATTCTAAACGCCCACCTTCTAATCGAGTCGGAAAAGATCACTTTCGATGTCGTATAAGGTAGGTATTTAGCGCTAATAGTGCCTCCGTAATGTAGCTGTTATAGGACATCAGTCAGCTGAGACAGGTGGTCATTGTGAGCTGCTCTTGATTGAGCGGCGAATGAGAGTAAAAGTCATCTGAATAGGGTTGCCAGTGATGTTAGTAATACGAATTTAAATATTTGTGATTTTATTTTTTGTTTCATTAGTACTGTAGTCAACGAACTGTATTACATTTAAGCTTTAGTATATGAAAATAACATACGAGGGGCGGCTGATATAAAATCTACTTTGTTAAAGAAAGTTTTGAAAATCGAAGTGGCCATTGCAAAATCATATTCTATATTTATTCCTTTTTCAAAATTATGACGCTTATTTTTTTTCGCTTGCTTTTGTTTTTTTGGCGCGGCTTTGATTTCACCATGTCGAAAGAAAATTGCAAAATGATGAAATTTGAGCATCGAGCAGTGATTAAATTCCTAAGTAAAGAAGGAAATACGCCTACGCAGATCAGAGAGCGCATGTTAAAGGTGTTTGGTGATTCAAGTCCTTCTGAATTCGTCATAAAGTTTTGGTCGAAGCAATTTAAACATGGCCGTGAGAGCCTGGAAGACGACACACGTAGTGGAAGGCCAATTTCTGCTGTTACCGCAGATAATGTTGAAAAGGTGAAGAACCTGATTCTTGCAGATTGGCGAATCAAGCAGTAGGAGATAGCCAGAGATGTAGGCATTAGCAAGGAACGAGTTCATGAAATTATTCACGAACATTTGGGCATGTCCAAGGTGAGCGCGCGTTGGATCCCTAGAAAGGCGAGTAGAATGTTGTCAGGCATTTCTAGACCTGGTCAAAGGTAAAGAAAAAGAGACTATCTCTCGAATTGTGACCTGTGATGAAACTTGGATTCGCCAGTGGGATCCGGAAAGCAAACAAGAGTCAATGCAATGGAAATTTAAAGGAGAAAAGCCGCCAAGGAAGTTCAAGGTTCGGCCGTCGGCTGGAAAACTAATGGCCACCGTATTTTGGGATGTCGAAAGGATTTTGATGATAGATTATTTGCCTAAAAATACAACAATGAATGCTGAATATTATGCAAACTTGCTTGACCAGCTTCGTGAACAAATCAAAGAAAAGCGGAGAGGCAAACTCAGCAAAGGTGTTCTGATTTTACAAGACAATGCTCCTGTACACACAGTCTTAACGGCGAGGTCAGCCCTGAGCAAAAACGGCTTCACAGAAATTAACCATCCACCTTATAGTCCAGATCTGGCTCCCTGTGACTATTTCTTATTCAAAGATTTAAAGAAAAAATTGAGGGGTCGCAGATTTTCGACGGACGAAGAAATGAAAGAGGCTGTGACTGACCATTTTGACGAGCAAAAAAAAAATTACTATTTCACTTGCAGGAGACTATATAGAAAAATAAAAAATAAACTAGCCATCAAAGTCTTTTCTTTCATAGTTAGGTAGATTACTTATCAGCCACCCCTCGTAAATTATCGTTCTAAATATAAACCAATTATAAGCCTTGCAAATCTAGAGTATTGAATTTTGTATTATTGTACTGTATAAGGTCACTAATCTGAAGATGATGATGACGTCTTTACAATCAATCTGAAACCATAACCAGATTTAAATCAATTCCACGTATCATAGACTGGAGACTATGTGCAATTATCTAAAAAAAGCTAATCTGATTCTTGTAGCAACCCTACAATTCTGATCATGATACATGGCAATCAGCATGTTATAAGATGCTAAATGCCCTATCAAGGCTTGGAAAAACTATGTTCTTTTATGATTATTTCCTTACAGATTCAGCACAAAAAAAATGGTTATATAGCAATAAATAATAAGAAAAAATCATAAAATTCAAAAGTCATAATCTCATGTATTGATCTTAACTTTTTATCTAACTTCATTATGAATGTCATTTCTCACACATTAATAACAAATAACCAAAACATTCAGTAATTATCAAACTAATAACAGAATACTGCAATAGGTCATAAAAGAGTCGTATAATGGTAACTGCAATCACGAATTCGCTGATTTAGTGATCTGATCAAGTTCAAATGGCTCTATAATCACCTCATAACTACCATTACCAAATAAGTCCAAGTAATTAACGAAACCACATTTATCGCTTGTTGAATTGAAACTGTGTTAAAGTATTTCGATAGATATTAGCTAAACTTATTTGTGTCACGAGTATTATAAAATGTTTTCAAACGCACAGTTATTCAGTTAAAAAAAGGGATTCGAGGGTTACAGTATATTGTAATTTAGGCGATGGGCTGACAACCTGTCACAACAGCAATGCACATTACAATCTAAAATTTTCCTCAATTGTTGTCAGACGTGGCGAAAGCGCCTTTCACGAAGCGTTTCACGCTCTGTCTACCCCGTAAGGGATAAAGGCGTGATTTTATGTATGTAGTAATTCCGTTCATAACAAACAAATTTTCTTGCAGATTGATGTGTTTACATCAATTTTCGCGTAATCCTATTTAAAGTTATTAGAAAGGCGTTTGAGTCACGCAAACATGTCATCTTTTAACTTTTTGACCACCTATAATGTCGAAACTATTCCATTCCCACTTATATTTCTCAATACAAAGCCAAAGTGTATTGAAATGGTCAAATTTCCAGAAGATTGTTCGTGATGATAAAATGTTTTTGGACGATTCAGATTTCGAAAATGCGATTGATAAATTCAACTTTCGGACACGCAATAGCAATTTAGATTTCGGAAATTTTGGATATTACGATAAACAATCGTTCGTGTGGTGGCATGATTTTCGCATTATTTTCTAGTTATCACAATTTTATGCGAAATACAGCAGAACTCATATTTTATTTTTTCAGACGTTATGTTGATGATGTAGTCTCCTAGAGTAAAAATATAATTAATTCCATGCTGGCCTGGGAGCGAGATAAAAACATAGAATGTGCCAGCTGCATTTCCTTCCGGGCATGCTTTAAAAACCAGCTTAGGGATGCGAGGGTTTCAGTATATTGTAATTTAGGCGATGGGCTGCACTACTGCAATATACCTACAAATCTATCTTAAATAACCATCAAAACTTTGGCAGAAGTGGCGGAACGACCTTTATTTAGGTCGTTTACGCTCTGCCTACCCCATTAGGAATAAAGGCGTGATTATATGTATGTATCTATGTTAGATAAATGTGTTGGAGCATTCTGACGAGCTTAATCGCTTCTACATTTTAACACCTTCCAAAAGCTGAACTTGACACCTCGCCCACTGCTCGTAATCCTTCAAACCAAGTCATAAAGAACCAGTTCGTCAGTTCCATCATCCAGATTAAAAAGTCACTGACCCAGTAGATGGTGTCGTTCAGTTGCATCAATTCCACACGAAGCATTGTGCATTCTCAATTAATCTGGGTTAAGTATTGTTATACAATTCGCATTCAGCGGTTTCAGTTCAATTCGTGTCTGCGCTTTTGATTTGTTGAGTTGACAACATTCTTGAAATTGTCATATGTTCACGCCTGTATGCTTTATCTTCCATGCTTGGGAGCGAGAGAAAAACATAGAATTTGCTAGTTGCATTTCCTCCTAAAAACCAGCTAAGGGATCCGAGGATTTCAGTACATATTGTAACTTAGGCGATGGGCTGACAACCTGTCACTACAGCAATATACCTACAAATTTATCTTAAATAACCCTCTAAACTTCGTCAGACGTGGCGGAACGAGCTTTGTTTAGGCAGTTTACGCTCTACCTACCCCAGTAATAATAAATAAAGGCGTGATTATATGTATGTCTGTAAGTATGCTCTACAGGGTAGACATTGCGTCTACTATCTCGTAATGTTTTGTTTACCACGTTTGACAATGTTTCAGGGGCATTTCAGAAAGCACGAAGAACCTTAGACAGGAACAGAATCACTATACATACATACATATAGTCACGCCTTTATCTCTAATGAGGTAGGCAGAGTGTAAACGACCTAAACAAAGGCCGTTCCACCACGTCTGAGAAAGTTTTGGGGGTTACTTAATATGGATCTGTAGGTATATTGCTGTAGTGACAGGTTGTCAGCCCATCGCCTAAATTGCAATATACTGAAACTCTCAGATCCCTTAGCTGGTTGTTACAGCATGCCCGGGTGGGAGGAAATGCAGCTGGCACATGCTATGTTTTTCTCTCGCTCCCAGTCCAGCATGGAAGAACTCTCGCTTCCAGTCTAGCATGGAAGAATCCCTATAAATATATAATAATGGTGGTTGCTTGTTCGTTCACAGTAATTAATAGCACTATGTTCTACAAATAGCTCAATTGGTAGTAGGCTTGTAGGTAATTGGCGTAGATCCTGTTTCCCATGGATAATCTATCGACTAGGCTTCCACATTAGGTCATTATATTAAACCTTTTTTCAAGAGTAGGTACATGACTAATATAACCATTACATGATCTAAAGTGAATAGATTATAAAATGGATTATTGATATGCTCAGTAAATTTTTTATCATAAAATCCGAAATAAATCTACGTCACGCTATACATTGATGATATACCAGGTGTAAGGGACACCGTCTCGCAAACTTATAGGGGTTGCTTAGTCAACGACACTGAACAACTACCAGCAGGTTTTTTTTTCAGGAAGTGAAAATAACTTGGCTTTTTCATACAAATGTTCTTGTCGATGTGAACATTTTGTATGGAAAAGCCAATTTGTTTTTTCACTTCCTGAAATAAAGCCTGCTGATAGTTGTTCAGTGTCGCTGACTGAGTTACCCCTATCAGTTTGCGGTCTCCGTATTAAACGTGATCTAAACAAAAAATTCTTAATTTAAAAAAAAAAACAGAAAGAAAGCTCTTACTATGTCGTTTTTTTATAAAGTAAGCGCCTTTGGCAATCCTTTGAACGATAATTATAAAGTTACAATACAATGTGATTAAGGCTCGTATTTATAAAGCGATCTTAAGACTGAGAGCAATATTAAGTATGGTTTTGTCATTATATAATGTACTGAAATTACAGTTCTGACACTTTTTGGGGTAGGATAGGATCTACCTCCTAGTGGTCCACGGCAACACAGGCCTTTCCTGTGAATAAGTCCGGCTCAACGATCTCAACAAAGCGGTGGTAGGCTCCGCAAAGAGCCGCCTGGTTCGCAACCACCGTTTCATCGGAGTCCGGCGCCAAACAGCTTGCTGTTCCGTCGGTACGTGAAATTGCCAGTGCCATAACAGGCATCTTATGGGTGAGCTCGCTCCATCGTTGCCTCTGTCACGGTCATTCCTGACCTAGTGTGTCTAGAGTCAAGAGCAAACCCATTACTAAAAAGAAAACTCACATTTGCTGTCAGTCTCAAGTACTGTTTATCAATACGGCCCATGTTTCATTGATAAACTGAAGTAATTTTTGTTAAACCTACTGAAATAGATCAATACTCGACAGAAAGTGAAAGACACAATGGAACACAAAATGTCAAGCTATTTCTTCTAATGAGTCAATTGATTCATCGATGTCGTGTGACCTTTGGTATGGTAGATAATATCGATTGTAATCGGTTAATCGAATATGCCAAAACATAAGGCTTCGTCTACACTGTAAACAATATCTTATCTGTTCATATAATTGACCAACTACAAAACTCTGTTTTTTATCGCAAGCCATTTCATGTCATGACGTTTTTTTGCAAGACAATCAAGAAAACGTATCTCATAGACATCTTGGTCAAAAATCGAATACATAATAATCAGATGTTCCATGCTGGACTGGGAGCGAGGGAAAAGCATAGAATGTGCCAGCTGCATTTCCACCCGGGCGTGCTGTAAAAACCAGCTAAGGGGTCCGAGTGTTTCTGTATATTGCAATTTAGGCGATGGGCTGACAACCAGTCACTACAGCAATATACCTACAAATCTATCTTAAATAACCCTCACAACTTTTTCAGACGTGGCGGAACGAGCTTTGTTTAGGTCGTTTACGCTCTGCCTACCCCATTAGGGATAAAGACGTGATTATATTTATGTATGTATGTAATAATCAGATCGAAAGAGTTAAAATTTCCAACCATTAGAACACTATGTGAGTTGAACGATAGTGAGAGTGGTTAAGTTGCGAGCGGGGGCGAAAACACTTTACTCAGAGAAAGGGTTACTCATCGCAATTTTGATGATTATGGTTTGACTGTTGCGTTGGTGGATTTAGTTATTAAATATTACAACATTATGATTATTTAATTTAATTTCGCAGTCGTAGGCAAAATAGCGAACGATGATTTTGTACTGTAACCTGTTTAATACAATAATGTTGTAAATTATAGTGTGGGAACGGATTTTGGCATAACTACGACTTGACTGTTGAGATGACATAACATTCTACCATTTACATTTTGCTTGAGCTTTGTTACAAAATATTTGAAACGATTAATATTTCAGCCAATAAGGAAAAGAGTGGGTCGTATTGTAGAAAGAAGGTATCAACCAGCTACCCAGCCTAAGGGTACGAATGTTAATTACGGCTGATATTAACACAATGGCGATGAAAGTCCCTGTAATCACACGTAACGTTACGTATCATTCGTCACCGATAATGAACCAATTATTACCAACTTATCTCTGCAGCTCCGCCCACAAATTTCACCTTTAAATCAAAGACACAAGCGCTAACTAGAAAGTAAAATGTGGGCGCAAATATAAAGCTGAAGATAATTGAAAAGTTTAGAGAGTAGTGTAACAATAAGAAGCTGAATAAAGAAGTGTTATCTTCCATCTCGAATGAATTAAATCGGCGAAGAAATGATGAAATGTCTGGTGAAAACAGTTACGGAGATTGACATAACGTTTAATAATGCAGAGCTGATCAATGGAGAAAGAAAGTAAATAATAATTAATAATACGTAAGATACATTTCACACCATACGTGACAACAAAGAAGTTATGTAACTAAGAATATTAGTAAAAGCTCAGTATGAAGACACAAATTATAAAATAGAAACGACTTGAACTAAAGGGACGCTAGGTGAAAACGAAGGAAGCAGAATAGCGGAAATGTAAAAAGCTACGAAAGTCATAGAAAAATCTAAAGTTCACATAATTTAAGCATGTGCTGAGGACAATAAACCGATTCAGAAAAGAAGCTTATAGAACACAAACAATTACTGACTTTCTTTAGCAAATTTCTCAAATAGCATTCGCACATCATATCATAATTTACACTGACAAGCATAGGCGCACTATGACGCACTCAATTGGTCAATACGATAAATACCATCACAACCAATGGAAGTTACTCACGGATAGTTTTTATTATAATATAGTATTTTATGAATGAGGAGAGTAAGTATCAATCGGCCACTAAAGGATAGGTAATAAATAGATGATAAACATAATAAGCATGCTCCTAAAATAAGTATTATAGTAATTAATAATAATGAAAGATAATCTTTAATTTGGTAATACAAGGTGCAAAAACGTGCGTAACGCTGTCAATAAAATTAATGCATAATACATAACATTATGAGACATTAGAGTTAGTAATCATGAAGGCTACTGTACCGATAAAATTAGAACGGGGTTAGGTAATACCATTTGAACTTTCAAAACAATTTCGGCGAATATAAAAGAATAATTTCTGTACGCATTGAAGAATTTAAAATCAATATGGTGAAAACTTTCATGTCACGAACAGACACTTAGTGAAAAGTTTGAAGCAAGTCGTGCGCATACGACTAACGCAGAACCAATTGATAGATTGCCTACTTTCATAATGGATTCAGTTTTAGAGGTTTTGTTCGAAGTGGAAAAGCTTGAATCAAAATCATATCATGACGTAGAGGGAGGAGAAATGGGATTGGAAAGTGAATCTGAAAATATAAGAGTTAGTGCCAATCTATCAATAAATAAAACACATATAAATAATCCTACTAACATTTAGTGTAAAAGTTTATAAGTTCAATAACTTATGACTGATAAGCCTAGTAGTGTTATAAAAAAAAACAGCAACAATAAAAAGTTTTAGCTTCGAAAACACCACCTCTTGATACAGAGCTTAAAAGCTCGAGCAAGCAACTCTACATTTCGTTGATATGAATGCTATGTAAATATGGATGAGATAATCTTGTTCTTGCCTATAATGCTATTATCAAATTATTACATACGATTATGAGAACTGACATTTCAATGGCATAATACAAATCAGTACAACATGTTTCAGAGCTGACGTGATCGCGAATTTTGAAACTTAACAAACGGATCGGACATCCTCTCAACGTTTCATATGTCATTCACCCGACAGCGAACATCCGAAAAGATGCAAAAACAATGACAAAAGTGAAATTACCTCCACACTGTTCAATGCCTGTCAATACAACCTGCATAATAAAACATCGTTCCCCTTGTACGTACACGAAAGCGAACTCAATCACTTTCATCTCGGCATTTTTTGTACGCCGCGTAATGAACATCACAAAAAGATATTTGCATCTATGTGGTACATCGTTTTGTGTGTTTTTTTTTCGCTCTCCGAATGTTTGGCTTTGGGAACGATAGTAAGTATCTGGTGTCTAGTGAAAGCGATAGTATGTTAGATACACCACGCTATTACAATGATAGTGTTTCGATATTTGTAACTTCAGTAGGAGATACAAGATAAGAGAATGAGGAAAAAAATGTTATAAGTGGTAAACGATACAAGTTCAATAAAAGAACTAAAGAAATGTGTATGTATTGTAATATAACGGACTAAGATAATTGTGAAGGATATTAGACTAAGATAATTGTGATGACAATAATGATAATGTTTTATAGGGTCTAAATAATACTTCCATGCTGGACTGGGAGCGAGAGAAAACATAGAATGTGCCAGCTGCATTTCCTCCCGGGCATGCTGTGAAAACCAGCTAAGGGATCCGACGGTTCCAGTGTATTGCAATTTAAGCGATGGGCTGACAACCTGTCACTACAGCAATATCGTCTCTTGTCAAGACAAGACAGCAATATACTTAAAAATATATCTTAAATAACCCTAATAAGTGTTCCTAATTATAATAAAATAAAACCCTCAAAACTTTGTCAGACGTAGCGTAACGACCTTTGTTTAGGTCGTTTACGCTCTGCCTACCCCATTAGGGATATAGGCGTGATTATATGTATGTATGTATAATATATATAAATTATTTCAAGTTAATAAATAAACTGGTTTTACTCTTAAAACTGTTTTTTTTTGCGAACATCTTTACAACTGCTAAGAAAACAATAAATACTTTTTTTTTTTTTGCAGCAATCGTATCCGCGCATATTTAATAGTCCAAATCATAATTGGTACAAAACTGTAGACTCATCCGTTTTAATTTTAATCATAGCATGATCTTGATCATTATGATCTCCCAATATTTAATCAACGATTAACGGTTTTGGTGATTAATTGGAAATAGTTTCTGGTTCTTTAGTAAGTTTTAATTAATAGAAGTTGTAGTTTTCAATTGAAGACTTTTACCTCCTTTCTTTCATAGTAATACTAACCTAGCAACACATTCCAATTAAAAAACAAACTCTATCATCATCCAATATCCTGATCTAAATCTCTGTATAAAAACAACGTTCTCACCACTAATAAGAGCGTTACAGACAATGCATGGAGAATGCATGAGAACGCATCATACGCGTGCGCATCGCGTGACGACGGAGCGGAAATGTGCAAGGGCTTGACCTAACGACCTGCGCCGGAGTCGGCTGAGAGATTCATGCGTGCAGACGACAGATTATTGTCATCATTGGCTGACACTATCACACTATTGACACGGTTTATACCTCTAATGTGAAGTTTTATGTTTGGGGATTTCCTCAACATGACGACGCAGCTGAAATGCGTGAGGGCGTGACTTGACGATCTGCGCCTGAGTCAGCTAAGAGATTCATGCGTGCAGGCGACTGATTATTGACACCATTAGCTGAGACTATCACATTATTGGCTCGGTTTATACGTCTGAAGTTTTCTGTTTGGGGGTTTCCTCAACGTGAAGATGCAGCGGAAATGCGCAAGGATGTGACCTGACGACCTGAGTCAGCTGAGAGATTCATGCGTGCAGGCGATAGTTTATTGACACCAATGGCTGATACTATCACATTATTGGCACGATTTATACCTCTAACGTGAAGTTTTCTGTTTGGGGATTTCCTCAACATGACGTTGCAGCGGAAATAGGCGTGACCTGACGACCTGCACCTGAGTCAGCAGAAAGATTCATGCGTGCAGGCGACAGTTTATTGACACCAATACATACATACATACATATAATCACGCCTTTATCCCTAATGGGGTAGGCAGAGCGTAAACGACCCAAACAAAGGTCGTTCCGCCACGTCTGACAAGGTTTTAAGGGTTATTTAAGATAGATTTGTAAGTATATTGACACCAATGGCTGATACTATCACCTTATTGGCACGATTTATACCTCTAATGTGAAGTTTTCTATTTGGGGATTTCCTCAACATGACGACGCAGCGGAAATGCGTGAAGGCTTGACCTGCCGACCTGCGCCTGAGTCAGCTGAGAGATTCATGCGTGCAGGCGACAGATTATTGACACCATTGGCGAACACTATCACACTATTCAAAAGGTTTATTGCGAACTAGCTTTTGGGCAGCTTGTCCTAAAACTACTGATACAAGCATAGTTTAATTGTTCACGAAATTGCCTGATCAGGAGAAACCAGATGTAGTCTATACTAGATATCAACCTTAAAGCTTGAAATTTCATTATTAATGTACAAGCACATTCGTTTAAATGATTTAAGTAGGTACAGTAACAAAGCAATCATTAAACGAGGCATCTAATAGCTCAATCTGTAATGGGCGATGAGAGGCGACAACAATGCGTGAGGAATGCCTGTGTTTGCGCAAAGCGTGTCAATGCAGCGGAAGTAGGTGAGGGCTTGGCGGATAGTGACCTATACACTACTATAAACCCTATTCAGGATTACGACTCATGTCGTAATCACGCCTTCATCCCTAATAGGTAGGTAGGCAGAGCGTGAACGACCTAAACAAAGGTCGTTCCGCCACGTCTGACAAAGTTTTGAGGGTTATTTAAGACAGATTTGCAGGTATATTGCTGTAGTAACAGGTTGTCAGTCTATCGCCCAAATTACAAAATACAGAAACCCTCGGATCCTTTAGCTGGCCCAGGAGGAAATGCAGCTGGCACATTCTATGTTTTTCTCTCGCTCCCAGTCCAGCATGGAAGTAATTAGGACCATAGCTGCAGATATCTTAACCCTGACGACCCACAGCTGATGCGTGCATGAGCGTGCAGCCTAAGGTATTGGCACCGTTCGATGGCACAGTTTGAAGTCGATAAAAGCTATCATTATGTGACGACGTGTGTGCTATGGTGATTCTGATATCACTAAACGGACCGATTTAATACTCATAAACGTAGAGGTTATATTGATATGGTAATTAGTATGGCTGTGCGAGGAATATAAAGGACCGTTAAAAGAATTTAATATCCTATGACTGAACTTAAGGAATGAAAGGAATTTATTTAGTTGGACTAAGCTGTCCTTGATTCTTCTTCTCCCGAGTGGGTATCGAGTCTATCGACCCGATGTCCTTGATTGGAAATACTAAACTGAAACCTGTTTATCCTCTCATTTAAATAAATAAACAAACAAGTAATCAACAGATATAAATGTAGTCATGTCACCTACTTAAACTCACAGTTCCACTAAAAGGGCACTTAAATCTAAATCGGGTGCAGAATTACGCGACTTAGCTGTGCTGTAAAAGTGGTAATTTCACGGGTTATTCCGTCGTTTACAAGTAAGAAGTCATATATTAAGTGTGTCGAAGCACCCAAACGACTAAACCGATTTTAATGGATGCTGTACATTAGATTTAACTTGCTGCTAATAAGAGAGTGTGTGTTTTTATTCTTGTCTTCCATGCTGGACTGGGAACGAAAGAAAATCATAGAATGTGCCAGGGGCATTTTCTCCCGGGCATGCTGTAATAATCAGCTAAGGGATCCGAGAGTTTCTGTATATTGCAATTTAGGCGATAGGCTGACAACCTGTCACTACAGCAATATACGTACAAATCTATCTTAAACAACCCTCAAAACTTTGTCAAATGTGGCCGAGGGACCTTTGTTTAGGTTTAGGTTCACCATTAGGTATAAAGGCGTGTTCATATGTATGTATGTAGGAATCTTATCAGAAGCTAAAACAGTATGTGTTTAGAACCATTACTTATTATTTTATTTAGGCACTTTATAAAAAGCCATTACAATTTCTTCCGCTGCACAGAATTTCGCGACGCTGACACATTAACCCAGATGGTCCGCGTCTGCGCAGAATCCGCCAGGAGAGAGTTTGCCAGAAATCAACAATAAATATGGAAAGTAATTGCTCGAGACTCATAATAAGCGATCAAAGAAGTGGGTTTCAGTAGGGCTCAGTGTGTCATTGTCTCAAGAGTTCAAGACCTACTTGGGCGTAAATTATCAAGAATTTTCGCTCAAGGACGTATTGTATACGTCTTTGGGAAGATTTCACGAAAATCACGACTTAACTAATACAAGTCTGTGCCTGTCATTTTCTAACATGAGAGAACAGAAAGGGACGCCAATATTTTTTGTCATGATTTAGTTAACTTGCGCGCTCTACGAATTGATAGATTGAAAATAAAGTTAGTTTCAGCTTTGAAACCTTTTTTATTTAAACATCATTTATGCTAACTAGAAACCGCAAGTTTATTAAACAATCGTCCAAACTGAAGCTTCAACCCACAGACAACATAACCACACAATACCCCACCAACGTGGCAACAATGGGTACTTCGGACAAGTGGCCGGACGGGTTCCGGCGCAACCTGTCTCTACAGCGGCCGATATTTGGGCACCCGGTCACTGGGCCGAACCAAGCCACGAGCGACGGCGATGACGTCATTATACGACCAGTAGGTTATATAGTGGTTGTATAAAATTTCGCCGGGTGAAATATCTCGCTGCGATGATTAAGTTAATTATAAGTCAATTTCAGTGTTGCTTGTTTTTCGGCAAAGTCGTGAGCTTTAGAAAGTTTGTAAATGAAGCAGCTGCAATTCTTTTTTCCAAACAGATTAATTTCGTCACAAACACAAAGTTATGCTTGAAAATGAAAGAACAATCTATCTTAAAATAACCATCAAAACTTTATCAGACGTGGCGGAACGAACGTTGTTTAGGTCGTTTACGCTCTGCCTTCTCTATTAGGGATAACGGCGTGATTATATGTATGTATGAAAGTAAAATTTCTAACCAGTAACCACTAATCAAACTAACATATACCTTCTTCATGATAAATATCGCACTGATGGTAAAATAATGACCTCTATCAATTCCTCCACTTCTAACAACACCAACTAATCTAGTGTAAACTAACAAGTGCAAATCAGAGGAAGAATGTGATCTATTGCAAGTTGCATCAAACCAGTTTCAATAAATTACTAAGGGAAGATACATAGAGCTTAAAACATTTAGACTACGCAAAGGTTTGAGAGCCCTGACAATCTGACAACATCATCAAATTGACAGGATCAACCTAGATGTGATTAAGAGGACATTAAGGGTTTTCCATGCTGGACTGGGAGCGAGAGAAAAGCATTGAATGTGCCAGCTGCATTTCCTCCCGGGCATGCTGTAAAATCCAGCTAAGGGATCCGAGGGTTTCTGTATTATTGCAATTTAGACGATGGGAAAATGAAAACCTATCACTACAGCAATATACTTGCAAATCTGTCTTAAATAACCTTTCAAAACTTTGTCAGATGTGGCGGAACAACCTTTGTTTAGGTCGTTTACGCTCTGCCTACCCCATTAGGGATAAAAGCGTGATTATGTTTATGTGTTGAGGATTTTCGCAATATAGAAGATGTATGTGGAAGAAGGGGCCTTTGCACTGCAGTGGGACACCTCAGGCTGTTAATAATAATAATGATGAAGAGAATGAAAGGTAACGATACTAGGACGACTGCACTGCACGCTGATGAGGCACAACATTGTTACCAAGCTTGTAATTTTCAAAAATCTTCTTTTTTTAGTTAGCACGAAGCGGTTCGCTTCCACATTCTTAATGCGAACGGCTAAGGAGTGGAACTCCCTGCCGGCGGATCTGTTTCCGGAACAATATAACCTGGGCCTTTTCAAGGCGAGAGTGAATAGGCACTACATAGGTGAGTATGCTTCAACATAGTCCGCATCGTCACTTTCCACCAGGTGAGATGGCGGACAAATGCTCGCCTATATATATTTAAAAAAAAAAAAAAGTTATCTGTTTCAGTTTCATTTGATTCTCATTGTTTATTATTTATGTTTATTCTCATTGTTTATTTTTTCCCAGAATGTTTTGCATATTAAGGCATCCAAAATAATAAAGAATGATCAGTCACAATTTGATTATTTGTAAATATAAATTCGATAATATTTACTGTAATGTCATCCATGCTGAGCTGTTTTGTTTTCATTCTGCCGCCTTAAGACTCTTAATTTGTATAAATAACTAAGGCTATAACCGCACTCAAATTATAACTTTAGTTTAGACGTTAATTATATTTGCTTAGGCAATTTTATTATCATTGCCATCTCTTAGGGTTTTCCTGTCTATGTAAATTGCAGGCAGCAACCGCAGTTAAATTGAGAGTTTAATTTAGACGTAAAATGATCACTAACGTTCTAAGTTATTAGTTTTATTACTCTGTGCAACGCCTAATAATAGTTTTAAAACAGAAAGATCTAATTTGCTTTAATTTCATAATGGGGAAGTAGTTAATTCTGTTAATGTAGTAAATATAAATTTAACTGTAACACATTACATGTATAAAATCACGCCTTTATTTCTAATGGGGTAGGCAGAGCGAAAACAACCTATACAAAGGTCATTCCGCAACGTCTGACAAGTTTTGAGGGTTATTACAGATTATTATGATGTATATTGATATAGTGACAGGTTGTCAGCTCATCGCATAAAATTGCAATACACTATAACAATCGAATCTGAGAATCGAAAGATGCAGCTGGCACATTCTATGTTTTTCTATCACATCCAGTCCAGCATGGAAGAAATATATGTAAATAAAGAGTAAAATTTAAGAGACGTACAAGGAGAGCCGACCAAAGATGATGGTAAAAAGGTTTCTATGCGAAGAAGGATAATGTGTCCAAGAAACTAAAAAGAAAAGATCGAAGATCGAAAGTCCAAAATAATTGTAAATTATTTTACTAAAGCGAGCTCGAATGTGAGTCAATGAAATGGAAATACTTTATCTCCACGTCCAATTATTTCTGCCAATGATATACCCCAAAATAATAGGCGTATCACATTTTGAGGCGAAGATATAATTAATGACACCAATTTATAAGCCTGCCTCTTCTACCTGTTAGAAATATAATTTACTAAGAAAAAAATTAAAAGTAGGTGAACAAAAATGCGAGTGAATTTGTATACAATAGGTGTAATTTAATTTGATATGGGTAGTTTTCGAGAATTCGGGTCAGTTTTTTACGGCTGCTCTAGTTCTGATGATGTCTAGGGTAAGTTCTTTTTTGCTTCGACTTTTGTTAATCACATTAAATTTTCTCTCCATAACATCATAATTACTTAGCCATTTATCTCTTTGACACTTCCTAGACCTAGACGTTTATTCTCCTTTACGTAACAAACATCAGGGGAAAGAACGGGTGGGTGGGGTGTCAGGTAAGCAAAACGCTCAAGGTCATTGAGACATGGGAGCGTCTTAATGATATAGGTTTTTTCCAGTCCCATCAGAAATGTCGAATTAAATTTGCAAAAAGCTGCAAAAAACGGTCTTTATTACGCCGTTGACTCTCTGCTCTCCCTTTGATATCAATGATAAAGACCTACTTAGTCTGAGCTTTAATAAATATAATACCTGTATCGTTGATCGTACTAATGAGATGACCGCATATCTTTCCGACAGGTTTTAACGAATGAATTCACTTCAGCCTTTGTAGATAAAACGCTGCGTTCTTTTCCTCCGATTGGTATGAAACAAACTGGTTAATATAATCGAAAACCATTGTAATGTCTATCACTGTCCCTCTACTCTTCTGCTTTACACTACACTATTGTATACAGTGACACACATAGCCGCTAAGTTATGGCATAAATTCTTGCCGCATTGATGCATCTACGGATCGTACTACGAATTCTCGAATTGAATTCTGATTGATTATTGATTCTACAGTATTCTAAGAAAAGTGTTCTGATTTCAGCTTTCAGTGTAGTTCAATCAATCACATTAATGCATTCAATGACAGCTATCAGTGAAGCAATATTGTAATTCGCTAAACTTACATGTCTAGTCTGATGATGTGAAATCGGAACATCTTCAATTGAACAATTCAATCTTATTGTCTCTTACAAATATGACTCACCAACGTTAAAGTAGGAAACGGCTTACCTGTTAAGAACAGAATAATTTATTAATAAACACTTGCAAGAAAAAATAATATCAAAGGAAATGAAACAGAATTTGCAAAATATAGAGAACGAAGAGTTAAATACAAGCTCCAAAGTGAAGCGTCATAGTAGGGTCTCAGATCCGCAAGATGACGAAGTATATAACGGTTTCCCCGAATATTGATAGCGATGCAAATACACGAATAATAATGTATTCTTATTTCTTATTTTTTCTAAAAATAACCGAATTCCAGGCAAGGCCTCGATTTGGAGACTTTCACTTTTGGGGAGAGGGCAATGGCGTGCATTGATAGTAACATGTGCATGTATGCAATATTGTGTACGTATTTGTGAAATTGTGAATAAACTTAAAAACTGGATTTCATTGTATTTTTATATTGTCTTTAAATGGAAAGTAATTGTTTTGTGAAACCTTGAAAATATCAAATGCTCCTTAACCCACTTTAATATTAAAGATAAAATTTGCAACGAAAAAGTATGTGCGATACAATTAGGCTTTCATAGATCCTGTGATGGGATTTTGAGATCTTGATTTCCCTTGGGTTTTGTAATATGCCTTTTAGACAAATCAAAGAAAGACCTTTAAAGCAATCAGTAATAAAAAAATATTAATCACTTGAAAGTTCTGACAACAGGAATAAGTAAAGCGATATTAAACTCAATCGAAAGGTGAGACAGAAAATCAAATCATATGTTGAAATCCGCACTTATATTTCTCTCATAGCAATAACATAAGGAGCAGTCGTTGGGCTAATCGTTTAGAAATCGAACAAACCGAACCGGGCGGTCTAGGAAACCGTAAATAACTTGTAAACATAACCATTTTGACGCATGCGCCCTTAGGGCAAACGCAGGTTAGCTATATCGCTGGTGTGTGGGGAAATTATTAGTTGGGTGACGCAGTTGGTTAAGACTTATGAAGTGGAAGGCAAACGCCCTTCACTATAAAAGCAGATGCAGCAACGGCTGCGCATAATTAAGTTTTGTTTTTTTACAACGAAACAAAACATCGGTAAATTCGAAATATTAAGATTGTCATTGCTAAAATAATACGCAAGCATAAACAGCACCTAAAGAGTTTTTATGTTAGATCTAAAAACAGAATCACTCTCGAAATTACCAAAATGATAATCAAAACTGGCTCCATTTCACCAAGTAAAGTCAAAAACTAAGTTGCTCATAATTTTAACTTAATCGATCACATAAATAAAAGACTTCAAGTCAATACACAATGTGTACGAATATAATCGATTCGAAATAAGTACAGAGCGATTCCCATTGTTAAATATTTAACCCCCCATCGAGACAAAAGGAGAAACATAATTAAGAAAGCGCAAGAAAAAGTAACAAGTTCAAATATATTCGTACTGACCGATCAGTGTTGCCAACTATTACAATCCAAACTTGTTTATTGAGTCGCAGAAAATTCTTTAGAAGCTTTAAATAAAGATTTTCATATTCATACCTAAGCAGGGAAGACACACATATAAAAAGAAAGATATGTAAGACTTCTTGCGCAACATTTTATTATTAAAATTCATGGTGATAAAATATGGGATCCAACAGAATTCAGGATACCACAAAAGTTTACCACTTTTTTATACAAAGGAAAACATAACTTACCACTCTCATTGGAAGTTGTGGTATATTTGGCAACAATGGGCGAGACGAGTTCTGCATAGTTGGGTGCAAGGTCTGTCACACTCACTTTAGAGTATGGATATTCATCGTAACCTCAATGTGATAAACGTATGCGCCCGCGACGACGCCCGTGTTGGTGTATAGGGCTGCCAATATGTAATAGATTCTTTGATAATTGCAATAAATCTCAATCATAGAAAACATAAAGTTAATATATATATCACTCTAGACACTGGGTCGATCCCATTGTCCACACGACTATAAATTGTAATCAAATCTCTTTTAAGGAAGATAATCCTAAAATAATAAATTTTACACATTCCAATCTAAAAAACACATAAAACTTAAGATTTGATTGGTTTTCAAGACATTATTTTTATTATAATGAGTCCCACTTTCATTTACAATAATAACCAATAAACCAACACAGAAACTGACACCAAAAATTATCATTATGACGGTCCTGGTAATATTTAAACTATTAAAATTCTCCTTGATACAAAAGGCGGCACCCCTGCAGAGTACCGATAGCCAATGCTCGCTCAGCTTGTAATTGTTAATGAGTCTGCGGAGACACGCATCGAAAGTGGGAAACGAAAGACCGAAAGGCATGCTGTGGATCTCGAACAAGACATTCCGAATAAAAACCCCGATGTCTTTAATACAAGTAACTATTAAGGCAGCAATAACGGGAACGATGGAAATTTTGTTTATTGAGAAAACGATGGTAGAGTTTGGACTGAAGTCGACTTAAATGTTGCTACGAAAGATACATTGCTTGTTTTTTCTTTTTTTGAAACTATGATGATTCAGATTAAAGGAAAATCATGTTTGTCATTTTACTGTAAGTTTCCATAAAAGCAATAGAAAACCATCAATAAAATAATACACTATTGCTCATCCATTGCCAATCTATACAATTTAATTAGCAATTGATACTAAAGTAAGTACTAAATTAGATTTTTAATGCACTTCCAGCAGCAACAGACGTGTGCTCAATACCCATTTCCAGTTCGGACGACAGTAGGCAGATATAAAAGCATTGTATGTCATTCTTTCCTCGGTGCTGGTGTGTTTAATGTTTATCTTTTCACTGTCCATAAACTTGCGTTGGCCGAAAACCTAGTTCTCCACAACCGGAGGTAGACCGGATGGCATCTATACGGAGTCTTTTAACTAATAACAAAACAAAATATTGTGAAGTAGTATAAAATGATTAAGTGAAGCTTCAAAAAAGTTTTGGAGTCAGCAGTTTATAAAAGGCCAGGTATTAAAAAGACGCATTAAAAGCAAAATAAAATGCATTAGGAACAAAAAGCTTTCAATTCGGTTCATAAACGTTTACGGTGTCACACAACAATTATTCAAAACTCTCAGCAAACATTATAATCTCTAGATAATTATATAGAGAACTTAATACCTGAGATCCACTCTATAAAGATATATTGATACTGCAATAGAAAATGCAAATCACTAAGTACCTAATGATCCGTGCAAAAGAACAAAAACGGAATCAATGAACAGTGGAAATTGAAGCGGGCACTAAAAGCAATGCTAATACAAGTCTACATAGATAACGAGAGGAGAAAAAGGGAATTTCAATTGCACACACTCAACGTGAAAGTGCAAACAGAATAGGCGAAGAATTTGTAACAAGATAAAATATTTACATACCTACTAAGTTTGCTCGCTGAGCTGAAGAGTGAGAAAATGATAAGTTACAAAGAAATTTTTGAATTTACTATGAACGCAAGTCATAAAATTGAGATAGAATAAGAGAATAATTCAATTGATAAGTGCAAATACTTTTGAGCAGTTCCTTTTCTTGGTTATGCTTACTGCAACTTTTTAGCAGTTTAAAGTAAATCTACGGGCAATTTTCCAGTCTGCAATGCGGGTTACTGTACGATTAATTTTGCCAATTTTCTGGCACACGCGAAGGTCAAGTATTTTAATATCCATAACTTTTTCAAAATGTGTGACGAATGCTAATTGTAGTATATCATGCGAGGAAAGTTCATTCGCCGCTAACCTTGGCCAATCTTGATAACTAGAGCCTATGATTATTAGATCTGAAGATATCTTCGCAGTCACAATTATAAATTAGCCACACACTTCAGTCACACAATCCACGCTTCCTTCCTATACAATTTACTGCATAGTTCCACAAGGCTCAATACTAGGGTCTATTTTATTACTCGTATACATCTTCATAGTTCCACAAAACTCAATAATAGGGCCAATTTTCTTCCTTGTCTACAAAGGTAAAGATGAAAATAAAAACGCATTCATAGCATCAGCTGTTCGCTCAAAGGCAAAATAAACACTAAATCAACGGAACTAAGGCAGGTGCGCGCGCGCAGCATCGCAGCATTCCTGCGCGTCACCTGCCGCCGGCCACAAAAACTGTAATCGTTCATAGGCACGTGGACAATGTTAATGTTACGTTCGCAATGACTCTTGCGGCGTGAAGTCACTTTGAATGGTAGCAGTTTTGGATGCAGGTGATGTCGTAGAGTGGAATGATAGCATTAGGTAATTGGTAAGAACATGAAAAGTTGTTGTTATACAGATCAGGTTCTTTTACATCTCCAAATAAAAAGACAAGTAGTACTTTCAATTAAGGCGTGATGAATGAACTATTGTAAGCAGTAATTACTTTCAAAGCAGGTGACATTTTGCTAAAGTCATAAGCTGGCTGATAATTAGACATTAACTCACGATATGGCCTTACTTCATGCTTAGCGTAAATGTCTAACATTACGAAAACGATGCTCAATGCTTATAATAAGCAACTTAAATAATTATGCTCATTATGTTCTTAGAAGTCAGCATTTCAGCAATAAAAAAGGGTTTTTACATAATGCTTGCTACTTTGTATTTGCTACTGATAACTTGTATGAAGATATAGAATTATTTGCAGCTGCAATGCCCTATAGCGACAATAAAGTACTCCCGACATCGCCAATTACTTACGGTTTAATTGCAGAGGGAGTAAAAACGCCATGAATATCGGCAACCCACCATAAAGCTACGATAACAGCTTTACAGAAGAGCTATAAACACTAACGTGGTGTAAGGAAGACAGTAAGTAGGACAGTACTGATAAAAAAAATATGGTTGTCCTGGAAACTGAAAGAGATTGCTCAGTTAAAGAAGCTATTATTTTTTCTAAAAGAAATTCTTCTTCTGGGCATTAAAAAACAACCTTCACACACAAAATTAAACTTTTGATCAGAAATATCTTTGTAAAAATTGTTCAGTTTCGTCGATTAAGCGACTCATTTCTGTTTTTGGGATACTCTTACACCCTGTTTACGAGATATTTGGAGAGACCCTGGTTCCTTCAACGCAATTTCCCATGAGGTTCAATTACATTAGAAGATCCTCCTGATTGCCAAGTATCAACAAGAAGATGGCACCCGATAAAGATGATTAAAGATTCATTAGAGCCGATGACTAAATACAGTGTTGAAAGTGTTAAACATTTCACCGATGAAGCGATACTGGTTGACAATGGAGCGAAACAGTCAGGTGATAGTTGTCAAGATAATATCAATGGCGACACACAATCCGATGGAAAGTCTGGAGATACTGTGCATAATCGTGGAAAGCCATTTAAGCAACTTGAAGGAAATGTTTAAAAGGAGGTACTTAAATATTGTTCAACGAAAATTCCTGCATAGATAATGTTAAAAAGATTAGCGGTAAAGTGAATAGCAAATCGAATGGTAATGTTAATATTGTCTCTCGATGTCAACAGTATATCTTTCACTTCAAACAATTCAAACACGCGTTTCAATCGTCTGTATGTGAATGAGTCAGTGCAAATATTAGCTTTTTATCAGCTAGATGCAAAAACTAAGCAATTATCATGTTGTCTCTATAACGATTTAAATTTTTAAACGAACTTTTAACGGTCTCCGCAGAACCGGTATTTTTCTGCCTAATCCCAACCGATATGTACTTTATTGACTGTATATCAATGACCGGAATCCGGTTCTCCGAATCGGTTATTTAACGAAAACTGTCTTACATTTGAAATTGCGTATACAAATCATTCGGTCAACACATTAAGCAAAGATAACTTGATACTTTGATCGAACAGGTTTTGATCGCATATGTGGAACGCTAGTAGGTATTTAAATTGGACATATATGTTACAGACAAAAGTAGGTTAGAATGTTGAGTGTTCCATTCGAATGGTAGACGATGACGATGAGCGAACGTCAACGTGTATTGACATCCATTCTTGAATGACTAAAGTATTAAATTTTGCGAATGCTAATCTCTCGACAGACAGCTTATTTCCTTCATAACATCGCCTACTTAACCTTTCTAACCTGTAACAGCATTCCAGTGAAATTAATTTGATTCGATTTAGTCGGCCAAATTTTTTGTTTGCCTTAAGTTTTTGACCTGAACCGAAACCAAAAGCGTCCTAGATTATTTGCAAAAGTTTGCAAAGATTTAAATTAAATGTCAATCATTGGTCCTAAATGTTATTTTTTTATAACTCATATCAAAAGTAGTCTACACCACAACGCATGTGTAGGAAAGGAACTACCTCGTCAAATTCTAGAAAACATATTAATCATTATATTATGATATGACCGTAGACACTGAGGAAATATCGTAACCGTTGTGGTTAAATGGTCATCTAATCTACTACCAGTCGCGTAGGTAGCTATCAAGTTTTCATAATATACTGCAGCAACACTTGAGACTGACCACAACACCGCGGAAGGTCCAGACCAGACTCATCTTTCATCACGTAAGAGCTAAAATTGCTATAAATTAATACATATATCAAACTATTGTCGACGATGTTCCGGTCACTAATAATGTTAGAAAAAGAAACGTAGGTAATACCTATTCAAGAGGAAAGAGAGAAAATTCAGGTTATTCAGGTAAACAATAATTAAAAAGTATTCAAGACAGCTGTAAACATTTGGTCAACACCAAACCAAATAGAAAGGAAAACGCAAGGAAACTTGAATTAGTCAGAACTTAACTGCGTACTTCAGTAAAGCAGTAACAGCTAATACGAAAACAAAATACCAAGCATTGGCAAACAGTAACTACTTCTCACAAACCTAATGACATATTCTCACGCAACAGTAAAGACTAAAGGAGTGTAAAACATAAATTAATGATTAATAAATGCCTGTGTACGAACTTACTACATCTGCGGGAAAGGTGTGGCTAAAACCGTTAGTTAGAAGATGTTCGATCTACGGACGGCCCCAATATCTTATATACTGGTCTATAGAAGGTGCGATCACTAGAAAATGCAACAATTAAAGTGATAATCCAGAAGACATCAAAATTTCAACCTACATCGAAGTTACTAGTTGAAACCAGATTCATAAAGGTAATGAATGTTTTAAATATATGGGAAATGATCGCAATAAAGAAGACCTTTACTATCATGGTAGACGATCAACGATCAGTTTTACATTGAGAGGCAAGGTAAGTAGGAAGCAGTTAAATATATAGGTTAGTATCTAATTTTCTTCCATGCTGGAGAAGAGAAAGAAAAAGAGAGCGAGAGAAAAACATAGAATGTGCCAGCTGCAATTCCTCCTCCTCCCGGGCATGCTGTAAAAACCAGCTAAGGGATCAGATGGGCTGAGAACCTGTCAATAAGCAATATAGCCGCAAAACTTTGTCAGACGTGGCAGAACGACCTTTGTTTAGGTCGTTTACGGTCTGCCTACCCCATTAGGAATAAAGGCGTGATTATATGTATGTAGTATCTAATTACAGAATTTCATTGAGGTTTTGAAAAGCTCGGTGATTAATAACGGGTTGAACATTAAAGCATTTAGTATAAATGATCTTGTCGGCTTGTAACAAGACGGCACAAAGTAGATGTTGTGAATTTTATTACTGTGGGTATGCCTATAGACCAGTAGTACCGTAATCTCGGTGCTGAAGAATCACCAGGGGCTGTGCAAACCTGTGCCACAGATTAAATAACACCGTCTGAGTTTTACGCGTTTGCCCACAGGTGCTCCACATCAGTTACCTAGTTTAGTACTGTTGGGACAAAATGGTGAATCTTTTACACTAAGCAAACATTATAAAAATGTACGACTTAGCTAAAATAAAATGTGTAGGTATATTATTATTATTATATATTTTTATTTATTATATTATTATATATTTATTAGGTTTTCTAGACTGTACCGGTATTATATTACATAATATTATCAAACTACTCCTTTACCCAAAGGTTGCCTGGCAGAAATTGCTAATTGTTCTCTGTTTGTTTTGTTATGTTTGTTCCTGTACTATGTGTTGTTTATGTGCAATAAAGAATATTTGTATTGTATTGTACATACATACTACCTATCACGCCAGTATCCCTAATGGGGTAGGCAGAGCATCAACGACCCAAACAAAGGTCGTTGCTCTACGTCTGTTAAATTTTGAGGGTTTTTAAAGATAGATCTGTACCTATATTACTGTAGTGAGAGGTTGTCAGCCCATCGCCTTAGTTACAATATACTGAAACCCTCGAATTTTTTAGCTGGTTTTTGGGAGGAGATGCAGCTGGCACATTCTATGTTTTTCCATCGGTCCCAGTCCAGCGTGGAAGTCATACCATGTTTTTGATATTGAACCAATAACATTTTCTTACGTCCATGGGAAATATTTCCCAGTATTATTAGAGAAATTCACTTTACACGATTCCGTCGAATCGGTACGATCGACCGATAGATCTTTGCCTAATGATATTGCTGCGTGAGCGCATCAAATCCGCGCGCCACTGACACCGTGAACCGTCCGACGCCCTGCGCCTAGTTCAGTCTAGATTTAGGTCTCAGACTAGCCGGTGGGCTAGGCAGGCTAGGCGGCTGTGCAAAACCGGCCCTTGATAGCATCTGCTTTGTTACTCATTTGTGTTTAAAGGCAAGCTTTATAGAAATTGACGTAGCTTTAATGAATCCTTGATTTAATGCAGATATATAAATAAATTTTTCAAACAAGCTTCCAAGCTTCCCTTGGAGCTTGTACATCTCACAGAATTGGTACAATTCTTCCAAAAATAGACATTGAAAAATTTGGGAACAACAACAAAGTCTACAAGTTATTTCGTTTTTCAGTTAAAGAACGACCCGATACACATGTCTGTTTAAAATCTAGAACTCCAAGACATTCAAGATCTTGAAGTCCAGTGCTACGGTCGGGTTGGACATGTAATCGGTTATCTGTGGTCAGACGCAGCCCAAAGCTCTGAGGAACTGGCAAATCCTACTGTGGTATTAAAAATGTAGCAACATACCTACCCCTTGCTTACATAAATATATCTTTTACTGTTTAATATTCAGAACTCCCAAGATCTTCAAGTGCAATGATACGGTCGGGTCGGTGCAGGCACGCGCTGGACATGTAATCGGTTATCTGTAGTCAGACGCGGCCCAAAGCTCTGAGAAACTGGGCATAGACCAAATCACTGTGGTATTAATAATGTAGCAACATATCTGCCCCTTGGTAACATAAATATATCTTTAACTGTTTAACATTGAGAACTTCAAGATCTTCAAGTGCAATGCTACGATCGGGTCGGTGCAGGCACGCGCTGGGCATGTAATCGGTTATCTGTGGTCAGACGCAGCCCAAAGATCTGAGGAACTGGGCATAGACCAAATCACTGTGGTATTAATAATGTAGCAACATATCTGCCCCTTGCTTACATAAATATATCTTTAACTGTTTAACATTGAGAACTTCAAGATCTTCAAGTGCAATGCTACGATCGGGTCGGTGCAGGCACGCGCTGGGCGTGTAATCGGTAATCTGCGGTCGGACGCGGCCCACAGCTCCAAGGGATTGGGCGTGACCGTTCAAAGCTTCACAGATTTACGTGTAACGGCTTTATTGGCAAAGCATCGATGCTCCCTTCAAAAGTGTACTCGATGGGTATCGGCTTCAAACCTCTACGTGCAGAAATAGAGAAACATATTTTCGAAGGAGGGAATTCTCAGAAACGTTACTTTCGCGTAAATGCAGGATATCAATGCTTCCTTCCATCAAAATGATTCCGTGCTTCGGAGGGCACGTTAAGCCGTCGGTCCCGGTCGCTGTCATTGATAGTGGTCGTTACTCAAACCATGTCAGAGGCCCAATAGCTGTGCTACTAGGCGGTTTGAAAACTCTGATATCAGGGTTCTTCGGGTCGTTGTTCGACTCTAGAATCCACTCGCTAAGAAGAAGAATGCTTCCTTGAAAAGTCTTACGAGATGGGCATCGATTTAATCTACCTCTACATAGAGCAATAGAGAAAAACATTTTTGAAGTAAAATTATTGTTCTTCATCTCTGCATGTGGCTGGCAAAAAGTCACATTTATTTAGATCAGTTTGAAGCCACTTGCATAAATTTATATAATTCTGAAATTTCAAAGTCATCATTCCCTAAACCGGATGGATACTGACAATAATAAATATTTACATACATAACCCATTCCTACATTACACATATCAGCATTATCGATATGTAAATAATTGTTGGACTTTAATGTTTTCGGAATTCCCCGTTACAAAAATAACCGCTCCGATAAGGAATTTGAATCATACCGAAACATTTACGTGATATTGGAATTTGAACACTCATTTTGAAGCTCAAATTTTAAACAGCTTCCACTTTTTCAAATACATAAAATTTACGTAAAATCCAGTGTGTTTTTAGAAAGAAAATTTTTAAGAATTTCAATTTCTTCTTCGCTGCAGCGGCATTGTTCCCACGGCAGCACAATCGACTGCTCTGGCTAATAAAATTTCACCCTAGATGCCGCAGCCAGCTTCAAGCGCAGTGTAGCGCCAGCAGCTTTTACCGCAGTTAATAATAACGGCGAAATTGCTTACATTGGCGCTTGAAGATTCTTGTAAATTACAGACAGAATTTCAAATGGAAGCACTATCTACAATGCTCTCGGTACAGTTGGGGTAACTGAAATGCTTCGAGTTTCTGTAAAGAATAAGCTATGTCATTCGTGTTTGTAGATGACATAATGATAAGTACCGATCATCATAACACAAAACTCTTTATGATGAACTCATTATGATGATGATGACGAAAACTTTATCAAATTACCAATGTACAGCGAAAGCACCACTCCAACACCTCATCAAGTGCAGCAAAGCGCCGAGCATGCGCTCGAGAGCGGTGAACTTTCGCGCGCCAATAAAACGCGCACGGTTAGCCTTGACCGCGCGCAAGCGCACGCCGCAGCCGCCGCTCATTTACTTACAATCTTGTCAACACAAGTTTGCCGCTGAGTTGTAAGCCCCGTCATAGATTAGAGAGGCAAACTTGAATGGAGCGGGTAATTTTATTTAGCTACGGCGTTGTTGAATGGAGTGACGTTTTCGACAGAAAGAAAAACGTTTACTGTTTTTGTTCGTAGCTTCTCTGTAGTTGTTGTAATACTTCGCTATTGAAAGTCTAAAAGAATATGATAACAAGTTAAATAGCAAAGTGATACTCTATCTGACATAGATTTGGTTGAAGAATTTTCCACCTATGCAGCTACATGTAACATTCCACACGCCTTCCAAGCTCCAAGTGCACGGTGAAATCTGCAAAGGCCATCAGCCATTTTTCCGATAACGCGGCAACGGAAGCCGAAGACCAGCTCGGACCAGACACTAATTGCTTAGTTTATAAACTATGTATAATAATTACAGGAAACTTCAAGTCACTATCGCGCATTGATCGATTAGCTTTCTCGCCATTTTTATAAATTACTAAAAATACAGCTCTTTAAGGGAAGTATGCCATTTATTCAGAGTGATAATATCTCACACAAATAAACGCAGGTAGACAAAATAATTACGATGACAAATAGCCACGTAAGTGATCTGAAAACTGACCTACTATGAAGCACAGTTTTAATTAAAACGCAAGCAATCCAAAGATAAAAAATAAACAAATAACCATTATAACTGTACCAAGACTATCAATCCCAAAAGAATTTAATGCAGAGATACCAAAATTTAGAACAAGGTCAAGAATTGTCTCAGGGAACATAGGAATGGACAATGGCGCACCATTTAGAGACAGAACCGTGGGAGTAGTCTTTGAGAACCTCGGACAAAAGTTTCAAATACACAATAGTAACCTAAACTACACGAATGCAAATTTATCTTTACCGCCGTCAAAAACATCATCGTTAAAGACACGGACGATGCTAAAGCAAACAATGACGTAAAAGTGGGAAAAGAGGCGCAAATTTAATGTTGTAGATTGGAATCTGAAGTTTCCGAAAAAGGCAAAGGCGTCAAGACACGCCAATTAGTGAAAGACTATAGCTGTGACAAATGCAGTAAGAAGAGTCGTGCACGAAAGTTTGGTAGGCAATTCGTCAAGCCTAGGTACTACACCAAACAAATCTGAAAGAAGCGAAGCTAATTTTGATGGTTATACTAAAGTTTCTGGTGCTAACCCAAAATGTCTACAAAATAGTGGTTTCGATGTTTCATTAATAATGTCGAAGCATTTATCTTCTCTACTTTCCAATATCCACTTATCGTTTTGCAGTTCACTTCACTTCACTTGATAAATATCTATGTGGCATCTCAACTATCAATTTTAAGGCATTAAGCATTTTCATAATTATTATTTATATTTTCAGGATTATTTCAAACATTATATTTAGTTTGCGTAAAATTTCCTTATTCCAGGTGTAAGGGAAACCGATAGGGGTTGCTCAGTCAACGAACAACTATAAGCAGGATTTCTTACCATACAAATTGTCTGATCGAGGTGAACATTTGTATGGAGTAGCCAATTTAGATTTTCACTTCATGAAAAAAAATCCTGCAGATAGTGGTTCACTGTCGTTGACTGACCAACCCCTATCAGTTTGCGGGACGCTGTCCCTTACACCTGGTATATGTAAGTGAATGTCCGGTTTCTTCACTTAGAGTTTGGTGCTCGTATGAGGGCCTGTACTTAAACTACATAGATGTTATCGAACGCCAACGATAGGTCATCTAGAATAGACGAAACAATCTAACTGTTCACCCTATTACAAAGCATAGTCTGGAACCTATTAAAGTTTCCTATCAACGCATAACGGTTATTCTAGCACCATTGCGTTCTATGATCAGGCTTATCACAGCCTGTACCACGGTTTCTCGATCACAACTCACAATGGAAGCGGGACTCTCGCTGGGTCCAACATTAAAGCAATTAGATTGTCCGATCGCAAGATAAGAACATAATGAGACAAGAATTAGACTCATTATTTGTCTCATTGTGTCTCAGTCAGTAGCGTAGACTAATATCAAGGTGTAAGAGGTTGATTTAATTAATAATGAAAGTGAAATTTTAATTTACTCTGCTGTCGGCGAAGATAATGCAAAAGAAAGATAGCATAATTGACTACACCTGTAAATAGAAGATGCATGATTGCAAACCATTTATGTAAGTTGTAAATTCTGTAATACAATACATACATAAACAATATCTAGTCTAAATTGAAGATGTTCGTAAATTATTAATGGAATCAGTAGCAAGCCAAACGAGTATCAATGGTAGAGGCTAATATTATGATGTATCATAACAGTGTCAAGTTCAGAAGAGCCCCGAGGCGCCAAGCGCAATGATGCGCGCAACTGCCTGGTAACTGCATACGCCTCTTTCACCTAATCGTAAAACTTTATGACAACCTAGATACATTCGTAGTCGAGTATTCGATTTATTCAACACATCACAAGTAGGTAACTAAGAATTAAGTGCAGTAGGAAATAATCGCGATGAGATAGATGCATTCGAAAAGAACCGGAAGAAAAAAAGTACAAAGACCGAAAACAGTGGTAATAAAGAAAGAAGAACAAGCTAAAAAAATGTTTTTTTTCGCTAAAATTTCTATGTATAAATAAAAGTCTTCTCCAAGCATTCAATACGAGCTTACGATTCCGCAAGATAATTCTTTATCAATGATACCGAAAGCCGCAAACCACAAGTCAGTTGCTTATAACAAGACCAAAACCGAATTCGGTTGAGACATTAGATGATTTAACAAACCGTAAACTAATCTTACCGAAGTGAATTCATCATACATTTACCGGACGAACGGTTTTGTGCTGTTAGTTCATCATCGAATGAGCAGTTGGCATTTTAGGGTATTTATGCATATTTGAACAAGGCATGCAATAGGCTGCAGAGTTCGGCCTTTAGCTAATAAGCTATGTATAGTTCCTTGAAACAAAAAAAATGGCAGTTATGCTAACCTTGACCTGATTTGATTGTTTAAAATATGGATAGAAGACCAAGACATGACTTGTCACATATTTTGGATAAGTACTATACACATCAAAAACTATAAAAAAATCAATCTACATTCCCACATTTTCAGTCATTACCGTTAGCAAATTTTATTTACAAAGACATAAATCGTCTAGCTTGACAATCTCAACAATAAAGACGTTCATTTGTAAGCTTCTCATAACATAATGGAGACATCTCAAGCATGCAACGATCAAATTAACGCAAATCCCTAATAAGCTATTTAAACATCATTTGGGTCACTACCGTGGGAGGGCTCCCATTACCACAGCAAGAATTTTTTGGCCCGACCAATTATACAAATGCTTCGAATGTGTACAAGAATGCGGATGGCTTTGTTGTGTACCGTATTAAGCCGACAAAGATGAAACTGCTTCTGGTATTACGGATGATGAATAGTTCATTGAGACTTCAACAGCCATTCAATTCAAAAGAAAGGATGCTAAGGAGGACTAGGTTGTAACGTTTGTAACACAGCAGGACGTAATAGCACCTGTAGAATAGAACGGAACAGACAAAAAAGATATTTGTAAATTGAACAATGCAGCAATAAATTTGGTTTGCTAAATAAATGTCCAACCAAAAGGATCTCACTTGTAGAAATGCTTACAGATGAACAGAATGGATTTTTAGCAACCACAGAGGCTTTGTTTCATCATCATCATCATCATTTCAGCCTATAGCTATTGTTTAGTAGGAAGCAATTCAAATGAGGAAATGGGTACCGGAACGATGCTAGCGATAATTCTGCCTCTAAAACTATGAATCACAATGTCATAGGTACAAA
Organism: Scrobipalpa costella; assembly: GCA_949820665.1. Lineage (NCBI taxonomy): Eukaryota > Metazoa > Arthropoda > Insecta > Lepidoptera > Gelechiidae > Scrobipalpa > Scrobipalpa costella. The sequence continues at coordinate 18,913,057 of OX463303.1, forward strand.
AACCTAAACACATTAAAAACCAAATGTTGTGTAATTGTTATGTTTATGTCAATTAAAGCGAACTATAATTTTTGTTTTATGTGGATTTTTGTAATATTTGTTATTATTGTTAATACGTGGTAAATACAATCTGATTGCTGTATTTTCCATTAAATGTACCGCAATAATTATTAATTTATGTTACACCAAATCAGGTAATGAAACAGGCTCTCTCCTTTTACTTACTTTCGTTGCAAGTGTCGAATATTTTGTATCAATTTATTTTCTTGTTCCTTTATCTTAATGTTTACTTCCTTCCCACTTTCTCGAGTATCTTTAATAAGATAAATCGAAATTTTCACTGTCTTCGACATTGATATTGCCATCATTAGTTTAGTCTGGACACGCGATTTGAGCATTAATAATGGCTTGTAAGCCCATTGATTATTAATTCACTTAATAAGGCTTCTATGTCACAGCTAATGCTTAAACCAGTCATTCAGGTTCGCACTGTAATGGATGCGATGAAGACACCGCATACTGTGCATCTCATAATTTACACTAAAAGGTGACTTTATTAATAAGCAACGGTAGTATTTTCCATATCAAGGTCGATTCAGTGGATCATCATAATGTTCGTAATATTATCCTAAATGATACCTCTTTTTTTTCATGCTGGCCTGGGAGCGAGAGAAAAACATAGTGTGCCAGCTAAATTTCCTCCCGGGCATGCTGTAAAAACCAGCATAGGGATCCGAGGGTTTCAGTGTATTGTAATTTAGGCGATGGGCTGACAACATGTCACTACATCAATATACCTACAAATCTATCTAAAATAACCTTCAAAACTTTGTCAGACATGACGGAACGACCTTTGTTTCGGTTGTTTACACCTGCCTACTCCATTAGGGATAAAGGCGTGATTATATGTATGTACAATTGACGTACAACAACAAATCTGCATAAAAATTGTTAAAACTTGTCTTGTAAAATAAAACAATAATTTGTCCCATAAATCTGGCTACTTCTCCAACCAGCAGAAGTCATCGAGATATGATATGGCTCTCATAATCGCAGATCGATACCAACAATCGATTCACTTTCGCTATATCGATGCTTATCTTGGCAAAAAGTCGCCGAGCAAGGTGGACGCCGGCTTGCTTCCTTTGCTAGGTTCCTGTTCTCTATAATATAGAAGGATCCTCAAACTGGAATACGTAAAACCTTATAGTCGAAATTATCGAAAATTCATTTTACGGGTCGACACGCGACCAAGGTTTCTGCAACTAAGTTAAACGTCGGGATAAATAGGATAAAACGAGTAGTTTCGGTAAATACTAAAGAAGTAAAATGAGTGAAAATAATCGCGAGTGCTAAAAGTAAATATTGCTGGACACTATTTGCGACCAAAAGTAAGCCTAACTATGAACTTTATTACTCACCTACGTTTATTTTGGACGGTATTTGATAACTTTCATTATAAAATTATCTTTGCTTTTGGAATGGGTTCGCTGTCTTCACGTACTTTGCCAAGGGTACGCGGGTCATAAGTTTGAGTAACCCTGCTCTATCGAACAAGAGCGATTTGTAAAGCTCTATGGCGTCCGCTTGCGCCACAGAAGGACTGAACTACCACACTCGGTTGGGTAGTATTTCATTCAATAGACGATGTGAGTGAACCCAGATTGCGCGTATCCTTGAGAACGAGTCGTGATTTTATAGTGTAAGGCGCATGGAATGAAAAAAATGCAGTATCTTGCGTCTGAATGAACTAATGGTGTCAGTAGACAGCAAACGGCAATATTCGATAAAATCGTAAGCAATTTAGAGAAAGACATTAGAGACAAATTCTTCTATTCCATCGGTTAGAACGGTCAGAGCTTTCACGAAAAGCGATCATATTAACACACATTTAGGTTTAGACGTCTGCAAAAATTTTGCTACAAGACGCAATTGCATTCTGGTACAAAATGACAGCTGTTTGCAACCGCGAAACACCGTTTCGTTTAATTGTGGTCCCCAGACTTCCTAACAAGCAGTTTCGTTACCACGACGGGGCTCCGGAATGGTATACGACCCGTCACCAAAGAGTGACTCTACTTGTACCTCCTTCTTGAATATTGTGGTTAGGGAGATAAGCACGTATTGTGCCAAAAACCTGGTTAGCTTTCGTTTGAGCAACAGCAACATTAGTTTTATAGAATTGTTAGTATATTTTACTGTTTCATGACAAGACCGTATTTGAATTGGCTTAATATTTACTAAACTTCTTTTTAACTTGTTTTAAATTATAAGAAAAGTTAGGAACTAGTTCCCCTACTAACCCTAGAGTTAGGTTAGTTGGTTGCTTATCTTATATAGCCATAAGTGTCCCACTGCTGGTTGGTTGCTAATAGGTTTAAATCTCAGAAGTAGGAAAGGACTGACAAAATAAAAATGTTTGCCAAGTATCCGAACCAGAGACCTCCATATCTGTGCAAGCTCTATTTATACGAGAATAATTGTAGCAACTGCCATTTCTGATTGAAATGTTGAGCTGAACGTTCGTTAATGTCAGTCAAAGAGAGTTCAATAAATCGTATCTGATAGGTGACTTGATACTCATGCCAACTAAGCACAAAGTCATCAATATATACGTCATATTGTAGAGCTGTTATCAACCTGCCGGATGGTTTAGACGCCTTTACTTCCCGAATTAGAAGGATGATACTGTGTTTTAGATTAAAATATAACTTCCGGATCAAGTCAATCAATATAAACAGAACTAAGGTGATCTTCTTGGGGAACACAATCGATGCCGAATCTCTTGATCTGCAAAACGTCTAACTTCAGAGGTGCGTCCATCTCCGGAAATCGAATCTACGACCTTTACGAGAGCCCATACCTCGAACTAGGCCTCAAAAGCTGCACGGCCAGTCAATAAAACAGTACATTAACAGGCAACACGATTCGTCTGCAGTACCAAGACTAGACACGATTCACCTGTAGTATAGTAAGACGTAGCCTAAGACTAGTGTGTTTGTGGCTCAGCTGTATGCGGATCTCGGGGCAGTGAGCAACACGCCGAAGAATCGTAAATTTGGATTACAACTTGAACAGAAATGGCATGGCGAGGCTATAGCTAGCCGTGGCAGGTGTGCCAAACGTTGTATTGTTAGTTTTCTGTTTCAGAGTGCACTTATGAACTTTAAAACAGACTTGCTGGCAAAATTATTTTCAGGTCTACTGTTTAAGCTAAGCTGTACTTTGATATAATTTTAGCTGCCATCACACAATGGATATATCTCGTGTTTTGTTTATGCGCTGGAGACTCGGCTTTAAGGTTGCTTAGCGCTTGGAGCTAAGGTTGATTTTCGTGTGGACTGCTTGTTGCTGCGGCTTGTCCCGTGGCATGGGGCATGTATATGTATAGGCACGTGAGGAATCCCACAAAACTCACAAAAGTTTTAATGTTTTATTGAATACGTCGGTATTTTTATTCGACTGGGAAATCCGTTATATTTGTATTGGCTGGAGATCGAGGCAACGTTTGAATTACTCAGATAGAAGGCCATAAACACAAGAGTTTTACCACTCCTGATCTAGCCAGCAGTAGGTCTCTCGGCCTATACTATAGTAACTCACCGCGGCATCAATTGAATTAAACTTTGTACAGATTCAGTTACTTCCGTCTCTGTAATACCACAGGTTGGCTACCCCTGATTTAGCTGGCAGTAGGTCTCTCGGTCTATACTATGGTAACTCACCGCGGCGTCACTTGAATTAAGCTAAGTACAGATTCAGTTACTTCCATCTCTGTAATACCACAGGTTGGCCACCCCTGATCTAGCCGGCAGTAGGTCTCTCGGTCTATACTATAGTAACTCACCGCGGCATCACTTGAATTAAGCTGAGTACAGAGTCAGTTACTCCCATCTCTGTAATACCACAGGTTGGCTACCTCTGATTTAGCCGGCAGTAGGTCTCTCGGTCTATACTATGGTAACTCACCGCGGCATCACTTGAATTAAGCTGAGTACATATTCAGTTACTCCCATCTCTGTAATACCACAGGTTGGCTACCCCTGATCTAGCCGGCAGTAGGTCTCTCGATCTACGGGGTGTAAGGGACAGCGTTCCGCAAACTAATAGGGGTTGCTCTGTCAACGACACTGATCAACTTCCACCAGGAAAGTTTTCAGGAAGTGAAAAAACAATTGGCTATTCCAAACAAATTTTCTGATCGAGGTGGACATTTTGTATGGAAAAGCCAACTTCTTTTTCACCTCTAAAAGAATTTCCTGGTGGAAATTGTTCAGTGTTGTTGACTGAGCAACCCATATCAGTTTTCGGGACACTGTCCCTTACACCTGGTATCCTATAGTAACTTACCGCGGCATCACTTCAGTTACTCCATCTCTGGAACTAGCGGATTCCAATGATGCAGTACATCAAGATACTGGGATACTATGGAGTTTTCATGGTGAGTTATAGTACATACATACATACATAAAATCACGCCTTTATCCCTTACGGGGTAGGCAGAGCGTTAAACGCCTCGTAAAAGGCGCTTTCGCCACGTCTGACAAAAATTGAGGGTAATTTTAGATTGTAATGTGTATTGCCATAGTGACAGGTTGTCAGCCCATCGCCTAAATTACAATACACTGTAACCCTCGAGTCCCTTTTGCTGACTTCAACAGCATGCCCGGGAGGAAGGGCAGCTGGAACATTCTATGTTTTTCTATCTCTCCCAGTCCAGCATGGAGTTATAGTGGCTAGTGGTATTAATAAGACTAGAAGTTGATGGTAATGGCAGGTCTTGAATGTAGCTAGGGAACGCCAATTTAAAGAGATGATTTTGCATTTTCGATAGGTTTATCTTCTATCTTCTTTCTTCCATGCTGGCCTGGGAGCGAGAGAAAAACATAGAATGTGCCAGCTGCATTTCCTCCCAGGCATGCTGTAAAAACCAGCTAAGGGATCCGAGGGTTTCTGTATATTGTAATTTAGGCGATAGGCTGACAACCTGTCACTACAGCAATATACCTACAAATCTATCTTGAATGACCCTTAAAACTTTGTCAGACGTGGCGGAGCGACCTTTGTTTGGGTCGTTTGCGCTCTGCCTACCCCATTAGGGATAAAGGCGTGATTATATGTATGTATGTTATCTTCTAACATTCCATTTTTTTGTCTAGTTACTTAAATAGCTTATATCAGTATAGTAGTAGTAAACAGTTAATTTAATACATTGTTTTTTTTTTTAACCTGCGGAACACGTTTCAGCATATTTACAAGTTAGGCGATGGGCTGACAACCTGTCACTACAGCAATATACAGATCTATCTTAAACAACCCTCAACATTTTTCAGTCGTGGCGGAACGATCTTTATTTGGTACGTTGACGCATTGCCTACCCCATTAGGGATACTGGCGTGATAGTATGTATGTATGGAACACGTTTGAACAATAATCTAAATAATAGATAAGAAAGAAGATACCGCGTTGCACCTTGTAAAAATATTAAGTCTTTAAATAGCCAAGTAGATACATACTTAAATTAACATACATACGTATAATTACGCCTTTATCTCTAATGGGGTAGGCAGAGCGTCAACGACCTAAACAAAGGTCGTTCCGCCACGTTTGACAAAGTTTTGAGGGTTGTTTAAGATAGATTTGTAGGTACATTGCTGTAGTGACAGGTTGACAGCCCATCGCCTAAATCACAATATACTGAAACCCTCGGATCCCTTAGCTGGTTTTTACAGCATGCCCGGGACGAAATGCAGCTGGCACATTCATAACATAGCATAACATAAAACTACTTTATTGCACGTAAGAATACAAATCATACAACACAACAGATAACAACAAAAGACATGTACAACATAGGCGGCCTTATTGCTAATTGCATTCTATGTTTTTCTCTGGCTACCAGTCCAGCATGGAAGAAATAACTTAACATAAAATAAATTAACATGAACAACAGAAGTAACACATTGCACTTCATGGTCCGTAACTTGAAAAAATACAATAATATGAAACCATAAAACAACATGAAATGTTAAAATTCTTTACGAAATGTTAAAATTCTTACAAATACCATACCACATTCAAAAGGTACAATTACAACCATAATAAAACAGCACATTGCAAATTACCTCCGTAGTCTAGTGGTCAGAGCCATCGGCTTGCGATGCGGAGGTCCTGGGTTCGATTACCAGGGGGATCACAAAGCTTATATTGGTCAATTTATCATTGTGAGATTTTCCCCAGTTTGGTTAGGACATTGCAGACTGAATCACCTGATTGTCCGAAAAGTAAAAGGATTGCGCGCTTCGGAGGGCACGATAAGCCGTCGATCCCGGTCGCTGTCTTTGACAGTGGTCGTTACTCAAACCGTGTCAGAGATCTAATAGCTGTGCTACTAGGCGGTTTAAAAACTCTGACACCAGGGCTTTTCGAGTCGTCTTTCGATTCGAGAATCCATTTACTAAGAAGAAGACAGCAAATTGCAATATTTTCACATGTCAAGTGTAGTCAGGTGCATAAGCGACATTGAAAAAGCCTGTATTTGATAAACATCTTGACAAAAAAACGTTACGATGAATTAAATACCTGGTACTTTACATGGATAGCATGTGTTGTATGTATTGTTATTTATAGGATCATTAATTACAGGATCGAAATGCCAGGAACGTGCCAAAATGGCCTACTTGTAAAGCTGGTTGTGTAACATCGTGTAAGCAAATTTATCCCGAGGTCTTCCGAGTCAGCTGATAGTCTGGTAAATATGTAAGTAGTATATACCAGGTGTAAGGGACAGCGTCCGGCAAACTGATAGGGGTTGCTCAGTCAACGACACTGAACAACTGTCACCAGGAATTCTTTCAGGAGATGAAATAAAAATTTGACCTTTCCACACAAAATGACCACCTCGATCAGACAATTTGTATGGAAAAACAAATATTTTTTTTCTCTTCCTGAAAAAATCCTGCTGATAGATGTTCAGTTCCGTTGACTTAGCAACCCCTTACAGTTTGAGGGACGCTGTCCCTTACACCACGTATGTGTAAGATTTCGTGTTTCAAGGCACTTTAATATCAGTCTCGGTCGCTGTTTTTGATATGTCTTTTAACAAAATATGTAAGAGATATATTAGGCGGTTCAAAAACTCCGATGCAATGATTCATTGGACCGTTAGACTCAAAAACCGCGCAAGAATCTTAAAATATTCACAGTAATTTGTGTCATTTAGTTTTTACCGCAAATAGCCTGTAGTATTTCCAACTCAGTTTTAGAATAAAGGTAAACAAAGTTTCATGTATTTTAATCGAAGATCTTATTTCTAAAATAAGTTTTAGCTATATAACAACATAATGAAATAATAGTTTTAGTAATTTAACTAATTTGCCAACACGTATCATTTATTTAGTAAAAAGACATGGAACTTTGTTTACTTTTATTCTAAAACTGAGTTGGAAACATTATATACTTTAACACTTGTAACAGACACACTTATAACAAAGATGTCGATTAGTAAAATTAGCGAATACCTATAGCTGTTTGACGAACAAACAGCTATAGGTACTCATTTATAGAACTTTATAACACCGCATAATGTGCGCCAATGTTACTAATCGACATCTTTGTTGTAAGTGTGTCTGTTACAAGTGTTTAAGCATATAGTATTTCCAACTCAGTTTTAGAATAAAAGTAAACAAAGTCTTTTTACTAAATAAATGATACGTGTTGGAAATACTAAGAGTTTCTTTAAACTCTTACCATTTATTAATTAGTAAGCCAAATTTTTAGGGATTTTATATACATACATATAATCACGTCTTTATCCCTAATGGGGTAGGCAGAGCGTATACGACCTAAACAAAGGTCGTTCCGCCACTCCTGACAAAGTTTTGAGGGTTGTTTAAGATAGATTTGTAGGAGTATTACTGTAGTGACAGGTAGTCAGCCTATCGCCTAAATTGCAATATACAGAAACCCTCGTATCCCTTAGATGGTTTTTACAGCATGCCTGAAGGAAATGCAGCTGGCACATTCTATGTTTTTCTCTCGCTCCCAGTCCAGTGTGGAAGTGTAAAGATTTAAGATCGTGGTTTATCAAGATTACACCGCGATTCCTTTTGTACAAACTGCTGGTGGTTTTTTTAATAACATGTCTAAAGTTAGTCATCACTCAAGATAGTTAGTTTAGATAATACTAAATACAGGATACTTTGGGTAGCATTTTAATAACCTCTTTCAAACACCCGACAGGACTCTCGGTCCTTTTAAACAAAATTTCGTATGCAGATCTCGTAAAGATATAGATTTTCACGAACAGAATATTAATATAACAAGTAATTTAAAAACTTCAAAAAATCCAACTGCCTAGAATATAAAGTGAGGTATAAAACTTTAAATCGTCATAGACCTTAAACGATTGTTTAAAGTTAAAAACGATATAAGAAAACTCGAATTGATTTTTAAATACATATTCAATGATACCCCACCCGGCGTAGTCTGTCGATTTTATTTTTTTTAATTTTCACAAAATGGCGTCTAACTTTTGCCATATATTTTTTTGGCAAAATCATGTCTTCAGTGATACTCGCATAGTAAAGACGAATCGATTGACGTTAAAAACGTTAAATTCGGACCACGCGTTTGATCTCTAGAGCGCCAAAGAGGATCAAACATATGTACTACTACTACATACATTCCTAGATATGCTGATAAACATATTACTCTACTTTGCGTTGCGCAGTCGGGTAAAGAGCTTACCTGTTGTTCCGACGTAACAATTTCTCTGCTGCTGTCATCTGAAACAATAAAATTATGTTGTTAGAAAAACTGTCGTAGAAATGTATGCTATTGTGTCATCGCCACAATAAGTTATTGATAAAAACTTAATAATGAGATAGGTTTCATTAAATAACACGAAGAGAAAGTAGGACAAAATGTTAAAAGTAGGTCATTTCCTGTACGGAAATAGATAACCTTCCTAGGAAAATTGCAAATTATGAGAATATTTTGAAATACCCTCTAAACAATTAGGTACTCTTACATTTACGCCAATGAGGAGCCCGATGGTGTAGTGGATAGGGTCGCTGCCTCCTGAGCGGGAGGTCGTGGTTCGAACCCCACCACGTACCAATGTGTTTTTCGATTTTCGAATTTCATATGTACGTTTATTCGGCGCTTTTTCCGTGCTTCGGAAGGCACGTTAAGCCGTTGGTCCCGGTTAATATCGTTTAATACCGTAGATATTAGTCGTTAAGCCATATCAGAGGCCAGTGCTAAGCATTGGCGGCTTGAAAACTCTGACCTAATCTAGGATAGGGTCTGGTTTCCCTTCTGGGTTGTGGAGGTCAGATGGCAGTCGCTCTGTGTAAAAACCAGTACCCTCGTTCAATCACCTAGATTAGGTAGCCGACCCCGAGAAATACGGGATAAGGCTAGGATGATGATGACATTTACGCCAATAGATAATTCCTTCAGAGTGGAGTAAATAGACAGATGGCTGATAGCTGAGTCTATCATCACAGCGTCAAAATTTTAGTCATCAAGTAGGTAATTCTAAATAGATCTTAAATCAGTTCAGCACATACACATACATACATATAGTCACGCCTTTATTCCTAATGGGGTAGTCAGGGCGTAAACGACCTAAACAAAGGTCGTTTCGCCACGTCTGACAAACTAATGAGGGCTATTTAAAATAGTATTGTAGGTTTATTGCTGTAGTGATAGGTTGTCAGCCCATCGCCTAAATTGCAATATACTGAAACCCTGGGATCCCTTAGCTATTATATATATTTTTACAGCATGCCCGGGAGGAAATGCCGCTGGCACATTCTATGTTTTTTTCTCGCTCCCAGTCCAGCATGGAAGAAAAGTGAAGTAACACTTAGAGAAAGTAGAGTAAAATGTTTCAAAGTAGGTCATTTCCCATACGGAAATAGAACGTCCCTAGGAAAATTGCATATTACGAACATACCCTATACATTTAGGTACTTATACATTATATAATTCATTCAGAGTGCTGCAATTTCGTTTATTTCATTCGTAACATAACAGTTCAGGACCAAAGCGTTACCAATAATTGACTTATAATTATAAACATAAACTTTACTGAGTAAAGCAGTCTAACAAAAAATATAATTTAAATAAAATTAAAAGTAGGTATAACATTATCATCATTATGTCAAAATAAATAGATTTAGTTACAATTTGTAAATTATTCTCATTATGTCAATATGTCAATAGGTTTAACTAATTAAAATTTAAGGATACATTTTGTTTAATTTATTATGGTGCTGGCTCTTGCATACATCTTCTCGCATACTCTGTTGCAGTGGAGTAGGTACACAGATATAATACGGAGCGTAAGGGACAGCGTCAAGCAAACTGACAGGGGACTGTTTCTTTTTTCAGATGTTAAAAATATTTAATTTCCCATACAAAATGACCACCTCGATCAGACAATTTGTATGGAAAACCAATTTTTTTGACGACGACACTTGCAAGATAATATAATACTATAATAATATAATAATCTTCAAGTAGGTAATTCTAAATAGATCTTACTCGTATATTGGTTAAACATAGAATGTTCCAGCTGCCCTTCCTCCCGGGCATGCTGTAGAAGTCAGCAAAAGGGATTCGAGGGTATTGGTACAGTGTATTGTAATTTAGGCGATGGGCTGACAACCTGTCACTACAGCAATACAAATCATTACAATCTAAAATTTGCTCTCAATTTCTGTCAGACGTGGCGAAAGCGCCTGTTACGGGGCGTTTTACGCTCTGCCTACCCCGTAAGGGATAAAAGCGTGATTTTATGTATGTATGTATATCGGTTCAGCTCAATTGAAATTATTTCCATACATTTGAACAATTTCAAAAATGCGAATATTTCGCTCCAGTCTAGTAAACAAGACAGACTTAGAGATGTCTCAACACAATTTCAAGTCCAATGACCTCTTCTATACCGGGTCCTAAGACTTCTGATCATAGAAAATAAAAACTATATTTATATTATCAGCTCTCAGTGCGCCTTAAAAGATCTAAGTAATGTGTTTTTAATTCTAGCCTGACTTGGATAACAGGCAGGAATAGAAGGCTTGTAAATGTTTAAGAATATAAAATGGGTTTTATAACTTTTAACGGAGATATTTAATAGAGCTTTCGTTGCTTTAATTGGTACTTAGTTAGTACTTAAGAGTCATCATCTCCCTAGCCTTATCCCGTATCTCACGGGGTTGGCTTCCTAATCTAGGGGATTGAACGAGGGTACTGGTTTTTACACAGAGCGACTGCCATCTGAACTCCGCAACCCAGAAGGGAAACCAGACCCAATCCTAGATTAGGTCAGAGTTTTCAAGCCGCCAATGCTTAGCACTGGCCTCTGATATGGCTTAACGACTAATATCTACGGTATTAAACGATATTAACCGGGACCAACGGCTTAACGTGCCTTCCGAAGCACGGAAAAAGCACCGAATAAACGTACATATGAAATTCGAAAACCGAAAAACACATTGGTACGTGGTGGGATTCGAACCACGACCTCCCGCTCAGGAGGCAGCGGCCCTATCCACTACACCATCGGGCTCATTAGTACTTAAGAGTAAATGCATTAAAATATAATAAACTTTTTCTTTGTTATTAGCTAAATCTATTAAAATATGTCTGTTTTTGCGGTATCTTTACAACATAACATTGCTCATAACAATTAGCAGACCGAGCAGTTTGGCTTTAACCAGACTCAATCTTCTGATTCGAAACTAGATCTGTAACTGCGGATCAAGGCCCGATTAACTGCCTCCGTGGTCTAGTGGCTAGTGCCATGGACTCCCGATCCGGAGGTCCTGGGTTCGATTCCCAGGGGGTAAAACACAAAGTTGATATTTGAGAATTTATCACTTTGTGAATTTTTCCCCAGTTTGGGTAGGACATTGCAGGCTGAATCACCTGATTGTCCGAAAAGAAAAAGATTTCGTGCTTCGGAGGGCACGTTAAGCCGTCGGTCTCGGTCGCTGTCTTTGATAGTGGTCGTTACACAAAACCATGTCAGAGGCCTGATAATTGTGCTACTAGGCGGTTTAAGAACTCTGACAACAGGGTTCATCGGGTCCATAGACTTGATACCCACTCGACAGAAGAAGAAGGCCCGATCGCCCCAACTGAGGGTAGGCTCTCTCACTCACGCCCCTCGATAGGAACGTAGGTGAGCTGATGTTTTCGTAAATTAAACCATCCAACTCCACATCATAAGTTCAGCTCTAATCAATCAACCTGATTGTCTCTAAGAAAAAGAATTCCGTGCTTCGGATGGCCCAACACGTTGACTGCTATCCATACTTCTTCTTAACGAGTGGATTCTCGAGTCGAATGACTCGATGGACCATACATACCTATAATCACGCCTTTATCCTATAATGGGTTAGGCAGAGCGTAAACAACCTAAACAAAGGCCGCGTTCCGCCACGTCTGACGAACTTTTGAGGGTTATCTAAGATAAATCTGTAGGTATATTGCTGTAGTGACAAGTTGTCAGCCCATCGCCTAAATTGAAATATACTGAAACCTTCGGATCCCTTAGCTGGTTTTTACAGCATGCCGAGGAGGAAATCTATGTTTTTCTCTCGCTCCCAGTCCAGCATAGAAGAAACGTTGAACACAAAACCCGATGAACCATCCATACTAAAAACAATACTTTGTCCACTAACTCTACTGATCTCATCGGTGATGCTCATGGCAGTCAATGTGTTAAGCATCGTTGTCTTTGAATCATTACACAGACTATGCCAGAGGTAATGGTATTAGGCGGTTCAAAAACTGTCACACCAGGGTTTATCGGGTCGATCGATTCAAAAACTCACTCGATAAAAAGAATGCTGCTGCTGCCATGCTGGCCTGGGAGCGAGAGGAAAACATAGAATGTGCCAGCTGCATTTACTCCCGAGCATGCTGTAAAAATCAGCTAAGGGACTTCGAGGATTTCAGTATATTTTAATATAGTTTATCGGCTGACAACCTGTCAATACAGCAATATATCTACTAATCTATCTTAAATAACCCTCGAAACTTTGTCAGACAAAGCCACGTCTGACAAAGTTTTGATCCGCCGATCGACCTTTTTATAAGTCGTTAACGCTCTTTCTACACCATTAGGGATAAAGGCGTATTATATGTATGTATGTATAAAAATAAGACTACGCATATAATTTCACGGTTAAGCAAGCAGTTAGCGAATTCTCTAGCGGTGCCAGCGGTGCTCAAAGTGTGGGACGTCCCAGTTGACGGATCGACGCTAACAAGCCCCGGGAAGATCTAATGACTGTGACTAATGCACACACTCGGCTTAAGCCAGAATGCACTAATCCCTGGTTTAACTAACTACAGGTTAAAAGTAATACTCTCAGTGACTGAAGACAGTGTTTCGTTTCAACGGCGATGTAATTTCCAATCTATCTTAAATGTATCTTATTATTATAATTTACGAAGAGAATGTAAAAAAGAAAAACCGGAAACATGAAGTGATATCTAGATTTTACAGATGGGAATATTTATCTGCCAAAGTTTCGAGGATTATAAACTTTTAGTACCTATTCCACCCACCCAAAACTATAATGGCTAATTATGATATAAAAAAATACACGTTACGACTCTCTAGAACTGTAGAATCCAAAACAATAAAAAAATATAGCTCCAGATTTTACAGATTGATAAGAGTCGGTTTCTTTTACGAATTTTATGTATTTGAGTCACAGTCATAAACTCTACGATCAGCCTACATAGTTGTTAAACCAACGGTTAAACGAAACCATGGTTCAATCTGCCCGAAGTTAGGATCTGAACTTTACTGCCTATTTTACTGACATTCCTCTTACGATCAGCTAACAGTTCTCTTCATGGTAACTTATAGGTTAACAGTAAGCCAAACAAATAGTAAAACAAATAAACAATTAATGGATTTGTTGAAATGGCTTTATGCTTTCCGGTTGGGAAATTTGAAATATGCTTCTACTGAAAGTTTTGCAGAAGCTATTAAACAACTAAGTTAAGGTTGTAAGGTTAGGCTAGTTATTGTGAAAGTGATAAAAACCGTTTACATTACATAAAAACATGTTTTCTCTTCTGTACCGAACGTTTACTATTTTTTTATCTCGTGGTACTGGTGACAAATATATAGTTTTTTCTAAAGTGCACCCCTCACAGGGCCATTTTGCTTTAAAATTTAACTTCAGTAACCAAATTAATAACCTTGTTCAAGAAGATATTTTTATAGCTTTTATGGATACGCAATAATTCAGCTAGTGTCAATTTTCTTTTTCAAAAATCTCCTTCAAAAGATGACTCATGCAATGCAAGATAGTCTCATAGAGCCTACAAAGTCCTCTCCTAGTCTCCCAGTAACATCATAGTTCGTAGACATCGTAGGAAGCGTGACAAACACGGCTATCGCGGTTTATATTTAGCCGCTGATAACTTATACGTGAACTGTCAGGGTCCCGGCAACATAATGGAGATGTAATCTGTTCTGTGGCGGTAAATATATAAGGGGTCAGTTTCTCACGGAATTGACACGTGGGTGGTGTCATACAATGAACTTGATGAAATTTGCTCTATCAATATGACGTATACCTATATTATCATAACCACTAAAATTAGTTTTTGACTTTGTCCAGAAGGAGATATTTAAAAATATATTAATTTTTGTATACTTGGTTACCGTTTTTAAGAAAGAAAAAAAAGGTAAATCCAAATTTTATCGGAATTTCAAGTAATGCGGATCATTTTTGCACTACCTCATATATTGCACGAGAATACATCGTTTGTGCAGAGCATTCACCCTGTTAGAGTTGGCGCGTGACAAGCCCATCCCGGCGTGACATTACAGCACTCATACAAAACACATTCATCTTCGCAAACAAATTCACAGTACATCTGAACAGAATCATACATCTTCAGCTGAGAGATTCGTCCAAAAATAAACCTTATTTCAAAGCCAACAGTGCGCACTTTAATCCAAAGTCAAAAAGTGCCGGTTGGATGTAAGTGGTCGTACTTTTACAACCAAAAAATACTGGCAACTTTAGAAGAATTTACTTTTTCGAATTTGGAATAGTCACAAGACGTTGCTCCCCATATAAGTTCCACCATATAAGTTCGTTGATTGGGCAAAAAAAAAATACTTAGAGATTTGCGAAATGTGGATTACGGTTTTGTTAATTTGTAGTTCAGTGCACCCGGCTTCCTCTATACAAATATGGCGAATGAGGTTTTATTACTAAAGAGGTTCAAAATTTAAATTAAAATGTTCACGATTGGTCAAAGATAAATCGAATATTTCGAAATACAGTATAAAGATTGACAGTGTAAAACAAGAAAGACTTCCTTTAGGGAGTGAATCGTATGATGAAGTTAAATAAAAATATGCAATAATAACCTATTACATAAAAGCGCTACCTACTTACAACAGGGTAGATCTATATTTAGATCAGAGCAAATATAATAATACTAGGATATTCAGGATGCAGATAAAACTTTATGTGACACGTTCCTCAGAATATAGGTACCTATAACAGGGCAAGCACGTACGAAGCGAAAAGCAGATACAAACTTAGAATCAAAATCGAGAAATCCACAACGCAGAGATTTAAGATATTGAAGATGGAGAGTGGAGATGCAGACACCATTAATGTTATCGTTAATTCTACCTGTCTACATACATACATTTAACTACTTCACTCCTTTATCCCTAATGGGGTAGACAGACCGTAAACGACCTGCTGAAGGCCAAAGAACGAACAAAAAAAAGACAAAAAAAAAAGAAAAAAGGACGAACAAAGGTTCCGCCACGTCTGACAAAGTTTTTATTGTTATTTAAGATAGATTTGTAGGTATACTGCTGTAGTGACAGCCCATCGCCCAAATTACAGTATACTGAAACCCTCGGATCCCTTAGCGGGTTTTGACAGCATACCCGGGAGGAAATGCAGCTGGCACATTCTATGTTCTTCTTTCGCTCT
Source organism: Scrobipalpa costella (assembly GCA_949820665.1). NCBI lineage: Eukaryota > Metazoa > Arthropoda > Insecta > Lepidoptera > Gelechiidae > Scrobipalpa > Scrobipalpa costella. The sequence goes on from OX463303.1 coordinate 18,929,061, forward strand.
CAGGCCAGCATGGAAGAACCTGTCTATACGTACAAAATACGATATTTCAAATGCACTAAGACTGCACTGCAGATGGACAGATGACTCCGTAAAGTTGGTGGGACGTCGGTAGATAGGTGCAACAGACGCAAGACCGTAAAAGATAAATGTGTACGGGGAGGCCTTCAGCAGTCTTCAAGTCAAATGATGATGACAAAAAGATCCCATCCTGATGATAGTAGTAACAAAACTAAACGTTGCGAAAAATCACAGAGCGGCGACGACAAAAATCCGGAATAGGCGGAATGGACTCACGTAAAAGCGTCTCTGGGGCACGTCCCAGTAATGATGAATAATCAATTTGTACGGAAACACAAGGAAATAATGTGAGGACTATTATCATTAGAGAAAGAAGAACTTAAAATACGGAACTAAGCAAAGAGAGTTCCAAAACTCTAGAATAGAAGAGCATGCATTTATAGTCAAATGACGATGACGATAAAACTTCCAAATCCCACCCTGATGATAGTAGTAACAAAACTAAACGTTGCGACAAATCACAGAGCGGCGACGACGACAAAAAAGCCGGAATAGGCGGAATGGTCTCACGTAAACGCGTCTCTGACGCGCGTCCCAGTAATGACGAATAATCAATTTGTACGGAAATACAAGGGACTAATGTGAGGACTATAATCATTACGGAAAAGGAAGAATTTAAACTATGGGATCAAGCAAAGAGAGTCTCAAAAGAAATTTGAAGAAATCATTTTTTTTTAAAAAATATGTCTACCACATACACGCACAATATGGTGAAGAAATTTTAATTTCATCAAGAACGTAACAGGTGACATCGCAATTTTAAATTCTAGATGAAGAATGGCAACTTCAAAGTTGAAGAAATACCAGAGACCACTACATTCACAGGTTTCCTCCAGTTGACAGTGACATATCAGGCATGAGAAAAATCGTTTGTAAAATACCGAACGAGTTACTGGTACAGATAGCGAAAGCATACTCATTATGTCAGGATGAACCCAATACATTCCTCTGATCATTATCTGATTCAAACGTCCGCTTTCATGTAAAATGACTTTCGTTTTTAAAGTTACCTCAGTATGGAATATTTTTTGCAGCAGTTCATTTCTGCAACGCTCGATCAATGTCAGTTGGGCGGGCAATAATAATCTTCTACCTGACAACTTTTTTGGTAGTTCGCCAATCTGATGCGTAACATACTGCCATGTCGTTTAAGCCTTTAAAGTTATTAGCATTTGGTCAAAACTACTTTTGGAAAACATTATTTTTTACAGAATTCTGTATCAAAAATTAAATTGACTGTCTGCTCCATAAAAAGCGTAGGTGTCCAAAAAACTTGAAAGCCACCGACAATAAGTGGGTAAAAACTTAATGGGACAATTTTACTTGTATTAGGTCTGGTCTGGCACTATGACACAAAAAAAACATTAATAGCTTTACTAGCTTTATGTTACGACAAAAATTCACCTTGCAGGTTTATACATACCTACATCACGCCTTTATCCCTAATGGGATAAGCAGAGCGTTACCGACCTAAACAAAGGTTGTTTCGCCACATCTGCCAAGTTTTGAGGGTAGTTTAAGATAGATCTGTATATCGCTGTAGTGACAGGTTGTCAGCCCATCTCCTAAATTACAATATACTGAAACCCTCGAATCCCTTAGCTGACTTTTACAGCATGTCCGGGAGGAGATGCAGCTGGAACATTCTATTTTTTTCTGTCGCTCCCAGTCCAGCATGGAAGTAGGTTTCTTAATTTCAGAAATTCGACTTCGTCTTCTTAATTTTCTATCTCTTCTACATATATAGGTACATAAATATTATCATGCAATTATCCCTAATGGGGTAGGCAGATCCTATCTCTTCTAGGATCAAAATATTCAAAATGTATGTTGTTATAAAATAAAATGACTTGCTTTATTTCTTTATTGTGATCAAAATTCCTTATCAGTGTATTTTTTATATTGTTTCCTATGACTAACCAAATAACATCCATTTGTTAGATTACTGGCGTACCTACTTACATGAAATTGATCGTGTAATGACTTTGGTTCTTATCTCTTCGATGAATTGTGTATTTTAAATATGTTTATATTTCCACCCACATTTTTATCAAGCCGATATAAGCTACTATACTTTTAATGATTTTTTCATTGTCATCTATAAAAAAATCCCATTTTATTTTATCTTGGTTTTAGCCTATCTTTGTGTGTAGGAAAAGTACCTATCTCAAGTAAAGAAATTTAAACTACCTCAATCAACCTAACGGAGCACTCGCAGACAGTATGTCTACGTAGACGACTTCTTCGTACGCTTCTTGTTACGCAGTTTGTAGAAAATTACCTAAGAGATTCTTGGATTTTCTTCCATGCTGGACTGGGAGAGATAGAAAAACATAGAATGTTCCAGCTGCCCTTCCTCCCGGGCATGCTGTAGGAGACAGCAAAAGGGACTCGGGGGTTACAGTGTATTGTAATTTAGGCGACGGGCTGACAACCTGTCACTACACATTAGCAATACACATTACAATCTAAAATTGCCCTCAATTTTTGTCAGACGCGGCGAAAGCGCCTTTTACATACATACATACATACATAAAATCACGCCTTTATCCCTTTTACGAGGCGTTTAACGCTCTGCCTACCCCGTAAGGGATAAAGGCGTGATTTTATGTATGTATGTATGTATGTATGATTCTTGGAGTGCGAGACATTTCCGTCAATCTTGCGGCAGGTAACGCGTCCACATCTATTTGTAGGCATTACGATTGTGCCCAGGTGGTCTTGTTCAGACAAACCGTTTGTGTGATTATCATTTCTCTCACTGTTCTCAGCGCCTACAATGTTTTTTTAAGAATGTTAAGAGTTACATCGTTGTGTCTTGTGAAGAATCTATGATTATCACGAAATGACTAAACAACAGTTCTTTCGGATATTATGGTGTGCTTGCGAATATCACCATTCTTTTGTATTGCTTCCTAAACTATGGGAACTGCACATAGTTTTTGATCCAGAATATTTGTTTTTTTTTTCAACCCAACTAGTCACTTTAATGACAAAGTTAATCATAATTTTTTTTTTTGAATGTTATGCCTTAACTAACTTAATACATCGTTATCAAAAAGAAAATAAGTATTTTTAGAGAAATATCTGTTTTGATACTTATCATGTTCTTATGCCTTGTTGCAGATAGACTGGTCTGGCAATCCAGCCTTTAAGTGGGTGGTTCAATTACTGACTATTGCGTTAATTACCTTCTTGATAGCTTATCTTCAATTACCTCACACTTTGAATTATTTACTTAGAGACGCAATTTTGCAATGCTGTTAACGAGTATCTACTTATGAACAGCTGTTATCTATTCTTGGTAATATTTATAAGAAATCAATGAAATAAATATTAATGCTCTCCAAATAAAGGACTACACGTGTGTTAGTTACCTATCATATCATTTAAAATTGAATGCAAAATGCCCTCTTGATTTTAAGATGTTGCTGGGTCTTTTGAATATTCCAGTGATTTATTTAAAATAATACGTTTCTAATACGTTTAAAAAAAACAGTATATTATATTGACTTGCTTATGAACCATAAGGCTCAATTCACACCGGAATGGCAGCGGCGCGTCGAGGCCGAACCCTTATGGTTCAGCATCTGGCAGACGCGTGTCGTTTTCGAACTTTTCAAACGATACTTGTCTTCACATAAGTATGTAGATAAACACTGAAAGTGCTCGTCGTGCCGGCCGCTGCCATTCCGGTTTGAATCAGCCCGATAATTTTTAGGCATAGAAAATGTCATCGACTGCTAAAATCGTTCAGTACATATGTTTGCTGCAAGTATCCCAAGCAACTTCAAGTTGTTCCGTACAACTTGAGACTGTTGAACGGCGGCACGTTGCTAGTTCAGAATCCTTGCCGGCACGTGACTCTGAAATACTTCGGCGCGGGAATAATACATGTTTGCATCTCGATGTTTTGAAAAGCACGGCGCGTAGTTGACCGATCGGCCGAAACTGTTTGTGTATTGTAATGGGTTGTGATAACAATAATACAAGCGTTACTTATACGTTAAGTAAACTGCATAATGTTTATTGTAGGTTTGACATAGCGCTGGATTAGGAAGCAGTGCAAAGAAGCCGCAAATAATTATAAATACTCCAACTCTACTTCTTCTGCCTAGCCTTTTCCCGGTCCAGTGCTAAAGTCCGCTTTCCGGCTTTTACTACTCAACTTAAAACTCTGACACCAGGGTTTATCGGATCCGTAGACTCGATACCCACTCGACAGAAGAAGACTACTCAATTTGCCCAGTCTTCTACTCGAAAACGCTATTTGCCTACTAGTCAAATCAGCAACTTTGATGAAATGTTTAAAACGCTTTTTTATATGAAAATAGTGGGTTATGACACCACTCGCCAGTAAATATTGACTACTCAAATCAATAACTTCTATATTTTAAACTCGATTATTAAATCTAAATGTGCATATTTTTTTAATGATGAATGAGATACAGTGTTTTTAGCTATCAGTTTTAAGTATAAACGTATTGAATTTTTTTAGCCACCCAGTCAACATGCCTGTTATTGAATTAGAATAGGAAAGTCTCTAGGAAACTTTACAAATAATTTATCAGGTGAACAAACCCCCGGTTGACAAAAAGGTGTCCTTGGCACAATCAAAACAAACCAACGCGTAGGTTATCTTATCATAATCAAGCTAGATGCGTCGGCGCATGTGGGTCAGATAGCGAAATAACGAGACCTGTGCACGTTGGTGTTTGAACTTGTCAATAAAGAAGATACACAGATAACAAGGACCGATAATTCTTAACAAACTAAAAAACTACAACTCTCATTCTTTAACTATGAATAATAAATAGAAATCGTGAAAATTCTGTATCCTAATCCTGGAGCCCAAACTTTACTATCGACTTCTAAAGCAGTCGCTCATCTTTCTATACTACTAACTTATTTCAAAGTATATATTTGTCGTAAGTTCTGAATGGACCGATTTGTTTTCCGGACCGAATTATTCTTTGGATAGAAAGCAACGTAACCGAAAGTAACATATACAGGTCTGTAAATACATCATTTCTACGGAAAACTCATTAAGCTGCGAGTAAAATTTAAACTTAATTGATTGAACTTAAATATATCAGACAGCATAATACAGACGTAATAGACTTGAGCCCTTCACCCTGGCAAACCTAAAGGTCAGATATAATTCCCCGTTTAGCTGAAATATAGCTGGACTAGAGTGGTTTATACAGGATGTAAAAAAAAATACCGCGTTCCTTTAAACCACGTAATGGTATTAGTGATATACCTACAACACAAAACACACATTAACTATAATAAATGAAAATATTACAATTTTATTAAATTCGTACAAATGTAACCAGTGAGCCAACTGTAGTCACATATATTACATTTGTCACGTCACAGCCCCGCGCCCCGCGCCCACCCGACCGCTCCGCTGCGCTGCCACGCCCGCCGTAGTGTGCATGTCTACGTTTGGCCTACTTGTTTCTGTTTTACGAATATAATAGAATTTTAACGTAAATATTTTAATTATTTTGTTTTTGACGGACAGAGTTCGAAACGCCATAATACGCTCCAAAACAGGCATAATGGATGTAACCCGTGCAGTAGCTAAGCTAAAGTGGGACTGGGCGGGCCACGTCTGTCGTATGCCAGCTGTATTATGGGGCAAAATTACCACCGAGTGGATGCCTAGAAGAGACAGACGGCGGCGTGGCCGGCCCAGGCGGCGGTGGCGAGACGAACTTGATGCCCTCCAAGAAGACTGGCCGGTACAAGCACAGGACAGAGAGTCGTGGAGAGACCGGAGAGAATCGTTTGCCCAGCAGTGGGACACTATCGGCTAAATAACATAAGATAAGATTTTGTTTTTAATGTGGTTTGTGTTGTATATCACTAATACATTACGTGGTTTAAAGGAACGCAATACTTTTTTTACACCCTGTATAGCTGAACTAGAGTGGTCTATATTTAAGTGGTATTACCCACTCTACCCTGTGATTCTGCCACTCAACACCAACCCACACAACCTCGTGACGTGTGGTCTGACCTTTACCTGAATACTATCGAGATTTTACTGTTCTGCCCTAGCTTTTAGAGGTGTTGAATAAATAATAAGAGTAGTTCATTTTTTATACCACCAAGGGAACCAAGTATAACCATTTTCCCTGGTATAAAGTAGGTCATGGCAGGCACCGTAACCTATTCCCACTAGAGATGCACTTGATACCTAAAGGTTTTTTTTAATGGACTTGCTCTTGACTCCAGTCTAGTTCGAGAGCGACTGAGACGGAGTCGACGATGGAGCGAGCTCACCCAGAAGATGCCTGTTCACTCTAACTTTGAAGTGTTGGGGGTTGTATGCATTCGGAAACACAGACGCAGGTAGATTTTTCCGCATGCGCCGAATAATGAGGTAACTTATTACCAAACTTAAGCATCTGATTCTATATTAAAAACAGTTTTAGCAACAGATAGCTTGACATTAGGCTCAATTCCAGAGAGCCGCTTAGTTAAAATACAAATTGACGTAGTTAAACCGCCGTATTTCTATTCTTCGCGTCTATAAACAAAGGCCAAAGTACCTCGATAAACATATCTTTAACCGAGAAAAAATCTTTGAATCTTTGGTTGGTGGAGCGACTGTTTGAACATCTTACTACAATACCTCCACTTAATAAATTAAAACCGTTTACTTACTACATACGAACACATAAAACAAATAAACATACGTCAATTACTTCACTTCATTTAACGCAATCTTGCTGTATATCGTATCACCACTGCTCTTATCAGTTAATTAACGACAACAGTATCAGCTTATACAGCTAAACTGTAACTGTTCGCACTGACACATTTAGGCTACCGGATAGGCAGCTAATGAGATTTCCTTGTAGGTAACATTTCATTTTATATCTGAGTAAGTATTACTAGAAATGCTAGAAGCTGGAGTCATCAAAAGGATAAGTAATTTCATGCTCGAGTGGTTGCGATAGAAAATAAAATAGATCTAGAGTATTCTAGAACCCTATTTTTGAAACGCAGCTTAAATTCCCGAGGATACTGTAAATAGCAGTATATAAGAATCCAAATGGGTGCTATTAGTATCATCAGATCCTAGGATCATCCTTTCTTCCACACTGGCCTGGGAGCGAGAAAAAACATAGAATATGCCAGCTGCATTTCCTCCCGGGCATGCTGTAAAAACCAGCTAAGGGACGTGAGGGTTTCAGTATATTGTAATTTAGGCGATGGACTGACAACCTATCGCTACAGCAATATACCTACAAATATATCTAAAATAACCCTCAAAACTTTGTCAGATGTGGCGAAATGACCTTTGTTTAGGTCGTTTACGCTCTGCCTACCCCATTAGGGATAAAGGCGTGATTATATGTATGTATGTAGATCTTAGGTAAGTTTGTTATAGGTACGATAATAAAGAAATGAACGATTTAGCTATAGCACTATGAAAGACATCCACCAACTTGGACTAGGAAATACGATGTATCATTTTTTTATTAGAAATGGGTTTGTTCTTGACTTCAACATAGGTCAGAAGCGACAGAGACTAAGTCAACGATGGAGCAAGCTCACCCAGAAGATAACTGTTTACTCTAACTTTGAAGTGTTGGGGGTTGTATGCAATCGGAAACACAGACGCGGGTAGAGAGTTCCACTCTTTTGCCGTGCGCATTATGAAAGAGTTTTGGAAGCGCGAAGAATATCAACCAGGTATGGATAGTATTAGTCCACCGACAAGAGCAAAGCTCTTAAATATTTATATATAAATATTTTTATATTTATAAATATTTTTATATATATAAATATAATACCTGGTTGATATTCTTCGCACCGCAGTATACTATCCATATATCGTCTAAATGTCCGATGGAAGAAGGAAGCTGGCGGGATAAGGTTGTGGTCTTAAGTTACTTTAATAATGTTCCCACCGTTGCAACACACACCCATAACTTTCCTTTACTATACATAACAACCTACCTATGTATAGGTAAGGTAGGTGGTTATTATAAACAATATAACACTAGGTGTGCCCTAGGCAAGTAATATTATTAAACCGCCCGTACAATATTGATTACCAAATGTAGGTCATTTCCTTGGTACTTCTTTCCACTTTTCTATAGGATTATAAGCATACAGTTCGTGATTACTGGGCAGAAGCTTTGAAAGTTGATATTAGAGCTCATACATCATAAGCTTATCATAGGCAATTTCAAACGCGTTATAAATTCCTTCAGGTGCATCTATACGCAATGTATGTAATTTCAAATGCTAGCTATTCTACGCATTAATACTTAAATGGGAGAAGTTACATACACAAGAACTTAGTTTGGAAAAATCATTTGCCCGGAAAACTTCCACACTGAATTTTGTTCTTTGTTCCACTTTACAAACTTTTATTTCGTTTCGCGGGCAATTTCCCTGCGGTGCCGTATTACATCTTTACAAATACCCAAAACAATTTATACGCCTTGCCGAAAAAACATCAATACCGCGTTTTAGACCTTTCCCAAGCGCACTGTCTCACTTCAGAAAGAAAGAAAGACAGTACATTTATTTTAGCAATTTCCAGGCGGTGCCCGTATACCTAACATCATTATATTGCAAAGTATTATACAGCTTGTCAGAAAAAACTTCGATACCGCGTTTTAGACCTCCCATCTAGGTAACAGTGCGGTGTCCCACTTAACAAACTTTTATTTCCTTCGCTCGAATTTCCCGGCGGTGTCGTATACCTAACATCTTTATAAATACGCAATGTATGTAATTTCTAAGCGCTCATAAATAACCCAGCATTACTGCGACGGGGAATATAGGCCACCCTCGGGCAAAGGCTTTCTCCAGATCTCTAGAAAAGCTGGCTCTTATTAGAGATTGCTTTGCGCTTCTTGAGCTATATGCTTCCGAGTTTTTTTAATTGACTGGCTTTCTGCGTGAGGTGTCAGAGTTCTGATTCATCTGCCTTCTCACGGTTAAAAACGTAGCTGTATCTAATCTCCAGGCAAAAAGCTTGATAGTATTTCAATTTTATATAGCACTTTTTACCTACTACTTATAAAATTCTTCTTATTATGGCATAGCGACTTGTATAATTTATTTTTTACTTTCGAGATGAGAAATTGAAGGAAATTAATAATTTCTATAACGGTTATCAATGTTATCATCATAGGAACTCTAGATAAGATAAATAAACAATTAACGTGGATAAAAGATCTGAGAACTGATTTCAATAACACTTCATTTTGAATAACGTCTTCTGCTTTTAATTAACGTTTTTAGATACGTTTTAATACTTCTGGTTGTTTATAATAAGGTAGTCAATGCCTCATTTGCATTCCATACACATACATATAATCACGCCTTTATCCCTAATGAGGTAAGCAGAGTGTAAACGAGCTAAACAAAGGTCATTCCGCCACGTCTGACAAAGTTTTGAGGGTTATTTAAGATATATTTGTAGGTATACTCCTGTAGTTAAAGGTTGTCAGCCCATCGCCTAATTCGCATTTCTTCTTGAATAAAAAACAAATAACGGCAAAAGTCTTTAATAGAACACTGAAATTGTAACTGAAATTCGACGTTATCGCTACCGTATATCGAATTATAAACAAAGTTACGTAAAAGTCGTAAAACAGTCGGTCAAAAGTGCCATATTGTGACCAAACCTAATCACAAGGACGAACTAGCAACAATAACTGTAGGTTAACCACTGATGTAGTAACATTGGAAGACTTCGCTATGATCAAATTTATTTTTTAATTTAATTTACAATGGATGATGCTGTAGTGTAGACCAGAGGTGCCAGAGATACAGACGACCAAGAGCGAGCTCATCCAAAAGTTTCTAAAGCACTAAAACCTAGATGGGACACGGCGGCGAAGAAATTAACAGTAATGTAAAATTAAAACTTAGAAGACAAAAAATACATACATATAATCACGCCTTTATCCATAATGGGGTAGGCAGAGCGAAAACGACCTAAACAAAGGTCGTTCCGCCACGTCTGACAAAATTTGGAGGGTTATTTAAGATAGATTTATAGATGTTACTGTAGTGATATAGATAGTCAGCCCATCGCCTAAATTACAACATGCTGAAACCCTCGGATCTCTTAGCTGATTTTTACAGCATGCCCGGGAGAAAATATAGCTGGCACATTCTATGTTTTTCTTTCGCTCCCAGGCCAGCCTGGAAGAAAAAGATAAAAAAAGAGAAGAGAAGATAAAAATACCAATTCTATTATGTGTCCTGCGTACCTGTTTAATATGTATTTTAAGTGCTATCCCAGCCAGACCTGAAGAGTGTTCATGAACTCGACATATCATATAACTGATGAAGGTCACACGCGATGAATAGGAACACACTGTGACTTTTACCCTTTACTATAAATATGAAACCGGTTTCCAACATTGTTAATTTAGTTGCTGAAATCACGGTATAATATTTTATGTAACAAAATTACATATCAGGTGTAAGGGATAGCGTCCCGCAAACTGAACAACTATCAGCTGGTTTTTTTTTTCAGTCGAATCGATCGGACCATTTGTTCGGAAAAGCCATTTTTTTTTCACTAACAATTCAAGTATGTAGTAGAATGTAGTACTATTATATATTCTGTGCTATGGGGCTCGAGAAAAGCGTGACGCTTCTTGTATTGCAAGACGTATATGCTTGATCCATAAACATATTGCCTTGAATAATTGAATAGTTCGAATAAGGTAAAGCCAAATGTGTCTCTTAATCTAGTCTCATTTTATTTGGAATACTTTCTCCAGCATACTCTACCATCTTGAATAACCCTTACGGAAGCAGACAATTACGTATTGTAATAAAGTTTCGATTTCTAAACTATATCTGCAAATGTGTCACGAAAAACAAACGCCTTCGGGCGATCGTGTGGTCGCCATTTCCTGGGCGAATAAAGATCAGCTATGTCCATACCCAGTATTTCCCAAAGTGTGGGTTCGGGACGGACCTACTGGTTTCTTCTTCTTGCATTTGGATTCTCGAGTCAAACGTCCTAATGAACCCTGGTGTCAGAGTTTTCAAACCGCCTAGTAGCACAGCTATTAGGCCTCTGACATGGTTTGAGTAACCACTACTATCGAAGACAGCGACGGTTTAACGTGCCCTCCGAAGTACGGAATACTTCTTCCATGGCACTGACTACTAGACCAAGAAGGCAGTTGACCTACTGATTAAAATTTCGATGGGTTCTATGACAGCACACGACAGTAACATATTAGCTAAACCGTGGCAGTCAGACAGTAGCTGAAAAATCCTAATTAAAAAATCGTAATAATTTTAAGGTTGCCTAGTTTGTGATTCCCCCACCAAACTTTCTGTGTACCGTTTTATGGAATTCACTATCAACTCTTGTCTCGGTCACCTGTAGACCTATCAAATTACGTTAAAATAATGTTCATACTAATTGGACAGCTTTTTTCTTCTCATTTAACTTGAATATGAAGTAGATCAGCTGAGGTTGAGAACCACTGGTTACATTATTTGCTTTAGTATCCATTGCCCTTTTTCTTAAGGCTTTTCTAATAGCCATATTAATTTACCAGTATTAGATATGGAAGTACCATAAATTTACCGTTTGCCGTAATTAAGTTGGTTATGAAAGTGAAACCTATAAAGGTGTTGCGAAAATTAAATATTATTGCAGTAAGGTGAACTTATAGTGCAGGACATTAAAACTTATCTCAGAGTTATCGATATAAATTATTACTGTGCGAATGGGCTTTTTTATGGCCGTTATTTTATTTTAATGATCATTGCTAATAAAAATATAGTGCACAGAAATGTCTTTAGTTATCAATGAAATACGATTAATATTTATCAATGAACCGGTTTGTTGCAATGGTAATGAGAATTTACTGGCTTTATCACGCCTGGGAAAGGAAGTAACTTGAACATTCTATATTTTATCGCTCCCAGTCTAGTCTTAGTCATAAAATCCAATATAAAAACTGTTTAGGATCTCACTAGAGTTCTGTGATCAACGAGAACAAAACTACAGCAATATTGACATGACCACTAAATTAAGTTTCTGTGAAAGTGAGAACCTACCGTAAACATAACATGTTAAAAATATGCCAAGTTCTCTTGAGAGCAGAAAGCTTGTGCTACTCATAAAACAAATAAAAACAGTTTAGTAGAGCCGCCGCCGGCGACGAACGAAAACGAAACTCTTAAACGAACACGAACCACCGAACAATATCGACCTGACCACTAATAAGGTAATGCCGTGAAAGTGAGATCCTACCGAAAATCGGATATGTTAAAAATGTGCCAAGTTCTCTTGAGAAACTAGCGCGCTTGTAACTTCGTCGTCTGAAATTATTGACGAGCAGATTTTCAACCGCGGACACACCCCGGCTTAAGAGTTTTCCCGCAGGCACAAGATATTTTCCCCAGTTAAAAAAAGACAATGTGAAATTTCAAATTGGAATCTATAGTCACTGTTACTTCTGGATTTCTAACTTAGTGGTGTGTGAAAAAAATTAAAATAGATGATGTGCTTTGTGAGTTTATTTATTTAATACAGAAATATGTCCTCTCTATACATACATATAATCACGCCTTTATCCCTAATGGGGTAGGCCGAGCGAGTCCTATCTATCCTCTTCACAATAATAGTAGCTACACGAGAACTTAGCCAAACACTGCCGTGCGCTCAAAAACTCGATGCAAAAACGCGCATCACGACCGCTCTGACCCCAGGGCCCAAACACATTGTTGTGGTCATCTGGGCTCATAATAACCGTTTAGAAAGTCTCGCTTTTATCAACACGGGAGATAATTTTCACTGTCGAGGTCTAGAGGTCGCGGGGTCGCGAGAATTCGCGCTTCCGTGCGCAGAGACCATTATGGCTAAGCAAATAGTTCAGTGATTGGTCTTCTCCTAGCGTATGTATGGCTCTCGAGTCGATCGACTCAATGAAGAGTGGTGTCAGAAATTGAAACCGCCTATAACCGCCGAAACGGATTAATGGATTTTGCGTACCATTTTAATTATGATAATCTGTGATCTAATTTAAATTTAATCCTTGATGTATCTTAAATTTTTATTATGTTGTTAATTTATTTTTTCAATGAACTTATCTTACAAACTCAATTAATTTATTTGCTACCATGTTAAGTTATCTTTTAAATGCATTTATTGTAACATTGTTGCTGTGCCCTAAAGGGTACATGTGTTTCTTATTTTTCTTGTGAACATCTTTAATTTACCATATGGTTTACAATAAACATTTTGACTTTGACTTTAACTCAATACATACATACATATAATCACGTCTTTATCCATAATGGGGAAGGCAGAGCATCAACGACCCAATCCGCCTAATAGCATGTGTAATAATAAGGCCTATGACATCGTTTGAGTCACTTTGTATTCCCTCCCTGGGAATCGAACCCAGGACTTCCGGATCGTAAGCCCATGGCTCTGACCACTAGACCACGGACGTAGTTAAACCGCCTAATAGCACAGGTAATATAGGCTTAACAGACGTGGTTTGTGTCAACTGTCAAAGTCTTCCAGACAGTCAGGTGATTCGGCCTGCAATGTCCTAACTCAACTGAAGAAAACCTTACAAAGTGATAAATTGACATATATCAACTTTGTATTCTCCTCCTGAAACAACTAAACCACGGAGTCAGTCTTCGCGCTTCCGTGCGCCATTATGGCTAAGCAAATAGTTCAGTGATTGTTGACACTATGGCCAGTTGGAGCTAGTTGGAGTGATATCAGTGTTGCTACGTCGTAGCGGGCGTAGCTGCGTAGGCGTCGGTATAGAACTTTGTATAAGTAAGTGTTGCATGCGCAAGCGTTGCATTTTAAGCAGGTAAACAATACAAAACTCTTTATTGCACAAAGAAACACATACAATAGAAATAAAAATGAACAAACGTGACCGTACAATATAGGCGGCCTTATTGCTAAAGCAGCAATTTCTACCAGGCAACCTTTGGGTATATAAATTGTACAAGCAGAAAGCGGGATAGTGCATATTACTACATATAATACTAAGACAATATTTACACACTATTAAATAAATATTTCAATAAAAGTAAATCCCTTTACCCCTTTTTTATCATACGGGGTGTAAGGGACAGCGTTCCCCAAACTGATAGGGGATGCTTAGTCAAGGAAACTGAATAATTATATTTTATCAGGAAATTAAAAAAAAAATATTTCCGTACAAATTGGGAAGGTATTGTTTGTTTCATCTCCTATAAGAATTTTCTGCTGTTGATTGTTCAGTTTTGTTGACTGAGCAACCCCTATCAGTTTGCGAGACGCTGTCCCTTACACCCGGAATAGAAAGGGTATACCTACCTATAGTACTTGTTGAACTTCTTTCAGAACTTGAGAATGTCACTCGTTGAGTAAACCTTCGTTTTACTTTTTTCAATGTACAATACAATACAATACAAATGACAATGTGACATCATCATCTCCCTAGCCTTATCCCGTATCTCACGGGGTCGGCTACCTAATCTAGGGGATTGAACGAGGGTACTGGTTTTTACACATAGCGACTGCCATCTGACCTCCGCAACAAATGACAATGTGACATACATACATACATATAATCACGCCTTTATCCCTAATGGGGTAGGCAGAGCATAAACGACCTAAACAAAGGTCGTTCCGCCAGGTCTGACAAGGTTTGAGGGTTATTCAAGATGGATTTGTACGTATATGACATATATCCAATGTGACATATATCCAAATTCTTGGAACTCTCCATCAATAACTAGTAAGTAAAAAAAAGTTACAAAAGTAAATCTCACAACTTCGTTCCGAATATAACCCACTTAACAATACCTTTCTCATTAGTTTTTTGTTATTTCACAATTTTCCCGAGGTACGAGTAGTCTACCAAATAGCAATCATAACATTACGCTTTACAATAGAAAGTGAGATCTATTTAATCACGCGTACTGTAACAATTTCACCTATTAAACCCAATGTTCTACTGAAGGTCATCATTTTAGACGCGATAAGTCTTCACTTCTGTTGGTTAGAGGCCATGGAAATAGCGAGAAAGAAAAAAAAATGCGGAATGTGAATTTTTGACTGGTTGAAGACCGAGATTCTTCTTCTTCTAAGAATTGGGTTCTCTTCTCGACGCTAAATAGATAAATCTTTCGGGACAAATTGCATAGGAAACCATTTTTTTCTTATTTGTGTATGATAGATAATGGTTTAGCTTCATGGGTAGATAGATTCTATGCCCCCGGTAATATCTGTGACTCTATGTAGTGCTGCTCAAAATATCTTTGCAAGCTTTTGTATATCTTCCCAATGTGTACAATGTTTTGTATATCTGTATTCCCAATGTGTACAATGTTTTGTATATCTGAATTTCCAATGTTTACAATGTTTTGTATATCTGAATTCCCAATGTTTACAATGTTTTGTATATCTGAATTCCCAATGTGTACAATGTTTTGAATATCTAAATTCCCAATGTTTACCTACGCTAGAAATTGGTTCTCGTCTGTCTGATCCTCTGATTTCTTGGCCCTCGTCTGCGAGTAGCGCACGAACAATAGATTGTGAACGGAAAGAATGAGGTGTAATTTCCGAGCATCAGCCATTCGCGGCAACGCATCTCTCTCTAGATTACCTTCAATAACAGGCTATTTCATAAAAGCTAATAGTACTTTTCGATGTACACTGCCTGGAAGGTTTAGGTAAAGAGGAGTAATTGACTAACTAGCTAAGTAATGTAAAACGGATTGATCTTTTTTATGACTCCCCGGTCTTCGAAAGGAATCAATGGAATCGGTACAATAAATCGCATACTACCTCAGATAAAAGGAGAAAGCAAGAAGCAAGAGCAAATT
Source organism: Scrobipalpa costella (assembly GCA_949820665.1). Classification (NCBI taxonomy): domain Eukaryota; kingdom Metazoa; phylum Arthropoda; class Insecta; order Lepidoptera; family Gelechiidae; genus Scrobipalpa; species Scrobipalpa costella. The sequence goes on from OX463303.1 coordinate 18,945,003, forward strand.
CGGAAGGAATGCGTGCGTATTGTGGTGGTTTCGCACAATCGGTTAAGAATTGTAAAATTTTATTATGAGCGTAGGTAGAAAGTTTAAGGATTTGTTTGAACTTTGGCGACTAGGTATAACTATAGTGTGACCAAACCAGGATTACAATATGATACTCTGTTTGTTTTTGAAGAGGAGAAGTATTTACAGTGTAATTATTTTTCATTTGCACTTTTTGTCAAATGTTGAATGAATATTTAGGTACTTAGTTAATACCCACAATAACTTTGGACTTAAATGTTAAGTATACAAGTTTTACATTTTATTGACCACCCAGAAATCTCCACCTAAATATCAACATAAACTTTGTTGCGTTGTGAAAGATACTTGTAAAATTGTTACGAAATTGACAGTACACATGTACATAATATATAGTCAACCATCCAACTCAATTAGAAACACGGTATGTCAAAAAGCAAACACAAACGTTTGCTGTAATAATAAAAGCTATTAAGGCATCATAACGAAGAGAAAATAAGAAAATAGATGCTGTCAAGGAAAGCAACATGTGTGTTAACATAATTGAAAGGCGTCCTAAATACACTCAGTAGTATTCCTGCTATTTTAATGAAGCGAAACCGTCTGTCACTGTCTGTCTGCAAATAATAGACGCACTTAGCTCTATTAATAGTAAATCTCGAGGAAGTGCACTTTCTTTTGGAAAACTAAATACTTTAATACGTAATCTACATTGAAGATTACAAAAGCTCCGGCGAAACCGTGGGTAAGACACTTCTATGAAAATATCCTAATGGAATTTATATGTAAGCGTGAAGATTATTCAATGAACAATCCTGATAAACATCTCAACGGAACAGTAATTGTTTTCGAACTAACTGTAGGCTAATACGACACAGTTTACTCAGAACCGAAAGTAAACACTAAGACGATAATCCGCAAAGCGTGTACCGGACAAACATAATTAAATTTACCGATGCTATGCTAAAAGACACGGAACTTCCAACCGTATTTCTTGAGGAATTAGATGTAAAATATGTTCAAGGAAGTTAAGTTGTAAGTTAAGTTGAAATAGGACGAAAAGCAGCCAATTTCGCTAAATTGTTAAGCTAAAGAGAGATGACAGATATACGACCACAGACCTGATTTACTTAGAGAACAGATAAAATGACATACATACATATAATCACGCCTTTATCCCTAATGGGTTAGGCAGAGCGTAAACGACCTAAACAAAGGTCGTTCCGCCACGTCTGACAAAGTTTGAGGGTTATTTAAGATAGATTTGTAGGTATATTGCTTAGTGACAGGGTTCGTATGGTGCTTAGGGTTTCAGTATATTGTAATTTAGGCGATGGGCTGACCACCATAGCCTAAATTACAATATACTGAAACCCTCGGATCCCTTAGCTGGTTTTTACAGCATGCCCGGGAGGAAATGCAGCTGGCACATTCTATGTTTTTCTCTCGCTCCCAGTCCAGCATGGAAGTTAAATGACGCGTAAAATTAACAAGCCATTCCATGAAAACATACATGTAAATCCAAAGTAACGGTTCCTTGTTGTTCAAAATTTTATTCAGTTCAAATTCAAGAGAACACTTTTCGAATAAAATGTTCCTCATAAAACGCCCTCACCAGCGGGCCCGCTACGCTTGGCGTCTATATGGATGACCTGATGAATTATCCAGATCAAGTCCACAAACTTACCTCATGGCCTTCATATTCCTTACTCATCAACGTGTGAGTTTCACCTCCGTGCTCACCCACCGCGTCGCCCTTGCGAAAGTTCCCAGGGGACCCGCCACCTGCACTCGCGACGCCTGTGTGGACGACCTGATGAATTATTTATGCCCCATTGTTGGCCTTTACGGTCAGCTGGTGACGATGTATTTTTACAGTGGATAGGAGCTTTGTTTACGATTTCGTGATTTCTGGTATTTTATCCAGCGTTGAAAAGCTTACTTACTTAACTTTAAAGTGACAAGCACAATTTTATACTTAGAAGTTTGTCTGTTGCCACAGAGATATAAAGTTATATCTCCAAATGTAAATGACATGACTTGTCTCATTATTTACTCTTATGTTATATTATGATAACTTGATAAGCGAAATTTATTACTTCTGCTGGACAAGGCGAGAAAGTAGTACAAGTTTCAAAAAAACATGCTATTCTCAAAGTCCCATTTGCTCTCACCCACATTTAAAACAATGTCCCAGGAAATTGTACCTACCAGTAACAAGAAACAACAACTAAGTATGACACGTTCAGGATATTGGAATCTATTCTTGGAAGCCATCTAACCATTCCTGTTTCCTTACATCCAACTCAGGAACACAGCTGAGATTCCCACATTTAACTATACATGTTTCAATTTCCTCAACACGGCTGCAACTTGTATCAGGATTCTTGTATCAGAATTGCTGATTAAATCTATAAGTTGTACATGTAACTTATACGGGACTTATCAAGATTGACCGTTACTTAAGACAACATATGTTGGTACAAATAGCATTAAATGTTTGTCCTTCAAGATTTGGGTCACATTAAATCATCGTGTTATCATGCTAAGCATTACTCATTAAAATTTTGACAAATATTATCTTAAACTTACAGAACCAAACCTATCCTACTTGTTGATATCGTTCGATATAATACGATACAAAAAAATCATCAAAATATATGCATGTTTGTAAATTAACAACTTCTAGGAATTTAACAAGTATAAAACGTAGGTAGCTGGTATTAATTTTTCACCTGTCAATTTAGATAAATAGCTGGCATATTATTGTTAATTCGTCTCTTTAAAATTCAGATCATATTAAATCATAGTACCTATAGGTAATCATGCTACGGAATATTCATCAAAATTTGGGCAAATATTATCTTGAACTAACAAAACTGCGTCTCTCTGTCTCACTTTGTGTTATATCATTCAAACATTGTAAAATAATCAAGTAAAATAAGCACGTTTGTAAACTGTGAAGTAATTTTACAAGTACGAAACTATTTAGCTGGTCTAAAATGTTTACTTTCAATTTAGATAAATAGCTGGCATATTATCGTTAATTGTTAGGAGAGCCCGATGGTGTAGTGGATAGGGCCGCTGCCTCCTAAGCGGGAGATCGTGGTTCGAACCCCACCACGTACCAATGTGTTTTTCGGTTTTCGAATTTCATATGTACGTTTATTCGGTGCTTTTTCCGTGCTTCGGAAGGCACGTTAAGCCGTTGGTCCCGGTTAATATCGATTAATACCCGTAGATATTAGTCGTTAAGCCATATCAGAGGCCAGTGCTAAGCGTTGGCGGCTTGAAAACTCTAACCTAATCTAGGATTGGGTCTGGTTTCCCTTCTGGGTTGCGGAGGTCAGATGGCAGTCGCTCTGTGTAAAAACCAGTACCCTCGTTCAATCCCCTAGATTAGGAAGCCGACCCCGTGAGATACGGGATAAGGCTAGGGAGATGGAGCTGGCATATTATCGTTAATTGCAATGTTTAGTCAAACACCCACACACACATAGATCACCTATGCTCTCACGCTCTCGCACTTGACACTATTTTAATATAACACGACCAATATGTATATACTGCGACGTTCTTAATTATTCCATCTTATAATGCATTTTCAATATCTATTGACTCTTGCGTGCTTTGCCCAGTGTTCTAAATTCAGTTGAATTTAATATCGTGGTGTTTTAAGCGAAATTTTATTATTCTGTATCACGACAACTTTCCGTAGGCTTTTACTGTACAAAGTTTTACTTTTAAGTAATTATTGTTCGCGTGCAACTATTTTTGTGTCACGACAGTTACTTGATAAACGAGTTTTCTATTCTAAATTATAATTGATTTATTTTACAGTAAAAGTTTGTTAGCAGTAGTGTTATTTATAGCGCTATAAATTAAAATTTGCGGTGAAGAAATTAATTGGGTGCTATGTTTGCGTTCTTCATCTTGATCATTAATCTGTGCCTTAACTAGTCAAAATATTCGGTTGTTCGCAAAATATAAGTCTAGATAATATGTACACAGAAACAATAGAATATTTTGTATTCCTCGTGTTATTTTTGATCCAGTTCTCAGAATCCTTAGAGATCACAATCAAAACCAAATCCCGTTGGAACCGTCCAAAAAAAGACGACATCAGACAAAACAAAAATCTAAACAACGTTTTTGTCTTTAAGACCATCAAACAGACGATTTAGACAATAGAGCTGTCAATTCAGTACCTGATGATAACAGGTAGTAATTACGAAACTACCGGTGCTGGTGCTACCAATGTCAATGCCAAACACTGGTTGGTTAATATAATGCTTACGACTCTTTTTTCCAAACGTAGAACATTATTATAATAAAGCAATTTGAAATGTGGAACACATTTTGTGATGATGAGCGACCAAATTAGCAGTTCCATGCTGACAACAACATAATATCACGAGATTTATAAAATCTAGGTGTCACATTGAGAATTGTAGGTTTCGGAATGGGAGCAGGCCGAAAATTATATGCTGGCTTTCAATCTTCTTTCTCACAAATTAAATAAAGTGAATGCTAGAAACGTGTCTAAGCATATTCATTCGTATTTAAAGTTAGACAAAGGAAATATCCATCCATTCAACAAATACAATAACATTTGAATGTAAATAGACTTAGTATGTACTTCATTGAAAAATTATTCTTCGAAGTAATCACTTTCTCTTAAATTATTCATCTGGGAAGGGTGTTCTGGCTGGTCAAGACAACGTATGAATATAGTCTCTTCTCGTCAAGAATATGTTGTTTAAAAACCTAAACTGCAAGGTATGAGCAATACCTACTATTATACTGATGATAGTAGGTGTTGATATGAGGCCCGCTAGTAAAATCAGCTTACAGAATTAAGTGGTATGCCAAATTACACCAGATGAAAATGAAACATAGTTACTATGGCAACGAAGGGCAGTCCGCGATCGAGCAGAGACAAAGCCGGGTACCGTTACTATCCACTAGCATTGGAAAGCAACACAAGTGGAACGCAGCCGCTAATTGAGGCTATCCGTCATTCGGAGATGAAATCTTTATTACTACAGCTAATGATCATTAACAAAAAGATATAAAAATAACAGACAATGAATCGAATTCGAGAGCTCCAGTTTTGATTATGGAAGTGTGAGATATTGCTTTGAAAGCCAATGCGATTGGAGATGTAAAGATAGATCATACTTACAAAGAAAAAATAATGAAACGGTCGATTCTTTTAAACCCTATCAAAGATTCACGGGCCATTTGAGACGGAGCAAAAAAGCGATGGCGGTTTCGTTTGAAGTGGACACTACTAAGGTTTCGTTTCTCGAACGCAATGATACTTCCCTGTTCTTGAGCGTTGGGTGTATACGGAAATACCTCATGTATAAAACGCCTACGTTACATTTATGTTTGGATCTTGCAGCGAAAAACAGATTAGGAAAAGAGTTTGCAGCTGTCAAAACAAGATAGATCATTTGACAAATTGTAATGTAACTAACGCCCACTCTACATCAGTAGCATTTTTTTTAAAAAAAACTTCAAGGCCTTGTACAATATTTGACATACCATGGTACTCTCAAGAAGCCTATACCCGGGGAGCAAAATAAACGTTACGCAAGACGGAGCAAGTCGGGCGGCGCAGACGCAGCCTGGATTACTCGAGGCTTCAATGACGTAACGGTCACCACCGGCGACTGTGACGAAAAAAGGTGACATTGAGATTTGAACTTGACTACTGAAGATGTAGCTCTACAAGCTGTTGATGTTGGATATGAAAATATGGAGAATAGGAATGACATTAAAAGTGAATTGGATACGAGATGCTCAATGAGTGAAAGGTTTACTACAAAATAAATATTTTATGTGATTTTAACTGATGAAGAAAAGCCATGATCTAACAAAAGTTTACCCAGATCGTGTCTCCCAAAACAAACCATAATAATAAACATTATCAACAGGCACTTTTTATCACTGTCAGTCAGCCAATACACCCATATCATATAATTGACTTCCTGGACACCTGACTAAAACATGAACATGCAAATCACACCTATTACATTTCAGAAAAAAAAACAATAACTTCTTCAGCCACAGTCAATTATGACTCAGCTAATCGTGTCATTCATTAAAATGTCAATGTCAAGCCGAATGAAGGAATGAACTTGAATCATCTGTCGTTAAATGATTCGGCTTCACGTAGGAAGATCAATTAGTTCAAAGGGCCTTGAGGGGTTGCTGATGTGATGTGGGCACAGACAGTAACCTTGGCGTTATGTAATGGTATCTCTGTAACTGGCTTATTATCCAATTTTGTACGTGTCGCAATGTTTTGGTGTCGGCTTTCGTTCTGGGATGCGGTTGTTTTTCGTAGAATGTAGCTCTCATCATTTTGTGTTGCTTTATCATTAGATTTCCGTTTGTGAAAAATTTATCACGCTTTTCAGTGTCTCATTCTTACTTAACGAATAACGATCACAGGTTTATTTTACCAGATTATGTTGACCTTGATTCGGATTGCATATGGTGGTCATCTTCTGGTTCTATAAAGATTCACTTAGGTATCTCTACTCTTGATATCATATCACGCCGTTATGAAGCATCTAGTTCTAACCACGTCGCATCCTATTATCTTACTATTTGCAATCAAACTTGCGGTTGCAATCTTCGATCTATTTTCCTGTCTTGTACATAATCATAAGTTTGTACCTCTATTTTTTATGAAATCATAACCAGTCACATTTCAAATCTTTTCGTTTTCAATGTTCGAATTTGTCTCCTACTACGTAATTTATAGTAGCCCTATCCTCATATCTAGGTATATCACGTACTTCCTCTGAACCACCTGCTTAGCTATATGTCGCAATAGCCCCATCCGCTATCAGATATCAGAGTGCACGTTTTAGACGTCCTTGCGGTTTGGTCGTCGCCATGTCGTCGGTTTGTCGGATCGCTGACAGCGGTTTGTTGGCTCGTTGCATCGCTTGCGTAGGCGCATGCGGCTTAACTGCACGTCCGCGTGATCCAGAGTATATGAGGTATTACAAACATCTGGTATATTTGGGGTGCCCTGATCAAATCATAACAAATCAGCACTTACATACAAACACCAACAACTTTTTAATTGATTTACTGTAGAAGGTTATTTTTTCACATCTTATGTTCTTAATTTGATAAAGATGAGAGTTACGTGTGGCACTTAGTAGGTAGTAGTTTATAGACAACTGTTTTACTTCTTATATTCATAGTTAAAATAATAAAGATTATAATAACTCAGATATTTAAGTAAATATGATAATTAATGAAAAAGAAACATCACATGTCCTAACAATATTAAAATATCTATAAAAGTGAATGTAATGTCACACGGTCAAAGTACAGGCTTATTTCAATAGGATTATCAGATCAAGCACGCCTATCAAAATAGAATACCACACGACCTTTGAAAATTCTCCACGGTTTAACGATATTAATATCAATAACATCATAATAAAGGCGATTTATATAATTTAATTACTTTCGAATATTTGAATGGAAGAATAATTATACGCTGCGACAAGTTTCACTGTAATAACCAGTTTATCGCATTAATACCTTCCTGCCTTTTTGATACGGATTATCTTCACGTACTTTTTGATAGGCAGCCAGTTTTGGAGATCAAGTTCAAAGACCTTTGATTTGGATGGACAAACAGGAACTAATCTGTCCAAAACGGAAAAGCTTAAAATGTTTATATCATCGCAAACGTAAAAAAAAAACAATCTCAAATCGCTCCCTGTCAAAACCAAAGTCAAGTCAACGGAATCAAACCTAGGACCCAAGAACTGAAGGTTCAGACCCCGCAGGCAATACAGATGATTATATAAAGACTGCACGACGCGACGTCTATTTACTAATGATAATTGCGTCACAGTCATAATAGTGAACAGGAGTCGTATTTCTGAACCACTCGTATGAAAACTTAAAACGCATACGATAATCATTCGTGTACGAAATCAAATTCTATCACACACGATTTTACGTATTTTTCAAACAGTAGAAATTTGTGTTGCCAATAAATTCTAATCCCATATTATATAGTTTTCGTTCTACGCAAAAATACACCTATACCACCACTACCACTAACAAAAATCGTTGATTTAAAAAACCGGTTTTGAATCGCAGGGAAACGAAACGTCAATTCAAGTAAATTAAAAAGTTAAAGTGTCACTTGTCAAATGATTGTCTGTGTCACTGTCATGATCGTAGACTACTTAGGTTTCGAGTAGTAGAAAAGAAAACGAGTGGTTTGGCCCACTCGTTGCAGAGTCGCATACGTATGAGTATTTAAAAATAGTGATTCTGGGATTTCGTATGCGAATGTTGCTTTTTCGTATGCGATTTCGGATACGAGCGGTTCTAAAATACGACTCCAGTTACAAAGCAAGAATATGCTAGTCTGAAGACCTTGTATGTCAAAAGAGGTATTGTTGTCAAAATCAAGGCATTGGGCAATGGGCAAAAAGCAGTTTTTTTTGTTAACGGGTCGTGATCACAACAATATAGTATCGTATATGGCCCGTATGACTGTCCAATATCAGTAAAGAGAAAGAACAGCTGTTATATCTGTAAATCAAAATGCAGTACCTATAGCTATTATGACATTTACGTAATAAAATCTAATATAGAATCTGAAGTGTATTCTCCATATAATTTCGACAACTTAAATTTATCGATGTCCATTATGCCTCTCTGGATTGTGGGTAGTTAGTTTATCATTCTACACTTTCATATTGAAATTTCTCATCATCATTATCATCACCCTCATCAATAATATCGTTCTCATCTAATTCATACTTAATTAACTTATTTGTACTTTCAGGTTCTATATCTTAAGCTCCAAATGCAGCCCACACTGGCTAACTGCTCTAAAGGTTCTAAAGCTCCAAGGCCGTCCATCCACCTACGATCTAGTTAGGAGAAAGGAATCCATTGTGATCCCCTGATTCATTGTCCGTTGCCATTAGATCCAATTTATTTTTAGATTTGCATTGTTGTTGTTCAGTTTACGTGCAATACTGTTATTCATGTTTGCCAATGATGCAATGTTGCGAAGGATGCTTATGCAAACAAATGATTGGTGGTTATTTAAATATTGAAATAGATAAAATTATGATTGTTTGAGTTTGTAAATAGCATAGGTACTATCAAACAGTCGATGACTATGATTTAGCAGACATTTAAAAAGGCCGATTCCAATCGATACTTCCGCTCACTTTTAGATCATATCACGCACGGCCTGCGTATTCTATGACAAACACGAAATCCCCATCAAAATGCCATGAGAAGTGGACCTTTCTAGACCTTTTTGACACTATATCGGCGCCCGTATCGTGCACAAGACCAGTTCTTGTCCTTGATCTAAATCCTGTGACATCCAATGACATTTGACAGCGCAGCGGCCTTCGATACGCGGGCGCAGCTTGCAACACGCTCGCTATTCAATGTGGAGCTATTGTTGTATGATTCAGTGCATGTGAGGTTAGGTCAATAAGACGTAACGAGGTAAGATATTTGCTTCTATTTATAGGCAAAAATCAAGTCGATGTTAAAATAAAAGTAGGCAGTTTTGCTAAAGCTAAAGGGCGATAAAGTAATAGCGTAAAAATATGAGTAATTGAGTATGATAACCTGTGACTGAATAAATAAATAGTAAATACTTTTGGGACGAAAGTGAATCTTTTACAAACGGTTCAAAAATGGTGATAAGCGATATTTTTAACAGTGCATATAAAGATCCATAAAAACAAACAAACAATAAAGCTATTACAACAAACTATAGCCCAAAAGGGAAAGTCTTATAATTATTAACAATCTAGGAATCTCTTAAAACCCGTATAATTTCATGGACATAAAAATCTATACGACCATTACAATAATAATTTTCGTCTCGAATTTCACGGTGGTTATCTATTTTAACACTTTCAATGCCAAGATCTCGTTTACAATTACTGTTATTAGGACCTTTGGGATCGAAATTTGGATCGTTAATCTTTGTGTAAATAGGGATACATTTTTCATTTAACTGGTATCATCGACGATACAAGATGATGCTGAATAACCAACTAAACTTAAGAATGTAAGTTTATTTCTACAAAATTGCGACCAGACTTACTTTAGGGATAGAAGAAGTTTAGTGGTTCTTCAACTAACGTTGGAGTCGAAGAGTAATTTTTATGAACCTTAATATTCAAAGAGTTTGAACTTCCTTACATTACTAAATCCCTTCGTGTTTTTGAGAGAATCGTACTCACGGGAATTGTAATCAAGCTAAGGGATCCGAGGTTTTCAGTATATTGTAACATAGGCGATGGGTTGACAACCTATCACTACAGCAATATACCTACAAAATCTATCTTAACTAACCCTCAAAACTTTGTCAGATGTGGCGTGACGTGGCGTGACCTTTGATTAGGTCGTTTACGCTCTGCCTACCCCATTAGGGATAAAGGCGTGGTTGTATGTATGCATGTCGTACTTACGGTCTCCAGGTCACAGAGAGACCTGTCATGTTGCACTGACAACAACCAATAAGCTTCGTTTTTTATTTCGCTATTTCTAGTTTGAGCCACACTATGTTTATCGACACAAGTATCTCAAATAGATCTCCAGACCACCCAGCCTGAACGTCTGTTGGACACGAAAACAAAGGCTGTTCGAGGGTCTTAGATAAAAAAGACCCTTTATCTTCTGAAGATATATGGGTTGTTGGGGTGTCTTGTACAATCCACAGTATATTGGTGAAAATACTTTGACCTTTTATCGTCCTTTTTTGACCTTTATTGTGAAGCATTAAAGTATGTTTTTCCTAGTAGTGTTTCTAATAAGCGATTGTTCGTACAATATCAGTTTCATTGATAATAATGATGTTATCCTGCCAGCAACATGAGGATACGCCCACAGGCTGAATACTTTTACTAACTTATTAGTTTTTATAGAAAAAAGTAAAAGTGAAGTGGAAGATGCTTGGTGGAATATTGGGCCATAGATTAACAAAAGTGATGGTTTAAAATAAAACAAGTTGTTTTTTTTTATACGGACTTTGAATATGGGAATATATTAGAAGCAATTCATACAATTTAAATAGCTAAACATAAAATTATAAATTTAATTAATTAATGATTTTTCTCCATGCTGGACTGGGAGCGATAGAAAAACATAGAATGTGCCAGCTGCATCTCCTCCCGGGCGTACTGTAAAAACCAGCCAAGGGATTTGGGGGTTTCATTGTATTATAATTTAGGCGATGGGCTGACAACCTGTCACTACAGCAATATACGTAGAAATATCTTAAATAACGCTCAAAACATTGTCAGAAGTGGCGGAACGACCTTTGTTTAGGTCGTTCACGCTCTGCCTACCCCATTACGTATAAAAGCGTGATTATATGTATGTATAAAGTAAATGTTAGGGTCAGTGATTCTGTTGATTGAAATTATGAGGAACTTGATAGTGGTTATCACGTAACTTGACTAATTTTATTTTTAACATTATTGTCATATATACATTGCCTACTTTATGTGCACGTATTTAAGCAAGTAGTTTTTTTCAGTGTACGACAGTAGGAGTGTATTAAAAACCTATATTCAGTAAAATATTCAATGACAAGCAAAAGTTTGAATCCAAGGGCGCATAGCTAATTATAATGTTGTTATCGATAAAATATATGTACTTATATGTAGGTACTTACATATCTACTAATTGCGTACCCACCAACGTTAATTTATTTCAATAGATATTTAATTATCCTTCCATGCTGGACTGGGAGAGATAGAAAAACATAGCATGTTCCAGTTGCCCTTCCTCCCGGGCATGCTGTAGAAGTCAGCAAAAGGGACTCGAGGGTTACAGTGTATTGTAATTTAGGCGATGGGCTGACAACCTGTCACTATAGCAATACACTTTTCAATCTAAAATTGCCCTCAATTTTTGTCAGACGTGGCGAAGGCGCCTTTTACGAGGCGTTTATCGCTCTGCCTACCCCGTAAGGGATAAAGGCGTGATTATATGTATGTATGTATGTATATAGTGGCGATTGAGAGAAAACAGTGGATGCGGGAGGCACATAGGATCAGTGTAGATGGCGTATAGAAGAAGAGGCCTATACTCAGCAGTAGGTAGGTATAGGCTGATATAGCATAGCTATAGCTTATTTTTACATATATACATATAATCACGCCTTTATCCCTAAAGGAGTAGGCAGAGCATAAACGACCTAAACAAAGGTCGTTCCGCCACGTCTGACAAAGTGTTGAGGGTTATTTAAGATATATTTGTAGGTATATTGCGTTAGTAACAGGTTGTCAGCCTATCGCCTAAATTACAATAACCCTCAGATCCCTTAGCTGGTTTTTACAGTATGCCCGGGAGGAAATGCAGCTGATACATTCTATGTATTTCTCTCTCTCCTAGGCCAGCATGGAAGTAATTATTTGCTTGTGCTTATTTTTAACGTACCATAATATACTTATATAAATTTTACAGTCAGCATCTAAAACCATTAATAAACAATTAGGTAGAGTAACCTTCAATTACTTAGAAGAAATAACATCTAGGGTTAGGTTTTAAATCAGATGTTTTAGCCGTTTAAAAACTAGTTTCAGACTAAAGAGAATCTCTGAATAAAAATCATGCCGCTACATCTAAATTCTGTCAAAAATTTCAATCAGATGACCCAAGAACCCGGAACTCACGAAAGCAGACATAACGAGCAGAGCTTAAAAAACACAATTTAAGTAACTACAACAAAAACTGTATCAAACCATCTCATGCTTAGTAACATTATACCTAAATGACGCTAAATGTACTAAAATTAATATAATAGTTGTAAATCGTCATGACTTTTAACACCGTGAGAACTTATTAAATGAAACTGTGTCATAAATCTACGGGAAACATATTCAGCACACAATGAACTAGGTGATAAAAGTCTTATAACACATATAATACAGGTATAATAAAATGGGAACTCGTAAACGTGGCAAAGACGCCGCCTGCGCACATTCGCGTGAAAAGGACTCGGAGCATAGGATTTTGTGGCAAATTGGCAAAAAGGTTGCACGGGAGGTCCTTATCTACCTATTTTACAATTATATATAAGTAGGAAGGTTATGTTATGGGTTTAGTCTCTGAATTCTCTGATAGAATAGGTACAGATCCGATATAATAAACAACTTTATCTGAGTTATAAATAATCTAATTTGAGAGACGCACGGTTTCCTTTGTTAAGGGATAACCAGCGCAGGAACTTGGAGTAAACAAGTCGTTGCTGATCAACTAGATTGACTTGCGTTCGCAAACAATTATTTATTGTTATTACGCAAAAATATTTTAATTCTATTTATTATTTTAAGTATGTGTCGTATTAAAAAAAATGTGCTGTTTTTAGAATATGTGAGAACATGTTATGTTGTTTTTAAGTTAATTAAGTTTTTGAGATTAAGGAGGAATGTGCAGTGCCAAGACAAACCTTTTTAAGGTTTAATGGTACTAAGAATTTGATGTCTGTAGAATCTTTTATATGTGAAATAAATAATAATAATAAATAATATTGTTTCATTCCCACTGAAAAAGCTGGCAACATTTTTAATTTAATGTTTTCTCTTTACTACACTATGTTCTTAGAGTAATGAACCCGAGAACGTATTTTTGAATAGAGACAACCCGTTATTACGTAAAAGGCTCGCAAGACTCTGATTCTAATCAGTGAAAGAAAAGAACGTTCACGCCAATTTCAAAGCCATTGAAGACTCAAGATAACTACTAACTAGACAAGCGATCTATAGTTATCAGACTCACATTGAGTCGATTTTGCACCTATCATCGGGGTTCCCACGGAGGCGAATTCGCTTATTACAATATCGTCTTACAGGTTAAAAAGAAAAAGGCTGAAACACGATCGAATAGGCCAGGGTTTCTCAAAGTTATAGCTCCATGAACCCCCGTTGAAGAGACCACAGCGCAACTCTTACTTCAAGCACAGCGCGTACACTCCTAACTACAATGTCATTTTGGTCACACATCTACAGACGGCATGTTGCACTTGGCATGAGTTTGTGTGCGTGTTATAAGGGTTGACAAATTTTGTTATACCGGTCATAATCATCACTTGATTAATCTGGTTCTTGATTAAATCTATTTGCCCAGCAGCGGAACACTTAGAACGGCTAAATAAGAAGAAGAAGAAGAAATAACAGCATTTTTATTTCAAAGAACACAATTTTAACAAAAAAATTACATGATTCTTGTCACAAATTGAATCAAATTCAGGAGTAGCTTTAGACAATTTCTAAACTTAATTTTGAATCTCACAAACCCCCTACCGCCAAACAGCAATCCCTTAGTATACGATACTTTGAGTAACCCTGAACTAGTCAGACTATGTTCCCATGCCATAACATAGGGCACTTTCGAAACGCACAATTTCATTAAATTATCTTCGGCAGATATTTAAAACCAGTCTTAAATTATTAACTGGGAACACCCAGAGGCCCTGTCAACGTTTCCCAATTATTAAGAGGGTATGTTCGAGTGTATAGATGTATGAAGTGGTATGAAGTAATAGGAATAATTCACTATGAAAACAGAGAATTGAGATCGCTTCGTTTCTAAAAGTGCTTTTAAACGATGAGATACTTGCACGCTGGACTGGGAGTGGGAGATAATCATAGAATGTGCTGTAAAAACCAGCTAAAGGATCCGAGGGTTTTTGTATATTACAATTTAGGCGATGGGCTGATAACCTTTCACTACAGAAATACACGTTCAAAAATAACCCTCAAAACTTTGTCAGACGTGGCGGAATTACCTTTGTTTAGGTCGTTCACGCTCTGCCTACCCCATTAGGGATAAAGGAGTGATTGTATGTATGTTTGTATGTACGAGTGTATAGATGTATGAAGTGGTATGAAGCAATATAGGAATAATTCACAATGAAAACAGAGAATTGTGATGGCTTCGTTTCTAATAGTGTTTTTAAACGATGAGAAACGATCTCATTATCGGCGCGTTAGCTCTATAAAAAGAACCGACAAACCACACATCAGACACTCATTCACAATTGAATATACATCACCTGTCATCAAAAGAGCCCTTTGTTGCTCTGACTTTAAAAACCGGCGATGAATCTTAAATCATTTATAACAGACATCAGATCCCCATCGCCATCTATAAAAATGTCATTGTTATCGTTACGAACATCACTCATTTTAATTCGTATACAAAAGTTGCTCATCAATTCAATATATAAATGCACCATTAAGGTAGGAAACACAAAGATCTTACGTAAGAAGGTTTAGTAACTGCAGGGCTGAGGTCCGGTTCATTGGTCGCTTTCTCAATATCAAGTGCAGGTTATAATTTTTTAAATCCGATGCACCCACGATGCACCGATGCAGGCTGACTGCATCGCAAGTGCACCGTACTTAAAATTACTTAATACCGCGGCTAAGCACGATTAATAAATGTTTTTTCTGCGTTGCCCAATCGGTAATCGTGGGTATTTTTCTTTCAGATGCAAATGGTCGGAACAAATAATTGATACTAGTTGAGAGTTGAAATATGGTTGTAATATTAACATGATAAAATGTTTCGAAACTTCCGTAAACCAAATTGTGTAAGTCAGGTGTACTTCCATGCTGGCCTGGGAGCGAGAGAAAAACATAGAATGTGCCAGCAGCATTTCTTCCCGGGCATGCTGTAAAAACCAGCCAAGGGATCCGAGGGTTTCAGTATATTACAATTTAGGCGATGGGCTGACAACCTGTCACTACAGCAATATACCTACAATTTATCTTAAACAACCCTCAAAACTTTGTCAGACGTGGCGGAACCACCTTTGTTTAGGTCGTTTACGCTCTGCCTACCCCATTAGGGATAAAGGCGTGATTATATGTATGTATGCAGGTTTCCAAGGAAAGCAAATTAATGATTTCAGTAATATCTGCAACCTGCGTATCTCATTGACAGGGTATTTTATCATAAAATGGGCATGAGATAGATATCTGATAGGGTATGCATTGCGGTATATATAATTTGTTTATTTCTATTTCTTTTCTATTTTGTACGATTCTTTGCAGAAACCTTATCAGCACCTACGTTTTATAATCAACAACTTGATCAGAAGTTATAATTATAAAGTCGATATGAATACCTAATTACCTAAGCAGTAAGCGAAGTAATATTAAACTACATTGTTTACTACTTTCATTATAAAAACATTCCATGCTGGACTGGGAGCGAAAGAAAAACATAGAATGTGCCAGCTGCATTTCCTCCCGGGCATGCTGTAAAAACCAGCTAAGGGATCTGAGGGATTCAGTATATTGTAATTTAGGCGATGGGCTGACAACCTGTCACTACAGCAATATACCTACAGATCTATCTTGGATGACCCTCTAAACTTTGTCAGACGTGGCGGAACGACCTTTGTTTAGGTCGTTTACGCTCTGCCTACCCCATTAGGTATAAAGGCGTGATTATATGTATGTATGTATGTATGTATTATAAAATGGAAATTCACCTTTATTGTTCTAAGGCGATTGATCCAGATAGTAAATGTATTTATTGAATTCAAGTACCTCACTATAAAGGTCTAGGTTATATATCATCAATACAAAGCGTAAGTAAGAGGATATTTTTTTTACATAAACTAAGTACAACATACATAAACATACATACATAAAATCACGCCTCTATCCCTTACGGGGTAGGCAGAGCGATAAACGCCTCGTAAAAGGCGGTTTCGCCACGTCTGACAAAAATTGAGGGCAATTTTAGATTGAAAAGTGTATTGCTATAGTGACAGGTTGTCAGCCCATCGCCTAAATTACGATACACTGTAACCGTCGAGTCCCTTTTGCTGACTTCTACAGCATGCCCGGGAGGAAGGGCAGCTGGAACATTCTATGTTTTTCTATCTCTCCCAGTCCAGCATGGAAGTACAACAACCTTATGGAAATCTTATGCAATTTCACTACCGTAGGTCAGCTGGAAGAGATTTCTTTTAGAGATAAGCTGTACCTGTTGTGCTACTGTTTTTTGTTTGTGTCCTCTGTATGATCATGTGTGCAATAAATTGTTAAATAAATACTTTATGCAGTTGATTTCTTGCTCTGCACATGATGAAATGCTTATATTTTCTCTAGTAAGATGCTATCAAGTACCCTGCACGCAGTCATTTCCTTCCCTGCAGGGAAAACAGTCAGTTAATCAATGTCTTGTTATCACCATCACCCAGACGTTCAATCTTCACACGCCGCTCTTTCATTTACTACTAACCGACTGTCAATCAAATACACTACTTTACAGGATGCGAAATTCTGTCGGCACCGTGCTGACACCATCAGCAAAAACTGCAATCCACCAGGTTTTACATCGATAATAGATATTCTGTCTGTTCTCACTTAGAAAGGACCTCATCAATCAACAGCCTAGCCTGGTCAATCAATCATGGTGAAACAGAAAACGCCGAGTGAAAATTCTGCTCTTTCTAAACTATGAATACTTTGGTTTGAGGAAATCTAATCAGGAGTAGATAAATAGTACGTTGTATGTATGTATGTAATATTCGACTTTTTTTTAAACTGCGCATACTTCAGCACTTTCCTAAAACGAAAGAAAACACTCGAGATTTCTTAGACATCAAGTATGCTTACTGAAATTTTATCTTTTGTAGTCCAGGATAATGTTTTACGAAGTAATCCTATGTAAAATTTACGTAATAGAATGGCGCGTTTATTTCTGGATTTTGTCAATAAAAATAAAAGTCACTTACACAACATACCATCAGAAATCTGCCATTTTGGAGATAGCACTTTCTTGCTTACATCATAATCTGAATCAAAGGTCGTTTGAGATATGAGTTGATAAAGACTGGTGTTACACAAAAACACAATTATCCACAAAGTTTGTAGAAAGTCGATAATCATTCAATAATCATGATAAGGATCTATTATTTGACGCTCCGCAGGTTTTGATCCATTGGCTTGTGAAAGTTTTTGAATATGATTTTGATATAGATAAGCGTATAATTCGGCTCGAAGCGCCAAGCACTATTGGCGTCACTGCGACTGCTTTTGAGTTGATAATCGATGTTCTTCCCCGAATTTTTCTTAAAGTGACAATACTAGCCAAGTAGCGGCCCCCATTAGTAAAACGCAGTGAATCGAAAAACCGGTCCAACAGAATCAAGTTATAGTAATTAAGATAATTTAGAACTATATAAATTAGCGATTCATAGTTCTTTGTAGTAACAGGAAGAAAAATTGCCGTTGGTGGCCGTTATTCGCAATTTATCTTCCTGTTACTACACCACTTAGGCCATATCGCCACCTTAAGGTGTAATCTATGACTACAATGCGAAACTAAAACTAAAATGCGCATTCATTACTTTTGACCAGCCTAAGCAACGATATCAAGCTAGGCTTGCCCGTTTATAAGTTCGACTGAACGATCCCCTAAAGTAATTTATCATGCCCATTGCCCATCCCTTATCCGGTATGTATATACATACATAATATATAATCGCGCCTTGATCCCTAATGGGGTAGGCAGAGCGTAAAAGTCCTATACAAAGGTCGTTTCTCCACGCCTGACAAAGTTTTGAGGGTTATTTAAGATAGATTGCTAGGTATATTGCTGAAGCGACAGGTTGTCAGCCCATCTCCTAAATTACAATATACTGAAAACCTCAGATCCCTTAGTTGGTTTTATACAGCATGTCTGGGAGGAAATACAGTTGGCACATTCTATGTTTTTCTTTTGCTCCCAGTACAGCATGGAAGAACATGTTTGTACGTATATGTAGGAATGATATCACCCTCTAAAATTGAGAACAATGTTGATAAAGTACATTTTCTTCCACATTTCCTACCCGTCATTTTCCTTCTTCAATAATCCAGCAGAAGAAAAAGTAGTCCAGGAAGCAAATGCACGCCTATAATCGCCCGATAAAATCCACACCATATCGAGAAAATAGCTTTATTCAATTACTGTTAATCGTATCAACGCCTTAAACAGGCTTGGGAGTTTCTAAGTATTTTCTAAGCATTTTCCAACAACTTAGTAATGGCTTTCCCTACTCATTACCACGTCAGACCGCGGGGAAAAAGGTGTTGTCTCCAATCGACGAGTAAGGAAGGAATTCTAATCGATAGTGGACTGGCTGGTCGTGTGAGGCAAGTTCGCATATTAATCAAATTCAAATTCTTTATTTTGCCTTCATGTACAATGATAAAAGTTCTTAAAAATAGGTCAGTTGAGGTACATGAACCCTGTTAGGGTATTGCAAATTGAGCGGAACGTATGTTACATTACAATATTTACTTCTAAGTACTAACTATAGCAATTTTAATAATGATTAACAGTACCTACATTTATAAAACTAAAAGTACTAAACTTAAAATCATATGTGTCTTACTTACAAACCGTAGCAATTAGTGCTATTTTCCCATCTCATACTACATTACGGGGTAGATAGAACTTAAACGACTTAATAATAGCCATTTGCCAAATACGACCAATTTTCAGGAGTATTTCAGTAACGGTTGTGCACTTGTGTGAGCTGTAGTGGTAGTTAGTCAGTCCATCGCCTAAACTACAACACAGCAAAACGTTAAGGTCTTTTCACTGGACTAGCTAATGTTGCCTTACATAGTATTCAAATATATATACGACATATAACATAGTATACAAATAGTATGAGTCATGCATGTTCTAAAATTACTTTTACCTTGCTGTTATTGATTCAAAATCGCTGCATGGGCTAAACAAATACCATAACCTAGCTACTGTATTTCATGTTACCTTTTATACAACAAATTTTAAGGTTATTTGAGACCTAGGGTCCTAAATAATAGTGTAAGTATTTCTGAAAATAAGTTCCACTACCTACTAACTTGTATACGGGGCGTCACGAAAACTGATAGGGCAAGGTTAATCAAAGGAACTGAACAACTATCAGCAGGATTTTCTTTTTCAGAAAGTGACCATCCAATGAACCATATAAATTGTCTGATTGAGTTGATAATTTTGTTTAGTTTCGTAGACTGAGGAACCCCTATCGGTTTGCGGGACGCTTTCCATTACACCCGGTATGGTATATTTTATTTGTATAAGTCACAGACTTTTACATACATACATACATACAATCACGCCTTTATCCCTTACGGGGTAGGCAGAGCTTAAAACGCCTCCTAAAAGGCGCTTTCGCCACGTCTGACATAAATTGAGGGCAATTTTAGATTGTAATGTGTAATGCTGTAGTGACAGGTTGTCAACCCATCGCCTAAATTACAATACACAGTAACCCTCGAATCCCTTTTGCTGACTTCTACAGCATGCCTGGGAGGAAGGGCAACTAGAACATTCTATGTTTTTCTTTCTCTCCCAGTCCAGTAAGAAGAATTTTACAAGAGGTTTAAAATACAGATTACTGAGAATGAAATGTATCTACTAGATAGATAACCAGCCATACTTAGAAATGCAAGTGCATTCGGTGAAAAATGCGTATAGTATTGCACTTAGTCGGTACTATTTAATCCTATTTGTGCACACGCCTGGGCTCACGTGACAAGCTATTTATTTATGTAGTGTTTATAAATATTATAGGTATATTACACAATAGTTAGTAGGTAGCTAGATTAAAAAAATATTATGAAATTTGAGTGTTCTGATTTTAGGACAGAAAAGGTAAGTGTATCACTTGATTGTAAAGGTTTATGTCGTCATCAATATTTCTCTATTCTTTTCTTTTTTTTGTTCCGCCATCTTTGTGACGTCATAGCTAGGCGTTTGCCCGCGTCCTGCTCTTAAAACCGGCAGTTTTGTGTTCTATAAAGTACAAAGAACACGTACGTACCAATTTTAAGTATATAGAAATCTCAAAATGGCCATTTTTTCCTGACTATATATTGGAACGTCGGAACAGAAACATTTTGAATGAATTCATTTATAAGTCTATTATTAAACGTTTACCTACCACTTGAAATTAACAGCTTATTTACATATTATTCATGCACGCAAAATCATAATTAATTACCTCTCAAGTGTATTCGGTGAGGTAGTAAGAAAATTATCATTAATATTTGATAACCCTTGAGAGAAGTGTCACATTATTAATAAACATCATTCATAAATCTTTATTATTGTGCAATATAAACATCAAAGTCATTGAAGTATGAGCGTTTATAGATTAAATTTAATATCAAATATTCTTAGGTTGCATTAAAATAAATAATACAGACGTAAGACCTTTGACGTGAAATCAACGCACACTATTGACGTCATATCTGATTATTTCACCTAATTTTGTACATTATAAACTTAATCAATGTAAAATGTATGGAGATTTCTTGTTATAAAAATAAGGACAACTTAGTGTTTTTCGTCTGTGTATGATAATGACAGTGATTCTAAGACTCAATCGTTGCGCTGTTAAAAACGAAACTAAACGGAACTCTGTCTCAGCCAACTCTTGCCAAACCAACCGCAAATAAAAAAAAACTATAAATCATATTAGAACAAAAGAAAGATGTCGACTTCCTTAACCGAAAGTACCAGGCGCGCATAGCCGCCAAAGAGTTCGCACTCTACACACCCAGAGCCACCCTACCCTACACCCTCGCGAAGTCGATGTCCTTGCTGCAAGGTCGCGATCGATATCCACCCTCGTGACGTCACGCGAGGGACCTACGTCACTTCCGGGAAATGCGCTGCGGTTTTCCGTGGGGGGTCGCGCCTGGGTTGTTCCGGAAGAACCGTTCAAAGGACAAAGAAACGAAGAGTTTGTTCGTTATTGATGGGTGGAATAGTTTGTATGGCAATAAACTTTGCTAGAATGTATGTACATACTGGAATCGATGATTCCCATGCAAAGAAACTTACTCAATTTTTGCGGATTGCTCAGACGGAAAGATCCCAAAGTTCATCTTTTGTTACATCACTTACCTACAACGTGTTTTTGTTTATTGAATGATTTAACTTATATTTCGATACAGTACTTAGTATTATCTTATAGATAGACAATAGAATAGAAGCCCTAGGGGCTTCTTTTGAGCTATTGTGTACCTTACCTATTAAGAAATGAGTTCCTATTGTTGGCGATCTCCATTCAGTTTGTATTCTCCATACAATGTTATAATTAAATAATTTATCAATAAAAGCTTGTTTATTTAATGAAACTAAAATAATCCATTAGGATCAAAAACCGGGTAACAATATCAAAAGATTACTGCCAGGCTGGCTTGGGAGCTAGAGAAAAACATAGAATGTGCCAGCTGCATTTCCTCCCGGGCATGCTGTAAAAACCAGCTAAGGGACCTGAGGGTTTCAGTATATTGTAATTTAGGCGATGGGCTGACAACCTGTCACTATAGCAATATACCTACAAATCTATCGTAAAATAACCCTCAAAACTTTGTCAGACGTGGCGGAACGACCTTTGTTTAGGTCGTTTACACTCTGCCTACCCCATTAGGGATAAAGGCGGGCCTATATGTATGTATGTTAAAATTAGAACCTCAACTAGGTCCAAGTGTTTAGAAAAGGGCCGAGTTACACTACTTAAATGTCACAGGTTCTTATCAAAACTTTAGCAGGAGCATAGCAGACTAAACAACCACATCAGCTCTTAAACCAGTCAACACTCACTAAAATATTTATTTAGCCCTGACAACTGTTTGATTTCAGCTTATCGTCCACCTAAACATACACTAAGGTGTCACTTTGACAGTTCTTGATGCTACCATCCAATGCCTTCTGAGAACCATCCATACTGAACTATTATTCGATCTTTGCTCCAGGTAGTCGAAGGTATCTGAACTCTATTAACACATCCCCAAAGATTTAAACTGCTTGACTTCTGGAATGTTCGTTTCCTATTGTCGTCTGAGAAACATTTTTTTCTTTCGGAAGGCAAATCTATTTATCGATAGGTTGTAAAAAGGATTCCTATGTAAATTGCTTTTATTGGTTTGGGTCAAAGATACCGCTGGCAGGTTTTTGCCTGATATTGACGTGGTCTTGGCGATATTTATGGCTCAGAGGTTTGGTTGGCTGTTTTGGTCCAAATCGTGCATGTAAAGTGGGGCATGCCATCGAGTCTACATTTTCAAACTGAATTTAATTTTGGTTATCTTTGAGACTACCTACATATCCACGCAACCACATAGATTCTGCATATTAGATAAGTTACTGTTTTTTAGCCTTAAATGCCTCCGTGCTCTAGTGGTTAAAGCCATGGGCTCACGATCTGGAGGCCCTGGGTTCGACTCCCAGAGGGGGGGAACACATAGTTGATATTTGTCAATTTATCACTTTGTGCGGTTTTCCCCAGTTTGGTTAGGACAATGTAGGCTGAATCCATTTGATTTTCTGGAAGAAAACGGATTCCGTGTTTCGGAAGGCACGTTAAGCAGTCGGTTCGGGTCACTGTTTCTAATAGTGATCGTTACAGGTCGATGTTGCTCCACGTCCGTAGGAACTACCTTAATAACCCTACACGTGAGCCTGGGCGGTGCTAAGAGTGCAACAATACCTTTTGACTAAAATATTCTGTCGTACAGTAAATTATATCATGCTGAGAAATAAACGATCTCCTTAATTTACGACTACTACAAACGAAATAAAGATACAAATCGTTATAGTTACTGAACCGTAGAGTATAAATATTTTGGATATCTTACACATTTAAATTCCAATCCAAATAATATTACCCAAATTGTTATATCCTTACATTTCGTGGCGTATACCTCGTAAAAGTCATTTGGAATCTCAAAATCCATAAAAACAGAAAATAAGGTCCTCAAAATTTATTGTTTTATAACTTTTCGTTTTATTACCACAAAAACGGTTCAGTATTTCATTTCAACATTTTGATTTATTATCTCTTACCGTTTAGAATAATAATAGAATTGTAACAAGATTATTCCGCATCCTTTTAAATCCTTTGAACGAAAAGGTTCTACTAGTACTTAAGATTAGATTTTCAAAAAGGACTTTTTCTGGAACTTCTTACTTATAATCCGTTTTCATTCAAAATTGTTGTTAAATGTTCATTGATATTCGTTCCGGGAGTGAACCCCGATTCCCACGGTGAGAGAAACTAAACTGACTGACAGTACAATACAGCGAGCATACGAGTTATAGCTTTCGTGCAAAAACGGGCCAAGAGCAAGCTTATTGCTGAGGAAGATGAGAAACACTAGTATAGTAAAGTAATCGAGGCAGGTAACAGTTGAAATTTTCACCCCGAACGAGGTTAGCAAAGACAAAGAAACGTACATATGGGAAGAGTAGGTTTAGTGGTGATTACAGAAATTGGTATTTTGAAAAGCCTTTGAAGATCAAACTATTTTCCTACTGGTGCCTCGAAAGCATCATAGACCTGAATCAGAATGAAGATGATTCTGCATACCAGCCAGAGTAAGGAAGTACCACGAACCAGGAAATGAGGTGAAATCTTCCTTAGGGGGCACTTGTGTGGAAGACAAATGTATATAACCTAAATATTTTTTCTTTTTTACTTATGTTATGACGTATGGTGGACTTCCGCAAAATAATGCCTGGTTCTATAAATTCCTTACTCGTAGTTTTGCGTTCGCCACCCCGCCTGCCTTACTACTGCCACCAATTAGATATTGGGAATCCCATGTCATCAGTGGACTGACTGATTTTGGCATGTCATTTCTTACATTATGTAAAGTAATTATTCAGCAACGGAACTCCAGGAAGCTATCCAACTATTATGTATCAAAAAATAATTGTAAACATTATGTGAGCCGTGAAATTGTACAAGACAATGAGGATTAGAAACAAGATAGTGGATTACTGCTATTCGAAGATGAAGCAAAAAGTGTGGAACATAAAGATAATGTTCATAATTGGAGTGAGGCGTGAGATCGTAACACTATTATGCATGCTTAAGCTAATAGGAATAGTGAGAAATAATCACAATTTTGTTTTTTGTTGGACTGTTTAATATTTAATAAAGAATTGTTGAGTTTTGTTCCAAATCGGTGTATCACCAAGAGTAAGGGACATTTTTTTTTTCATTAAAGTAATATGTGTTTAACAAATCCCAAGTAGTCAGTGTCCTCTTGGGACTAAATCCTAAGACCATGAGAATAAAGGCACAAAAGACTCAGACCAATAGTCTTCAAAGAAAACCTGGTTGTTCTAGGTGTTAGACCACCTGTGTCATGCCATTACTTCGTCTGACGTAATAAAACTAAAACACCCATTGCATTTGGATGTGTCCATTAAAATCAAAGAGGATTCTCTGATTTCCTGCGAGCAAATTGAAAAGTGCAGTAGTAAACTAATGAATTCCTAAGTCTAATGAGTTAAGAGACGCTAAAACGGAGTGAGCTAATTGAATTTCAAAGGAATCGCTAATGTAATAGAACGTAATAGTCTCTTATTAAGAATTGTTTCCCTATACTCGTAAAACCTTAGAAAGGGTTAGGACTTTATATCCTTTTCAGAAAGTCGAGGCAGGGCTAGACGTCATTGTGTTAATAATCTTTACAATGCTATTGTAAAAACAATACTGCCGAGGACATAATACGTTTCTTCTTTAGCTTTACAGCAGAACAGACTAAAGATAAAGAGAGAGATGATACTGTCCAGTAGAAATATAGTAAACAAAAGATAAGAAGTAACAGCATCACGATAACAGAATTATGATTAGCGATAGCATAGGCGATAGCAAAGAAAGTGCCTGAAGGTCACCTTATCATTACACAAGACTGGAAACCTTCCCACGAGTGATCTATCATACCGCGTAATGACTTGTCAAGAAAATAACCACCAGCTTCTATACAGCCACTATACGACTAATGGTAGGGTGCACATGAAAAGTGTCCATTAAGTGCAAATTGCAACATATAGACAGTACAGTCGGCAAAGCAAACAATACGATAAGAACCGCGGAAACGGCATTGAGTAACGTTAACTAAGTCAATGACTTAACACTTTGACGACTTGTACCAACCTTGAAGATTGTCAAGTTTACGTCTCGCTTTGTGCTTCTTTTGCGAAGGCCCTTCTGAAATTGTTACCGCTAGTTTTAGGTCATCTTTTTGCTTATAGTATTTCCAAATCAGTTTTAGAATAAAGGTAAACAAAGTTTCATGTCTTTTAATCGAAGATCTTGATTCTAAAATAAGTTTTAGCTATTAGATACGACAACATAGTTTTAGCTAATTTGCCAACGCGAATCATTTATTTTTGAATTTGTTGAAGAGTTGGAAATACTATAGTTGCTGTTTGTAAATAAACGGTGTCAAGAAGTCAATGAGCTAGCGTTTTCAATATTATATGTATTTGCATTTCAGTGGCGCCGGAATCAAAACTACCGATCGGCATTAAATGTGGTCCATAAAACATTGCACAATCAAAACTGCACTAACTTTTACGAGATCATTGCACTACTCCAAATAGGCCAGCAGTCAATAAAGCCGAGTATCTGCAAGTGCAGTATATCGGATATTTGTACTGGCTTTAATACAAGTGTCAGCAGCATTATTGGTGTCAAACACTAGCCTAGAAACGCATGAGGACATACGATACTTGGAGTCAGTGGAATTCAGCTTGCGTTTGATTTCATGAAGGGTGGGCGTACCAACTACACATGATTAATGTCAAGAAGTTTCAAAATATTACTTCCATGCTGGTCTGGAAGCGAAAGAAAAACATAGAATGTGCCAGCTGCATTTCCTCCCGGGCATGCTGTAAAAACCAGCTAAGGGATCCGAGGGTTTCTGTATATTGCAATTTAGGCGACAGGCTGACAACCTGTCACTACAGCAATATACCTAGAATTCTATCTTAAATAACCCTCAAAACTATGTCAGACGTGGCGGAACGACCTTTGTTTAGGTTGTTTACGCTCTGCCTACCCCATTAGGGATAAAGGCGTGATTATATGTATGTATGTAAGTTTCAAAATAATGAATGTTTTTGTTTGCAATGAGTATGTTCCGGACTCTTGTCTGGGCCAGAGGTGGCAGAGATGTCACCTAGGAAATTTCCAGATTTTACAGTCTTTATGGTCTTGGTCTTTTCGGCTGAATGCTATGTATATTCCAAAAGTCAGAACATCAATGCAATTCTTAACAAGATTATGTCAAAAGGGCATAATGAGCCTCATAAAAACCACCTTTCCTGTGCCCAAATTTTCGCTTATGCATCTTATTGGTCTTCGAAACACCACAAAATGCAGTGGATAACCTTTCTCCACAAAACAGAGTTCAACAATACCGAACAAACTGGAAATTAGGCTAAGCACATGCTCAAGAAAATTGTTTTCGTCGGTGAGTGTGCTTAATATAATGGGACTGGCTGAGAGAGACCTTTGAACCTCCGTTTTCGCTATTTGTTGAGGACATGATTTACCTACTTTCGGCCAACTGCGCGGGACTAGTTTTTAGTGCCCAGGTGTTTGCGCAACACACAAGTGCTCTCTCTATTCCTTCAATCTTTTATTCTGATAGGACAGATTGACTGACACGACCAGAGAGAAATCAGGCGCAGGACAGACTATTTACATGCCCATCCGACAGCATGGATCATCTTACTTTTCGGACAATCAGGTGATCAGCTTGCAATGTCCTAACCAAACAACCACACAAAGTCATTGTCCCCCGCCGGAAATCGAACCCGGGACCTCCGACCTGAGACCACTAGACCACGGAAGCAGTTAAAGTTTGTAGGATAGACTATATTCAAATGTCTTGCAAGAAAGTTTATTTCTACAACAAATGAAGAACTAAAGAAACTCATCACCATCAGCTCATTATACCCACGTCCCCACCGAGGGACACGAGACTACCATAAATTATATTAGCGATAAAAGATAATAAACAGAACTTCCTTTAATAAAAGTGCTTGTAGTAAGTAATTTACAATCGCCGAATTTTTCAGATTTCGAATATTTAAATGTTCGATTCAGAAAGGTGCCTCCAGATAGGAGCACCGATATTGCTATTATTATACTGATAGCACTTTAGATATGAGGTACGTAACATAATCTTGACTGATAACACCAAGTGTTTGTGATTTGGACAAACAGCTCTGATCGATGCTATTCTACAGGGAATATCGCTGCTAATCTGTTCCTTAGGTTAATTCCGTAGTTTAACAACATCATCTTTCTAACTGATCATTGGCTTCGGAGGGCACATTAAACCGTCGGTCCCGGTCGCTGTCTTTGATAGTGGTCGTTATTCAATCCATGTCAGAGGCCTAAATAGCTGTGCTACTAGGCGGTTTGAAAACTCTGACAACAGGATTCATCGGATCTATCGACTCGAGAATACACTCGCTAAGAAGATTGGTCCTAAACCTTCAAAATTCATGGTACAGTAAATTAGGGCAAAAGTATCAAAGGGTCAATCCATCAGGAGTAACTAAGGTTGCTAAAAATGTATCGATAAAACAAAGTTTCTGGACTCACCTCCGGGATGAAGCAGCGTGTTAGGGTGTACACTACCGTCCTTATGCAGCAGTACATGTTTGGGTTCGCTGACTGAGTAACAGGTGGCGCCTTCGGAAAAGCACTTCTGGAAGCAGCGGGCGCACTGGTAGAACAGCGCCCAGGCGTGCTCCTCGCTGATCGTGGAGTTGAAGGCTTGAAGGATCTTCTGGAGATTGATGCATTCCGCCGCGTCCAGCGCGTACTCCGCGCCGGAAGCCGCGGTTCCTTTACGCATCATGCTGGTACTGCTCACCCCGCAGACCAACCCATCTTCAGTCACTATTCACACTACACTTGTTTTACGTATCCGATCGATCGGTTCACCAAATAACCATCCATCAACACTGCACTCAGAATTTGTCACAACGATTGTAATAAAATCTAAAAAATTGGCGAAAAAATTAAATTCACATAGCAAAAAGTGTGTTATTGTCACTCCCCTGAAATGTCACTGTCAGGCGGGTGTTTTGGTTTTTCGCGAGTGGGTGGGTGGTTTGCGATCGTGCGCGCGTGCGCGGGCGGACTGACGGGCGTGCGGGTAGACGTGCGTGCGGCGCGGCGGGTCGGGCCCAACTGCCGCACGAGCTCGCCGGGTGCCGCGCCGCCGGCCCGGCAGTCTGCCTCTCAGCCTCCGATCTGATGCGTTCAGTTCCGGCCTTCCGATTGCTGCTTCCAAGTTCTTGGTCCAATAAGACAGGAAGCCAGCTGGCTTTTAAGCGATAAGTCGTCAACTCATCAATCACTAGGATAATTTTCTGATATAAGTCCTCGTTCAGATAGAAGAACATCGTATCAGAATGACCTCTGGGCAGCCTAGAGTGAATGAATATGGGCATTCTGTCCTATTTCATATTCTTCAGTCCTATTTTATTTTCCTTCAACTTTTCCCATACCAAATGGGAGTTGGGACACAGAAAGTGGGTCATTCAATAACCTTTGCCAACAGTTTTTTTTCATTTCGTAAATATTGTCTAAGTAGTATATGTAGTACGAATAATATGCACTATCCCGCTTTCTGCTTGTACAATTTCTATACCCAAAGGTTGCCTGGTAGCAGGGTTGGAAAAAAGTTTTTTTTTTACATTTTATAAAACAGTTCAAAATGTTTTAAACAGGTGTATTTTTTTTTCCTACGTTAGTTATCATCCATTTTCTTCCATGCTGGACTGGGAGCGATAGCAAAACTGAGAATGTGCCAGTTGCATCGCCTCCGGGGCATGCTCTAAAAACCAGATAAGGGATTCGAGGGTTTCATTGTATTGTAATGTAGGCGATAGGCTGACAACTTGTCACTATAGCAATACATAGATCTATCTGAAATGACCCTCAATACTTGTCAGACGTGGCGCAACCGCCTTTGATTGGGTCGTTGACGCTCTGCCTACTCCATTAGGGTTAACTATTGCTTGATTAAGGATTTTGAGTCTTAAAAGTTGTACATGTTTAAATGTCAAGTTAAAAAGCCACTTTAAAAAAAAAAGTTGATTAAATAAAAGAAATAAGAATTTTTTTTAACTTATATTCATTTATATTTGCAATTATAAATTATAATTGATGTTTTAAACCCTGTTTTTTTATAATGTTTTAATTTTCAAACACCTAATAAAAAACACTTTTTTTAAACATGCCAACCCTGTCTGGTAGAAATTGCTGCTTTAGCAATAAGGCCGCCTATATTGTACTGTTAGGTTTGTTCCTTTTTTATTTATGTTGTATGTGTTTCTTTGTGCAATAAAGAATTTTGTATTGTATTTGTGTAATATAATTACCTAATATTACTATTTAATTGCCTGGGGCAATTTGTATCGTTATTAAAGTGTTTCTTTCAAATAATGTTTTTTCAAATAAATTGAAATAAATAAAATACATATTTCAGTCCAGTGTATTTTATTGATTATTTATTATAATAATGTGATAAAACATCAGTACATATAATATCATAATTCATCATCATATCATAATACTAGAGTCAACATAAGAGTGCTTATACATTACAGAAATCTAAGTTGATGAAAATGGCATTTGGTAATTTTATAAAGATTGATCAAACTTTACGATTGGTGTGCCACCCTAGCATATTACAAGTACTAAACAGAATATACTACACTTAATTTTTTATTAACAATATTGCTAACTTAAAACATAATAGGTTGTAATGATAAGATTAAAGGTTACATCGCACTGCAGCGGAGCGGCACGACACTGCGCGACAAAATCAATCAAAATGTATGAATTGACATTGCAGCTTCGGTGTTGCTTCAATGCGGTACATCTCATACATTAACATAAACAGAATCATTTGTCGCGCCGCGCCGCGCCTCTGCTGCAGCTACGTCCTAATGCGCTCTAACCTTAAGAAACACTATTTATGCTCTTGCCTAAACTCATCGAACCATTTTTTTTTCTTTTTCGTCAAGATTTAGTTAAGTTGTGGGGTCTACGAATCGATAGATCGACTTAACTAAATCTTGACGAAAATTGTTGCCGTCTATATCTGCCTTCTCATGATAGAAAATGACCCATATCACAATAGACTTATATTAGTCAAGTCGTGATTTTTGCAACTACGAATTGCTACCATTGTCTATCTCTCGCGTGGACTAAAGTACATACACTATAAAAAAGGTCAACATGAGTAATCAGAAAGAGCAGCCTAAATCCGTGACTTCGCGCGCAAAGAAAACATGAAACGGGGTAGAGAGGGGAAGGGAAGTTGTTTGAGAAATGGGGGTATGTTTCATGTTTTTTTTATGCGCTGGAGACTCGGCTTAATAGTGCCAGCAAATATAAATTTTACACGTTTTTAGCGGTATCAACAACGCTTCTAACCCAATAATCCTCTAATCTAATTTATCACTAGACTATGATAGCACTAACATAGGAATGCGAATAAAAATTTAATTTGATCTTTTTTACTTCATATAATTTACCTAATCTTAACCACAAAGATTATTTCCATACAGTATTACTATAATTTATGAATAAATATTTTAAAACTAACCTAATTATTTAGAAATGTGTATTTAAATCGAATAATACTTTAACCATAAACATTATTCCAAAATTTAGTCTATATTTCTTGACATCCTGATTTCGTCAGACTTTTTCTACCCTCAGAGGTCCAATTATTACAAAATGCTTCAACAAAATGCTCAATATTTAGAAGGAAAAGGAAAAATAATAATAAAATCACTCGATAATAATGGGGGCTTTTCTTTAAAAAAAAAAACAACACACCTCATTTTCTCTCAATATTCCATTCCAGTGTTGCCACATAAACGATTGAACGATTTATATACAGGATGTAAGAAAAAGTACTGGGTTCCTTCCTCATGCTCTACTAATGATACCAAACAATTAAAGCACAAAAAATGAAGCTCGGAAACCAATTTTTGCTGTCCCATATAAATGACGTTAGTTTATGAGAATGTAACGATTGATTTGGCGTATAGTTTAGACAAAAACATTCAGCCGTTTCCTTTCAGTAAGAGCACAAACTTGATGTTTCGAAAATTAGATTTTTGATTGTTTTTTTTTATACAAAACAGTAAGATATAGTAACTGTGTGATATATTTTTAGAATCAGCTCAAAACGCCCTTTCATTTGATACCCCACACGAAAGATAACAGAAAAAAAATACCCTCTTTAAAATTTCATCTTAAATGACCTCAATTTTACCAACCTTTAGCTTTCCATAATCAAACCCTTTAGAAGTTTATCAGGTCGATAGACTCGATACCCACTCGAAAGAAGAAGAAGAAGAAGTTTATTGCTTTTAAATGGTATAACTTCGATCTCATTCATGTGGCAACATCTCTAACCTCTCTTTTTAATCCTCTTACTCCTCTTCCGGCCCCTCTTACATCATTTCTTCTTCAAGCTCCACAGCGGATCGAGGAAATTGAGGGGATCCTTCATGTCCCCACTCTTGAGACCTGGTGATTGCTTCATCTCTTCAAAAGATTCCTGGGATGGATAAAAAAGAAAGTTTCAAAAAGACGAAAATGTACAATTTGAAAAATTATAGTTAAAACAAGAAACTGCTTCAGTATGTGCCATGGGCTTCCGGTTTGATCCCCACGGGAGGAACACTAACATGAAATTAAGCGGTGACTCCTGCTCTGAAAGATTACACGGAACATACCTTCGCGGGGCAGAGAGGGGAACGGAAATGTTTGTGGAACCCTCTCTGTGTTTTGGTGCGCTGGAGTCACGGCTTAAGTCAATTCATCACTTTGAGATATTTTCCCAATTTGGTTAGAACAATTCCGGTTGAATCACCTGATTGTCTAGAAGGGAAAAAAAAGATTTCGTGCTTCGCAGGGCACGGTAAGCCGTCAGTCCCGGTCGCTGCCGTTGTATGTAATGTATGTACTTATATGTAAATAACCTGAAGTAGGGTGGACTTAAAAACAGCCAAGCTGTGTCCACACTTTTTTCCACTTTTGTAATAAATATCTATATGCCTACCTGTCTTGTTTATGTTATTCTTGATTTTGTGTTTCTCATTGTAATGTGTTTTGTGGAAAGAAAGTGATTTGTATTTGTAATTTGTAAATAAGCGAGGCTTAAAAAGTTTGACACTAGTTCATGAGGATACGAAAAAGATCAAAATTCAGTATGACCTACCTTAGAGAATTTCTGTGGTTTGTTGGTGGTAGGAGTGGTAGTGGGGGAGCCAGTTTGTGGGACTGGTGGGAGGATGGATGCGCCAGTCGGGACTGAGACCGCTTCACCGCTGAACATTGTTGTTCCTGTTTAAGAAAAAAATATCCTGTGAGAAGGCGTTCTTCTCAAGAAGAACATTTAGAGTGAATGCCAAATTAACCAATTTTGTCCCAGGAACATTTTATTATATACTGGGTGTAAGGGACATTGGTAGCAATTCGTAGTTGCAAAAATCACGACTTATAATTATAAAACTAATGTAAGTCTACATCTGTCATTTTCTATCATGATTCATGAGAGAACAGAAACGGACGGCAATAGTTTTAGTCAAGATTTAATTTAGTCGTGCCCTCAACGATTCAATCGTCATCTTCCATCATGACAATTGATATGGGGAAGCAATTTTTTTTGTCATTTCCTGAAATAATTCCACGGTCAAAGCTTCTCAGTTTCGTTGACCAAGCTGCCATTTAATTTAGTCGTGCCCTCAACGATTCAATCGTCATCTTCCATCATGACAATTGATATGGGGAAGCCATTTTTTTTGCCATTTCCTGAAATAATTCCACGGTCAAAGCTTCTCAGTTTCGTTGACCAAGCTGCCTCTTTCAGTATGTGGGATACTATCCTTTATAACCGGTATATCTTCTTGTGTTTATAAGGGAAAGATGAACATCGATTATTTTTTATTTATTTTTTAATAAGTTACCTCCGTAGTCTAGTGGTCAGAGCCATGGGCTAACGATCCGGAGGTCCTGGGTTCGATTCCCAGGGGGAGAACACAAAGTTGATATTTGACAATTTATCACTTTGTGAGGTTTTCCCCAGTTTGGTTAGGACATTGCAGGCAGAATCACCTGATTGCCCGAAAAGTACAAGGATGCCGTGCTTCGGAGGGCACGTTAAGCCGGTCCCGGTTGCTGTCTTTGATAGTATCGTTATTCAAACCATGTCAGAGCCCTAATAGCTGTGCTACTAGGCGATTTGAAAACACTGACACCAGGGTTCTTCGGGTCTTTGTTCGACTCGAGAATCCATTCGCTAAGAAGAAGAAGAACAAGTTACCTGAACAAAGTACGCCCTGGACATAAAACAGGGCAGTTCTGTAAGCATCAGCTAAGTATTTGGTGTCCTCTAACACGTTGGTACGGTTCTTGACAAGGTTTATGCATCCGGCGTCCAGCATATCTGAAAATATTTATAATAAATAATGAAAAAATCCAAATGTTTTGTATGGCTACAACCCGTGAGAACCTCATGACTAAGTACGAAGGCCCGTATTGATAAACAACAATCGAGACTGACAGCTAGTTTGAACCCGTATCAGAAATGTAATTTCAGTACCATGGGGCCCGCCAAATCCATACTTGAAATTGCTCTCAATCTTGAGATCGCTTTATAAATACGAGCCTTAGTCTCGAGTCGAGTTGTCGTGTTTTAGATCCAGAGTTTTTTTGTAGAAGGCTCCAGTTTGGTTTCAGACTAGCTCTTTTAGAGAATCGAGTCGTGAATAATAAGACTTGCGTTCGACTCGACTCGGGACTTCCGAGTCTTTTGAGCTGACCAAGCCCTGCAAAATCGAGTCAAGTCTTCAAATACCCTAGATAGGTAAAAAAATGAGTCGCTTCTGGGACTTACCACATAAATCAATCTGTCCCGCTCTTACTTGGCACATGACCATTATAAGTAGAGCTATGACGGCGCTGCGGCCGGAACCAGCTTGGCATTGGATCAGAGCTCCAGTTAGCTGGTTGCTGAGGCGATTGTCGTAGGTCTGGCTGAGAATTTTGTCTGCTAGAAGAACTAAGGGCGTGCAGACGATTCTGTGAAGAAAATATTACATACATACATAAAATCACGTCTTTATCCCTTACGGGGTAGGCAGAGCACAAAACGCATCGTAAAAGGCGCTTACGCCACGTATGACAAAAAATAAAATAAAGTAAAAAGTCAAATCTCTGAAAAAAACATCAATCAGATATCATGTGATCTAGTCTTCTGACGTGTGGGTCTTCTGGTCGACAAGCGAACAAATGAACCCTATATAGCGTCAGAAAGTTTTTAGTCTTCTAAGATTCTATACTTAGCCTGGATCGAATAGAATAGAATGCACCAGCTGCTTCACTCTTTCAGTAAAAGATAACCCAAAGTTTACGTATGTACAGAAAAATCTAATTACTTACTTGGCAGGAAAAACGTTCATCTGATAATGCACAACATTCTGAGTGGTGTTTTTAGTAGCAACAGTCATTTTTCTCTCCGTCCAATGCACAGTGCATGTCACTTCATCTAAGGTCACCTTCAAGCCATCTTCAAGATCTAGAGATTGCCCTTTGGCTGTTGGCCAGTAGGATTTGCCTTGCATCTGTAAAAATACAGATAATAGTAGCAAATTGCAACGAACACGATTTACCTAAAACTCAACTAAAATTATTTATGTCCCTTTCTATTATTTTATGATAGAAAAGGACAGGTATGGAATGGACTTATACTATTAGTAAGTCGTGTCTTTTGTGACTCCGAATTTCTACCGTTTTTCTAACAACTATCTTTTTGCTCCTACTGTTTGCATTAGTTGGGTTTGGCAGAATTTGAACCTGCCACCTTCTATCTTTTCGAAAAGCTCTGTTTTCAAATTGAAACAAGATTATTTTACCCCTTTGGATAGTTGTCCAGTTTCAAGGGTACATATACCTCTTACCGCTTACAAACGAAAGTGTACAAAAAAGAATAGGTTCTGAAAAAATCTACTGTTATTTTTTGAACATACTTCTTCTTCTGTCGAGTGGGTATCGAGTCTATCGACCCGATGAACCCTGGTGTCGGAGTTTTTCAACCGCCTAATAGCACAACTATCAGGCCTCTGACATGGTTTTTCAGTAACAACCACTATCAAAGACAGCGACCGGGACCGACGGCTTAACGTGCCCTCTGAACATACTGTAATACATACTTACTTCAATTTCACTAAGAAGACAGACAACACAATTCAGTTTGTTTTCCAACACAGATTTCCAGAAAATACTGTACTCCATTTCGGAGGGGCTCTTCGAGATCACTAGTGGAATGCACCATGGAGCTAGTTGCTGTAAAACAATAATATTATGAACATTCTCTCTTATGTTGTAGGCAATCAGATAGCCTATATAAACTAAAACTAAGTCAGAAACTTCCTGGCCTAGTATAGATTTCCTTTTAAAGTGTCAAGTATTAGGTATGGTGAAATACATGACAAATTCAAACCATCAGACCAGTGACAACCCTGACAAAATTCTACGAGTAAGCAATTTTATTGCTCATTGAGCGTTTTCAATCCAACATTATAAGATATTACATTTGCGTAAGCGATTCGAAGAGCCAAAGGGCCGTGGTTAGAGGCGAGGAGAGAGGGGAGCCTATGTCCGATCATACATACATATATACTATCACGCCTGTATCTCTAATGGGGTAGGCAGTTAAACAAAGGTTGTTCCGCCACGTCAGACAAGTTTTGAGAGTTGTCCGATAATGTTAGCAGAAAAACCTACAGTTATATTGGTCATATTATTCAATTTATCACAGTTTTACCTTATAAGAAGAGGCGTTGATATAGACGTCTGGGTCGGATTTGAGGGTAAGCCTGGAGTCGTCGTAAGGCACAACTTCCGTGACAATACTTCCGCCGGTATACTTAGACGCGATCCTTTTAGGTCTAATCATATTTTCTTTACTCTAAAATGAAATGTTTCAATAAATCCAAGAGGCATTTCTTTAGCTCCGCAACAAAACCCCAAAAAATTTAAAAGGATAATGTTTTTCTTTTTCGACTTATACTGTTTGATGATAACATATTTATACAGCCGGGAGTCGAACCCAGAAATGAAATCTCAATTTAATGTTTGTAACTTTTAAACTGTATTTTTTATAATGACAAAGATTTTTTATATGAACAGTCTCTATTAGGTTGGAAGTTAAATTACATAGCTTAAAACTTGTAGTAACCCACCTGGACCTCTTGGAAACTCTTCCATTTAGCATCCAACACTGTCAAACCACCACCAGCTTTATTCACCAACGTATCCACTAGTCTTTGCAGATTCTTAACTTCCTCTGTGAACCTATTCAACAAACTTGGATCCGAGAATACGTCTCGTTTCGCCGGTCTTTCTATAACTTCCTCTTTTGGCACAGGTTTCATTATAGGCTCTTCTTTAGGTAGTAAAATAGGTCTTTTGACTATTGCGTTTTCTGAAATCTGTGGTACTTTGATTTCGGGTTTTAAAGGTGGAGTTTCTACGGAGAAATCTATGTCGGAAAGAAGGTCGAAAACTGATGGTTCTGATTTTACTTCAACTGGTTTTACTTCCTCTGGTTGTATTTGTTCTACGGGAGCAGGAATAGGCACGTTTTGGACATTATTAGTCTGAACATCACTATCGTTCTGTTGGACATTATTTGCAATATTTTGGTCAAAGTTAGGCGGTTCAGATACATCAGATGTTGGCGATGAAACTGAAAAGGAATTATTAAATGAAATTCTAGAAGATTTTTACAAAATGTTTATTTGTATAAAATCTACTCATAATACTAGACAGATATAGGTTATGATATGATTATGAAGATATAATAAAAGTATGGTTAATTACAAAATAAGAAACAAAAATAGCATAAGTACATAAAACAGATTTAATTTATGAAGAGATTTGAAATATCTATACAGTAAATATGAATTTTGCTAAATAAAATAAGCTGAAGATAAGTTAGTGTACCATTTTTAAAAGGCTTTGAAGATTTTTGGCATATTATTGGCAATAGGGAATGTGCATGACTTTTTTAAACTATTCGTAAGAATTATTGTCACCATACATGAGCGGATGTGAAGGAATTTTCGCAAAATATTCAATAGTTTACGAGTTATAATGCCTTAAAGTAGTTAGTTAAAAAGAGAGGTCCGCACTGTCTTGTGACGTCATAAGACAGGAGCGCCATATAAATTGTCGTTTCGAAGAGAGAGATAGACAGTCTATCCTCATAATGGTATATCTCGGTGATTTTTTTGATCAATTTTATTTCTGTTTTCACTGTTCTTTTTATAATTTAAGATATTTTTAGAAAATAAGTTCAGATACTGAAAATATGTTATATGCACGTTCCCTATTCTTCAAGTAATTTTAGTATACCAATGCCAAGTAACCTACTAAAATCTTCAATGACTTTTCTTTGTACTTTGTTGTTGAAAAGTTAGCGTCTAATACAAATAATATCACATCCAAACCACATTAAACTACAGTCTAATAAGTACTTATTTATCCTTACCTTGATTCTGGTTATTACTGAAGGTCACACTAGTGTTCTGCTGGCCTGATTGCATGTAAGTCGACTGATTGACGTTGGCCCCATAATTTGTATTATTCTGGGTGGAATTTGGTGCAATTTCACCTGACTGGTTAGTATTAGTCAGGTAGCCATATGGCGAGTTGTAATATATTTGGTTGTTGGGTTGGTCAGCGGGAGGTTGAGCCGTTGGTGGGTTTTCTGATGGTGACTGAACGGTTTCACAAGTCCCTGCGCTAGTATAGACTCCGTTTGGGACATAGTTTTGTTCCTGATTACTTTGGGGAACATGCGATTGCCCTTCGGTGTAGGAATGTGTTGAGCCGTACGTATATTCATAGTTGCCCGTCGCTGGGTTATAAGTATAGCCCGGATGGCTTTGGTAGGACTGGGAGTAGTTTGCAGCCGACTGCTCTACAAAAGCGTAGTTCGCTTGAAAGTTTTGCGGTGTTATTTGGCTAGGTGGCTGCTGATAAGTTTGCTGCCCTTGATAAGTCTGATCTGGAGGGTACCCAGGTGTATTTTGCTCGGGTTTCTGCGCATTCAATGCGTTTTGGTCGTAGGGCTGATAAGGCGGATAATTAACGTTGGACAGAGCTTCTCCAGTGACATGAGACTTTATCGGCTGGTCCATAGCATCTAGCTGTGCTAAAGCGGCCGGGTTATAGTTCGGGTCTTGTTCAAAGCTGTAAGGTTGTGGAACATTCACTGTAGATACTTGAGGGGCGTTCACGACGCTAGTAGTTGAAGTCATAACGCTGTCAGCGTTTGTATAGAGAGGGTAGCCTTGAGAGGTTGATTCGTATGACGTTCCAGGGTAGCTGTATGATTGATCAGGCATACTGTACGCATTTGAGACAGGGTTGACTGTTTGTTCAGGGTAAGAAACTGGTGGAACTTGGTTAGGAATGTTGTATGTAGAAGTGGGAGCCATGCCTGGTTGCACTTGCTGGTTAGGTACGTTGTATGTAGAAGTTTGGATTTGCTGGTTAGGCATATTGTATGTAGACGTCTGAGCCATGCTTGTTTGGGCGTAAGGGATCTGCGTGTTGGCTTCAGAGGAATACGGATAGCTGGAGCTGAAATCTGACGGAACTTGCGAAGGCACTACGCTTGTAGCCGAACTCTGCGGCGCATTACTGTACGTAGCCATTTGCGACGTTTGAGGGTACTGATAATACGCCGAATACTCTGAGTAATTATTCGGTTCGGATTTCGGTCCTATCTGCATTTGGCCGAAGCTGGCATTCAAGTCAGCATGGCTTGTTGGATTGGCAGCGCTGAAGACAGTCATAGTAGATACCGCTTCGGGTATAGTTCCCATCTGATGTCCGTGCATCGCATACGGATCGTGGTAAACATTCACGTTGTATTGACTGTTTGTACTAGTATTGCTCGGGTTGTATGGAACCGAATCTGTTACCGCGGTAGGATTGTTTTGCGTGCCGGAATAGTAAGGATTGGAGTATTGATGTTCGGAGGAAGCTCCTTGGTTGAATTGTGAAGGTGTATATGGGGTTGAATAGTTGTAACCATCGTCAGGTTTTTGGTACCCATAGCTAGTGGAAGATACGGGGTAGTTATCAGCGTCAGTAGGGGCGTATCCGTATGTATTGTACGGGTTTTGTGTGGACATTCCTGGCATTACCACGCCGTCCGGGATCTGCATTTGTGTCATGTCTGTTGCTAAAAAGGATGAAAAATATTTGTGTTGATTTATTCCAATATTTTGGAGACTTGAAAAAAAACATGAAACAACATTTATTACATATTTTTTAAAAGATACCTTCGATTTAAATCCAACGGCAATATGCAAAAGTTTGCGTAATTTAGGCGCATTACGTGATTGTTACAGCCGTAATAAATCGCTTCAACAGCTCTTTTATATTTCTCACTTTAGAAAGAGACAGCGCTAACTTAAAATGAGTTTAGAAATGTGTTAGCCCGAATTGACACCTCTATTAATACTTCTTCTTAGCGAGTGGGTTTTTTCATACTGAGTCGAAATTATAGTCAAATGATTTTTAATACTGAGACGAAATGACAACTTTATTCATGAAGACACAGTTATTATTTCAGATAAATCTTACCTTCAGATCCAACAGGCGCAGGTCTCACTCCCGTGGGGTAGATAGACTCAGGGTAGTATGACTCCGGCGGTACTGGATCCACGGGAACTAGAGAATAGGGAAACAACATGAAAAGCTGGCTCACCTTAGAATATATTATAGCCACATAATCACACCTTTATCCCTAATCGGGTAAGCAATACACGACCTAAACAAAGGTCATTCCGCCACATCTAAAAAACTTTTAAGGGTTATCTGAATATTTGAAACTTTAAACAAAATATGCGCTCACTTATCATACTTAATTATTCCATGCTGACTTGGGAGCGATAGAAAAACATAGAATATGCCAGCTGCATTTCCTCCATCCTCCGGGCTGTCATAACCAGCTAAAGGATCCGAGGCTTTCGGTATATTGTATTATGGGCTGACAATCTGTCACTACAGCTGTATACCTACAAATCTATCTTAAATAACCCTCAAAACTTTGTTAGACGTGGCGGAACGACCTTTGTTTAGGTCGTGTATTGCTTATCCCATTAGGGATAAAGGTGTGATTTTATGTATACATGACTCATAGTTATAATTTTCAAAGCGAGTGTTCAACTTTATATGGTCTGAAAAATGACAATTGAACAATTTATTCAACCTTCAAAATAGGGGGAGGGACCCGTTATTTTACCTTTAACTTGTCGTATCATTAGTCTTACTGGTAAAGCTAAGCTTTGTTTATCGGTTTGATTATCTTACCCATCGTAACAAATAATTTATTATTTTTCAAAAAGATTCTGTCTCGAGCTTTATGGCCGGTTTTTAGAAAGCAGGTACGGGTTTATACATACATACATACATACAATCACGCCTCTTTCCCGGAGGGGTAGGCAGAGACCACATCTTTCCACTTGCTAGGATCCTTACATACTTCTTTCGCTTCATCCACATTAATTAATCTTTTCATACATGCTCGTGGGTTTAGGGTACTCTTGACCTGACCTTTCTTTAGGACTTCCCCGATTATTATTATTTATCAAATCAGTGCAAAGAATCTTACGGGAGGTCTTGGTTCGAATCCACTACGTACCAATGTGTTTTTCGGTTTTCGAATTTCTATGTACGTTTATTCGGTGCTTTTTCCGTGCTTCGGAAGGCACGTTAAGCCGTTGGTCCCGGTTAATATAGTTTAATACCGTAGATATTAGTCGTTAAGCCATATCAGAGGCCAGTGCTAAGCATTAGCGGCTTGAAAACTCGGACCTAATCTAGGATTGGGTCTGGTTTCCCTTCTTGGTTGCGGAGGTCAGATGGCAGTCGCTCTGTGTAAAAACCAGTACCCTCGTTCAATCCCCTAGATTAGGAAGCCGACCTCGTGAGATACGGGATAAGGCTAGAGAGATGATGATGATGACTTACTTTGCGGCGTGTTACTCCGTCCCATTCCGCGGTTCTTCATGTACGGCAGATAGTCCTTCAGCTTGAGCGACCCTCCGGGCGGTGGCGCCGGCATCGCGTCGGACAGCTTCATACTGGCGGGGGGCGCGGGGTGCGGGGCCGCGGGGGTGGAGGGGGGCGGGGGGACGGCTGTGGAACACAATGCGGTCAATGGTACAGTCAGCTAAGCGATTGCTGGCAGGGCCGCCCTGTTACATAGAACATTACGCCACTTAAACACACTGCGCACAAAATATTGATTAAAATCGGTACCTCTTATTTTCATCAATATATATACCAGAAATAATCTCAACCGTTACGAGCGGGCCTCCCAGATTTCTCCTTTGCTGCCTGTACCACTTCCTTGAGGACACAACATAACTAAATCTTGACTTGAAATTGCTGCCGTCCTTTTCTGTTCTCTTATGAGAGAAAAAAAGGTACCGATTTTAATCAAGATTTTGTGCGCAGTTTGGGCTTTGTTTAAGTGGCATAATGTTCTTTGTAAGCTGGTCTTAGAAAATAAGCAAACGCCCCTGATTGTTTTATCAACCGTCATTATTCTTGCTATAGTATTACAACTCAGATTTAGAATAAATGTATACAAAGTTTCATGTCTTTTTATTCAAAAACACATTTCAAAAATAAATGATACGTGTTGGCAAATTAGTTAAATGACTGAAACTACTATTTCATTGATCATTATGTTGTCATATCTAATAGCTTAAACTTATTTCAGGAACAAGATATTCGATAAATTTTTACATACATACAGTCATACATATAATCACGACTTTATTCTAAAACTGAGTTGGAAATACTATAGGCTAGAGTTAAACGCGCTCTATCGTCGCTTCTGTTTCAGTCAAATCGCATGTAGCCTAGACTATAGTCAAAAGAAAAAAAACATAAAAATATTCCGCCCGTTCTTGAATCAAAAATATGTAGGTACAATGACGAGGTAGGAATGTATGTAAAGTTCCTCTAAATTTCAGGTAAAAAACGACAAATTAAATAATATAAAAATCTATTAACAAAAATAAATGTCGGAGAGTGGAAGATAATGTAGATAATCATACCTTTGCTAGTCTGCTTAGCCAATTGCTGCGCTCTCTCTTCCTCCTGCACCTGACAAGTGCTCTTAAGGCGAGACAGAAGCTGGTTCACATTGGACGCCATCTTTTTATAGAATTCTAGACCTTTTTGAGACTTTCCGAGAAGCTCTTCGTATGTGTCGTAGGATGTAATAAGTGCTGAAAAATAAAAGGTATATTAGAACTGTTGTAACATTCAAAGTTAAGATCAAAATATTGAAATATGATGAAATATCGAGATTATAATTGGTGTTAGGGACAGCTTGGCAAACTGATAGAGGTTGCTCAGTTCTGAGGAAATTAAAAAGATTTTGGCTTCCCCATACAAATTGTCTGATAGCTGTGGAATAAAAAAAAAGTTCTTACCATTGATGAGTCCG
Source organism: Scrobipalpa costella (assembly GCA_949820665.1). Lineage (NCBI taxonomy): Eukaryota > Metazoa > Arthropoda > Insecta > Lepidoptera > Gelechiidae > Scrobipalpa > Scrobipalpa costella. The sequence continues at coordinate 18,988,469 of OX463303.1, forward strand.
TCTCTTTTCCTCAGTACGTCAGAGAGCATGCGGCGGGATTCTCCATACGCGGCATACAGTGACGTCAACTTGTTGATAATGTTCTCTTGCGCGGCCAAATTTTGTTCGATTATTTTCACCTGGGAAGAAAAAAGGTATGTAAGATAAAGTTGCTGAACATTCTGTGTTAAGTTGGAACTATTTTTAAAGAATTAATGAAAAACGTTCTTTTTTCGGGTTAGATACATAGATAGATAAACTCTTTATTGCGCATAAATCGTACAGTTTGGAAAAGCTTAAAAATAACAGTGTGCGCAAAGGCGGCCTTATCGTTTCAGGCGATCTCTTCCAGACAACACTGCATTTAATTTAAAAAAATTGTACAATACAAATAGCTGCGGCAACAACAAAGATAGAACTAAACACTTAAAAACCTTCAACACTTAAGATCTACATAATAGCTATAGGATTAGCTTCTAATCAAAGCATAAAATGATTGAGAAATCGACGATATGTTAGATCAATCCACCAAAGAAATGATAATGATATACCTTGGGAGTATGTTTCTCCAGCTCCTCTTTGAAGATATCCTCCCGTGGCTCTGAACTCCTGGCCAGCAGTTGTGAAGTGATATCGTCGCTGTTGATAGCTTCTCTCAGTTGGTTTATGAGCATGTCTCTCTGTGTTTGCATCTATAGCTAGCTTACCTATAGTCTATACTATAGTAACCTTACCTTGGGAGTATGTTTCTCCAGCTCCTCTTTGAAGATATCCTCCCGTGGCTCTGAACTCCTGGCCAGCAGTTGTGAAGTGATATCGTCGCTGTTGATAGCTTCTCTCAGTTGGTTTATGAGCATGTCTCTCTGTGTTTGCATCTATAGCTAGCTTACCTATAGTCTATACTATAGTAACCTTACCTTGGGAGTATGTTTCTCCAGCTCCTCTTTGAAGATATCCTCCCGTGGCTCTGAACTCCTGGCCAGCAGTTGTGAAGTGATATCGTCGCTGTTGATAGCTTCTCTCAGTTGGTTTATGAGCATGTCTCTCTGTGTTTGCATCTATAGCTAGCTTACCTATAGTCTATACTATAGTAACCTTACCTTGGGAGTATGTTTCTCCAGCTCCTCTTTGAAGATATCCTCCCGTGGCTCTGAACTCCTGGCCAGCAGTTGTGAAGTGATATCGTCGCTGTTGATAGCTTCTCTCAGTTGGTTTATGAGCATGTCTCTCTGTGTTTGCATCTATAGCTAGCTTACCTATAGTCTATACTATAGTTACCTTACCTTGGGAGTATGTTTCTCTAGCTCCTCTTTGAAGATGTCCTCCCGTGGCTCTGAACTCCTGGCCAGCAGTTGTGAAGTGATATCGTCGCTGTTGATAGCTTCTCTCAGTTGGTTTATGAGCATGTCTCTCTGTGTTTGCATCTATAGCTAGCTTACCTATAGTCTATACTATAGTAACCTTACCTTAGGAGTATGTTTCTCCAGCTCCTCTTTGAAGATATCCTCCCGTGGCTCTGAACTCCTGGCCAGCAGTTGTGAAGTGATATCGTCGCTGTTGATAGCTTCTCTCAGTTGGTTTATGAGCATGTCTCTCTGTGTTTGCATCTATAGCTAGCTTACCTATAGTCTATACTATAGTTACCTTACCTTGGGAGTATGTTTCTCTAGCTCCTCTTTGAAGATGTCCTCCCGTGGCTCTGAACTCCTGGCCAGCAGTTGTGAAGTGATATCGTCGCTGTTGATAGCTTCTCTCAGTTGGTTTATGAGCATGTCTCTCTGTGTTTGCATCTATAGCTAGCTTACCTATAGTCTATACTATAGTAACCTTACCTTAGGAGTATGTTTCTCCAGCTCCTCTTTGAAGATATCCTCCCGTGGCTCTGAACTCCTGGCCAGCAGTTGTGAAGTGATATCGTCGCTGTTGATAGCTTCTCTCAGTTGGTTTATGAGCATGTCTCTCTGTGTTTGCATCTATAGCTAGCTTACCTATAGTCTATACTATAGCACAGATAATATAATACTATACTAGTACAGATGCCTAATGTCATACAACAAAACTGGTCCGCCATAAGTCGGGCCGAGTGACGGGCCGCAAGATTTTAGTACAATCTGACGCAACGGTACCACGTGACAGACCACGGCGGGAAGTGTTCGGTCATAATATTTTGCCCTGATCACAGATGGCCCCACGTAGGTACAATGCACGTTCGAAGTACGTAATTTTCTACTAGACTACTAGATGGCGGTAAGAGAGAAGTGAACGCTGCGCCAGAGCACAGATATTAGCAGTTTTAATCTGTAATTTGTAAGAGATTGAATAATGAAACTTATCTTATGTACTGTCAGCAAAGGCTATTGCAGGGCAGGTCCGTTCGAAACGGATGAGATTGTTTCAGGAAATTATGTATGAATTTTAATGTGGTTTAGTAAGTGAATCGTGCAAATAAGCGAGATTTTATTAAAGTTTATCAATAATTTCCTGAAATGATCTCTTTCGTTTCGAGCGGGCCTGACCAGATGTCTCCTCTGCTGACTACGTACACTCTACAATCATATTAGGTGTTATCATTTATAAATTTAATAAACTGCTTTACACGATTGTTACTTTTACTTTTTTTCACCTGGTCTCCTTCCACTTATCACTATTTTGAGCCTCTATTTTTATTTATCAAGATGGTTCTTATTAATAGAATAGAAATCGGCCTTAAATACACTTTAAAAGTAATAAATTGAACAGTAGTATGACAGTAAAATATGTACCTTAAAAAGTAAAAGAAAGAAAAACTAATACTAAATAAATGTTTCTAACAAAAAGGAAATTGTATTTTCAATCAACGATCGGACTCGATCCGGATAATCACAGCGCTGAAACCCGACCAACTAACCAACGCGCCATCCCGCCGGTGAACTGAGATGCGAATAAAAGCTACCCATGAAGTTGTTTTGGTTCATCAATGAGTATATTTTTTTTTAATTGTAAACAACAAGTAGAATATCAACATAATTAGCAGGAAAATATATATATGATTTCTTCACTAATTCGTTTAGGAGAAATGAGATCTAAAAAACATACATATAAGTATGTATTTTTTACAAATTTCGGAATCAACGGAGCGGATTCGCATTTACCCATTCATACGTTGACCGGCAACGTTGCGCGCGGGCCCGCACTGAATGGCAACGACGCCACTTGCGGAGCCAACGCTGCACAGTGGGTCAGAAATTGAGATTCATAGAATTAGGAATAAACCAAGTTTCGGAATTTTGCTTACAACTTTCAGAAGACAATCTATAGGTAAACTTAATAAAATTAACGACAAGTATCTCAAAGCAACTAAAACTTAAACCTAAGTATGTTTCATTAGGTTAATTTTAATTTAATAAAAATATATTTATCACTAGGGATAGAGGCGTGACTATATGTATGTATGTTTGTATATTTATCACTATTTAACATAAATATCTTTGACATTTTAAGAACACATCGAAGTAAAAGGTGTTACCAAGCAAGGTTTAAGAATCGATATGATTTGTTTTAGGCAGCAGGCAATCATGTCTTTTCATTACAGCTACAATTTACTCGAAATATGTTTTAATTAAAATATGTAATCTTTTAAAGATTCTTAAATAATTAATAATATAAAAATAGCTCTTATAGATAGTGAGAGAAAAAAAGTAAGTTAATCTAATATTTATATTCTTTAGTAGAAAGTAGCTCCGTCTATCTGTTTGTTTGTTGTTCTTTCACGCCTTAAATTCTGAACGCATTTTGATGAAATGTGGTGGCATGGTGATAGATGAAACGGACAAAGGAATTTTTTTACCGTAGGATAAGATCTTATTCCCTCGGGAAATATTTTCACACGGTATTAAGGGTATAGGGCAACACTTTATGTATCGATTGACTATGACCATGACATTATAACGCTATGGCTGATAACCAGTGATCGGAATTGGTAGAGTATATTAACCTAAACTTCTAAGAACAGAAGCGGAAAATGGAGACTTCCTTACTACGTAAACTTTTTGCGGGACATCACATAAGTAAGCAAGAAATATACTTTGCACCATGGTTTTTAATTCTATGGACATATACAAGGTAAAAATATACTTGGTGATATTTGGCTACAGTGTCACATTGCCTAGATATTTTGAATTCAAGATTTTCTTACTTTATAGCTTTAAAACTGCTGTGTGTAGGAAAAAAAATATTGAGGAAAAAATTACGCAAATTATGTGCTGTATAATTTCTTCATAGGTGTCAACATCGTACGAGCTACAGAAACCAAGATATTTACGAAAAATTGTTTTATTTTTACATTTGACCTTGAATAGCTTATATTCCTGGTTGGTTTTTTTAAGGCACCATTTCGTACGCCGAAATAAATCTGTGAAAAGTCCTGGGTTCGATTAAGATAAACCGATGCTTTTAATAAGTTCCCCTTAGTCAAACATTGATAACAACGCCGTAAAGAGTATGATATAAAACACACAAAGTAATTTTAATTGTTAGAAGGCTTGCACTGATAGTAATATGCTTTTAAATAAGTGCTGTTTATTCACAAATAAACAAAAACTTCGTAAACAAAGCGATTAAATAGAACTACACAAAAAAAGCTCAATTATCAAAAGGCTTGCACTAATTATTTTTACCTGAAAAGTGATTCCAGGTAAAAAAAACACTGAAAAAACACGTGCTGTAAATGAATGGCATTTGTTTCCGAATTTCGAACCATCAACTTTGCAAGATAAAATCAAATGCAAATAAAGCAAGTCATAAAATAATCGAACAATAGGAAATGAGGCTTGAATTTATGCATTTCTGTATTATACGTGACTATACGCCACATAATAGAACTAGTAGAGGAATAGTAGGCCCTTTTTGACCGGTTATCTATGGCCAAACGACCAAATCGCAATCTTTAGATCAATGTGTCTTGGTAATGTAATATTTTGTTTTATATTTATTTCATGTTCAAACGTCACACGGTTGATCGTACGCCAGCCAACTTGAACCAAATCTCAGTTAAATATCGGCAAAATATTTAGTATGCCAGATACAATCATACCTCTTTCGAAATATGAATTTTGTTTTTTGTAGTTTTTAATGATAAAAATTAAATTTGTTTTTTGTAACTTAAGGTATAAATCAAAGAACCAATAAAAATTAAAATAAAGCTTATTTTTACTAAAGTAGACAATTATTCAAGTAATGCAGTAAAAAAAACCTGATCACGTAAGGTACATCGTAAACGCGATTAATTTTACTTAAAAAATAATATATTTTATATGTCGTCAATGTCTTCGTCTTCAGTGACAGAATCTGAAGATACTGACGAAATATTGCTTTCTTGCAGGGAATTGAAGTAAATGAGCATTATTTTTTCTATATTTTCCGGTTTAAGTCTATTCCTTTTTACACTTAAAATCCACTAATAGGTGTAAAAGGACCTTTCAACATCTACAGATGTAAGAGGAGCATATTTAAAAAATACTTCGTCATCTACTTCGATTCCCTTTACAATTTTTTCACTTATTGTTGTAATAAAATCGTAGTCCGGAATTCTGTTTAAAACTTTTTCAAATTTAATTTGAATTATCTGATTTGTTGACCAGCTTAAAACATAACTAACATCGTCCATAATATGAAAACTGTCAGATATCGGTAAAACGGTTTTTCGTAAATATCTTGGTTTCTAAAACTCCAACGATGTTGACACCTATAAAGAAATTATAGAACACAAATTACGCGATAATTTTTTCCCTTAACATTTTTTCCTACACACAGCCGTTTTAAAGCTATAAAGTAAGAGAATCTTTAATTCAAAATATCTAGGCAATGTGACACTGTAGCCGAAAATCACCAAGTATATTTTTAGCTTGTATTTGTCCATAGAATTAAATGCCATGGTTCAAAGTATATTTCTAGCTTACTTATGTGATGTCCCGCAAGATGTCCCGAAAAAGTTTTAGTAGTAAGGAAGTCTCCATTTTCCTCTCTTCTTTTTAGAAGTTTAGGTAAATATACTCTACCTATTCCGATAACTGCTGATAACATTTCCTCCCAGCCGAATTTCCTCCCGGGCATGCTGGAAAAACCAGCTTAGCAATCCGAGGGTTTCAGTATATTGCAATTCAGGCGATGAGCTGGCAACCTGTCACTACATGAAACTGCCTAAAAATTAAAATCTATCTTTAAATAGCCCTCAAAACTTTGTCAGACATGTCGGAACGACCTTTGTTTAGGTCGTTTACGCTTTGCATACCCCATTAGGCGTGATAAAGTCGTGATTATATATGTGTATATATGTATGAGTGACATAGCAACAGGCTAACCGTTAACGCAGAGAAATACTTTATTTCCGCGAGAAAATTCATTTAATCGCGGGTGAAAACGCGGGGCGGAAAGCAAGTGAGTTTTATAAATAAGATACAATATTCATACTTTAATTTTTGTTTTATTGTTTTTTTCATAATTCAATGTGCGAGGGTCTCTAAAAGTAAAGTCATAACACATAAACGGCAACCGCTCGATGTAGGTATATTAATTTCGTCTGTGGATCGATAATTGTACCAGTGACATCTATTGGTGAATGGTTGGTACTACCTGTATGTGTTTAGGGTTTGAGCGAAAGTCGAAAAACTTCATATCCTTGACACTCCTGTGTGGGTGTCGCTAGAGTAGCCGCTGGAAAGAAACTTTTAATCTAAAACTTTTTAAAAATGAGCATATTATACGATTTTTAATGCTCAGGGTAGTCAGAATTATTTATTAAACAATATATTTGCTGGCTTTAGAAACAAAAAACTTGCTTTATGTAAACTTTTATTTAGAATGACCTGCCCGTCTTACCCTTAGCGCCATCTGCTGATATTTTTTAGAAGCTATTTACTGTTCTTCGGAGTGAGACCCCATGACTATAGTAACCTTACCTTAGGAGTATGTTTCTCCAGCTCCTCTTTGAAGATGTCCTCTCGTGGCTCTGAACTCCTGGCCAGCAGTTGTGAAGTGATATCGTCGCTGTTGATAGCTTCTCTCAGTTGGTTTATGAGCATGTCTCTCTGTGTTTGCATCTATAGCTAGCTTACCTATAGTCTATACTATAGTAACCTTACCTTAGGAGTATGTTTCTCAAGCTCTTCTTTGAAGATGTCCTCTCGTGGCTCTGAACTCCTGGCCAGCAGTTGTGAAGTGATATCGTCGCTGTTGATAGCTTCTCTCAGTTGGTTTATGAGCATGTCTCTCTGTGTTTGCATCTATAGCTAGCTTACCTATAGTCTATACTATAGTTACCTTACCTTGGGAGTATGTTTCTCTAGCTCCTCTTTGAAGATGTCCTCTCGTGGCTCTGAACTCCTGGCCAGCAGTTGTGAAGTGATATCGTCGCTGTTGATAGCTTCTCTCAGTTGGTTTATGAGCATGTCTCTCTGTGTTTGCATCTATAGCTAGCTTACCTATAGTCTATACTATAGTAACCTTACCTTGGGAGTATGTTTCTCCAGCTCCTCTTTGAAGATGTCCTCTCGTGGCTCTGAACTCCTGGCCAGCAGTTGTGAAGTGATATCGTCGCTGTTGATAGCTTCTCTCAGTTGGTTTATGAGCATGTCTCTCTGTGTTTGCATCTATAGCTAGCTTACCTATAGTCTATACTATAGTAACCTTACCTTAGGAGTATGTTTCTCAAGCTCCTCTTTGAAGATGTCCTCCCGTGGCTCTGAACTCCTGGCCAGCAGTTGTGAAGTGATATCGTCGCTGTTGATAGCTTCTCTCAGTTGGTTTATGAGCATGTCTCTCTGTGTTTGCATCTCGCGCGCTTTGCCTACTACTCGACGCATTTCTATCATTGTGTCGCGGTCGAGACCCTCTGAAAGAAAAAAAAACTATTTGTATTCTATTGTTGAGAGGTTATTTTTGTGCCGTTGTTTTGATCTTTTAAAGCTATTACTGAGCTAAGATACCTCATGGTATCATATGTTTGGCCTAATATGTAAACAGACAGTAAAAAGGCTTCATAACAGTTCTCGCGGCATAATCAAAAATCGGCCCGTATTCACAATTCATAACAAAAGAAAACACAGTTATCATCATAATTCCCTTGCCCTTACCCCATCATTTAGAATCGGCGCAGGATGTTTTCTTCTACCATTCATCCCTGTCAGCCATCCATTTATCCCTGCCAGTCTTTCATTCATCCCTGTCAGTCTTTCATGCATCCCTGTCAGTCTTTCATCCATCGCTGTAAGTCTTTCATTCATCCCTGTCCGTCTCTCATTCATCCCTGTTAGTCTTTCATTCATTCCTGTCAGTCTTTCATTCATCCCTGTCAATCTGTAATTCATCCCTGACAATCGTCCATTCATGCCTATCAGAAAATACAACAATAATTATAGCATGTCCACTGACTAAAGACTGAATAGAGAAAGACAGAAGATAGAAAATGAGAAGGGCTTATGGACTTCCTATAAGCTCCTCTCTGTGGTACCTCTATGACAGATCTTTTTAGTCACTGTTCAGGCTATACTCACCAATATTATCAATACTAGGTATCTTAGCCTGAAGCACATCTAATGGCTGAGCCAATATCTTCAAGTTGGCTATATGAAGAGTCATGGCTTTATGTAGCACTTGGTTGCTCTCATTAGTACGAGAATGGGCTTCTTGGTATTTGTGGTATTCACGAGATAATTCTGTTTGGACGATGGAAGGTGGGCGGGGTCCCATGACTTTTTGGAATTCTTTCTCTTTCTGGGTTTCTTCCTGTAAAATGTACCGAAACTTAATAATTTTGTGGTGATACCCTAATTGTTATGTACCTAAATAGTTGAATTAGTGCCTGATATGTCTCTGAGTGTCATGATGTGCTATCAGAACTTAAGATTGGAGGAATAGAGAGTGCAGTTATATGTTGCAAAAACACTCAAACAGTAAAAATAACCTAGAAATTTTATTTTAGTAATATGGGTCTCCGAAATCAGTTATGACTACTACGTATATACATATAATCACGCATTTATCCTTAATGGGTCAGGCAGAGCACAAACGACTTTAAACAAAGATGGTTCTGCTACTTCTGACTAAGTTTTGAGGGTTATTTGAGATAGATTTGTGAGATATTGCTATAGTGACAGGCTGTCAGCCCATCGCCTAAATTACAATATACCGAAACCCTCGACTCCCTTGCTGGTTTTTACAGCATGCCCGGGAGGACACGCAGCTGGCACATTCTATGTTTTTCCCTCGATCCCAGGCCAGCATGGAAAGACTACAACAGCTTGATTATAATACCTGAATCATGTCCTTGATGTCGGCAAGTGAGTTTTCCACGTCGCTGATAATCTCTGCGAGATTGTTCATAGAATCCACCAGAGCTTGGATTACGTCGGTCTTTGCGTTCATTGCTGCACATCTGTCCACTATCTCTTGCGGTATTCTGGGGACAGAATAACATGTTTGAATAGAAATATAATCTACACTGCATTTCAAACGTGACGGTTTCATAGTACAATCCTTAACAAAGATACAGAAAGAGGTTTACGAAATAGGACATTGTACTTTTGTTTCATTCATACATATATACGCCTATATTCTCAATGGGGTAGGCAGAGCGTTAACGACCTAAACAAAAGTCGTTCCGCCACATCTGACAAAGTTTTGAGGGTAACTTAAGATAGATTTGTAGGTATATTACTGTAGTGACAGGTTGTCAGCCCATCGCCTAAATTACAATATAATGACACCCTCGGATCCCTTAGCTGATTTTTACAGCATGCCCATGAAGGAAATGAAGCTAGCACATTCTATGTTTTTCTCTCGCTTCCAGGCCAGCATAGCGAAATAGTTTGTTTCATTCCTCTACAAAATATTTCGCTAAGTCATTTGAGGGGCTGTTCCTTTTGGAACGATATCATTTCAATTTAACTGTGTTTTTTTTTGTTAGTTAATTTTATATTTTCGTTATGATTTCTTCCATGCTGGACTGGGAGCGAGAGAAAAACATAGAACGTGCCAGCTGCATTTCCTCCCGGGCATGCTGTAAAAACCAGCTAAGGGATCTGAGGGTTTCTATATATTGCAATTTAGGCGATAGGCTAACAACCTGTCACTATAGCAATATACGTAAAAATCTATCTTAAATAATCCTCAAAACTTTGTCAGACGTGGCGGAACGACCTTTGTTTAAGTTGTACACGATCTGCCTACCCCATTAGGGATAAAGGCGTGAATATATGTATGTATGTATTTTTAATATTTTATTGTTCAGTTTAAACCTTTATCGATAAATTAATTGCTTGCCAGTTTAATGAAATAATTTATTGTTATGCTATCTTGATTATATTATTTTAAATTATTACTATTAAAAATGTATTTACTTATGCTTCCTAATCATAATGTATTTTGCATGGTTTTTAAAAATGCCTTTATAAGAAAAATAAAGAATTTGAATTTTGATTTTGAATTCCTTACGTGAAAATAAAAACAATAGGTACAACCTCGAATGACTCACTCCATCATCAGACAAACAAGATAAAGATGATGAATATTGTTTTGATACATACATATAATCACGCCTTTATCCCTAATGGGGTAGGCAGAGCTTAAATGACCTAAACAAAGGTCGCTTCGTCACGTCTGACAAAGTTTTGAGGGTTATTTAAGATAGATTTGTAGGTATATTGCTGTAGTGACAGATTGTCAGACCATCGCCTAAATTGCAATATACCGAAACCCTTCGATCCCTTAGCTGGTTGTTACAGCATGCCCGGGAGGAAATGCAGCTGGTACATTCTATGTTTTTCTCTCGCTCCCAGTCCAGCATGGAAGAGCTGATACAAGATACAAGCTCAAAGTAGTTATGGTTTAAAAAAAAATCTATAATCATAATACTCTTTCAAATCATTACGACCTTTCAGCTTTTTGTACATCTCTCTTACTCACTGTGTTTAGAGTCAATGACTAGTTGATCTAGTTGCAGTGAGGACATGAACTCAGGTCTTGGGGTAATTAATAACTTGGGTTTATCTTCAGAGTATACAGATGGAGGCAATCTTCTTGAGTATGTAGCGGAACAAACCTACACTGATCTACCAATAGGTAGCGTGTCCTTGAATCTCCCACCACCGAACCCCGAACCTGACCCCTAGTTACTTCAAGAAGTTTGCCCCCATCTGTACACTTACTAACTCTCACTCACTTGTGTTTGGAGTCAATGACCTCTAGTTGATCTAACTGCAGTGAGGACATAAACTCAGTCAATTCCGTGGTCTTGGCGTCGGCCTGTCCCACCACTTGACGTAACAACTTGGCTTTCTCCTCTGAATAGACGGATGCAGCCTCGTGGGCTCCCATCGGGACCAGCTTAGAGAATATGTCTGGGCCTGATATCTGAAAAAAGATTGGGAAATTCTAGGATTTTAAATGATTCCCTAGCATTAGCTACCTAATATAGGTGATTGAGCGACTGCTATCTGACGGGAAACCAGACCAATACTTAGATTAGGTCAGAGTTTTTAAGCCGCCAATGCTTGGCACTAAACATTTAGCACTTAAATGACAAGGAATACATATTTTCGATTTGCTGATAAGTTTTTAATTCCCATTTTAGTTGATATCCCACATTAAGATTCAAAGAAAATGTCCAAAAAATACGAAACATTCCAATTTTCCGAATACATAGATGGAACTAAAAAATGCTGTTGTCAAGGTTAAATGTATTTTTTAAATAACAACAGCTTATAAATAACTTCGAAACCATCAGAAAGTTACAAGTTTTCACCAATACTTTTTTATTACGTGATTGGTAGCCTCACCTCTGGATCATTAAAGTTGATAGGTATTGGGTTAACCAAGCAAGCCGGCTTGAAATCTGTCAAGAGATCCTTATCAGGCACTTCTTCATGGTAAATGAACTCGTTCTCATTCTTGGCTGCCTTTCTCTTCCCCTCAACCACATCATTGGTAAAAGTCAGTGCTTCAGTAGTTATTTGCACTGGTTCAATGTATTTCGTGAGTTTTCTTGCTTCAGCGAGTTTGTCAACAGCTAGTTGGTAGAAGGCCACGCGTTCGCCCATTTTTTGTTGCTCTTCGGCGTGGAGACCTGAAATTCAATCATAATTATAAATTTTCTAGGAAATCGATATCTGAAAATTCGCCCGTAATAGTTTGTCGCAGTTGACGCTCTGCTAACCCGGAGTAACATAAAGGCGTGATTTTTTGTACTTTGTTATATCAAATTATCTGTATTCTTCTATGCTGGATTGGTAGCGAGAGAAAAACATAGAATTTGCCAGCTGCATTTCCTCCCATGCATGCTGTAATAACCAGCTAAGAGCTTCGAGTGTTTCTGTATATTGCAATTTAGGTGATAGGCTGACACCCTGTCACTACAGCAATATACCTACAAGTCTATCTTAAATAACCCTCAAAACTTTGTCAGACATGGCGGAATGACCTTTGTTTAGGTTGTTAACTCTGCCTACCCCATTAGGGATAAAGGCGTGATTATATGTATGTATGTATTGAGAACAATTATCTGCACAAACCTCATTCAAACGGTATAACAGAAACAAAGTAAACTCTTATATATCATACTAAATAAGGTATTATTTAATTGCTTCTTTTTAAAATTTGGTGAATATTCCATAGGGTTTAGAACTTCTATTATCGTTATTTTTATATCATTCCAAACTATATTTAACAAAACAATAAACATTGTCTTTGTAGCTAATACATAAGTAAATAACCTATGAATCATCTGATAAGATAAGTAACTATGTGAATAAAAACATGTAAATATAATTAGACCCAAATCTTTAGTATTTTGTTCTTATTTTTATGTCCATCATCCATTATGATCAAAAGGGAATATCTAATACTAACATTAATATAATTTTACATACATATAATCACGCCCTTTATCTCTAATGGGGAAGGCAAAGCTTAATCAACCTAAATAAAGGTTGTTCCGCCACATCTGCCAAAGTTTTGAAGGTTATTTAAGATAAACTTGTATATTGCTGTAGTAACAGGTTACCAGTCCATAATCCATTATCATCAAAAGGGAAAATCTAATACTTACATTAATATAATATTACCCCTATTATAAGCCTATATTAGCATGAAGATTCTTAACCTACCCACTGTTGTCTATACATAATATCTATAACAATATAAAAATACTTACATGCAAGAGAAAAACATAAAATGTGCCAGCTGCATTTCCTCCCGGGCATGCTGCATAAATCAGACAAGGGATCCGCGAGTTTCTGTATATTGCAATTTAGGCGATAGGCTGACAACCTGTCACTACAGCAATATGCCTACAAATCTATCTTAAATAACCCTCAACACTTTGTCAGAAGTGGCTGAACGACCTTTGTTTAGGTTGTTTATGCTCTGCCTACCCCATTAGGGATAAAGGCGTGATTATATGTATGTACGTAACCTATGGTCTAAGAAGTTTATAGTAATAAGCAAAAAAATATTGATAATCTGCCACTCACCTTGATACAAACAAACAACGCAACCAATGTAGGACATCTTGAATGACAAGTAGCGGTACCAATAGTTGTACAGTTTGGTCCCGATGATCTCATGAATATTGTCTGTCCCTGTTGAGGGTCCCAGCAAGGCTAGGGAGTTCTTGTAGAAGTGCAGAACTTGAGTGGCTACAGCACCTGTTTACAAATATAATAAGTAAAGTTAGTTCATAAATTAATGACTACACAAACATAGGAAACTACTATTATGAAAATACACACATGACAGAAGCTGTGAGGTATCAACATCAGGAAATAAATGATTTATTATGATTTTGTTGGTCTACACTAAGATAAAAAAATGGCCTATTGTGTTGTTTTTCTTTTACCCAGAGGTCCTCTGTATGTACATTGATATTGTATTCTAAATAAAATTATGCTAATTGTATTAATTCAATTCAATTCTTAGGTTATATCTCTTTTGTGTTGTCACAATTCCGCCAACATCACATTGTATTAGTTGAGACAACTTGTTAAGGCCTGAATACAAGAATAACATCTATATAGGGTGTAAAAAATATATTTTTGGGTAAGATTCTACCCACTTTTACAAGTTGTTCAGTTTCATGCGTAGAATCACACCATAAAATATGTTTTTTATTGCTCACAGCATATTTCAACAACAAATACATACCAATAACACTGTTCTTTCTAGTATCTTGAATACTCTTCTCCAGAATACACTCTTGAGCCTGAGCCAAGCAGATCTCTTGCAGCAATCTCATGATCTCCACTGCCACATCAACTCCAGGAGGCTGTGTGTATTGCTCTCGCAAGTGCATAAACGCCCAGGCAGCATTTTGATAATGAGTGCAAGAGGCTTTCAAGCTATCAGCTGATGTACGGGGCTCTGAGGCCGCTAGTTGGGTGTGTAGTGCTCCGATATTGTACAGGATGCACGCCATTTCGAAGCGAATGTCGGATAGTGAGCAAGACATGTTGGCATACAGGTCTTTCCTAAGGTAAGGAAATAAGAAAAAACATTGTAGATATTGTTAAATGATTCAAGCAGGTGTGAGACAGATTTCCAGATTAACTTCTTCGATGTTCGATGTAAATGCGCCGTTTTTGTACATACAACAATTACTCATTCATTCACATGATTCTCATCAATTAGAAAAATGTTTAAGATAATTGGATTGAGAAAATTGTTTTACATGTTAGAATTACTTACCAGGAAAAGGAGACTGCAGCTGGCTGGCCTTTGGCCATCGGAAACCTGCTCTGTAGACATCGTAGTTGGCAGAAATACCTATTTAGGGCACTCAAACCAGCAGAGTCAATTGTCGGTCGAATAGCTGTCGATCTTAGCCCTTCTAACTGATGTATCTCATTGCCATAGTTGTCAGGGTCTTCTCTATAGGCTTCCGCAATATACTAAAAAACAATAATACAAGATGAAGACAAAGAAATGCCCAAACAAGCTTTATCAGAGGAGATTAGAAGACCTACTTACCTGCTTTAATTTGGGTCCGAAATGAGCATTTTCTGAACTCACTTTCAGCTCAAAACTGATCAAGGGTAATTTGGGGACCGCTTCCATGTTTCTGGACACTGTATTTACCCGGAAAATGTATTTATCACTTGATAAAACAATTTCATCATAAATTGGCTTTTTGTGGAACTGTCATATTTGTTTGGGTTGGTTCTGGAACAAAAAACCGATAATTGGATTTTAATCATCTTTCTCCTCCATGTGGCGTCACCTTCGCACTAACATATCTTTGCGTATGTTAGAAAGAGATGCAGTAATCTGATTTACGAAATCTGAAATCGATTCCGTAAAATCGATTAGAATTTAACAAAGACATCACTACGTCCACTACCGGTTTTCATTTGCGACACACGATTTTCGCGTTGGTCTTAGAAAGAGATAGCACCACACAAACTTCTACAGACTGTCTCCTTTCAACGTTACTGGCCTCTCGTATATTGTAAGAAAAAAGCGCAGATTGCCAGCGTTGCCGATGCGGATCTTCTGGTCCGATTTCGGATCTTTGAAGGCTGTGGCGGAACTTTGGCGGATCTTTGCCCCAGTCGGATCTTTTCGGATCTTTTTGTGATCAGCACAGGAAACGAGAGATATGGGTGACGTTTCTTAATTCTTTGAGATAAGGTTCAAAGTTGTGTGAAACTGTTCGTTTTATATGGATTTTGACAGCTGTCACCCATATCTTCCAGGCCTGAAGCTACTATTAGTAACAATTTTAAAATTGTCAAACGCAACGCGTGGTGTTACGCGACATGCATTTGCGCACTTGTAGTAGAGCGAGCGTGCTCACAAGTATGCAACGTGCACACGTCGCATCGCGCGTCAGGTGTGCTCTGACCTTTATATGACGTGTGCTGCCATTTTATTTTATTTTATTTTTTCAGATTATTTTGTAAATTCATACAATATGTGATTGATGATTAGAAATGCTGCATTATAACATCGTGATAACTTTAAAAGGTAAATAATTTAATGCTTACACATCAGTATTTTTTTGTAATTATATATTTGCTCAATCGGAACTTTTCGGAACATTTCGGATCTTTTCAAAGACGATAGTGGAACAAAACCGAACGTACTGGCGGCAACACTGCAGATTGCATATGGCTTCCGTTGTTTTGGCGTTGTTCGCTATCCGTTTTCCCGTATTTTTCATTAGGAAAAAGTCCTATGATTCATTAACTTTGCTACAAAATCAGTTTCCACCATGAAACTGAAAAAGCCGAAGACGGATGTAGAGGTTAGCAACTTTTTGAGTCTGATTTGTGTTTGATGGCGATGCCGAATAACCTTCGTTCATGATTTGGTCTGTTTTCAGGAGGTAATACAGGCTCCTCAAGCGGAGATCATCGAAGCAGACTTGTACAAGCGTACATACTATGGCCCCGATGTGCCTACCCTGGAACTTGAGTGCTGGGAGGAAGAACTATCGGAGGTTCAACTTCAGGCGTACAAAAACGCCGACGATGAATACAAGAGCATTCAAAATAAACTGGATGAAATGGTGAAGGAAACTGGTGGTGAGATCGTGTATAATGGAGACCAGTTTACTGCGTACCAGCTACTTGGCAAGTAAGTATAATTCTTTCATTTTATGTGATCCAACAACCAATGGGTAAAGATCTCTGTGGAAAATAAGCTTGGAGCCTTTACCGGGTGAAAGGGACAGCGTCCCGCAAACTGATAGGGGATACTTAGTCAACGAAACTAAACAAACAACTATTACCAGGAAATTATTTTAGGAAAATAAATAAAAAAACATTCATCAGTCATTTTGTATGACTAAAGAATATTTTTTTTTCATCCCCTGAAAGTATTCCTAGTGAATGTTGTTCAGTATCATTGACTGAGCAACCCATATAAGTTTGGGGGACATTGTCTTTTATAGCTGGTGTATCTCTACAAGAAATAGCTCCCACTTTGATTGGAAACAACAATCAAAGAGGGAGCTATTTCTTGTAGAGGTATACCCTGAACTTGCCTCCCCTCCCTTCTCTTCTTCTCTTCCCTCAGACCCTGTTTAGAATCCAGTATACCTATGTTTGTGTGTCTACAATAATTTTAATTATTTTTCTTTTTCAGACAACCAGTACTGAAAGATTTGGAGCGGCAAAGTGCAGATATTATCAGATCCAGGTCCAGATCATTGTCTATTTCCAAGGAATCTACTTCTAGATCATCAAAGAGAAGTACCTACCTATTCTAAGTTGTTCTAAGACTCAATCTTCGCAATCTCCTCAATTTGCAGTTGTAACCCTGCATTCAGCAATACCTTTCATCTTACATATTGAATACTATGAAGTTACCATTGGTTGCATTTGTTTGTATCATAAATACTATTGTTTTCATGCTAAACTGGGAGAGAGAGAAAAAACATAGAATGTGCCAGCTGCTATTTCTCCCGGGCATGCTGTAAAAACCAGCTAAGGGAGGGTTTCTGTATATTGCAATTTAAGCGATAGGCTGAAAACCTGTTACTACAGCAATATTCCTACAAATCCATCTTAAATAACCCTCAAACTTTGTCAGATGTGGCAGAACAATCTTTGTTTAGGTCGCTTGCACTCTGCCTACCCCATTAGGGATAAAGGTGGGATTATATGTATGTGTATATGTGTAAATACTATCTCCACCAGGTCGTGCCAAGAAGAATCGTGAAGAAGACCGTGACTACTCCCCATCACCAGACCGCACACACACTCCTGAACTCAAACACAAGAAGAAGAAGAAAGACAAAGAGAAAAATAAGGAGAAAGAGAAGGAGAATAAGGAAACTAAGACTAAAGACAAGACTCTTGCTCCTTCTAGTAAGTTTTTAGAAAATTTATTGTTTTTGAAATACAAACAGATCTCTTATCTATCTATTTTATGCTATCACTCTCTTATAAGATCTGCTGTAAGAAATTTCTTTGTAGAAATAAGCAGTGCCTGTTGTGTCTGAATTCTTCATGTAATTATTCTGTTTGTGGTCATGTGTACAATAAACTGTTAAATAAATAAATAAACAGATGTTAAGCCAGTGCCACTGTATCACTGTACAGCTAGAAGTAATAATGTATATCACACTGATAAACTTCTATGCTGGACTGGGAGTGAGTGTGATGCTTCCGTACCTGCTGTAAAAACCAGCTAAGAGATCCGAGGGTTTCAGTATATCGCAATTTAGGCGATGGGCTGATAACCTGTCATTACAGCAATATACCTACAAATCTATCTTAAATAACCCTCGAAATTTTGACAGATGTGGCGGAACGACCATTGTCTAGGTTGTTTGCGCTCTGCCTACCCTATAAGTGATAAAGGCGTGATTATATGTATGTACTGATAATGCCGTCTAAACACAATAGGTCTGAAAAGATTGTAGTGGCTGTTAGTTAGTTACATTAGATAATCAACATTTACTCCTTTCATCTGCAGATGTACACAGTGTAGTGACTAATGTGCGTCCATCTGAAGCGACTGCTATTGGTGGTCTGCTCACCGGCAGTGCAACTAAAGCTTCAGCCATTGTGGACCTCACTAAAGAGGATGGCACTGCTAAGAATGTTGCTGATTCTAGAGAGGTGTCCTTTAACAAGTTGCAAGGTAAGTTCATGTAGTGTAGTGACAAATGTGTGTCCCTCCAAAGCAACTGCTATTGGTGGTCTGCTCACCGGCAGTGCAACTAAAGCTTTAGCCATTGTGGACCTCACTAAAGAGGATGGCACTGCTAAGAATGTTGCTGATTCTAGAGAGGTGTCCTTTAACAAGTTGCAAGGTAAGTTCATGTAGTGTAGTGACAAATGTGTGTCCCTCCAAAGCAACTGCTATTGGTGGTCTGCTCACCGGCAGTGCAACTAAAGCTTCAGCCATTGTGGACCTCACTAAAGAGGATGGCACTGCTAAGAATGTTGCTGATTCTAGAGAGGTGTCCTTTAACAAGTTGCAAGGTAAGTTCATGTAGTGTAGTGACAAATGTGTGTCCCTCCAAAGCAACTGCTATTGGTGGTCTGCTCACCGGCAGTGCAACTAAAGCTTCAGCCATTGTGGACCTCACTAAAGAGGATGGCACTGCTAAAAATGTTGCTGATTCTAGAGAGGTGTCCTTTAACAAGTTGCAAGGTAAGTTCATGTAGTGTAGTGACAAATGTGTGTCCCTCCAAAGCAACTGCTATTGGTGGTCTGCTCACCGGCAGTGCAACTAAAGCTTCAGCCATTGTGGACCTCACTAAAGAGGATGGCACTGCTAAGAATGTTGCTGATTCTAGAGAGGTGTCCTTTAACAAGTTGCAAGGTAAGTTCATGTAGTGTAGTGACAAATGTGTGTTCCTCCAAAGCAACTGCTATTGGTGGTCTGCTCACCGGCAGTGCAACTAAAGCTTTAGCCATTGTGGACCTCACTAAAGAGGATGGCACTGCTAAGAATGTTGCTGATTCTAGAGAGGTGTCCTTTAACAAGTTGCAAGGTAAGTTCATGTAGTGTAGTGACAAATGTGTGTCCCTCCAAAGCAACTGCTATTGGTGGTCTGCTCACCGGCAGTGCAACTAAAGCTTCAGCCATTGTGGACCTCACTAAAGAGGATGGCACTGCTAAGAATGTTGCTGATTCTAGAGAGGTGTCCTTTAACAAGTTGCAAGGTAAGTTCATGTAGTGTAGTGACAAATGTGTGTCCCTCCAAAGCAACTGCTATTGGTGGTCTGCTCACCGGCAGTGCAACTAAAGCTTCAGCCATTGTGGACCTCACTAAAGAGGATGGCACTGC
Source organism: Scrobipalpa costella (assembly GCA_949820665.1). NCBI lineage: Eukaryota > Metazoa > Arthropoda > Insecta > Lepidoptera > Gelechiidae > Scrobipalpa > Scrobipalpa costella. The sequence goes on from OX463303.1 coordinate 19,008,220, forward strand.
TAAAAATGTTGCTGATTCTAGAGAGGTGTCCTTTAACAAGTTGCAAGGTAAGTTCATGTAGTGTAGTGACAAATGTGTGTCCCTCCAAAGCAACTGCTATTGGTGGTCTGCTCACCGGCAGTGCAACTAAAGCTTCAGCCATTGTGGACCTCACTAAAGAGGATGGCACTGCTAAGAATGTTGCTGATTCTAGAGAGGTGTCCTTTAACAAGTTGCAAGGTAAGTTTATAGATGTATGTACACTATTATACGCAATGTAGTGACAAATGTGCGTCTATATGAAGCAACTGCTATTGGTGGTCTGCTCACCGGCAGTGCAACTAAAGCTTCAGCCATTGTGGACCTTACTAAAGAGGATGGCACTGCTAAGAATGTCGCTGATTCAAGAGAGGTGTCCTTCAACAAGTTGCAAGGTAAGTCAATAAAGCAAGGCGTTAGTCAATATGAAGTAAGCAATACGCGAGAAAATGCGGTGACAAAATTATATGCTAGCCCTGCTGGTTTCTAATTTTGATCAGTAATTGTACCTTTTAGCAATTTTCTCATTGATTTCTGCATAATAAAACAAGAATGCAACATAATAGTGTAATGTAAGAAATAGTTTGGTCTTGCCATATTTTACTGATGTGGAATTTATTCTGATAATATAATAGTGAATCACACGACAATGCATGGCTTTGGTCTCTCGCTGACAAGCGATTAAGGCGACATAGAGCAGAAGGTGATGCTGCGGCTCCGGCTAATACACAGTTTAAATGCCGAGTTTGTGACCGTATTTGTCGTTCGCGTATCTATACAGCCATGAATGACTTCTTCTTCTGTCGAGTGGGTATCGAGTCTATCGACCCGATGAACCCTGGTGTCAGTTTTTAAACCGCCTAGTAGCACAACTATCAGGCCTCTGACATGGTTTGAGTAACGACCACTATCAAAGACAGCGACCGGGCTTAACGTGCCCTCCGAAGCACGAAATCTTTTTCTTTTTCGGACAATCAGGTGATTCAGCCTGCAATGTCCTAACCAAACTGGGGAAAAATTCACAAAGTGATAAATTCTCAAATATCAACTTTGTGTTTCCCCCCTGGGAATCGAACCCAGGACCTCCGGATCAGGAGTCCATGGCACTCACCACTAGACCACGGAGGCAGTAAATGAATGACTCTGTAAAGATGGAACAAGGCCTACGATGATAATAGTGAAACTGTGCCTATATTGTTCTGTATGTTTTCAGGCAAGACCTTCCCATCTCTCGTGGTGGTGGCGCGTCCATACCTACGCGCTAAGGACGGCGGCACCGGCGTGCCCGCCGACCGGCCGGCGCTCGACAGCAAGGTCAAATCAGTACTGATGCATACGCCCATGAAGTTTACTGAATGGCTCATACAGCAAGGACTTGTGAGATCAGAGCAGTGGTGCGCCATACATGCGCCCAATAAGCTCAAGTTGGGTGAGTGTTCATCTTCTATCTTCTTCATCATACAGCAAGGTCAGATCTGGCCTTATGCACAATCACACACGCCCATGAAGTTTACAGAATGGCTCATATAGCAAGGACTTGTGAGATGAGAGCAGTGGTGCGCCATTCATGCGTCCAATAAAATTAAATTCGGTAAGTCATCCTCATTTCAGTACACTCCACTACTTAGGCATTGGGTACAGCAATCTTGGCAGGCAGATTGGCAAGCGCTGAGAAAGATTTTATATTGGTAAGAAATGGCGCTGCTTATTTCTCGGATTTATCTCTTAGAGTTAGCGTGCAGTATCGACTAAACTATCCACCGATCATCGTCGGATCTTTCACACATACCTAAGGGACAGAGAGATCCGACTATCCGCCGAATCTTTGTATAGTCGATAGTGTACGCTGGCCCTTAAACGACATTTCCGACACCGAAAGATAGAGATGTTTGAAAGCTAGCCTGATGACGACACTGCTGGCAAAACACTGCAGTTTTTCTTAAATAAAAAAGAGAACGTGGGGATTTGATAGAAACTTTCAAAATTTTAAATGGCCACAATGACCTATCTAACTTTGATGCCCTATTCAATAGAGACCAAAATAGCCGTTTGCGAGGTCATAGCATGAAATTGAAGAAGAAAGAAAGAAAGAAAGAAAATAAATTGACAACTTGTTTCTCACACAACAACCCACACACAAGCACTTTCTTTCAAATAGAGTGGTTGCTAATTGGAACAAGCTACCTCAAGATGTAGTGACAGCCCAGAATACAAATGTCTTTAAGAACAAATTGGACAAATACCTACAAAACTTCAATAAGACAAGCAAATCGTGAACAGTGGGCCCGGCCTGATTAAATAATATAAAAATAATAATAAATCTATCCTCTTTTCCAGGTATGTACTCGGACGTATCTAAGTTCCCGTACTCCGGCGGCTACGTGTGGATCTCTGAATGCTGCCCCACTCGTTTCGTCTCCGTATTCTCCAGCTCCATATTCGAAGGAGCCACCTTCCCTCCCAGCGTCATACTCAAGCTGATTTACCACTGGGCTTGCCAGACTAACGTACAAAATGTAGTGCAATGGGTCAAAGTGGACAATTTATATGTGAAAGGGTTATTTACCTGGTTGAGGGCTGTGTGTACTTCAGCTATACATCAGCATATGGGGTTGTTGGGAGGTCCGGGGAAGAAAGTGGAGGTGGGGGTGATTTCCCTCGGGACTACCAGTCATGATGGCACGCAGAGGCAGGTCAAAGTTGAGGTGTTGGGTGTGCTGGATCCCGTTGAGAAGTTGGTAAGGGGCAGCTTATTATAGTATATCCTTAAAATAAAAATAAAACACTATAAAGAAAACACTTTTTACACTAGTTCCACTATATATTATTTATTAAAGCGACCGGTTTGGTTACACTATCATCAGGCATTTAATAAATAATATATAGTGGAACTAGTGTAAAAAGTGTTTTCTGAATAGTTATACTATGGAGTTCCATCAAGAAATAACAACACAAAGTGTAACATACTTAAAAAAAACACTCAAAATGTATGTAAATCATTATTTCAAAAGGAAACTATTTTTTATTTTTTTTAAATAAACTTGTTTTGTAACAACAACTGGTTATTGCACCGCAATTTCTTCCGCGACTTAATGAGTTTTCCCGTGGGAAATCATATATTTTCGTGCAATTGAAAGTAGCGTATTTACTCAGGCTTAATATAGCTTTTTTGAAATATTTTTTGGAATCAGTCCAGAAGTTTTTGAGTTTATTTTTGATTTTATTAGCTACAAATATGCATACATGTTTGGAACTGCCATAGAATAATAAAGTATACAACCTACCTTCTAGATCCGTCTCCGCGCCGTGGAGCCTCTCGGCGAACACGAGAAGAACTACAAGAAGCGCTTCCAGAAGATCCTGGAGCCCCTCAACAACTGGGTGCACCCTAACTCTGTGATCCTGACCGACTTGACCGTGGACAAGGGCACTCTGGTCAACATGGGCTTCAAGAATGTGCACCAGTCGTCCTCTCATGCTGACCAGGTAACCATCATTTTTAAAATAGATAAGATAATAAATTTATTTGTTTTATAAAGACACATAAAATTTGTAGTATTAAAAAAAAGGAGACAAAAGTAAACATTTAAACAAACATAAAACAAACATCAAATTAAAAAGACAAACATAGACGATAAATACAAAACAAACAAATGGTTGTGTGTGTCGCAGTCAACAAAAAGGGCTATAGCTCAGCATAAACGTTTTGCCCTGTTGTGCAAAACACTGATTTTCAGCAACTACCCTCAGAGAGTAACGGGCGCATGCAAAACAACAATAAAATAAAATTGGCGTGTAGTGTCATACATTTGTGTAGTGTGCAAAATAATAATGTCAAAGTAATAATGATTATGGCTCAAATAAATAATACATTCAATTAATATTAAAACTATATAAAAGTAAATTTATAATTAATTAAAATTGGGCTTGTTATAACTTCCATGCTGGACTGGGAGCGAGAGAAAAACAGAATAAACCAGCTGCATTTCCTCCCGGGCATGCTGTAAAAGTCAGCTAAGGGATCCGAGGGTTACAGTATATTGTAATTTAGCCGATGGGCTGACAACCTGTCACTACAGCAATATCCCTATAAATCTATCTGAAAGAACCCTCAAAACTTTGTCAAATGTGGCGGAACGACCTTTGTTTAAGTCGTTTACGCTCTGCCTACCCCATTCGGGGTAAAGGCGTAACTATATGTATGTACAATAGGGCCTGTTGTAATTGTAATGTAATGAACGCTTTTCTTGTGCCGCTTCTTTTTCACCGCTTTAACACTAGCTATTTTGATAAGACCGCCTTTGTTTTATATATCTGTTTCTATCTCTATGTTCTTTGTAAATGTGCGCAATAAAGAGTTTTTACTTAGTTACTTACATTTTGCTTGTTATTTTTACATACATACATAGATATAATCACGCCCCTATCCCTAATGGGGTAGGCAGAGCGTAAACGACCCAAACAAAGGTCGTTCCGCCACGTCTGACAAAGTTTTGAGGGTTATTTAAGATAGATTTGTAAGTATATTGCTGTAGTGACAGGTTGTCAGCCCATCACCTAAATTACAATATACTGAAACCCTCGGATCCCTTAGCTGGTTTTTACAGCATACCCGGGAGGAAATGCAGCTGGCACATTCTATGTTTTTCTCTCGCTCCCAGGCCATATTTTTAACGGGATTATTACCAAGATTATTTTTATTGTTACCTTGATATTTCGAAGCGGTTGCACGCTCCATGGTCACGAGCATATTAGGATCATTTTCAAAATGTTTAGTAATTTAACGTTGTATATTCAACAAGGTAATCTGTTGAATTTTTGAACTCTTGAATATTTGAGTTTCATAAACTGAGTATTATATTATAACTAGCGTCCCGCCCCGGCTTCGCACGAAAATCATCAGTGTTTCTCTACTATATTATGCATGTATTATACATATAAACCTTCCTCTTAAATCACTCTATCCACTAAAAGAAACCGCATCAAAATCCGTTGCGTAGTTTTAAAGATTTATGCATACATAGGGATATAGAGACAGAGAAAGCGACTTTGTTTTATACTATGTAGTGATGCATACTTATGTTTCTTATTTTACTAGATTTGCAATATCCCGCTTACCGCTACGCATTTTTCTTTGACCCAAAGGTTGTCTGGAAGAAATTGCTACCTTAGCAATAAGGCCGCCTATGTTGTACTTGTTGTTTGTTGTTATCTGTTGATAAAGTATTTTTATGTTATATTATTTTCCCCAGCCGCAGCGCAACAGCAACGCGAACATAATGGAGTACCTGCGCCGCATCGTGCCGCGCATGTTCCAGAACACTCTTTCATTGCTCTCGAGGCAAATTATACAACAGTTTTTGGACGAACTCGTTTGGAGAGAAAGGTACGTCCAGTAAAATTATTTTCACATGAAATACATACATACATATAATCACGCCTTTATCCCTAATGGGGTAGGCAGAGCGTAGACGACCTAAACAAAGATCGTTTCGCCACGTCTGACCAAGTTTTGAGGGTTATTTAAGATGGTGTTGTAGGTATATTGCTGTAGGGACAGGTTGTCAGCCCATCGCCTAAATTATAATATACTGAAACCCTCGGATCCCTTAGCTGACTTTTACAGCATACCCAGGAGGAAATGCAGCTGGCACATTCTATGTTTTTCTCTTGCTCCCAGGCCAGCATGGAAGCTCACGCTTCACATGAAATGTTGGCCTCTTTTCCTGCATATGACCCTAGTAAACTAATACTAAACCCGCGGTAATTAAATTGGGTGATGCATCTGATAGACAAGTGTTATTCATTATGAAAACTGAACGGCTTACTTGTTTTTTTTTGTTAACCACTCCGGTTAACAAAAAAAAAAACAAGTAAGCCGTTAGCCCTCGTTTGAAAGTCAGTCGAAAGTCGCACTTGGCGGGCGGTGGAGTGTGACTTTCTTCTCTCCTGACGAAGATCCTCGTATAGGATCGAAACGTCGAGGGCTATCAACAAAAAACAAATAAGCCGTTCAGTTTTCATTATTTCTTCATGTGGGTTAATGCTATTTGGGATCACGCATCTGAAAAGAAGACCAAAAGCACCAAAATACTTCGTTTATTTTCTTATATTCGTTAGGTATGTAGTGAAAACTTCTACTTCCATGCTGGTCTGGGAGCGAGAGAAAAACATAGAATGTGCCAGCTGCATTTCCTCCCGGGCATGCTGTAAAAACCAGTTAAGGGATCCGAGCAACACAGTATATTGTAATTTAGGTGATGGGCTGAAAACCTGTCACTACTGCAATATATACAAATCTATCATACATAACTTTCAAAACTTTGTCAGATTTGGTGGAATGACCTTTGTTTTGGTAGTTTACGCTCTGCCTACCCCATAAGGGATAAAGGTGTGATTATTTGTATATATATACATATATTTTCATATTGACGAAGACTTGTGGTCTGTATTGACGTAACGACCTTTGTTTATGTCCCCTCCCTAACCCATTAATTAAGTATGTAGTGAAAACGCGAATGCATGTATGTGTTTTTGTGTTCAGATTTGGCGTGTCCCCCGGGCTCGCGTTCGACAACATCGTGCTTCACATCTCGGAGCAAACGAAGCTGGATGCTAAGGACCCGATTACTGTTCGCCTGAATAAGATCGCCTCCAACCCATTCAAGAACTGGAAGTACCCCACCAAGGTAACACCTATATACTTATTCTAGGACTGAGAGGGCATAGAAGTCGCTTTTTCAATACTTGTAGTGACAGAATAGTTCTAGCTTATCCAGTTGTATCAATAAATTTTCAGTTCTGTAGGTCTGCTGTAAGAAATTTCTTTTTAGAAATAAGCAGTGCCTTTGTTTTCTATGTTCTGTTTTTAATTATGTTTTGTGTACAATAAATTGTTAAATAAATAAACGAGATTTTGTCCACCTTGACGCCAGGGCTAAACACAATCGCAGTTGTTACATACCAAATAAAAAAAGTATCTCTAGCCAACTTTTCCAAAATCTTCAAAATTGATTTCAGTCGATTTTAACACATTTCTATCTATGTGTTACCTTTCACTTTTATTTTAAAATCTTCAATACCTCATTAATAAATTTTAATCTCATGCTGCCTTTTCATAAATTCACAGGGCAAGAAAGATCGCACTGCTCCAGAAGAACCTGTAGAAGAACCTCCACGCAAACGAGGAAGAAGGAAGAGGGAGCTCACTCCAGAACCAGAACCAGCCAAGAAGAGGAAGAAGGAGAAGACTACGTATGTAGAAGACGACGATGAAGAAGTAAGTTTATCATCATCATCATCAACCATCAACCATTTCTTCCATGCTGGACTGGGAGCAAGAGAAAAACATAGAATGTGCCAGTTGCATTTCCTCCCGAGCATGCTGTAAAAACCAGCTAAGGGATCCGAGGGTTTCAGTATATTGTAATTTAGGCGATGGGCTGACAACCTGTCACTACAGCAGTATAGCTGTAATTATATCTTAAATAACCCTCAAAACTTTGTCAGACGTGGCGAAATGACATTTGTTTAGGTTGTTTACGCTCTGCCTACCCCATTAGGGATCAAGGCGTGATTATATGTATGTATGTAATAGTTGTCCCCTTAAATCCCTTTTAAATGTTGAACTATGTTTCATGAGATTTTATATTTATCTGTATCCAGGTACCTCTGGCCCTCCGGCGCAGCAAGATCAAACAGGAGAAGAAGGAGAAGCCCGACCGCGCCGCCGACAGCCACAGCCCCGCGCCCGCGCCGCGCCGCCAGCGCAAGGTACGTACCGGGCGTAAGGGACAGCGGCCCGCTAACTGCCTCCGTGGTCTAGTGGCTAGTGCCATGGGCTCCCGATCCGGAGGTCCTGGGTTCGATTCCCAGGGGGTAAAACACAAAGTTGATATTTGAGAATTTATCACTTTGTGAATTTTTCACCCAGTTTGGGTAGGACATTGCAGGCTGAATCACCTGATTGTCCGAAAAGAAAAAGATTTCGTGCTTCGGAGGGCACGTTAAGCCGTCGGTCCCGGTCGCTGTCTTTGATAGTGGTGGTTACACAAAACCATGTCAGAGGCCTGATAGTTGTGCTACTAGGCGGTTTAAAAACTCTGACACCAGGGTTCATCGGGTCCATAGACTCGATACCCACTCGACAGAAGAAGAAGAAGATAGGATTGATTTTGTGATTGATTTCAAGTGATTAGTGATTTTGAGTTTCAAGCGTTATTATTATTAGTTTCTTATTCAAAATTTTAATACCATGTTTTCAAATAGACACTATAAGGGTAATGAGAGAACTTATTAAAAATAATAATTACTTATACTAATCTTACTATTCCGCCCATACTAAGTATGAGAAAAATTATCCAATTCTGTATTAAACCAGTGATTTTGAGAGTTTGACTTAGGCTAATTATTGTGATTATTGTTGATTTGTTAGACTGAAATAAATATTAATTCATAAACTCAGTCAACGGAACTGAGCAACTTCCACCGAGAGATTCTTTCAGGAAGTAAAAATAAAAATTTGGCTTTTCCATACATGCCCACCTCGATCAGACAATCTGTATGGAAAAGCCATTTTGTTTTTCTCTTCCTGAAAGAATTCTCTGGTGGAAGTTGTTCAGTGTCGTTGTCTTAGCAACCCCTATCAGTTTGCGGGACGCTGTCTCTCACACCCCGTATAGCAAGCTCATTATTATAATAGTCCTCCCACCGAGTGTCGGTAATGGCGGCCAATCTCCCAGACATCGGCCAACGGCGCAGAACTAGTTTTTAGTGCCCAAATGTTTGAGCTACACACAGGTGCACTCTCTATTCCTTCAATCTCTGATGGGACAGATTGACTGACACGACCAGAGAGCAATCAGGCGCAGGACCGACTGTTTACATGCCCATCCGACACCATAGATCATCTTACTTCTCGGACAATCCGGTGATCAGCCTGCAATGTCCTAACCAAACTAGAAACAACAACTCATTGTCCCCCGCCGAGAATCGAACCTGGGACCTCACTTGTCAAATGATTGTCTGTGCCACTGTCATGATCATAGGTTTCGAGTAGTAAATAAAAACGAGTGGTTTGGACCACTCGTTGCAGAGTCGCATACGTATGAGTATTCAAAAATAGTGATTTTGGGATTTCGTATGCGAATGTTGCTTTTTCGCAAGCGAATTCGTATACGAGCCGTTTAAAAATACGACTCCTGTTCTTACATTGTTTTTACATTCAATTTATTTTGTTAGTTAGTTATATTACGTTAGGTCCCGGTCGCTGTCTTTGATAGTGGTCGTTACTTAAACCATGTCAGAGGCCTGATAGTTGTGCTACTAGGCGGTTTAAAAACTCTGACACCAGGGTTCATCGGGTCGATAGACTGGATACCCACTCGAAAGAAGAAGAAGACTAAGTATACGTAAAAATATCAAATTCTGTATTAAACCAGTGATTTTGAGAGTTTAACTTAGGCTAATTATTGTGATTATTGTTGATTTGAAATAAATATTAATTCATAACCTGCATATTTTTATAAAATTCTTTAAAAGTTTCATTGCTATCACATCAACCCGGCCGGGTTGAGAAACATACCGGGTGGCAATCTCTAGTTAATGGACAAATAGTTATATTTATGAGGTCATTGATGCTCTGCCTACCCCTTATTAAAGGCTTGACTGTATCTACGTATGTTACGCAGGTCCCGCGCACATACATCCCCGATGACGACATGGACGACATTCCGCTCAAGAACATCAAGAAGGAGCTCAAGCCCGAGGAAACCGTCTCCATGGAGAGATACTACTTCGGCCAGCTCGGGGGGAAGGGCGAGCGCAACAGGGTGGCTATTGCTGTTGAGGTCAGTAGCCTTAGACTGTTCAATAGAAAGAACTGCCTCCGTGGTCTAGCGGCTAGTGCCATGGGCTCCCGATCCGGAGGTCCTGGGTTCGATTCATTCCGCTCAAGAACATCAAGAAGGAGCTCAAGCCCGAGGAAACCGTCTCCATGGAGAGATACTACTTCGGCCAGCTCGGGGGGAAGGGCGAGCGCAACAGGGTGGCTATTGCTGTTGAGGTCAGTAGCCTTAGACTGTTCAATAGAAAGAACTGCCTCCGTGGTCTAGCGGCTAGTGCCATGGGCTCCCGATCCGGAGGTCCTGGGTTCGATTCATTCCGCTCAAGAACATCAAGAAGGAGCTCAAGCCCGAGGAAACCGTCTCCATGGAGAGATACTACTTCGGCCAGCTCGGGGGGAAGGGCGAGCGCAACAGGGTGGCTATTGCTGTTGAGGTCAGTAGCCTTAGACTGTTCAATAGAAAGAACTGCCTCCGTGGTCTAGTGGCTAGTGCCATGGGCTCCCGATCCGGAGGTCCTGGGTTCGATTCATTCCGCTCAAGAACATCAAGAAGGAGCTCAAGCCCGAGGAAACCGTCTCCATGGAGAGATACTACTTCGGCCAGCTCGGGGGGAAGGGCGAGCGCAACAGGGTGGCTATTGCTGTTGAGGTCAGTAGCCTTAGACTGTTCAATAGAAAGAACTGCCTCCGTGGTCTAGTGGCTAGTGCCATGGACTCCCGATCTGGAGGTCCTGGGTTCGATTCATTCCGTTCCATTCCGCTCAAGAACATCAAGAAGGAGCTCAAGCCCGAGGAAACCGTCTCCATGGAGAGATACTACTTCGGCCAGCTCGGGGGGAAGGGCGAGCGCAACAGGGTGGCTATTGCTGTTGAGGTCAGTAGCCTTAGACTGTTCAATAGAAAGAACTGCCTCCGTGGTCTAGTGGCTAGTGCCATGGGCTCCCGATCTGGAGGTCCTGGGTTCGATTCATTCCGCTCAAGAACATCAAGAAGGAGCTCAAGCCCGAGGAAACCGTCTCCATGGAGAGATACTACTTCGGCCAGCTCGGGGGGAAGGGCGAGCGCAACAGGGTGGCTATTGCTGTTGAGGTCAGTAGCCTTAGACTGTTCAATAGAAAGAACTGCCTCCGTGGTCTAGTGGCTAGTGCCATCGGCTCCCGATCTGGAGGTCCTGGGTTCGATTCCCGGGGGGTAAAACACAAAGTTGAAATTTGAGAATTTATCACTTTGTGAATTTTTTCCCAGTTTGGGTAGGACATTGCAGGCTGAATCACCTGATTGTCCGAAAATAAAAAGATTTCGTGCTCCGTCAGTGCCGGTCGCTGTCTTTGATAGTGGTCGTTACACAAAACCATGTCAGAGGCCTGATAGTTGTGCTACTAGGCGGTTTAAAAACTCTGACACCAGGTTTCATCGGGTCCATAAACTCGAATACCCACTCGACAGAAGAAGAATAGAAAGAAAGAAAGAAAGTAAATAATTTATTTTGCTCCACAACACAATAACAACATGTTACAAAATTAAACTTATCCTAAAATAGAAATTATATTGTGTAATGGGAACAAAAATGGTCTCCACTAAGCATATGTGCAGGAAGCAGAAGCTACCTACAGCGCTGGTATTCTGTGAAGCCAAAATGAAATAAAATGTGGACAGCAAACTTGTTTCCATCATTCAATATTAAAAATAGGTTATAATGATACAACTAAATTCAGATACAAACTAATAAACTTTGGACTTAAATGAGATTTATAAAAAATATTTTAAATTTGCAAAAATTATAATAATAACAATTTTTTAAATAGCAATAAAAATAGCAACTTATACAAAAAAAAACCTAATATAGTAGCTGTAAAGTCGTGACTCCAGCGCACCAAAACATACCCCGCGGGGCAGAGGGGGAAGGTTTTCACGACCATTTCCCTTCCCCCCTCCCGTGGGGGTATGTTTCGTGTAATCTTTGAGAGCAGGAGTCACGGCTTGACAGATGCAATTATTATAATTTCAGATACAATTTTCTTTTGTTTTTCTTCTGAATGGCATCTGTCGCAGCTTCCATCCTAGATTTTACAGAGCTGTTGTATACGGCTGGCTCACTTGGGGACCAACGCGTGCGTCATTTGGAATTGAGAGTGCGTTTAAATAAAGCCATTACTCTTCGAATTACCAACATTATAATTCGAATCATTTTTGACAATGACTACAAATGCACAATTTATTTTTATGTTTTTTAAATCCTTTGTCTTCCCTTACAGTGTCCAACATGCTACAAGGAAATTAACAACAACTGCGACCTCATGCGTCATTTATACGCGCACGTCACCCCCGCGTCTGATGACAACGGGACACCCAACATCTGCAAATACTGCCTCTCGAGATTTGTGTCTGATGAAGATCTGGAGACTCATTTGAAGCAGAACCATCCCAATGATACCAAGTCTCCGGAGCTGTTTACTTATGCTTGCTTGATTTGTGAAGTAAGTCTACAACTAGTGATAGTAATATCCATACAACAGTCTAGGCTATTGATACTCCCAACATCTCCAAATATTGCCTCTCGAGGTTTGTGACCGATTTAGACCTGGAGACACATTTGAAACAGAACCCTCCCAATGATACCAAATCGCCGGAGCTGTTTACTTTTGCTTGCTTGATTTGTGAGGTAAGCCCATTGACACATGTGTCAAAATGAAAAAAATAAATTATAGTTACAGCAGTATGATGATGATGATGATAGCTAAAGACATAACTTAATAATACTCATGCGAACAGCAAATACTGCCTTAGGAACGTTCGTCACTATAAAGCATAACCACATGAAGCTTATTATCCTAAAGGTGCTCAAACCTTGACTTATAGCGTTGTCTGTCGAAAAGAGTGATGTAGACATAATTTGATGAACTTATGACTGTTATAAATTATCGTGTATGTTCCTTAGGTCCGTTTCGCGGCGGTGCTGACTCTAGCGTCACACATGCAGAAGGCGCACGCTCCCTTAGAGCTGCCTTACAGCTGCGAGAGCTGCGACTACAGGGCCTCGGCCCATCGTGCCTTGGTCGACCACTACTACACCGCGCACGCTAATGATGCGGGCCTGCTGTGCCCGCATTGCCTCAAGGTTAGTTAACTAATTTAAAAGTTAAATAAACAACAAGTCAAAGTCACATACACTAATTTCAACTCCAGTCAACACTAATTTTAACCTCCGTCAACACTCATTTCAACACCCAATCAACACTCATTTCAACCCCAACCACATTTCATTTTAATACCGTCAACACTCATTTATCCCCAGTTAACACTCATTTCAACTCTAGTCAACTCTCATTTCAACCCAGTCAAAACTCATTTCAAACATAGTTAACACACATTTCAACCCCAATCAACATGCATTTCAACCCCAGTCGACACTCATTTCAACAACGGTCAATACTAATTTCAACTCTAATCAACTCTCATTTTAACCCCAGTCAATACTCATTTCAACCCCAATCAACGTTTCTGTGTCAGTTACATTAACAATTCTCCGTCCATCCTTTATAAAATTCTGTGATTTCTCCAGGTGATAACAGTATACGCGGAGGGTTACGAGCTGACTTCTAACGTGGCTCTTTACATGGACCACCTGAAGGAACATCAGAACAAAGATATGGAGGTGCGCTGCAATCGATGCGTGCTGAAGTTTGTGCATCTTGGTGAGTAAACTTTTGAAGATTTGTGAAAGGCCTTTGATACGGTACAGCATCGAATGTTGTAAAAACATTGCGACATTATTGCCAAATGTATCAACTTAGAAGGGATACATATTACATACTTAAATATACAAACCGGTTTTATCTAAGGGTTATTTCTGAGCTTCACTCCTAATTACGTCTAAAGTCGTACCTCAGGGCTCATATTTAGGACCTATTTTATTCAAGGTTGTTCTTACTAAGAACCGATCCTAATATATTGTTTTTTCAATTATATATATTTCTCTATTCTACAGGGCAACTAAAAGAACACCAGGTCCGTCACCATATCACCGTCGAAGACGCATCTCCATTGTGTAATGAAGAGCATTTGATCACCAAGCCCAGGGTAAGAAAGTTCATTCAAACATTTATATGATTCAATTAAAGCCGACATAATGCATTCCTGATTTTAAATTTCATTCATAGCTATAAAAGGTTTCCAGGTAAAATAAGACAGTGCAAATTATAGTAACTTATTGAATCTATTCTTGTATTGAATATTCTTCCATGCTGCACTGGGAGCGTGAGAAAAGCGTAGAGTGTGCCAGCTGCATTTCCTCCCGGCCATGCTGTAAAATCCAGCTAAGGGATCCGAGGGTTTCAGTATACTGCAATTTAGGCGATGGACTGACAACCTGTCACTACAGAAAAATACCTACAAATCTTTCTTAAATAACCCTCAATACTTTGTCAGACGTGGCGGAACGACCTTTATTTAGGTAGTTTACGCTTTGCCTACCCCATTAGGGATAAATGCGTGATTATATGTATGTATGCTATGGAGGTAGAATAAGACTGCAAATTATACATACATACATAAAATCACGCCTTTATCCCTTACGGGGTAGGCAGAGCGTTAAACGCCTCGTAAAAGGCGCTTTCGCCACGTCTGACAAAAATTGAGGGTAATTTTAGATTGTAATGTGTATTGGCATAGTGACAGCTTGTCAGCCCATCGCCTAAATTACAATACACTGTAACCCTCGAGTCCCATTTGCTGACTTCTACAGCAGGAGGAAGGGCAGCTGGAACATTCTGTTTTTCTATCTCTCCCAGTCCAGCATGGAAGCAAATTATAGTTACTTATCGAATTTATTCTTGTATTGAATATTGCTTTATCTAATATTGAAATCTACTTTGATGTTTGTAAATGGAGTATGTAAGGGCTGAAAATCAGTGCTACCACTGTTGCTTTGAATGTTACTCAAAGCAAAATACTGAGACCCGTACCTTTTGCTCTCAAACCGTACTATTGTGATTGTTATTTAATGTATTGCCGTTCAGGCTCGAACTTTTGCTTTTTTACAATACATACATATAATCACGCCTTTATCCCTAATGGGGTAGGCAGAGCGAAAACGACCTAAACAAAGGTCATTCCGCCACGTCTGACAAAGTTTTGAGGGTTATTTAAGATAGATTTGTAGGTATATTGCTGTAGTGACAGGTTGTCAGCCCATCGCCTAAATCACAATATGCCGAAACCCTCGGATCCCTTAGCTGGCTTTTACAGCATGCTCGGGAGGTAATGCAGCTGGCACATTCTATGTTTTACCCTCGCTCCCAGACCAGCATGGAAGTAAGTGCCTACTTCATTAGGAATAAGGGCGTGACTATATGTATGTGTAATAAATATATTTTGAATTGTAATGAAACTTTCCCAGAACAAGGCTCGGCCGCCCGTCAAGGACTCCACCAGCCACAACATCTCGGACTCGCTGGACGACGTGACGCTGGTGCTGCCCGCCGCCATGATGTGTCGCGAGTGCGACACCGCGCTCGACAAGGACAAACATTTCCTGTGAGTTTGCCTGCTCATGTAGCCACCTTAGCTGCCTGCGTGGTCTAGTGGTCAGAGCCTGCTCCGGAGGTCCTGGGTTCATTTATCCCTAATGGGGTAGGCAGAGCGCAAACGACCTAACAAAGGTAGTTCCGCCACCACGTCTGACACAGTTCTGAGGGTTATTCAAGATAGACTTGTATGTATATTGCTGTAGTGACAGGTTGTCAGCCCATCGCCTAAATTGCAATATACAGAAACCCTCGGATCCCATAGCTAATTTTTACAGCATGCCCGGGAGGAAATGCAGCTGGCACATTCTATGTTTTTCTCTAGTTCCCAGTTCAACCTGAAAGAAAATGTTATCAACATGATAATAAAACTATAATTTCATTCCAGCGGTCGTGCGATGTGCTCGAAATGTCCATACGTGTCTTGCTGCTACCGCGCGATGCTGCACCACTCAGCATGCTGCGCCGGACCGCATTCTTTGGAAGATGCGCCCCGCGCCGCGCCCTACGTCACACACTGCGTCTGCGACTACTCGACTGACATTGGTGAGTCTAATAATAACGACCGACAAACATGAGTCTAGCATACATACATACATATAATCACGCCGTTAAGCCTTACGGGGTAGGCAGAGCGTTAGACGCCTCGTAAAAGGCGCTTCCGCCACGTCTGACAAAATTTGAGGGCAATTTTAGATTGTATTTTGTATAGCTATAGTGACAGGTTGTCAGCCCATCGCCTAAATTACAATACACTGTAACCCTCCAGTCCCTTTTGCTGACTTCCACAGCATGCCCGGGAGGAAGGGCAGCTGGAACATTCTATGTTTTTCTTTATCTTCCAGTCCAGCATGGAAGAAATGAGTCTACCATCCATCAATATACATGACTCGAATATTGACATATTTGATAGTTAAGTCTTTTGTTAACCTGATGGGTCCAATATTGACGTTCAGTGTAGTGTTGTCATAGATGAGTCGAATATTGATATAGATGAGTCTAATAGAATAGACGAATAGAAAAACGTTTATTCATGCAACAATACAAAACTCAACATACAGTTAGTAGACTTATGTTACATACATGAAAACATAATATATACATATAAACATAATATATTATTGACTTAGATGAGTGTAATGTTTACATAGATAAATTCCTTTTTTGACATAGATAAGTCTAATATATAGTCGAGTTTTTACATAGATGAGTCGAATATTGACAGAGCTGAGCCTAATGTTGACATAGATGAATCTAATACTGACATAGATGAGTCTAATATTGACATAGATTAGTCTAATATTAACAAAGCTGAGTCTAATGTTGACATAGATGAGTCTAATATTGACAAAGCTGAGTCTAATGTTGACATAGATGAGTCTTATATTGAAATAGATTAGTCTAATATTAACAAAGCTGAGTCTAATGTTGACATAGATGAGTCTAATATTGACAAAGCTGAGTCTAATGTTGACATAGATGAGTCTAATATTGACAAAGATGAGTCTAATATTGACATAGATGAGTCTAATATTGACAAAGCTGAGTCTAATGTTGACATAGATGAGTCTAATATTGACATAGATGAGTCTAATATTGACAAAGCTGAGTCTAATGTTCACATAGATGAGTCTAATATTGACAAAGATGAGTCTAATATTGACATAGATGAGTCTAATATTGACAAAGCTGAGTCTAATGTTGACATAGATGAGTCTAATATTGACATAGATGAGTCTAATATTGACAAAGCTGAGTCTAATGTTCACATAGATGAGTCTAATATTGACAAAGATGAGTCTAATATTGACATAGATGAGTCTAATATTGACAAAGCTGAGTCTAATGTTCACATAGATGAGTCACATATTGATTTGATATAGACGACATAGATAATATTCTGCTAACGTTTGTATATTTTGTCCCCAGGAACGGACATGTTGACGCACTTGCTACTCTGCGAGCACAAGACCGCGTACCCGAGCGCCGAAGCCGCCGCCAACAACGTCGTGCGCAGCGACGAACCGCAGAAACAAGCCGACGAACCGCAGAAACAAACCGACGAACCAGCTCCCGTGAGTCTAGAGCCCTGCCAACTGTTGCTTTATTGACGACACGATTGACTTTTTGAGAAGAAGAAGAAGAACTTCAAAGTAATACATGACGCCGCCGGGATAAAGCGCAGCGACTAATAGATTGACTTGCCCTGTAAAATTGTTCCCTGGAATTGTGTATATTTCCACAGCACATCTTCGCAACAGTGTATTGTTATTTAGGCGATGGGGCTGACAACCTGTCACTACAGCAATACACAGATCTATCTAAAATGACCCTCAATACTTGTCAGACGTGGCGCAACGACCTTTGTTTGGGTCGTTGGTGCTCTGCCTACCTCATTAGGGATACAGGCGTGATTATATGTCTATGTCTGACATCTTCGGAAATCTGCACGAATGTCGCGGCGACGTTTCTTTCCTTGTCCCGGCTGTATTACATACATACATATATACTATCACGCCTGTATCCCTAATGGGGTAGGCAGAGCGTCAACGACCCAAACAAAGGTCGTTCCGCCACGTCTGACAAGTTTGTCAGCCTATCATCGCATCGCCTAAATTACAATATACCCTCGAATCCCTTAGCTGGTTTTTACAGCATGCCCGGGAGGAGATACAGCTGGCACATTCTACGTTATTACATTGTGAGTTCTTTCTGCAGGCGGTGGACAGCGCGGGCGCGCTGGCCGACTACGCGCCGCCCTCCGTGCTCAACACGCAGCTGTCGCTGGACGACCTCGCGCCGCCCTCCGTGCTCTCTGCATCCGAACAGGTACAAATATTATACATATTATATTCTTATTGGTTTAAGCTTCTGGGGTGGGATTGGATCTACCTCCTGTGAATAAGTCCGGCTGAATCCCTCACCCTCTCACGGAGTCCGGCGACAAACAACTTGCTATATTCCGTCGGTACAGGAGCGGTATATATTGAACCGCTCGAACCGAAATGCGCATACGAAATACCAACATTCGCATGGCAAACTGTATGAAAATCGTATGCGAAAGTTACTCTTTCGTATGCGCATTGGAGCGATTCAATAATACCGCTACAGTGCCATAACAGGTGTCTTCTAGGTGAGCTCGCGCCATCGTGCACTCTGTCACGGTCATCCCTGATCCTGTGTCTAGAGTCAAGAGCATACCCATTTATATGTTTAAAAAAGATCTTGCTTCCCTGCGCAGGCCTCATGTAGGGTTATGTCCTGTGTCAAATCTTCACTAAGCAAAAGCATAGACCTCTGAACCTATTTTCAATAATCTCATTCAACGGCATGTCAACCAGTATCCAACATCCAAACTATGACAACACCTCAAAGTCATCGACCGACGACATCCCGATCATGAGCCTAAGGGTTTGACTGCTGGAACACAACAAAGAGTTACTTTTTCTTTCACTACTTTCCCTGATACCCTTGTATCGCCGCAAAAGTCCCTTTCCAAAAATGTCCCTTGGTCGTAAATTATCCCTATATCGTAACGTCCCTTTCGCAATTTTTTTTGAAAGATGTATTTTGCGTACGAAAAGGACATTCTGCCACGTAATGCTAACAAGTCCCCATTTGCTCAGCACGCGGACGGCGCGGCAGACGCGTACGACCGTCCGCTGGCGACGCCGCGGCACGAGGAGCCCGCCTACACGCTCGGGGACTTCGAGCCGCTGCCGCAGGAGCCGCCGCCACAACCGGACTTCGAACAACTGTAAACCAGCCAAAGTATAGTGGCCAATCAACCACACTTCAACTGGCGAACCTAGCAAACTGAGCCAGACTTCGAACAGCAGTAGGCCTATTTACCCTTGTTTATAGAGGTGTGTTTCATTTGATAAGTTAGTCCGTGGTAAGGTAGTATAATAAGAAGTCGTGCGAAGAATTTATCTATTGAGATAATATTATTATGTATATTGATTATTTTTCTGAAAGATTGGTTGTTATTTTCTTATAGTTTAGCAGACTGACTAGCATTGTTTTTGGTGGTCTCATTACTTTATGTTGATGACATGAACATTCTTCAGAAATTAGGTATATGTAACAGATAATGATTATAAAATTAAATAATAATATAAGATTTAATAAAGGCAAAATTGTATTTTTATTTCTTTTTCCTTCTTTTCTTCTTAAATGTTAGAACAACTTTATTTACAACTCCATAATTGTCTATTAAACTATCATCATCATCTAAAATGATACTATCAAAGCTCAAATCATAAGTTTTCCAAATATACTTCCAAGATATCTTGACTTTGCTACCAGTTCTGTTTTGGTGTAGTTGAAAGTGACGAGCGATAGCTTTCTTTAGTTCTTGCACAGTGGATGTTTGAGGAACCTGAAAGAATGTTAAATATTTAAGATATAAAAAGTGTAAATTAAAACAAGTATGTTATAAATTATTGTCATTATTACTCACAATAACCTTCAAAACAGATTCATCTTCTCTTGATACAAAAATAGTTATAGCTTGTCCATGTTCAACCGCAATCTGAAAAGGGTAATAAAATATTAAAAGCTTCTGGAGGACTAAAGTGTAACAGAATAGGATATTTATTTAATTAATTATATGTTTTACTAACCTGTGACAGGACTTCATCCAAGACAATATCAGATGGAAGATCTGAGAGTAGGGGATCACATTTTAGAAGTGTATAAAGTGAGGATTTGGTAATTTCCAATAGTTCGTCATGCGATAAGGTACTTGCGAGGTTCTCTACACTTTCCATGTTGTTAAAATTATGCTATTGTTGCAGTAAATCCATGTTATTTTGACCATGTAAACAAAACAAGTGTTTTTATTAAATTGTTTCGGAAAAAATAGTGGGTAATGTCAAACAAAAACCGGTAATACTCGCGATATTCGCACAACACTATGACCATAGACAATCACTTTTTATTATATTGCCAGACATATGCAAAATAATCCTTTTCTGTTAAGTCAAATTTTTATTTTGCGCATTTAACTTTCGATACATACAAATGACTCGCGTTTTTTTTTGAGATTTCAGATCCATTGATTGAAAGTTTTTTTTTACTAGATGACAATAATTTACTGGGAACACAACGTTTGCCATTTAATCACGCCTCTTTCATAAAGGGGTAAGCAGAAACCACATCTTTCCACTTACTACGATCCTTACATTTTATTTACCTGGTTATCTTCTATCAAGTGGGTTATTGCGTCGCATGATTCATGAAAGTAAATAGCCAAAATATACAACCGTCCTTAGCTTGCGTTGTTATTGTTTTGTCGTAATAAGAAGTAAGATAATTTTTTTATATAATTAGGAGTAATTTAACAAAGTAAAGCATTTTGATCCCAAATTTTTTTTGAATTTCATAGATATGCAACACTTAAGATTATTTGTATGGATCAATTTTTATTTCATCTGTCCTGTCACCATCATCAATTCATCCATCACCATAAAACGTTTTGGTAGGATAAATTAAAATAAGTTTAATTAATTAAATTACACCTCTAAGAGTATGAACTACGCATCGCAATGTTCCGAATTGAAACTTAGTTTAGTAAATAGATCCTGTCCTGTGATAGATAGGCCCCTGATAACTCTCAGATAATGAAACCGTGAACATTAATTAACCAAACTTATTTTTATTATAACAAAGGTATAGGTAAATATAAAAATTATAATTATTACAGATAAAAAATATCTTCTAGAGCTCCGCATCGGGGCAACGTTCCCAGAAGGTAAGCTGCGTTTCCCCTTTGCACAGAAGCTGCCTGCCCTTGGGTCTGACGTTGCCTCGATAAGGCGCGTTGAGGTCTGGTTAAGAAATAAACGGGCACTAGGGGCCTCACGATCCAATTGTTTCCAAGGCAATTGGAAGGAAAATGTAACCGTAATCCAACGTAAGCCGACGCTGCCGCAGCCCCTGGAGAATTGGAAGTTGTGTGGATGTGAGACGGCGCTAGCGTGTCTACGTATGTAGCGTCCCACACTAAACATTTTCCCTGACTCCAAGGGACTAGAGTCATCCCGTCGGGTCTCTTTCCATCCGATCTTATAATGCCGTTTGGCTCCAGGACTGATGGAACACCGACAGATCCAAGGGCTCTCTTGATAACATCGTTGCCGGAAGAATGCCGAGAGATTCGCCCCGCACTCCTTTGGCAAGACAAGCCATGATGTCCCAGTTCGGATACTGATTGGCCGCAGTGACAAAAATGGGGTTGATTAGTTTTATCTCCCAAACGTAGACCTACAGCCAACGAGAGAGTAGTGTTGTCTAAGAGAGTACCTAGGGATGGAGATGGTAGGGCCTTTAGCCAATAGCCTGACTCTTTTTCGGATACTGCTAACAAACGTGCTCGATCTGTTAAATTTTGGCCGTCATTTAGCAAAATTTCTTTGAGTTTTTTGCAGAGTGGTTCCTCCCATCCTCTTTAGGTAATGGTTGATCTTATGAGTTCATCAGAACAAGTTTGTTGCCATTCGTTCTTTGCTACCGACAAGTGAGAAACCTCAATGGAACCCAAGGCAGGGTTAACTATTTTTAAAAATAGGCTCTCACAAGCAAAACCCGACGAAAGAAATTTTGTTACGTGCCCCACGTTATGTATCAGACATTGCGGGCTTGAGGTTTGGCATTGGACGAAATTGAACACTCTCTGTCAAAAAAGTCGTGTCATACGACATTCTAAAAAGGATTGTCGGGGTAATTTAATTTATTAATTATTACTAGTACTATCTTCCTTGATAGACTGGGAGCGAAAGAAAAACATAGAATGTGCCAGCTGTGTTCCCCCCGGGCATGCTGTAATAACCACCTAAGGGATGCGAGAGTTTCTGTATTGCAATTTAGGCGATGGGCTGACAACCTGTCACTACGGCAATATACCTACAAATCTATCTTAAATAACCCCCAGACGTGGCGGAACGACCTTTGTTTATGTCGTTTACGCTCTGCCTACCCCATTAGGGATAAACGCGTGATTATATGTCTGTATGCATGTATTATTGCTACTATAGTACTGGCAATGCAAATTTAGTCTATGGAAAGCGAAAATCGTGCAGGCGAATTTTTGAGGTTATTTCTCCTGTCAGACCTCAAATTTTCCTGAAATAATTAAATTAAATTCTCTAAATTACCTAAGAACAAACGAATTTAAAATGGATTCTTTAACTACTGGCTCATTAAGCGGCGCACAAAAGGAAGAATTAATGGATCAGGTGAAGCAGCAGATAGCGATAGCAAACGCACAAGAACTACTCACGAAAATGTCCGAAAAATGTTTCAAGAAGTGTATCAATAAGCCGGGCACGGCTCTGGACAATTCAGAACAGAAGTGCATCGCGATGTGCATGGACAGGTACATGGACGCGTGGAACCTCGTCTCCAGAACATACAGCAGTCGTATTCAAAGGGAACGGAACAATATGTGAGCCTCTACAAGTCAAGTCACACATGTAAATAGAGACAATTTAGTAGTTCAACATGGTTAAATTGTGCGTTATGGTTGCCTGTCAGTTAAGTTATATTTGAAGAAGACAAATTAGGTTATTGCTCAGCTTGATTCAATGTTACATAAGCTTGGATCATGTTAACGGCATTTGGAAACTATTTACATTATCCTGTGGATATAAGTTTAGAACAATAATACTATGCATTTACTTAGCTTTTGAATACTGCCTTTTTAAGTCATGCTAAATAAATGCATAAGAATTAAAACAGTATGAATATGAAAAATGTATTTAAATCATTTCAAAGTACACTAAACTTGTAACACAATCATTTGTTTAAACTGAATAGGCATATAGTGTTCTATGTAGAAAGTTCACACAACTAGATTCTGTGAAATTTGTGTTAAATAAAAAATTGTTGTTTCATCACAAGTGTTTATATTTCACCCTTCAACATTCTTTTTCTGAACTGGTACAGTTTCTTTATCCACATTTCTTTCAGTTCCTCTTCACAAGGTATTTCCTGAAACAAGACATTATTATAAGTTAAAACTGTCAAAATGTTGTAGTTGTACTGATAACAATGAAGAAATAATATAAACTCTTATCATTTACTGTAAATTCTTGTTTGTTACTTTTGAATGTATTAACTGTAAAAAATAGTAGTCAAATTACAAATAAATCGTGATTGGATGTTCACAAGGAATAAAATAAGTATAACATACACTAAAATCAATTATAGATTCATCCTTCTGCTTTATATCAGTCTCTGGAACTTTTACAGTTTGTGCATTCAAGTCTATCACTATATTTTTTGTTTCCTTTTTCTTTGACGATGATACAAATGGTTTTTGTACAAAAGAATCACAATTCAGTTCTGCTAGTAGGTTACGGTCGTGGATAGTAGGCATGTCCTCTTTAATTTCAACCTCTTTGTATTCATAAGTGGGAATCTTGGTCATTGTAAGACCAGCTGCTTCTGCAGCTTTGATAGCTTTCTTAAGTTTTGATTCTGTATCATCAAGGTTCACTTTTGGAGGTGCTGGACGCTCTGAAAAAGAAGAATAGATTAGATAGAAAATATTCAAGGTAAATACTAACTAAAGTCAGCAACAACTGTTTGCTAAGCAATGGCTAAGTATTTCGTTATAACATAATGCAAAAATTTCTAACGAATTTCATACTGACTTGGAGAATAAGTAGACAAAAGTGGCTTTTTCTTATGCTTCAAATTTAAATGCAATAAAGACGATAAAATGTCGCCTAGCTCCTCTGAACTTGAACTATCACATTCGTTACCTATCTCGTAGGAGCCAGACCGGCTGCTAGACGATCGGGAGCGCCTTCGTGTCTTCTTCGAGCTTTTATACTTCCTACTTCGAGAACTTGATCTCGAAACAGACCGATCTCTTCTTGACCTAGACCGCGATGTGGACCTTCGTCTGGACTTCTCATAGCGATCCCTGGAAAGACTCCTTGAGAAGCTCCTCCTTTTATGTCTGGAACGAGAAGTTGATCGCTTCCTTCGGTGGCTGATAGACTCTGATCGATCTCTGGATCGTGAACGACGCTTGTGTTTGCTTTTGGACTTTTTCCTGTCGTATGACGAGTCTGAACTGTAGGAGGAGCTTCGCCGGTCCCGGTAACGACTCTTTTCACGAGGCATTATGAATATTAGCCCATTTTATCGAAATATAACAAAAACAATTAACCTCACACGTACTGTGACAAATGCTACTAGTGCTACTACAATCGATCGAATCAAATTGATTTTATTCATTCATAGCAAATAATCGCAAAGGAATAGAAGTTTCGATAATAACCGATTCGGAAATCCCTAGTCACGAATTAGTAATTCTGCGTACCCATAGATGGCGTGACAAGACACAGTCCTTAAAAAGCCGTTTTACGCAATTTTTTAATTCATTTTCTCAATAGAGTATTCTTTGAAACTAAATGCTAAATAAGAAAAAGATGAAATACCGGTAATTTTAATGTGTTTATTTAATTAAAGCAGTTTTATGTGCAATTTTGTATTAACATGAATTTAAATAAAATTTTGTTATTTTTAGGATCAAATTTTAACTTGCGTAGTTTGAAACGTTTCGTTAGGGCAGCGACCGTCAAAATCGGGCCTCGATGACGGAATGTGTGAAATTTTTAAGATGGTGAAGAACAGTGTTTTTCGTTATAAATGTGAAGAATTTCAAATTGGTGCTTTACATCTGTGTTAAAATAATCAAAATGAGTCGTAACGTGTGACCGCCAACACCCTCAATCTCTGCTATTCGCGTAACGGACTCGGGTTCTCGAACGTGTTTGGTGCGACCATTGACATTGTTTCGTTAGAAATTGCGGAGCCCATCGCGATTGTTATGTTTATGCTGGTTTTGTGTGAATTTATAATGCCCAGTGGATGGTGTAAGCGATTCTGATGTTTTCGAAGCCATGCAGCGGCAGGAGAGGACACATGCCAACATGGAGGCCACGGACTCCACGGACACTAAACAGGTGAGTCGGACCACTGTAATTGCCGGTTATTAACCATTTCAGCTCCGCCTGCTCATGTTTACCTCGTACTCGTAACATATGGCACGTCAAATCTGCATGATTCAAATACCTATTTACTTTCTCATAGGAAACAAAGTTATTTCTGTATTATTGTCAAACTCTTTCTATTATCCCCAAATGGTTACCTTCTAGTATCGTCTGCAAGTTCAAACGACCTTCTAAGGTATGCAGATATACACAAGAAGGCAAATAAAAGAGACTGTGTCACCTTTTTAAATAAAAGCGATCCAAGGCAGCCTGTGGGCGACATTACCCGCAACCCACACTACCAATGAATAAATTATTTGTATTAGAACATTGTTATGTGTCACACAAACCATATCTGATGGTTATGGCAACTGCTTTTGTCTGTATGCCGTTTTATATTGTGATATACCTATTCAATTGATTATAATTGTTGGAACATTTACTACTTCCATAAAGGATTTGTTGTATATGTCTCGAGGTGAACCTATCACTTCTATTATTCAAATCTAAGTTAAATAATGTTTATTCTTCTTCTTACCAAGTGGATTCTCAAACAATGCAATGAACCCTGGTGTCAGAGTATTCAAACCGCCTAGTAGCAGTGCTATTAGGCCTCTTATGTGGTTCAAGTCAATGACCACTATCAAAGACTGAGACCAGAGATGTTTATTGAGAGTTCTGATTCTGAAAACATTGAATAATATCAATAACATAATTATTCAAATCAAAGGTAATTAAGTTTGGAATCTAAATAAATTTATTTTAGTATGACACCATTTCTTCCATGCTGGCCTGGGAGCGAGAGAAAAACATAGAATGTGCCAGCTGCATTTCCTCCCGGGCATGCTGTAGAAATCAGCTAAGGGATCCAAGGGTTTCAGTATATTGTAATTTAGGCGATGGGCTGACAACCTGTCACTACAGCAATATACCTACAAATCATACATACCGTCCCTTTTGCAGACTTCAACCGCATGCCCGGGAGGAAGGGCAGCTGGAACATTCTATGTTGTTCTATCTCTCCCAGTCCAGCATGGAAGTACCTACAAATCTATCTTTAAAAACCCTCAAAACTGTAAACTTTGTGTAGGTTGTTTACGCTCTGCCTACCCCATTAGGGATAAAGGCGTGACTATATGTATGTATTTAATAAAAAAAATAAAAAAAAGTATTATGACATTGAACTTATTGGAAATAAAACCTACTATGCTACAGATTTTATATATTATTATTGGTGGGAAAATCTATATTCTTTTTATTCTAAAAATCAAATAATGTAGACGGATGGACGAGGAAAACTAAATGATAAGTTAAGTTTAAGTTACTGAGAAATATGAATGGTAATTATTTATCAAACATGGCAAGAACATCTTATACTAGGTTGTTGTCTACCTTTAAAGGGATATAAGTTTTATTTTATGTATGTCTGAATGGAAGATAGAAAAAAAAACATTTACCTACATTTAATTTTAAATTTTAAAAGCCTATAAATTGTCCCACTAGGAGTTATCTTGGTATGCTACTTAAAAGTTATGAGTAAGAAGTAAGCAAAAGGGCTTGACTAGATGAGGCATTATAGACAGGAAGAGTTAGGTACAGTAGATCTTAATGGGTTGCAATGGTTGTTAGCCTGTATGACCCAAACCCTACATTATAATTATGATCCTATTGACTGAATGGAAAGCCCGATGGTGTAGTGGATAGGGCCGCTGCCTCCTGAGCAGGAGGTCGTGGTTCGAATCCCACCACGTACCAATGTGTTTTTCGGCTTTCGAATTTCATATGTATGTTTATTCGGCGTTTTTCCGTGCTTCGGAAGGCACGTTAAGCCGTTGGTCCCGGTTAATATCGTTTAATACCATAGATATTAGTTGATAAGCCATGACAGAGGCCAATGCTAAGCATTGGCAGCTTGAAAATCTCTGACCTAATCTAGGATTGGGTCTGGATTCCCTTCTGGGTTGCGGAGGTCAGATGGCAGTCGCTCTGTGTAAAAACCAGTATCCTTGTTCAATCCCCTAGATTAGGTAGCCAACCCCGTGAGATACGGGATAAGACTGAATGGAGATTTTTAAACCAATAATGTCATAATCATTACTATTAAAAGCTTGCAATCATTATATATAATCATTATGCATATTTGTAACTTAGTCATTCATCAATGTGCCAATCATTTTATGTCTCATCAGCATGTTTATTTTTTACATAGAATCTGTTGAAACCCATCATTTGATGATTATTAGCACATTAATGATATTATAATGATAGCCTCATTTGAGAACTTGTGCTTAGTAGGTAATTTAGCAAGAATTTTAGGTATAATAATAAAAACTCAATACATTATTTTTAACTATATCGCTTTTGGGAAAAAAACTAATAAGGATATGATATAAAATAAGGTAATAGTGAGAATTGTAAGGTAAAACTTTACTTTCCACAATAATGGCTATATTTTCATAGGTCCAGTCCATCCACTTATCATCCAAAACTGGAATCAAAACTACACCCAAGACAGTCCTTGCCCTAACGCCAAAAATAAACCGGTATCCTCGCGACGGAAGTACAAAACCAAATACACTTATCTCGACACTTCCAAGTTGACAAACTTGGTAGTGGGGGCGAAGCTCCGACTTCGAAACGCGCAGTCGAGAAGCGTCTCGCGCGCCGGTTGCGCGCACGCACGCGAGTGATGTCATACAGGATCATACAGGATATATCGGATTGAAACTGATCTCAGTGGTCTCTGAAAGTGTGTGTTGTGTTGCTATGGTCGCCATGGTGGCCTCCGCGTCTGGATACGGCACGCTGCGCCGTTTTCTAAGCGCGCCTGAGGGACACCACGATGAAGGCGCTGCCTCTACCGCTTCCGTCGCTGTTTCGGTAAGAGCCGATCATCTGTTCGTATTGATATTGGGCGGTGTTTATGTCATCTCAAGATCATCGTCCAC
Source organism: Scrobipalpa costella (assembly GCA_949820665.1). Lineage (NCBI taxonomy): Eukaryota > Metazoa > Arthropoda > Insecta > Lepidoptera > Gelechiidae > Scrobipalpa > Scrobipalpa costella. The sequence continues at coordinate 19,036,562 of OX463303.1, forward strand.
ATTCAAATGGAATTATCTACCTACGCGTTTAAGTTACATCAAAAGATCTGACCTTGTTGAATCCTACGAGCTTCCTATATCATAATTTATGGAGGGTCATTATCATTAGGGACTTTTCTTTCAGTTTTGACCTTATTTGTGGTTGGAACAGTTGAACACTGCGGTCCAAGAACTGTTATATTGTATTGTAGAGTACAGTAACGTTATACGCTAGGAATGTCGCCGATAATGACTTGACGACACATGCTACTGGCTACTGAAGGTGTGTCCGTATATACCTATAATTACGTCGTATGGCGCGATCGGTATGATAATCACGATAACAGTAGCAGGAAAATATAATGTACTAAATAATAGGTGCGTCTAATCGGTTATCTCAATACAAAAGCTTTAGAAAGCGAGTATTACCGCTCGAGAGAGCTCATCTCGTTGTCTATTAAAATTTCACGAGTGCTGCTATGCAAAAAAATAATAAGATGTTCTTAGTCAGCAAAGAATCAAGATTACAATTACACAATAAAGTCGAACCAGCGCGTCCAGCAATACGCTCTACAATTTCCGAATCTAAAAAATAGTGTTAAATCCATAAATCTAAGTATAGCGAACTGGCCAGCAGGTCAACAACCCAACTTTCCATTTTATTATTCGGCCGTGTCGTATCGATCGAGGTTTTAACCTTGGTCACCACATGGTATTCTAATGTCGTTATATTTTTCGTGAGTGATGTCATGTTCAGGAGTATACGGGATACTGTCAAGGTTGGTTCAGCAGACCGTGGCGGTGGCAGCTGAGACTGAGATCACGGCTCGGTGCTCTCAACTCGAGAAAGGAGCGACTCGTGCTTGCCGACCCAGATCAGTCGGCGCTTACTCGCTTTTTACCTGCTCAAATTAATGTGGTACATGTCGGCTCTTCACCGCCAATTGAAAACGCTCCAGTTGCTCAACGGCTCAAAACAGTCTTCGCAAGGTTTTCGTTGAAGTCCGTTGTATTCAAATTTCCGGACCGGTTCTTTAGTTTTTTTCTAGTGTCCAGTGCGTGATATGACTTGGATAGGGGTGCTGCGCCGGCGTTTGGCAGCGTATGCCAATGGGATCAAAAAACTATTCTGTGTTCTGAATGTGTACGTTTTCTACACAAAGTTGGGCCTCGTAAGTAGTCTGCAGAAGTCCGTATTTGTATAACAATAGAGGTACACTACAGTGCGTAGAACTAGAAAACCAATCCCGTCAGATCGTCAGATAATAGTGCCGATGGAAATTGAGAGACGCAGACGTAACCCAAGCCGATTGTTTGGCCGGTTTCCTTTCCCACTCGATTGTTTTTCGAAGCTGTAAATGTAAACGCGGCGATATAAAACGCACTTTGAATGATTGGTATCAATGTCGCTTTCGCAATTTATTTCTCGAGGTAATTTCGATTCTAAATACACTAAGCCTACGTTACAATTTGCCAAATGGCAGCAATTTTAAAGCTACTTTTTGACAGATGCTTGGCTTAAAGTGGTTCTGTGGGCTTATTATACAAAATTCTAAGATATTTTAGTGCTGTGAGAAACAGTTTGGTTTCTTATCACCATCTGTGCAACTGCAGGTGGTTTGAAACCAGTTAATCAACTAAACTGAATCGGAAATTAGTATTCTCGTTTGATACGTAAATTAAGTGAACATACCTCAGTAAGCTCAGGAGATATCTTTAATGGGAACCCATTACCTACACCTGGTATTTTACTACATATTTGAATATTTTCTAGTTTAATGGGAAACAGTATGGTTACGAGTAGAAACGGTAACCATAATAAATTGATTAAAGTTTACGAGACTTTCTTTTTCATTGCCAACACACAAGGTTGCACAATCAAGCGTCAGTGTTGTTTTTTTTACAACAAATAGAATCACACTTTTCTTCCATGCTCGACTGGGAGAGATAGAAAAACATAGAATGTTCCAGCTGCCTTTTCTCTCGGGCATGCTGTAGAAGTCAGCAAAAGGGATTCAAGGGTTACAGTGTATTATAATTTAGGCGATGGGCTGACAACCTGTCACTGCAGCAATACACATTTTAATCTAAAATTACTCTCCATTTTTATCAGACGTAGCGAAAGCGCCTTTTACGAGGCGTTTTACGTTCTGCTTACTCCATAAGAGATAAAGTCATGATTTTATGTATGTATGTAGAATCACACTTTAAGCAGAGTTTCTCCCACCTTCAAAACAGTTTTGTAAAACAGGTGTTTACATTATTACGCGACTCCCTTTTACGAGCAGGCTTACATGATCACTTTTTCTTTTCCTTCACTAATCTAAATCCATTTAAATGCCCACTAATGCCCCAAACGCCCTTAATTACAAGTTTGCGACACTAACAGCGCCAAGTAGCGATGCATTCCTGCGCCCACGCACCACAAGAAGCTCGCCTTGGTCCATTACGCTTATAGGCTAGAAGGCGTTTTGCAATGTGATGTTAATATGAACGTTAAACGGAAAAGGCTCTATGGATTTTATTTGCGACATTTCCGTCTCTATTATACATACATACATATAATCACGCCTTTATCCCTAATGGGGTAGGCAGAGAGTAAACGACCTAAACAAAGGTCGTTCCGCCACGTCTGACAAAGTTTTGAGGGTTATTTAAGATATATTTGTACGTATATTGCTGTAGTGACAGATTGTCAGCCCATCGCCTAAATTACAATAAACTGATACCCTCAGATCCCTTAACTGGTTTACAATAGGGGTACATACAAATAATCAAAAGCACTTTTCTTAACTTCGTATTGGTTTGTGTTTGAAAACCTGTGTTGTATTGACACAGTATTGATTAGTTTTAATCGAATAGTCATTTACATTGGCAAATATTTTTTTATATGAACAGGTTTTTCAAGTTATTATTTACTATTTCGTCGCCCAAAATATCACAATGAAGAATACTATGACCAAATAAACTGCTTATTTTGCAATATCTCTTCACCTTGCAGGAAGGTTGGTGCTAAATTTGCCGCATCTCCACATTTAGACTGATCTGATGAGATAGTTTTTATTAATTCTATGCGTTTTTGATTTGTTGGTCCTTGTGCGTTTCCTTTTTGCAGATTTGCCGCGGCTGTTCTGATTATTGTTATTAGTGTGAAGGTTAAAGGCATAAACAAATAAATTGACCATCTACTGTTCCTTGTGTTTACATACATAAAATTACGGGGTAGGCAGAGCGTAAAACGCCTCTTAAAAGGCGCTCTCGCTGCGTCTGACAAAAGATTGAGGGCAGTTTTAGATTGTAATGTGTATTACTGTGGTGACAGGTTGCCAACCCATCGCCTAAATTACAATACATTGTAACCCTCGAATCCCTTCTGCTGACTTCTACAGCGTGCCCGGGAGTATGTGCAGCTGGTTCTATGTTTTTCTATCTCTCCCAGTCCAGCATGGAAGTACTTACTTGTGTTTACTTACTAATTATTACATACCAGATGTTTTGTCGAAACAATTAATCATAATGGGTTTTAAATAGGTAAGGTAATGTATAGAAAACATACTTAAATACTGCTATGCTATATCTGCTATTCTATATGTAACCAGATGTATCATAAAGTTGTTTGTCCTTAAACATGACGTAACTATTATGTTATTTATTCGATTTAGGTATGTTGGATTTATTTATAGACCTATGTTTAAAAAATATAAGGTTAATTGAAGAATAGTACGCAAATTCCAAACTTATGAATAATTTCTCGTGTTTTGTTCGTTGCGAAGATAAATCTTTAGAAAGCACTAGATATTACTATAGTAAGATTTTAACCTTCTACATTAGGTAAAGCGATTAATTTTAACTTTAGTGTAGATTTGATTAAACTCGATAAACAAAACAATTCTAAAGAAATATTCTATTTCTAAAATAACTTCTTACATACATATTGTCACACTTTTATCCCTAATGGGGTAGGCAGAGCGTAAACGACTTAAACAAAGGTCGTACCGCCACGTCTGACAAAGTTTTGAGGGTTATTTAAGATAGATTTGTAGGTATTACAACCCATCGCACAAATTGTAATATACTGAAACCCTTGGATCCCTTAGCTGATTTTTACAGCATACCCGGGAGGAAATGCAGCTGGCACATTCTATGTTTTACTCTCGCTCCCAGTCCAGCATTGAAGAACTAACTAGCTTCTTACAGACTGCATCAATACCTCAAAACATCGAAAGTACAATGATTCTATTAGACCTTCACTTATTCTTAGCGAGTGGATTCTCGAGTCGAACAACGACCCGATGAAACCTGGTGTCAGAGTTTTCAAACTGCCTAGCTATTAGGCCTCTGACATGGTTTTGAGTAACGACCACTATCAAAGACAGCAACCGGGACCGACGGCTTAACGTGTCCTCCGAAGCACAGAATCCTTTTACTTATCGGACAATCAGGTTATTCTGCCGGTAATGTCCTAGCCGAACTGGGAAAAACCTCACATAGTGAAAAATTGACAAATATCAGCTTTGTGTTCCCCGCCTGGGAATCGAACCCAGGACCTCCGGATCGTAAGCCCATGGCTTTGACCACTAGACCACGGAGACAGTTACCTTCACTATTCACTAAGGTCAGGGAATCATTAACACCATCAATGTATGTATGGATTTCTTGCTATCGACGGATCAGCGCAACCGCAGTATTTGTCGACCATCGGAGAAAGCTGCGGAATGTCTGCTTTCATGCGGCTAAGCTCGAGGTGTAGACGCACGGTGGTGTGCCAGCCAAGTCCTTAATGTTATTTACTAGTTTTCCGCCTCGAAATTTTCAATTGGTCTTCTCGATTGAGGTTTTTCTTGATATTATTCCAAATCATATTTCTTACTGCCGATTGACAGAACTAACACTACTTAGCTTATACGATACGCAGGTAAAAGGTGCACAATATTCTTCCAGAAAACTATAGACACATTTTTGTATATAACCAGTTTATTTTGTAGCAAAATGTCTAATAAGTCTCTATAAGTTATGGATATAGAGACTTGTTAGACTTTGTTTTGCTCTTATGAGTAAACAAAACAGTCGCTCGTTTTCATTCCCAAACTTGGCCTCTTTTCACACCTTACTGTTTTATGGTATGCAGATATGGCTACCATCTTGTTTAATGGTCTCTATATAACCAGTGTTATGTACATTTTCACGGCCCCCTCGTCTCACGCTAATAATTCTCAACCTCATATAAAGAAAATGGAAGCGGATGAAATGTTGTTGATAAAAAGTTTCTTTTCTATCATAGAAATATTCTGCAGTCAGTTAGGATTATCTAGTTAATAAAGTTGTTTGATGCGTCCATAGTAGACTGGTATGATAAGAAAACATAGAATATGCCAAACAGCTGCTTACTTTTATGGTTACTGCAAACTTGCATAGTAAAGAAATCTGGAAGTAATTTTGTCGGGGGTCAAAACCCTAGATAAATAACCAAAATGTTATTCAGTGTGGTCTGTGCGCCCCCGCTACATAGGGAGGGTTAAAAAGTTGTCCTATAATATATCATGTTAATCTATTGTTCACTACTCCCTAGCACGAACACTTTTATCTTCATTGAGTCAGAATCGCAAGTAGTCACACCCTACCGCCAAACACCACATTATTGCTAAGCCGCACTGAATTGTTTGGGTTTACAATACAACGGTCATATTGCTACATACTATAGGGTGTAACAGAAAGGGTATATGCACCCGAAAGAATGTGAATCTGCTCATGAAACTGAACAACTTTTTCTAAAGAACATAGGTCAAAAAACTAAAAAAAGAGCATCCCATACTAAATGTACCAATCAGCTTATGCATTTTGTATGGAAGGTCAACTTTTCAAAGTCAACGTTTCTTGAGAAAATATGTTCCTTAAGAAAAGTTGTTCAGTTTCATGAGCAGACTCACATCTTTTCGGGTACGTAAATATTTCTGTTACACCTTGTATAGCAACGTGTTCATCAGAAAATTCTTAGCCGTGCAGCTTTTTGCGCTTCAACGCTCTAGTCTAGTTTATACTCCCAGCTCTCAAGCTATTCAGTCCCTGAGTCGTGGCCCGCACAATGTTACGTACCTCTACTCATATATGTATCGTAGTATACCTCTATACATATTACAATCTAAAATTGCTCTCAATTTTTGTCAGACGTGGCGAAAGCGCCTTTTACGAGGCGTTAAATGCTCTGCCTACCCCGTAAGGGATAAAGGCGTGATTTATGTATGTATGTATGTATACCTCTAGCACAGAGTAACTATAATACTTGTAGTAAGTATGTTGGGCGTGAGATGTTTCTAGCACTAGGTACTATAACAGCGACAGTACTGGACGAATTCTTTAGTTTTTTTTGTAATCTGTCAATTGTCAAATCAGTAGTAGCCTACATACATACATACATATAATCACGTCTTTATCCCTAAAATGGTAGGCAGAGCGTAAACGATCTAAACAAAGGTCGTCCCGCCACGTACGTAGTTTTGAGGGTTAATTATGATAGATTTGTAGGTATATTGCTGTAGTGACAGGTTGTCAGCCTATCGCCTAAATTGTATACAGAACCCTCGGATCCCTTAGCTGGTTTTTACAGCATGCCCAGGAGGAAATGCATCTGGCACATTCCATATTTTTCTCTCGCTCCCAGTTCAGCATGTATGCATGCAGCAACATCTATATAGTAGTCTGCTAAATAGATGTTGTTAGAAGTTTAAGCAGCCACATGTCCTCCAAAATTAGCTTTTACAAACGCTATCTTATGGAGACTTAAAATGCTTTCCAAAACACGAAAGAAAGTTTCACGAGTAAAGACGATGTAGAAGTCGAGACAGTTTCCTGACAAAATGCAGAACCCTTATTTCCGTCTGTTGCGCAAAAACATCAGTTTCCGGTCTGCTACGACAGTTTTGAATCATTGGGAAATATTGAGAGAATCTGATGAAATGTCTTTTCATCCGACCGTCTGAGAAGGAGGGTTATTATTGATGACATTTTACGAAGATTTCTTGCATCGTAATGAAGCATTTCATTTCTTAATATTATGTTGATGTTCTTCTTAAATGTCCCGAGTATGTAACACTTTACACATACTTACATAACATAGGCGTGTTGACTGAGTGGCAAAAAAAATATCAAAACATTTATACGTAAAACTCAGGGCTAAAATAATTGTGGATCTCATTCATCATTTAATATAATGTACATTTAGATTTAATAATCTATATATTTTTAATATTAAAGTTATTGATTTGAGTAGTACAATATTTACCAAGGAGTGACGTCATAACTCGCTATTTTCATACAAAAAAGTGTTATTTACATTTCATAAAAAGTTGCTGAACTGACAAGTAGGACATGGACATACATATATATAGACATATAATCACGCCTTTATCCCTAATGGGGTAGGCAGAGCGTAAATGACCTAAACAAAGGTCGTTCCGCCACATCTGACAAAGTTTTGAGGGTTAATTAAGATAGATTTTTAGGTATATTGCTGTAGTGACAGGTTGTCAGCCCATCGCCTATATTGCAATATACAGAAACCCTCGGATCCCTTAGCTGGTTTTTACAGCATGCCCGGGAGGAAATGTTCCTTCCTTTCGTGTCCAGGCCAGCATGGAAGTAATTATTGATTGACTAGTAGGAAACTAGTTTATTTGTCATTTTACTCGAAGGAGGTAGACCGCTAGTTCCTGTAGCTTTGTAAACTTTTCGCTTCAACATTATTCCTAAATCGAATACTATTAACACTTTAAATTGCATTATAAAATCTTAAACCTTAACATTTTTGTTCATTATAAAAAACGTTTATACAACACTTGCAACAAAGTCACATAAAACCACTTAGAACAAAGAACTCTATTTATAACACCTTATTAACTATCATCTATGATCAATCTTGCCTTGTTTATAAAACCTAATCGGACCCCTTTACCTATGTTTTACTAACAGTAAATGCTGTTATTATAAAAGCTAATGGACCCAATAGTTAAAGAAATTTTCATTCAATTCTCCTAAATGATTGATTGAAGACTCCAGCGTGTGAAGACGAAGTTAAAGTTAGAAATTGAAGGCAATTCGGCGTTGAAAATAACACGACTTGTCAAATTTAAGTCCATACCTGTCATTTTCTATCATGATAGAACGGAAAAGGACAACAATCAATTAAGTTTGACATGACTTCTCTAATATAGTTGCCAGTAACAGACAGAGACGGTAATATTTTTTGTAGAGATTTAGTTAAGTCGTGTTCTCGCCGAATTGACTTCAATGTACGATTAATAGTGAATGACTGCTAAATCATGTACTGTATGTAAATAATGGGTTACAAATTGCTATCGTAAAAGTATAGGGCAATTGTGGTTAAAGGTCAGCTTTAGATATTGAATGTAATATAGTCGGGTTATAATAAAGTATCTACTTATAAAAGACGATGTTCAAAAGCCTTTTCGTGTTTGATCTAAGCTTAAATCTTTTGATGTTTAATAAACTTGCACCTATAGAGCTTTCTAATATGAATAGGATTTTTTGAATATAATTAAGTAACAAACAAATATAATATTTATATCTGTGTGTGTGGAAACATGCGTTGTTTACACTCTTTGTTCCCCTAAGCTAATTCAAATTTAGACCTTAATGTTACATTACACAAAAAAACGTGTATTTAGATCATGTTATCTTTAAAGGAAGCAAAAGTATCGTGAAACGAAATACAAAATAATGGCAAATACATACATATAATCAAGCCTTTATCCCTGATGGGGTAGCCAGAGCGTAAACAACCTAAAGAAAGGTCCTTCCGTCACCTCTGACAAAGTTTTGAGGGATATTTAAGATAATTTTGTAAGTATATTACTGTAATGACAGGTTGTCAAGCCATCGCCTAAATTGCAATATACTGAAACCCTCGAATCCCTTAGCTGGTTTTTACAGCATTTCCGGGAGGCTACGAATAAGGATCCTTCTCCGAAATGCAGCTTGCACATTCTATGTTTTTCTCGTTCCCAGTCCAGCATGGAAGAATAAATAATGGCAAAACCAGTGCAATAAAAGAGTTCAGTATATAAAATCGGTTACGTACTCGACAATAGCTTACTATCACAAGTGAAGCATGAAATTACCATACGCGTTCGTTGTATGATGTTGCGAAAAGTGAAATTTGTCCATACAGATAGCGATAGGTCATTGCGTTATAGCTGGTCAGCGGATGGTAAGGTATTCAGATTCGCGTTGTACAATGATCAAAAACAGATTTGTGTTACGGTCATGTTAGTGATTGAATCGTTTTGTGGGACACTGTCCCCTTACATCCCGTATATATAATAAGGGACAGCGTCCTGCAAACTGATAGGGGTTGCTCAGTCAACGAAACTGAACAACTATCAGCAGGATTTTTTTTCTGGAGATTTTTTTTATTATTACTGGTTCTTAACCAATTTTTTTACATCATCACTACAAAGTCGCTTTCTCTGTCCCTATATCCCTATGTATGCATAAATCTTTAAAACTACGCAACAGATTTTGATGCGGTTTCTTTTAATGGATAGAGTGATTCAAGGGGAAGGTTTATATGTATAATATGTGCATAATATAGTAAAGAAACACTGATGATTTCCGTGCGAAGCCGGGGCGGGTCGCTAGTATATATATATTACTTACATTAGTTATTAAATATTATTCTATTGAAAAACATTTCAGTGCCGTTTCTATGAACTTCTCCAAAGAACAATTGAAAAGGTCAATTTCTCTCTCCACCTTATTTAATAATCGCAAACCAGTCCATATTATTCAACGAACAGTCCTTTCATATCGAAGCCCAATCATTAGAGTTATTTTGTTCTGCAGTTGCTAAGGATTACTTATAGAAAATTTCAATGAACTGCAAAAGATATAGTCTTTTGTTTTCACACCTTAAAATTCAATTGTTGTACCTACCGGATTCCTTTGTCTCTAGAATGCAAAGAAATATTGCAAAACCAGTATTAGTTAGCTATCACACGATTTAGGTGTCTTTTCGGTCTCCTCTGTCTGTTCGTGAGTCACATCTCTGAACTAGTTGAATAAAATGACCTACTACGTTGATCCAAGTTTTTTCTGCGTCTGATTGAATGGACCGCTCTCTCCGGTCAGGCCATTGTTATATACATTGGAGGGGATGTAGGTATAGTTATACATTGATTATTCAACTCCTCAATGAAAGGGAATGCGGTGTGTCGCCTCGTCAGCTGGTCGCCTGAGCTGGTTTCTTTTGTCGTTTAATGATGTCTTTTTTTGTCGTGTCTACCGGATGTAATGTTGTGAGAAGCTGCCGTGATTCAGCTTTGGCCAGCTAGCCAAATATTTCGCACTGTAATTATGTTAAAGGGGGCATCTAGCTATAGGTATACTGTTGACTAGTTAGCAAAAGATTTCACATATGTGAAAAGGGTCATGCAGCTAAAGCTTTAGGTACCTATACTACTTAAAAAATGCACTCTATATTCGTCATCATCCCCTAGCTTTATCCCGTATCTCTCAGGGTCGGCTACCTAATCTAGGTGATTGAACGAGGGTACTGGTTTTTACACAGAGCGACTGCCATCTGACCTCCGCAACCCAGAAGGGAAACCAGACCCAATCCTAGATTAGGTAAATGCACTCACCACATTAAAATATTTCGCACTCTATGTTGCTTCCATGCTGGCCTGGGAGCAAGAGAAAAACTTAGAATTTGCCAGCTGCATTTCCTCCCGGGCATGTTGTAAAAGTCAGCTAAGGGATCCGAGGGTTTCAGTATATTGCAATGTAGGCGTTGGGCTGACAACCTGTCACTACAGCAATATACGTACAAATCCATCTTGAATAACCCTCAAACCTTGTCAGACGTGGCGATACGACCTTTGTTTAGGTCGTTTATGCTCTGCCTACCCCATTAGGGATAAAGGCGTGATTATATGTATGTATGTATGTTAAAAGGAACATCTATAGGTATACTTTTTAACAGACTCCAAGATACAAGTCAAATGGTAAAATGTGATAAGAAATATTCACACAGTTACATTGTAAAACATTATATTATGCTGTAATAGTTGTTGTACGTATAATAAATAAAGATTTACTTATTTATTTGATACTTAGATAAGGGAAGGAATGTGGTCGTATAATCTGATAATTTGGCAAAGAAAAGATACCCAAGGAAGGAACAATAATATTTAAAAAACTTTGACCAATATACCGTATAATATGTTATCATACGAATTATCATTATCTTTATCATTATCAGGCGATATAAACATTGCAATGACTATTTATATAAGGAAAGCGAGATATCATCACATTATTTGCAGCCCAATCCAAATAAATATCACTTGTATTTCGTTAAACGCTCTGCTTACCCCGTAAGGGATAAAGGCGTGATTTATGTATGTATGTATGTATGTATTTCCTCACCTCCTACTTCCATGCTGGCCTGGGAGCGAGAGAAAAACATAGAATATAGAATGTGCCAGCTGCATATCCTCCCGGGCATGCTGTAAAAAACAGCTAATGGATCTGAGGGTTTCGGTATATTGTAATTCAGGCGATGGGCTGACAACCTGTCACTACAGCAATATACCAACAAATCTATCTTTAATAACCCTCAAAACTTTGTCGGATGTGGCGGAGCGACCTTTTTTTGGGTCGTTTACGCTCTGCCTGCCCCATTGGGGATGGAGTCGTGGTTGTATGTATGTATGTATTTTCTTTCTGTATGAATTTTAGTGGTCGACGAACGACAGATAAATCTTTGTGACAATATTTTTATCCAAAGTTTGTTGCTTCTCTTTATTTGATGGTGTTTTATTTAAGAAAGGCAATGACTTTCGGAACAACACGCAAGGTCATTGCCAAAAGAGTAAAAGATTGTTTTAGTAGCTCGTATGAAGCTGTTTTTTATTTATTTTTAGTCATAGCGCCAAAAGTATCTAGATGATGCTGCTTGCTTTCCTTTTTCATGTCTCTGATAGTTATAGTAGCTTGTATGAAAATGTTGCATGCTGGGCTGGGAGCGACAGAAAGACATAGAATGTGCCAGCTGCATTTCCTTCCGGGCATGCTGTAAAAACCAGCTAATTGATCCCAGGGTTTCTGTATATTGCAACTTAGGCGATGGGCTGACAACCTGTCACTACAGCAATATACCTACAAGTCTGTCTAAATAACCCTCAAAACATTGTCAGACGTGGTGGAACGACCTCTGTTTAAGTCGTTTACGCTCTGCCTACCCCATTAGGGATAAAGGCGTGATTATATGTATGTTTGTATGTATGTACATAAAATGTCCTAATTGTGTATGAAAAAGTTTTCTTATTCTTTGTTGGTCATACAACCAATCTTATCTAGATGACGCTGCTTTCATTTTCAATGTCTCTTAATAAAATTAGCCTGCCTTCAAATTATCCACGCATTTTGAGTGTCCCGCAGCCGGTCAAATGAAACGGGCTGGCGCTTGTACCGAGAGTCTATTATACTTTTACTTGCAGCATAATGAAATAACTTTCCATATTGCGACTTACTGAGACAATAACAAAACAATAAAGTTGTATTAATAAAACCGACGAACCTCCGTCTATATTTATACCTACTAGTCGAATATTGCTCATGATATGAGTACTCCTGTAGCACACGCTAATTGTTCACCTATTGGATATGGTATGCTCCTATTTACACAGAATACATATAATCACGCCTTTATCCCTAATGGGGTAGGCGGAGCGTAATCGACCTAAACAAAGGTCGTTCCGCCACGTCTGACAAAGTTTTAAGGTTTATTTAAGATAGATTTGTAGGTTGCTGTAGTGACAGGTTGTCAACCCATTGCCTAAATTGCAATGTACAAAACCCTCTGATCCCTTAGCTGGTTTTTACAGCATTCCCGGTAGGAAATTCAGCTGGCACATTCTATGTTTTTTTCTCGCTCCCAGTCCAGCATCGAAGAAATACATAGTCACAGTCTTTCCCAAATAGTTAGCTAGAATCTAGTCACTAGATTCTAGTGGGTCACCAACGGAATTTGCTTTTGTACTGAGACTAATAAATCAACAACAAGTTGCTGTGTATTTAAAAGCTTTGCATAAATTGGTGTTTGAATTTTTCAATGAATTTTCATATATTAGATATAATTATACTCAATTTGCATTACAATATACGAAATAATATGCTCAACTTCAATAAAAACTTTGTCTTTCTGTTGATTTATCTGCCAGTCAGACAATTTATTTACGTACATATTTAGAAGATCAAATCTCTTGAACAACACGATAAGATGCAGTATCTTGTTATGGCGTCTTCAATCTCGAAGTTTGTAGAAAAAAGTTCTGGAAATTCACAAGGTTTATTTTGTGAGTTGAAGAATGTTTACGGATAAAAATAGTCTAGACTTTCTCTTAGCCAAGTAATTTAATTTAAGTGCCTCTGTGAGTTTGTAGCCTGAGTGGTCTGAGCTATGGGCTCTCGGTCCGGATGTTGTGGGTTTGATACCCATGGGAAATGCACAGAGCTGAAGTTAGCACTGTGCTAAATTATTTCTAGATTTGTCAAAGAATAAGGAATCTGAATCCTCTGATATGCATGAAAAATAATATGTATTTATTGTACGTTTTCTTCGAAGCAAGATCATATTTCATAAAAACCTTGACCAACTATACTGCTAGTTATTACAGGTTATTGAAATAAATAATAATCACCTATAACAAGGTGCAAATACGTACTAAAGTACCACTTACCATAACACCATGTAATTTCCACAATGGAACTCACTTACCAGATCTAAGATCTCCAACTGGGTATCATTTTCGCGTAGATTTTCCCACAAACGAACAAAATGCCCATAATTTTACCTCTGAATTCTCACACTTTCAAATAGGGACATGGGAATCGTAAAATTTGTGAAGAGTAGGCCATTCGGAATTTTGTGTACCTACCTAAAAATACTCGGCTAAGGTAAACTATTGATGGTATCTAAAAACAATATGTGATATTTCTTTTCTTAGTTGTCAGATATGTTGAGTTAAATTATCTCTATGAGTTGGAAGATCTGATTGTATAGTATTTCCAACTCAGTTTTAGAATAAAGGTAAACAAAGTTTCATGTCCTTTTATTTAAAAACATATTTTATAAATAAATGATACGTGTGGGAAAATCAGCTAAATTATTAAAACTACTATTTCATTATGTTGTTATATATAATAGCTAAAACTTATTTTAGAAACAAGATCTTCGATTATAAGACATGACACTTTGTTTACCTTTATTCTAAAACTCAGTTGGAAATACTAATAATTTACTAACACACGAGTGAGAGAGAAGAGTCGACTATGGACCAAGCTCACCCAGAAGCCTCAAGGTACTGACATTATTACCACATGCCTACGGTCTTCCATGCTGGACTGAGAGGGAGAGAAAAACATAGAATGTGCCAGTTGCATTTCCTCCCGGGCATGCTGTAAAAACCAGTCAAGGGATCCGAGGGTTTCAGTATATTGCAATTTAGGCGATGGGCTGACAACCTGTCACTAAAGCAATATACAAATCTATCTTAAATAACCCTCAAAACTTTGTCAGACATGGCGGAATGAGCTTCGTTTAGGTCGTTTACGGTCTGCCTACCCCACTAGGCGTGATTATATGTATGTTTGTATGCCTACGGGACTCTGAAAGTTGTTTTGTTTGAGTCGGACGTTCGGGCTCCTGTGGGATGGTAGTCGAAAGTTGCAATCGCAGAACTTAATCAGAGGCAGACCTGTGATACGTCTGCCCTGAGCCTTCTAAGCTATACACCTTATAACATCTCAAGAAACTGATATTAATTCCCATCTAAGATTATTATTAGATTTATGAGATTGTCACGTCAGATTTTTATATCATCAATGCCATCTAATTAATGCAACAGCTGTAAGTCTGATCCCGCGACTAGACGAAGCTCATTTGGCACGTGCGGGGCTCTGTAAGGCCGATCTTAAATTGTAATGGCACTGGCTCCCTTGTCATGCATTTATGCAACGTGCATGGCCTGCGAATTTGTACTTGAGTTTTCTGCTATGGACTGAAGGAAAAACGAAATATCTTTGTAGGTACAATACATATACTATAAAATCAAGCTTATTTGTGGAACTGGATATCTCAATCTATCTCAATATTTATCTACTGCGGGTCATGTAACTCATCATCTCCCATCTCCCTAGCCTTATCCCGTATCTCTCGGGGCGGCTACCTAATTTAGGTAATTGTACGAGGGTAAAGGTTTATACACAGAGCGACTGCCATCTGACCTCCGCAACCCAGAAGGGAAACCAGACCCAATCCTAGATTAGGTCTGACATGGCTTAACATCTAATATCGACGGTATTAAACGATATTAACCGGGACCAACGGCTTAATGTGTCTCGAAGCACGGAAAAAGCGCCGAATAAACGTACATATGAAATTCGAAAACTGTAAAACACATTGGTACGAGGTGGGTTTCGAACCACGACCTCCCCGCTCAGGAGGCAGCAGCCCTATCCACTACACCATCGGGCTCTACACTGCGGCTCATGTAACTGTCCACTGCCAAATGACCTGTCTTAGTTGTTTCATTTGCCTTTTAAACATATTATTTAAATTAAAACGATGAATTATTATGTATTTCCAATGTCATGTTCAGAAACCGGCTCAGCACTTATGCGTTTGTCAGTCTACATATTTATCTTCGCATTATCATTCCACACCACATGCAATACTTTAGCGAGTATTATGAAAACACGGTAATTGGGAAATAAATAAAATAAATCAGCTTTCCTCCCGTTGCGCCGGTCGATCTTACTAATATTTTCTTCCAGTTTTCTTTCGGGCCAGCATCTTGAAATTTTACTTTTAACAGAAAACCGCTCATTCTTTAGCTTATTTTTTCTGAAAATTAAAAACATACGTCTTTAAAATCAGTCGCAGAACCGTAAAAATACTTGCTACAACAGCAGTATTTTATACCTCTTAAAAGTTTTATCTCTTCCGTCCCCGCAAAATGCATTAAGATCTAACTTCCTAAGAAAGTGGACGTGCTCGAAGCGAGCGACATTCTTGCGTCATTCCACCGCAGATTCCGTGCAGAAAACTGCCATACTACCAGCTCGTGGGAACTTCCAAGACCTGAATGAATACAGACTTAGGGCACGGTACGTTACGTGATTAAAAAGTAAGGTATTGTCGTTGATTATGTATTGTACTTACTTAAGACACAGAATATTAAGATAGGTAGGATAGATTACTTCCATGCTGGGCTGGGAGCGAGGGAAAAACATAGAATGCGCCAGCTGCATTTCCTCCCGGATATGCTGTAAAGACCAGCTTAGGGATCCGAGGTTTCAGTATATTGTAATTTAGGTGATGGTCTGACAACCTGTTACTACAGCAATATACCTACAAATCTATATTAAATAACCCTCAACATTTTGATGGACGTAGCGGAACGCCCTTTGTTTAGGTCGTTTACGCTCTGCCTACCCCATTAGAGATAAAGGCGTGATTATATGTATGTACATTAAGATAGGTGTCCGCCGCCTTATAAGCAATATGCGCTTTGGAATACTTGGTAGGTATATCCCCGTACAAAGCAAAGAAGAAGCGTCAAGCTTTTGAGACAATAACTGTTTCGTTTCTGTCACCTTTCTGGCCCACTTCCAGTTCATTCAATATGAATGAGAGACGCATTTGGTACAAAGATCTTTATACGTTGTACATTCATTCGTGATTTGTGCAATCACATTGTTGAGTCGTGATGGTAAATAATGAGAAAAGTATGGTGTTCGTCTTCTTTTCATTATGTTGACGATTTAAGTAGGTACACACAAGTAAGGGTCTATAGAAGACAGAAATGGTGTTATGTTTTACCTATATATTCAAAGCAGCACACCAGACTATTCCTCACACAGCAAGTACCTACCTAAATAAATCTTCTAAATCCGATTTGAACTAAGCTTTTGTCTTTCATTTTTTTCTGAATTTATGCTGAGACTAAATAAGAAAATATAGGTACGGCGTGGTACCGCGAGCACAGAATACATAATACATAGTTCGCTAGTTTCTATTCTACCTACCCCACCCTCCTTTTCTCAGTACTACGACCGCCCAGTGTTATTCAGTAGTTGCCAAGACTCTATCTACCCTATGAGTCATTGATCACAGTCAGTATCTTCTTGTTTCCAACAGAGCATAGGTGGTGTCCTCAATTGTAACAAATTATTTGGGGCCAAAATACAAACATTTTCATAAATGTTTTACGTTAAGCGGATATGGAAAGTTATTCTCTATTTTATAACACATAATATCAAAGGCGTCATTATACTATGTATGTATATTAAATTAAAAACTAAGCATGTAAACTTTGTGTTACAAAAGTGCAAAAAGTTGCCATTTCTAACACATTTGTATTACAAAGCTTAGATACTAATTATGAATTATAATATTGTGTGTTATAAAATTAAGAATTACTTACGAAATTTTTTTGTATTTTGGACACAAATAATTTAAAATGGATGTCGCCACAGTCGCGCCACAGTTCCCCCCTTAATATAGAAGCTCGACTGTGTGCACTGTGTACTAAACAAACTGTGACCTAAATGATGCAATGACCATAAACTCATGCTTACCAAGGACAGTCAGATATGGTCATATAATCGCCTCCTATAAAATGACTTCTAATTTACTTCAATTTATTTAATTATATAAAATTACTTTAATTACTTCCATGCTGGCCTGGGAGCGAGAGAAAAACATGGAATGTGCCAGGTGCATTTCCTCCCGGGCATGCTGTAAAAACCAGCTAAGGTAACCGAGGGTTTCAGTATATTGTAATTTAGGCCGATTGTAAAAGCTGACAACCTGTCACTACAGCAATATACCTACAAATCTGTCTCAAATGATCCTTAAAACTTTGTCAGACGTTGCGAACGACCTTTAATTAGGTCGTTTACGCTCTGCCTACCCCATTAGGGATAAAGACGTGATTATATGTATGTATATAAAATGTCCTAATCGCTTTACAGTTATTGATTTGAATATAAAAGCAGACTGTACGACCTTGGTAGTTTCGAAGGCTGTTTGTTGACATTTCTTCATGAACCCCAATTGTAATATTTGCTTATTTTGTATTAACTGTGAGTTTACTTCATTGGAATTTGGAATGTGTTTATTATGTAAGCTAAGGCATAGTACTTACTATACTGTACTCTTTGCTTTTATGCTCATACGGTACCGTACCTACTTTAACTCACTCGGGGCGATAAAATAATTTATCACTTCTTCTTTACACTTCTGTACAGTTTCATGTAAAGGAACCCTATGATTAGTGTTTGTGATAGACTGAGAGTTCATCTCTACAACAATATTTGGGTGCATTTCTAAGTTGTCTCATTTACATTTAACATAACATAAAAATACTTTATTGCACGTAAGAATACAAATCATACAACACAACACATAACTACAAAAAACAAGTACAACATAGGCGGCCTTATTGCTAAGGTAACAAAATGTACCGAAAACTTTTGTAACATTTAATAGGTCATTAACGCCCGGTCTGTTCCGTAAGGAATAAGTATGTCAGCTTATGTATGTCAACATTTTGTAGGCACGCACCTAGCTGCAAGCTGCAGGAAATAGCGTATTACCGATTCTCGTTTGCCGACATCGAAATTCCATGTCAAATACATTCGCGAATGCATGAGAAAATGTTGATCCTCTCGTGTCTACCTCGATCGAGTTTTCTATTCGTAGCCGCAGCTCTTCGCATTTCCATTGATGGCTTTTTGATTCCTTCTCTACATTTACTCTCAAGCTTTACGTCGTTCAAAACAATAATATTAGTTGTTTTATCTCACGACTCATTCCATGCTGGACTGGGAGCGAAAGAAAAACATAGAATGTGCCAGCTGCATTGCCTCCCGAGCATGCTGTAAACACCAGCTAAGGGATCCGTGGGTTTCAGTATATTGAAATTTAGGTGTTGGGCTGACAACCTGTCACTACAGCAATATACCTACAAATGTATCTTAAATAACCCTCGACACTTTGTCAGACGTGGCGGAACGACCTTTGTTTTGGGTCGTTTACGCTCTGCCTACCTCATTAGGGATAAAGGCGTGAATAAGTATGTATGTTTATCTCACGACTACCGCTCACCATACTTGTGGTTATGCATACGGACACGCGCCTTTGCGCCTTTGTGAGCGTTAACTACAATTTCACCATGGCGACCTCACGCACTCTAAGGCAATGTGCATATAAGCACACTTACATACACAAGTATGGCTAAACTGCAGTCGATAGATAAAACATTATAGGTCTAATGATATTAAAATTTAGTTTATGTATTTTTATAAAATATTGTATTTAACTACAGCACTACAGCAGTATACCTACAACTTTATCTTAAATAACCCTTAAAACTTTGTCAGACGTGGCGAAACGAGCTTTGTGTAGATCGTTTACGCTCTGCCTACCCCATTAGGCATAAAGGCGTAATTATATGTATGTATGTTGCATCTTACCTAACTTTCCCAACTTACCTTTATTTTTCCTTTCCTTTCCGCGTTCAGTTTCCCTACCACTAGTATACTCGACACTAGCACAAAGTTCTACTAGAGCCAAAACAAAAAAAATACATTTTAGGTCAAACACTTCCTAGTGGTCCACCCCGGGCAACGGCAACACAGGCTTGCCTGTGAATAAGTTCGGCTGAACGATCCCTACAAAGCGGTGGTAGGCTCCGCAAGGGGCCGCCTAGCTCGCAACCACTCTCTCACCGGAGTCCGGCGCCAAACAGCTTGCTGTGTTTAGTCTGTGCGTAAGATTGTCAGTGCTATAACAGGCATCTTCTGGGTGAGCTTGCTCCATCGTCGACTCACGTTCATCCCTGATCTAGTGTCTAGAGTCAAGAGCAAATCCATTTCTAATAAAAAAAATAAAACATCTGTACCAAGTTTTACACCTTCATTCAAAACAATAACAATACTTGATTCATAAATTTGGGTATTCGTTCTTTCCATGCTGGACTGGGAGAGATAGAAAAACATAGCATGTTCCAGCTGCCCTTCCTCCCGGGCATGCTGTAGAAGTCAGCAAAAGGGACTCGAGGGTTACAGTGTATTGTAATTTAGGCGATGGGCTGACAACCTGTCACTATAGCAATACACTTTTCAATCTAAAATTGCCCTCAATTTTTGTCAGACGTGGCGAAAGCGCCTTTTTCAAGGCGTTTATCGCTCTGCCTACCCCGTAAGGGATAAAGGCGTGATTTTATGTATGTATGTATTCGTTGCGTTTACATTTTCAACCAATAGCGGCCCTTCGTGACATTGGCTTGTCATCATTAACGCTTCTGATTGGTTGAATGAAGGATGTTATCGGATTCATGCTAATTTTCTTGTGTTGTTCTTAAATGGTAATGTTGTTTTAGGTACATCTATAGTAAATAATGCATAATAGACTGTAACAAATGTTCAATGCGATAAAGGCCTTTACGGTAAACTGGTTAGGAATCAACATTGATTGATAAAATTTGGTCATGGAGCCTTGAACGGTTTGTGAATTTGTATGTGTAAACAATGTTGTTACGCCTACTTAACTAAACAAACTCATTCATGGTTTAGCATTAACCTTGCAAATACCTTATTAAAATTCACAAAACTGTTTTAAGATTAGTTAAGATATGTTTTTGAAAGAGATAACGCCTTTGCCCTGCATGTAGGACACATTGCAGTATGTACAGGATACATAGAAAATGTTTAGCCATATCGACGCCATTGTTATCGACTTTAGTCAAGAAAACCAACGAATCATCTTCTAACTTCTATCATAGGCTGTCATTTTGTAATATTACCGTTAGGTACTATTTATTATTCTGTATATTTCTGATATTTTTGTCAATCCAGTTACGTCCAAGCGCGCATATCTTTATTGGCCATTACGGTATTCAATAACCCATTTCTGTCTGGGTTACATATTTCACCGGCGGCGTGTGGGCCTAATAAGTTACAGCTTTTTGGACAGATGTGGGTTGAACTAGAAGCGCCTACGTAGGGTCTTGTTAGTTCTTGTGTGTGTTTTATTAGACATTCTTTGCTTTACCCGTGTTACTTTGAAGAAACCTTTCTTTATTATGCTTTATTTTATTCGTACTTATCTATTGTGTTCAATGTACTTAAATTATTTCTTTTCCTTTACAGGTAAGTTTTTACAACGTGTTTTAACGTCGAAGAGTTTCTACGTCGTAAGTAGGTCACAAAATAAAAATATAGGGAACGATAATATTACGTCATCTACATAAAATGCATCTCATTTGCAAAGGCAAAGTACCTTTCCCACCATTTGATTATTTGATGTCAGTCTTGCATATTATTCCATTATAACTGGCACTGGCATATAATCACGCCTTTATCCCTAATGGGGTAGGCAGAGCGTAAACGACCTAAATCAAGGTCGTTCCGCCACGTCTGACAAGGTTTTAAGGGTAATTTAGGATAGATTTGTTGGTAGATTGCTGTAATGACAGGTTGTCGGCCTATCGCCTAAATTGCAATATACTAAAAACCTCGGAGTCCTTAGCTGGTTTTTACAGCATGCTCGGGAAGAAATTCAGCTGGCACATTCTATGTTTTTCTCTCGCTCCAAGTACAGCATGGAAGAGAAAAAAAAGTCCATTATAACTATATTCAAATATGTAAGAAAAAGTATGTTTGTAATTGTATATCCGGTCACAGACAACTTTCATTACAAGCAATTCACGCCTGCAATTACGTTATGATCGTATCAATATTTTCGGTCAAACTATGACGCAATCGTCTATGTAAGTAATGTTGAGCCCAAATTATCCAATGAGCCTTCGTCTGGCTGCCGTCGTTTGTATCGATCTGATCTTTTGTTGTTGCTATAAATAAATTTAGTTCCATAAGTTTTCCAGAGCTCAGGTAGTTCGAAATTTTGTCATCTACTGGAAATATGTTGTTTTATTTTCCGGATCGGCTAGACTGACATACTGACCAATATTGCAACTGAACCTACTCGATTTTATTGACGTAATGTTGTAAATCTTTTTGACCTCGCTAGAATGTGATTTATTATACAAAATAATAGCCTAAAATGACCCGCAAGCTATTTCAGGCCTCATTTCTATTTGATTAGGATTGATTATGCATATTTGGTTGACATCATCCACGTTCTGAGTGGTTATGAGGTCATGCTTGACAACATTATCTAGCCAACAACGTAGAGTAAAAAAAAATACTTGTTTAGTTCTTGTTTTTAGGACTATCTATTTATTTTATTAATCACGTGTAGGTAGTCTCGACAGAGTTCGTCCTGTCCAAATTGACGATCCAAACTTTTATTTTAATCCAAGCAGCTTGAATCCCCGCCCCTTCGACGAATCCAACCATAAGTATCTACTTGAACCTCCGATAGTACATATAAAATACACAAGACTCCATTTAAGAACGGTAACTATTGAATATATCCCAACAAACTGAATTTTATCAAACTATTCTGAACTTGATGTCAAAACATGTTGTATAAGTTATACGACTTTATAGCCAACTAGTTCCGCACCCAAAAACTCGTCGCACAAACTGCATACGCCCGGAAGTCTCTATACAACTTCTCCGTCCCTGGTATTACGAAATGTTTATACTGGCATATTAGCGGTCGGTTCCCTTAGCAAATAGCATCTCTCACTTTCTCCTCAACGGGGCTAGTCGATGAGAGATAATCCGAGATACGGAGAGTTTCATTCTGTTTCTTCGCGCTTTTTTATTTTTTCCGTATGTCAATTTGTGTGATTATTCCTGGTATTACGGTATGTTTATACTGACGTATTAGCGGCGGCTGGTTCCCAAAACACTTCGCATCTCTCACTTTCTCCTCAACGGGGCCAGTCGATGCGAGATAATCTGAGTTTGAGAGTTCATGCTCTCATTTGATTTTTCTGTATGCAAAGCCTGACCCTTTGATGCTATTGATTTCCTTTAAGTATTTGTATTCTCTCTTCTAGCGTTCAGCTTTCTAATTCTGCATGAGCATTCAAAAGCAAAATATTCCAAATTCCAAACATAAACCAGCTGTAAAAAAAATAGGTACTTGATAGTTCATTATAAATGTACGATGTATTTTGGAAATATATTTTTTCCTTACTTTCCTAATATGTCAATTTTCATGTTTCAAATTGAATGATGATTTATAGAAATAACTTATATGTTACTCCATTTTGACGCAGAAGAAAGAACAAAACGATGCAGCATGGCGTCTTGTCTGCCTATTACCTATTTAACTACAGAGTAAGAAACTTTCTTCCATGCTGGCCTGGGAGCGAGAGAAAAACATAGAATGTGCCAGCTGTATTTCCTCCCGGGCATGCTGTAAGATCCAGCTAAGGGATCCGAGGGTTTCAGTATATTGTAATTTAGGCGATGGGCTGACAACCTGTCACTACAGCAATATACCTAGAATTCTATCTTAAATAACCCTCAAAACTATGTCAGACGTGGCGGAACGACCTTTGTTTAGGTCGTTTACGCTCTGCCTACCCCATTAGGGATAAAGGCGTGATTATATGTATGTATGTATGTATGTATGTAAGAAACTCCCGCAATTCTCATTCAAAGTTTAATCAAACGCCATTGATTTAATTTCCCGTCAGACTGCTGAGTGAAAGTTTCTAGAATTAACTGTGAGGCAGCGATAGCTTATCGGACATGACTTCATTCTTTATCGCGATAATACAGATAGCTAAATTTGATGTATTGTGTTTGCAAGGTTTTGTTATTTATATCTAAGATGGTATTTACGAAGAATAAATTCTCTTGTGGTCTAAAGTTTTTGCATTTCTTTTTCATACATAGCTATGTATTCATACAATATGAATAGAATAGAATCATTTATTTACTATAAACAGGGTAAAATCAAGGTGTTACAAATATGCATTAAATCATGTCGCCTAGCTAATATTAATAGCATGCAAAAATTACAAAATGTCAACAAAAACTAAAAATAAATATACAATTGCATTTAAAATAAAACGATAATTCTAAGTAACAATAAATCAATAAATAAAATAAACTTCCATACTGGACTGGGAGAGAAAGAAAAACATAGAATGTTCCAGTTGCCCTTCCTCCCGGGCATGCTGTATAAGTCAGCAAAAGGGATTCGAGGGTTACAGTGTATTGTAATTTAGGCGATAGGCTGACAACCTGTCACTACAGCAATACACACTACAATCTAAAATTGCCCCCAATTTATGTCAGACGTGGCGAAAGCGCCTTTTAGGAGGCGTTTTACGCTCTGCCTACCCCGTAAGGGATAAAGGCGTGATTTTATGTATGTATGCAATAAATCAAAATGTCAGTCTTTTAAAAATATATGTCGTACTCGTATATACATTGTGTATGTAACCTATGAGTTTAACGTGGATATCCTTCTGATCTTCTGTTTCTTCCATTCTGGACTGGGAGCGAAATATAAACATAGAATGTGCCAGCTGCATTTCCTCCCGGGCATGCTGTAAAAACCAGCTAAGGGATCTGAGGGTTTCAGTATATTGCAATTTAGGCGATGGGCTGACAACCTGTCACTACAGCAATATACGTACAAATCCATTTTGAATAACCCTCAAAACTTTGTCAGACGTGGCGGAACGGCCTTTGTTTAGGTCGTTTACGCTCTGCCTACGCCATTAGGGATAAAGGCGTGATTATATGTATGTATGTATCCTTCTGATATTGGATAAGTACCTATAATGATATACAAAAGACGATTATTCGTCTCTGTCGATCTTCTTCTGTCGAGTGGGTATCGAGTCTATCGACCCGATGAACCCTGGTGTCAGAGTTTTTAAACCGCCTAGTAGCACATATCAGGCCTCTGACATGGTTTTGAGTAACGACCTCTATCAAAGACACCGACCAGGACCGACGGCTTAACGTGCCCTCCGAAGCACGAAATCGTTTTCTTTTTCGGACAATCAGGTGATTCAGCCTGCAATGTCCTAACCAAACTGGGGAAGAATTCACAAAGTGATAAATTCTCAAATATCAACTTTGTGTTTCCCTCCTGGGAATCGAACCCAAGACCTCCGTATCGGAAGTCCATGGCACTAGCCACTAGACCACGGAGGCAGTTAAGCACTGTACCTTTAGCTTCAAATATTATGTAGGAAATCATACTAAGCGCATGTTTCCAGCAAAATGTTTATAATGAGCCTTGACAGTGCTCCGGTAAGCGTAGGCACTGCGTTATGTTCAGTTCAATGCCAACTTGCTTGCGTGATCGCAGTCATCTGCAGCCATCAGAATATCATCCAAATATACGTCATGAAATACATAATACGTAAATAATTATTGCTGTTTGGGACTAATTACATTTTTTGTACAGCCTTCATGACATATTCTTAGTGACGTAAATTATTGCTAGCATAAAATATCATAATTATGGAATGAAGCCTTAAACTTAAATACTTAACGCTAAACACATTAACGTGGTCACTGTGTAGATAATTATAAAATATAATGCCCTTATAGTTCAAATAAAGTTTAATTTCGTAATTGGCATCGCCATGACATTAATTGTAGTTTGTATTTAATTACATTTCTTTAACACTATGTAATTTTGCCGTCCCGAATATTTGATGGATGTTTGAGTCGCGCGATCGTTGGTTGTCTGCGACTTAGCAGGGCTCCATCAAGTTGATTTGTCGCCGAGGCTGCGTGGGCTTCATATTTATAGTTGTCATTAGTTATGACTTCATCGGCCACCGGTCTCCGCTGTTGTTCAGGTTTTGCATTGAACCTTGTCAGTATACTTGTACGTACATTCCTTAGTTCTGTCTATCAAGGCTATTTAAATTCCATCTTTTTTTGAAAACCTATTTCTATCAAGATGACTAATCCGTCACCGTGTTCCGAATATCACTCGCTGTGAGTCAGTTTCAATCATTTCTCACTTCCTGCCGCAAAGCTAATTGTCTATCCCATTAGTTCCACTAGCGTCGAAAGCTACAATAATGTTACGCTTCGCTATAAGCTTGCAATTCTCTGGAACTGTCCTTGACTTTGACCTGTGGTTTTACTCCGAACATGATATATTCCATTTCCGATTCTGACATATTTGGCTGCATATTTCCTGCTTCCTTTGCTTCGAGGCGCCGTGAATTGTCAATAACTCCCTTTCTTACCATATATGCTGATCACGTTTCTATTGTATACGCTTGTTATAAGTTCTAGTCTAAGTAAAGTTGTTATTTCCTACATGCCAATAAAGGAGATCGTTTGTGCAGTTGCCTTGCAGGATTCTTTGTGAAGCTTAGTATTAGCCCGTATGACCATAATTAATCCTTCCGATGAATATGTATCGTGTATGCGCTAAAGATCTTGTAGAATTCTTTTGCTCCACCGCCGTCCTGTCTTCCGTATTTGGTTCGGTGATTCATGTCTTGTTTCGTCCTCGTCGAGTTTGATGTAGGTTCTTTTATTTCGGGCTTTGATTTGTGAGGAAGTTTTCAAGATTGTTCCTGGTTTACTTTTATATTTACTTATGGATTGGTTTGTTACTTTGTCTTCTTCATTTAATAAAATATTCTTTGTGTAAATGCTGCACAATGTCATCCCGTTATTTATTTCATTTTTGTTGTTTCTTTGTTTAATTCATTCAACTTGTCTTTGTCACCTGTTATGCCATCTGTTGAGCAGATGATACACAGAACTGGTTGCTCCTTACCCTACTGCAATCGCCATTAAAATACCGGTTTAGTGCAACCGAGCATGTATGCAATGAGGCTAATTAAATAAATTTGTCGACACGCGACGGTAGCTCCTCTCTATTATAGTACTAAACTTCTAATCATATGTGAAAGCACCATGTCTCGAGTACCGCTAGACGAGAGATATTGGATAAAATAAAAATGAATAATGGTCTAGCTAATTTTGTAGCAAACGATATAATCTCGGCATAGTTAGCGTCCATCAAAAAGTGCTCGACCATATCCGAAGCGTGCCAATCCTCTATCTCCTTTGTTTTACACTAGAATGAGCAGGAGGTTGTGTTTTATGTTTTCAAGTATTGTAAAGGTTTATTTTGCGGAGGCGGCGGCGTGTAGGCGATCACTCGACCTCTCCGGCTGGCGTGGGCTGCAGGTGCCAACGCACCTTTCCAGTCTGCACGCTTGGCCAGCTCACAGCGACTCGGTAACCACCTGGCAGCCATCTTTTGCAACCACCCTTGACCCTTGCCCATTCATGGCGTTTAGTCCTTAGCCGTTTGATCCTGTTCTTTCTCATTTCGATTTTGAATCACGAATTGAGGATTCACGTGGCGATTTCAATCTTATTATACATGCGAACGGTTCACGTCTTTATGGAAATTCTCGAAACCTTTTACGCATTGAATGATAAGTATCGCGATCTTGGGGTTCGCTCTGAATAAGACGTCCTTTATGACAAAGATTTATTTCCATTCCATCTTTATAACTTTGCGATTCTTTCTTGGCTGTTCGGTTACGGCAATATGGCTTCGTTTATGGTATTTGCACGGTGTTCTATGGATTGAATTATGCGGCCGGGATATCAGATATCATTGAGGCGGGTTGCATTGCTCTTTGTTCGAGTCAGTAATGCGGTGTGCGCCTTTTGTTCTGCACAGAGACGCAACAATGCCTCTTAGTTACAACTATCATTGTGATAGTATTTACTTTGTTACAAAGAAAGCTATCTGATACGCACGCTTGTTAGGCTTCTTAAATGTTTTATATGATTGAATTTTTGAAAAGTAATCGATTGCTCTATGGTTTCTTAATGTCTTATAGAATCTTTGGAAGCCAACGAAGTGTGTATGACTTGCATCTATCTGTGTGTGTAGAATTTATTTATAAAGCATTTTGAGCAGATGTATCTTCAAAATCGTATTCTGAAATATTTACAGGCGATTTTAACTTGCTATATTATAGCTTATTTGCTTACATAAACAACACATCTTGTGGCGAGTATAACAGCTGTGATTGATTCTCACCGTACACAAACAGGTAACTCGGAGAGAGTGAAAATTATGCTAACTAGTTTTACTCTTGCTTCTTAGCACCCGCATAAATCATTTGCGAATTTGCAAATGAGCACAAAACCAGTCGAACCTGCGTAACAACTATTGTACAGCTGTTAGTGGACGGAAATGATACAATGGGTTTCCTGTGGCAAGTAAAAATGCTGAAATTGTGCTTTCTTTTCGTGTATAATTGGAAACATCGTGACCAGATGTTTCTCAAGTTTATTTTTTCCTAGGACTGAGTAACTTCAGTGACCTCCTAATAATTTATCTTAGTATCCACTATCTATGAATTGAGCTAAGGAAATTAAAGTGTAACATTAAGACTGAAGTGACAATTAGACTTAATAAATCGCTAGGAAATCTACGCAACAGGACGGCATTGCATTTCTCAGCCGTAGGTCTTCCGCTGCTTAATGAAGAGGTATCCAATTCAAGAGAGAGATATCGGTGACATAAAAATAATTACTAGCCTTTTCCTTACGACATATCTGAAATTGCTCGTTTATTTTTTTAAGATTATTGATTTAGCGAGCGATGAAAATAGCAAAGGCCAGAATAGAACTGAAGCGGTATGTACCATTGATCCCTACGACATGAATGAAATATTTCGAGTTATTTAATGTTTGTAATCGAAAATACTACAAGCAAGCGTTGAAGGCTATTACAGGACGGACGTGATACCACTGGACTTCTATTCCTAATGAGGAAGTCTCCAAGAGAGAGTGAAAAGCCGGTGACTTACTGTAATGACTGGGCAAGCGGCTAGAATTCAGCAAGTGATAGAGAGTGGCCTGTCTGCTCCACTTGCTATATGTTATAGCGTGGTACATACATACATACATATAATAACGCCTTTATAGCGTGGTGCATGAAAGTATTTAATAGACGGTGCTTGTTGCTGGGGTTAGACGCTGGTTTATTATTAAAAAGTTTTGAATAATACGCGTAGTCTTCCAATTTAATTGACATGTGAAATTCGAACACAATATTTTGTTGTATATGAATAAATCAGAATTCCAAACCACTAGCAACAAGCTTTTTAGTTTGATACTTATTGGTTTCTAAAAGGTTTTAAGCAGGCAAAGTTCAGTTTCAAGTTTTTGAGGCTTTTAGAGTCCTTATTTGCCTCAACAGTCGGTATGGACAGACTAATCGTTTTGGGATCCATTTTGACTGAAAACGATTCCCTAATTTAGGATTGGGTCTGCTGTCGGTTCGGGGTTGCGGAGTTCTGTATAAAAACCAGTATCCTCGTTCAATCCCCTAGATTAGGTCGCTGACCGCGTGAATTACGGGAATAGGCTAGAAAGACGACGATTTCAAAGTCACATCAAACGGTCAACAAATAGGTTGTTTGTTAATAGAATTGTACCAGCAATCAGTATAATTGGTTATTTGTATCGATAAGGTGTAAAGCGTAGTCGTGAAGGCGGTTAATTGAGAGCTGTCGGCGAGCGTGATATGTTGACGACGTTATCTCGTGGGAAGATCGCTTGGATGATCGTTACAGAGCTTTCCGCATCATAAGCTTGCACAGCTTTCTGTCGATATTTATGTAATAGATCAACGATCATAAATTAATTACAATGTTATCGGAATAAATAACTTTACATTTGTTCCTAGTTAGTTTATCTTATGATACTGGGTGTAAGGGACAGCGTCCCGCAAACTGATAGGGGTTCTTCCACTTCCAGTTCCTAAATTAATTTCTTATTCATTTAGGAAGTGAAAAAATAAACTTACGGGGTAGGCAGAGCGTAGAACGCCTCGTAAAAGGTGCTTTCGCCACGTCTGACAAATGTTGATTGCAATTTTAGATTGTAATGTGTATTGCTGTAGTGACAGGTTGTCTGCCCATCGCCTAAATATACACTATAACCCCCGAATCCCTTTCGCTGACTTCTACAACATGCCCGGGAGGAAGGGCAGCTGGAACATTCTATGCTTTCTATCTTTCCCAGTCCAGCATGGAAGCACAAAGCTTGAGTGTGCATAAGTTCGATATAGTAATCCTGTAGTTACGCGCACAAGGTCGCGTAAATGATCGCACAACTACAGGTATTCAAATATTACAAACTGAACCTAAGTTAAGTAGAATAGGGGTATTAAAATCAAAATTAAGGGACTCACTTCTACATGAAAGTCATTGAGCAATGTTATCTTTTTATTTATTTCTCTATTTTATTTTTTATTAGATTATCATATTTTATTTTTTATAAGCATGCTTTTAATTTAAGGCAGGTCTAAGAAAATACATTCTCAAGTTTGGCAAATAGATATCAGTTATAAAATTGTACTTACCTTTAGTTTAATAAAAAAAAAGAAAAAAAAAGGTATGGTCGAGCGGAAGTAGTGAGATAAAACATCAATACTACTTTTCAAACTATTTGTGAAGATCACCAAAATATTTGTTTAGAAAGCAATGGTCCGAAGAAAGCTGAAACTTAATCCTCTCCTGACATTCAGACATATTGCCCCAGTTCGGCCCAGTCTACAATCCAATAGCTTTTCCGTGTTCCTCTGTTTGATTGAACTAAAACGTATTGCTCTTTTCATGGCTATTCTTTACTTCTAAATCTATCAATTTCACGTAAGAGATTTTTGTGATGGGCAGAGTTATAAACAAAGAATCATTGATAGAAAAATATGCCAATTATACCAGAGACTATACACATTTTAGGGTGTGAAACTGAACAACTTTCCCCAAGGATCATAGGTCGAAATAAAAAAAATACAAAGGATGCAAGCGGCTCGATTTGTATGGGAGGACCATTTCTTTAATTTTTTCATTTTTCGACATGTCCTCGGGGAAAGTTGTTCAGTTTTGGTTGAATCACACCCTAAAATATGATCAGCAAATATTTACACATTATCGATACAATATCATACGCAGGTACCTGCATAATATCAATCTATTTTAATACAGTTATGAAACAAAACTCAACTCATAACACATTTACATAAACGATTGGAACCTTGATTAGTAGTTAGCAGTTATTAATTAGTTGAGAGCCACTGAATACATTTACATAAGCAATGTTTATGGCCGGTGGCTTCCAATGGACTTGAAAATTGTTTACACCTCACCCATATAATCTTCATAAGTGGATTTACGAGTACTACCAAAAATGTATTATGTAGAACGTGGATTTTCTTGTTTTAGTTTAGTTGGATAAATTATGATCTTCATATGGCTGTAGGGCTTTAGACTTAGTTTTGAATTCAATTTGATTGACCCACATTTAATGTCTAATTTTTTTTGTTCTACAAATTTTTAGAAATATAATATAAACATGTCAATGACAAAATGTCGCAATAAATTAAAATCACAATGTTAACTTACAAAATAAAACCTTCATAGTCAAAAAGACCGCCCCGAATCGTACCTGGTGGGAAGGTAGGTGGGAAGGTACCCATCACACTGGTTAACCTTCTCAGTCAAAAAGACCGCCCCGAATCGTACCTGGTGGGAAGGTACCCATCACACTGGCAAACCTTCTTAGTCAAAAGACCGCCCCGAATCGTACCTGGGGGGAAGGTACCCATCACACTGGCAAACCTTCTCAGTCAAAAGACCGCCCCGAATCGTACCTGGGGGGAAGGTACCCATCACACTGGCAAACCTTCTCAGTCAAAAGACCGCCTCGAATCGTACCTGGGGGGAAGGTACCCATCACACTGGCAAACCTTCTCAGTCAAAAGACCGCCCCGAATCGTACCTGGTGGGAAGGTACCCATCACACTGGCAAACCTTCTCAGTCAAAAGACCGCCCCGAATCGTACCTGGGGGGAAGGTACCCATCACACTGGCAAACCTTCTCAGTCAAAAGACCGCCCCGAATCGTACCTGGTGGGAAGGTACCCATCACACTGGCAGCGTTCCCTCGTTGGATAGCCAACGAGATGTGCTGTACCAGATACGACTCGGCGCGGGGGTCAGAACCGTTTTAGCTTTATCAGGATTTCTAATTTTAAATTAAATGGGGGAATAGTTTCAAAGTGGTAACTGTTGTGTCAGAACCAGTCAAATATTTCAGGATTCATCTCATATCCACATGATTGTTCTGGTACCAATCTGGTACTTAAGGCGATTACTATCATAATAACATACATACATATAATCACGCCTTTATCCCTAATGGGGTAGGCAGAGCGTAAACAACCTCAACAAAGGTCGTTCCGCAACGTCTGACAAAGTTTTTGAGGGTTATTTAAGAAAGATTTGTAGGTATATTGCTGTAGTGATAGGTTGTCAGCCCATCGCCTAAATTGCAATATACTGGCACTTTCTATGTTTTTCTTTCGCTCCCAGTCCAGCATGGAAAATACTGCCCAATGCAGTGCATATTTACCTACTGTTTTATCAAAATAAACGTGTTATAAATTTCTTCGGAGAGAGGCCTTTGCCCAGCAGTGGGACATTAACGGCTAGACAAGACAAGACAAGACAAGTGTATTGCAATTTTAGGCGATGGTCTGACAACCTGTCGCTATACCAATATACATCATAATCATCTATAATAACTCTCAAAACTTAGATGTGGCGGAACGACCTTTGTTTATTTCGTTTTCGCTCTGACTACCCCATTAGGGATAAAGGCATGATTTTATGTATATATAAATTCTCAGTCTGCCAGCACTTGTCTGTGCAACAATCGCCATTCATAACTACACCAGAAACTGAGCTAAACTGTAGTTACAACCGATGAAATAACAGGTAACGGTACGCCTGCGCGTGCGCAAGCTTGCACCTTGCAACTTCTAGCCGCGATTATCACAGGAATCTGCGCTGAGATGTGATTTGTAGCTAAGTATAGGTACAGGGTGCTTGTCTGTGCAAATAAGCTGTTAGTTAAATGTAGAGAACTGTCTGAAACTAAGTATAGCGTGCATGATTGCTCTACGCATAGAATAGACAAACGATGGACACACAGATTACGATTACTAAGGTTTTTGGATTATTATTATATTCAGCTTGTATTATATTGCGGAGGTCAGATGGCAGTCGCTTTATGTAAAAACCAGTACCCGCGTTCAATCACCTAGATTAGGTAGCCGACCCCGTGAGATACGGGATAAGGCTAGGGAGATGATTATTATATTAAGCTTGTAGCTTAAATAAATGAATTAATAAAAGATTTAATGTTGCCTATTACAAGTCCAGAAGTAGTCAAAATATTTTTATCTTTTAAATAGTTGCGTTTTAATATGTGCGAATAGTTCCGTCGAATCTTGCTGTGAGCTGTGACTGTCCTTAGAAAAGTTATTCTGTTTAATTTATGAACACAGAAAGTACACCCTGTATGTTTACCAGCTATTAACTGTTACTAACATTTATTTGTACCTGTTATAATGCTGCAGGCGGCTGCACCTATAAATTGAGAATCTCCTTGATTTAGTGCCCGTCTCGTAAGTTTCATCGCGAGTCGAGTTATGAGCGTTACTTTATATTAGATTATTGTTGTAGGAAAATATTGTTTCCTTCCGACAGATTTGTGTACTTGAGCTTTAATTTAAGTTCCCTTACTGTAAGTTGGTTAATATACTTACTTTTTAATTACACATTCGTTATTTCGTCTTCTTCATTTTATCGAGTGGATTGTCGTGTCAACGTAGGACCCGATGAAAATTAGTATTAAAGTTTATGTACACATTAAACCGCCTAACAGTAGGTACTTTCTAAGTTAGTTGATCATGTTTGTACTTTGTATAAAAGTGAACCCAATAAATAATAGTAGGTATATTCGTTTTGTTGTATAACTTTATTAAAATATATATAACTGTTGTTACTTACACATTCCACTGTACATGTATTTACTGTTCTTGTAGCAAATTGAAATATTAGCAACATATACATCACCATTATTTCGCTAGCCAGCCGTGAAAGAAGGAAGGAAATTGTTTACTCTTTTTACCATACCACTTTATTATGCCACTTTTTACCATACCACTTTTCATTATGCCACTTTTTTAAAGGCCAATCCGATATCGGATTCAGCAGGCAGGCCCATTAACACCCTGATAGGAACTTGTTTGTCTGAAGTATGCAAATGTGTTTTTGCTGTCTGAGACACTCGTTTAGTTGTTTGTTTACGTTCGATGAGGCGTATACTCATCGACTTTGTTATGTCTTACATTGCTGCATTTTGTTTAAACCTGTGATGCATATGTCAACCAAAAGTAGTGATGGACATCTAAAAATATTAATAGCACAAGTTAAGGACACGAGGGTAGAGTCATATTCCTACATAACTGGTATCGTACAAGGACGAATTATGTTTAGTTAGTAACTAGTTACGTAGCTCCGGTTTCGTAGGCGGCCGAAGGGTCATGGAGTAATACTTAATGAACTTCTTTATATTTAGTGTTTATTTCTATTTAATTGAATGTGTCGTTCCTTCATCCAAATCTATTTCTATTTATGGATGTAATAGCAAGTAAGTACCTATAGTAGTAGACTGAAGTAATGCGAGCCATCCAAAACAAACCTAAAATAGCACACTCAAATTCAATCTCAAGAAGGAAGAACAAACAAAATCACTCCATATATAAACGCGAGCTATCAATAACAGCGCCGACAAATCATAAGGCCGGGCGCGTGCCGCCGCATGCGTCGGTAAAAATAGGCCGGCAGGAGCAGGCGACACGACAATCTTGGTAGGAAGTGAGGAACACTTGAGCTTGAGAGTCAATTTATAAGCCCAACTGCCTTATAAAGAAGCGTTTTATAGTCTTGACGCTGATGATTTCTGCAAGCAATCCTTCTGTATGCTTTTTGGTAAGAGAACGAACAGTAACAATACCTTCTTTAGGTTTTAAAAATAGGCCGGCAGAAACAGGTGACCAGGCGACACTTCCTAGGAAGTGAGGAACACTTGAGTTTGAGATTCAATTTGAAAGCCCATTGCCGTATAAAGAAGCGTTTTATAACCTTGATGCTGATGATTTCTGCAAGCAAACCTTCTGTTTGCTTTTTGTTAAGAGAACGAAAACTAACAATACCTTCTTTAGGCTTTAAAAATAGGCCGGCGGGAGCAGGCGACACTCCCAGTAGGAAGTGAAAAACTCTTGAGAGTCAATTTAAAATCCCTTTTCCTTATAAAGAAGCATTTTATGTCGGTTAACATTGTAACACAATTTTATGCAGACGATTTTTGTAGGCTTACATAAGTAATTTTGTTTGTTGTTCATTCTTGAAATTAAATTGACACCTACTGGTTATTTTAGGCTTGTCTTAAATTCAACTAACCAACAAAGAATGAATATTATACTACGATTTAATTACATAGAAAGCCTAGACCATCAGGACTTGGCAGCGCATTATGCTGTTATTAGCAACTTTGTTTGTTCCCTTTTGATTGATATTCCTTTGTTCCCTCAGTCTATTTTATAGGAAATTCTTGGTAAAACCATATTTTTCCAGACATCCTCCCACCCAAACCCCTTTAGTATTGACCTTTATGATTCATCGACCTTGTTATATAAATCATCTCACTTCTTTGACATTATATTATTATTATACCTAGCCTATTTCATTCCACTACTAGGCGAAGGCGCTATCGTCGTCAAATCTTTTGAATGGGCATTTTCTTAGACATATTTTTCAAATATCTTTCTTATCTTTCTTCCATGCTGGAATGGGAGCGAGGGAAAAACATAGAATGTGTCAGCTGCATTTCCTCCCGGGCATGCTGTAAAAGCCAGCTAAGGGATCCGAGGGTTTCAGTATATTGCAATTTAGGCGATAAGCTGACAACCTGTCACTACAGCGATATACCTAAAAATATATGTTAAATAACCCTCAAAACTTTGTCAGACGTGGCGGAATGACCTTTGTTTAGTTCGTTTACGCTCTGCCTACCCCATTAGGGATAGAGGCGTGATTATATGTATGTATCTTTCTTACAATGTTTATAGCGAATAACTCAGCTCACTCAACTCTTGATAATCGAGTCACACGAACATTTTCTCAGCAAACATCTGATTAATCTAATCATCGGTTTACTAA
Source organism: Scrobipalpa costella (assembly GCA_949820665.1). Lineage (NCBI taxonomy): Eukaryota > Metazoa > Arthropoda > Insecta > Lepidoptera > Gelechiidae > Scrobipalpa > Scrobipalpa costella. The sequence continues at coordinate 19,072,642 of OX463303.1, forward strand.
TTTGCACCCGTTCACGTACATAGAGAGTGAAGAGTGAACCGCCCAGATGATATTGCGTGATAGGTACCTACTTGCTTTCACGGTGTGTCTCGCGTGTCTCTTCTGATCATAACCTCTATCTCATCAAGTACCGATTGTTTATTGGCAAAACGTGGATCGATTCCTGTCTAGATTTTGTCGTCAGGTATTCATAACATGCTCTATATTTTAGTATCGAACCGTTCAGGTATTCATAGCCGGTGTGTGGTATTTTATTTCAATGCAGTATGTGGTCTATTAAGTTTTAGGTACTGACTTATTCTTTCTTCCATGCTGGACTTGGAGTGAGATAAAAACAAAGAATGTGCCAGCTGCATTTCCTCCCGGGCATGCTGTAAAAACCAGCTAAGGGATCCGAGGGTTTCAGTATATTGCAAATTAGGCGATAGGCTGACAACCTGTCACTACAGCAATATACCTACAATTCTATCTTAAATAACCCTCAAAACTCTGACAGACGTGGCGGAACGACCTTTGTTTAGGTCGTTTACGCTCTGCCTACCCCATTAGGGATGAAGGCGTGACTATATGTATGTATGTATGTACTGACTTATTATTTTATGTCTGCACTCAAAATAGAAGACATACCTAAACGTATCCAAAACAAGAACTACTAATAATAAATGAACTATGAACTTTCGCAGTCGGGATCGAAACATCTTTACGATGTTCTTCAGTAGGTATACAATGCTGAAATGATCTAACCAACCTTGGCATTGATCACGATGATCATAAGTTCAATCACTCGCGATTGGCCGTGTGCCAAATCCCAGTTCCTATCGTTATCTGTCGCTTCAGCTGCGGTTTGGATACTTCGTAATCGTATTGTTTGTGTTGAAACATGAAATTTATGTTTGTTGTGTTTTGCAAAGAGCAATATACCTTTATCAGTGTTTAGACGTATCTTTTATATACTTAGAAATTATCTACCCTAACAACATTTATCCAGACGTCTCATCGATGCATCCGATGACCCGAGGGTTGGCAGTTTCTTTGCCCAACGAATAAGCCTAGCCATTCAGAGAGGCAATGCTGCCAGTCTCCTGGGAACCTTGCCTCGATGTGACGTCTTGGATGTAATTTTATATTTGTAAAACGTGAATTGTATTGACCCTCTGTAATAATTGTTTTCGATAATAAAGATTATTTACAAGAAATTATAACTTTAAAAATATACATACATATAATCATGCCTTTATCCCTAAAGGGGTAGGCATAGCATAAACGACCTAAATAAAGGTCGTTCCGCCACGTCTGACAAAATTTTGAGGGTTATTTAAGATGAATTAGTAGTTATATTGCTGTAGTGACAGGTTGTCAGCCCATCGCCTAAATTACAATATTCTGAAATCCTTTGGAACACTTAGCTGGTTTTTACAGCATGCCCGGGAGGAAATGCAGCTGGCACATTCCACGCTTTTCTCTCGCTCCCAGTCCAGCATGGAAGTTTTAAAAGTATTCAATGTCGATAGTATATAAAACACCATTCGTTCAGCTTCATAAAGTCAACCACTACGTCACAGAATAGTTCATTGTGTTCTTGTCTATACTAGGAATTTCGCATTATTTGCGGCCGAATGTAAATACCAATATCGCATCCCGAAGCTTTTATGTTATGTTCGTTTTCAAGTGATATACTAACTGCCTCCGTGGTCTAGTGCCATGGACTCCTGATCCGGAGGTCCTGGGTTCGATTTCCAGGGGGGAAACACAAAGTTGATATTTGAAAATTTATCACTTTGTTTCCCCAGTTTGGTTAGGACACTGCAGGCTGAATCACCTGATTGTCCGAAAAACAAAAAGATTTCGTGCTTCGGAGGGCACGTTAAGCCGTCGGTCCCGGTCGCTGTCTTTGATAGTGGTCGTTACTCAAACCATGTCGGAGGCCTGATAGTTGTGCTACTAGGCGGTTTTAAAAACTCTGACACCAGGGTTCATCGGGTCGATAGACTCGATACCCACTCGACAGAAGAAGAAGAAGTGATATACCTAACTATACATAAATTTTATCAACTTATGATACGCGTAGACATAGTAATTAATTCTTCTATGCTGAACTGGGAGCGAGAGAAAAACATAGAATGTGCCAGCTGCATCTATTCCCAGGTATGCTGAAATGACCAGATAAGGGATTCGATTGTTTCCATGTATTGTAATTTAGGCGATGGGCTGACAACCTGTCAATATAGGTACCAGTACATACATCTATATAAAATAACAATACATGTCAGACGTGGCGAACTCTGTGTAGGTCATTGACGCTCTGCCTACCCCATTACGGATAATGGCGTGATTTATGTATGTAGTAATAGCAAAACCATAATTGCTCGATCAAGTTTGTTCCCCTGTTGGCCTGCATGTGTCTCCTTGCCAATTGATTTAGCACATCTGGTGCCAACTCTGATCTGCCACTAGTATTACTTATCTAATGACAGATCTAGCCCAGCTCATTTAGAAGCCTTCATATATCATTACATTGAGGAACCGTTTGGTAATACTAATAAATGGATTTGAGACTTGGCATATTCGTGTTTCGTTAATTAGCTACATTTTACATAATAAGAGGAAATGAATTTGGATACGAGCAGATATTCATACATACATACATACATATAATCACGCCTTTATCCCTATGGGGTAGGCAGAGCGTAAACGACCTAAACAAAGGTCGTTCCGCCACGTCTGACAAAGTTTTGAGGGTTATTTAAGATAGATTTATATTGCAGATATTCATAGTCGATGAAATAGAAGGCACATAGGTTTTATATCGCTTTTGTCGTCATCGTTGTCTCGAGCGCTGATTATGATCTCGAGCCGTGTTTTTTAATCACTCGAATCGAAATTCGGACACGAAAGAGTAATTTTCATGTGATTTCCATGCTGTTCTGTGGTTGGTCTTTTCTTAAGTACCTGGGCTCTTCTGGATTCGAGCTTTGTTGGTTAATGCAGTCATAGTCTGAGGAGATCACATAGCAAACGCGAGGTGGGATGCTCTGTCTTCAAACGGACAAATAATAAGTAGGACTGAAAACCGCGAGCGCATCAATTGGCACAAAGTGAGAAAAGCTGCTATCGATGATGTTGCACATTACTCTCCATCTGCATATTGGTCGTTTTACAATTGAACCCGCCGATCTGCCAACTACACCGCAAATTAGGGCAAGGCTCGTTTCGGCCTGTTATTGATCACGCGACAAATGACAATAACCGGACGCCGCCATGTGGAGTGAGCAGAGACTGACAAATGTACTGACATAATTGTCACATGTCACAACTGACGTATGCGCATTCAGTGGATATTAGCTGTGTTCGAAATTTTGGATAGGTAATAGTTGAACTGATTTACATTGTGGTCGTAGCTTAGCTTAACCTTCCATACTGGACTGGGAGAGAAAGAAAAACATAGAATGTTCCAGTTGCTTTTCCTCCCGGACATGCTGTAGAAGTCAGCGCAAGGGATTCGAGGGCAGCGTTGCAAAACCTACCGATTTTTCGGTAGATCTCCCGATATTAGCCCTCGTTTACCGAAATACCGATTACGAAGGCATGTCTACCGATTTTTTGTTTGCCGCTGGTTTTTACGACAAAGAAACTAAATATTTTATTATTTGTAGCAACACTACACTATTTTACAGTAATTTAGGCGATGGGCTGACAACCTGTCACTACAGCAATACACATTACAATCTACAATTGCCCTAAATTTTTGTTAGACGTGGCGAAAGCGCCTTTTAGGAGGCGTTTTACGCTCTGCCTACCCCGTAAGGGATAAAGGCGTGATTTTATGTATGTATGTATGTACGTAGCTTAGTGTTTTTGCTCTAAAATATTATAAGTATAACAAATCAAAAATTCGGCCACGGACAGGATTTCAACTTCCGCTTTATTTTGTTCTTATTTCAAAATCTATTTGCATTGTCCTTTTTCGTTAGCGTTCTGCTCAAAGATGTCTAATCTAGGTAAGAATCCTTAACATTGTAGAAAATTAAATCCTACACTGCGTTCGCCGATCCGTTTGCCAAGCGTGATATGGCAAATACTCCCAGCAAGAACAAAAAAATGCTTGCCCCATTTTGTAACTCCATTATCATTACATAACACGCCATCCGGAACTTTTCATTACAATCTTTGAACCAACCATATCCTACTTAAAGGAACGTATCCATGAAAAGAAAACAGCATTCGCTTTATATTCCAAGCATTGGGTTTCATAACGCGACCTACTTTGCCCATACTATTAGTATTACGTTTATTTTAACTGTTCATTGGAATGTATGCATGTTTTTCGATGTAATTAGACATAGCACTATTATTGAGGTAAATGAAGTTGAACAATTTTGGCACCAATCGATTGTTTTCGTGTGCCAATCCTGATAACCCTGTTATCAGAGATTCCCGACCAAGAACCATAACATAACTACTTTTTACAAAAGCACCAATCGATCGGTCAGTCACCTCTACACTAAAATTACAGTGAACAGGCATCTACTGGGTGAGCTCGCTCCACTGTCGATTACGTCTTTGTCACCTTCGACCTAGACTGGATTCAAGAGCAAACCCATTACCTTTTTTTTAAATGCCTTCCTTGACAAATAATATGAAATATAACACTTGATTTAACTCTGGGTTAACTTATCAAATCCCGTAAAATAATAATATTATTTTTATTTCAGACAACATAGATCCATATTTTGTTAGTCATACAACTAATCTTAATTCTATATTATTTGTCTGTCCTAATTCTGTGTCTATATTATTACTTAAATAAAATGTCTTATAATACGAAATATGATTATTTTTCATGCGGTTCCAGTCCAATCATGGATCCAGACCAATCGAAACGTCTCTTCTTTTGACATTGCATGTTAATAGCACATCTGCGAGGATGCCAGTTTACCTACATCGATATCTAAGTAGGCACTAAATGGCAATTCTACCATATCTGATGCATCCATCGTAGACCTTGGTGCAGTTATCTTTATAAGCACTGTCTTTGCTGTTATCTACAATAACTTATTACATCAGGCGAATACTATGTTTATTTGCAACTGATACTGATCCCTTCAATCGAATCCAGTTACTCGGATCCAGTCAATTTGACGAGTAAATAACCATACTCTGACCCCCCCGACCTTTGTGTCATGAAGGTTTTGATCTTTGTGATATATCCTACATACATACATAACGTCACGCCTTTTTCCCGGAGGGGTAGGCAGAGATCACATCCCTCCACTTGCTACGGTCCTTGCAAACTTCTTTCGCTTCATCTACATTCATCAATCTTTTCATGCACGCTGATATATCCTCCCTTGTTATAATTATTCTACCTCTATAATAGTTTCCTTTAGTATTACTTTTCCACTGATATTTTTTTTTGTAAAAGTCGAATACACACCATAAATCAAAACTAGGCATACATAGGTTCTGGTGACCTATATCACAGGTTTCTTTACCTAGTTTAGGCGTCAGCTCTCCACAAAAATAACAAATGTAAATTGTAGTATATTATATTACTGTATGAACAAATGTTTTTTTTATACCACGATAATATATTTTTTTGTAAAAATATAGTTAGGCTATACTTTACTTACCTAACGTGTGTTTGTTTGTTACAGTCGAAGCAGCGGGCGTCGATCAAATGGCTGCTGTCGAAGGCGTTCAACAACAGGGTGCCGGAGAATCTTCAGGAGCCGTTCTATCGGGATCATGAGGTAAAGATAAAGAATGCTTGCCGTTTTACATAGTTTAGTTTATTTATTTCACAACTAGCGACCCGCCCCGGCTTAAACATAATCGGCATAAACCTTCATCTTGAAAAAATCATAGTTTTAAAGATTTATGCATACATAGGGATATAGGGACAGAGAAAGCGACTTTGTTTTATACTATGTAGTGATTACAGGTCTCAAAATAAAATAAAATTAATGTCATCCGTAATGCGATCGTCAAAAGTATTAAAAAAAATATGTCAAAAAGATTCAATAAGCGAAAATAAAAATTTAAATTAATGTAATATACATATAATCATGCCTTTATCCCTAATGGGTTAGGCAGAGCGTAAACGCCCTAAACAAAGGTCATTCCGCCACGTCTGACAAAGTTTTGAGGGTTATTTAGATAGATTTTGTAGGTAAATTGCAATATACAGAAACCCTCGGATCCTTTAGCTGGTTTTACGCATGCCTGGGAAATGCAGCTGGCACATTCGATGTTTTTCTCTCGCTCAAAGTCCTGCATGGAAGTTGCCGTTTCATAAGTGCAAAAACCTATCACTGTGACAAATTGTGCTATACAGACCATTTGATTTAACTGCTTTTTTAGGCCGGTTTAAACGGTTCAAGCTGTAAGTATAGTTGGTAAGTTGAAACGTGTGAATGGTTCTGCCAGTTGGCTTCCAAGTTAAAGTTCAAGTTGCCTTTCAACTTGAATCAAAATAGAACCGGGCACTGGAACCGTGTAAACGTCAACGAAAGCCAACTTACCAACTTGAAATACAACTTACCAACAACTGTCCTAACGTAAACCGCCCCTTAGAAGATGTCATTGACCCTAATAAGATTCCTTTTCGAGCTTAGTAAAAATGGTACGTTATTTGAACTTCTCTACCTACTTTACTGTTATCTAAGTTACTACGAAAACAAAACTTTAGATAACCATAGTCAAATTAGTACCAAGCTTCAGTTCAGTTGCTATCAGTGAACGAGCCTAAAGTATCAAGATATCTGAATTTTGATTAGTTTCGTTGTTTCTGTAACTTTCGTTTAACTATTATTTTAGTTTTCAAAGTAAAGTTTAAGATGGCAATTATAGAATCTGCTATTTAGCTCGGAAAATATCATAACTACAAAAAAATAAATAGTTTTTTTTTTGCAGTTTTTATGCATGTTATAAAGATGATGTTTTAAATTAATAAAACTACGGAAGTAATGAATGTTTTGTTTAGGTTGTTTACGCTCTGCCTACCCCATTAAGGGTAAAGGCGTGATTATATATATGTATGTGGTACTGAATGACTATAAATCTTCATAGTTAAGATATCATACCGTACAGAATTAACAAATTGCATAACAGTTTTCTAATTCGTCTATTCACGGTGTTAATTTAAAGTTAATCACTAAATAACATCTTTTATTTAGTTATTACCTTAACGAACAAGATTTCACTCTATTACATTAGATATCAGATAAGCGGTCGTTGACCTTTTGTTGCTGTAATATTTTACTTGCGTTCATAAGGGTCTTGGTACACTGTTCTGTATGATGTTTGCGATTCTGCGTTTTTGCGATTCACTTACTGTATATTCTATGGTTTTACGAACCAGGTATTCTTTTACAACAAATGAGTATTTTCTAGGTTTTTAAAAAATATATTGTTACTTCAAACTTGCGAAATACACGTGTTCATTTCATGACGAGTCCTGATCGTGATAAAGCACACGAAATTAGCATTAGTACAAATGTATTTCACATGTACATTTTCCTATCCCTGTCTGGGTCTGGTTTCCCTTCTGGGTTGCGGAGGTCAGATGGCAGTCGCTCTGTGTAAAAACCAGTACCCTCGTTCAATCCCCTGGATTAGGTAGCCGACCCCGTGAAATATGGGATAAGGCTAGGGAGATGATGATGTACATTTTCCTATCCGCTAAAGAATACTTCGAATACTCTAACGATTCGTAATAATATAATATGAGTTGTCAGTTAGCCTAATCGTGTTGCGAAACGTTCCGTCTAACGCGCTTCAACTGCGTCGTGTGGAGAAGCCCTTAGCTTATTCTCTCACGGGTAATTTTCACTATTGTTATAGTAAGTATTGTTGTTGTTTTTTCTATAGACAAAGCTAATTAATGTGCTCTTAGTAGTACTAAACAGTTTACTATTCCATTCCATGCTGGACTGGGAGCGAGGGAAAAACATAGAATGTGCCAGCTGCATTACCTCCCGGGCATGCTGTAAAAACCAGCTAAGTGATCCGAGGATTTCAGTATATTGCAATTTAGGCGACAGGCTGACTACCTGTCACAACAGTAATTTACCTACAAATCGATCTTAAATAACCCTCAAAACTTTCTCAGACGTGGCGGAACAACCTTTTTTGAGGTTGTTTACGCTCTGCCTACCCCATTAAGGATAGAGGCGTGATAATATGTATCTATATAGGTTATAGTAGGTATCTATTGTTGTTTTTTTTTCCATAGACAGCTACTGAATATGCTTTTAATAGCACTAAAACTAAATAGCAGTGTACTATTCTATTTAATAAACTAAGCTTGCGTATGATAATAAATAAACGGAAGTAGTAAATCTATTACTGTCTTGTTTATATTGAGTTATGATTTATATTTTCTCTAGTGCTAATAGATAGATAAAGCATTTATTCAGCACCAATACAAATCACAAGCAAACAAAAACAATAAAATAAAGAAATTGGAATCAAAAACATACATTAAACAACTAACTTAACTATAAGGAGACAAATTTGTAGGCGCTAAAAAGGCGATCAGCTCAGTAAAAATCTGTAGCTCTGTTTTCACCTGGACCTAATAAAAACCAATATAAAACTAATTGAAAACCATTCCATAACATAAAGTCAGTATCGTAATAAATCATTTGAAGGTGCAGTAGTTATGTGCAATATTATAAGAAGATTTATATTTTATGTATTACTTGACACAATTTTGATTGAGCAACTGGTTATACAGATGTAAAAAAAATACTGCGTTCAATGTAATATATTAGTGATATACAACACAAAACATACGGAGTGTAAGGGACAGCGTCCCGTAAACTGATAAGGGTAGCTCAGTCAACGGAACTGAACAACTATCAGCAGGATTTCTTTTAAAAGAAAAAAAAGTTTCCATTCAAATTGTCTGATTGACTTGATAATTTTGTATGGGAAGTTTTTTATTTATCTCCTGAAAGTATTTCCTGGTGATAGTTGTTCAGTTTTGTTGCCTGAGCAAACCCTATCAGTTTGCGAGACGCTGTCCCTTACACACGGTATATTATGTGGTTTAAAGGAACTTAGTATTTTTTTGCACCCTGTATATCTTCTTAGCAAAAGTTCACTATTAAGCTTTGTTCCATAAATCACTTTTTTAGGTTAAGTATAGTATTGTGTAATGTTTAAAGGTTTAATTAAAGTTCGTTTGATGTTGTTGTAAAAAGCTCTTGAGACGAATGGGCTTTTGATGTTGAAGGGCTTGTTGGGATAGCGATGTTTTTTTACATAACGAATGTTAAACAACCTTACAGTCATAGCTATTACCTACATACAGGGTGAGTAACTAGTGCTTCAGCTAGAAATCTACCATTGCTGGTTTGGAGATAAAATTAAATACATACATACATATAATCACACATATATCCCTACTGGGGTAGGCAAAGCGTAAACGACCTAAACAAAGGTCGTTCCGCCACGTCTGACAAAGTTTTGAGGGTTCTTTGAGATATATTTGTAAGTATATTGCGGTAGTAACAGGTTGTCAGCCCATCGCAACTAATTGCAACATACTGAAACCCTCGGATCCCTTAGGTGGTTTTTACAGCATGCCTGGGAGAAAATGCAGCCGGCATATTCTATGTTTTACTCCCGTTCCCAGTCCAGCATGGCAGTAAAAATGGAAGGAAAAACATAAATAATAGGTTATATTATAATTTCCAAATATTTTACATGGCTTTTTTCACCACACTTAACTTATCAATCACGTCATAGGATAATCAACTACCTACCTACTGTTACGCACAAATCTATTCTATAAGTAGTAAAAAGATTAACTAGATAAATCTAGATATCGTGATCTGTTCATAAATTATACCTTATCTAAATCTATTCAAATCCCTAGAGTTTCATTTCATTACGTAAAATCTTACTATCTGAGAAAAGAATTCTTGAAACATCTGCTTTTATCTAACAAAGGTATTGTTTCTGCTGAGGAATCTCTGGAAAAAGTTCTGGATTTAGGTATTCTTGCGTTTTCACAATGGTTACATAATCATATGTTTCAGCTGTCGTATTTTAAAAGTCCAAAAGTCGACAATATCTTGAACAATATCGACGAAAAACACAGGCCCATTTTTCTCACGACCTCATTTTTTTAATGAATTGATGAATTTCAGTCGCTGCATTAAAAGTTCATTATGTTTCTAATTTCCAGTTGATATGACGAAAAGCGGAACATTTTAAATTACTTGCAAAGTTATAACGTTCTTTGATGAATCTAATTATAAAGACATTGATGAATCTAATTAGAAAGATTATAAAGACAATTTGCAATCATGCTGATGAGCTGACTCCACTACGTAAGTTTCTAGATTTCAGATGGTTGATAATTAATATAATTATTGTATTTAACTTTGGAAACTGGTCTTGACCGACAAATCACTACATAGTATAAAACAAAGTCGCTTTCTCTGTTCCTATATCCCTATGTATGTATAAATCTTTAAAACTACGCAACGGATTTTGATGCTGTTTCTTTTAATGGATAGAGTGATTCAAGAGGAAGGTTTATATGTATACTACATGCATAATATAGTAGAGAAACAGTGATAATTTCCGTGCGAAACCGGGGCGGGTCGCTAGTAATAAATAAACGGAACGGAACCGTATCCTCAGTACAATTTCGGTTAAAGTATACTTTTTTTTTAAATTTATTTTATCATATAAAAGTTGTACATTGATATTATAAATATATTCTCCCGAACTTCGTAAAAGTTTAACGGGAGATCAGTTGCTCTGCGCAATACAACTTACTTATACTATACTAAAACATTAAAAACTAACTTAATTATTATGCTAATTTGAATTTAAAAATATATGTGTATGTTTAAAATAATATTATAATAACACTCCTAGACCTTACTTGCTACGTTATCCAAAAAGTACGATTTGATTCTATTTATTATTTCTTTTTCTGACACATGCATTGTTTTTAATTCGCTAGGCAACTCATTAAAAATAGTTGGAATCATATGCTCTATTACCCTACGAATAAGGAATAAGTCTATTACCTATACGGAGTGTAAGGGACAGCGTCCCGCAAACTCATAGGGGTTGCTCAGACAGCAACACCGAACAACTTTCAACAGGATTTCTTTTTCAGGAAGTGAAATAAAAGTATGATCGAGGTGGACATTTTGTTTTTTGTTTTCATTTCCTGACAAAAAATCCTGGTGATAGTTGTTCAATTTCGTTGACTGAGCAACCTCTATCAGTTTCAGGGACGCTGTCCCTTACACCCGGTATAGTGTAGTATATTTAGGCTTAAATCTGCCCTTGAAAAGAAAAATGCCTATAATATCTACTAAGGGGTTTGAGCATGATATTGATCCATCCGCTGTTCCATGGGGCTGGCTGGTAGTGACACGCGAGGCACAGAGGCTCACCAGGCATGTCCCTGCTTCAGATAAATGGGGCCCCGTTTTGTTTGTAATGGGGGGATAAATAACAGATCACATTACCAAATGGGGTAGCGGAATTACTTAACCCATATCAACCCATCATGGGTTTTGAGCTTTTCAGCATCATGCTAAATCTGCATCGTCATGATGACAAACATCTTTTTCTAATAAGATGGTATGTTCCCAAAAACAAGAGCTTGACTTTCCTATAAACAGTGTCGGTAAGAACTAATTATCTATCATATTACTTACATACATACATACAATCACGCCTTTATCCCTAATGGGGTAGGCAGAGCGTAAACGACCCAAACAAAGGTCGTTCCGCCACGTCTGACAAAGTTTTGAGGGTTATTTAAGATAGATTTGTAAGTATATTGCTGTAGTGACAGGTTGTCAGCCCATCGCCTAAATTACAATATACTGAAACCCTCGGATCCCTTAGCTGGTTTTTACAGCATGCCCGGGAGGAAATGCAGCTGGCACATTCTATGTTTTCCTCTCGCTCCCAGGCCAGCATGGAAGAAGAAGAATCATATTACCTCATCTAAAATATGTCATTTCGATACCTCGACCTAATCTAGACTTTAATTACAAACGACCTAATGAAACTCGATCTAGTCCAACTGCGAATGAATTAGTTCTGAAACGGTCCACTTCACATCTCAATCTAACTTTTGAAACTTGACGACTCGACGTAATCGAAAAAATGCGGACTGTATTGCGAAATGTTAGTCAAACGGCTGGATGGAATTCGATAATAAGGATTTTATTCAATTGGTCTCAAGTACCCGAGTGTTCTTAGATATGTGTTATTTTTTCAAAACTCAAAATAGCGTATTTTAGGCGCTAAATTGCAGCGCCAAACTGGGGAAAATCTCACAAGTGATAAATTGATAAATATCAACTTTGTGTTCTCCCACGTGGGAATCGAATCTAGGACCTCCGGATCGTAAGCCCATGGCTCTGAGCACTAGACCACAGAGGCAGTTATGTGGAGACTTGTGTTGATTTGATTATGTATGTATTTTACTGCAGCTTCAGAAACTATGTTCTCAAACTCTTTTCAAGCAAAAGGCCATCCATGTCGTGCTTAGCGGCCGTAAAGCCCATACTAAATTCTCCCCTGCTTTTCATTGCTCAGTGCTTGCCCGGTGTGTGCAACATTTGGGAGTGCCGTCGGTTCCCCATTACCGATTAAACTACTACCACGTCATATAAAGTGATATTTAATAACACCATTATGTGCTATAAGAAGCTCTAGTCTAATGGCTGTTATTGTTGGAAGGATGCCGCGGAAAAGGAAGAGGAAGGTCAGGTTTGAGGTTAGTTTTAGTGCGGGGTGAGATTTATGTAACGAGGTCGAAAGTAGCCAATGTGGGGAAAGTCTTGGCACAGAATTTTAAACAAATGTCTAGCTATTGGCAACCATTTTGAGATGATTGGATATGGGGTTCACATTTTAAATATCATCAAATCTTTCGGCTTTACAAAGATTATTATGGCCTTTTGGCCAAACCTTCGAAAATTAATATTACTAGTATGTCTGTAGACTGTGTCTAGTAGACTGAAAGCAGTTCGAATTTGTTTTGAAATCAGAAAATGGTTTCAGCAAAATTCGATATCTTCACGAAAGCTTTTATCCCACGAACATGCAATTTGTTTTCACCCCGCTGATTTTACATTTATTTCTGTACATTTTCTAAGAAGATACATTGTGTGGGCTTCTGTGCGGATGTCCATTTACGACTGTTTAGGATATCGCGTTCAGGGCCTATAAAATTCGCTGAAACCTAACAAAAGGTGTTCCTAGGTATCTTATTGTACACTTGAATAAACAATTTCTTCAATGCTGGACTGGAGGCGAGAGAAAAACATAGATTATGCCAGCCGCATTTCCTACCGGGCTGTAAAAATCAGCCAAGGAATTCGAGGGTTTCAGTATATTGCAATTTAGTCGATGGGCTGACAACCTACAGCAATATATCTACAAATCTATCTTAAATAAGCCTCAAAACTTTATCAGACGTGGCGGAACGACCTTTGTTTAGGTCGTTTACGCTCTGCCTACCCCATTAGATAAAGGCGTGATTATATGTATGTCTGCAATAAATAATCTTATAGATTAATTTTGACCTGCTGTAGTTTTCCCTGAAGGATTTCAAGGTCAAACTCCGGTCAAGTGTGGATTTCCACGTGCCCTGAACATTTGTTAATTAGTTTCACAGAAAGCTATTCGTGCGTCAAAGAGAAATAAACTTTGATTTGATTATATAACAGCCGTTAACAAAAGGGTAGGTCATCCAGTCAAGTTCGAATATACCATAAAAGGAGTATAAAAAAATAGAAGTCCATGATTAAGCCTTATTCTACCAATGAAACTGAAGAACAAATTGGCCCTACCATACGAATTGATTCGAATTTCAAACGCCTTTGTATAGGAGGACCCAATTTTTTTTCGTATTTCGGTCTCTCATTGTGGAAAGTTGTTCAGTTTCATGGGTAGAATCACACTAGCTATTTGGCTAGCAATTTATGCTCCTTGTATTTAAGTATTTATTTATTTAACAGTTTATTGCACACATGTACATACAGAGGATACAAACATAAAAAAAATAAAGCACAAACAAGTACAGCTTATCTCTAAAAATAAATCTATACCAGCTGACCTACGGTAGGTACTTACATTTGGGCGGTATATTTTACTTAGAATAGTAAAGACTGCAAGGTTTATATGAGGGCACAGCTATTTGATCCGCTTTGCCGACTCATCAACGTCACCCAATCAATACGCAGAATGCAATGGTCCAGTCTAGACGCTATACACTGTTGTATATTTTTACTAGCTTTGTTGGCATTCTATTCAAGCAGGGTTCTTCTAATCTGAATCATGGATAGTGATTTAGTCAATGAGTTTTCCTCCTTTAGTATCAAAGAAATGTCAATTTCGTTTATTCGGAAGGCACGTTAAGCCGTTGGTTCCGGTTTATATCGTTTAATGCCGTAGATATTAGTCGTTCAGCCATATCAGAGGCCAGCACTTATCATTGAAGGGTTGAAAATTCTGACCTATTTGGTCTGTTTTTCCTTCTGGGTTGAAATCTGTAAACTTGTTCAATCCTCTAGATCAGGTAGCCAAGCGTGACATACGGAATAAGGCTAGGACAATGATGAGTATCTAAGAAAATGCCAATTTCGATGATAAATAATTTAAAGTAAGTGCCGCAGCATGTATTCTCTGACAAAGTTGTCTAGTTTCAGGTTTAAATATCATCATCGCCATATTTTAGTTTTGTTTATATTGTTCACATTTTGTTTGTTTCTTTTCCATATAAACACGATAACACTAAAACTAAAAGAATAAAAGAAACAAGGTGATACGTTCGGAACTCCCTAATTCAAATGGATGAGTTGCAGTTTCCGGGGAAACTAATTATAAAGAATAATCAGATTATCCTGTTTCTTTTTCGGGCCATACGTGAAATTGCTTTGGTAACATTTTTACAAGACTGATCCGATTAAGAGCTTCAGTAGCGACTAGCTGGGTGGAAGATAAAACTGAAATTTAATATTTTTACTGTTCTTTGAAAAGTGTAAACAACATTGACCTGCACTGAAAATTGTCGTCTGTATTGTCACTTACATAGATTCACGTGTAATAAAGCTATAAATAATGAAATGGCGGGCAAAGCTTGCCATAATGTAAAAATAACTTATAAACTACGAGTATTGATCATCAATCAACACAGATTTTATCTACGTGGTTGTAGGATAATTGAAACCTTCATCATCATATTACGTTGCTATTAATTATAGAACTTTTGTATGTGTTACGAGTACAAATGTTCTATGCTGATGATGTTTATATTAATATTATGCGGCTGCTAAACATAAAGCTTGAGCCTCACTCTTGCACCCTCTGTAGCCGAAAAAAGGCCACTAGCACACGTACAATTTGATATACTCAGTATTTTATTCTAATATGGAATTACTACAAATATAAAGTTATTCGTGTTTTCATTCTAGTACTTACTGGCGACCCGCCCCGGCTTCGCACGGAAATCATCAGTGTTTCTCTACTATATTCTGCATCACTCTATCCATTAAAAGAAACCGCATCAAAATCTGTTGCGTAGTGTTAAATATCTAAGCATACAAAGGGATATAGGGACAGAGAAAGCTACTTTGTTTTATACTATGTAGTGAAAGTGTGTCAAAATGCGTGAAAGAGGATATCTCTAAAATAGGTGTGAGTGTTGTTCTGAGGGCTGATAGAGATGAATGGAGGAGGAAAACGTACTGCGCCGACCTCAAATAAATAGGAAAAGAGCACTGCGCAGCGACTGATGATGACTTATAGTGTGTTAAAAATGCTGTATGATGACTATATTTATATAATGCAGCTGCTAAACATAAAGCGGTAGCCTCACCCATGCCCTCGCTGCAGCCGAAATAAGGCCACTGGCACGCGGCCAATTTGACATAGTCACTATTATATTCTAATATGGAGTTACTACGGCATCTGAGGATGTTTTAACTAATATAAAGTTATTCGTGTTTTCATGATGTAGTACTCAAAGTGTGTTAAAAATGCTCTATAATGTGATGACTATATTTTTATAATGCAGCTGCTAAACATAAAGCGGTAGCCTCACCCATGCACTCGCTGCAGCCGAAATAAGGCCACTGGCACACGGCCAATTTGACATAGTCATGTATTCTAATATGGAGTTACTACGGCATCTGAGGATGTTTTAACTAATATAAAGTTATTCGTGTTTTCATGATGTAGTACTCAAAGTGTGTTAAAAATGCTCTATAATGTGATGACTATATTTTTATAATGCAGCTGCTAAACATAAAGCGGTAGCCTCACCCATGCACTCGCTGCAGCCGAAATAAGGCCACTGGCACACGGCGAATTTGACATAGTCACTATTATATTCTAATATGGAGTTACTACGGCATCTGAGGATGTTTTAACTAATATAAAGTTATTCGTGTTTTCATGATGTAGTACTCAAAGTGTGTTAAAAATGCTCTATAATGTGATGACTATATTTTTATAATGCAGCTGCTAAACATAAAGCGGTAGCCTCACCCATGCACTCGCTGCAGCCGAAATAAGGCCACTGGCACACGGCCAATTTGACATAGTCACTATTGTATTCTAATATGGAGTTACTACGGCATTTGAGGAATTATTGACGGTTATTAAGTTATTCGTGTTTTCATTTAGACTTTATGCAAAAGCTATCATAGCTTATATCTCAAGGTTAATGAAAGCAGTACATCAGCATCCATAAAGTTTGTTGTTGCTGGACCACTTTAATTTTAAAAAAAAGTTTTGCTGTGGTTGCATTCGGTATGTACTTTACTTGCTTTACATATTGTTTTATGCCTTTTAGTTTTAGATTCTCCTCCATTTTGTGGAGCTTGGCCTAAGTATTTCGAACAAAAACGAAGAAACCCTGGAAATGCGCTTGGCGCTGCTTACGGTGCCAATAATATTGCCTCCTATGCTCCATCTGGGTCACTTACATATATTTGGCACAAAAGGCAAGTTAATAAAATACATATTTTCCAATTACTTTTACAGCCTACAAACATGCGAACTTAATAAACCTGCAAGGGGAATGACCGGCAAATATAAAAACATTTCTTGGCAACAAACTTGTAAAACTATAGCGTTTCAGCTTGTAAGCTTTTGGGTTTTGACAGCTAACAAACAATTTCATGTTGGGGCAATGATACATTTATTGCGATTCGTATTGGTGTTAGTTAGCTTCTGACTCATAATATCTTGAAAAACTTATCGCTTTATGTTTCGAGAGATACCGGGTGTAAGGGACCGCGTCCCGCAAACTGAAAGGGGTTGCCCTGTCAACGAAACTGAACAACGTTCACCACGAAATTCTTTCAGGATGATCACCATGAAATGACCACCTCGATAAGACTATTTGTATGGAAAAGAAAAATACATTATTTTTACATCCTGAAAAAAAAAACCTGCTGATAGTTTCTCAGTTTCGTTGACTGAGCAACCCCTATCAGTTTGCAGGACACTGTCCCATTACGCCCCGTATATAAGTACTTATTCGCTTTTGAAATATAGTTTGTTTTGCACCTTTGCAATTTTAGAACTTACCTTCTTAGGTTTGTTCCTTCATAGGCAATTTGGTAGCATGAAATCTCATATCATAACAGATATTTTCACATGAAATAATCTTAGATGCGAAAATCATGTCACTAGGCTACAGTTAGAAGAAAAAAGAAAATAAAGTAATTATAATGTTTCATAGGTTTAAAACATTTGTCTTAATGAGACCCTCCACTCGTGTCTAGTATCGTTTCTCTTAATAAAAGACACATTCAATTTAGCCAGATGTCTCATTTACTTTGTTTTACTTCTATATCACTAGACGCTGCTTTTAAATTACATTAAGTTTAGAAAATTGTTCCTAAATTAGGCGAGAACTACTATTACGACACGGTTCTTAATGAACGTGGGCGGGGGCGCTGCAGTATAAGGAGAGCTGTCAAATCTCTCAAGATGGCGGCGTTAGTTCCTTTTTTACCAAGTTCATTTAAAGCGTGATCGTACTAGCATGATTTAACTTCGAATCGGGAATGCCGTAAAGGGCGAATATAGAACGAGCATTGGGTAAAAATAGGCGTTTACGTTTCCGCCTTGAGTAACTCGCTTCTTTTGTTTTGTTTCTAAGGGTCGCCACACACCTAGCGACGAACAGCTGCAAGAATATTCTTCTCTTATTTTTATCAAAATTTTAGTAGACCGTTGACAAATCACGGTGAAGAACGATAATACTTAAGCGCTCTAATTCTCATCTTTTTCTGTCGAGTGGGTATCGAGTCTATCGAGCCGATGAACCCTGCAGACCCTAACTCTCATGCAGAGCTAGAAAACTTGTTAATATTATTTTTAATTGAGTCCTAGGCTGCCGATTTACAGGATGTCGCTAGCTAAAGATTTTGATTAACTCGACATTTTCAAGTGCTTTCATTTCAAATTGTTGACTTTACACTGACATTGATCTCTACTCTAGTAAAAAAATAAAAAATATAAAAATATGCCCTTCGTTGAATTTCGCGTAGTCTACGCCAGCACTTATTGTTTTACCCATGATTGGTAAAGTGACTCGGTTGTTAGATATAGAGTCACGTTTGTATCTCGTTGCGTCTGTCTTGTATCATACATACATACATACATAAAATCACGCCTTTATTCCTTACGGGGTAGGCAGAGCGATAAACGCCTCGTAAAAGGCGCTTTCGCCACGTCTGACAAAAATTGAGGGCAATTTTAGATTGAAAAGTGTATTGCTATAGTGACAGGTTGTCAGACCATCGCCTAAATTACAATACACTGTAACCCTCGAGTCCCTTTTGCTGACTTCTAAAGCATGTCCGGGAGGAAGGGCAGCTGGAACATGCTATGTTTTTCTATCTCTCCCAGTCCAGTCTTGTATTGTTAAACGTATGAGATGGATCTATTTTATAGCCATACTTCAGACTGTTTACTGTACATATTTCGCCAAGTGTACGCGGGCACTTATTGTTTTACCCATGATTGGTAAAGTGACTCGGTTGTTAGATATACAGTCACGTTTGTATCTCGTTGCGTCTGTCTTGTATTGTTAAACGTATGAGATGAATCAATTTTATAGCCATATTTCAGATTGTTGGTTTTGTAGATATTTTTCCATTGCTCTTCGTTCAGCTTCGCCAAGTCTACGCGGGCACTTATTGTTTTACCCGTGATTGATAAAGTGACTCAGCTGTTAGATGCAAAGTCACGTTTGTATCTCGTTGCGTCTGTTTTGTATTGTTGAACGTATGAAATGAATCAATTTTATAGCCATATTTCAGATTATTGGTTTTGTAGATATTTTGCCATTGCTCTTCGTTCAGCTTCGCCAAGTCTTCGCCAGCACTTATTGTTTTACCCATGATTGGTGAAGTGACTCGGCTGTTAGATGCAGAGTCACGTTTGTATCTCGTTGCGTCTGTTTTGTATTGTTGAACGTATGAGATGAATCAATTTTGTAGCGATATATCAGACTGTTGACTTTGTAGATATTTTGCCATTGCTCTTCGTTCAGCTTCGCCAAGTCTACGCGGGCACTTATTGTTTTACCCGTGATTGATAAAGTGACTCAGCTGTTAGATGCAGAGTCACGTTTGTATCTTGTTGAGTCTGTTTTGTATTGTTGAACGTATGAGATAAATCAATTTTATAGCCGTGGTAGTATTTTCGGTAGACCAAACACGAGTTTAATCAATATGAAACACGTGTTTGGTAATGGCAATATTTAGTTGTGGTAGTATTTTCGGTAGACCAAACACGAGTTTAATCAATATTAAACACGTGTTTGGTCTACCGAAAATACTACCACAATTAAATATTGCCATTGGGCAATGTATTGTTGTGATTTTCAATTTGAAAACCGCCCTATATTTTGAAATCAGGAGTTTGGAGTTTGAAGTTCTATATCAAAGTAATTCTACTGTAGGTACTGACTTGCAATTTGTCAGCCAGCATCATTACACTGGTTGTACCGTAACCCCACTTCTACATATACATACATACGATTGTATCCCTAATAGGGTAGGCAGAGCGTCCGCCACACGTCTGACAAGTTTCAAAACTTGACAACCCTCAAGATGTGTATTGCTGTAGTGGCAGGTTGTCAGCCCATCGCCTAAATTACAATATTATTTGCTAGTTTATACAGCAAACCTTTTCTACATACATAATTATTTAAATTTCAGTAAACTCACTTTATTACCGTAACTTTACTCTCCAAAATAACACATCGTTGGCACACACTAATTAACGACTATCGATTGAAACATTTATGCTCCAAACTAGAATTTGGCAACTAGGAAACCATTTATTGAGCGTGAAATTTTATGGCACTATTTTTTTATTTCTTTTCTCACGATTTGTTTATTTCTTATGCATGAGTTAACTCAGAATCGAGTCCCATTGAATCACTTAAAAGTGCCTAATCTTAATGATTCATTTGGTGATAATTGTTTTGTAACACAAAAGACGTGCGCGTAATATTTTAACACTTTGTTTGAGAAAGTTGTTTTAATGGACTTATGTTTATTTTAATTGATTTACTTTAGTTAATAGTAGGCTATAATTTAAATACTTTCTCTTTCTTTAGTTTTAATTAAATTCGCTGTTTAACACCCTCCACGTTACATTCTAAACTTAAAGCGATCCCCGGTGCACGCCAGCGCAGCGCCCTCATCAGTTAAAAAAATCATTACTCACTAAAAACGCAATTAATCGAAAATCCGGTTAATCAGATTAATGTTTAGGTACTGAAGTTTATTTTAAGCATTATAAATTAATAGTTCAGTGTTCACTGCAGTTACAGATAGCAAAAGTGCTATAAGCGATCGTTTTTCGCAAATTTTCTATCTGTACCTACAACGAACTATAATTTGCAACTTTATGAGGTTCTAATTGACCTTTATTGCTTTAACCTCAATCTGATCTCCTGGATTTCGATTCATTGTGTTTTTAGTGAATTATGTTTTTTTTACTGATGAGGTCGCCACTTAGGCCAGTTGAGTCCTTTAATTTAGAAATTTAGCAACCATCATCACAGCTGCTTAAATATTTTCATTCCGAAGCAATAAAAAGCTGCGTCTCATAATAGGTACTGTAAAATTCAGTAGAGAGACTGAAGGTAGTTCGGAGAATTGCAATAGGCTTTAGGCGATGAACTTTGTGAAGATCCATTCCGATCATTGCAGCAAATTATTTTTCAAACATCCCTCGAAAGTTTCTGGTCAAAATCTGCTCTATTATTTCTATTCTCTATTACTATTAAAGCGCTTTGAAACTGTAGCCACGAAAGATCAGCGTCTTCGGCGTAAAAACCCAAGACAAAATGCTGAGTGGCCACCATTTTGGTATCTTTAATTTTTCTTTAGTCATAAATAACCTTGTAAATTTTAATACCAAATAAAGTGATTCCAATTCTATTAGCTTTTAAAATAATTATGATCCACCCCTACGAAACCGCTGCTTTCCTGGTACCTATCACGTCAGGGCCGTTATACAACAGTGATACATTAAATTGTACACTATAATCATATTATCATATACCCAGACATTGCCGTCATACAAACCACTGTTTAATATACTCTTTGAGTCAGTTTCTGTTTGATTATAGTATGCGCACGCGACTACCGTTATTTTGTGATCATAACAATGGTTCAGATTATGCTACGTACGTATACATAGCCAGGCTGCATTACAACCTATTACTACATTATCCCGCCAGCTCCCTTCTACCATCGGACATCTAGATGCACCGCAGGATACCAGCCCTACCTGGTTTCCGAATGCATTCAACCCCCAACACTTCAAAGTTAGAGTGAACATTCATCTTCTGGGTGAGGTCGTTCCATCGCCGACTGCATCTCAGTCGCTCCCGACCTAGACTTGAGTCAAGAGTAAACCAATTTCGAATAAAATATGTATATATTTATAATTGCTTCCTCAAAATGTCAACACAGAAACTCTGGCATTTTAAAGCTATGTAAAGCAGAATTAGACTAGGGCTATAAAACCAATACATTTTTTTTTTCGGAAGAAGAATTTCATATATACCCCATAGAGGTAGGAAGTCAAGTGGATGAATATGCCCTAGCTAGCTGTTAAATTCCGCCAATCTCCCCAGTAATTTCCGCATGCATTTTTTGCACAGTACCTCATTATAAATATTCAGCATGAAAGATGGCGGCGTCTTTAATATTACTAACTCTGTAATTTGTCCTCACTGTGGCTCTACCTTTACATCTCCGGTTCAAGTCAGAGTCGGAATAAGTAGTCTGTTCAACCTCGCTTTCATACATTTTAAGCAACTTATTGATTACACACACATACTAGATATTTTTTACGTCAACGATATCGACCCAATGATCCCTAAGGTCGCATTTTTAAATCATCCAACAGTAACGCCTCATAATATCAAAGACTGTGACGTGGTTAAACGTGCCTCCGAAGCACGAAAACTTTATTGACAGACAATCAGGTGATACTGCTTGCATTGTCCTATCCTAACCAAACTGGAGAAAATCTCATAAATTAAGTGATAAATTGATAATATGGACTTTGTATTCTTCCTGTGGGAATCGAATCCTCAACCTCTGGATCAGGATCACTAAACCACAGCGGCAGATAATACCTAATTAATGTGTCCTCTCCTCAGTCCGTCTCTGCTTGGTCGGTTCAAGTTGAATGACACCTATTAGTATGACAATGATGTTTGAATACTGTAACTGTTAGCTGTTTGGGCTGACGGTGGTCGAGTGCCATTGTGTTGTAACTGTTTAAGGAAACAATCCTTATTATGTATTCGCAAGTCGGGAAAGTTATTTTGCGATGCTTGGTGTAGGTTTTAAGCTTTTTGTTTTGTAAAATTCTGGCCCGAAATAAACGTACATATGAAATTCGAAAACCGAAAACACATTAATACGTGGTGAAATTCGAACTACGACCTCAGCTCAGGAGGCAGCGGCCCTATCCACTACACCATCGGGCTCTCTAAATGAAATCTCTAGGGCAAATTTGTAATATCCGTATTTCAAATAATAAGTCGGATCTCCTGTTGTATTTCTGTACAAATTAGTCCTTTATGACGAGTGAAGAAAGTAATTAGAACCCATATACAAGTGGGATTGAAGTAATTTGGCCTACATTCCGCCCGTAACGCATGAAGCGCATTGTCCCTGTCATAAAAGACCGACCTTCAATCTCCTACCATGCGCATTTGCTACGTAAGTATTTTATACCTAGAGTGGAAATCTTATTCATCTACATTAAGTTCAGCTAAGTTTTAATTTATATTGAGTAATGGATCCATTCTGCCTTGGGAAGTTTATTATCCTTAATTTTATGTGATATTTACGTGTTTCCTGTTTCTTTTTTCTGCATTTCAACGACAACGAAAATACTTACCATGCGTACCTGTTTTTTTGTCCAAGTGCGTACCCCATGTAAACTTCATTTGATTTCCTCTACCCAAGGTTGCCTGGTAGAAATTGCTACCATAGCTATAAAGCCGCCTTCATTGTACTTTAGTTTTTATTTCATTTGTTCTCAATTCCTGATGTTTTTGTTTTATGTGCAATAAAGAATATATCTATCTATCTAAACTAGTTTAAAGTGCATAATATTCATATCCTAATCCTTAGAGAGTTACGGACGCCTCTAAAACTCAATTTGTGGAATCATCTCATTCCGCAGCAGCCTCGCAGTTTCGCGGCACATATCTCGAATAGCTTTCATAGTTGGGTCACAGCCAGTTCATAGTATACATACTACAGTACGTGAGGGGTAGAACGGGGTTGCAATAATCAGTACAATTTACTGTAAAAACTAGAACGTGTTTAAAATTAATTTCAGCCAACTACAAAATTTCTTCTATGCTGGACTGGGAGCGAGAGAAAATCATGGAATGTACCAGCTACATTTCCTCCCGGGCTTGCTGTAAAAACCAGCTAACGGATCCTAGGGTTTTCGTATATTGCAATTTAGGCGATGGGCTGACAACCTATCACTTCAGCAATATTCCTACAAATCTATCTTAAATAACCCTCAAAACTTGGTCAGACGTCGCGGAACGACATTTGTTTACGTCGTTTACGCCTACGCCATTAGGGATAAAGGCGTGATTATGTGTACGTATGTATGTATGCACAAGTTTTTAAATTTACTGATCTTATATGGAACAGAAAGGCAAAGTAAAAAGATAGACGTGTAAACAGCTTCTTTTCATCTATACTCCAGTTAAACTCCAATTTGCCGAAGTATCTCGGTTCGAAGCTCTACGTCGTAGAGTCTATACGAGCTCTCGTAGCCAGGTCAAGGTCAGCTTGTGGTTCCATCTAATATTATGCGACGGGTGAACGAAGGAAATTTTAAGTTTGTCTCTGTCATAAAAGTTTTAGGTAGCGATTCTGAATTATATTAGGGAAAATAGGACCAATAAATAAGATAAATTAACAACGGTATGGATGTATTTATTCATGATTCTTCTGAATTTAGGCATAGACATATTTATTCATGATATATTCGATTTTACATGTTTATAAAGCTTAACTTCTTTCTAATAAACATGCTGGACTGGGAGCGATAGAAAAACATAGTATATGCCAGCTGCATCTCCTCCCGGGTATACTGTAAAAGCCTGCTAAGGGATTCAAGGGTTATAGTGTTTTGCAATTTTGAGGCGATGGGCTGACAACCTGTCACTAGCAATATACATCATTATAAATTACCATAAAAAATGACAGAAAAAAAATGTCTTTTCGCTCTGCCTACCCCATTTGGGACGAAGGTGTGAATTTATGTATGTATGTATGTATAAAACTTAAAATAAAAGCTTTTAAAAAGCTTGTCATGTTTGGTATTTAATTGAAACTTAACATTTTCACTCAAGCATTTGTCTGTCAGTCAAGTTTTTAACAGAATCTTAATTAAAACGAGTAAGAAAGATGTAGACATAGCCATAATTTAGCACTACGAGTATAATTATGACGTCTCTACTCGACATGCTCAGCATAATCCCCGTATATTTAATCCGTCTCGCAGTTTTAATACGTTTAGGCTGGACGGCCGCAAATTATACTTTACTAGCGACCCGCCCTGGCTTCGCACAAATCATCAGTGTTTCTCTACTATATGATGCATGTATTATACATATAAACCCTCCTCTTGAATCACTCTATCCAATATAAGAAACCGCATCAAAATCTGTTGCGTAGTATTAAATATCTAAGCATACAAAGGGATATAGGGACAGAAAAAGCGACTTTGTTTTATACTATGTAGTGAAGACTTAGTGTGCTTTTGTGCGCTTATTTCGAAAGCTCGAATTGTAGGTCTACTAAAGACCGAACGCCTGAAAATATACATGTTATTGTTTGGTGTTATAAAACAACGAAAACCTCATTGCAGATAGGTAAGCTTTAATCGTCATTTTAGACAGCAAAGCGTACAACAGAAAATGTGAACATAATGCAGTCTAATTTAATTACGTATCATGTTAATTAAACACTTAATTCTTACCAAGATACACATTTGTCTACTTTCTAATTTGCTGAGAAGAGTGATGATGACAATAAATTAGAAAATGCTGCTGTTGTTTTCTTTCTGTTTACTTTAATTTATACACTCGTCCGTCAAGCTTCTGTTCCGTATTTTTTCCATTTCTATGAGGGTTTATACCAAACTGAAAGAAACTCAATTGTATACATACATACATACATATAATCACGCCTTTATCCCTAATAGGGTAGGCAGAGCGTAAACGACCTACACAGAGGTCGTTCCGCCACGTATGACAAAATTTTGAGGGTTATTTAAGATTGATTTGTAGGTATATTGCTGCAGTGACAGGTTGTCAGCCCATCACCTAAATTACAATATACAAAACCCTTGGATCCCTTAGGTGGTTTTTACAGCATGCCCGGGATGAAATGCAGCTGGCACATTCTATGCTTTTCTCTCGCTCCCAGGCCAGCATGGAAGTATAGTCAATTGTATACTTAGGCAGAAAACTGTTTACGTATTAACTTGCTGTAAACAGTTAAACTACTTGATAGTACCTCAAGAAGCAAAACATTGAACTCGATACAAATCCGTGACTCACAGTGACTAACCTATCCAATAGGTACTTTCCCGCAATGAATTACTTCCATTGAAGCTCTTCTATTGAGATTGCGGGTCAATGAACCTTTGAATAGCATTCGCGAGGACATACCCTCTTCAGACATAGATCCAATAAATCCTTATCATATCAAGTCAGTCTGTTGTCAGGAGTCAATTGCAGGACCAGTATTCAAATATCATTTGCATAAATATGAATTGCAGTCACTTGAAGTAGATATACATGGAATAGTATATACGTAGAGTAGTGCTAAGAGTAACTGCCTCCGTGGTCTAGTGGCTAGTGCCATGGATTCCTGATCCGGAGGTCCTGGGTTCGATTCCCAGGGGAGAAACACAAAGTCGATATTTGAGAATTTATCACTTTGTGAATTTTTCCCCAGTTTGGTTAGGGCATTGCATGCTGAATCACCTGATTGTCCGAAAAGAAAAAGATTTCGTGCTTCGGAGGGCACGTTAAGCCGTCGGTGCCGGTCGCTGTCTTTGATAGTGGTCGTTACTCAAACCATGTCAGAGGCCTGATAGTTGTGCTACTAGGCGGTTTAAAAACTCTGACACCAGGGTTCTTCGGGTCGATAGACTCGATACCCACTCGACAGAAGAAGAAGAAGTGCTAAGAGTAGGTAGCTGGATAGTTGATATTTTTTAATCATCCATTTCTTTTCTTGTTGGATCGATGAATTTCCTATTGTTTTTTTTCTAACCTAACCTAACCTAACCTAACCAAACTGGGGAAAAATTCACAAAGTGATAAATTCTCAAATATCGACTTTGTGTTTCTCCCCTGGGAATCGAACCCAGGACCTCCGGATCAGGAATCCATGGCACTAGCCACTAGACCACGGAGGCAGTTACTCTTAGCACTACTCTACGTATATACTATTCCATGTATATCTACTTCAAGTGACTGCAATTCATATTTATGCAAATGATATTTGAATACTGGTCCTGCAATTGACTCCTGACAACAGACTGACTTGATATGATAAGGATTTATTGGATCTATGTCTGAAGAGGGTATGTCCTCGCGAATGCTATTCAAAGGTTCATTGACCCGCAATCTCAATAGAAGAGCTTCAATGGAAGTAATTCATTGCGGGAAAGTACCTATTGGATAGGTTAGTCACTGTGAGTCACGGATTTGTATCGAGTTCAATGTTTTGCTTCTTGAGGTACTATCAAGTAGTTTAACTGTTTACAGCAAGTTAATACGTAAACAGTTTTCTGCCTAAGTATACAATTGACTATACTTCCATGCTGGAATGGGAGCGGGAGAAAAACATAGAATGCGCCAGCTGCATTTCCTCCCGGGCATGTTGTAAAAATCAGCTAAGGGATCCGAGGGTTTCAGTATATTGCAATTTAGGTGATGGGCTGATAACCTATCACTACAGCAGTATACCTACAAAACTATCTTAAGTAACCCTCAAAACTTTGTCAGACGTGGCGTAATGACCTTTGTTTAGGTTGTTTAGGCTCTGCCTAGCCCATAAGTGATAAAGGCGTGATCATACAAAAGTGCATCCCTTCTGGCCTCGTTTCCTAAAATGAGTTTAAGACTAAGTTATGTTCCTGCTCCCTGTAGTTTTGCATAATGAAGCGATTACAATATTAAAACTTTTTATCATAGAATCTTGAGTAGAAAGTAATAATTAGATAATAACGACCAAAAGCCTGCTGATTAAAGACAATTTATCGAGTGGGTCTCTAGTAAGTGATTAATTAACAATTTGTTGGTCAATATTCTGAAATCATGGTCAACGATTGGTATCTATGATACCTTCCTTTTTCTAGTTACATACATACATATTTTCACGGCTTTACGCCAAAACGTAAACGACCTAAACAAAAAACGTTTCGCCACGTCTGACAAAGTTTTGAGGGTTATTTAAGATAGATTTGTAAGTATATTGCTGTAGTGACAGGTTGTCAGCCTATTGCCTCAATTGCAATATACAGAAACCCTCGGATACCTTAGCTGGTTTTTACAGCATGCCCGGGAGGAAATGCATTCTATGTTTTTCTTCCACTCCCAGTCCAGCATGGAAGTACTAAAAGTGTTAATAAAGATAAATCCATACTTTTAGATTACAATTATCTTTGCTTAAGCGCAGTGACGGTTGTAGATATTTTTTAAGTATTTGGTAGAAGAATTTTCCCCACCCCTAATTTCTAATGGCTAACGTGGATGTTCCAGTGACGTCATGATAGCGAGGTCTCACCGCACCCGCTCTGATATGACGCAATGCTGAATCACCTTGCCCGTTTAACTTACTGCTGTCTATTAAAATTTGTCCAGTGCCATTCCATTTAGGGGTTGATATTCTTTTTATAGCGACCTAATCAAACAATCCTATCAGCGTGAGAGTGTACCATAAAGTTATAGTATTGACTGACAATTAAGCAAAACTTATTAACTTAGCACTTTTGCACTTGTATGTTGAGGAAATAATATCTAAACAATTATACCGGAATTTCAGTTTTTCGTTTTGTTTTAGACATCATCAATTTCCACCATTTTGTTTCCTCTCCCGACTTTAATTTAAAGTTTTGACGTTTTTAATTTGACCTTTTGGTTGTTGGTGGCAGGTAGAGTTCTGAGAATATTTCCTTGTTCAAAACTCAAACCACAGCTGAAATCTGAAACTAGACTGTTCGCAACATTATCTCAGAAACGTGTATGTTCTGAGAAAACATTAGAACTATATTCCCAACCCACAGCTGAAATCTGAGACTAGCATGTTCGAAACATAATCTCAGGACACCTACGTGCAACTACAAAGTCAAAATCTGTTACGTCCAGTTCCTACAAACCTGTCCAGAGCATGCGTAGGTGCAGGTCTCAAATTACTTGTTGTGTGGGTTTCGAGGCGGTCGACCCGATGAACCCTGGTGTCGAGAGTTTTTAAACCGTCTGATAGAACAGGTAATAGGCCTCTGACATGGTTTGTGTAATGACCTCTATCAAAAACACCGGGCCGACAGCTTAACGTGCACTCTGAAGCACGAAATCTTTTTTCCTTCCAGACATTATGGTGATTCTTGCATTGTACTGAACAAAACTGGGGAATATCCCACAAAGTGATAAATTAACAAACGTTAACTTCGTGTGTCGAATCCCTGTGAAGCAAACCCAGGACTCCCCATGGCTCAGACCACTAGACCATGGAGGCAGTTAAGGACACCTACACGTACACAGTCAAAATCTGTTACATCCAGTTCCTTGAAACCTGTCCAGAGTGTGCGTAGGCGCAGTTCTCAAATTACAGAGTCGAGCCGTCTTGTCTTGTCGGAGACGCTCATGCTTTGGTTGGTGAGAATTGCTTGGCATTTTACTGAAAGGACATCGCAATTCGAAATTCAAGAAATCACTTACTGGACGGGTCTCACTACCACAGCACATAATTTCCCTACATCTACGTCAAAAGTGCTTTAGATCCTTTAAGACTATGGAGATAGTTGAGGTTTTCCAAGAAGTTCATCAAAGTAACATCATCATCTCCCTAGTATTATCCCGTATCGTAACGTGTAATTAATATATATATAGCAATTGTGTTAATAAGAAATAGGTCAAGTTGTGTTGACTCCTACATTAGACTTGACAATATACTTACTTAAGTTTTGCCATAGTTACTTACTTGCTTCGTTGGCTCAGCGACCCGAAGTTAATCTTGGCCTCCGACATTAAAGTGCGCCATTCTTTTCTACTCTGTGCGGAATCTGACCAGGTGGACACTCGCAGCTCTTTCAGGTCTTTGGAAGCCCTACCGGGCGCCGGCCGGTAGGTTGACCAAGATACTCTTTCCACATGTCAGCCAGCGAAGTCGGGAAGATTTTATTTCTCCGATGTTGTTTCTTACATGCTGGACTGGGAGAGATAGAAAAACATAGAATGTTCCAGCTGCCCTTCATCCCGGGCATGCTGTAGAAGTCAGCAAAGGGGATTCGAGGGTTACAGTGTATTGTAATTTAGGCGATGGGCTTACAACCTGTCACTACAGCAATACAAAAGATGACCGTGATAAAATCCTAAAGAAGAGAGTTTACAGGATTCCAATCAAACCTGTTAAAACACAATTTGCTAGCAGATTTTCGGGTTTTGCTTTTCCCTTCATTTATAACAAAGCAGCTAAATCTTGTGACATTAAAACTTGCACAACTAAAGAGGCTAAAATCAAGTTACGAAGCTGGTTGGCAAACTTGGACTATGATGCGACTGAGTTACTCATTCCAACCCAATCTGAGCAGGTATAATAATAATATATCTATTTAAGTATTTATTTTGATTATGATATGTTATTTATTTATTTGAGTTTTTATTTAGCACTTTATCATATATTTATTTAACACAGGCCCCTTACTCATCTCACTAGTATTACTTATTTCTAAATCTTTGTTTAGCTTAAGAATAAACTCAATTGTTTAAATTTGTCTGGTTGCCCAAGATACAGGCTGTGACCTAGTTTGGGAACCTCTGGTAATGCCTAATGTTGAAATTAAAACTGGATTTTTTGTAGATTATTTTTGTGTATTCTGTATAATTTCAAATTTCTGTTTGTTAATAAATAATTTTTCATTTTTCATTTTCATAAAATAAAATATTTTTTTTCATTTCATTTTCAAATCATTACAATCTAAAATTTGCCCTCAATTTTTGTTAGACGTGGCGAAAGCGCCTGTTACGAGGCGTTTAAGCTCTGCCTACTCCGTAAGGGATAAAGGCGTGATTTTATGTATGTATGTATGTATGACGTTGTTCGGCTCGGACACTAGATCTTCTATTTCTCGGTTGTACCTCCGCCTTCATTCCCCAGCCTCCCCTGTTGTTGGCGCTTACTTAATTAATTACTGACCAGCAATAGAAACACCATTTACATTTCCACATGGTTTAGTTGCCATACGACATTCATTTTGTAATATTGAAAACTTGTTAGCATTACGAACTTCCTGTAATAGATAGCGCACTAAGTTTCCCAAGAAAATTATCTCCAGTAGCAATAAATTAGCATACAAACAGACAAGCATTGACAGTTTGAGCTTACGTATAACTTGAGTAATAATGTGGTCCTGTGTGGGAAGTAACTGGCGATCGATTTATTTAATTGGATGGTTGTTACGTAGTAAATGATTCGGTCGAAGGGCTTATTAAGTGTAATGAGACCTGTTATTGGCTGGCGATTTGTATTTCCTTTGTATCTAAAGGATTTGTGGGATTTTATCAATACACAATACTAACTGAAATACCACCAAAAAATGGACTCTGTAATAACATCAACTAGGACGAAGATGTGGTATCTCTCTTTCTCTTACTAGGCCTTTACACTCTTTTACAGCTTATCCTGTCAAATATAGTAGTGTGATTTTGGGATTACGGGATTATTTACGGGATCTGAGGGTTTTAGTATATTGTAATTTAGGCGATTGGCTGACAACCTATCACTACAGCAATATACGTATAAATCTATCTTAAAAAACCCTTAAAACCTTGTCAGACGTGGCAAAACGACCTTTGTTTAGGTCATTTACGCTCTGCCTACCCCATTAGGGATAAAGGCGTGATTATGTGTATGTATGTGATTTTGGGTACGGGTTTTTTAGGGTATTGACTGAAATTACAAAATATTATCTACAAAGGTATAGATCACATCGCTATTATTTTGTTTTGTTACTCTACCTGTAGAATAGTTACTACAGCAAACGACAAAAAATGCGTCTTTTTACATATCGAAATATAATTTTATCAGTAGCAAAAGGTTTCCACACAATTTTCCTTCAATATTTTTTAAGCTGGTGCAGAAACAAGACATTTTTATCGAAGAATCTAGAATTTCTAGAAACTAACTTAAGGTCACGTTCTCTTTATAAAATAGGTCGAAGTACTTAGCAGCCTCTTGTCGTTGATATCAGCTAATAGAAGTTAATCCTGAGATTAGTACTTGATTCCATTAATGAATCACGTAGTATAGGGCTTATTGTTGGGTAACTAGTAATACTGGATTAGAAGGATGACAAGTTTGTTAGTTTTTGGGTTATTTTTGGTACTTTGGTACGTGTGCCGTTTGGCATTGAAGATAAAGTTGACCAGGGCATATTTTACGTGGCTTCACTAATATGGAAAATCAACCTTTGCAAAGAAAGCCTTTAATCTCAATCGTAGAAGTACCTAAACAACTAACGTGCTGAAATTACTCTGTGAATTTACTTCCAAATTGTAAAGAATATTTAGGCATAAGGTAAACTTACGCAACAGTCAGGTTCCAATTTCTCAGTGTTTGAAAAGCTCTTTAAGTCTTATAAGTGTTCTGCGACCTTCAAGTTAAGTACAGACGTCTGGAAAAAGTCATTTACCTTTAGAAGTATACCAACTGTAGCGAAAAGTATAAAGTTATATTGTTCGAGTAATAAAAGTTATTACATTTTTATTCCTCAAGTGTACTTCTAATTATTGGTGCTTGCTGTTAGGAAAATAGGTGAAAAGGGAATAACCCTTACGTTGTATATTCATGTTACGAGCTCTTTCGGAGAATAATGCACCTCTGCGGGTTTATTCTACGTAGCGTACTTTACGCTATATTGTGAGATATACTCTAGGGAACTTAATATCATTATTATTCCTTTTGAAATGTACTCATGTTATTCTGGATTTGAAATTGTTGTATTGCGTTCCGGATCTTTACGAACGGGTACGCAGCAAAAGAGTGCTGAGATCTATGTATCATAAAAACTGTGTACCCACTTTATCTGTAGTGCGGCTGTGGGCTGTTTAGACGAACGACCTACTAGTAATATACCCTGGGTACCATAGTTTTAATCGATAGTTTGCACAAAGTATCTATATATTACAAGTGGTATCAAAATCTTATCGGTCAAATTCCTGCGTCGAAAATTCCCCTCTTTTAGACATGTAACTAACGATTGTTTTCCCTTCTGTTCCAGGATCAGGAGCACCTGAAGCCGCCTATATTGGGGGGTCTAGCAAATGCAGAACTATACTGTTTAGCGCTGGCCAACATGTATTCGGACCCCAACTACCACAATCTGAACCACTGGAACATCCTGCAGACCTTAGCGCGCAAGGGCGTGCACGTGACGGACCCCGGTGACTGCGCGCTCACTGAAACTGTGCTCATACAGACCAACCCGCTTAAGATGGTGCGTATTGTTATAGTGGGGGATTTAAATGCGCAACTATACTGGTTAGCCCTAGCTAACATGTACTCGAACCCTAACTACCTCATTGTGAGCCACTGGAACATCCTGTGCTCATACATACCAACCCACTGAAAATGGTACGTGTTCGGACCCCGACTTTGCAGTCCAGCAGGGCGTTATCCTGTATGGGGAACTAGGCATACTGCAATTATTGGGCCTCTTTTTCAGCCATCGCAGAATCAATACGTTATTTTACCGAGCGCAGTATTTAGCCAGACAAAGCCGAATCAATACGTTACTCTAGCAAAGCGAGCAAAAATTTGAAATAGAAATATGAATGAAGCAATACGTTCGTGACATTTTACGATAGTTGAATCAATTCGTTATGCGAACGCAGCGAGTGCGGCATTACTACGAAAAAATAATATTCGTTTTCCTTTCTTCCAGGGCGCGCACATGGCTGTGATGGAGGCGATAATGACCCTCTACGCGCGCGAGGTGGTCACATTAGACAGAGTTTCCGCAGCGGCTCAGAGGTTCGGCACCAGTCAGCCCGTCGCGGTGGGGTCCAGCATACCCCACGAGGACGGGCTGTTGAGCTGGATCAACGCGGCTTGCTCTGCGCTCAATAAGGCTGAGGTAAGAGAAGGAAGAGTATAAAGTGTGTATCTATCTTTAGTCAGTTGGTTACCTCACAAAGACAGGAAACTGAATATTATTTAAAAGTTTGCAAGTTTTTTTATGTTTAAAAAAAAAAACACGATCACACTCATAGCCCCCACTAGGATTCTCTGTATCGGGGTGCCATGGACATACACAGAAACAACCATAAAGAACACCCAGACCCAGAAACAGACATTTAAACTCATCATTCAAATGTCTGCCCCGGCCGAGAATCGAACCCGGGACCCTCTGCGTAGCAGGCAAGTACACTGCCAACTAGGCTGCGCGGGTCGTCGATGTTTTCCATTGGTAACGTGCGAAATATCAGCCGACTTGCCTCGTGTCCACGTTCTTATCCTGCTCTCATTACGAGGCAGGAATCAATAACTTACAGTCTTTTTCAATGTGGATTATTGCTAGTTACGCTGTTAAACTGCTCGAATCCGGCTTATTGAAAGCTTAAGCTTATGTTAAACGCATTTATGGCTATAACAAGTATAAACGAACAAGTGTACTTTCCGAGAACAGTTTGTCCGCAATATTCTACGTATTAACAATCATCAATAAGCTTATCGGAGCTTAAACTGTAATCCAATACCAACCTTAACCAGGTCACCTTATCCTAAAATGTCAATTTTCAAGTATAGTTCAATATACATTGCCTCGTCCGTTCGTCAATCAATCCTCCTAATATCATAACAGATAACTGACTACGCAATGTATATTGAACTTGTAGTTGTATGTAACGTGCCCCAGGTCACCTTTTCCTAAATTCCGTTGGAGTTTGACCTTTAATAGTCGCGATGTAAGGGTGTGTATATTATTAGATTTATTAGAGTGACCAATGTCAGTTGGGCACGCTAGACAGTACACGCGATAAATGTCAGCTGAAATAGATTGTTCAAAGGGAATGTCACTGATGTAGTCATGATGGATTGTTTTAACCTGTTGCTATTAGGCTGGACAAATACAGTCTTACCATGAAACTTAATTTAAACCTTAGTTCAACCCGTGTTTAGGTAAACACTGTTTAACATTTAAATACTTGTTGGACAACTGTTTAATTTTTGCTACCAAAAAACCGTGTTTAGTGCGTGTCTTGTTAAACAATGTTTTACTGAATCAGTCTTTTTTAAATTTGGCAACACTGTAAAATATTCATTCATCGTTCGTTCTCTATCGTTCCGTTTTATGGACAACGTATGATTATGAGCATATTTTTTTGTTAAAAAAATACATCAACACTTGTGATCAGAATTAATATTAGTTTTGATTTTAGAAAAACACAAAAAAGTGGGGGTTTGTAGACTTTACAGGGTAAAAACTGATACAAACAACATCAGTAAAGGAAATAAGGAACGGAACGTAACTTGATACGTCAAATAGTTGTCAATCAAGTGTCATTCTTGCTGTCTTGCTTACTGTTTATTGTACAACCACGAGAATCACTTGGCAGGTCGTCTTTTACCATATCCAATATTTTACTAGCAAAACATTTGCTAAACCTATATTTCTTCTTAAATTTAGCATCGTTATTATGTTCAAATGGATTCACTCTCACACCGGTGGTTGTGTTGTCTCGAAATTGAAAGTTTTCTATGTACTCAATGACCTCTTGGTCTTCTTCATCCATAAAATCCAGAAAACCTACTGTATCCATTATTGCATCAAGACACAAATCTAATTTCTGTCAAAATTACTACTGACTGATAGGTTAGACCCTTGTTAAACAACGCGTTTCGGGTGTTTAACTTTAAACTATGTTTAAACATTGTCTATCTTAAGACAAGCGTAAAACACTGTTTTATAGTATCAATTTTTTAAAATACGTGTTCAACAGGTGTTTAACTTTTTTGTGGTAAGACCGATAGTCGTTTAAATAATGATTTGAAAGCAGGACTTAATTAGTTTTCATTCATAACAAATTACAGTTAAGGTCTTAACGAATAAACCATACATTGCACAAAATATTTAAGGAACTAAGTTATTGCTTTGCCGATGGAGCCCACCTTCTTAGGGGAGCGTTCAACCGGGCTTATACTTCTACAAAGGGAAGACTGAAATGTCTTTGCCAGGAGTGAATCACTAGCCTACCGTTAGCTAAAGGAGATTTCTTAGGTTTTTATGAAAATTCTTAATTAAAATTTAGCTAAATCTGATCCTAATTTAACTTTTTCTCCATTCCAGGAAGACACATCAAACCACGTGCCAATGGTGAAGAACTTGCAAGACTTATGCGACGGCACCGCGCTCGCCGCGCTCATATCGTTCTACTGCCCCGACGCATTGCCGCGCGACGCTGTTAGAGTGGGACGGATGGCTTCCATACAGGCGAGTACATACATATCTGTATAAACGGGGGTAGATACAACTCTGTCGCTTCATTAGTGCAATGGTGAAGAAACTGCAAGACTTATGCGACGGCACCGCGCAGAAAATTACGTTTGCTTTACTATTGCTTTATTTTTTAAGTCTACAGTGTCGACAATTCCTTGACCCTTAGTATGCCTGGTGGTTGAAAATTACACGGCATATATGATGGGGTCTGAGAAACCCCAATATCAAATAATTTTGAAGTAGAAAATCCTTTCACATTTTTTATTTCTAGGGCTAATGCACCTTTAAACTTTTCCTTCTCACACCTTTAAACTTTTCCTTCTCACAAGATAACCAACCCAGAAAAGAAATGGGATATATTGAACCAGGCATTCCAAAAAAGTGGGGGGTGTAATGGACATGACATGCCAAATAGCCAAATTGAAACAGTTAAATACCTGTTTCTGCTAACAAAATGTGTTTGTTTGCAGGACTGCTTGCACAATCTGATGCTGGTGTACGACTTCTGCCAGAACTATCTCCCGCACAACGTGTTCCACATGATGCCAGAGGACGTCACTTACATGAGAGGGTAAACACTTCTTCAAATTCTGTTCTTTTCTTACATACATACTATCACGCCTGTATCCCTAATGGATTAGGCAGAGCGTGATCAACCCAAACAAAGGTCGTTCCGCCACGCCTGACAAGTTTTGAGGGTTGACAGGTTGGCAGCCCATCGCCTAAATTACAATATACGCTCGAATCCCTTAGCTGTTTTTTACAGCATACCCGGGAGGAGATGCAGCTGGCACATTCTACGTTCTTCTGTCGCTCCCAGTCCAGCATGGAAGCTCTTTTCTTACAAGTGTTAATTAAGTAATAGACTAACATTTACCCGCCACCTGACTTGATTACAAGTGACAATGCAGATTATGATGGAGCATGAATGCCTATAGTATTTCCAACTTAGTTTCAGATTAAAGTTAAACAAAGTTTCATGTCTTTCAATCGAAGATTCGGTTTCTAAAATAAGTTTTACCTATTAGATATGACAACATAATGAAACAGTTGTTTTTGTGATTTAACTAATTTGCCAACACGTCTCATTTATTTCTAAAATGTGTTTTTGAATAAAAATACATGAAACTGTATTTACCTTTATTCTAAAACTGAGTTGAAAATACTATAGATAATTCCTAAGTATTCATTTTCGCCTAAGACCCAGGTTATAGTGCTCCGGGAACAAATTCGCAATCAGAGAATTTCACTCCTTCCTTAGCCGTTAAGTTTTTTAAGATAGGTCTGTAGTGACAGGTAGTCACCCCATCGCCTAAATGGCAATATACAGAAACCCTCGGATCCTTAAGCTGGTTTTTACAGCATGCCCAGGAGAAAATGCATCTGTCATATTTTATGTTTTTCTCTCGTTCCCAGCATGGAAGAATTAAATAATCCAAGTTTTTGATTTACTTTACTCCCCAGTAAAGCTTAGATTAAGCTGTTTAAAACACAAATAAAATATAACAGTTTCTTTTTCGCAGTGTACTTTAATTAAACAAGTACGTCAGAATTTTGGTGACAGTCCGACCTTGTGTCTCTGCTGCATATTCACAGCTGTTCGCTCGTGTATTAACCTAATTTTGTAATCTGACCTCAGAGTAAAGGTAATATTTGTCAAATCGTTTTGTGGTTTATGATCTGACTCACGAAGTCTGAAGGGTAAATAACCACAAATTGACCATTTGCCCATCTGTTTAAGCCATCTGCTTGGGCCAATTTGTATGTTTTGATAGTTTTGTGGCTATCCACTCAAATACTTTGTTAACATCAAGCCATGTTTATTTAAAACTATGATAATTACTTTCTTCCATGCTGGCCTGGGAGCCAGAGAAAAACATAGAATGTGCCAGCTGCATTTCCTCCCAGGCATGCTGTAAAAACTAGCTAATGGATCCGAGGGTTTCAGTATATTGTAATTTAGGCTATGGACTGACAACCTGTGACTATAGCAATATACATCATAATCATCTGTAAGTAATTATAACCCTCAAAACTTCCCTTCTAAAGGCGTGATATTATGTATGTATGTATAATTACAAAATAATAGCATATCGTCTTAATGTCTATGTATTTGGTAAATTACGAGTCTGAATTCGTTTTTAATTTTCTGTTTTCAGGTCAATGCGACAAAATTTAATAGCAATGCTAGCAGATCTGTTCAATATGCTAGAAGTGCATCCGGTGAAATCAGTGAAGCACCCGGGAAGCGGTGAGTACCAAACAAACTCATACCTCCTCAACTTAACTAGGCTATACCAAGTAATGCATGCTAGAATAATGGGAGTATGTGGTCGTAATATCAAGATTCTATTGCCTACTAATTTAAAAATTAAAAACGCGGCGGCGGATAA
Organism: Scrobipalpa costella; assembly: GCA_949820665.1. NCBI lineage: Eukaryota > Metazoa > Arthropoda > Insecta > Lepidoptera > Gelechiidae > Scrobipalpa > Scrobipalpa costella. The sequence goes on from OX463303.1 coordinate 19,111,347, forward strand.
CGCTTTCAAATTTTGAATTAAAAATCAAGTAGGCAAAGGGCTAATGGGATTTTAAAAAGTAACATGCAATTTACGCATTTTTTTTAACTTTGAATTTCGTACAAAATTGTAAAATACACTTTTAAACTGGAATAATTGTTATTTTTTTATATTGAGACATGTATGAGTGTTTGTGAGGTAAGTTAGCGATTTGAAACTATCCAAACAAAAATGATTGATCGCTTTGCAATATGGCGTCTTAATGTTGCCACCCTGTCTTGCTTACGCAAACCATATTTCGGAATGGTCACACTGGCTTCTAAAGCACCAGAGATCGATTGCAATTGGTTTATCATCAAAATCTTTTTCTATTACATATAATATAAATATAAGCATGGGATTACACTTGTGCCGTTCAAACTTACAGCATATGTTTATTTTGTGATGTATTTGGGCGTTAAATTAGTTGGGAATATGACCAAAAATTTCCCTCTTTAAAACTACGACAGCGAAACTCGAATTGAGGCCGATCAAGATAATGGAAAAGGTTTCAGAGGAGTCCATATAAAGTAAGTGTTGCCGTCTTAATGGATGGGTAAGTAAGACAGGGTGATATTTAGAGAAATGCGTACACGGTTGAGACCGGATGTCGGTGCCTAAAACATACAACATTGAAACTGTTTTTCAAGGTCCAAATCCTCTGTAATGTAAGAAAAAAGAAATAAAAGTTGTCGGTTACTATGACAATATTCTTCCCATCAACAACCCAGCGCGTGAGTTGGTTGAAAAAAAAAGCACCTGTCAGTGTTGCCAGATGTTGGAATACCTCATGATCTTAAGAAAAAAAAATTGGTATCATTAAAATTAGTAAATATTGTCTACTTACGCTTTCGATCCCAACGTGAAAATGCAACGACCAAGCGTGTGAGTTGGTTGAGTCGCGGGCGAAAAAAGTACCTGTCAGTGTTGTCAGATGTTGGAATACCTCAAGATCTTAAGAAAAAAAAATAGTATCATTCAAATTAGTAAACGTTGTCTACTTCTTTCGATCCCAACGTGATAATGATTCGACACCTGGCAACACTCCCTCCACGTGAGTTGGTTGTAGGCGAGGCTCGGTCCAGCAACGAGCACGGCGTGCGGCACAAGCGCGGCTGCTTGCCGGCGCCGCCCGCGCCCATCCCCGACCTGCGCGCCGACACGCGCGCCGCGCCCGCCGGCCTGCAGCTACTGCCCTTCTCAGGTACAGTGGAGGACGAAGGGTGGGGATGGAAGTCAATGAGGTTGGCCTTTAAGATAGAATCAAGATAGGGTTCATGACAACTAGATAATTAAGTACATATTTCATTTAGCATGTTTTGATTTGAACCACTTGGAAAACTGCCCTGAAATGCTCTTGGACATTCGTCATTTCACCATTGTATTCTTGTTAATATTTACTAAATAATACAAAAGCGACCTTTAACTACGAGGTTCCTTATCATCCATCATCATCGGATTATTTTTATAAACTGTAAAATTCCCTTCTTTGTATCAAAATGTTGATCAACAATATACGCGGTCATTGTTTCGACCGGAGCTTAATTAATTACATCTGAACTATTTTAAATTTTTTGCACAATGTTTCAATGCCAAGTTTAAAGTACAGTTTTTTTTTCTTCATAAAATGTCAAATGTAAGGCCAGTTTCTTTGATTTCCAACACCACTTTCAACAGCCTCTTGATGTCGTGTGTGTTGTATGGAGTTATTGTTCACTCACTGTGTTTGTGTTTATTGTTTGGTGTCATCGGGAAAATACATACATATTCCTGTTCACCGGTCATTGCTGTTTTTGTGGGCGTGTCTTATGTTACCTAGTGTGTGTTTGTGTGTGTAGATTGTATGCATATAGGCACTATGTATGTATAATGTTGATGTTATGTTTTTCACCAAACAGGATCTAAGAGTAAGTGTTTAGTGTGTGGAATGGTTTTTTATTCTCATTTTATCGATTTGTTAATATTGTTTAGAATTCCATGATGAATTATTTAGTTTCAAATGCAGATGGTAAGAACAATAAATATGTCTCGTAGACTTAAAAATGCTGTTCCTAATGTTTAAGGGTACTTTTATATTTAATCTGCTTTGATTTAATATTTTCTCACGGACTTCTTAAATAAAATCTAATCTCTAAACTGCCTCTACTAAATCATTTAATGTTTTATCTACTAACTTCTTTCTAACATTTTCTAATTCGCTTTCTAAGGCTGTTGGCGCTTTGCATGATTTTTAACTGTCTTGTGCTTTCTTGCACGTTATTTTTTTTTTACAATGGAGTCATTGACATTATGTCCTCATGTCTCCCTGTTTTGATTGAAAAAGCACGGTAGATAAGTAATTGTTTGTAGTTTGATTGTTGGTATTTGATATTTTAGACGTAAATAATATTGTAGTAAATGTTAGGGTAAGTATATACATATACATTGTTAGTACTTGCTGGTTGAGTAAAATGTATTTTCAGTAACACTTTTTTCGATGAAAATGTTTCCATTCGACTACATTCTTTAATATTTTTATTCTACGATTTATCTATTTTGAAATAATTAATCTCATTTTCATTTATCGGATTCAATATTATCACAGAATAACTATAATACTACGTTCAAATATTAGCAACTCTAAAGTCATGTTTTTAATACAAATCAACATCCTAGTTTTCCTCTATTTTCAATACGTTTCATTTTCCGATTTTCACTGTTTTTTTTTCAAAACATTTCCTAGTAGTATTTCAATAGCTTCAAAATCAACCCAAACTAGTTTTTCCTATACTAAACCCACATCCAAACTTGTAGTACCCCGATCGCCGTCCGCTTGCGCGATGCGACCCCGGGCACCCACCGGCCGGTCCGCCTGTTCGACTCCCGAGAGGAGGAGCTGTAGTCCACAGAGGGAGGAGTTTGTGGTGCATAGAGGGAGAGGGATCACCACACTGTCCTCAATGGCGAGACGAGACGATGATAATGGTAAGTGACTTGAGCATCTAACTTGTAGTATGTGTGTTCGACTCCCGAGAGGAGGAGCTGTAGTCCACAGAGGGAGGAGTTTGTGGTCCATAGAGGAAGGGGGGTGTATCGTCTATGGCGAGACGAGATGATGATAAATGTAGTGTTAAGCACACCATTGTTTTTATTGTCTACTTTGATTGAGAACATTCTGTGTAAAATTGGCGGAAACTTTTAGTTTAATTCGTGTCAATAAACTGTGTTAAATAAGATTGTATAATTCAGCAGTGATAAAAAGTTATTGGTTCAGATTTCCGTTTCGTAGACATTGTTTTTCCTTGTGTCATCATCGGCTTGCCCCAACAATATAAGTGGCTGAATTCTAGGCCGCTACGATGTAATTTCTCGTGTTCCATCGATACGCTAAGAAGAAGAAGAAGAATAATTTCCCTATATACTATATTACCCAACACCATAAAAAAAATCTAAAACCTTCGATGCTGGACTGGGAGTGAGAGAAAAACATAGAATGTGCCAGCTGCATTTCCTCCCGAGCATGCTGTAAAAACAAGCTAAAGGATCCGAGGGTTTCAGTATGTTGCATTTTAGGCGATGGGCTTGACAACCTGTCACTACAGCAATATACGTACAAACATATCTTAAATAACCCTCAAAACTTTGTCAGACTTAGCGGAACGAGCTTACTTAGGTCGTTTACGCTCTGCCTACCTCATTAGGGATGATTATATGTATGTATGTACCATAAAAAATACGTCTTTTCCAGTATCAGTGGACTCAAACATGACTGCGATGACGGCGGCGGGCCGGCCCTCCAACTGGGCGGACACGCACAACACCTCGTTCGCAGGCCGCCGCTCGCGCCGCTCGTCCATATCGGACGACAGTCAGCTCACTGTGGAGAACTTTGGAGGCTCGCAAGACAGGCTACACTTCGCGGGGAGGAACCCTGAGAAGGAACTGGCTACGCTAGCTAATGTTAGGAAGATCTCTGCGCCGGCTGGTAAGGATACGTTTCATAGTTTTTGGAAAAGGCTTCGATTTCACTGACAACTTGTCCCTACAGCAATATTCCTACAAATCTATCTTAAATAACCCTCAAAACTTAGTCAGACGTGGCGGAACGACCTTTGTTTAGGTAGTTTACGCTCTGCCTACTCCATTAGGGATAAAGGCGTGACAATATGTATGTATGTTTTCACTGAAATGTAGCTAAGTTGAGTAGCGTTTTACGATGCATGACTTAACCAATAACTGGTGGAAATCTATTCTACATCTAATCCAATGTTATTGGCTAATTCTTGCGTCTTAAAGTTCTTCTCCGCTCGGATACACGTCAGTGGAAATGCAGCCAAAAGGTTGCCGCAGATGTCGCCTTATAACCAAAAGTAACTGTACTCTTTTTAATTAAATAATATTGATTTTGTTTACTTTATAATATAATTTAAGAAATCAATGGTTACACAATCTTCCACAGGCCCACTAGACAGTTCTGCCTACCACAACCCTCCCCTCCGCTCGTCGAAACAAGACATCCGAGGCTCCATACAGTTCTTCCACGGAGACTTTCAAAATGGCGACGACGACAGACTAACCGTCGCACCGAACAAAGTCGAGAGGCAACACTCGCAACCCGACAACGACAAACCGTTCTACCCTATCAGAAGACAACTCAGCTCCGATACTATTACATTGAGTAATAAGAATAATCAGAACTGCGGGTTTCAAAATAAAGGAGGCGGTGACGGTTTTTTTCTCAACGACAGAGATACCACAGATGGAGATGTCTTGGAACGGAAAATGAGCTTCGCGGATCTAAATAAGATCAGAAGCAATGGAGACCAGCAAGGTTTGTGCACGGATGTGGTGATAACTAGACGTGTCTTGGTTGCTGCAAGTTAGCAGAGACTCTTTGGAGACATTTCTAGTTATGACTACGTCTTTCTTGTTTAGATGGTGTTATTTACTTGGTGATGGGTTTTCGTAATCATATTCTTTATATCTTATATTTTTAGTCCTAACTAAACTGAAACATTAGCCAGTAAATCATATCATTTGAACAAGATTTCAGCTTAAATAATTTGCAAACTAAAACACATTTGGCCTTTGCGAGTCTGCTTTCCGTGTACGCTTGACTCGACCACATATTCCCATTCTACTAAACCCCAAAAAGCCTGATCATCTAATCGTTATTCAAAACCGGACTCAAAATTTCAGGATCAGTTTATTTGATCAGGCTTCAATCATTAATGGTTTTGCATAAAGTGATTGATGGTGATTGATCAACAGGTATTCAATCGATGTTCAATCAAGACATGGAGCCAACGGATCGACGGAAAACATCGTTCTCTACTCCTCCGGCCAATACGACCACGTGGCAACAACAGTGTATGCAGCAAGAAACACAACCTAGTTAGTACTCTTCCATTTAAGTTTATTTTGTTTTTTTCTAATTTGGATTTGATTTTCAGATGATTTCATATTTTTAGATAACTTACTTTATGTCTATTTATTTATTTTAAATTGGCAAGACGTAAAATATCTCAGTGAAGATACGTCCCATTATCCCTTTGCTTTTATTCTATTGCTCTGATCGGAACTGGTATAAGAACATTCTGTGTAAACTTGTTGGAACTATTTGTTAAAAGTTCGTGTCATTCATTTAGTAAGAGCTATGCTCCTCCGAGCTATTCTAATTTATAGATTTCCTGCTAGCTCATCTTCATTATCATTTATATCTAGAATTCTGTTGATTTTTTTTTATATACTTATAATGGCATCTATTTGACTCAGCGGCAAATACAGCCATCTAGTTTGGACTTCATAGTAAAGAGTACTTACGTTATTATTATAGGTAACTTTCAACAGAGATCACGCTCTATAAAGCTGAAATTAGTTGATTGGCTCTTTCTAATAGGTTGACGATAGCCTTACGTTAGCCTTAGCTTATGCAAAATTCCATGCTGGACTGAGAGCGACAGAAAAATATAGTATGTTCCAGCTGCATATCCTCCCGGGCATTCTGTAAAAATTCGAGGTTCAGGGATTCGAGGGTTTCAGTATATTGTAATTTAAGCGATGGGCTGAAAACCTGTCACTACAGCAATATACAAATCTATCTTAAACTACCCTCAAAGCTTGTCAGACGTGGCGAAACAATCTTTGTTTAGGTCGTTGACGCTACCCCACTAGGGATGAGGGCGTGATGTATGTACATACATACATATACATATAATCACGCCTTTTTCCTTAATGGGGTAGGCAGAGCGTAAACAACCTAAACGAAGGTCGTTCCGCCATGTCTGACAAACTTTTGAGGGTTATTTAAGATAAATTAGGTATATTGGTGTAGTGATAGGTTGTTAGCCCATCGTCTTAATTGCAATGTAATGAAACCCTCGGATCCCTTAGCTGATTTCTACAGCATGCCCGGGAGGAAATGCAGCTAGCACATTCTATGTTTTTCTCTCTCTCCCAGGCCACCATGGAATACTTACGTTATTACGGTAACTTTCAACACAGATCACGCTCTATAAAGCTGAAATTAGGTGATTGGCTCTTTCTTAATAGTTGACGATAGCCATAAGCAAAATTGTAACAAATATTCCGTCACCAGACGGTGAGGACATGTCGGAGGACGGCAGCTCGCCGTCCGGCGGCGCCATGGCCGCTCAGCTCAACAACATCCGGCTCAAGCTGGAAGAGAAGCGGCGCCGCATCGAGCTGGACAAGCGGCGGCTGGAGCTGGCCGCGAGCCGCCAGCGCCAGCAGCTCGGCCAGCAGGCCTTCCTGCAAGCCGTCACCAGGGTGAGCGCGCGCACATAACCATAAACTGTACCGGGTGTAGGGACAGCGTCCCGCTAACTGATAGGGGTTACTCAGACAACGATACTTAAATAAATCTATATATATAAAAATGAATCCCTATTTCCCTTGGTCACGGCATCACGCCTGAACAGCTGGACCGAATTCGTTAATTCTTTTTTTGTTCTGTTCGTTATTATCAGGAGAAGGTTCTTATGAAAGAAAAAAATAATGAAATTGCGCGGAAAATTAGAAAATTTAAAATTACTTAACCACCATATAAAATTATTAAACTTTTTTAATGTAACCTTAAGACATTTGATATAGAATTGACTGAATGCGTGCTGCAAATATAGTCAAAGAGGATAAAAAAAAATTACGTTTAAAACGGATTCTTCTGTCAATCTTATTTTATTGATAAACAAAAAATCTGCTCATTTATGGCGTCTAAGGCGGAAAGTTCGCCGGGTCAGCTAGTAAAAAATAAAAAGGTTTTTATTTCCTCACAACATAGCTTACAGTTTCGGTTCAAGGACATTAGACATAAACAAGTTACGCTAAGTATGAGGCTGGTGCCTAAACTAGATAAATTAATACCTGTTTTTTAGGTCACCAGGCCTCCACTCCACAAAGATAAATGACCATAATAATGTACCTTTAGGAAAATGATCTTAAGCAAGGTCAATAATAAAAGAAGATAATATTATTAATAAAGCAAGCGTGAGTTTAAACAACTTCCATCAAGAAATTCTTTCAGGAAGTGAAAAAAAATATTGTCTGATTGAGGTGGGCATTTTGTATGGGAAAGCCAATTTTTATGAACGAATTTATCGATGGAAGTTGTTCAGTATCGTTGACTGAGCAACCCCTATCAGTTTGTGGGACGCTGTCCCTTACTGTATGTGGTGTGGTGGGAAATGAAGTGTGTGTTGTGGTAGAGGACATTTATCCGGGAGAAAACCCACCATTGATTGAAAATTAACTTATATTTTTTTTATTGGGTTTGGTACCTCTTGTGTTATGTGATATACGAATGTGGTGGTATGGTATAGTCCTTTGTTTGTGTTTGTGGTAAATAGAACTACGAAAAAATAAGTCAAGATTTAATATGATGATTCTTTGGTATTTCCAAATCAGGTTTAGAATAAAAGTAAACAAAATTTCATGTCTTTTAATCGAGAAACTTGTTTCTAAAATAAATTTTTGCTATTAGATATGAAAACATTATGAAAGGGTAGTTTTAGTAATTTAACTAATTTTCCAACACATATCATTTTTCAATTATTTTTGAAATGTGTTCGAATAGAAAGACATTAAACTTTGTTTATTTTATTCTAAAACTGAGTTAGAAATACTATATTGCAGTTTAGATTGATATAGGTATTGTGTGAATGATTTTGTAAATGTAATGTGATGACTTTAGGTAGTTAAATGTTAATTTGAATCGAAGACTATCTCTCTACGAATCCATATAAGTTGGTGGTTGGGATATAAATGACGTGTGTGAACTATGTTTAACATTGGCCCTTACATAAGTGATTGATGACGGAACACAATATTAACTCCCATAACTACAATTGGTCCGGTGGCACAATATTACTAATAATTTGTGTTTATTATCAGCAAAATGACGACAAACATAAAATATGTTTTTCTATTCCATTAGGATACATATTTGCAATACCAGTTGGCCTCTTTGGTGAGTGGCCGGTTTTTCAAAATCCCTTTTTTTCATTTAGTTTTAGTACTTCTTTGTTTTCAACTGATTACATTATTTGAGTTATATTTTTAATACGAAATTTTGTATAAATATAAATCAGATTAAATTCACGCTTTCACAGCTTCTCATTGGATATTAAGTACCTTTCAAAATTCTTACATATTTTCCTACGAATCATGATTAATAAATATAGATTTAGAAATGATTGGCTATTCGTTTCACTTTGCTGTATTGCCATAAAGAGTAAATAGAACAAAACATTTCCTTAGGCTTTTTTGCGTACTTGTTGCCTAATCTTTTGTTGTAGATTTTGGCAGCCGATTTTCTATTATATTTCATAAATATATTACTCCGTTATTTCCAAATTCACTAATATTTTGCCTAGCGTAAACATCACTTTCACTTAATTTCTAATTCAAAATGTAACTAGTTATTCACGAACGAAACCTACACATAAACCAGTTTGATAAAAGCACAATTTGACCTTTTGGAGGAATTGACCCTTGTATTTGATAGCATGTATCCAAGGCGGTTGGAAAATTGATGTTGGTATATTATGTAACATAAAACGACTAATATTGAATACAGTCCGTTAATTTTGATAACGTGGGTAAGCCACTGCTAAATAGATAAGATGATAAATCGTTTATGAGCAAAAGCTCTCTACTTTCAGCAAATCTGACCATAGGGTCAGTTCAGTGCGAAGTAAAGCTTATACCAAGAGTAAGGGATACCGTCCCGCAAAGGAGTTGCTGTTAATGAAACTGAAGTTTTTTTTTTAGTTTTGTTGACTGCGGGACAGTAACTTACATCCGGCATAAAATAACCAAGGACATAAGCAAAATCGTTTTTTTTTTGTATTCGTATCAAAACCCATTTGCATCAGTTTTCCAACGGCCCCGTATTGGCATGCGCGTGCGCATACTCGTTGGGTTCGCTCGTGTGTGACGGTGGCGGTGCGCGTGTTGCAGGGGAAGGGCGCGCGCACTCCCGCCGACGGAGACAGCCACGGGGAGCCGCAGCAGGTGAGAGGGGGAAGGGTAAAGGGGCGTGGTCGTTTCATTACCTTTTGTGACGTCATTTACCGGTCATCGTTCATAATGCGCACAGCAAATGTGTGGAACTGCGGTTGCTTTCACCAAGCTAAATCCACTCGTCGACTCTATCTCTGTCGCCTATGACTTAGACTAGAGAAAGGAGCGAACCTAAGAATCATTACGAAATTTCTTGTATATATCCGATAAATAACGAAAACCGCAGCAGCCAGAAAAAAGAAACGATTTTTAGTGGATCAAATTATTTATTATCATCAGGCAATTTTAAGTCGTAAAAGAGAATGAAACTATCTCAGCCAAGATAACAAAAAATACTGATAAAAACAGGTATTAAATGAAAGTTGCATGTTTGTGTGAATATAATTAATTGCATGAGAGGCAGGTCAATCCGCTCTGTAAAAAGTGATTAATTCTTGACACATCAGATTTTTTCTTCCCCATTTTACGATAAAAGTTTTGATAAGTATTTACTTTAATAATTTGGTTAATATCATAATATTGTTAAGTTATTCCTACTTTTTTTTGCGGTCTCGCCTTTCGCATTGCGAATATTCGCCGCAGCAAATTGTCCCGTTGTCAGATAAGAATAATTAAATATGAACTTTTACTATAAAAATCGAAAGGTCACTTGAAAATAAACGTTTTACATTGACATTTGGAATCGTATCTTATGTTGTGTTTCTGATGCAGGATATGGATCCGCAAGCCCAGCAAGCGGAGCAAGCCGCCTTGGAGCAGTACCAACAATCCATAGCCAAGTAAGAATCCTTCAACTTCAAAATAATATATTTTGTCTCTGTTTTTCTTACTAAATAATAACGTTATGTAGATTGTATCAATTCTACTCTTTCACGTCTCATTTTAATCATATTTTAAATAGACCGTTAAAATTTTAAATTTACTTTCGTTTTTTTTTCGATTTTTCTCTGATTTCGTTAAAAAAACTCCCGAAACCACGAATCGCAATACACCGCCTAACATTGCAGAATGAACTCCAGCCTGCAGGACATACAGAGCGACATCGCGCGGCTCGCCACGCAACAAACACAGCTGCAACAACAACAGCAACAGCAACACCTGCAGCAGGCCGCCAACCAGCTGTTCCAGCAACAACAGCAGCAGTTGCAGCAACAGCAACAACAGCAGCAGCAGTTGCAGCAACAATTCCAGCAACAGTTGCAACCTAACATTCCACAGCTGGTAAGTGGCGATTGAATATGATTTTATGGGGATCTACTAACACACATGGAAGCGAATACTTTTCGAAAGCAATCTATGTTGATCAAAAATATCTGGCATATCTATCTAAGTAGAGAGAAATTAGTGGACGTTTAGATACCGGGTGTAAGGGACAGCGTATAGGGATTGCTCAGTCAATGACATTGAACAACTTCCATCAGGATGTTTTTTCAAGAAGTGAAAAAAGAACTTGGCTTTTCCATACAAATTGTCGGATCAAGGTGAACATTTTGTATGGAATAGCCAAATTAATTTTCATTTAGTGAAAAAAAAAACAGTTTGTGGGACTCTGTCCCTTACACCTGGTATAGCCCATACAAAGAGATTTCTCTCATCGAGACAACAGAAACGAGCTACAAAGGTTTCTTAAGAAATGTATTGGAATTTCATGTGTAGTTGTGTATGCTACAAATTGTCTAAAATATACTCAACGTATTCCATCCTGCCTTAGACCTGGACAAAAGTGGCAATAAGAGTAAGTAACTTAGTAAGTAGAGAGAGTGGCATCATCACGTGACGAGATAAGCTTGCAAGACAGCAATGCCAAATAAATAAATGCTGAAACACGCCAGCAAAGCATATGCATTTGGTGGTAGTTAAACACTGACATAGCTCTACATTTATACAAAAAACATCTAGTTTCTACTTTACCCTTATCTATCTTGTTAGTTATAGGGTGGTTTAGCTACCAAAAGGCACTAGAATCAAAGATAAAGAGACTCATATTTTGCAAATAATAACGCACTGACGAGAGTTAAAATAAAAAGCTTACCTTTAAGTTGTTCATGGTGTTGATTCCGTCTAATACATCTCTGAACTAGGGAACATTGGGTTCATTAATAAAATTTGTAAGTCAGAATCAACGCCATTACCTCATACAAAAAAATAATAAAATAATTTCACAAAGACTATAGATTCAGTCACTTAATGAACGTTAATGCACATCACGACCAATCTCAAAATCAATCACAAAGTCAGTTCAGTACATGTAAGCTTATAAGACTGACTCCTGCACCAGCTGACATTGCGCCTCAACCTTCCAGCACAGCCAATTCAGCTCCCAGCACAACGTGTCGCGCCCCGCGCTCGCCGCCGGCTTCGGCTCGACGCCGCATTTGCCGCAGCAACCGCACTCCAATTACCCGCAACAAAACTATCAGCAGCAAAACTATCAGCAACAAAACTATCAGCAGCCTAGCTTCCAACCGCAGCAAGTGTACGAGCAGTACCAGACGCAGTACCGGGACATGGACGAGATGAACAGACAGCAGTTCTACCTGCACGACAGCGCGCCCGCGCCGCCGCGCCGCACGTGGGCGCAGCACGCGCAGCAGCAGCAGTTGCAGAACCAGGAGAACACGGAGTTGCGGGGGTGGCAGGTCGGTACTATGTAGTTAGATTTTTCTTTCGTTTTTAGTTAGGGTAGGCTGGATTTTGAGTACTATTATCATGTTATTATGAAAGAAAAGGTGATAAAACCGATCCATAACCTTTTCTTTATCTCTTTTTAAATGCTAGTAATTTTTTTTAATAATATTTTGTAACTATACATACATATAATCACGCCTTTATCCCTAATGGGGTAGGCAGAGCGCAAATGACCCAAACAAAGGTCGTCCCGCCACGTCTGACAAAGTTTTGAGGGTTATTTAAGATATAATTCTAGGTATATTGCTGTTGTAACTATAAACTGTAAGTAATATTTCTTCTAGTATAAGAATTTATTCTCTTTTCTTCTTTTATTCTTATAAGAATTATGTTCTAGTCTATAATCTTATTCTATATCTATCTTATTTGTATTTCTATGATTTATCTTGTATCTGATAAGAATTTTGTTTTTGTTTTTTCATCGCCAACGTTTCTTGGTTCGTTTTCTATTCGTTTTGTTGCACAATAGCACCTGAAAAGGCACTTTATGACGTTACCACTCGCCAAACCAGCCACCATCAAACTAAGCCCGGTAAATCGCTTTGTATAAACTCTATTAGAAGAAAAGTATAGACCTAAAGAGGTACGGTACGGTAAGGTACTACAATAGAATCAAAGCCAAAAATATATTTCTCAGATAAGCCTGTCAAAGTATACATCTTTCCCGGAATTCGGCTATTCAGCGTGTATCAATCTATACTTTTCTTCTATCCTAAGGTTCTGCATAAAACACAGCGTCATGCTAATGGTGTGAATGTAGCAAGCGCTGATTTGAAAATATATGCACTTCATTTTATAATGAAACTCATCGGCTTAAGCGGTGACTCCTGCTTTTGAAGATTACAAGAAACATACCCCGCGGGGCGGAGAGGGGAAGAGAAATGTTTGTGAAACCCTTTTGTTTCGTGTATTGTAAAGATATAACCTTCCAAACAACTCCTTTCAATACAAACAAGTAAGCCGATCAGTTTTCATTATGAATAACACTTGTTTATCGTTTAGTATTAAAACACTTCACTTTACGCTGGAATTTGTAATCAAAGTTTTATCAGTAAACAGCAGCTTTAGGAACAACGTATTTTTGTTTGTGTTATTTATTTATAGATAAACTTTCAGGTTATGTTGAGATAGTGTAAGAAATGGCTTTTAAAATGACGATAGCTAGTTATTAATAATATGCTCCGCGATAATTTTTTTGCGTTTTAAAGATATAAAGTCAGTTCACAAAGTAATGTTAGACCTCTACACTGAGTAAATGGCGAATGTTCCACGAACAAGTTTCTATTCTAGTGCTGATAAAATAGATAGGTAGACAGTTCACAAAGTACCTAGCTCAACACTTTTAAATACCGAATACTTAAAGAAGCTGTAAACAATTCCAGCTCCACCAACAAAACCACCAACCACAATTCCAGTCACAAGAGCGGCCCCACGAGCCCCCCCCGCGCTCGTGGAAGTCCCCCTCCCCGCAACCCCCCGCCGACCGCAACTGGGCGCCGCAACAAGGGTTCGTCCTTCACGATAGAACCAACCAGCAACCAGAGCGACAACAACCCTTCCAAGTACACTACAACAATGATAGGTAAGAAGGACTGGCTAAAGTCAAAACTAGTATTATTGGTCTGGGTTCATAATCTCCCTAGCCTTATCCCGTAACTTACGGGATCGGCTACCTAATCTAGGGGGATAGAACGAGGGTACTGGTTTTTACACAGAGCGACTGCCATCTGACCTCCGCAACCCAGAAGGAAAACCAAACCCAATCCTAGATTAGGTCAGAGTTTTCGAGCCGCCAATGCTTAGCACTGGCCTCTGACATGGCTTAACGACTAATATCTACGATATTAAACGATATGAACCGGGACCAACGACTACACGTGCCTTCCGAAGCACGGAAAAAACGCCGAATAAACGTACATATGAAATTTGAAAACGCTAAATTTAAAATTAGTTTTATTAGTTTGAGTCGTCTGGTCATAATAAAATACCTGAAGATATAATGAATTAGTAAGTACTTTGCTCTTGTGAGCTTAGCTTGTTTGGATCGGAACGGAATCCAATTCTTAAAGAGCAGCCGTTAAGGCATGATCTCCGTAGAGTGTTCCTCCCCACAAGGGGGCCCTTTCCCACTTGTATCTATGTCGAGATAATGCGTTATTGTTAAGAACTTCTCATCATATACATACATAAAATCACGCCTTTATCCCTTACGGGGTAGGCAGAGCGTTAAACGACTCGTAAAAGGCGCTTTCGCCACGTCTGACAAAAATTGAGGGCAATTTTAGATTAGTAGTAGAAAAGTGTATTGCTATAGTGACAGGTTGTCAGCCCATCGCCTAAATTACAATACACTGTAACCCTCGAGTCCCTTTTGCTGACTTCTACAGCATGCCCGGGAGGAATGGCAGCTGGAACATGCTATGTTTTTCTATCTCTCCCAGTTCAGCATGGAAGGTTATTATCATATAACAAGGCTTAATTATATATAAGACGATTATTTAAATGAGAAAAAGTCTTGGACCTCTGTTATTCCAGCACTAAAACACAAACCCCATCGACACTATAAGAAGAAAGAAGAAAAGTCTGGTAGAGATATGTTATTACAAAAAATTACTTGGGCCGCTTCTTCTACTATCTAGATACTTATATATTTTTATTTTTTGTATTGTCTAGGTTCATAACATTCAAGTGGCTAGTGCCATGGACTCCCGATCCGGAGGTCATGGGTTCGATTCCCAGGGGAAGCACAAAGTTGATATTTGAGAATTTATCACTTTGTGAATTTTTCCCCAGTTTGGTTAGGACATTGCAGGCTGAATCACCTGATTGTCCGAAAAGAAAAAGATTTCGTGCTCGGAGGGCACGTTAAGCCGTCGGTCCCGGTCGCTGTCTTTGATAGTGGTCGTTACTCAAACCATGTCAGAGGCCTGATAGTTGTGCTACTAGGCGGTTTAAAAACTCTGACACCAGGGTTCACCGTGTCGATAGACTCGATACCCACTCGACAGAAGATAACATTCAATATGTATTCCACGGAATCTCTGAAGAATAAATTACCCATTATTTCCCAGGTATCAGAACGGGAACGATAGTCAGAACCACTTGAGCTACACTGTGATAAACAACCAATACTCCCAGTCGCCGCCGGCGGCCAGCCCGCGGCGCGCCAACACGCCGCAGCGCCAGGGCTCGCTGCCGGAAGTCACCAGGAGACCAGAACCCGTCAGCTTGCATCAACTGCACACTCCTGTCAAAGCGCCACCGCCGGATGACATGGAACCGCAGAATATATCCTTTATAGGTAAGGTGACCATTTTTTTTATTTTTCTTCATTATTATTTTTTCAAAGAGCAATGGAGCGGAGTATTCTAGGTGTAAAAAGGATTGACCGCGTCAAACTATTGACGTGGGCAAAAAAGCCGCAAGGCTTAAGTGGGACTGGGCTGGCCATGTGTGCAGAATGCATCCCGAGAGATGGGCCAAACTAGCCACAATATTTGTCCCACAAGAGCGTCGGCGCAGAGGGAGACAGAGGATGCGATGGCGGGATGTCTTGGTCGACTTTGAACCCAACTGGTCGGAAACAGCCATGGATCGTGTTGCTTGGAAAGAGAGAGGGGAGGCCTTCGCCCAGCAGTGGGACACTTTAGGCTAATATAATAATAATAAATAATTATTTTTTAATTATTTTATAATGATTTACGTCCGCTTTGAGCGAACAGTCCCGAATAAATTAAATGTCCCGCTTATGCGAACACAATACCGGGTGTAAGAGATAGCGTCTCTCAAACTGACAGGGGTGGCTCAGTCAACAAAACTAAACAACTTTTACACACACACACACACACATAATCACGCCTTTATCCCTAATGGGGTAGGCAGAGCGTAAACGACCTAAACAAAGGTCACTCCGCCACGTCCGACAAAATTTTGAGGGTTATTTAAGATAAATTTGTAGGTATATTGCTATAGTGACAGGTTGTCAGCCTATAGCCTAAATTGCAATAAAGAAAAACCCTCGGATCCCTTAGCTGATTTTTAAAGCATGCCCGGGAAGAAATGCAGCTTTTACTAGGTTTTTTTTTTCAGGAGATGAATTAAAATTTTTACCTTACTATAAAAAATTACCAACTCGATCAGACAATTTGCATCGAAAAGCTAATAGAATAAAATAAATATATTTCCAGCTGATAGTTATTCAGTTTTGTTGACTGAGCAACCCCTATCAGTTTGCGGGACGCTATTCCTTACATCCCGTATATTTTTTGCAGTTGCACTAACGTTTTTTCGCTAATGAACAAAATATGGATTAGCGATAAACCACTATCACGTGTCGAATTTGGTTACCAAGGTTAACACAATAAATCATGCGAAAAGCTTTATTCCTACTTTAAATTTTGAATTTTGAAGAGATAGAAAAACAGAATGTTCCAGCTGCCCTTCCTCCCGGGCATGCTGTAGAAGTCAGCAAACGGGACTCGAAGGTTACAGTGTATTTTAATTTAGGCGATGGGCTGACAACCTGTCACTATAGCAATACACATTACAATCTGAAATTGCCTTCAATTTTTGTCAGACGTGGCGAAAGCGCCTTTTACGAGGCGTTTAACGCTCTGCCTACCCCATTAGGGATAAAGGCGTGATTATATGTATGTATGTATGTAAATTTTGACCTGATTTTAAAACTGATTTGCTCCGCCGAAAACAACATAAAACAAAGATTTTATTTTACCCGATAGGAATCACATGTGGAATTAGTTTCTATTTAAATGATCTTTTTTTAGACATTTTCTACAGACATCGTCCCACCCTGTGTATATAGATTGTTATTTTGAACGGAATCATCACCACGATTATATTTATATTCACTCATCATCATTTATATTCTGTCACTAAACAGTATATACATACATACATACATACATACATATAATCACGCCTTTATCCCTAATGAGGTAGGCAGAGCGTAAACGACCTAAACAAAGGTCGTTCCGCCACGTCTGACAAAGTTTTGAGGGTTATTCAAGATGGTTTTGTACGTATATTGCTGTAGTGACAGGTTGTCAGCCCATCGCCCAAATTGCAATATACTGAAACCCTCAGATCCCTTAGCTGGTTTTTACAGCATGCCCGGGAGGAAATGCAGCTGGCACATTCTATGTTTTTCTCTCGCTCCCAGTCCCAGTCAACAATATATCTTCAAATCTATCTTAAATTACCCTCAAAGCTTTGTCAGACGTGGCGAAACGACCTTTGTTTAGGTCGTTTACGCTCTGCCTACCCAATTAGGGATAAAGGCGTGACTATTTGTATGTATGTATACTTATATTTACCTCGATATTTCAGAGCTGTTTCAAGCTCCATGGTCACGAGTAAACTATCGAGGTAACATAAAATATAACCGTCGTAATAATCCCATTCAAAATAACATTCTAAGGCCCGTAATTATAAGGAGTACTTGAGATTGACATATGTTTTAAGTTCGTATTAGAAACGTCATTTCAGTACAAAATGACCTGTCAAATCCATATATCACTATCAGTCTTGAGATTGCTTTTAGGCCGCCTATTTGTACTACTATTTGTTTCATTTTATTTTATTTTCTCTTGTGTCTTTTCTGTGCAATAAAGTATATTCTTATATTATCTTATAAATACGAGCCTACATCTCAAATCTCGCGTTATTTATAGGCAACGCAGAAGACGACGCCTTACGCCAAGGCATCAACCGACTGAACATAACGTCCGGCACCAGGACCTACCGCATTCCATCGCCGACCAGACCCTCGCTCAGTCGGAACTCCTTCCACCAGGACGAGCAGGAGAAGAACGAGAAAGGATTCTACATTTCATTCGACAACGACCAGCCGAAGCGGCCGAAACCTCCGCTTAGGATGAAGCGAGGTTCTCCGAAAAAGGATTCGCCTTCAGAACTACCCAGTCCGGAAAGATCTCCGGAGAACACTTGGACTGAAAGGTTGCAGCAAGGTGTGGAGGAGCCCCCGTTCACGGTGCACCGCGCGGCGGGGCTAGAGGCGCGGCCCGGCGGCGCCCCCGAGCGGCGGGGGGCGGCGCCCGGGCAGCCCGCGCGCGCGCCCGCCGAGCCCGCCGCGCTCATCATCGGGGAACTAACGCCGGACCCGGTAAGTTCATTCTTTTAGGCCCCTATTTATAAAGAATAAGAATTCGTTTATTGCCATAAACATAAAGTACATACAACATTAAAAAGAAAGACAAAACAAAACATAAATTATGGCAAAAGGCAGGGACTCAGTTGTTGTCAACATGCTGCCGGGGACAGCACTGTTGACACTGATTTTCAGCCCTTACCCTTTTCTTTCATTACTAAAAAAACAATGTACTTAAGCGAGGGCAAGAAAAATAAAGAGCTATTTGTATCTAAAACAGAGTTATCCAAAATAATTAAATATAAAAAAATTGCTCGAAAATAAAGCAAATGTAAAGAAAAAAAAAAAGTGTAAAAGACTTCATTTCAGTTGCTTCGAGTAATGGTGCGTTGCTGTGACAAGAACAAAACTTTTGCATGTCTCTTAAATGTAAAAATACTTAAAGCGATCTCTATATTGAGAGCAGTATTAAATATGGATTTGACAGTTCATAATATACTTCTTCCGTCGAGTGGGTATCGAGTCTATGGACCCGGTGAACCCTGGTGTCAGAGTTTTTAAACCGCCTAGTAGCACAGCTATCAGGCCTCTGACATGGTTTGAGTAACGACCACAATCAAAGACAGCAACCGAGACCGACGGCTAAGCGTGCCTTCCGAAGCACGAAATCTGTTTCTTTTCGGAAAATCAGTCGATTCAGCCTGCAATGTCCTAATGTATAAATTCTCAAATATCAACTTTGTGTTTCCCCCCTGGGAATCGAACCCAGGACCTCCGGATCGGGAGTCCATTGCACTGGCCACTAGACCACGGATGCAGCTAATATATATTATTTGTATATTATAGCATTACTGTAACATCTGTATACTTCATGGAATGCAATAAATATTTGAGTATTGAGTATTGAAATTACTCTCAAAACTTTGTCAGACGTGGCGGAACGACCTTTGTTTAGGTCGTTTACGCTCTGCCTACCCCATTAGGGGTAAATCATAAAATATAATCTATTGAAATGACATTTCTGATACGAACTCAAACTCACTGTCAGTCTCAAGTGTTGATTACAAATACGGGCCTAAGTCTTTTTCTTTTGCGTATGGCTTTCGAGTCGATCGACTTAATGAATCCTGGTGTCAGAGTTTTTAAATTGCATAATAGCACAGCTCTGACATGTATCAAGGCAGCGATCGGGATCGGAGGCTTAATATAGCCTCCGAAGCATGGAATTAATTTTCTTACTGACAATTAGGTGGTTCAGGTTGCTTTATCCTAATTAAACTGGGTAAATTTCTCACAAAGAGAAAATTTAACAAATTATATCAACTTTGTGATTCGTCCTGTCCCTCCCTGGGAATCGAACAGGGTCAGTAAGTTGATTTGAGGACTTTTTATTACCGATGTCACCTGAGATTTTATCCCATACAACGAGACTAATATATATTTTGAGGGTTTTTAGCACTCACAATGCTATTTTTATTTAATATAATATGAAAGAAACTCGCTATGACGTATGCATAAGAAAGACTATGATAAATTTGTCACTCCCGCTACCATTTCTGTAGCTCAGTTGGCAGAGTGATGGACCGGCATTTCAAAGATGCAAGTTTGAGTCCTGAGAGAAACGAATTTATTATAGAATAGAAATAGAATAGAAACCGTTTATTAAGGGTTCAGCACAATACAACAACTAGAAAAGTAAAAAAAAAAAGACAACAACTATAAAAAAGCTGAGTAGTTACAAGTTATCGCAAGTGTACCGCACCCCTAAATAGGCCCTCACTCAGCATATGCTGTGGTGCAGAACGCACCGCAGCGCTGTTATTCTGTTAGCACCTTTAGTAGTGTGAGTGCGCAAATCTATTCGAGACAATTAAAATAATAATAATAAGACTTGGAAAATAATGATAAAAACATATGAGCAAATAGATAAGAGAACATAATTATAATAATACTCATATATATATATATATATATATACTTATTATATATTATGTTCTACCATTCCCCTTCCAGAACTCAGCAGAAGAAATGGAGCGCAAGAAGGAGCGCATAATGATGATGTCCCTCCAACGACGGCAGCGCGCGGACGAGGCGCGCGCGCGGGCCGAGGAGGCCGCCGCCGTCAGCCGCGCGCGCGACCACGCCGCCAGGGACCGCAAGCTGGCCAGGAGGGAGGAGCAGGCGCGCCGCCGGGAGGCCATCCTGCAGCAGTACAAGCTCAAGAAGGCCATCGAAGAAGCCGAGAGAGAGGTCAGTGCTGTACATGTAGATATAGAGAACAGAAGCTGGCCAGGAGGGAGGAGCAGGCGCGCCGCCGGGAGGCCATCCTGCAGCAGTACAAGCTCAAGAAGGCCATCGAAGAAGCCGAGAGAGAGGTCAGTGCTGTACATGTAGATATAGAGAACAGAAGCTGGCCAGGAGGGAGGAGCAGGCGCGCCGCCGGGAGGCCATCCTGCAGCAGTACAAGCTCAAGAAGGCCATCGAAGAAGCCGAGAGAGAGGTTACTTCTTAGTAGATATTGTATAAATATGGGTGCAAGGAAAGCTAGGAAGGGAACGGATCAGAAACGATAAATGGTTAGGATAGAAGAGGAGAAAAAAAACGAAACCGAGTTCGACCATGTCCAAAGAATGGGTGAAGATCGCGGAGCCGAAAGAGCTGACCTGGGTCAACCAGTGGGGCTCGGCCCGGTCGGCCGGCCAGGGTGTCGCTGGAGCAATGTCCTGGAGTCAGACCTGCGCGATCTCCAAGCCATCAACTGGAGAGAAACGACGCAGGACCGAGACAAGTGGCGCAATCTCGTGTCATAGGCCAAGATCCACTTTATTATATTAATTCTGTGCTTTGGGTCCCTGAGCTGCAGCAGTACCTCGTGAAGTATGGGTGCAGTTGAAGACGTTATTTTTATTTTATGGGTTTCTTTAAAATCGTATATAACACTTTCTATTTGAGCTAAGTTTGTTCTCGCCACGTCAAAATACTAGAACACAATATCTCTCGGTTTCAGGGCAAAGTGCTCGACAAGTCTGAGTTCATG
Organism: Scrobipalpa costella; assembly: GCA_949820665.1. Taxonomy (NCBI): domain Eukaryota; kingdom Metazoa; phylum Arthropoda; class Insecta; order Lepidoptera; family Gelechiidae; genus Scrobipalpa; species Scrobipalpa costella. The sequence goes on from OX463303.1 coordinate 19,132,736, forward strand.
CAATCCCTGGGCATGTCCCCGGCGGCGGCGGGCCACGGCGGGGGGCACGGCGCCGCGGGGGGCGGGGGGGCGCGCATGCGCAGCAAGGCGGGGGCGGGGGGGCGCGCGCGGCCCAAGACCATCCACGTGGACAGCGGCGCGCTGCAGCAGGCTGAGGGGATGCTGGGCAGCAAGCAACCTAGCTCCACTAATCTTACTGGTGAGTGAGGCTGCAGGTAATCCGGGAAAACACAGAATAGGAAACGAATATTCGGCTCGGCCAATCTTTGATAATGTTGTTTTATTTGTCAATTGGAGAGATGAAGGGAGGCTTTTGCCCAGCTGGGACAATTTATAGGCTAAATAAAAAAAGGTGTCAATTGCAACAAGTATAGTACTCGACAATCAATATTGCGCATTGGCTACTTTCAGGTTCATAGAGCGTTATCTGGGTCGCGCGATATACTTTTGGATATATGTACAAGTGTTACAAAGATAGATACATAACACACTACTAAAGTAAATTAATTGATTGTCATTTTCCAAAGGCCAATTATACAGTATTTACCGCCGAGTACTATAACTTTTAATACAAAAAACCTACATAAATATACATAAATATACATTTTAATACATAAAAATACTATACACTATGAACACTCTCTACAAACTAGTCACTTGTTTATTCTCTAATCCTTTACTTCAGCCCATGTAAATGAGTGTTCATTTGTTTTATTTGGCCCCCAATTATTATTTCCCTTTGTTTAGCACTGAATGCGAAGGTTAATCAGAAAAAAGTGGTTAAGATTGCAAATTATAATATTTTCCTATAACCATGACTTGCAAAACTACTTTTTCTCTAATTGGTGTTCAAATTAGCTTGTCCCCTTCTAAATTGTTGCCTTTCTCACAAACAGCAGGTGTAAGAGACAGTGTCCCGCAAACTGATAGGGGTTGCTCAGTCAAGGACACTGAACACCTATAATCAGGTATTTTTTTCAGGAAATGAAAAAAACATGGTTTTTCCATACAAATTGTCTGATCGAGGTGAACATTTTGTATGAAAAGCCAATTTCTTTTTAACATCCTGAATAACAATCCTGCTGATAGATGTTCAGTGTCATTGACTGAGCAACCGCTATAAGTTCGCGGGACGCTGTCCCTTACACCTAGTATGTTGTAAATGCTCTTTGTTCCATGGCATGGCCATAATTATTGTTTGCTATTCATGTTTATTGTGCTGTGCTGAATTTCAACAGAATAATTTAATCGTTCTCATTTCGTTTTTTTTATGCGAAGAATTAATGGTTGTTACATTATACTCAATTAGATTTTTTTAAACAGTCTATAATCCTTCTAAAAATACGCTGGAATACATTCTGCATTCTTAAATAGGACTGTTATATGCTTCACATTGCACATAAAAGAGATATAAAAAGTTGAAATTCAGCTCAGTACATATCGCTAGCACGCTCTCCCCCTACCTACCCGCTATGTGTTGTGTAGGCACGATGCGGCGCGACTACTACCGAGGCTCACAGGACAGCCTCGCGGAGAGAGCCGGCTTGTACAGAGGTCAGTATTGCACTGTGTTTTATGTTATTTCTAGCTTGTATATTTTTGTGTTTCCCTTAACGTTTCTTTTTTGTTTTTTGTACACAAAACATAAACCATATAATTAAGTCTTTTGTATTTAAGGTGTTTATAGGGCAGGCTGGATTGGGAGCGAGAGAAAAACTTAGAAAGTGTAAACTGCATTTTCTCCCGGGCATGCTGTAAAAGCCAGCTAAGGGATCCGAGGGCTTCTGTATTTTGCAATTTAGGCGATAAGCCGACAACCTGTCACTACAGAAATATACCTATAAATCTATCTTAAATATCCCTCAAAACTTTGTCAGACGTCGGAAAGACCTTTGTTTAGGTTATTTACGCTCTGCCTACCCCATTAGGGATTCTTCTTCTTCTGTCGAGTGGGCATCGAGTCTATGGACCCGATGAACCCTGGTATTAGGGATAAAAGCGTGATTATATGTATATAGGGCAGGCACGTAGATGTGAGGTACCAATTTGGCCAATCGCAAAATTGTGCCGTCGTGATGCTCTCGAGATTGGTTCAAATCAGAAGTCAAACCTCTGCGTTGAGCTGTGGTATTCAAATTGGCCTTCCTAGTAAATGTAACATTCTTCTTCTTCTGTCGAGTGGGTATTGAGTGTATGGACCCAATGAACCCTGGTGTCAGAGTTTTTAAACCGCCTAGTAGCACAACTATCAGGCCTCTGACATGGTTTGAGTAACGACCACTATCAAAGACAGCAACCGGGACCGACGGCTTAACGTGCCCTCCGAAGCACGAAATCTTTTTTCTTTTCGGACAATCAGGTGATTCAGCCTGCAATGTCCTAACCAAACTGGGGAAAAATTCACAAAGTGATAATTTCTCAACTATCAACTGTGTGTTTCCCCCCTGGGAATCGAACCCAGGACCTCAATGTAACATTCATTTACTAGGAAGTTAAGAAGCAGAGGTTTGACTTCTGATTTGAACCAATCTCGAGAGCATCACAACGGCACAATTTTGCGATTGGATGTCATCATCCATATCCGTTTTATATGGATTTTTCACGGATACGAGTTGTATACCAGCCGAATATGGAGCAGTGCAAAACCTCTCTTTAGAACATTACGAAACATAAACATATACCCTAAGAACATTTCAGCCACATTGGAATATATTTTGAGAGTGTTGAAAATAACAGTAAAATAAAAATTGATGCAACTGCTGTGATCTGATCATCTTTTTAATATGACACATGCTATCACCACTAAGGCTCGTATGTATAAAACTCAAAACTGAGAGCAACATTAAGTTTGCATTTGACAGCTTTTGTACTGCAATGACATTTCTGATACGAACTCAAACTCGCTGTCACTCTTGAGATCTGATCTTGAATGTTGCAGACTCTCCGGTGGACGAGCGCGGCGGCATGTCGCCGAGCAGCGCGTCGAGCGGCCCGCTCGGCCGGCGCGGCTCCTGCAAGACTTCGCGAGGTGAGGGCCGCCTTATAATACCGTGTTTAATACGGATTCGGGAAGTCCCCTCCATCTACGGGGCGAAAGGGACACTGATAGGTGTTAACAAAACTGAACAGCTATGATCAGGAAATTCTTTCAAGTTTTTTTTGTGTCTGATCGAGGTGGCTGTATTGTATGGAAAAGCCATTTTCTTTTTCATCTCCTGAAAGAATTTCCTGGTGAATGTTGTTCAGTTTCGTTGACTGAGCCACCCACCAGGTATACTGAATGTTTGGGACAGGAACTGTTTTTTTTATTGAGGTTGTTTCAGTTCGGATACAACATGCTAAAAGAATAGCATGCCAAATATTTTCAATATTAGAAAGACCAAAATCAATAGAACTAATAAAATACTATAATCATATATTTTTCTATACCTATGTATAGCCCTGCCAGAAATTAAAAATACCTATCATAGAAGTACCATAGAGAAGGGCTTATAGGAACTGCATAAGTCCCTCTCTTATTCTGTTTCTATTTTTCTCTATGTCAGGTATTTTTAATTCCTTGCAGAGCTATAACATGGATAAAAGTCAATATTGAGGCGACACAATATTGTTAGAGTAAATTGCTTAAAAGAAAAATAAACAAATCTACCGTCTTTGTTATGATCATTATGGAGTGGACTTTCCTGAATTCTTTTAATTGTCAATGTTGCTATGCGCGCCCGATACTAACTGGCGTTCGCTTCGCTCGTGTTCAGCTTTTGTTCTAACGTCGGACATTTGCAAGAAATATTATAATTAAAAATAATGGCGATGTTTCATGGCAAAAAGATTTTGTTTTGATCCATCAACAACAATAGTTCCCAAGACGAGTTTGCAAATGTTTGACGTATGTTATACAAGCTGATGGTTTTGTTAAATTTTGTACTGTTTTTATGTTCTTGGAAATAAATATTTTAAGAGAAATGAAACTATCAGTTTGTAAGATTCCTGTAGAACTATCGATCACAACATAGTTTTATGTTGTGTTAATTTGATCTGCTTACATGATCTTTGATAAAATGCAATGTTTTGTAACTTAGAGAGTTCATTTTGATACATTTAAATAAAACAGATAAATATTCAACTCAAGAATCTAATCGCTAAGAAGAAAAATATTCAAAATGAATTTTCATATAATTTGTGGATTGAAAAAGATTATAAAATGTTTTTGAGTCCACAAACCTTAACTGAATGAAAATCTCTAATCCGATATGTTTTATTATCAAAAGATGATAAAAATAAATCCTAAAGAGGCCAAAAGGCTCAAAGTAAATGCTTTTTCAAAATTTTGTTCAGTAGAACGCTTCAAATATATATTCTCAGTTAATTATATTATATGTGTATGATTTGAGCAACGCATAGATTTAGAAACACTCGAAATTTATGCTTTTTTAAAGTTTATTGGCCTATTATTATTTTTGTAGTTTGCGCGCTAAATTCTAAAACAAGGTTTTTTGAAGCTTATATTTTTCCAAATCATAAAGCGGTTATGACCTTCCGCGCATTTTATCTAAATTGGTTCCATTTCATTACATATTTAAAGTCATGTGTATGATCGCGTTATTGGCATTAGTCTTCATTTTGTTTGCTATATAAAATTCCCTTATAAAAGATCATAAATTCAAAATCTGAGCCTGCTTGTGTGAGTGCATGCTTGCGGCGTCGATGACGTCATTAAACCACAGACATGTAAACCGGAGAGACTTTGCATGCGATTGCGTGATTTGATGGCAATTTTCAGAGCGTGTGAATGAGGAACCACAGTCGACCCGTGGAAGGTCTAAATATTCCACTTACCAGAGTAACTTTAGCAAGGGGAGGAAGTCTAGCTCTCTTATGAACTTGTGCGGTAAGAACGATACTGTAAAGGCTTACACGTTGGTAAAAGGTCGGCTTTTGGTGCGTTGGGTTTACTCTTACTTTGCTGTGTACTGGGAGATGTTTTATTACTTTTTTTTTTCAAATAAATCCTTTTTAGTATTCTTTCTTCTGAATCAAACACCTTTTTCTTCATATAATATATTTGATGATTTAATTTGTTCTAATTTTTCCTACTCGATGCAAACACAGAAGTTGAAAAGGGTAACAGTATCAGTATTTTTGTTGGTAACCTGTAAAAACCACTTTTGCGCCACAAACCACGTTGTTATTAACTTATAGCAACAATACTCAGTATATCCATTACTTGATTTGTTGTAAATATTTTCACGGAATAAATCTCATTTAATACAAAAAGGTTAAAACTCATAAAACTGTCTATTTTAAATACCATCTGTTCGTATTCTAATAAAGGGAAACCACTCGTGTGATGCAATTATGAAACTCACATTTATGTTTCGATTCCCCTCATTATGCAACAGTTGCATAAATACTTACTAAAACTGATGGTATTTTTTAAAGGCCTCTTTTTTTACATCTAAGCCGATTTTTTTTCTTTTTTGTCCACATCTCCCATGTACAGATTCTTTCGTCTTGTGCACATGTTTTCTTTTATTGGGTAACGGTATATGTACGTATTTTATGGCGATATGTTATAAGGTTGTGGTATATTTGTTTCGTTCCAAATATTTGTCGATTCTATGTTCAGCATGACTTTATTCTTATGTTTTCTATAACAATATTATGGTGTTGGTGTGACATCGTCTTTATGTTATATAAGTATTTCTTAGATTAGACGTAGGGATATATTATTATCATGTGTGAAATACTTTTGTCTAAAAATTATATTAGCAAGATAAAATTAAAAGGCTTTCCACAAGTTGGATAAGTTAGCAATTGATTTGACATATACTTAATTTTGTTAATTACAATAATAAATTAAATAACCAACAAAACAAGAGAGTTATATTCGAAAAACTATGACAGTAGCTGTGACAGATGCGATTCCTAAAGCCGTGACTCCAGCGCACCAAAACATCCCCCCGCGGGCCAGAGGGTAGAGTTTCACAAACATTTTTCCTTCTTTTCCTTCCTTCCCCTCTCTGCCCCGCGGGGGGCTGTTTCGTGTAACCTTTCAGAGCAGGAGTCACGGCTTAAGGAAAACAAATTAAAATGTATCTAAAATTAATATGACTTGCATCTGTCACAGCTACCGTCTTACAGTTTTTCGAATATAAGTTACATTTTACACGAGAGACTAAAGTATGTTACACATGTAAACAAATATCAAATTATTTTTTACTTCCTTGATGTTCAATGTGTAGGCGTAAAATACAAAATGTTAGAAGCTTTTTATTTTTAGTTCTGCCTTTAGTTAGCTTCGCAGTAGACGTACAGTAGATTGTGTACCATTTAGTATTTTACGCTTTATATTAGTCATAGAATATTAAAATTGATAATTCAGACATAGGTCTAAAATAAACTGGTATCTAATCTATTTATATTGTAGACTTCTTTTTTCTATACTAATTTTAATTTTATGCTAGTCAATAAAACAAATGAATCTAACGACTGACTAACTGGGGTCCTGAATAATTTAACTTTAGAATTTTTTTATGTTTAATCTGTGATTTGAAATGTCTAGTTTACTATGTAGCGATATTTTCCATGTTTCTAGTTGGAATCGAGTAAATGCAAATATTTTTAAAGATCTAATTAAAAAATTAAACTGTTGTACTTTGGAATTAGTGTTGGGTAGCTTGACTTTACTTTACCGTCTCTTTAAAAATTTTACTAGTATCTTTTTCTTTTCAGTATATTGTAATTTAGGCGATGGGCTGACAACCTGTCACTTAGCAATATACCTTCAAATCTATCTTAAATAACCCTCAAAGCTTTGTCATGCGTGGCGAAACGACCTTTGTTCAGGTAGTTTACGCTCTGCCTACCCCATTAGGGATAAAGGCGTGACTATATGTATGTATGTATCTTTTTCTTGTTTAGATCAAATAGCATTACCCCATGTCCCATATCACTCGGGTATAGTATAAACAGACTTGGAAATATATCCCGAGGACGGGCATAGCCTCTAAAGAATAATAACATCTCTTGTATTCCGCTGGCAAACCCGCCCGTGGTAACAAAAGAGGCCTACGTCCAGCAGTGGACTGTTGAGATTAAAATGGTAGGAGACAAGACTATTTCTCGTAATTACCTATCAAAATGAGACATCAAGTAAATAGCCTATTAGGTAGTAGCATTCCAACTAGCCAGTAGCATAACTGTGCGGGTGTTTAGACTCGGGCCTGGGTCGCGCGACCCCCCCGCGCCGCGCCGCGTCCCCCGGGCTGCGCGCGCTGGGCTCCCCCGCGGGCTCGGGGCCCGGCAGCCTGCCCGGCGCCATCGGCAAGCGCCGCCACGTGCCGCCGGACGACGCCAGCGATGTGTCCTCCACGCATTCCTCCATTATGGACTACTCCGGTGAGTGATAGAGAAGTACGGCGTTGTGGGTTTTGTTTCGTTGCAGATGTTTTATCTCACGAAAGCTAGTAGCCCTAGCTTCAACGCGCACTTGCGACTTTCAGTCGGATCTCTTTCTTGCACTCATAGTGCGGTAGATCCAACGATCGGCCGACTGTTTAGTCGGTAGTGCGCGCTCTCCCTTAGTTTATACGTATAGTATGTATATGTTGGGAATGGTTCTATTACACAACTTTGCCTAAGAAACACAGGTCTTCTTGACAAAACAGGTCTCCTGCTTCAGTGAGATAAAACAACTGCAACTTTTGTATCTAAATTCTAAGAATAATGACATATAAAAATGCGACACATCTTTCTTTCACATTTTAGTAACAAAGGTTCGATGGTTTAGCAAGACAGGTCGCATTTTTCAATCAAAAAATCTAATAACTTACTACAGAAGTTTCTTTCAGAATAAAATAATATCTTAACTATATTTTATCAATAACTAAATATATTAATAGTCACTGTTAACTTGGAGCATTACAATGTAACATTTTCTTTAGTAATTTAATTTTACTTTAAACTGATACGAATATTTTAAATTTGTTTCGCCTAGCGTCCTGTGAAGTTCCACGTAAAGGTTTAATATTATTTACTGTAGCGACGAGTAGGTTGTTAAACACAGATGCACCAATAGCAAACCGACTATGTCATGCCAACGAAAATATGGGAGCAAAAATTTCCTGAACAAACTTTAGGGTGTGATCGTACCCATGAAACTGGACAACTTTCCCTAAGGAAAATAATAAGTTGATTAATGACAAAAAAGATAAAAATTGGTCCTTTCATAGTAATGACGTCGGCGGCTCCAGTCATTTTGTATGGAAGGGCCAATTTTTATTTCATATTTCCACCTATGTTCCTTGGAGAAAATTGTTCAGTTTCATGGGTAGGACTACCCTAAAGATTCGTCAGCAATATTTTCACTCCCGGTATATTATGAACAAAATATCAACGAGTGTAACATAATTACATAATTTAAGGCATGGTTTTGCGAGTGCATTTTGAATCTAACGTTTTGCTTCACATCGCTTACTCACACATACACTAAGGCACGTGACGTCACTCACAAAGTGTGTACACTTGCGTATCGTCATATCACTGCGCATTTGGCTTCATTTTCATGTTTAACAAAAAAACATAATCACACAACTGATTATAGGATGTATATGAATTGCAATTTAGGTTTAAAATTATCAGTTTTAAGACAACTGTACACAGAATTTGCACAAGTATAAATAAATAACTTTACGAATTAAAGACCTAAGGTGATGGTATATATTTAACACACCTATATTATAAAAGTTGCTTATGGGTTACACACTAATATAATGTAACCAATAGAATTTAGAAAGACACAAATATTTATTTGATTTAGTAGAGGTTTTTACCAGAGATTAGCACAGATCACAAAAGCCTTCTCAATACCAGCTACCAATACTTATGTCAACATTTTCAGGTCCTCGACTTTACAAACAGCCCACGACGAAATCGAATCGAGGCATCATGTTGAACGCAGTCGAGTATTGCGTCTTCCCTGGTGCCGTGAACGCGGAGGCGAAGCGGAGAGTCTTAGAAGAAATCGCCCGGTCTGAGGCCAAGCATTTCCTCGTCTTGTTCAGAGACGCGGGGTGCCAGTTTCGAGCGCTGTACTCGTACTGTCCCGATACGGAGCAAGTGACGAAATTATATGGGACAGGGCCTAAGCACGTCAATGACAGGATGTTCGACAAGTTCTTCAAGTGAGTATCTGTATTTAGTAACAGCTCTATCTGAAACGGAGCTTTCCTGGTCTCATTTAGACGCGTGGTGCCAGTTCCGAGCGCTGTACTCGTACTGTCCCGATACGGAGCAAGTGACGAAATTATATGGGACAGGGCCTAAGCACGTCAATGACAGGATGTTCGACAAGTTCTTCAAGTGAGTATCTGTATTTAGTAACAGCTCGATCTGAAACGGAGCTTTCCTGGTCTCATTTAGACGCGTGGTGCCAGTTCCGAGCGCTGTACTCGTACTGTCCCGATACGGAGAAAGTCACTAAATTATATGGGACAGTATTAGGGTTCCCCTGGACTAAGTGGCACCCTCATCAGTCAAAAAGTCATAATTTACTGAAAACACAATCATTCGAAAGTCTGGTAGATCAGATTGAGGTTAAAGCAATGAAGGTCATTTAGAACCTCATAAAGTTGCAACTTATTGTTCGTTGTAGTGACAGATACAAAATTTGCGAAAAACGGCCACTTTTAGCACTTTTGCTATCTGTAACTGCAGTGAGCACTGAATTATTAATTTTTAATGCTTAAAATAAACTTCAGTACCTATACTTCAATCTCATTTGCCGGATTTTCGATTAATTGCGTTTTCAGTGAGTAATGTTTTTGTAACTGGCACCGGGGATCCCCTTAACCCAGCATGCCAATTATGATTTTGTATGTTTTTAAACAAATGACCTCCTCCATTCCAGATACAACTCGGGCAGCAAGTGTTTCTCCCAGGTGCACACGAAGCACTTGACTGTGACCATCGACGCGTTCACCATACACAACTCGCTCTGGCAGGGCAAGAAGACGCAGCTGCCCAGCAAGAAAGACATGGCTCTCGTCATATGAGCAGATAACTAGTTTGGACCGGTTAGCTGGGAGTGTGGACCGGTTAGTTAGTCTGTGCGTCAGTTCGCTCGTCTGTGAGGCAGTTAGCTTGTCTATAAAATAGTTATCCTGTCTTGTGACCAGTTAATAATCAGTTAACTGTTAGTACGTTAGCAACTAGTTAAAATTTAATGGATCAGTCATTTACTAGTTAGCTGAGATATGGACGAGTTAGCTCGTCTTGTGGACCAGTTAGCTGACATATAGACCAGTTAACTCGTTAAATTATGGGCTAGTTAACTGACTCATGGACCAATTAGCTGACAAATAAACTAGTTAGCCGTCATACGGACCAGTTAGCTGTCATATGAATGAACATAAACATGTGTCACGCCACAGTCGCGTCACGATTTCTAGTCGCCGTGCAGTCGGCACTCGAGTCAACTTTACTCTTTAGTTTTGTGTGGGGATCGGCGGAATAGGTACATGTGACATAGAAGGGAATTACACCAGTTTTATATGAAAAATGGCAATTCTAATGCAAAATAAACCGAGGATTAGTTCTAGTCTGAACTTTTGCTTTCCTCGGTTTTAAACGAATATACCTATAAGGTAGACTCGCATTTTACAATTATTAGTTTCGAGGTCAAGTTTTAGTTATTAGCCCAGTACTTAGTAACATTTTAAGCTGTTTTAACGTCACAAATAATTTTACTTATTTACTAATATGTTTATGTGACATTTACCTATTTTTAGCTGGTATTTACCCCACTCACCAGTTAAAGCTACGGTAGGGCAATAGTGCCAGTGTCCATTGTATTTTAAACATCGGTTAGTGCATTTCCTCGGTCGTTGTTACGTTTAGTTGTTTCTCGCTTGAGGTGTGTTGACCGACAACTTGTGTGGAGCGCGCGGCCAAAGTAACTTGAACATTCGACATTTTTGAATCTATTTTCAAAAACTATCAGTTGTCTTTTTGTGAAAAACTGGCAACACTGAAGTGAATACTTTGTTTTATATTTCGTTTTTTAGATTAAAGACAAATTCTTAATTTTTAATCATTCTTATTTTAATTATTAATATTGAAATTAATCAAATGTTGGAAGATATTGTGAAATAATCAATTTATGTTTTTCAGACGAGACGAAAGGTTATTAGTGGCCTTATTTTATGGCCTATTGTGTGGTTGGGGTTCCTACTAGTATTGCCAGCTTTACTAAAAAAAATCTACTCTTAGTTTTTAAAAGTAGACGATTGGCCGTTATGCGCTGGCGATCGGTGCCTGTGTCATATTGTACAGTTAGGACGATTGTTAGAAGAGTAAGCTCGAATCAAGTTAGGACTTTTATACATATTGCTTCGATTGGTTTCCATTTCTGAAAGTTTATTATGTTGAATTTATGTCCGCTATGTTTGTATTATGATTAATAAAATGTGTCGAGCTTTTGAAGCCTCCGATCGACTACTCTTCAAAGATTTTACATCTTCAACAAATAAGGAATACTTCTATTGTTCTCGTTCTATAAAAAGACAAATAGTAAAATCTTTAGTGGTATTACAGTGCGTCGGTCGGAGCGGCCTGTCTCTTAGTTCAGTTTGCTTCGTGTGAGTACGATATAGTCGCGTTGATAGCTGTCAGTCGAAGAATACAACACAAAACTACTATTAGTTCAGTTATTTACTGGCAACACTGGCGATTCTCTATCAGTGTTGCCAGTTTATGCTAGGGAAAATTACTAATAGTTTTGTGATGTGTTTTAGTATGAAAAGTACATTCGGTGTAATGTTTGCCATAATGTATTAGTGAGATGGTCGATACGTTCCAAATTGAAGAAATTGTCTCTTATCGTGCAACTACAGCCAAACTGTCGGAATATGCTCGTACGTTAGGACATTAAACTATAAGTACTGTCCCGTATCACATTATAAAATATAAATAACAAATTCACAAACTAATTATCGCTTATTTGTTATAATATTAACTCGTTAGTAATTATTTCAATTTGACTGGAGTTAAGGTTAGGATTGATTACGTATTCGTTTAAAATGACCCTCATTTAACATTATTTCAATTTCCATTTTTTTTACTGCTTGTATAGCTAAAATAAGTAAAGGCACTCTTTACGTGGTAATACTGCCTTATCCTGTAAATAATTGTTTTTTTGTATACAGCTATTTATTAAAAGAATGTTAAACGAAAATTGATGAATATCATTTTTTCATTGTTTAATGATTGGTCATCAATAATATACTACCGATAGTATATGATATGCAAATATATTGTATTATTAAAAAGCATAACGAAATAATATTGAATTTCATATTAACGAGTTGTTTTATTTAAATTTTTAACCTTGAATGAAACTACATAGATTTATCAAATGATTAATTTATTTGGTTCTCGAAATAACAAGCTAATTATTGTAATAATTAATCATATAATGGTATACACACACATCAAAGAACATTCATTTGACTTCAGTTACCAAATATTGCCCTGAATATGAAAATAAATTAACAAGAGGACAAAGAAAATGTTCATTAAAATAAAAATAAATTATCTTCCTAATTTGTGACTAATTTATTCATTATTGCTCTAGAATTATCACATTTCAATCATTTGTCTTTGTGTCAACATTAATTAGAATAAAATCAGTAAAATTCGAAAATAATGTCATTTTTAACAACAATCTAAATAAAAGAGATCCACATTCATAATCAGCATTCAGTATTATTATAATAAATACATTAACTACACTTTCAACTTAGAAACTGAACAATGAGAACATAATACTAGCACATTATCAAATACACACACTTGGATCAAAATCAAAACCCTGGATTGGTTGTTATAAGATTTAACTACATTTTGAGGTAGATTTCAGAGCAGAGCTTAAATCATCTAAAATCATTTCAGACAAAAGCTAGAAAAGTAAATCTAAAATGAATAAATATTTTGTAGGTAAGGTTTTCAAACTGGGTCCAGCCTTTTTGATTCTAAGAATAAAACGTGGAATCAACTAGTTTTACTATTGCATCAAAGGAACATACACACGGTAACTTTAGAGACCGTTCATAATAATTGTTATAGTTACCGGCATACTTCTTGAGCATTGAATGACGTAGTATGCGCAATCTTTCACATCCGGGGCTCGATTCTAGATTCCACCGGCTAAAACAAAAATGAACCTGTCCGTTTAAAAAAAAAATTGTAAAAGGATAGGTGATTTATACTCTATGGTTTTACACTTTATCCGCTAGATTTTGACACGCATTTGGACGTTTCTCCAGTATTTCTGTCAATTTTATCCGCTATATCATATGATGGCGGATAAAATGACAGATAACAACGTCTACAAATCAAAAACCGGAGAAAATAGATCTCCTGTACTTTTCCAATGTTTTTAGTCTGAAAGTGACAAATAGATTTTAATTTTAGTTTTAGCCGGCAAATATAGAATCGAGCCAATAAAATGTTTGCTGGAAACTGTATATATCAGAATACCCCTATTTGTATGTTAAATTAAAGTAAAGTCCATACCCGTACGCGTGTTATATCCTGGCTGACGTCACACGATGGTGAAGTACTGCGTGACGTGGGAGGGGGAGGGGGAGGGGGAGGCGGCGTCTTCGAAGGTCTTCTGCAGACTGAATTGCTGAACCACTTCTTCTGGATTCTCTTCCGCATCCTACAAATTCAAAATAACCATAGTTTTTAAATTTGAACAATAGCAAAAAGGCAGTAAATAAAAGGTAAAGCCGTGACTCCTGCTCTCAAACAAAACAGGAAACATACCCCCGCGGGGCAGAGGGGAAGGGGTTTCTTTAAAATTCGCGACCTTACCTACAAAAACCTTAGCCTAGCCTAGCCTAGCCTAACCCTCAAATGTTTGTCTGTCGTGGCGGAACAATCTTTGTTAAGTCGATTACGTTCTGCCCACCCCATTAGGGACAAACATATACAAACATAAATATAATCACGCCTTTATCCCTCATAGGGTAGGCAGAGCGCAAACGACCTAACAAAGGTTGTTCCGCCACGACAGACAAACATTTGAGGGTTATTTAAGATAGATTTGTACGTATTTTGCTATAGTGACAGGTTGTCAGCCTGTCGCCTTAATTGCAATATACAGAAACCCTCGAGTCCCTTAGCTGTTTTTTACAGCATGCCCGGGAGGAAATGCAGCTGGCACATTCTATGTTTTTCTCTCGCTTCCAGTCCAGCATGAAAGATAGATTATATTATTAGAGATTAGTGATAAAGGCGTGATTATATGTACGAGTATGTATGTTACACCGTGGCGCCAACCGATCCTGTGGGCTGTGTCGCCGGTCGACCGGCCGGCCGCCGCCACTGGCCGTGTCAGGGAAGAAGATAGGAGCTGTGCTGTGAAGTCCTGCCCCAGAGTGGGGAGAGTGCGACGAATTGTCCTGCCCCAGAGTGGGGAGAGTGCGACGAATTGTCCTGCCCGAGAGTGGGGAGAGTGCGACGAATTGTCCTGCCCCAGAGTGGGGAGAGTGCGACGAATTGTCCTGCCCCAGAGTGGGGAGAGTGCGACGAATTGTCCTGCCCCAGAGTGGGGAGAGTGCGACGAATTGTCCTGCCCGAGAGTGGGGAGAGTGCGACGAATTGTCCTGCCCGAGAGTGGGGAGAGTGCGACGAATTGTCCTGCCCCAGAGTGGGGAGAGTGCGACGAATTGTCCTGCCCCAGAGTGGGGAGAGTGCGACGAATTGTCCTGCCCCAGAGTGGGGAGAGTGCGACGAATTGTCCTGCCCGAGAAAGGGGAGAGTGCGACGAATTGTCCTGCCCCAGAGTGGGGAGAGTGCGACGAATTGTCCTGCCCCAGAGTGGGGAGAGTGCGACGAATTGTCCTGCCCCAGAGTGGGGAGAGTGCGACGAATTGTCCTGCCCCAGAGTGGGGAGAGTGCGACGAATTGTCCTGCCCCAGAGTGGGGAGAGTGCGACGAATTGTCCTGCCCCAGAGTGGGGAGAGTGCGACGAATTGTCCTGCCCGAGAAAGGGGAGAGTGCGACGAATTGTCCTGCCCCAGAGTGGGGAGAGTGCGACGAATTGTCCTGCCCCAGAGTGGGGAGAGTGCGACGAATTGTCCTGCCCCAGAGTGGGGAGAGTGCGACGAATTGTCCTGCCCCAGAGTGGGGAGAGTGCGACGAATTGTCCTGCCCGAGAGTGGGGAGAGTGCGACGAATTGTCCTGCCCCAGAGTGGGGAGAGTGCGACGAATTGTCCTGCCCGAGAGTGGGGAGAGTGCGACGAATTGTCCTGCCCGAGAGTGGGGAGAGTGCGACGAATTGTCCTGCCCCAGAGTGGGGAGAGTGGGACGAATTGTCCTGCCCGAGAGTGGGGAGAGTGCGACGAATTGTCCTGCCCCAGAGTGGGGAGAGTGCGACGAATTGTCCTGCCCGAGAGTGGGGAGAGTGCGACGAATTGTCCTGCCCGAGAGTGGGGAGAGTGCGACGAATTGTCCTGCCCCAGAGTGGGGAGAGTGCGACGAATTGTCCTGCCCCAGAGTGGGGAGAGTGCGACGAATTGTCCTGCCCGAGAAAGGGGAGAGTGCGACGAATTGTCCTGCCCCAGAGTGGGGAGAGTGCGACGAATTGTCCTGCCCCAGAGTGGGGAGAGTGCGACGAATTGTCCTGCCCCAGAGTGGGGAGAGTGCGACGAATTGTCCTGCCCCAGAGTGGGGAGAGTGCGACGAATTGTCCTGCCCCAGAGTGGGGAGAGTGCGACGAATTGTCCTGCCCCAGAGTGGGGAGAGTGCGACGAATTGTCCTGCCCGAGAGTGGGGAGAGTGCGACGAATTGTCCTGCCCGAGAGTGGGGAGAGTGCGACGAATTGTCCTGCCCCAGAGTGGGGAGAGTGCGACGAATTGTCCTGCCCGAGAGTGGGGAGAGTGCGACGAATTGTCCTGCCCCAGAGTGGGGAGAGTGCGACGAATTGTCCTGCCCCAGAGTGGGGAGAGTGCGACGAATTGTCCTGCCCCAGAGTGGGGAGAGTGCGACGAATTGTCCTGCCCCAGAGTGGGGAGAGTGCGACGAATTGTCCTGCCCCAGAGTGGGGAGAGTGCGACGAATTGTCCTGCCCCAGAGTGGGGAGAGTGCGACGAATTGTCCTGCCCCAGAGTGGGGAGAGTGCGACGAATTGTCCTGCCCCAGAGTGGGGAGAGTGCAACGAATTGTCCTGCCCCAGAGTGGGGAGAGTGCGACGAATTGTCCTGCCCCAGAGTGGGGAGAGTGCGACGAATTGTCCTGCCCCAGAGTGGGGAGAGTGCGACGAATTGTCCTGCCCCAGAGTGGGGAGAGTGCGACGAATTGTCCTGCCCCAGAGTGGGGAGAGTGCGACGAATTGTCCTGCCCCAGAGTGGGGAGAGTGCGACGAATTGTCCTGCCCCAGAGTGGGGAGAGTGCGACGAATTGTCCTGCCCCAGAAAGGGGAGAGTGCGACAGGGACACCCAAGTCAGGATTTTATTTTTGTAGGGATAGAGAATTCAGGCAGTACTTTAGCGTATGCTTTGTAAGTCCCCTGTACGTCCCGTTGTTTCGGTCTGACACGGTCCTGATGACCGAGAGGTCGGTAGGACCATGGGAGGAGGTGATGGCCGTGTGAGGGTAGTAATAAGTCGGAACGCGCGTACTTTCGACGCGTACCGATCTGCCGCGCTCCCCATTGATTGTGTTTTTCATGTAACTTTAGTGAACGATTATCTAATAAAACAGTGTCAAAGTTAACCGAACTCTTATCATTTAATGCTGCCCACCTCCTACATGGAACATTACTCCGAGGTTGAAAAAAAAAAAACAATTTAAGGTCGAGTAAATTTGGCTTGGATGCGAGTCCTTTATACTCTATTTTCTAAATTTAAAATGTTGTATGCGCCATTCCGCCTTAAAATAATCAATAATGTGAACTATGCGAGTCCTTTATACTCTATTTTCTAAATTTAAAATGTTGTATGCGCCATTCCGCCTTAAAATAATCAATAATGTGAACTATGCGAGTCCTTTATACTCTATTTTCTAAATTTAAAATGTTGTATGCGCCATTCCGCCTTAAAATAATCAATAATGTGAACTATGCGAGTCCTTTATACTCTATTTTCTAAATTTAAAATGTTGTATGCGCCATTCCGCCTTAAAATAATCAATAATGTGAACTATGCGAGTCCTTTATACTCTATTTTCTAAATTTAAAATGTTGTATGCGCCATTCCGCCTTAAAATAATCAATAATGTGAACTATGCGAGTCCTTTATACTCTATTTTCTAAATTTAAAATGTTGTATGCGCCATTCCGCCTTAAAATAATCAATAATGTGAACTATGCGAGTCCTTTATACTCTATTTTCTAAATTTAAAATGTTGTATGCGCCATTCCGCCTTAAAATAATCAATAATGTGAACTATGCGAGTCCTTTATACTCTATTTTCTAAATTTAAAAAGTTGTATGCGCCATTCCGCCTTAAAATAATCAATAATGTGAACTACAAAACACCTAAACCATACTAGTGTGTCCTTAAAGCCTTCGTGAAGCGGTCGTTAATTTCATTGTTGTCGTTTGGATAAATTGCTGGTTTCTGAGAATGTGAGGACCGAAAAGAAATGTAGGTTTTGTTTTTTTTTTTAAATAATGAAGCTTTTACCGAGCAAATGGGAGAAAATGTAATTAAATACGCACCTCTTCTGTAAAATCGTTTATTTCTACTGGAATAGTTTGACCATCTTGTGTAATAACCTGAAAATAAAAATACATATTAATTGAAATGCATAAATCCAATGAACAAATGAAATCACCTGATCATCTGACAACTAAAATGATTCTAGCTCAGACGATCAACAGTTTCTAGACACTAGGTTTTATCCGACTTCGTCTAAGGGGCGGTTTACATTAGGTCAGTTGTAAGTACAGTTCCTTAGTTGGTAAGTTGACTTTTAAGTTGACGTTTACACGGTTCCAGTACCTAGTTCTATTTTGATTCAAGTTGAAACCCAACTGGCAGAACCGTTTACATACATACATACATTCATAAAATCACGCCTTTATCCCTTACGGGGTAGGCAGAGCGTTAAACGCCTCGTAAAAGGCGCTTTCGCCGCGTCTGACAAAAATTGAGGGCAATTTTAGATTGTAATGTGTATTGCTAATGTGTAGTGACAGGTGGTCAGCCCATCGCCTAAATTACAATACACTGTAACCCTCGGGACCCTTTTGCTGTCTTCTACAGCATGCCCGGGAGGTAGGGCAGCTGGAACATTCTATGTTTTTCTATCTCTCCCAGTCCAGCATGAAAGAACGTTTCCACGTTTCAACTTCACAACTATACTTATAGGCATCTGCGAGGTCGCGGGCCTCAGCTGCTGGCTGTACCAGCCGGCTGTATCTTCTTTAGTTCGTGGACTTGATCTCCTTAGCTCATAAACATGGCCCCGTAAGTCGATTTATATGCGTTTTCGTTCGTACATACATATAATCACGCCTTTATCCCTAATGGTGTAGGCAGAGCGTAAACGACCGAAACAAATATCGTTCCGCCACGTCTGACAAAGTTTTGAGGATTATTTAAGATAGATTTGTAGGTATATTGCTGTAGTGACAGGTTGTCAGCACATCGCCTAAATTACAATATTCTTAAACCCTCGCATCCCTTAGCTGGTTTTTACAGCATGCCCGGGAGGAAATGCAGCTGGCACATTCTATGTTTTTCTCTCGCTTCCAGGTCAACATGGAAGAAAAAAAAAAAGGCCTCCAAGTTAAGGTTGTATAAAGGCCGGTTTAAACGGAACGACGAACGAAAATGCTGGCCTCGGAGCGAGAGAAAAACATAGACTGTGCCAGCTGCATTTCCTACCGGGCATGCTGTAAAAACCAGCTAAGGGATCCGAGGGTTACAGTATATTGTAATTTAGGCGATGGGCTGACAACCTGTCACTAAACCTTCAAATATATCTTAAATAAACCTCAAAACTTTGTCAGACGTGGCGGAGCGACATTTGTTTAGGTCGTTTACGCTCTGCCTACCCCATTAGGGATAAAGGCGTGACTATATGTATGTATGTTAACTTGGAGGATGTGTTTCATAGCGTGGTGTATGAGGAGGTTTACCTGCAGCGACTTCCCGTCGGCGGAGGTGATGGCGAGGCGGGTGCCGTCCTGCATGGTGAAGTGCAGCGGGTTGCCGGCCTCGTCCGTCACCTGCGGGCGGAGGCAACAAGCATTGGGTGGACAAACATGGGTTTCAGTAGAAAAAGGTTTATTTTACTGGGATGAAAGTTTTGTTTCATTGAGAAATGAAATGAAAATCTTCTTCTGTCGAGTGGGTATCGAGTCTATGGACCCGATGAACCCTGGTGTCAGAGTTTTTAAACCGCCTAGTAGCACAACTATCAGGCCTCTGACATGGTTTTGTGTAACGACCACTATCAAAGGCAGCGACCGGGACCGGCGGTTTAACGTGCCCTCCGAAGCACGAAATCTTTTTCTTTTCGGACAATCAGGTGATTCAGCCTGCAATGTCCTACCCAAACTGGGGAAAAATTCACAAAGTGATAAATTCTCAAATATCAACTTTGTGTTTCACCCCCTGGGAATCGAACCCAGGACCTCCGGATCGAGAGCCCATGGCACTAGCCACTAGACCACGGAGGCAGTTAAATGAAAATGAAAAATACGTTTATTTGATTTTAGAACCACATTACATTATTCCTTTCATCTGCCAAACTTATTTAAAGTTTGTCGGCAGCAATGAATACTCCTATTTAATTAGGCTCTTAACAGGTAATATGTAATTGGTAGGTACTTACAAAATAAGCTAAACTAAGATAAGTTATGTATGTTGGCGCGCGCCACCTACTGAAGTAACACCAGCGCCGGCGCGGCGCGTGTGTGAGCGAAATAAAAACGCCTCGAACGGCGCGCGCCACCTACTGAAGTAACACCAGCGCCGGCGCGGCGCGTGTGTGAGCGAAATAAAAACGCCTCGAACGGCGCGCGCCACCTACTGAAGTAACACCAGCGCCGGCGCGGCGCGTGTGTGAGCGAAATAAAAACGCCTCGAACGGCGCGCGCCACCTACTGAAGTAACACCAGCGCCGGCGCGGCGCGTGTGTGAGCGAAATAAAAACGCCTCGAACGGCGCGCGCCACCTACTGAAGTAACACCAGCGCCGGCGCGGCGCGTGTGTGAGCGAAATAAAAACGCCTCGAACGGCGCGCGCCACCTACTGAAGTAACACCAGCGCCGGCGCGGCGCGTGTGTGAGCGAAATAAAAACGCCTCGAACGGCGCGCGCCACCTACTGAAGTAACACCAGCGCCGGCGCGGCGCGTGTGTGAGCGAAATAAAAACGCCTCGAACGGCGCGCGCCACCTACTGAAGTAACACCAGCGCCGGCGCGGCGCGTGTGTGAGCGAAATAAAAACGCCTCGAACGGCGCGCGCCACCTACTGAAGTAACACCAGCGCCGGCGCGGCGCGTGTGTGAGCGAAATAAAAACGCCTCGAACGGCGCGCGCCACCTACTGAAGTAACACCAGCGCCGGCGCGGCGCGTGTGTGAGCGAAATAAAAACGCCTCGAACGGCGCGCGCCACCTACTGAAGTAACACCAGCGCCGGCGCGGCGCGTGTGTGAGCGAAATAAAAACGCCTCGAACGGCGCGCGCCACCTACTGAAGTAACACCAGCGCCGGCGCGGCGCGTGTGTGAGCGAAATAAAAACGCCTCGAACGGCGCGCGCCACCTACTGAAGTAACACCAGCGCCGGCGCGGCGCGTGTGTGAGCGAAATAAAAACGCCTCGAACGGCGCGCGCCACCTACTGAAGTAACACCAGCGCCGGCGCGGCGCGTGTGTGAGCGAAATAAAAACGCCTCGAACGGCGCGCGCCACCTACTGAAGTAACACCAGCGCCGGCGCGGCGCGTGTGTGAGCGAAATAAAAACGCCTCGAACGGCGCGCGCCACCTACTGAAGTAACACCAGCGCCGGCGCGGCGCGTGTGTGAGCGAAATAAAAACGCCTCGAACGGCGCGCGCCACCTACTGAAGTAACACCAGCGCCGGCGCGGCGCGTGTGTGAGCGAAATAAAAACGCCTCGAACGGCGCGCGCCACCTACTGAAGTAACACCAGCGCCGGCGCGGCGCGTGTGTGAGCGAAATAAAAACGCCTCGAACGGCGCGCGCCACCTACTGAAGTAACACCAGCGCCGGCGCGGCGCGTGTGTGAGCGAAATAAAAACGCCTCGAACGGCGCGCGCCACCTACTGAAGTAACACCAGCGCCGGCGCGGCGCGTGTGTGAGCGAAATAAAAACGCCTCGAACGGCGCGCGCCACCTACTGAAGTAACACCAGCGCCGGCGCGGCGCGTGTGTGAGCGAAATAAAAACGCCTCGAACGGCGCGCGCCACCTACTGAAGTAACACCAGCGCCGGCGCGGCGCGTGTGTGAGCGAAATAAAAACGCCTCGAACGGCGCGCGCCACCTACTGAAGTAACACCAGCGCCGGCGCGGCGCGTGTGTGAGCGAAATAAAAACGCCTCGAACGGCGCGCGCCACCTACTGAAGTAACACCAGCGCCGGCGCGGCGCGTGTGTGAGCGAAATAAAAACGCCTCGAACGGCGCGCGCCACCTACTGAAGTAACACCAGCGCCGGCGCGGCGCGTGTGTGAGCGAAATAAAAACGCCTCGAACGGCGCGCGCCACCTACTGAAGTAACACCAGCGCCGGCGCGGCGCGTGTGTGAGCGAAATAAAAACGCCTCGAACGGCGCGCGCCACCTACTGAAGTAACACCAGCGCCGGCGCGGCGCGTGTGTGAGCGAAATAAAAACGCCTCGAACGGCGCGCGCCACCTACTGAAGTAACACCAGCGCCGGCGCGGCGCGTGTGTGAGCGAAATAAAAACGCCTCGAACGGCGCGCGCCACCTACTGAACTAACCTCAGCGCCGGCGCGGCGCGTGTGTGAGCGAAATAAAAACGCCTCGAACGGCGCGCGCCACCTACTGAACTAACCTCAGCGCCGGCGCGGCGCGTGTGTGAGCGAAATAAAAACGCCTCGAACGGCGCGCGCCACCTACTGAACTAACCTCAGCGCCGGCGCGGCGCGTGTGTGAGCGAAATAAAAACGCCTCGAACGGCGCGCGCCAGCCTACTGAACTAACCTCAGCGCCGGCGCCGGTGTGCGCCAGGCGTTCTACTAAGTTGCAAAGAAAAAGTTGTTTATGGGCTGCATAACACGTTGGTATCGATACCTCAACGTTAACGAGAGCCCGATGGTGTAGTGGATAGGGCCGCTGCCTCCTGTGCGGGGAGGTCGTGGTTCGAATCCCACCACGTACCAATGTGTTTTTCGGTTTTCGAATTTCATATGTACGTTTATTCGGACTTTTTTCCGTGCTTCGGAAGGCACGTTAAGCCGTTGGTCCCGGTTAATATCGTTTAACACCGTAGATATTAGTCGTTAAGCCATATCAGAGGCCAGTGCTAAGCATTGGCGGCTTGAAAACTCTGACCTGATCTAGGATTGGGTCTGGTTTCCCTTCTAGGTTGCAGAGGTCAGATGGCAGTCGCTCTTTGTAAAAACCAGTACCCTCGTTCAATCCCCTAGATGAGGAAGCCGACCCCGTGAGATACGGAATAAGGCTAGGGAGATGATGATCGATACCTCAACGTTAAAAAAAATAACTATAGATTATGATCAGCGATCGGAGTAGGCAGATTCGTTTTACGTACTATATATGCCACATCTCCGGAACTGGTACCGGATGTTGTTCCGAAAAAATTCACATTTGTTTTTAGGTATTATATAATATCAGTTTCCTACACCACTAGCGGCACATAATTAAGTGTATTGATAAATTTTCACTTTTTACC
The DNA here is from genome assembly GCA_949820665.1 of Scrobipalpa costella. Classification (NCBI taxonomy): domain Eukaryota; kingdom Metazoa; phylum Arthropoda; class Insecta; order Lepidoptera; family Gelechiidae; genus Scrobipalpa; species Scrobipalpa costella. Next base: position 19,155,654 of record OX463303.1, read on the forward strand.
CATCTGAGTTATGTTATGAAGTACCGGAAAAATAACAATACTTAATTTTAAAATTCCGGGAACTCGGAGGCATATCCATGTTAACATATACGTTTGAGATCAATGACCAACTCCGAGAACTGATTATGATGCATAAACTGATGCTTACCGAGATACGATCAGTCCCCAACACCAGCGACTGTTCATCTTGTTCTAACAGCTGCGGGCTCAGTTGTTCCAGCTGTTCCTCCGCCAGCTGGAGCGCCTGCAGGCCTCCGAGCTCGGCTTGAGACACCAGCAGCGACGGGCCGGAGTACAGGGAGCAGGTTGTCAGCACTTTGTTATCGTCTTGGAGGTTAGCGGATTTTAACTGAAAGAAGATTGTAACAAAACATATATTTCATATAAATCTGCTAGTACTGCTTTATTTCACTTCTTCTTTGTGTCAATAATACAAATATTATAATACATACATGCATATAATCACGTTTTTGTCCCCAATAGGGTAGGCAGAGTTATGCTCTCGCTTACCACCTGAACAAAGGTCGCTAAGCAGGGCTATAGATTTGTAGGTACATTGCTGTAGTGACATGTTGTCAGGCTACGTAAAGAACACAAAGATGATACCCTCAAAACTTTGTCAGACGTGGCGGGACAACCTTTGTTCAGGTCGTTTCCAATCTGCCTACCCCATTAGGGATAAAGGCGTGATTATATATATGTCTATGTATAAGAAGAATATTGATTGCAATATTTAGTTACCTGTTACATACATGCCTTTGTCCCTAATGGGGTAGGCAAAGCGTCAACGACTCGAACAAAGGTCTCTGCGCCACGTCTGACAAGTATTAAGGATCATTTCAGATAGATCTGTGTATAGTTGTAGTTGTTATTCTTCTGTCGAGTGGGTATCGAGTCTATCGACCCGATGAACCCTGGTGTCAGAGTTTTAAAACCGCCTAGTAGCACAACTATCAGGCCTCTGACATGGTTTGAGTAACGACCACTATCAAAGACAGCGACCGGGACCGACGGCTAACGTGCCCTCCGAAGCACGAAATCTTGTTCTTTTCGGATAATCCGGCAATTCAGCCTGCAATATCCTAACCAAACTGGGGAAAAACACACAAAGTGAAAAATTCTCAAATATCAACTTTGTGTTTCCTCCCTGGAAATCAAACCCAGGACCTCCACGATCAGGAGTCCACGGCACTAGCCACTAGACCACGGAGGCAGTTGCTGTAGTGACAGGTTGTCAGCCTACCACCAAAGCTACAATACACTAAAAAACCCTCAGCTGGTTTTTACAGCATGCACGAGAGGAAATGAAGTTACCTTATTCTATGTTTGTTCCCATTACCTGTTCAGGGTTCATAATAGTGAACCCCGCGTGTTCATCGTCCACGTCGTACGTCACGTAGATAACCCCCTCTTCTACCTCTCCGTCAACCTCCTGCATCTCCGGCAGCGAAACCAGCTCCTGTTGTTGCAGTTGTTGTTGTAGTTGTTGTTGCGTGTGTTGCAGGATGAGCTGCTGTTGTTGTTGTTGCGTGTGTTGTATGATGAGTTGTTGTTGTTGTTCGGCGGATTGCTGGACCTTTTCTTTGTTGACTAGTAAGCTGATTTGTTTGTGTACTTGCTGTAAGGAGAAAGAATAAATGAATTATTCTACCTGATTAAAACGAAACAAAAGATACATACATACATATAATCACGCCTTTATCCCTTATAGGCTAGGCAGAGCGTAAACGACCTTTGAGCCACGTTTGACAAAGTTTTGAGGGTTATTTAAAATAGATCTGTAGGTATATTGCTGTAGTGACAGGTTGTCAGCCTATCGCCTAAATTGCAATATATAGAAACAATCGGTTCCTTTAGCTGGTTTTTACAGCATGCTCTGGAGGAAATGCAGCTGGCACATTCTATGTTTTTCCCTCGCTCCCAGTCCAGCATGGACTACTTCTTCTACTTCGATAAAATAAGTATAGAGCGTGAACGACCTAAACAAAGGTCGCTCCGCCACGTCTGACAAAGTTTTGAGGGTTAATTAAGATAGATTTGTGGGTATATTGCTGTAGTGACAGGTTGTCAGCCCATCGCCTAAATTGCATTACACAGAAATCCTCGGATCCCTTAGCTGGTTTTTACAGCATGCCCGGGAGGAAATGCAGCAGACACATTCTATGTTTTTCTCTCGCTCCCAGGCCAGCATGGAAACAAAAGATGGTGGAAAAAAATATATCTACTGGAGTTCAAAAGGGACTTTTAGGAGGAACTATTAGGAGGTTGATGGTATTAGGAAGAATAGGTTGATGGTGTAAGATTGGAAGACTATTTCCAAAATGTTGTGAAAATTAACAGGAATAAAATGAAATATAATAAGAAAGAAAAAAAATAATAAATATTTTTCTGGCAGGACTCGAACCTGCTTTACTGGAATGCCGGTCCATCACTCTACCAACTGAGCTACAGAAACGGTAGCGGGAGTGACGAATTTATCATAGTCTTTCTTATGTATACGTCAAAGCGACGTTAGCGACATCTAACCATGTAGTTTAAGAACTACGTAGGGCTTGATCAGTCCAAATTAAGATTGGAATTGAAATCACTTATAATATCGCCTCACTTTATACATATTTTGAGGATTTTAATCATTCACAATAAGTGCTAAGAAGTCCTCAAAATTAATATAATGAAAGTAGTTGTTATTTTGCGTTATTGACTTTCCTCCTCTGATAGCAAGGTTTATCGTGCCATTGAGTTGAAACCCCACTCAACAGAAGAAAACTAACCTTCTTGTGTTTATTAAGATTATAGCTATCATTGAAGGTCTTCGGCCGCTCGTGGGTATGTTTACGCATGCGTGTGACACCATGATATTTTAAGAAAGATACGTTACCTTCATACTGCACGCACATTTTAATTGTTCCGCGATTATATGATAAGAGTGAAATAGATAGCTATTTGTAATCAGTGCAGCCTTGAATATAATATTTTTTTTCTCACTTCGCAGCTCGCAGCTCGACTGCCTGTAATGGTCACAATTAGGACCATTTGACGGCACGAGTTTCGCGCGTTGGTAACGTATCTACCTATATATAATATCATTGTTCTAGCCATGTATTTTCAGAACTACACATACATACATATAGTCACGCCTTTATCCCTAATGGGGTAGGCAGAGCGTAAACGACCTAAAACCTTTGTTTAAGTCGTTCCGCCACGTCTGACAAAGTTTTGAGGGTAATTTAGATAGATTTTGTAGGTAAATTGCTGTAGCGACAGGTTGTCAGCCCATCGCCTAAATTACAATATACTGAAACCCTCAGATCCCTTAGCTGGTTTTTACAGCATGCCCGGGAGGAAATGCAGCTGGCACATTCAATGTTTTTCTCTCGCTCCCAGGCCAGCATGGAAGAAATAGGCAATATATTGTATTATAATATACCTTCTTGTGCTTATTGAGATTGGAGCAGTCTGCGAAGGTGCGCGGGCAGTGCGCGCAGCGGAAGGGCCGCTCGCCGGTGTGCCTGCGCATGTGCTTGGCCAGCGCCCAGCGCTCCGTGAAGGCGCGCGCGCACACGCCGCACGCGTGCGCGCGCACGCCCGCCTCGCGCCGCTGGTGCGCCAGCCACGAGCCGCGCGACACGAACCTGCAACACATACATAGTTATACAAATACATAAGTACCATACTTACTTCCTTGTTGGACTGGGAGCGAAAGAAAAACAGAATGTGACAGCTGCATTTCCTCCCGAGCATGCTGTAAAAACCAGCTAAGGGATCCGAGGGTTTCTGTATATTGCAATATAGGCGATGGGCTGACAACCTGTCACTACAGCAATATACCTAAAAATCTATCTTAATTAACCCTCAAAACTTTGTCAGATGTGGCGGAACGACCTTTGGTTAGGTCGTTTACGCTCTGCCTACCTCATTAGGGATACAGGCGTGATTATATGTATGTATGTATGACAAAAATTGAGGGCAATTTTAGATTGTAATATGTATTGCTATAGTGACAGGTTGTCAGCTCATCGCCTAAATTACAATACACTGTAACCCTCGAGTCCCTTTTGCTGACTTCAACAGCATGCCCGGGAGGAAGGGCAGCTGGAACATTCTATGTTTTTCTATCTCTCCCAGTCCAGCATGGAAGTAACCTGTAATACACGCATAGTTATACGACACAAGCACAGAATATATAATAGTACTTACTACACACAGAAGTACTGACATCGGGCTACATAATAGCACTAACATCGGTGTAGTGGATAGGGCCGCTGCCTCCTGAGCGGGAGGTCGTGGTTCGAATCCCACCAATATGTGTTTTTCGGTTTTCGAATTTCATATGTACGTTTATTCGATATTCCAAATTCCTCTACATTCAAATAAAGAATCTAAGAAGAAAACAAACGATTAATCATTCATTATCATTCGGATCGTTTATGTATGTAAACATATAATCACGCCTTCATCCCTAATGGGGTAGGCAGAGCGGAAACGAACTAAATAAAGGTCGTTCCGCTAAGTCTGACAAAGTTTTGAGAGTAATTTAAGGGGATCCCCGGTGCACGCCAGCGCCCTCATCAGTCCGATGAGGGCGCTGGCGTGCACCGACAGAAAACGCAATTAATCGAAAATCCGGTAGATCAGATTAAAGTATGGGTACTGAAGTTTTTTTTAAGCATTATAAATTAATAATTCAGTGTTCACTTCAGTTACAGATAGTAAAAGTGCTAAAAGTGGCCGGTTTTCGCAAATTTTCTATCTGTAACTGCAACGATCTATAAGTTGCAACTTTATGAAGTTCCAAATGACCTTTATTGCTTTAACCTCAATCTGATCTACCGGATTTTCGATTGATTTTGTTTTCAGTTAATTATGTTTTTTTGACTGATGAGGGCGCCACTTAGCCCAGGGAAGCCCCTTAAGTACATCTCTTAAATAAATTGTGATGAATCGAAGCACCGAAATATTGACTGTGACTACAGGAATGAGCCGTAACTACGAGGTGAACCTGCGCTAACTTAGACCACATGCGCAATCTTAGACCTTCCTCTTAGGGCAGTGCGTACACTTATAAAGCCTCTGGGGCTGATGTCTTCGTATATGCAGTCGGTACTGAGACGACGTGGCCCGCGGTTGCACCAGCTTTCTTTTGTGAATTCATGTGTTATCTTAGACAACATGCGCTATATTACACCACTCACCTCTTACGGCAGTGCGTACACTTATACGGCCTCTCGGGCTGGTATCTTCTAATATGCAGCCTATATCGAGGACGTGGTGAACCTGGGGTTGCACCAGCTTTCATTTGTGAATTCATGTGTTATCTTAGACAAAAACGCTATCTTACACCACTCTTTCAAACTTTTGTATTGTATTGTACTCACCTCTTAGGGCAGTGCGTACACTTATACGGCCTCTCGGGCTGGTGTCTTCTAATATGCAGCCTGTACTGCGAGGACGTGGTGAACCGGCGGCTGCACCAAGAGCACTGGTAGGGCTTCTCCCCGCTGTGGATGCGCTCGTGTTCTGATAAGTTGCCTTTCTGGCTGAAGCTCTTGCCGCAGATCTTGCAGCCGAAGGGTTTGGAACCTGGAAATAATTATTGTTATTTAATATAACAGCAGATAACTATACAGGTTACCAGGAAAAAAACATAGTAAAAGATTTTGATGGCGTCAATCGAAGCGTATATTGATTCGACATGAACTTCCATGTTGAACTGGGAGCGGTGGAAAACACACAATGTTCCAGCTGCTTCTCCTTCTTGGATATTTGTACCTTCGACAAAGTTCGAACTCGTAGACCAAGTGCGCAACCTTAGACCAAATGTCCAGTAATATACATATAACTTTAGTTGTCCATTAGGCACCATACCTGGATACATTACTTGTCTCACCTGTATGCAACCGCATGTGCAGCGTGAGGCTGGTCTTGTGCGCGAACTTGTGCTTGCAGATCTCACAGCTAAACTTCAGTGTCACTGACTGAGCAACCCCTATCAGTTAGCGGGACGCTGTCCCTTACACCCGGTGTACACATAACTAGTTGTCCATTAGGCACCATACCTACACAAAATGTTCTAGCTACTTCTCCTACTTGGGTATTTGTAGGAATTACTCAGTGCGCAATCTTAGCCCCAGTAATATACATATAATTTTAGTTGTCCATTAGGCACCATACCTGGATATATTACTTGTCTCACCTGTATGCCAGCGCATGTGTAGGGTGAGGCTGGTCTTGTGCGCGAACTTGTGGGTCACGAACTGAGCAACCCCTAGACGCTGTCCCTTACACCTGGTATACACAACTAGTTGTCCATAAAGCACCATACCTACACAGAATGTTCTAGCTACTTCTCCTACTTGGGTATTTGTAGGAATTACTCAGTGCGCAATCTTAGACCAAGTGCGCAATCTTAGCCCCAGTAATATACATATAATTTTAGTTGTCCATTAGGCACCATACCTGGATATATTACTTGTCTCACCTGTATGCCAGCGCATGTGTAGGGTGAGGCTGGTCTTGTGCGCGAACTTGTGGGTCACGAACTGAGCAACCCCTAGACGCTGTCCCTTACACCTGGTATACACAACTAGTTGTCCATAAAGCACCATACCTACACAGAATGTTCTAGCTACTTCTCCTACTTGGGTATTTGTAGGAATTACTCAGTGCGCAATCTTAGACCAAGTGCGCAATCTTAGCCCCAGTAATATACATATAATTTTAGTTGTCCATTAGGCACCATACCTGGATACATTACTTGTCTCACCTGTATGCCAACGCATGTGTAGGGTGAGGCTGGTCTTGTGCGCGAACTTGTGGGTCACGAACTGAGCAACCCCTAGACGCTGTCCCTTACACCTGGTATACACAACTAGTTGTCCATAAAGCACCATACCTACACAGAATGTTCTAGCTACTTCTCCTACTTGGGTATTTGTAGGAATTACTCAGTGCGCAATCTTAGACCAAGTGCGCAATCTTAGCCCCAGTAATATACATATAATTTTAGTTGTCCATTAGGCACCATACCTGGATACATTACTTGTCTCACCTGTATGCCAGCGCATGTGTAGGGTGAGGCTGGTCTTGTGCGCGAACTTGTGGGTCACGAACTGAGCAACCCCTAGACGCTGTCCCTTACACCTGGTATACACAACTAGTTGTCCATAAAGCACCATACCTACACAGAATGTTCTAGCTACTTCTCCTACTTGGGTATTTGTAGGAATTACTCAGTGCGCAATCTTAGACCAAGTGCGCAATCTTAGCCCCAGTAATATACATATAATTTTAGTTGTCCATTAGGCACCATACCTGGATACATTACTTGTCTCACCTGTATGCCACCGCATGTGCAGCGTGAGGCTGGTCTTGTGCGCGAACTTGTGCTTGCAGATCTCACAGCTGAACTTCTTGATGCCCGAGTGGAGAAGTTGGTGGTTTATGAGGTTCGCCTTGGTTTTGAACGTTGCGTTGCAAGTCTGGAAAGAAAGTATGTATACATACATACAATCACGCCTTTATCCCTAATGGGGTAGGTAGAGCGTAAACGACCTAAACATAGGTCGACCCGCCACGTCTGATAAAGAAGATTTGTAGGTGTATTGTTTTAGTGACAGGATATCGTCTAAATTGCAGTAAACAGAAACCCTTGGATCCCTTAGTTGATTTTTACAGCATGTCCGGGAAGAAATGCAGCTGGCACATTCTATATTTTTCTTTCGGTCCCAGACCAGCATGGAAGAATTTATCTTCAGTCATGAGGTAAAGTCAGTACTACTCACTTGCTTCGTTCGTTTTATAAACTCACACCCGTTTTTTAATACCCTTCATTACGAAGCAGTTAAATACTTAAACAATCCAGTCTACATTACTGATTAAAAAATAATGGTGTTTCTTTTCTATCTCTAAAATCAAAATTAACTACAGCAATAAACTACTACAAATCATACATACACACATACTATCACGCCTGTATCCCTTATGGGGTAGGCAGAGCGTGAACAACACAAACAAAGGTCGTTCCGCCACGTCTGACAAGTTTTGAGGGTTGTTTCTGATATAACTGGATATTGCTGTAGTGACAGGTTGTCAGCCCATAGCCTAAATTACAATATACCCTCGAATCCCTTAGCTGGTTTTTACAGCATGCCCTGAGATGCAGCTGGCACATTCTAGGTTCTTCTGTCGCTCCCAGTCCAGCATGGAAGCTACAAATCAGCTAAATAAATATATTTTGAACTGGTAACACCAAATGTTCCATGTGATGCCATATTAAATCTCGTATTTATAAAGCGGTCTTAAGATTAAGAGAATATTAAGTATGGATTTGATAGACCAGACCATTATGTACTGAATTAACATTTCTGATACGAACTCAAACTCAATATCTGTCTCAAGTTCTGATTAAAAATACGGGCCTAAAACTGTGTTAGCAAAGAAAGTGGCGCCCTTATTAACTATTTAAACCTCTATTTCTTTTTGCTTTGCTGTGGTCTGAAGATAATGATCTTCTTCTTAGCGAGTGGATTCTCGAGTCAACGACCCGTTGAACCCTGGTGTCAGAGTTTTCAATCCGCCTAGTAGCACAGCTATTAGGCCTCTGACGTGGTTTGAGAAATCACTATCAAAGACAGCGACCAGGACCGACGGCTTAACGTGCCCTCCGAAGCACGGAATCCTTTTACCTTTTTCAGACAATCAGGTGTATTCAGCATGCAATGTCCTCACAAACTGATAAATTGTCAAATATCAACTTTGTACTCCTAGGAATCGAACCCCTTGGTTCGATTTTTTTGTTTTTTTTTGTATTAAAGTAAGGACTTTCGGATCGTAAGCCCATCATGGCTCTGACCACTAGACCATCATCATCTCCCTAGCCTTATCCCGTATCTCACGGGGTCGGCTTCCTAATCTAGGGGATTGAACGAGGGTACTGGTTTTTACACAGAGCGACTGCCATCTGACCTCTGCAACCTAGAAGGGAAACCAGACCCAATCCTAGATTAGGTCAGAGTTTTCAAGCCGCCAATGCTTAGCACTGGCCTCTGATATGGCTTAACGACTAATATCTACGGTATTAAACGATATTAACCGGGACCAACGGCTTAACGTGCCTTCCGAAGCACCGAATAAACGTACATATGAAATTCGAAAACCGAAAAACACATTGGTACGTGGTGGGATTCGAACCACGACCTCCCGCTCAGGAGGCAGCGGCCCTATCCACTACACCATCGGGCTCTCAACTAGACCAAATACAAAAAAAAAACACAAAAAAAAACAAAAAAAATTAAAAGACCACGGAGGCAGTTACAAGATAACGCTGATGCTGTGCCTACCTTGCAAGTATAGGGCCTCACTTGGCTGTGCACCAGTTGGTGCCTCTGCAACAGTTGCTTGTGTTTGAAGGACTTGTTGCACTTGCTACACACGTAGCGCTGGTTGGCGTGCTCGGCCTCCTTGTGGTATAACACGGACGACGGGTGGTTTAGGACCTGGAACGATACAGTGTTTATTTTATTACATACATACATACATATTATTCTTCTTCTTCTGTCGAGTGGGTATCGAGTCTATCGACCCGATGAACCCTGGTGTCAGAGTACATATTATTGGCTCTTGGCCGTAAATAATGCACAGTTTTAAAGTTTCAAAGGTAGCAGTCGCAGATAGCTGCAAGTAGCAGTCGCAGTCGCGGTGCGAAGGAACACCTGACACGTGCGTTGCCTAGGGAGGGTCTCGGAGCAGCCGTTGGAAAGAGCCAAAGTACGTCCTGTGTCATAGAGAACGTCAAAACTATCTCTGTCACTGACATTATGGAAGACTGCTAATCCAAAAGTTTAGATGAACTGACTTCCATGACATGAACTTTCTAGCCGTCCGTAGGACATATATACTGTCTAATCTGTGGTCTCGGAGGACTGGCGCGGTGGCGAAGGCAAACACGCATCGAAGCACAGCGCGGACACTCCTAACTATCATGTCATTTTGGTCGCACATCGACAGACGGCATGTTGCACTTGGCATGCGTTTGTGTGCTTGTTATAAGGGTTGACAAATTTTGTTATACCGCTAATAATCATCACTTGATTAATCTGGTTCTTGATTAAACCAACGTTTTAAAGTAGTTCACTGTAACTGAATAGTTAGAATAGATTAAGTTGCATATCTTGTATGAATTTACTTTCCGTCTCTCATCACTGTGGAATCTAAAAAAGTTCCTATTGGGGTCATATCTTGTTGTAGAAAGACATCCGTACACGGAACAGTATCTCACCGTTTTTGGAACACAAAACTTTATTATTTCCGTTACACTGGGAAACATGCGCACGCCATGCCCGCTAAACGTACGCTCAATGTGGCCCACAATCCGACGCGGAGAGTGACGTATGTCGGACTGGGGAAAGAAGGTGAATGTCCATTCTGTATGTAGTACTATTATATATTCTGTGATGGAAGCTCATATACTGGGCGGAGCTAGATCTGCGCGGGCGCCTAAGAATAAGCGAGAACGACTGCTATTTGCATCTCTCACCGGTTATTTATTGGATATACGAAAAAATGGGACTAATATACATAAAAGTAGGAGGGGTTCTGTCTATCGCCAACACATATAATCACGCCTTTATTTCTAATGGGGTAGGCAGAGCGTAAACGACCTAAACAAAGGTCGTTCCGCCACGTCTGACAAAGTTTTGAGGGTTATTTAAGATAGATTTGTAGATATATTGTTGTAGTGACAGGTTGTAAGCCCATTGCTTGAACTACAATACGGATACTGAAACCCTCGCATCCCTTAGCTGGTTTTTACAGTATACCCGGGAGGGAATGCAGCTGGCACATTCTATGTTTTTCTCTCGCTTTATTATTTGCTTTATTTTATTTTTGAACATAAATATAACCTATTATCTTTTCGGCCCGCGGTTAACGCGGCTTAATGAGACATAAAAAGTAGCCTATAGATGTCTGTTCCGAGGCAGCCAGGCTACCATCTATCACCATGCAAAATTTCATCTAAATCCATTTAGCCGTTTAGGCGTGAAAGAGCAACAAACAGAGACAAAGAATTACTTTCGCATTTATAATATTAGTATGAGTGCATAAAAATATCAAACAATTTCTCAACATAAAAGTCAATTGCACTAGCACAGCTCCATTATATTTCTATCATTAATTTTGCAGATAACTATTAAGCCGTGACTCCAACGCTCAAATAAAACATGAAAAAACCGCGGCGGAGAGAGAGGTTTCACAAACATTTCGTTTAATCTTTGAGAGCAGGAGACATAGCTTTACTTCAGATTTAAAAAAAGTGTTGTAAAAATGTATAGGATTAACCGGTATTTTAAAACCGGTTATTCTAGAACTACCCGGTTTAAAATATTATACAAAAATACATATAATCACGCCTATATCCTTACAAACTTACCTTTTCTTCCATGCTGGACTGGGAGCGAGAGAAAAACATAGAATGTGCCAGCTGCATTTCCTCCCGGGCATGCTGTAAAAACCAGCTAAGGGACCCGAGGGTTTTTGTATATTGCAATTTAGGCGATAGGCTGACAACCTGCCACTTACTCAATATACCTACAAATCTATCTTAAATAACCCTCAAAACTGTGTCAGTCGTGCCGGATCGACCTTTGTTTAGGTCGATTGCGCTCTGCCTACCCCATTAGGGATAAAGGCGTAATTATATGTATGTATGTAACTTACCTTTCCGCAGAGATCGCAGGCGTACCGCCGACTGCCGGAGCGGTGCCGGCGGTGAGAGATCGCGTGCAGCGCCAACGAGCGCGGGTACGCAAACGTGCAACCACATTCTTGACATACATAGGGCTTCTCGCCATTATGCACGGCCTGAAATAGAAACAACGTGTGTAAGGAACAGCGTCCTGTAAACTGATAGGAGTTGCTCAGTCAACGAAACTGAACATCTTTCACCGGGAGTTCTTTCAGGAGATGAAAAGGAAATTTGACCTTCCCATACTAAATGACCACCTCGGGATTTGAACCCGCGGCTTTGGAAAACCGGACATGGACATGGCTGCTGTAGCTTAGCGGTTTAGAGCGTTGGCCCGGTTTTCCAAAGATTTCTAATATAATTTGGGGTATATAGTTTTGATACAGTTTTAAGATTCAGTTTTGAATCAGTAATCGAATAGTGGGAAGAAATAGTGGACAGCGAACTGGAATCGTTTTTGAACCACTCGTATCCGAATTCGCATACGAAAAAGTAACATTCGCATACGAAATCCCAAAATCATAATTTTTGAATACCTACTCTGCAATGAGTGGACCAAACAAACTAGTCTACATATAGTAATCTGTGCTCGAAACCTAAGTAGTCTATGATCATGACAGTGACACAGACAATCATTTGACAAGTGACACTTTAACTTTTTAATTTACTTGAATTTACGTTTCGTTTCTTTGGGATTCAAAACCGGTTTTTCAAATAAACGATTTTTGTTAGTGGTAGTGGTGGTATAGTAGGTATATTTCAACATAGAACGAAAACAATATAATATAGGATTATATTTTATTGGCAACACAAATTTTTACTGCTTCAAAAATCGTGTGTGATAGAAATTGATTTCCAGTGATCGGAATAGGTAGAGTATATTTACCTAAACTTCTAAAAAGAAGAGCGGAAAATGGAGACTTCCTTACTACTAAAACTTTTTGCAAGACATCTTGCTTTGAATCATGGCATTTAATTTTATGGACAAATACAAGCTAAAAATATACTTGGTGATATCACTTGACTAGGCTTGGTGAGCGGAATAGTAACAGTGACAGTGATTCCGTGACAGATCGTCAATAGTTATCGACAAGCAGTTCCGTGATAGTTCCGTTTCGTATCAGTTTTCAAATAGTTCCGAAAGCAGCAAGAACAAGAAGAAAAGTGGAAGTAACAGTGAAATAAAAGTGCTTAATAGTGATAATTAGATTTATTTATTTTTTTGAATGGACCTGTTTGCAAAATACTACAAAGTGTATATAATGCGTCACCGGGCTAAGGCGGGGAGTTGCTACACGCAATCTACACCCTTACTGAAATGGCAACTGCCTAAGGGCGCCCACTAGGGCTCGAACCTCGGCTTGTGGCGTTGCCTTGGGGACTCCTTATCGGAGAGAATCTGCCCGGTACGTGCCGGTAAACCCCAAAGTGGGGAGCAAAGGAGGGACCTCCGCGACCCCGCCGGCGGGGTGCGCGGTTGCTGGAAGAGCTTGTGCAGAGTGTGGTTCGACTAATATTGGCAGCATTAAACGCAAGAGTAATTTGGTCATCGCCGTCGGTAAGGAAGTGATAATTAGAAGTGTGAAGTGCCGTGTATAGTTTAGTCCGTAAATATTTCAGATTTCGCGCCATTCCGTTTCACAGTGTTGCCAGATAGTTTTAACATTTGATCTTTAGTAGAATTTCCGTTTTCATTCGTTTATTTTTTGACAGTTAGTTCATAGTGTTGCCGGTAACTTTGTGTAGGTGTAGATTTTTTGTAGCTTTTCGTTTAGTAAAATTACAGTCCATTTAAAGTATAGCTTTATTTTGTGTACACTTATACTAACATTTGTATTAACTTAAAACTATTGAAATATCGTGTAAGTGAGATCATTGATTTCATTTATAGGTTGAACACGGTAAAATATAGAAGAAACAGTCATATGACTACGTTTTATCAGTCTCTAATCTAAATATTAATTATTTACCGACCAATGCTATGAACAATGCGAAAACACATATTTATTTCATATATGTTTTTATTTTTTCAATCGAAACTTAATTAAGTTACTTTTATTCTAAGTCTGATCCGTCGGAGTTACTTAGCTCACTCTCCCTTTCATGCGCGAGGAATTCTTGATTTGCAGCACATATTTTCTTCAGTTGTGTCTGTTTTTTGTAATATTTTCTGAAGTACATTTTGTTTCTTTCCGATTTTTCTGTTTTACTGGCGAATGATCAGAAATCGGTGAACTCATAAGTTTTCTTTCAATTCTGTTTTGCCTTTTTCTCTCTCTATCTCTGGCTTTCATTGCCTCATATTTACTTGGATCATTCAGTTTCATTCTTTCTCTACTTCTTTGTTGTGCCAGTTTATTTCTAGCTAATCTTTCTGCATAGCCTGACTGATGATGATGATGATGAACCTTAAAAAACACAACATTTTAAACGTTCCAGGAATGTCATGAGTTACCTAAAAGTAGCTTTTTCATATTATATTAAACTTGAGAATGGAAAGTGACAGAAAATAGTAGATTTTACGACAAGTGCACAAAACAAGTCATTTTTGTTTAAGATTTTTTAACTGCCCTAACCCGCAGGGCAGTCAAGGACAAAAATAGTTTTGTGCACGAGTTATAAACTCTGCTTTTCATTTCAATTGCGAGGAAAATTGAGGAAATTCTACAAAAATATTGAAAACTTAACAATTCATTACCGCTATTTAACTTTTGAAATCTGTCGACATGAAATTTTAGGCATGCGCTGAGCTACCTATACAGCGTAGGTTTATTAAATTAAATTTGTTATAATAAATTCAATAAACTATCATACTTGAATTTAAATTTTAATATTCTTTTTATGTCATTATTATTATTATTACTAGCCTGTTGTGTCCCACTGCTGGGCAAAGGCCTTTATGTCATAAATACCCAAAAAATAATAAACGCCAAATAATAATTTAAGTAAAGTTCTATCTATGAACTTCCTATTGTATTTGGCTGTATGGCCTAATTTTCTTTGCCTTAGAAGAGATGCATTTATGAGTAGATACGTTTTTGCCCTTGTGCACAAAATAGCACTTTCAGAGCATGAGAGGTGATACATATTTTTCATACTTTTATTTTCATGATTTTTCTTATTATTATGCCATCATAGCATGTATCTTAACTTGAATAACATTGTCAAAGTGAAAATGCCCCGAGTAGAGAGGTAAAACCATTGATTTGTTTTATAATAGGCTAGTCCCGTCGCCGCTTCATAGATCATAGAATTTAACTTTCAATTAAAGTAAAACGTTTATTTAATGATTGATTAATACGGTTTGATTTGCGAACCATAATCCGAGGGGTGCTAAACAGGAACCCTCGGGGGAAATTAAATATCAGAGCAATTAGGTTCCACTTTTACTTTTTTCGCTTATATATCGAAAATGATGCGTTTTAGGAGAAAACTTGCGATGGCCAAACAAATGCTTGTAAAATTCAAATATACTATAATATTCTATACAAAAACGTGGTATAAACTGATCTTCTCGGACCAATACTTAAAAAGATATGTTGAAAGAAAAATGAACGATAATCTAAAATTAATTGCTGACTGAGCGATTGATGTACTCATCAAAGTTTTTATTTTTGTTTTCATGTTAAAGAATTCCACGAATAGACAACAAAAATATTTAAAAACATGATATCACTGCAATTTCTATGGCAATTTATCAGAAAAATTCGGCTTTAAATTGACAGTTAAAATTTTCGCGCCAAAACGGACCTATGGTTCCAATGACGTCAATTCTGTTCATTCACTGGTCGAGGGTTGCCAAAAAGTGGGGAACTGAACGGGGGAGTTTTGGGGAGAACATCAACGACGGGAAAATGCGGGGAACCAGGGTATTTCTACTTAAAGGACACGGGGTGAAAGTGGTCTTTCACCCCTCGTTTTTTGCACCCCTCGGATTATGGTTCAGCATATAAAAAAAAAATCTGATCGATCTGAGTTACTTTCTTCACTGTCCAGTTCATGCGCGAGAAATTCCTGATTTGCTGCACATATTTTCTTCAGTAGTTTCTTTTTCATGTAATGTTTTTTGGCGGCTACTTTGTTTCTTTCTCTTATGATCTTCTGTTGTTTTGGCGGGAGTTCAGAAACCGGTAAGAGTTCCCCTTGGATTTTTTTCATTCTTTTTCTCCCTCTATCTTTGGCTTTTATTCGTTCATATGTACTTGGATCATTCAGTTTGATTCCTTCTCTTTTTTTCCTGTGTTCGAGTTTATTCTTTTCTTTTCTTCTTGCTTTTCTTTCTTGATACTTCTTTTTTGCGGTCTGATGAATCTTATAAATACAAAATTTAATTATTAACTTATATAATACAAGCAGCTTACCGTCAGTTAATGTGCTACACACAGAAAAGTTTACTGACAGCAAGTTACTTATGTTACATTTAAGTTAGCAATTTATTTTTGTATCTTAAGGTTAATCAGACTTATAAAACCACTTTTAATAGGTATTTTCTTGTTGAATGAACAATATCCGTTACTTGGACCACTGAATAACCGCGAAAATACCGTTATTCTGCAATATCGATCGATGTGTTTTATGGGTTTCATACTGGACCTGATAAATACCAAATATTTTTAGTCGAATGCAATTTATCCCATTTATCCCTATTACCCCAGGAATTATAATTTTTAAAGTCATAACTCATAATCGAACCGACAGAAATGAAAATTTGTTCTATACGTGTTTAGTGTTTGTTTTTCATCTCCTTAAATATGAGCTTTCAGGACTTAAGGGATTCGCTACCATCTGGAAAAATATACCCCGATTTTCAGATATTTTAATTTATTTCAAAAAGTATTAATTTTAGAGAAAAGAAATGTTATTAAATTAAAGGTTATTAAATTCTCTACAATAAGTTGTATACACACTTACATCTCCGTCGATGACTTTAGCCACCATGATTGTTTAAAAAGCGTGAAAAATATCGTTCCAGTATAAAAAAAACCCATGAGGTCAAGATATTTGCCCTGAATGTTGAAATGCATTCAGCCGTTTAGCGCGATTACTCAACTTTCTCGAAAATAATATACATTTTCCCTTGGGAATGACATATGTTCCCGCGGTAAAAAATAGCCTACGTTCCTCCCCAAAGAGATCCGTAGGATTCAAATGTTATTCCGCGGTAAAAGTAAGCCAGCTTGCTATTTCCAGTCATACTCAAAATGCCATACTTATCGAAATAACATTTGTATATATTCCCGTGGGAACGAGGTATTTTCCCGCGGTAAAAAGTAGCCAATGTCCGTCTCAAGGTATCCATCTATTGTGTGACAAAATATCATCAAAATCGGTTAAGCCGTTTAGCCGTGAAACATCCTGTATTGTCAAAGATCTCTTTGGTCCTGAAAAATATTTTGTAGAGCGGAAGCTTCGTATGTATACCAATTTTGAAAACTGTCGATTCGATTTTAGACGCAGGGCCGTATTTAATTTATAATGGTTATATGTAAGTACCTAGTTAAAATAAATAAACTAACTTTTTAAAATTGGATTAAATTTGTAATTTTCAGTTTTATTTCAACTTGAATTAATAAATCGAAATGTGATTATTTATAATTTTTTTAAATATTTTGTTTTATTATTTTTAAATTTTATTTTTGAATGTTTTTTGTGTTGATTAATAATTTGAATTTGGTAGTTTGAATTTTACTTATTTATCGTTTTAATTTTAAATTAGCACTTCCTTTTTTTACAGTTTTTAATATTTGTTTGAATATGATTTATTGTCAGCCTAACATATATTATGTTAGGCTGACAATCAATCATGACAGTCAGCCTATTAATCCAATTTTAAAAAGTTAGTTAATTTATTTTAACTAGGTACTTACATATAACCATTATAAATTAAATACGGCCCTGCGTCTAAAATCGAATCGACAGTTTTCAAAATTGGTATACATACGAAGCTTCCGCTCTACAAAATATTTTTCAGGACCAAAGAGATCTTTGACAATACAGGATGTTTCACGGCTAAACGGCTTAACCGATTTTGACAATCAATCATGACAGTCAGCCTAACATAATATTGTTACTAACATCTATGGACTAAGTTGTTTGAAAATAAATATATTTTTTATTTTAGTTTTAAGCCGCAATGCAAGTGTTTTACATGTTAGTAGTTAGTTTCGAAAAAAAAAAATACTTAGCCGAAAATATATACTTTGCACAGCTTGCAAAGGTATTAATAAATTTGGGGATACGGTAAAAATATTAAATAACAATTATTTACCTTAGTATGTAGAGACTTGCTCTGTTTGCTGTTGAATGTCTTTTCACAATGGTTGCACTTCAGTCTTGGTTTTCCTTTGGGCCCGACTTCGTCGATTTCAACTTCCGGGGTAACTTCTTTTGGAGTATCTGTAAACATAAATTCGTAATTAGTTATTGTATCGGAATTATTTGAACTAATATCTGAATACATTATTATTTTTATAGTTGTTATAGCTAGCCTATTAGATCCCATTGCTGGGCAACGGCCGCCCCGCAGTCTTCCACTCATCACGGTCTAATGCAACTAAAAGGTTGTAAAAACATAGGCGTCTTTTTCGCTACCTCTCCGCCGAAATTCGTATCCTAGAGGTATCTCTAATAGGGTAAGCAGAGCGTCAACGCCTAAACAATGTCGTTCCGCCACGTCTCACAAGTTTTGAGGGCTATTGCTGATAGATCTGTATATGCAAATTGCTAACTTTGGTCACATCTCGGATACTCCTAACTGCAATGTCATTTTGATCATACATCGACAGACGGCATGTTGCACTTGGCCTGCGTTTGTGTGCGTGTTATGTGTTAGGGATGACATATTTTGTTATACCGGTCATAATCATCACTTGATTAATTTGGTTGTGGATTAAACCAACGTTTTAAAGTAGTAGGTTGGGTTGCATATTTTGTATGAAGTTACTTACCGGCTCTCATCACTTGGGAATCTAAAAAAGTTCCTATTGGAGTCATATATCTTGGTAGAAAGACATCCGTACACGGAACAGTACCAAACCATCTTTGGAACACAAAACTTTATTATATCCGTTACACTGGCAAACATGCGCGAGCCATGCTTGGTAAGCGTACGCACAATGTGACCCACAATCCGGCGCGGAGTGTGACGTATATCGGACTGGGGAGGTGAGTGTCCATTTTGTATGTAGTACTATTATATATTCTGTGCTTTGGTGTCACGATTAGAGATTTTGCTTTGGAATTTAATTAATTCGCTATAAATTCGGATTTATGACTATTATTTCCCTAACTATTATTCGCACGATAGGATGGTTTATAGAACTTACCACTATTATTTGGCTTTTCATCACTGGCAGCGACACTGGGACTGGACCCGCCTGAGCTGTTCTGATCCTGCACCAGACTCTTCAGGAACTCAGTACTAGTGACCACAGGCCCATCAGTCTTAGGTTCTTCTGGTATGAGTGTAGGGAGGGACTTCGTGTTGGTAGCTTCTGTTTCGGGGGAGACGCCGAGCGGGTCTTGTTCGGGGACTTCTTGGATTTCCACGTGTTCTTGCTCGTTGGTCTAAAGGGAGTTGAGTTAATGAGTAAGTAATATTACTACAAAAAGATAAATTGTACAGGTTTTTTTTAAAGAATTTTATTCAAAATAAAAATAACACATTTTTACATAGTTAAAGATGAGATGTCCCTCAGAAAACCCCTACAGGTTTATGCGAGGCACGAATGAGTTGCATAATATATAATATTCTTATAGATTATTTATGATTTTTAACAATAATTAAATAGTGCCCGGTCCCCAATCAGAAATCAGGTGAAAATAGTAGCGTTTATTTATATTACCGGTATTTATAGAAGTGATAATTCATTATACCTAGATTATACCGGTTAGAATTGAAATTTTATTTATTGATTTAAAGGATTCAGACAACCAACGGCCTACAAATAAATTACAGCTGTTAGTTACACTTTTTTGATACGTATAATAAATAACAGGTTGTCCCGGTTAGGAATATAGCGGTTCACGAACAATTAACGGAATTTATTTTATTTAATTTTGTTCTGCCATGCTGACCTGGGAGCGAGAGAAAATCATAGAATGTTCCAGCTGCATATCCGCCCGGGCATGCTGTAAAAAACAGCTAAAGGATCCGACGGTTTCAGTATATTGTAATTTACCTGTCACTACAGTAATATACCAACAAATCTATCTCAAAACTTTGTCAGACGTGGCGGAACGACTTTTGATACGTTAACGTTCTGCCTACCTCATTAGAGATAATGGCGTGATTATATGTCTGTATCTACGTTGTTCGGAATAACAATAGCAGAAAAACTAATGTAACAATACAAAAACTTAATAACTACATACACATTTAGAGGTATTCGCAGATACATTTATTGAAGACTGTTATAGAACAATAAGCCTTAAACAAAAAGAAACATGCTGATTTTTTTTTTACTATGTTGCATTTGCGGATCAGATAAACTATTTATAACGTTATAGTACCGGTTTCGATACCGGTATTGGTAAGTCACTGTGGAATACTGATAACACTGCCTAAATTGAATGTAGATCACAATTTTCGTTACTTTCTCCTACCTTATATACATAAGGTATATATAACCGGTATTATAAATTCCGGTGTTCAGATTAGTAGGCACTAGCTACGTCCTGCAAACTGATAGGGGCTGCCTAATTATCTTCAGTGTAAGTAAATTGACAATTTGCATGGAAAAGCAAGATTTTTATTTTCACTTCCTGAAAAAGAAATCCTGCTGATAGTTGCCCAGTTTCATTGACTGAGCAACCCCTATCAGTCTGTAGGACGATGTCCCTTACACCCGGTATAAAAATATAATAATATCATAAAGCTGCGGGCACCTGTAAATGGCTCTGTTGATATATTTTTATGTATTAGTTATTGTAATCTAGCTGTAGGTGTTCTGAATAAATAAAAATAAAATAAATACATAAAAAATATAGTTAATACATACCTCATCTACCATGCACTAGTATAGCACAGACCATGGGCATGAACCTACTAATTAAATATCAGTGGCGACATAGTGACTAGTTGACACATACCTCATCCACTTTACACGGTATGACCAGCTGGCCGCTATGGCCCATGGTCCGCTGATGCGTCTGGTGCTCAATGAGCGTGCGCGCTGTTACACCACACGCCGTCGCTGTGCACTGGTACAGCACGGGCCCGTGTTGTGCAATATGGGACATGTAGCGACCCAAACTGTGGAACTCCATGCCGCAGATTGAACAAGCTTCGTGGGTTTGGCGTATGCGGCCTGGGAGATAAAGTAAATCGTTGATATTGACGAGATCACGACTTATTTGAGCGATAGAGCTACATTATTAGCCACTGCTGTTCCATTTCCATGACCTTTACCAAAGGCAACGTCTAAATCGATGACGTACAAAAGTGTGGCCTACTAAGACAACCCCAAAAGTCTATGACGAGAGAAAGTTTTACTTATCATTCTAACTTAGGTTAATTCATCATCATCATCATTTCAGCCCTTTGTCTACCCGCTGCAGGGCATAGTGCCACGACTGCCTATTTTGGGCTAACCTTGTCCAGGTTTTCCCAGCCGCCTTTAAAGGTTTATTACTTTCTCAAATTCTTCCATGCTGAACTGGGAGCGAGAGAAAATCATAGGGGCCTCCCGGGCATGCTGTAAAAGTCAGCAAAGGGGTCCGAGGGTTTCAGTATATTGTAATTTAGGCGACGGGCTGATACTACAGCAATATACCTACAAATCGATTTTAAATAACCCCCAAAACTTTGTCAGATGTGGCGGGACGACCTTTGTTTGGGTGGTTTACGCTCTGCCTACCCCATTAGAGATAAATGCGTGATGATATGTATGTACTGTCTAAAATTTATGAACACTCAAAAAGTTACTTTGTGTTGTTTTGATCATACAATTTGCACTTTCATTCCAAATATGCTAAAACATTAAACAGTACCTTTAGGTCTGCCTCTTCCTTTGCCCTTGACCACGACGACAAGCTCTCCAGAGTCCTCCATATGTCCAATGACCTCAGGTTCCTTCGGCGGCGGTCTCTCTACTAACTCAACTTCCTTCTTGATCTCGCCCTCGCCTTCTGCCTCGTCTATCATGCCTTCTTCTTTGAAGATGCGTTCCAGTTCTTTGCCCTGAGGTGATATAAGAATGCTGTCTTTAAATCTCTAGCAAAAACAACTCACTGCAAATTAATTCTATACTGAGTGTTATGGATAGCGTACCTAAGACTGATAGGGGTTGCTTAGTCAACGAAATTGAACAACTTTTACCGGGAAATTCTTTCAGTTATTTATTACTTTTCCATAAAAAGACCACCTCAAATCAGGCAATCTGTAGGTAAAAGTTTATTTTCGTTGACTAAGCAACCCCCCTAACAGTCCTCGGTAAGCTGTCCCATACACCCTGTATAAAACCCGGAGATGCAAATGAAGAAAGAGTACCAATTATTATCAGTAAAATCATGTAAAATGTGTAAAGTTATGAAAAACTGTATTAGAAAAAAAAGGTTCCCCAAATATATCGCTGCAATTTAAGCAGCGTTTTAGCTTCCCTGCCGATCGGGCCCGATTTAGTATACATTGCTGCTTAGCTTAAGTAGTCCATCATCATCTTCAGCCCACATCCACCCACTGCAGGGTATAGGCCTCTTCTCTACTGCACCATTCTTTACGGCCCTCATCATCATCATAGCGTATGGCAATCCCTAATTGGATCAAATGTCTACATCCAGATTTTTCAGCCAGCTTTCTGCGTCAGCGGTGAAGTTATACAGCTCGGCGATGCCTCCGGGAAAACAGCGAAGTGAACATTCATTCACAACGTTCATGTGCCAGTCTTATCCAGTTTGCGCCTATGAGTTTGTCGATGTCGTCGGACCATCGGTGGTCTGCCCACTGGCCTCATCACACCTATTGGCCACCGCTCCGTGACTGCAAAGGTCCACCGTCCGTCATACCGTCTAGCCAGGTGTCCTGCCCATCTCGATCTTAATCTTGTTAATCGCTTACCTACATCTTTCACATATATACATATCATCATGCCTTTATCCCTAATGGAGTAGGCCAAGAGATAAACAAAGGTCGTCCCGCTACGTCTGACAAAGTTTTGAGGGTTATTTAAGAT
Source organism: Scrobipalpa costella (assembly GCA_949820665.1). Classification (NCBI taxonomy): domain Eukaryota; kingdom Metazoa; phylum Arthropoda; class Insecta; order Lepidoptera; family Gelechiidae; genus Scrobipalpa; species Scrobipalpa costella. Next base: position 19,178,568 of record OX463303.1, read on the forward strand.
AGATTTGTAGGTATATTGCTGTAGTGACAGGTTATCAGCCTATCATCTAAATTGCAATATACTGAAATCCTCGGGATCCCTTAGCTGGTTTTCACAGCATGCCCGGGAGGAAATGCAGCTGGCACATTCTATGTTTTTCTCGTGCTCCCAGGCCAGCATGGAAGCATCTTCCACTTTGAAGTAATATTTGTGCACTAGCAATCTATATCAAATTGGGCCCGGTCGGCCGGGTAATGTAATCGCAGTTTTACCTGTACGGCTTCCTTGAACCTCGTGGGAGTCTTACGGCGTCTCTTCCCGGTAACCTCTTCTTCGACAACCTGTTTCTTAGCAGCCAATTCCTTTTCTCTGGCTGCCACTTCTTCGGCGATTTCTTCGGGGCTTTTAGGTTTCTTGGGCGGGCGACCGCGCTTGCGTTTTGGCTTCTCCAGCCCTGACACTTGGAGCGCGATAGGGTGCTCCACTTGGTACACTCCATCGCTGGTGTTAACTAGAATTCATAACTTTAAGTAAAGTTCCAGCTGCAAGAGGCATGGCGTGAAAAAGATGGCTTGCATTGCATTTCCGTTTCTGAATCTAACTGTACTGTTGAGTACAAAACAAACAACGGATTATGATAATGGTTCCGAACCACAAATGAATCTTCAGCATTATGTGACTGATTGTAGTTCTAACTGATCTGGGTTTAAATGGAATGTGTGTGCGTGTAAAAATCTAAAGTTCTAACGAATATCCTAAACTTATGACCGACTTACTGAACTTCTAGCTACACATTTGCTGCTATAATAATTGTTTTCTTACTCATTTAAATGGCAGTCGGACAACTAATTAACGCTAAAATGTACAAAACTGCCGCGAACTACGAAGCGAGCGAGAGGTCAGGGGGCTCGGGGAGCGCAGTCCCACGCGATAGAAAAATAACATTCTACACAGTTCCGACTCAGTAGGTTAGGTTAAGTTAGAACGGTGGCCCTTTGGAACGAACGAAGTGAGCGACCGAGCCGCGGTATTGGTGGGAGTAAAATGAATATTAAGCTAGAAGTAAAGGAAATATACGAAAAGTCCGTCAGTAAGATACGGAATATGTGCGGAACTATCAATTGATGTATCATAATAGATATTTCATTTTAGAAATAAGCGGTACCTGTTGTGTCTTGATTCCTATGTAATTGTTCTGTGTAAAATAAACTGTTAAATAAATAATCTTTGGTAAAATGGAAATCAAGCTGGAAGAAAAGTATTTCTGACAGTAAGTTACGAATTCATCCATTTTAAGATGTAATTTTAAATTTAATTTAATATTGATTTAATTAGTTTAGTTGATTAATTTATTTGGTTAGTTTAAGTGATTTAATTTAATTTTAATTTATTATCTTTTATTAATGATGCGTTTGACGTGTTTTCTGCTGGTGTACCTTAATAAATAAATAAATAAATTCATTTACTCGCAATTTTTAGTTTTTTTGTCATGTGATAAATGAATGAAATGATGTAACATAATTTTCGGTGAAATAGAAATTAAGCTGGAAGAAAAGTATTTCCGATAGTAAGTAACGTATTATTTATATGCAGCTTTTGGTTTTTCAGTCAGTTGTTACTTTATTATTTATTTGCAGAAATAAGTCAACGAGTTAGTAATTCAAACAGTACATTTCATATGCAAAAAAAGCTTAATTGTGAACTAATTTCCGGAACTTTTGTTACTATCCAAATACAACTCGGCAATGCAACACTAAAACGATTTGCTACCCCACACTTTTGATACCGACGTGTATTATGAAAATATCTTAAATAACCGGTTTCAACCAAATACCGGTTATTTTAAATAATGGCTCGTTGGTATTTTTAAAATTATAATTCATTTTTATAAAAATACATAAAAGTGATTAAATTTGAAGCCAGGGAAATAATGTGTGTAGGTATGTACTTACTCTCATAGACAATATTTTTAGTAATGACTTCAGGCTCATTTTCTGTAGTATTTAGAACAGACTTCTTATATTCCTTCTCCCTTTGATGTAGTTCCCGGATAACTTTCTGAAAAATTTACATTTCATTAGTTGGTGTTTATTAAAAAAGAATATATATTGTTCTTCCATGCTGGACTGAGGGCGAAAAAAAACATAGTGTGCCAGCTGCATTTCCTCCCGGGGATGCTGTAAAAACCAGCTAAGAGATCCGAGGGTTTCAGTACATTTTAATTTAGGCCATAGGCAGACAACCTGCCACTACAGCAATATACCTACAAATCCATCTTAAATAACCCTCAAAACTTTGTCAGACGTGGCAGAACAACCTTTGTTTAGGTCATTTACGCTCTGCCTACCCCTAATTGGGGATAAAGGCGTGATATGTATATATTGTCAGTTGAAAGCCAAGCTTTTGTATGTTAAGATAAAGTCTAATCTGCACCAATTAACAGAGTACCCACAATAGGTATCAAAACTAGAATATTTTACTACTAGTAGAAAAACTAGTGACCATAAGGTTGATTAAATACAAAGTGCGTTGTGGTAATTTTGTTTTACTTACACTTATTATGCATAAGGTAGTATAGCTGATGAAAATCTGCTATAAAACTAGTCTTTAAATGATTCTGTTAATTTCATTTTCGTTTTGTCATTTAAGCAAATTAAGGCAATACAATTTCAAGTAAGTTGTACACTGAAGCATTTTTCTTTTACAGCATATAGGGTGTAAGGGTCAGCGTCCCGTAAACTAATAGGGGTTGCTCAGTCAACGACACTGAACAACTTCCAACAGGATTTTTTTCATGAAGTGAAAAACATAAATTGGCATTTCCATACAAAATGACTGCCTCAATTAGACAATTTATATGGAAAACCAAATTATTATTCTTCACTTCACAAAAAAATCCTGGTTAAAGTTGTTCAGTTTTGTTGACTGAGCAACCCCTTTCAGATTGCGGGATGTTTTCCCTTACAGCCCGTATAAAAAAAATACATAGTCTTAGTAATTATCCTTTACATTATTCAAAAATAAACTAAACGCTTAGCGGTATTCGTTTCTAAATTTAGGAGTGGGAGCTGGTTGTAAGCAAATTTCAATTACTTTAATTGTTTAAAATTGATGCAGCATATTTTACCTGAGTTAAATTTTGAAAATATTCAATGACTTGACTTTTTGCTAAAGCAAGAGTTATTTCGCTAACTATTAGATCTAGGTATATACTTAAAAAATAGTCAAAACAAAACAAAAAGTAGGATGTTCAAACATGTCCAGTTTCTTGCATGAAATGTAAGATTTATGTTTTGTTTCTAAAAAAAAATACTTTACAATTAGATTACTCAATTTGCCCTGATGGTGCTTTAGCAGTTTTTGCTTTCCACTGACGATATTGATATACCTTTATAGCATTTTATTTTTTACTAAAATATTACCTGTCCATTGATAATTAGGCTGAGGAATTCAACAGTGGCTTCAAGCTGTATGGTGCACCCAGGGCAAACAGTCCGGGGGAGTATGCCATCATCAGATACCTGAAATAGATATAAAGTTAAAAATAAGAAAATAAATACCATTGAAAAACAATCTAAATCTAAGATAAAAAAATAATTAGTGGAAGATATCTAAAGGGTTATGTAAAATATAATAATTGTATTTGTTCTTCGGTCTGTATATATTATAGAGTTTTGACCACCTTGATATATCGATTTCTTATAAAAATAAATTCTCAGGATAAGAAGTTTGAAAAGTTTTTCTTGGCGCCTGTAGAAATACAATCGCATCCTTCCTTTTTCGTGTAATCTTTCCAATGCAAAGTATTACAAGCAAAGACTGGTAAAATTGGAAAGTATTACCCAATGCTGTATTGATTGTATTAGGAAAAAATAAAAACAAAATAACATAAATCCATGGATGTCGTAAGTGATAAATAAAAAGAAAATAAAAGCAATAAAGATGTGAAAATGATATGGTTGTACAAGAGTCGGCCATCTTGTTATGAGAATAGAAGTCAATACAATCACAAATTATAAAATTCACTTACCTTGATGGGCAAATATGTATTGATCAAATCACACAGGCTCTGATTATTATCTTCATTTGAATACAAAAAGTTTCCACTGTCATTTTCTTCTCCACATAATCTGCAAACCGTAGAATTATAGAGAAAGACTTCCATCTCTACAAAAGGAAAATCCAAACTACGCCATCTATTTCCGTTTTACCACCCGGGAAACCAACATTTGCGTTTAGTTTCATTTAGTGCAAGGATAACTAGATTAAATATTGCTTATATTTTTAAAGTATTTCTTACTTTAATTAAATTGTAAATGTACGTAAATAAATAATCCTTATGAAACTGTCATGATTAATATACTTAAATCATGTTTAAGTTGTATAATAAAATAAGTTAATTTGAAAGTGGTCGAAACAAAACTCAAAATGCAGGCAACACTGCACCTTTCGTTTGACAGCCCTTTCCGGTTTAGTTCTTTGGGCTAGAAGCCGTAGGTTTCGGTTTTTATTATTTTAATCGCCTATAATCCAATAAAATGAGGATCTATAAGGATATTATTACTGGTAATTACGTTTATAATGTTTTGAAAATATAGTTTCTGTGAATATTTCGTTTATTATGTGTATCTTTGACATTTTTTGATATCGAGTGATTTTGACATTTCGCCTGATAGTGATTGGTCATCAACAGATTTTTTGGAATATTAGTGCCACATCTTCAGTCTAGACGGTCGTGAGTGCCTTGGAAATGAAGCGTGCAATGTTAACTTTGGTTTGTAATACTTTCAGGTGACGAGATGTTCTCGGACACATACAAAATCAAATTGGTTGACGAAGTAATCTACGAAGTCACCGGTAGGCTGGTTACCAGAAAGGAAGGCGATATCCACATCGACGGGTTCAACCCGTCTGCTGAGGAGGCGAGTGAGGACACAGACGCAGCCGTGGAGAGCGGTGTTGACATAGTTCTAAACCACAGGCTCTGCGAGACCTTTGCTTTCGGAGACAAGAAGTCGTACACATTATACCTCAAAGACTACATGAAAAAGTGAGTGATCAGTGCGGGATAACCTCAAACGTGTCACAGTTTGATATAAAACAAAGTAAAGTGGCAGTGACTCATCTAGTTTATTTCTGGTGCATATGGAAGTGCATTCTTGTGGCAATGTGGCATAGAGTAGTCTGTGGGAACAGTAGAAGTTTTTAAAACCTACTACCTAATCCTGTAAATTGTATAGTATAAATTTATGACAATATGCACTGGCAATATTTATTATCTTTGTATTGGTTAAAGTAACCTGAGACAAGGTCAGGCTTATCTTTATCACTTGTGAACTTGACCAAGTTCTATGCCACATCACTTCTTATTACTTAGTTTTTTCGTGAATCTTTATTCAAACTTTAAAATCTCATACTGCCTTTGTAATGATTTTGAGAAATATCAAATGAAAAACAATTTTAAATTTTAGCATAGGACTTGCCATTTGATTACTTGGTTAATCAATTATAATCTCTTTATATCAGCTGTGACATGTTTGGAGTTGCTGTTTATAATGAACTTATGTTTAGATTGATAATTTTAATCTATGTAAATCCAATTTTTCTCAAGACAATAGTATTTGTCAAAGTTGTGCATCATCTAATACCAAAAGCTGATTTTCAGTGTCAGCCTATGGAGCTATTGATGCAAGATCAAAGACCTTTGATGAAAATACATTCACTTTGTAGTGTTTGTTCATGAAACGGAGGTGACAATAAATATAAGGTTATCGAATTGCTTCCATGCTGGACTGGGAGCGAGAGAAAAACAGAATGTGCAAGCTGTATATCCTCCCGGGCATGTTGTAAAAACCAGCTAAGGAATCTGAGGGTTTCTGAATATTGCAATTTAGGTGATAGGCTGACAACCTGTCACTACTGCAATATAACTTAATAACCCTTAAAACTGTCCAATGTGGCGGAACAATCTTTCTTAAGGTCGTTTTCGCCCTGATTATCCCGTTAGGGATAAAGGCGTGATTATATGTATGTATCAAATTGCATTATTCAAGTCTAAATATCAAAATGAGTCAAAATAGGGCCACAAACTTTTGACCCATTTTATCTTGGAGAGAGGAGTTTCACTCAACTTGTAAGTTAACTAATTATCAAATTATATTTCTCTTGAGTGTACTACTCTATCCAAGGAGATATTAATTTCATGTTTGAACAAACTAAATAAATTTATTTTCACTTTATTACAGATTAGTAGCAAAATTGGAAGAGACAGCGCCTGACCAAGTAGATGTCTTCAAGACTAACATGAACAAAGTCATGAAGGAACTCCTCGGCAGGTTTAAGGACCTCCAATTCTTCACTGGTGAATCTATGGACTGCGACGGCATGGTCGCCATGTGTGAATACAGAGACATTAACGGTGTATCCACACCTATCATGATGTTCTTCAAACATGGACTTGAAGAAGAGAAATTCTAAGTTCTATGCTTAGTACCAACTACTCATAATATTCCATGTACAACACTGACTCGCCTAAACCTCAATTTTTTTATTTATTTTTGTAAAATCAAGTCCATTTGAAAACCGAATGCTTCGGCTTCCCCATCTTAAGGCTGAACATATTTTGTAATGTGTAAATGAATGTTGCATACTATAAAATAAATAAATTAATGAACAACTAATTTATATCTTTCTGTTGTACTTATCTGAAATCATCTCCCACAAATAAATACTTTGCATTTCAAGGGTTCTACCTGTTTACTGTTGAATTTAATAATCATCATTTATTTAGTACTAGCGAGTTTCTCTACTATATTATGCATGTTTTATACATATAAACCTTCCTCTTGAATCACTATCCATTAAAAGAAACCGCATTAAAATCCGTTGCGTAGTTTTAAAGACCTAAGCATACATAGGGATATAGGGACAGAGAAATCGACTTTGTTTTATACTATGTAGTGATAAAAAAAGCTAGTCTTCTTGGTTAAGTACAATGAAATGGAACGCCAACTCTCCCTACATTCCGCCTTATCCATGAATAGTATATTCGGAGCTAATTCAATACAATAGTGAATTTTGCACTTATTTCTATATGGCGAATGATAGATTAGTCGCTATATAGCAAGTCGGGGTAACAACCCATACCCCAAAGCACAGTTATACTAATTATTAGATCCTAATCAAACTTGGTTCTAAACTGAACTGAATAGCGTGTTTCACTTTAGGTCAGTGACCAATTTCGCAGTACGAAATGAGGTGAATGCCCTGCTCCATGAATGAAGTCTCAGGAAAGGACACAACCTCGTAATGAGGTTCACGTGGCGTAGCACCACACGTGTGCACACCTACTTCGCCGAGCAAGAAGTTCACTTAGTCTCACACAGATGGTGCTGTTTAATTTTTTTTCAAAATCTTGTAACTCTTCGACAACTTCGTAAATGTATTACAGCATTGAATCCTGTGATTAAATCGCAATGTAGTTTTTGTGTAGGTAATTTTACGAAGCATAATATAGTTTATCTCAAAGAGTTAAGTCTCCTAAAAATTTATTATAGAACAAGGCTCTATAACTACAGGAGTGGCTTAATTTATTTGTGGAGCTGAATTTTACAGATGTTTCGTATTAGATATCTTGTCAAGGAACGGAAAATGTGTTTTTAATTATTTTTGGCTCTAAATACGTGTTTTACTTATTTAAAAAATAAAACACTTTAAAAAACTTTTGTTGTAAAACACTTGAAAATTTTATTGCGGCCATTGCTTGGTAGGCCTTACTTAACTTTTGACTTTCTCAGTTAAGTTAACTAACCTACATTAGGTTAACTTAGGTTAATTTAGGTGTAAGGTTAGGTAAGTAAGAAAAGTAATCTATAGCCAGAAATGGTCGAAACTACAGTTTTTTCCTTATCTTTAAGGTTAGTTTAAGTGGATATATTCATAGTTAAAACACGTTTCTTAAGCCAAAAACTATCCATAACAAATTTACCACTTCTTGACAAGATATATGATACCAAATAACTGCGGAACTCAGCTCCGAAAAAAAAATATAGCAAAAGAATTATGTATAGGTACATCTTAAGCGGCCAGCATGTACAACGTACCTATGAATGCCAGTGATGAATGCCAGATAGTTTGTGTAGTAAACAAACTGATAAGTAGTAAGTTTTGTGTTTTATTTGACCAATAATTGCGACAGAAATTATTTATTTATTCGTAAAGAAGAAAGATATGTAGTTAGGCGTTGATGTCTTTTGTATGGATACAGTGTATGAACTCGTCGCAGGAGGTTTAATTATCATGAAAAAAACTATTAAAAGGTGACTAAAAGTACTGTACATTTCACTTAACGTGCTCTCCAAAGCACGGAATCGCCTCCCGTAGTTTATTAGGCAAATAAAATGCTGACAATGCATGGGAATCGAACCCATAATCGAAGTCGAGTATCTATACCAGGTGTAAGGGACAGCGTCCCGCAATCTGATAGGGGTTAATCAGTAAACGACACTGAACAACTATCAGCAGGTTTTATTTCATGAAGATGAAAAATAATATTAAATTTCCCATACAATATGAGCTCGATCAGACAATTAGTATGGAAAATAAAAAAATATTTTCACTTCTTGATAAAAAAAAAACGCTGCTGATAGTTGGTCAGTTCTGTTCACTGAGCAACCCCTATCAGTTTGCGGGACGCTGTCCCTTACACCCGATATATTTTAGGTTAGACCTCTAGTAGGCCCGCCGCGTTCATAAATAACCTGTGATATAGTGGTTAGAATAGGACATAATAAAACAAAACTTTAAATTTGAGGTATGTTATATTTATCGAGTTTGTATGTAGGCAATAACTACAATAAAGTACAGAAATGACCGATGATCTATTACAATGTCGTGAGTTTACACTAATCACAATTTTTCATATGTATTCATCGAATTTGTATACGTTTTAGGCATTTACTAGGCACTAATGCATGCCTTATTCTTAGTCTTTAATTTCTCGTATTTACATGAACAAAAAATAAGTACCCCCATAACGAATTTTAGGTACCGAGCCCTATCATAAGAATCAGTTATTTGTAGGTACAAATGACGAAATGTGTTGGCAAATTCTATAAAATATTGGGCAGGTAAATACTTATAACACTTTTTCCAACAAAGTTGGTATTTTAATTCTTAGACAGAAAAACATGGATTCAAAATAAAACATCAAAAGTTACTTCTAATTTATTGTAAATAATAATAATAGAGACAATAACAAACTCTGATTATGTTGACTATAGAATTTTATTTTGTTGGAAAAAGATTACAATTATTCAGATTTATTTGAAAATTACAAACTTTACATAACATGTTGCAAATAGGATACAATTAATTTGACTGTCAGGATTCCTATATATATTTGTTGAACCTTGATTCCTCATATCTAATAAAAGGATAGGTAACATCATATTTTGATAAAATATAGATTAGGATTGAGCATACAAAGTGATTTAAGGTGATTGGAAATAATGTGTGCAATAGTAGTACCTACACCATACGAAATAGTGTTATAACAAGAGTGTCATAATGATTAGGATATCAGTCGATATAGCAAACCATACAATATCAGAAATCCCGAAATAATTTTATGATAATTTTAGAAGAACAAGATCGTATTAAATTTTATAAATATCTCAATATAGTATAAATATATTTACATTCATAATTCTAATATTCTTCATATTGGTGTCTTATTTAATGCACACTTATTTTAGTTATTTATAAATAAAATATTACACGTTAAAAAGATTTCTTATGGAATGGTTTTTGTACAAAATCAAATACAAACACTCTACCGAAATATGAATGACCCATTTTTCAAAAACTACTAGAGTTTAATTCAGTAATTATCATAATGGAAACTGCCTGAAGCTCAGTAACGGGTGACTTTATTTTATGGTATTTAAAAGATGTCTCGTAGTAAAGCGATTTTTGTTCATTAATTTCATTTTTAAATTCTTCTTCTAAATATAATCTTCATTGGCTGATTAAATTTCTGTGCAGCGTATTCATTTTAGACAACGGTTTTTGAGCCTAGAAGTTTTGATTAATGGGTCGTGGTAGAAAAAAATACAAATCACAATGTTTTTATGATGTGTAGCTAGGAGACGACTGTAGTATCGCGCCCCCCTTGCTACCCCTACTTACCGCGACTAGCTGTACATTGTACGATTGTCCAGTGAAAGTCTCACTTTCACGCCCGCCTTGTTCTCTCATCGAAAAATAGATCCATCACTACTTAATTATTATAATTTACAAATAAGGTACTCTTTTAAACCGAATACAGAATAGTCCTCACTGGTCGAACGTACACCGGACCTACTAATGTCACTAACCGCTCTACAGCACTACGTCCCGTCACATTCTCCGTCCATAGAAAACTTAATGGAATGAAGGTTTATTGCGAGAATTACAAGATCACAAACGATTTGATTGAAAGAGTCATTTCATAGTCCTCAACAGTCGAACGTGTTAGAGTGCGTACATGAGCGCGGGTAGTCGTCACGACGCGAGTAGCTCTCCGGTATCACGGAGTACTCCGGCTCGCTGTACTCGTTGCGCTCGTTCCGCTCGCGATCGTACTCCCGTTCCCGCTCGCGCTCACGGTTGAATCCGATTATGGTTTCCGAATTGCGCATGTAGCCGTTCTCCTGTTTGCGTGAATAGCGCGTGTCTAGGTTGCGCTGAAAGTTGTCCGGATGGCAGACGACGCCGTTCCGGTTGTTCTTCTTGTCGGGCAGCGAGCTGAGCGAGCGCAGCGTGCCGTTGTTGAGGTGGTGCGCGGGCGCGCCGTTGTTGAGGGTGAGCGGCTGGTGCCGGTCGCCGCCGATGTAGGTGAAGCCGTTTGCGGGCAGCGTGCCGCCGCCGCCGCCTCCCGAGCGCTGCGGCCGCCGCGCGGAGCCCTGGCCGCCTGACATGAAGAACACGCTCGGAGAGGCGTAAAGCTCTAGCTACAGTTCCGTCACCGGAATCGGCCTGAGGCCGGGCGCGTGCGGGGGCGGCGCGGGGTACTGCGATGGGTGGATACCGCGCACTATGCAGTCCTCCTCCGTTGATATGGGCTTGTGGTAGTCTAAGTTTTTCCTCCCTTTGTTCCACTTGTAGTCCTTCAATTTCTCTTGCATGCTCTTCCTATATCTGTACAATATAAGGACTAGAGTGGCAATCGTGGCTACGCAAGCGGCTACGATTATGCAGATGATAGTCTGTTGCCGTGTGTCATGTAAAACACAGCCCAGATCATCTGCGTTCAAAGTTTTTAGGTACTTGTCTTTTAAATGTTCTGGGGCCGCACACTGGACTTGTGTAAAGTTGCTTTTATCTGTGAGAAGCTGTTGTAGCCATCGTATCTGGCAGTCACATACAATAGGATTATCAGTCAAATCTAACTGACGAAGATCCTTCCCCACGAATACTGCCTCACTGAGTGAAATAATGGCGTTATCTCTCAGAGTCAAATGCTTCAACTTCGGCAAGCCTAAGAGAGTGCTATCCTCTAGCACTGCCAATTTCTTATTGTTAGAAATAATTACAGTTTCTAAATTCACATTATCTTCAAATGCTCCTTTCTCTATTCTTTCTAAGCGTGGAGCTCCAGTGATATCTAGCAGTTTTAAATTCTTTAGCCCTTTAAAGGAATGGCTTTCTAAAACTGTGAAATCGGTCTGTCCTATGTACAGCTCTTCTAATCTCGTAAGGCTAGATAACTGCTGTGTAGGCACTACGCTCAATGGGTTTCCAAAAAGGTTAAGACTTCTCAGTCCAGGGAGACCTCTAAAGGCATTATCACTTATATTGGAGAGACCAGCTCCATTCAAATCTAAAACAGCCAGTCTATTCAGACCGGCGAAGGCATCATCTGGCAGGTTCGTGAACCCATTTAGGCCAATATGCAATTCTGCAAGGCTGCCTAAAAGGCTGAAGGAAGCTGTCGGTATAGAGCTCAGCTGATTATCATCCAAGTAAAGTATTCTCAATGCGGATAATCCAGAGAAAGCTTTTGGCTCGATCCTTTGTAATCTGTTCTGCCCTAAGTTTAGTTCTTCTAATCTAGGGAGAGTGGAGAACGTGCCATCTTTGAGCTCTTCAAGGAAGTTCCTCTTCAAGTTCAGCACTGTCAAGGAGTTCAGTCCTTGAAAGGTTGTGTTTGTCACTAAGGATATTTTGTTCTTATTCAGATGTAGTTCTTGCAGCTTGCGTTGATACGCGAAGCTCTTTGCTGGGATGTTGACGAGGTGGTTCTGGGACAAGTCGAGGTGTTGGAGTTCTGCATAGAACTGCATAGAGCTATCGATCGTCTTGATTTTGTTGTTGCGGATGATGAGGCGCTGGATGGAGGGGTTCAGGGCGATGGGGAGGACGTCCAGGCGGCTTTCCTCGCACACCACGACCAGGGTATCGTCGTTGCAGATGCAGCCGGGGGGACAGTTGGCCAGCGCCGCTGCTCCGCTTCGGAACGACAGCATGCCGAGGGATATCAGCAACATCTGGAATAGAAGAGAAAATAAACTTAGCAAAACAGAAATTCTAATCTGAAGTAATTGAAATTAAGTAATAAGGTATAACGGTTAGTCTTCTTCTTTTCGATTCGAGGCAAACTCAATTAAATTTTTTGAGGACCAGAACTCCGCCACTCTGACGGCGTTGGCTGTGGCGTTATAGAGGTCCTCCACAGTGCAACTGTCGGGACATGCAGGGCAGTTCAACAGGTACGCCATGGTCTGTGGCGACTGTCCGCACTCGCATTCGTCACCCACACCGCCGCCTAAGAAACCCCACCTGCACAGATTATCTTTGCTGCGGCCGACCTGAGTCCGGAGCCGGTTTAAGGATTTCCAGGTCGCCCATGGCAAATCATGCCCAGGGGGGAAAGTCTCCGATGGCGGGATAAATGACGGCAAAGTGTACTTTTCACGCCAAAGGTCACAACGGGCGACGGTTAGTCGACTCGGAAAACTCAACTCGAAATAAAAAGTACTTATAACTAAGATTTTAACCAAACAGTAACAGACTCTTGAAAGGATATGAAACATCAAGGCAAAGGCTACTGTGCTAGATATGAGTTGTGTTTTCATGCTTTTATCCCGTCTCACAGACACTTTTTGAAGTCTTTTTGGCAGACTGCAACGATTGTTTGCTTTACAATGGCGACAGGAGCGTTATATTTAGGTGTCGTCGCGTCAACTCTTTTAGTTTTCTCTTTTTGTCCGTCTGTTACAGCACAATGGGAAGCTAGCTCCCTCTATCCCACATTTTCTCACTTATGTGCAAAAGGGACAAATCCGTAGTGTGTTGAATGCAGAGACGCAATCTCACAGATATTTTTAAACAGAATACGAATGGCGCTCATTCGGAGTCTATTAAACCACCTGTTATTGCAAAAAACAAAAAAAATGCTCCAATTCTTTAAAAATAACATTCCTGATTTGAAATACGGATGGAATAACGTTGAACGGTAAGTTGATCGCAAAAAATTTTGCTGAATTAATGTAAGAGAGCTTCCTGAGAAAAAGGAAGGATAGAATATTGAAACGAGAATTTTGCACGGTTTTAATTTATTAAAATGCGTTCAGGTTGCCCCGGGGGCAGCGCCTTTGCTTCAAAGACTACTTTTATTTCGGTTCCCCTTTCCTACAATTAGCTGCGCGATCCAAGCGGAGTCGAGATTCAAGATTCGACTGTAGAATTACGAGATTAGCCGACAGGGACGGTTGAAGGGAGAAAATCCAGGATTTTTATAACTGTTGAAGTAAATAACGTAAACTTGTTGATAATATCTTCCTCTTTCTATTTTACCGCCTAGGCAGCCTAGACGTTTAGGCGATTTGTGTCACATAGGGCAGATATGCTATCGATTCGTAGAGCGCAAAACTTTACTTAATCTTGACTAAAATGATTCCCTTTCTGTTCTCTCATGACAGAAAATGGCAGGTATAGACTTATATTAGTTAAGTCGTGATTTTTGCAACTACGAATTTGTTCCAATGTTCATCGTTCCGGCAGAATCTGCTTGCAGTGTGCGTACCGCCTTAGAAGAGGACGCTTAAAAATACACTTGTTTTCTTCTATGCCCTGAATCTGTCCCTACGCTCTTTAAGTTTGTAACAGGGCTAGCTGGTCTGATAGATGCAGCTCGGGCCATCTCGGAGACAAAGAAGCTCAGCAAATACGATACGGAACTACTGATGAAAACTCAATTGCGTCCAAAGAGCTCGCAAGTTTCGTCTGCAGCGAGCCTGTTAACGGAACAATGTTGGAGTTTTGTATTTGATTTCTGAGACGATTGTTTCTATAGATCTGCTGGTGCAGATGAAGTTGTGTTTATTTAGGCGTCTGAAGTGTGAACTAATCAGGATTATGAACAGGAGTCAAATGTTTCTTCCATGCTGGACTGGGACCGAAAGAAAAACATAGAATGTGCCAGCTGCATTTCCTCCCGGGCATGGGCAATTGCAATTTAGGCGATGGGCTGACAATCTGTCACTATAGCAATATACCTACAAATCTATCTTAAATAACCCTCAAAACTTTGTCAGACGTGGCGGAACGACCTTTGTTTAGGTCGTTTACGCTCTGCTTACCCCATTAGGGATAAAGGCGTGATTATTTGTATGTACGTACTCAAAAATGTATCGCACATACATTATAATAATCACGTGTGTTGTGTAGGCATTGAAAGGAACTTTTTAAAAAATGCCACAATAGTTTAAATTTGGAATTGAGACGCGAATTTTCCATGATATTTCCGATGGTTTCCTGATATAATCATAGGCTCGTATTTATAAAGCGATCTTAAAATTGAGAGCGATATTAAGTATGGATCTGACAGGCCATTTTGTACTGAAATTACATTTCTGATTCGAACTCAAACTCGCTCTCACTCACAAGTGCTGATTATAAATACGGGCCTTAGTATTTTTAGGTTTTATCTTTGAATCATGTTGTTCTCTATATTCCAGAGAAACTAATAATATACAGATTTGTCGAAAATTCTGCTATTAACTGTCATAAAGATTTCGAATGCCGGACCGTGTTTAGTTCGATTTAGAGTGCATAACTCCTAAACAAATTAAAATATTTTTTGCTTTCCAACTCTTACCCGAGATCCCGGACTGCACCTGTCCCTTACACCCACTTTATAATAAAACAGCAAGATCTCTGCCCAACAGTGCCTGTTATAGCACAATGTCTGAGTTAATCCTCGTCGCAGTTCTGTATTTGATTTGTGAAACGTTTCTGTTTCTTCAAGTTTTCTCGCAATCGAGTTTCGCCCAGTTCAGTTTGTTGTTTCATATAACTCATTTGATGCAGCTCGGCGACAGACAGGAACTTAGTATCCTTTTAGCCGGTAGCTTTAATAATTTCTTCCATGCTGGCCTGGGAGCGAGACAAAAACATAGAATGTGCAGCTGCATTTCCTCCCGGGCGAGCTGTAAAAATCAGCGAATTTTCAGTATATTACAATTTAGGCTATGGGCTGACAATCTGTCACTATAGGCAATACACATTTCAATCTAAAATTGCCCTCAATTTTTGTCAGACGAAGTGAAGCGCCTTTTACCAGGCATTTAACGCTCTGCCTACCCCGTAAGGGATAAAGGCGTGATTTTATGTATGTATGTATGATTGCTTATAAATAGTACATGGTAAATAAAAATATACATACATACATATAATCACGCCTTTATATCCCTGATGGGGTAGGCAGGGCGTAAACGACCTAAACAAAGGTCATTCCGCCACGTGTGACAAAGTTTTGAGGGTTATTTAAGATAGATTTGTAGGTATATTGCTGTAGTGACAGGTTGTCAAAATATCGTTCATCCTTTTCTTCGTTGGGCACAAGATATTTTTGTAGCGTATATTTTGTATTGTCCTTTAAAAAACATCTAAATGCAGTGTACTGTGCTAAGTATATATACGTATGTAGTTAGTTAAAGTGTGGTAAGGGGTTTCTAACGCCTATAAGTGAAAGTTACTCAAAAATGTATATATTACTTATTTCCATGTTGGACTGGGAGCGAGAGAAAAACATAGAATATGCCGGCTGCATTTCCTCCTGGGTATGCTGTAAAAACCAGCTAAGGCATCCGAGGGTTTCTGTATATTTTTAAATATAAGCAGTGCCTGTTGTGTCTTTGTTTTGTATGTCCTGTTTTTGTGTACAATAAATTGTTAAATAATATATTGCAATTTAGGCGATAGGCCGACAACCTGTCACTACAGCAATATACCTGCAAATCTACCTTAAATAACCCTCAAAACTTTGTCAGACGTGGCGGAACGACCTTTGTTTAGGTCGTTTACGCTCTGCTTACTCCATTAGGGATAAAGGCGTGATTATATGTACTCAAAAATGTATCGTACATACCTACATTATAATATCACCATAGTAATTTTAGCGACGTGTGTTGTATAGGCATTTAAAGGTACTTTTTAAAAAAACTTTTGAACCTAGTATAAATTCATTTAGGTACTCGCAAGCTGCAACATTTAGCTGCTCCACTAGTGTTGTATTGTTTCCATTATGGCGGCGTCCGAAATCGTATCTCGATATACGCGCCGTCCGCATTGCTCGTTTTGGTTGCAACGGCCGTATTCTACAATTTGTTATTTCGAAAACATATTTTTCAACATATATATTTTTGAATATATCTTCCATGCTGGACTGGGAGTGAGAGAAAAACATAGAATATGCCAGCTACATTTCCTCCCGAGCATGCTGTAGACACCAGCTAAGGGATCTGAGGGTTTCAGTATATTGTAATTTCGGCGACGGGCTGACAACCTGTCACTTCAGCAATATACGTACAAATATTTCTTGAATGGCCCTCAAGACTTTGTCAGACGTAGCGGAAACGGCCTATGTTTAGGTCGTTTACGCTCTGCCTACCCTAACAGGGATAAAGGCGTGATTATATGTATGTATGTATGTATTTTTGACCAAATTCTAACCTCCACTTCAGACTCGTGGTCATTTACATACAAATAATCAGGCCTTTATACCTAATGGGGTAGGCAGAGGTAAACGACCTAAACAAAGATCGTTCCGGCACGTCTGACAAAGATTTAAGTGGTATTTAAGATAGATTTGTATGTTCATTCCTGTAGTGACAAGTTGTCAGCCCATCGCCTAAATTGCAATACACATAAGCCCTCGGATCCCTTAGCTGGTTTTTACAGCATGCCCGGGAGGAAATGCAGCTGGCACATTCTATGTTTTTCTCTCGCTCCCAGTCCAGCATGGAAGACTTATGAAATGATAATGAATGATTTTAAACGTAGTAACGCCAGTTTTGAACTGTTTGCGATTGATACGAATATAATAAATAATAGGTAGGTGCTTAGGTAAGCAATATCAAAATATTGTTGAATGTTGATATGTTACTTATTTTAGGTGGATCGTGGGTGTTTCATACATACATACATATAATCACGCCTTTATCCATAATGGGGTAGGCAGAGCGTAAACGACCTAAACAAAGGTCGTTCCGCCACGTCTGACAAAGTTTTGAGGGTTATTTAAGATAGATTTATAGGTATATTGCTATAGTGACAGGTTGTCAGCCCATCGCCTAAATTGCAATAAACTGAAACCCTCGATTCCCTTAGATGGTTTATACAGCATGCCCGGGAGGAAATGCAGCTGGCACACTCTATGTTTTTCTCTTGCTCCCAGGCCAGCATGGAAGTAGTGGGTGTTTCATTATCGCTGAGAATCTTAATCAATTTATTTCCGTGCTTTGTAGCCGAATTAAGCAGTCGGCTTAAAAAATAAGACAGTGACCCCCGCTCAGTACCTTCTTGATGCAAAAGTTGGCCAAAGCGATTCAACGCGGTAATGCAGCGAGCTTCGAGAGGTTCGACCAGGGGCGGGCTATTTGAGTAGGTTAAGCAATCTTTGTTTAGGTCGTTTACGCTCTGCCTACCCCATTAGGGATAAAGGCGTGATTATATGTATGTATGTAAGCTTAGTTTTAAAAGACATCATATTGTATTTTGACATGTTTATTCAAATAAATATTACAGGAATTTATTTCCAACCTGAATCGGAATTACATGACTGTTTCATTCCTATCAGAATAGTCCTGTAACTCGATAATATAGGGTCGGGTTCCGTCGCTCGTTTTTGGCCAGGGTTCCGCAGAAATCTACTGGAATCCAATAAGCCGAGTTGGAAACGTTGTCTCTCATGTTTTGTCTTTATTTATAAAGTTAGAGCGAGCAGCGACGTGTCAAACTGTTTTTAACTGACAACGAGGCAGTTCGTGAATATATACCTATCTTTATCTATAGCACTACCTAACTAGCGACCCACCCCGGCTTCGCACGGAAATCATCAGTGTTTCTCTACTATATTCTGCATGTATTATACATATAAACCTTTCTCTTGAATCACTCTATCCATTAAAAGAAACCGCATCAAAATCCGTTGCGTAGTTTTAAAGATCTAAGCATACATAGGGATATAGGGACAGGAAAATCGACTTTGTTTTATACTATGTAGTGATAAGACATACTAGGCCACTCAGAAAGTATTGCGATAAATAGTTTTTATATATGGCAGACTGGCCGGTTAGAACCTTTTTTGAAAATATGATTACTTGTAAGTAAAAATATGTGTGTTCCATTTTCAAAATTTCCCTCCACATTTTTTGCGAGCCAATTCAAAGTATCGTGTCTTACTGAAAAATGGATCTGCGCCGGGAACATTTTAGAGCTATGATTTTTTACGATTTCAAGTGTCGCCTGAAACCGGATAAATCGTTCGATAGACTTCAAATGGCATTTATGGATGAAATCCCCTCCAAGGCAACCGTGTATCGTTGGTATAACGAATTTAGGCGCGGTCCACCAACCTTGGGGGATGAAGAAAGAAGCGGTCGCCCTTTGACGGCTATTACGGAAGAAAACGTGCTAGCAGTGAAAAATTTAATCCAAGATAATAGGCGAATTACATATCAGGAGATTCAGCACATATTAAAGATTGGATCGGGAAGCGTTCACGAGATTCTACAAGGGCATCTTCGCGTGAGGAGGATAGTATCGCGCTGGGTGCCGCACTACCTCACCGACGCTCAGAAGCAGGCCCGGGTGGAATGGTGCCGTGATATGCTGAACAAATTTGAAGCAGGCTCGTCTCGGCATGTTTACGACATTGTAACAGGTGATGAGTCCTGGATTTATCAATACGATCCAGAAACCAAGCGCCAGTCGACAGTTTGGGTGTTTCAAAATGAACCAACGCCTACCAAAGTGAAGCGATCTCGAAGCGGGGGGAAGATTTTGATCGCCAGCTTTTTTAATTTGACTGGCCACTTGGCCTCAATTCCCTTACGAGATCAAAGAAGCATTAACGCCGAATGGTATACTACCAAATGTTTACCAGAAGTTTTTTATGTTGTGAGCAACAAGCGACCAAACACAGGGCTCCGCGGACTACTGCTCCACCACGACAATGCGCCTGCACACACCGCGCTCAAAACGAGGGACTTCCTGGACAGCACACCAGTCAAACTCCTGGGTCACCCTCCTTACAGCCCTGATCTAGCACCGTGTGACTTCTTTTTATTTCCAAAAATAAAAAATCAGCTCAAGGGGATACAATTTTAGTCGCCGGAAGATGCGCTGGCTGCATTCGAGCAGGCTGTAAACGAGGTATCTACGGCGGACTGGAAAAAGTGTTTTGAAAACTGGTTCAGACGCATGAATCTTTGTATAGAGGCTGGTGGAGAGTACTTTGAAAAGATTTAATAAAAATATATGTACCTGTAGAACAATTTTTTTTAGTGTCGCAAAACTTTCTGAGTGTCCCTACATAACTACTCCATTCGGAAAATATGAGATGGTGAAATCGATTAATAAGCCTACAGTGCTACGGCGTAGCGTAATCGTAGCTAACGTAGCAAGCTCAACGAGATTTGACTAAATGAAGAAAAAAATTACGAATTTAACAGACGCGGCCAAGACGAAGACGCATTTTCTAGGCGATTAATCTACCTACCTACCCCGAAAGGTATACACACACACACACATAATCACGCCTTTATCCCTAATGGGGTAGGCAGAGCGTACACGTCCTGAACAAAGGTCGTTCCGCCACGTCTGACAAAGTTTTGAGGGTTATTTAAGATAGATATGTAGGTATATTGCTGTAGTGACAGGTTGTCAGCCTGTCGCCTAAATTGCAATATACAGAAACGCTCGGATCCCTTAGCTGGTTTTTACAGCATGCCAGCTATTCTACGTTTTTCTCTCGCTCCCAGTCCAGCATGGAAGTATGCCGAAAGGTATAAGGGCGTCAATTCAGGTATGTATATGTATATGAACATAATAAGAATATCGAAGGCAATTATCTCTTTACTTTTTTTCTTTTACCTACATTTCCACTTTCCCCATACACAAGAAAGGCGTTCCGTGCTATGGGGGGCGTGTCTCACAAGCCATAAAGAACAGTAAGTAAGCTATGCAAATTCTATAATTGCTACTCGACCGGCATGGAAAACCGAATTAGGTTAGGGCATAGAATGTTAGGGCTTAACTTTTTGAAATTATAGACTTTTCAAATAGCACTATTTGAGGCATGTGCAACAAAATAACAAGTTTAGTTACAAGGCTTACAAATCTTCTTTAGATTTTTAGATTTTGAAGCTCGTATTTTTGAAGCGATCTCAAACTTGAGAGCATTATTAAGTATGGATTTGACAGGCCAGTTTGTACTGAAAGGACATTTCTGATACGAACTCAAACTCGCTGTCACTCTTGAGAGCTGATTACAAATACGGCCCTTAGTTTCCAAATGCTGTAACGAGGTGGAGGTTGCAAGGTTGCAACACGTGTCAATTATGTAATTAACGTTGTTTTCCGCTCGAAAATTTAATCTGTTTATTTATGTGCCAACGCAAATAAACGTACCTATACTATTTCCAACTCAGTTTTAGAATTAAGGTAAACAAAGTTTCATGTCTTTTAATCGAAGATTTTGTTTCTAAAATATTTTTTTAATAGCTATTAGATATTTCAACATAATAAAATAGTAGATTTAATAATTTAACTAATTTGCCAACATGTATCATTTATTTTTGAAATGTGTTTTTTTGAAAAAGACATGAAACTTTGTTTACCTTTATTCTAAAACTGTGTTAAAATACTTTAGGAACGTATGATGTGTGGCTGGAATCACCTAAAATTATTTCTATTTTGTACATACATACATACATATAATCACGCCTTTATCCCTAATGGGGTAGGCAGAGCGTAAACGACCCAAACAAAGGTCGTTCCGCCACGTCCGACAAAGTTTTGAGGGTTATTCAAGATGTATTTGTAGGTATATTGCTGTAGTGACAGGTTGTCAGCACATCGCCTAAATTGCAACATATGGAAACCCTCGGATCCCTTAGCTGGTTCATACAGCATGCCCGGGAGGAAATGCAGCTAACACATTCTACGTTTTTCTTTCGCTTCCAGGCCAGCATGGAAGCAATTTCTATTTTGTTTACCTGTAAATGATAAAATAGTCTCGACGCCGCTCTACAGATCATCAAATTTAACTTTAAATTAGGGTACAACATTCATTTTCTTCCATGCTGAACTGGGAGAGATAGAAATTTTTCCATGCTGGACTGGGAGAGATAGAAAAACATAGAATGTTCCAGCTGCCATTCCTCCCGGGCATGCTGTAGAAGTCAGCAAAAGGGATTTGAGGGTTACACTGTATTGTAATTTAGGCGATAGGCTGACAACCTGTCACTACAGCAATACAAATTATTAGAATCTAAAATTTGCCCTCAATTTTTGTCAGACGTGGCGAAAGCGCCAGTTACGAGGCGTTTTACGCTCTGCCTATCCCGTAAGGAATAAAGGCGTGATTTTATGTATGTACAACATTTATTTAATTATTGCTTCGAAGGTTTCGAATTATGGTTCAACATATCAAACAGTACGTACTAGAATCAGTAATTCGCTATACCGCCGCTTTCCTGCTAGTCAAATCAGCAACTTTTTATAATCTGTCAAAAACACTTTTGTATGAAAATAGCGGAGTATGACGTCACTCCTTGGTAAATTCTTGACTACTCAAATCAATAACTTCTATTTTTTAAATCGAATATTAAATATAAATGTTGCAAATCTTTCGGCGCGTCTCAACGAGACCACTGGCGATCGCAGAGCTGGCGCTTTCCTCGCCCAGCGAATCAGCCTGGCCATTCAAAGAGGAAATGCTACCAGCATGCTGGGGACCATGTCTCGTGGGGACGCGCTGGATGATCTCCTTGTTTTATGATATTATTTTTAACTTATTTTTAACATACATATAATCACGCCTTTATCCCTAATGGGGTAGGCAGAGCGTAAACGACCTAAACAAAGGTCGTTCCGCCACGTCTGACAAAGTTTTGAGGGTTATTCAAGATGGATTTGTAAGTATATCGCTGTAGTGACAGGTTGTCAGCCCATCGCCTAAATTGCAATATACGGAAACCCTCAGATCCCTTAGCTGGTTCTTACAGCATGCCCGGGAGGAAATGCAGCTGGCACATTCTATGTTTTTCTCTCGCTCCCAGTCCAGCTTGGAAGTAATTATTTACTTATTTTTAAATGTGACTTAATTTTAAACATGTTAATTTTTTTAAAACGATGTATGAGATCGATCAACTCTTTTTGTTTTTTTTTTAGCTACCTAGTCAACACGCCTATTTAATAAAAATTTAGTACTCTAATGTAAATGGTAAAGTCACAAGACTCGGCGACTCAACTAAAATAGATAACATACTACATCTCAAACTATTTAAAGTAGCATATTATAGCAATAATAAGAGCCCGATGGTGTGGTGGATAATGCGGCTGCCTCCTGAGCGGGAGGTCGTGGTTCGAATCCCACCACGTACCAACGTGTTTTTCGTTTTTCATATGTACGTTTATTCGGCGCTTTTTCTGTGCTTCGGAAGGCACGTTAAGCCGTTGGTCCCGGTTAATATCGTTTAATACCGTAGATATTAGTCGTTAAGCCATATCAGAGGCCAGTGCTAAGCATTGGCGGCTTGAAAACTCTGACCTAATCTAGGATTGGGTCTGGTTTCCCTTCTGGGTTGCGGAGGTCAGATGGCAGTCGCTCTGTGTAAAAACCAGTACCCTCGTTCAATCCCCTAGATTAGGTAGCCGACCCTGTGAGATACGGGATAAGGCTAGGGAGATGATGATTATAGCAATAAAATTTATTATAGCAATAGAAAAAGCTTTACAAGCTCAACAGGTTATACCTGTGAAAAATTTGCTTGTTGATTTCTCTAGGCCACTTTTCAATATTGTAATAATAATTTTCCTTTGTCCTAAATTAGAGTAAAAATCAAAACCATCTCAAGAAGAAATTAACTGTGTCTGTTGTGTTTTTGTTCTTTCGGTTTTGTCTTTATGTTACCCGAGTCAATAAGTAGTTAAATAAATAAAAATATCTACGTATAATTCCTTCTGGAGCAAAATGATCAGTGTCAAAATGACCAAAGTGTCAAAATTACCAAAGTACCAAAATGACATACATACATATAATCACGCCTTTATCCATCATTGGGTAGGCAGAGCGTAAACGACCTAAATAAAGGTCGTTCCGCCACGTCTGAGAAAGCTTTGAGGGTTATTTAAGATAGATTTGTAGGTATATTGCTGTAGTGACAGGTTGTCAGCCCATCGCCTAAATTGCAATATACTGAAACAATTCGGATCCCTTGGCTGATTTTCACAGCATGCCCGGGAGGAAATGCAGCTGGCACATTCTATGTTTTTCTTTCGCTCCCAGGCCAGAATGGAACTAAAATGACCAAGGTGCTAAAATGACCAAAGTGCTAAATTGGAGTCCATTCCTGGAGGGCAAGTTGCTGGCCGTTACTCAACACGCGACGTCACTCAAAATGCAAATCCGTCCAGCCCATTATCTTACCAGCCTTTGCCCTTCCCTGCGGAACCCGAACTAAAGCTTCCTTATTCAAATTAACGCGCCAACGGTGTAAGAGTAATTGTTGACGTTTACTTGTTTAGTGGACACTGGCTACATTAAAAAGAACATTAAAAAAAAGAAGAAGGAAATACGATTTGTTCTTATGTTGCAATGTTGCACAGTAAAAGAAAATGGTCAAACAAACTATACTGAAATATGCTCGAATCATATTTATTTATGAAGCTTTTTGGTGTGGAATGAAAGTACAGAGCCATGACATTATGCATGCATAGGGTTAAGTTCTTTTCATTGGTCGTCAATTTTTTGCACTATACCTAAATTAATAAAATCACCGACAACTACGAGTAACCCACATTAAGAGGAGCATATCTTGACTACCCAGTCATCAACTCAATTCGTTCTTTTCTCTACGGAACCCCACAAACTCTTCCATATTCAAATCAGAAGGCAAATTCTGGTGACCGCTGATTAAAAATGCGTCGACCGGCTCGCCCGACGTCTGAATTACAAATTGTAGGCGGAAATTAGGACTGGCTGGCAGAACGTCGCGCATATCGTTATAATGTTGTCGGAATTGTTCGCGCGTCGATTTGATTAACAGGCTTGGTGAATTTTAAGAGGGAAATGTTTTTATATTGGTAGTCTTGTATATTACCAGGTCAAATAGGGCCAAGTTCTTATTATTTCTATGGATTTCAGGCATTCTTCTTCTTAGCGAGTGGTTTCTCGAGTCGAACAACAACCCGAAGAACCCTGCTGTCAGAGTTTTCTAACCGCCTAGTAGCACAGCTATAGGTGTTACGTAGAGTCTAGTCATTGTCTTGGTGTCTTAGTGAATAAAGGTTAAACTAAAATATCTTTTCGATGGGGTAATGTAGAAAAATAAGTGGTTAATTGACTTGAGTGAGAAAATAATACAACTTAAATATTTTACATTTAAAATAACACGAATCCCGATTATTTATTTACCATTTTGCCGTGCAAATCTCATAAATAATTTTGTAGTTCGTCGACTACGGTTTACCAATTACGTTCGACCAATAAATCCCGATGAAAATATTGATAATGCCATTGATGCAGTCGCTCCGACACGGGGTAAATTATTGAGAACAATTTCGCCTCTGAAATTATGTTTGTAATCTGTGGATGTAATTTACGAACTAATTCGAACTAGTTAGATGACTTACTAGTAGATAGGCTATAGGGTCTTAAGAATACTTTGGCGTTAGAAAAAATAAATGAAAGTCATTGGCTGGCTAGAAAAAGAAACGAGCGGATTTTAGCTTAAGCTTTATGCTTTAGCTTTTTAACAGGAATAAGAATACCCAGGGTTTCTATCAGAGTGTTAACATTTATAGACGACTGAATGAATTCACACATAACAAGATGGAATGATGGAGGTCTTTTTCCAATATATTGAAGCAACTGGTTCGTACTCGCTTGACCGACTCTACAATCGCTCCAAACCAGTCTGGAATAAAATCTCTCTTCTACAATTTTAATCTTTTTAATAATAGCTCGCAGTCTGTCGGACAACAATAGTTTCAAAAGCTTTATCGAATCAAACTCGTTTAAATTGTGACAAATGCGCGTCAATTAACAATTTGGAGAACGCTGGCCACACGGGCGCGTTCATCTCATCGCTCGAATGCTTTCGAAATTCAAAATCTGCATAACGCGGTCCATTGACGAGCGCTTGTGCTCAAATGAGGCGCGAAAATGACGTCCAGTTCAACATGACCTTTCATAACTATTTGGCCGTCAACCGGAACGTGTCTTTCACAGCTGGTTAAGCTCCACGTGTGTGAAGGAGCACAAATATTCGCGCGCAAACGGAGACTGGGCTTTGTGAATGCACGATTTTGGATTAGACCGAGGGGGATGTTCAGCAGAATAGTTCTAAGTTTGAAATTCGATTCGTCGAGGATTCAGATTTGGAATGTGTTGGCTTTTGAGTAAAAGCAACCAGCCAGTCTGTTTACTTGCTGAGAGTGCTGGATTGTATTACTGTTTGATTTGTTGGAATGGATGGATTAAGTAGTTCGGTGTTTGCTTGATGTTCACTTCACATTATGAATAAAAAATACAAAGACAACCGCGTATTAAGGGTCTGCCGAAGTAGTATAAGCATAAAAACGCAGTTTCGCTTTTATTCCTAAACGGTAAAACCAAACTTAACCAACTCCGTACACATGAACAAATGCATCATACTACGCTTCTAATTAGGTTTGGTTTGAAAATATTAACCAAATACAAAATTAGGAAGCAAATTATAGACTTTATTCACCCAAAATCGGGTCTTATTTTGTTTATGATTAATATTTTCAAACCAAACCTAATAGAAAATAGAAGCGCATTTGGTCATGTGTACGAAGTTTGATTCAGTTTGGTTTTACTGTTTAGAAATAAAAGCGAAACTACGTTTTTAAGCTTTTTTTATTTTTGTTGAATCAAATTGTATGTACAGTCAACACCCACTTTAGGGTAACAGGGTCGCTTCAAACCGATGAAGTTTTCTCGTGTAATTGTTAATGTTTTTTTTTGCATGAAATTTCGTTAATATATCATCGTCTCCCTAGCCTTATCCCGTATCTCATGGGGTCGGCTACCTAATCTAGGGCATTGAACGAGGATGCTGGTTTTTATACAGAGCGACTTCTGTCTGACCTCCGCAACCCAGAAGGGAAATCAGACGCACATCGTAGATTAGGCCAGAGTTTTCAAGCCGCTATTGCTTAGCAATGGCCTCTGACATGGCTTAACGACTAACATCTGCGGTATTAAACGATATTAACAAGGACCAACAGCTCAACGTGTCTTCCGAAGCACGGAAAAAGCACCGAATAAACGTACATATGAAATTCGAAAACTGAAAAACACATTGGTACGTAGTGGAATTCGAACCAAGACCTCCCCGCTCAGGGGGCAGCGGCCCTATCCACTACACTATCGGGCTCATTTCATTTTTGGAAATTTCGTTTATTAATAAGGAGTAGGTATGTTATAAGTTTGGGGTCCGTATTAACTCTTATGTATTGTCTTTCTCATGTAACTTGTGTACAATAAACAGTAAATAAATAAATAAATAAACTCTACCACGCCTACCCCATTAATACCCCCATAAAGGCGTGATTATATGTATGTATTAACTCTTATATTCCTAGTATTCAAGTACCTTTGAGCAACAAGTCTACAAATGGTCCTTCATTATTTGAACAAAGCGTTATCGGAATACCGACGTTAATTCAACTAGGTAAAGTCTTAATCAAATTATGCGAATTACCATAATTATTCTCCATAAGGGTTGCCAGTAGCAAATTCCAGAATTCTCATTTTTTCTTTATTCAAGACTTAAGACCCACCCCGGCTTCGCACGGAAATTATTAGTGTTTCTCTACTTTATTATGCATGTATTATACATTTAAACCTTCCTCTTGAATCATTCTATCCATTAAAAGAAACCGCATCAAAATCCGTTGCGTAGTTTTGAAGATTTATGCATACATAGGGATATAGGGACAGAGAAAGCGACTTTGTTTTATACTATGTAGTGACTATAAAAATGTTTTAATACTTTTAAGTTTTATGAAGAAATAATGTACAAAAGGTATTAAAAAACGTAGAGTTTTGCTCACATATAGGTATATAGTATAAGATAATCATGCTTGCATCTTTTACGGGGTAGGCAAAGCTTGCACGGCTCTAATAGTGGAGGACCTATTAAGTTTTCTTGAGTTTTCTACGTAATTATATATTCTATTATTTTTCTTCGTTTATCACACCTTATTGTGCTATATAAGTTGTCGTAGTATATAAGTACTTGTGGTTTATTTTGTTATTTAATTTGCCGTAGTTGGAAATTATACCGAAAATGGCAACACTGTCTGCTATATTATCTGGGATAATGTAGTGCTCTTGTGATATCTAAACCAATCATCTATTAATTAATTGGGACGCGTTCAGGCGTACGGTATAAACACAGTCAGCCGCAGTACTAACATAATGCCTACCTGCCTGCCTGCCTGTTGAGGGTAAGATAATATTGTGAATCAAATTAAGCAGGTATAATCAGTAAATAAGATAGAATAATTGTATAGGAAGGAAGGTACCTTCCTTTCCTTTTTAGGGTAAACTTTGACAATGGGGTTCATTGAATTATGTCTGTCTGTTGCACTTACACCACGCCTAAGCGGTTGACCGAATTTTAATAATATTGAGTAGAACGACAGATGGTATCTAGGAAACGCATATAGGCTACTTTTACCGCGGAAAAATGCCTCAGGAAATCTCAAAATTATTAATTGGGACGCGTTCAAGCGTACGGTATAAAACAGACAACAGCAGTACTAATATAATGCCTACCTGCCTGTTGAGGGTAAGATAATATTGGAAATCAAATTAAGCAAGGATCGCTTCATTAAGGGGCTTCCCTGGGCTAAGTGGCGCCCTCATCAGTCAAAAAATCATAATTAACTGAAAACACAATCAATCAAAAATCCGGTAGATCAGATTGAGGTTAAAGCAATAAAGGTCATTTGGAACCTCAAAAAAGTTGCAACTTATAGTTCGTTGTACTTACAGATAGGAAATTTGCGAAAAACGGCCACTTTTAGCACTTTTACTATCTGTAACTGAAGTGAACACTGAATTATTAATGTTTAATGCTTAAAAAATACTTTAGTACCCATACTTCAATCTGATCTACCGGATTTTTGATTAATTGCGTTTTCGGTGAGCAATGATTTTTTGACTGATGAGGGCGCTGGAGTGCACCGGGGATCCCCTTAAGTAGATATAATCAGTAAATAAGACTTAGTCGGAAGGAAATTTAGTTAACGAAGGTGGGCAAAGCTTTATAGTTCGTACTCTACCTAACTTTTTTCTTAAATAGAACTTGATACAACCAACATCATAGTATTGAGTTTGTGTTTTGGGTGGTCCAAACTATGACAAACTTTTCTTAAACGGTTCATGACGAGACCCTTGTCTTTGCGCCGTGAAATGCCGACAGATACAATTATAATATAAATAAATACTTACCAAAACTGTGTTTGATGTTAAAATGGACGCTACACGCCTTGCGATTCGTAGTGGCGCCATCTGTAACAAGAAGAAAATTCGAATTATTCTAACAGTCCACAATTTTAATTATCAGTCTCTAATAGCACAGATTAGATAACAGTTACCCAATAGTTAGTTTCTTCCAAAATTTAATACGAAGTATCACTCTTATAAATATCAGAGCCTGAAACCTGCTATCAGAATTTATAAAAAAAAAACAGGAAAATTAAATTACCAATGGTAAAGCGAGTACGACCATAAACAATAATTTAGATGTCATTGGCTTCAGGCAGGCAGACAAAGAAATCATCATATATTTCCTTTCCTTTCGTAATCTAGTCTTTCATTAAATTATTACCTAACAATATATAAGTGGGGTATTTTCAGTTTACCGAACCCATTAAAGTGATGCTTAAAGAGGTCAACACTGAACATACACTCATTTATTTGCTCACTCAGTAACTACGGCAAGGGTTTAAATGAATGCGGGTGGGGGCGCTGTATTGTATGGAGAAATGATAATTCTTCTTCAAGTCGAACGACCCAAAGAACCCAGGTACAGGAGTTTTTTAACCGCCTAATAGCACAGACAGCTAATAGGCCTCGGACACGATTTGTGTAACGGCCAATGTCTAAGACAGCGTCCGGGGCCGACTGCTTAAAGTGCCTTTCGAAGCACGGAATCTTTTATTCTTACAGACAGTCAGATCGGGTGCTTCAGCTTGCAGAAGCCTAACCAAACTGGGGAAAATCCCACAAAGTGATAAGGAGTTTTGTGTTCTCCCCGGGAATCGAAGCCCATGGTTCAGACCATAAGGTGTTAGTTCTCTTTTTTGCCACGTTTACTCGAAGCCTTGTCGTGCCGTATGTTCCATTAGCCCTCCTTATAAAACGGTTTCCGCACATGTCATATTCCCACCAAGTCCCGCTATTACGCAGTTACCCCCTACGATTATAACGTTTTCATTTTGCAGTGCACAATCACGTAATTGCTTGAAACTTTAACCGCTGGGGACATGGGCCCGATGTAACTTGGTTATAAAGAAATACAGTGCAGCAATGTAGTTTCACGCCTATTGTTCTATGAAAAGTATTATTATTGACATTTTCCTACATTTAACTCTACAACCATTTACCGTTCCATTACAATCCAGACAATTTGTCAGCTGATAGGTATCGATGTTTAGATTTCACCGATTCCGGTGAACGGAACGTATATCGTCCGAATATTTGCACACTAATTGACTTAGTTTACAGAAGGAAGACGTTGCTTGTGAATACGTATTTCAAAATCAACATTGCGTTACGAATGCTACGATCAACCGAATGATAATAATTGTGAATTATAGGGCAAAACTATGGATTTCAGTTAAATACCAACATATGGTAGTCGTTCTTGATCAAATATAGCTTAGCTTTTCAAAGATAGATCCGCTACATACCGCATGTAAGGGACAGCGTCCCGCAAACGGATAGGGGTTGCTCAGTTAACGATACTGGTCAACTTCCACCAAAAAAATCTTCAGGAAGTGAAAATAAAAAATTCTTTTTATTTTCACTTCCTGCTCTTCCATACAAAATGTCCACCATGATCAGACAATTTGTATAGAAAAGCCAAATTTCCTTTTCACTTCCTGAAAAAAATCCTGGTGGAAGTTATTCAGTGTCGTTGACTGAGCAACCCCTATCAGTTTGTGGGATGCTGTCCCTTACACCCCGTATACTTTGATAAAAAGATGCTTAGTGAAAATAAGAAAAAAGTCTCTTATTTTGTCACTCCCGCCCATATTTACCATCCAAGACTATCCTACTTTACCGTAACAACTGCTCTACTTCAGCAAATCTACTTCACGTTATGAATAGAACGTGTTTCATACCATTCAGTATTTGTACACTAATTGTCTAAGAGTGTATAGTAAATGAAAATAACAGTAACACGTCTTCTTCTGAGGGCCAAAACTATTGCCACATGAAATTGCTTATTTTACGAATCAGTGCGAATGAAGAAGCAGGGCTGATTTGTCTAGCCCATTTCGGCTACTTGTATAAAGGCATCCTGCTTTTTCTTATGCATGCAGTGCATACGTTGTCGAGTGGACGAAAGATTCGAAAAATCCTGGTGACAGAATTTTCAAGCCGTCTAATACGACATGATTTGTGTTACAACAACTATCAGGGCATAAAGTGACCTCTGTAGTGTTATACTGTTCCATACATTTACTGTGGTTTACCCAAGGCAGACCGTTGATCAATGGCTAGATGAGTACATTCTGAAGCACTCCTCAGGGAATCTGTATTGTTCCTGACATTCGAAGCCTTCGAAGGCACCGAGAAACGCAGTTGATTCGGGACTGTCTAGAGGTCTTGGTTGAATTCTGAGAATTGGTTTGGGAGACTATTGCAGGTTTCCTTAGTCTTCTTCCTAATTAGTTTTACCTAGACCGAATAGTGTTTGTGACCTATGTTTGTAACGAATAAACTCAGAAACTACTGACCATAGGCTATTTTTTACCGTCGGAAAGTATCTGATTCTCACGGGAAAACTCATTAAGCTGCAGGTGAACATGCGGAGCAAGAAAAAATCTAGTTCACAATTTTATCTTCACAAAGATACTGCAATATTCAATGTATATGCATTTTCTTTAAGGCTTCCCTGTCACGAAGAAGTAGATAAAATAAACACATTTATCGCCTTCAGTGTTCATAATAAATTACATCTTTCACGTGTACTCACAGCGCTTTGTCGTCGAGTAGATGTAAGGGGCAAAAAATTGCTTTCCTCTCCGCTGAATTTTCGAGGTTAACATTTTGTTACCGATATAAAAGCGAGCTCGCGCCTAAGTACCGATGTTTGCGGCGAAGTACCAATATTATTTTAGCTGTTCCAGGTCTACTTAGGCTAATGGAAGGTCATAATCGGTAGACTGTCTGTATTTAAGACTTTTTGTGGACATGGTAACAAATATTTTGAAAAACGGAACGTCCGAAACACTAAATAAACAAGAAAACAAAGAAGAAACCCCATTAAATTCAAAGGGAGCTGGCAATCCGAAATGCATTATGATTCTGATCCTGTCATTTCGCCGAATAACCTCGAAAACAATGGACGTTGCATGATGCAGCTGAAATAGAATACGGAACGAATGGCCTAGATTGAGCGGGAATTCTTGATGGCGGCCATTATTCAGCGGCGCGCGCATTCTTCGTCCACGTCCAGGCGAAGGCACGTGAGCCATTCAGCCAACTATCCTGTACAGGTGCCCGAGTTATTTTATAAAGTCGGGAATTTTGGAAGATTCTACCTTGCTTTGCAAGGTTGCCTTTAATGGGTAGCGCAATAATCGTTTTAATCTTCCTCATGAAGATAGTTGGCTGACAGGATAGTTGGCTGAATGGGGCACGTACCTTTGCCTGAAATAAAAAAAACGTATAAAGGTCCAAAGATCATAGGATCTGTGCAGGTGCCCGAGTTATTTTAGAAATTATATTATATAGTTATCTGTGTTTATAAAGTCGCGACGGAAATTCGGGAAAGATCCTAACTTTCTTAGGAGTTAGGTACCTAGTGTTTGATGGGTAGCGTTTTAAGATCCATAAGGTCTTCATACGTTTTCCAGTTCATTTTAATCTAGAACCAGAAGTCGTATAGCAATGGATGAATAACTGAAAAACAACTAGCTAACAAAAGTTGGTAGCGAGTTTCAACTACGAGAACTATCGCCAGCATCAATGCCTAAACAACTAAGTACGAGTCACTTGTACCTGCAATGAACGGAACACTCGAAACGACTCGGGTGCAATATGGAGTCAAGAGAAGCCCCGAAAGTTTCCGTCCAGTGCTGGTTTCATCGGACTGAGTAACATGACGAGCCAGCAAGGCAGGCGATGGATGACAATATCGTTATCTGCTCGTGCTACGTCTTTGAACGCCTCCTCTCCAGGATACCATTGTTACGGTTCCAATGTTGCGGTATTCGCCGACGGAGTTGCCAACTTAAAACTTTTAGTTGCCGTGTCGGGTTTGTTTGCGGCGTTCGCGGCCATTACGGCGGTGAGTGCGCGAAATTTTCGCTCAAAAGTAATTTGCCATGTCACTGTAGTCCGAATTTGCGAAAGGAGTTTGCAAATGCGAAGCAAAACGGTAATGACGACGCTAGTTCGAGAGAAAAATGGCCGCTTTTAGAGGCAACTGTTTTTGTTTTCAGGAAACAAAGGCGCTGAACTACTTTTGTGCTGTTGTCTTGCGTTGGCAATATTTATACAAAAAAAAACTGACAGCGGAATGGGCTAGCAATTGCGAGTGAAGAAATAAGGCAAAATGTTGTTTCATTTCATAAATACCTACTTGGTAGTTCAGCGAATTCTTAAAAATATTTTTTCTCCGGGGTTTTGTTAAATCTAAAAATAAAAGTCCTTTTGGAACTTGAATCGTCTCCAAATTGCGTTACAATAATTCTCATCAGAGAAATTCTCGGAACTCGTAAATTTAATTACGGAGATATCTTTCATCCTTATTTTTTCCACGTTTCTAGTTTCAATTTATAATTATTTTAGCATTACATTAATGACATTGGCGTGCATTCTCACGACATATCCCTAATTCTAATTGTTAGTAGCGCTGTCACTTTCGTAACTTTGACTTTCCTAATCTGACGTAAGACTTCTTATTTGACGTAGAATAAGAGAGGATGCTCTATGCTCAGTTCTTATTTAAAGCGTCTTACGCTAAATCATCATAGCATCTTACGTCAAATTAGGAATGTCAAAGTCATGTGTTTATTTGCTATCCTGTTCTTATGTCAAAGTTACGAAAGTGACAGCGCTACTAATAATTATAATTAGTATTGTCGGGAGAATGGACGCCATTATTCCTAGTATTTTTCAGAGGATTACATACATACATACATATAATCACGCCTTTATCCCTAATGGGGTAGGCAGAGCGTAAACGACCTAAACAAAGGTCGTTCCGCCACGTCTGACAAAGTTTTGAGGGTTATTCAAGATGGATTTGTACGTATATTGCTGTAGTGACAGGTTGTCAGCCCATCGCCTACATTGCAATATACTGAAACCCTCGGATCCCTTAGCTGACTTTTACAGCATGCTCGGGAGGAAATGCAGCTGGCACATTCCAAGTTTTTCTCTCGCTCCCAGGCCAGCATGGAAGTTATTTCAGAGGATTGAAGGGTAAAAACGTTAGTAGGTAGTAAATAATAATTTTAACAGTAACATCAGAACTAAGGCTCGTATTTGTAAAGCTATCTCAATATTGAGAGCAATATTAAGTAAGGATTTGACAAGCCATTTTGTACTGAAATGTCATTTCTGATACAAACTCAAATTGGCTGTCAATCTCAAGTGCGGATTATAAATGCGGGCCATCATGATATCACCATATCACCCTTAGTAATTTTGCTGTAGCGAACTCCCGCGGAGTGGCCGTAATACTACACGTACCTTCCCTTATATTTTTGCTTTCGACATTAAGTAGCACCTAATATTGTACTGTTTCCGAGTTGCCTCCATAAAACACATATCTTTCCCATCCAACACACCTACTAAGGAATTTCTCTCGAAATCCCTTTGTATTTTTTTGCATCAACTTCGCAGGAAAAGCTTTTTGTAAACGTTATACAGGCCGTTCGCTAATAGAACGCGCCGTATCCCACTACATCACGTAAAAAGGACGCCCTGTGCCACGCCTGCTTTGAAAGTGTTTAAAGCACCCACAGACTGAATAAGATAGACTTCGCTTTGTAAAGCAGTGAATTTGACATTATTTACGGTTGACGTTCCGTCGCTACAAAATATCGCTTTGGATAATATGGATAATACAATTTCAGTCTTCAGTTAGTACAGAAATATTTTACGCTGTAAGTACACTTTAGTTTTAAGTCGCCCATACAATAGTGCCGAACTTCTACGCGTATGCTGATTTATTTTCCATAGATGTGCCACGTTCATGCCACGGTCTAAAACTCTCATTATGACGAATTTATAGTCCACGTGCTATCTAATAAATACTTTAGTTAGTCCATAAAGAAACACGATAACTTTCCACTCGGTTAGGTCTTCAGTTTGATGATTCGAATATGATACATACATACATATAATTATGCTTTCTATTCCTAATGGGGTAGGCAGAGCGTAAACGACCTAAACAACAGTCGTTCCGCCTAGTCTGACAAGTTTTGAGGGTTATTGTAGATAGCTCTGTAATTTGCTATAGTGACAGGTTGTCAGCCCATCGCCTAAATTACAATACTGAAACCCTCGATTCCCTTAGCTGTTTTTTACAGCATGCCTGGCTCCTTCCAGGTGCAGCTGGCACATTCTTTGTTTTTCTGTCACTCCCAGTCCAGCATGGAACTATTCGAATATGATAATTACAGTATATTATGAGCGGAGTATTCCCTTAGTTCAACTATCAATGAAAACACCTCTTTTACTTCTTTTGTTTTAACACAAGTTGGCGTTTTTGTGCGAGGCAGAGCTGTTATTCTAGAAAACTTGTTTTAGGTGTTTGGCATTTTTAATGTATCGCGCTGCTGGGACTAATTTTGCTGGCGCTGTGTTTTTGATGGATGGTTCATTCAGTAGAAAATATAGCTCGAAAATTTTGCTAGATCATACTCTTGTCCTTACCTATATTGATTTAAAAACTGCAGTGCAGTGCCGTGAACGGTTACAAAAGTTTTAAATTAGCTAGGACCGAAGACTAAAGGATATTGCAAAAAATATATCTTTTTTTTAAATCATCGTGTCGTGAATGTGTTATTTTTATTTCTACTTTAGTTTAATCCTAGGTATCAAAGCTAGAGGTCATGTAGAGTAAACTGCCTCCGTGGTCTAGAGGTCAGAGTCATACTTACGATCCAGAGGTTCTGGGTTCGATTCCCAGGGGACTACGTAGACGACACAAAATAACATTTGTCAATTTATCACTTTGTGAGGTTATCCCCAGTTTGGTTAGGATATTGCAGGCTGAATCACCTGATTGTCCGTAAAGTAAAAGGATTCTGTGCTTCGGAGGGCACGTTAAGCCGTCGGTCCTGGTCGCTGTCTTTGATAGTGGTCGTTACTCAAACTATGTCAGAGGCCTAATACCTGTCCTACTAGGCGGTTTGAAAACTCTGACACCAGGGTTTTTCGGGTTGTTGTTCGACTCGAGAATCCACTCGCTAAGAAGAAGAAGATGTAGAGTTTTCGTGAACCTATACTTGTGTACAGGTCACGCCAACCAAACATCTAGTAATCTCCCTAACGTCCTAAAACAACCTACTGTACTAAGCTAGTACGTTGAGCGGGGGTTTAAATTTTCAGTAGGGTCCGTCCTTTAGCCGATGGAGACATGGTTTCATGTCACGTATGTTGGTACTAGGGCTCTTGACGACCCCTGAAGGGATGGGAAAATAGGTAGGTATAACGATTTGATATCTTATTTGGTCGTTTGACTCGAGAATCCACTCGCTAAGAAGAAGATTTAGTCGTTGCAGGACACGCGTGTCTTGATGAGGTTACCTGTGAGAGTGAGATATTTTTCCGCAGTAAATTGTAACCTATGTCCGTTTACAGGATATTATCTATCGTCTTGCCAAATTTCATTGTAATTGGTTCAGCCGTTTAGGCGTTTAAGAGGAACAGATAGATAGACAGACAGACATATTTACTTTCGAATTCTAGTACTTTGAGGTTGAACGTGAAGAAAGGGTTTAAATTTTCATTAGGGTCCGTCCTTTAGCCGATGGAGACATGGTTTCATGTCACGTATGTTGGTACTAGGGCTCTTGACGACCCTATAAGGGATGGGAATTGTTTTTTTTTCATTCAACACGGAATAGAGTAGGTAGATACAAAATTGAAGTCTTGGCATTTGATTAATGAAGTAAAATAGATTGAGTTTTTACTAATAAAGAGTGCATTTGTATGAATCACAGATCATTCATTTCAATAATTTGTTAAATAGGCCGTTTTAATTTATATTACAAAACCATGGACGGTTCTACACCGAAGCTTTATTTACTATTTACTATTAATCTACAACGAAGCTTAATTTAATATTTTTATTAAACTCGTTCTTTGTTCATTCTCGTACCTCATTCATGATTAAATAATACATACATACATATAATCACGCCTTTATCCCTAATGGGGTAGGCAGAGCGTCAACGACTCAAACAAAGGTCGTTCCGCCATGTCTGACAAAGTTTCGAAGGTCATTTAAGATATACTTGTACGTATATTGCTGTAGTGACAGGTTGGTCAGCCCATCGCCGAAATTACAATATACTGAAACCCTCAGATCCCATAGCTGCTTTTTTACAGCATGCTCGGGATGAAATGCAGCTGGCACATTCTATGTTTTTCTGTTACTTCCAGTCCAGCATGGAAGATTAAATAATGAACATTCTTTTTCAGATTGTGGATTTTATAGTTTCAGGAATCACTGATTCCATAGATTTTTCACTTTCCCCACCCTACTTCTTTACTCGCGACACCGAAGTGTTCACTTCACACTTCTCGAGGACTGCAAGGGCCTAAACACACGGAAAAGTGTTTTAAAATGCCCATTCCCGAGAAATGGATATGTTATAGCGTATTCGAAGGGAGGGCCGGCCGTATTTACAGAGTAAGGAGCTAGGGGTATAGAAGGGTAGGGTTTGCAATCGATAGACACGATAGGCTTTTTTCGAGGAAGACGTTTAGATGATTTTGATTTGAAGCAAACTCGGGAAGAGCTCGGAAAAAGAAAACGCGCACTGAAATATCTTAGTGGTGGATCAAGTATAATAAAATCCAATAAGGAGTGAATTAGAAGAAGAAGCACAAGATTGTATTTTGGATATCAGTTGCAAGAAGCAAATGCCTGTCCTAGGCCTGTAAGTGATTCAATAAAAGGCTGAACCTATCAAAAAGCTACAAAAGCCTATAATAGCCGTCTCAACAAAGGGCTTATTGTCTTACACAACAACTCTTACTCGATGCGCCACTTAGCCTAAAGCACTTATACATTCAATCACTCGTTGAGTACGTTTCTTTTGACGCAAACCGATTTGTTTTCGACCTGTCTCGCTTCTCTCCCGTTTCTTTTGAACCGTGATAAACGATCTCACCCCAAAGCTCACTGATACAAAAACACAAATGAAATATAAGAAAACAATCTTTACGTTTGAAACATGAAAGGAAAGGAAACATCGCGAAATAAGCTATTATTACGTTTTGAGAACAAAACGTTACCTGTTAGTCGACTAATCGGGGGATCTCGTGACGTATCTGCGTTTCGTGTTTTATCAAAGAGAAAATAAATATAGAAAAATCTTTCTGCAGGCCTTGTCTGTTTTGGTTGTGGGCGGCAAACGTCTTCAAAAATCAAGTGTTCTTTAAAGAAGACCAATTTTCGCTTGTCACAAAACGTGACCATTTACTAGTAATCTACCTCTACATTTTTAATTATGACCCAACCCTTCCTGTAGTACCCGCATCGTCATACCACTTTAAATTACACTAGTGTTTAGTAACAATGAAAGGCTTGTACCGCTCTTTTATTGCGGTTTTGTCTCGCGACAGCAATCTTGCAAATTAACCCAGACGCGTCCCTGCTGGGATTTGATCCCTAATTTCCAGATACATCTCCACGAATGAATAGGAGATTAGAACTCAGGACTGTGACTAGTAGTCAACTATTTTTTTTATATACAATGGTGTATTTTTACATAAAACTCGAACTTTTAGAGGTAGTGTTCGCTTTCAGGCTACTAAATGTTGGAATGACCTACCAGTCACTACTTTATTTTGTTTATTTTTTTATTTAAGAGCCTGTGGTGTCCCAATGCAGGGCAAAGGCCTCTCTCCCTTCCTTCCATTTTTCGCGATCTAGTGCCAGTTCTCGCCATTCGGCTATGTGTGCGTTTAGTTCGTCTCGCCACCTCTTTCGGGGTGGTCCACATCGTCTCCTAGTATTTGCGGATTCCCATAAGGTGGTTCTTTTAGCCCATAGAACATCTGGCATTCGAGTGATGTGACCGGCCCAATCCCACTTCAAGTAGGCAGCCTTCTCAGCTACATGTATTATTTTTGTTTGGGAACGCAGCACTGAGTTCCGTACTCGGTCGATCAGTTTGACTCCAAGTACGTTCCATATTTCTTTGGCAAACCCCGAGTTTGAACTTTTGGATGTCAGTCAAAGAACAGGTCTGAGCGCCGTAGGTAAGAATGGGAAGAATACACATATCCATGAGCTGCGCTTTAAAGCCAGAGGTAAGTCACCCTTCATGAGATCTTTCATTGCCCAATAGCTCTTCCGGGCGTTTTCAGTCCGTCTTTCGACTTCCTTGTCTTGTCTTGCCTGGAAAGAGACTATCTGGCCTAGTTAAAGGTATTCATGGACATATGCTATATTCTCCCCATCCACGTCCACAATTTGCTCGTAGCTATTAGTCATAACCTTGGTCTTCGACATGTTCATCTTAAGTCCAACCCCGAGGCTTGCCCTGCTTGGTTCTTCAAGCATTTGTTGTAGTCACTACACCACCGATAAAAAATCTAGTCCACTTTTTGTTTGCATAGTAGTGCAGACCATTGTCCATTTTAAGAACTGGTAATAAACATTTACAATAACCCCACCCTTCGGGAGAAACTCG
This sequence comes from Scrobipalpa costella, assembly GCA_949820665.1. Taxonomy (NCBI): domain Eukaryota; kingdom Metazoa; phylum Arthropoda; class Insecta; order Lepidoptera; family Gelechiidae; genus Scrobipalpa; species Scrobipalpa costella. Next base: position 19,218,246 of record OX463303.1, read on the forward strand.
TAGGTATTTACCAACAATGACACGCTTCTACCGGTCTTTTACTGCGGCTTTCCCTCGCGACAGCAATCCTGCAAATTAACCCAGACGCGTTCCCTGCTGGGATGTGATCCCTAATTTCCAGATACATCTCCACGAATAAATAGGAGATTAGGGGCGGCGGCGCGCGTAAATATCCTCGGTTTCGCCCCGCGTCACGGCGAAGCTAGAACAGATAAGGAGCGGGTGAAATTGCCCTCGGCAGATCCGCACCATCCTAAAAGGTAGACTTTAGCGGGGAATTTTGTTGTTACGACTATATTTGCTGATGTCGAAATAGCAAAAAAGCGTAGCGAGACGTCGGAGATGTAGTCGGGTAAGGAAATAAACTATAAGTTACGAACTATAATCAGAAAAGCTGAGGGTTGTTTCATAAAACATGGTGATCTCTTATTTATTATCAAAATTACATTATTTATGTAGAAAATATGAAGAAAGTTTCTGGATTTGTTTTCAAGTGACTTAAAATTAAATTATTATACAATGACTCAAATGTCAAATAAGAAAAAGTGCTGCTGTTTTGAATAATGTTTGTTTGATCCGATAAGTTTGACTCTATCGTTTAATTGAATCGTGTGTAGTCTCAATCTACCACAGAGTATATAACAGTCCTAGCACTTATATTGACTAGTTATCTGCACACCTATCTAGACACAGATAAATCTCTAGACTACGAGATTAAGGTGTGTGATGAAATTGCGTTCAGCAAATCTCTGCAAAGTCATCGCGAGGTGACGTATAAAGCTCAAGTTGGGATAGCTCAAATATACAGCCGAAATAGTCTTTGGTGGAATTGAGACAGTATTCTGATTGTGTAGAGGAGGAATGGAGCGCCATATAACTAGGATATTAGGTAGAAAGATCTTGGAGTGTGCAATGACATCCATTTCAATATAATTTGACAACTTAGGCAGTACATATTTTATAATATAACGTTTATGAAGCGTGTTATACTTTTTTGATGATTTAACAGTATTTCACGCATAAACTATCACAGAATAAAAAAATATATTTTTTATAATAGTTTTTTGCACTTACAGTGCTAGTTTATTTCTGAACATATTAGAAATAACAAAACAAAAATTCAACCGCTGACGGGATTTGAACCCGCATCTTTGGAAAACCGGCCCAACACTGTTAACCACTTAGCTAGCTTAGTCTCCATTGCTTAGCCCATCAACGGTTGAATTTTTGATTTGTTATATCTAATATTTAAAAAACTTGGCAAGCTTACTAAAAAGGTTGGAGCGGTATTAGTGACGGATGTGGTTTTATTGATGTAAATGTTTTCAATGAGAAGCCCAATAAACATTGGACGACTCAAATAGTGTTTGCTCTTGCCTGTCCCCCACCCAGAATGTTACCTATCTCCATAAACGCATATGCATACGTCACTTGCAAATTGCCAACCGGCACGGCACCCTTCACATTTCGCACTTGAAAGTGCAAATCATTTCCTACTTTCACTTGTACTTGCACCGTGTCTCAAGTGGTACAAAAGCTTTTTGTTCTAAACAAAAGACAGTAGAAACTTGCGTATACGCACATGTTATTGTTCCTAACAACATACGGCTGTTCCATATGAGTGCTTGACTTGTGTCCGGAGATACAGAAGAGTTATATATGTTTCCTTGTTTTATAGAACTTCGTAAGAGTATCAGTTGTTTCTTCCATGCTGGACTGGGAGCGAGAGAAAAACATTGAATGCACCAGCTGCATTTCCTCCCGGGCATGCTGTAAAAACCAGCTAAGGGATCCGAGGTTGTCAGTATATTGCTATTTAGGCGATGGGCTGACAACCTGTCACTACAGCCATATCTATCACAAAATAGAAATCTATCTTAAATAACCCTCAAAACTTTGTCAGACGTGGCGGTACGACCTTTGTTTAGGTCATTTACGTTCTGTCTACCCCATTCGGGATAAAGTCGTGATTATATGTATGTATGTACGAGTATGTAACAGTGGGATTTTTATCTTATTTAAGTTGTTAAACCTTAAAGAAAAAAAAAACGATACAGTGTAAAATATTGAGATACTTATGTGTAAGAAGATGAGAGCTAAAGAAGATTAATTATGAAAGTTGTGAAGGTATTTCTCATAAATAGACACCGCAAAGTGTAATGGTACTAAATTACCGATATAATAAAATATGTTCTACATTAGTAGCAAGCTCATTAGTATGAGCATGACTAAGTACTTATGTCCAATAAATAATACGAAAAACAAGATTACATCTATGATGCCAAATAAAGTTACAATTTACGACAAGATTGTAATAAATGGTTATCTTTCGGTTTCTCTGCAATTAAATGTTATCAAACCCCACCCTTAAGCAAAGGGTATTAAAAATAAACCCCTAAGGAGGGGATACAGCATCAAATACCGCGGTTTAAGACACGATAAGGTTCCGTATCTTTAAGTGAAAAGTAATAAATTTATTCCTAATCCTGCTTCCGTGGCCTAGTGGTCTGAGTCATCTGATCCGGAGGTCATGGGTTCGATTTCCACGGGGGAACGCAAAGTTAATATGTGCAAATTTATCACTTTTTTATTTGTAAGATTTTGCCTAGTTTGGCTAGGGCAATGACAGTTGAACTAACTTAATAATATTGATAAGAAAAAAGAATCCGTTCTTCGGATGGTAAGATAAGTAAATCCCGGTCGCTGCCTTTGATAGTGGTCGTTACGAAAACCATGTTAGAGGCCTAATTGGTTGAGCTTCTAGGCGGTTTAAATACTCTGACATAAGGTTTATCGGGTCGTTCGTCATCGACTCGAAAAACCCACTCGATTCGAAGACAGGTTCCGTATTTCTTTAAGTGAAAAGTAATAAATTCATTCCTAATCCTGTTGGTTAGAAAATTTCAGGAGTGAGGATTTCGCATTTTGGATTCAGAGGGGTCGGTAAGCCTACGGACTTGTGGCTGAAAAATGATGGCAATTTTACTTTGCGAAACTTTCAATTTAAGTCTTGTTAACGACTTCACTGACTGACTAAGTTTTCGACAGCGATGTGCTTATAATCACTACATAGTATAAAACAAAGTCGCTTTTTCTTTCCCTATATCCCTATGTATGCATAAATCTTTAAAACTACTTTGATTTGAGGATTTTGATGCGGTTTCTTTTAATGGATAGAGTGATTCAAGAGGAAGGTTTATATGTATAATACATGCATAATGTAGTAGAGAAACACGGATCATTTCCGTGCGAAGCCGGGGTGGGTCGCTAGTCATAGTATAAAATAAAATAAGTTCTTATATTAGATATTTTATTTTGTTATTATAATTAAGCCCTGAAAAAGTCGCACTCGTAAATATTTAACTCTATTATAAATCATTTCACTGGATTATTTCAATTCAGACTTGTAAAATCCTTCCGAATCATCATACTGAATTTTCATTTTCACATTTATCTATTTTTACTATAATCAGTTATGACATAGTTATAATAAGCAACATCTCTATTTATGCTATTTTTAAATACACATAATTTTATAGACAACTCGCACTGTTTTTTTATCCTATCTACTTTCTACTATCCATAGAAAGTCAACTTCCTACTACTTCAACAATAAAAACCTTTTTCTTATCCCTCCATCTTCCCTTGGCTATAACCAAGCCCCTGGTCTGGTCAGCGCGCATTGACTGACCGGTCCGATCCCGTCGCGATACCGGACCGGTAGTAACTTAGGTACACGTTGCAGGATGAAGTGGGGTTTTAAACCTGAGACGTGTGAGGAGAAAACTACGGAGTTCTTTACGAGATTTTTGGACAGCTACAGTTATGTTAAAGGCATTCTTAAGGAATTTGAGCATAAAATATTTTTAACCAAAAACAGACTTTTTCACCAAAACTTGTCAGACGTGGCGAAAACGCTCTGTTATGAGGATATTGATGATCTATCAACCCCGTAAAGAGAACATACGTGACTAAATGTATGTGTGTGCAGGTAGCATTATCCTTTCTTATCCTTCTATCTTCCCTTGGCTACACCCTGCCTGGTCAGTGCGCATTAACTGCCCGGTCCGATCCCGTCGCGATACCGGACCGGTATTAACTTACACGGTGGAGTGAAGGAAGTGCGATTTAAAACCCGACACTTGAGCTGAGAAATTGCGGATCAGGAGACGAATTTCGAACGAGATTTTCGGTCTGTGATAATTTTGTAAAATACATTTTTACAAGAAGCGAGATAGGTATGTGATCTTTGACACGAATAAAAAGATCTACGACTTGAAAAAAATACTACTAAAACTAAAAAATCGTTAGCAAATTCAAATGAAAGGCTAACAAATTGGAGATGTTATTGAAAAAAGCACCTCACGCAGCCTTTTCACTCATTGTATCGAACTTTTGCCATTAAAAACCGATAATCGATCCATTTAAATCCACCACACAAAAAGAGCAGTTTTGGCGATGAAACTTTTTTAATTCTATTTATTTCTCCCTCCGTACTCCCTCCGTGGTTGTCTCGAAAGTTACGGGACTTTTCGGTCACATTCGTTGTTACTTGTGTTCATCCAACAACTCTTTAAATGGACGTAGGCGGGGGCACAGCATTGGCACGTGAAAAACTGACAAAGGGGGCATTCCACGAAAACAGCAACCATTGTCCCACACAACACTCTATGATGGCAACAACTTAAGTTTAAACATAGCTGAAAGAAGTGTTGCATAGATTGCTTTTTAGATAATTTAAATACTACACTGTCAAAATATGTCTATTTTGCGTGGAAGTATTATGTATACAATGTATTGCATGAAATGTATACCAGCCGACTAGTTTAACTTTTATTGTCCTGTGCTCTGTTGCCTGTAAGAAATTGCTTATTAGCAATAAGGCTGCCTATTTGTACTACTATTTGTTTTTTTTTTCTTTTTTGTCTTGTGTCTTTACTGTGCAATAAAGTATATTCTTATCTTAAGTATAAAAAATATATGCATGTTGTGCGGGACACTTCCGTGGAATGTCCTCAAAAGTGGTATCGGCGGCGTTAGTTTCCATTTCGTACATACATACATAAAATCACGCCTTTATCCCTTACGGGGTAGGCAGAGCGTAAAACGCCTCCTAAAAGGCGCTTTCGCCATTTCGCTATGTTCATTTAAAGCCTTGTCGTACTGTACAGTCCAATAATAAGGTACAGTCGACTGGGTTTTGAGAGCAAAGGGGTGTCGAGGTGTCTGTATTGTGTTGTCGTGTGTGAAGTGTCCTTTACAGGAAGAAGGACATTGTTAGGATTTTCATTTGTTTTGCTCTTGCACGTCTAAGGATGCGAGGAAAAATATTGGTATTTGTTTGTGTACATTTTTTGTTAAGTAATTTATTGTACTTCGTCTAAAATGACTCTAATCTGTTGGTTTAACTCTAGTTTTGAGTGTCAAAATTATAATTAAATACAGATTCAATTTAATTCAATGCGATTAAATTAGCAACCAATTCAAGGAAATCTTACGTTGGCAGCGGTGGAGTAGATCTGCGCAACAAAATTGTAGGTACAATCCAAAACAACCAAACAGAAATGTTGTTTAACCAAATGACAACACAAAACAAGGGATGAAGTTCTCGTTTCATTAAAAATAAATTGCCCGCGAAACTCGGCCCCGACTTCCTTAAGTGAAAGGGCGAAAGGAAAGAAGTTGTAAAATTACATATTTATATTATACACGTGTTTATTTGCAGTCCCTTCTGAGGGGAAGGGCTGACCCTTAAGTGATTGCAGAGTGTTCGGAACGCAACCCTTAAAAATAAGGATGTCTATTAAAAAAAACTTATTATTCTACCAAGTATTTTACACAGGGACTAGATTTTATGGAAATATAGATAGTTTTTTTTACCCAAGAAGAATATAGCAGATTTTGTATTTCAAAGTATACCTACCTTGATTAATGTCTTCCATATCTACCTTTCTGTTACGAAGCACGAAATCGGTTTATTAGACCAAATAAATAAGCACAATATCCAGAAAATTGCTTCAGGCATTCAGTACCAAAGGAAAAACATTCCTTTGGTTATAAATAACACAGTAATTTGTTTATTACCAAGATCCTATTAACCTCGCAGCGAGATGTAATATTTTCTTCTTTACATTAATTTTTTGTATTACTTTTTTGCCAGATAAAATAAATACCGCTTTTATCAAGATACAGAACGCGCTATTTTCCTTTTGAGCGATTCAGCATTCTTGAGGTTTTGAAATTCGTTAAAAATGCAGATTAAGTGGATTTTCTCTGGAAAAGAGGGTTCCATTTTTAGCTCAAAAGATGCGGTATGTAGGCGTGAGGTCAACATTTTGACGTATTATTATGTCGACAAAGCAATCTTCCATACTGGACTGGGAGAGAAAGAAAAACATAGAATGTTCCAGTTGCCCTTCTCCCGGGCATGCTGTAGAAGTCAGCAAAAGGGATTCGAGGGTTACAGTGTATTGTAATTTAAGCGATGGGCTGACAACCTGTCACTACAGCAATACACATTACAATCTAAAATTGCCCTCAATTTATGTCAGACGTGTCGAAAGCGCCTTTTAGGAGGCGTTTTACGCTCTGCCTACCCCGTAAGGGATAAAGGCGTGATTTTATGTATGTATGTACAAAGCAATCAAAACATCCTCATTTAATTACATGAGTTCAACAACCCGTATCAACAAAACGGACTAACCATACCTAACTACTGTAACTTTCTACCCTTTTCAGGACGCGTCATGGCTCACAGCTCTCCCATGACTTATTCGAGGTCTAGAGGCTCCGAAATTGAAGTGCGATTTAAGGTCGACCAACGATAGAGCGATTCACGGTTGATCGACAGAACTGTAGGTCGAATCACACCTAATAGAACTCACGTAAAAAAATGATGATAAAACTTTAGGTTGTGAACCTGAAACTGAACAACATTCTCCACGTAACATACAAAAATATATATTTAAAAAAAATGAGCCTTCCAAAAAAAATTACTCAAAAAGTTACAGCGCTATTCGTATGGGAGGCCCAATTTATTTGTACATTTCGTATCATACGTATGTCGACCTTACGTGTGTCAAAAATGATGTCAATATTTCGTTCTTCCTTGCTGGCCTGGGAGTAAGAAAAAAGCATAGAATGTGCCAGCTGCATTTCTTCCCAGGCATGCTGTAAAAAACCAGCTAAGGAATCCGAGGGATTCATTATATTGTAATTTATGCCATGGGCTGACAACCTGTCACTACAGCAATATCCTACAAATGTATATTAAATAACCATTAAAACTTTGTCATTTGTGGCGGAATGATCTTTGGTTAGGTCGTTTACGCTCTGCCTACTCAATCATAAATAAAGGCGTGATTATATGTATGTATGTATTTATGATATTTCGTTGTTCGTGAATTAATTCGCTATAAGTGACTGGATCTACAGTTCTGTCGGTCAACCGTGAATCGATCTATCGTTGGTTGAGTTTAAGTACCTATTGCACCCTACACAGCTCTCCCATGACTTATCCGCCATTCGACGGAGGTCCAGAGGCCCCGAAATCCGTATAATTGTGATATATTACCCCTTATCCCGGGCCAGGCCAACACCAGACTGTGCTAATGGCGAATCTTGAGAACATTAATAAAGGACCTTTCGGAAATGCCAGTGGAACGAAGAACGGACCTCCTAAGTCCTTGTGAGTGATTAACAGAGTTGGGGTAATGTGGTACTGACCCTTAAGTTATACTTTTTGAAGAGAACATTAAAGACCCTGTGAATTATACGTACGTAGTATCGCAAATGTTGACTTTTGAAAACATACCTATTGACCACTATGCGGACGTCATGCCTAACGGCTGCTCCAAAAGAGCTGGATTCCGTTCCAATCCAAACAAACTAAGCTCAAAAGAGCAAAGTACTTTACGTTACGTTACAAAACATACCTATTATCTGTGGCCTTTGTGCACATTTATTTAAGTTTATTTTTGTATTTCTTGTTTTTTGTGTACAATAAAGTGTTTTTACTTTTACTTACTTATTTATTAAAGATTTTTGACAACGCATGTCATATGACGCATTGTTCATTGTAGTAGAGGCATTTCTATGAATAATGCATACAACTACACTTACATCAGGTTGTTACTAACTAGTATATAGGTCTTTAATTACGGTCTCAAGACGTCGCCCCGGGGGCTAACATTCACTGAAGCCTGCTGAGCGTTAATCTAGTCACTTGACGATCAACATCGCCGGCTTCAGTGTTGCTACATACATACATACATATAATCACGCCTTTATCCCTAATGGGGTAGGCATTCCGCCACGTCTGACAAAGTATTGAGGGTTATTTAAGATAGATTTGTAGGTATATTGCTGTAGTGACAGGTTGTCAGCCCATCGCCTAAATTACAATATTCTAAAACCCTCTTATTCCTTAGCTGGTTTCTACAGTATGCCCGGGAGGAAATGCAGCTGGCACATTCTATGTTTTTCTCTTGCTCCCAGGCCAGCATGGAAGAAAGCAGCAGTGTTGCTAACTGAAAGTATTTGCTTCTGGGACATATTATGTACCTACTTTACTGGCCGGTAGACTTCGTATTTTTAAAACATGAAAATATATACGTAGAAACGAAAATTTTCGCACAGAAAGGATTCCAACCCACTATGAGTAACTTCGGTGTCCGGTGCCGCTGCTCTAAACATTAACTATAAGGGTAAAAAAAAAGAGTATGTATTCTAAACAAAAAAAAACCCTAAAACTCAATTTTTTAAAAGGTCATTTAGTTGTATCAAAAAGTACAGCAGTTTCATTAAACGACAGATATGTTTTACCTATACTTAATAAAATAACGAACAACTTTCAATTAAAATTTTAGATCTACCTAAACTTTGTGTTAATCAAAGTCAATAACGCATAAACCTTTAGTTTCGCTACAAAAATTGGAACTGACAGCACATTTTGTTCATAAAAGGGTCACTAGGGGGTCGGTTAATAAAATAACCGTCTGTTCCCCAGTTTACCGAATAAATCGTAGCCATGAACCCTGTTATTGACAGAGTATAGACAAGCCGGTATACCGGGTGTAGAGATAGTTTCCGTAGACTAAAAGAGGATGTTCAGTCAACGAAACTGAACAACTTTTGCAAGGAAATTCTTCTCTCAGGATATGAAAAAGAAATATGACTGCCCATACAAACTTACCATCTCAATCAGACAATTTGTAAGGCGAAACCTCTTTAATTTCCTGTAAGAATTTGTTTTTGTCCGACGTGGCGAAAGCGGCTTTTACGAGGCGTTCTACGCTCTGCCTACCCCATAAGGGATAAAGGAGTGATCTTATGTATGTATGTATATAGAATTTGTTTGCGAAAGTTGTTCAGTTTCATTGACTGAGCGACCCCTTTTCTTATGCGTGACAACGTATGTTATGTTACCCGGTATGACTGTGCTATAGACAGGCCGAATAGCAATTTATTGGCTATCGTTTGTATCGCTTTTGTCAGCTTACAGTCGAAAAACTGACAAATGAGGTCAGGAGGTCGATGCCTACTGTTAAAAGGGTGAAGTTTAACAGGAAAATTCTGACATGAATAGACTTGGCCCTTATAAGGCTGCAGGAATTAACTTTTAAGGAGGGCTTTATAAGGAATATTTAAATAGGAACTTTGATGAGTAAAAAAGTCGAAAATCCTTCATATGCCAATAATAATCTGCCTTGCTTTTGCATAAAATACATACATAAATATAGTAACGCTTTAACCCTAATGGAGTAGGCAGAGCGTAAACGACCTAAACAAAGGCCGTTCCGCCACGTCTGACAAAGTTTTAAGGGTTATTTAAGATGAATTTGTAGTGACAGGTTGTTAGCCCGTATTAAGTTGTAGTAACAGGAAAAAAAATTGCCGTTGGTGGCCGTTTTTAGTAATCGCAAATTTATAAGATATATATATTTTAGTGAATTATGATTTTCTTACTAATTAATGAGCCACTTGGCTATTATCGTCACCTTAACATATCTTTATACCAATGACCAACCTCATCACCCAAATTCTGGCAAAGTCATTTCATCTAAGCTAAGATCACCTCACCAATCTTGCTGTTACCATCTTATGTGTATAGTAAACACACTTATGTATACCCTAAGGCACCTATGATACCTAACTCCCCAATGCAGTAACTTGAAACATCCAAACACAAGTAAAGTGGATAAACAAGACGTCGTACTTCACATACTCATTTTGAGCTGAAACTAGTATCTGTTTACTGGAACTAAGTTGGTAGTTCCTAGAACTAGTCCGAAGCTTGGAAACCAATATATTATACACGGTCTTCGTCTTTATTTAACCAATATATTACACGGTCTTCGTCATTATTTACATACATATGGTCACGCCTTTATCCCTAATAGGGTAGGCAGAACGTAACAACCTTAACAAATGTCGTTCCGCCACGTCTGATGAAGTTTTGAGGGTTATTTAAGATTATTGCAATACCTATACTGAAACCCTCGGATCCCTTAGCTGATTGACAGCATGGGAGATAAGCTGACACCTTTTATGTTTTTCTCTCGCTCCCAGGCCAGCATAGAAGAATTTATCATTATTTACTAAAGACGAAAATCATATAAGCACTATAACGCAAAAATCTGTTTTGAACGAGCGACTAAGTCTAAAATATTATTTCTACATGGAAGGACGTGTCATTGATTTAACCCTACGAACAAACGCGCTACTAAGAAGATTAGACCTAAACAAAATACAGCGGAAAAAGCACGCACCTAAAAAAAAACATTCCGTGAAAAACACAAAAAGGCCATAAAGAAACAAATAGAGGTCCTCCACAAATTGTGGAGCATAATATTTCCACGTTTTTAATGTTGAGGTGGATTTTAAAAACATTTGACTGTGACCTTTGGGAAATCAGAGGTGGTGGGCCGGAACATCTTCCAACTCCAGTTTTACAAGGCATCACGCAGCCGAGCTTTCCAATAAACAACTGTGTTACAATGGAATAAAGGCTCTAGATACTGAAGGTGGAACTTTGTGAAAATATCTTGTAGAGAAGTGACCCGCAGAGGGTAAACTCCTATCTACCTTTCTACTCTAATGCACAAGCAATCTTGTTAAGATTTTTGTTCGTAGATGTGGATATTAACATGTTTAAGCATAGGATTCGTCTGAAAGGATTTCAAGGGTCAGGTCACTGTATACCAAGCGAGACAGGCTGAAGGTTGTCGACTTCTTAGACATTATTAGGGTGTATCCCAACGGCAGATGACCAGGTAGATTTTAAGATATGAAACCACCGCCCGTAATGCCTTAGAATAATATCGTTCAAATCAGCGCGCGCTACGGCGTGGCGGTTATGTCCGTGGACAAAAAAAACTATGTTGCGATTTTAGATAGTCATAATACAGATATTTTCCCGAAGAAGCCGTGAAAGCGCTCCTAATCTTTAAGAAGGAATATCAAATTTACTGAAAATAAAAACAGTTTTTTTTTATCATACTAGCGTTCATAAGTATGAACTAGAATATTTTCAAATGTTGCAATTGCAGGCCATGAACTAATTTCTTACAAATTTTTTTTCAGAATTTTCCAATGAGTCGTTTAGGAGAAATAAAACAACCATTTACCGTTGCGAATCACCTTAAACACAGGCTGTGAGGCCAGCTTCGGGGTTACTCAGTCAATGGAACTGAACAATTTTCACAGGGAAATTCTTTCATACATACATACATAAAATCACGCCTTTATCCCTTACGGGGTAGGCAGAGCGTTAAACGCCTCGTAAAAGGCGCTTTCGCCGCGTCTGACAATTCTTTCAGGAGACAAAAATAGACACAAAAGCAATTTCCTGAGAGTATTTCCGCTGTTCAGTTTTGTAAGCAACCCACTTCATTATTTATAGTTCGTCATCAAAATTAAATACGAATAGATGATCAAACAGCCATAAACTCGCATCAAATGGAGCATTTATGGACTAAACCATCGGATAGTCAGATATCAGCGCTGAAACTAGACGCGTAATTCAATAACGAGTGCACATTCCCCGGGACGGAACGACGACAATCATCGGGGGAATTGCGTACGGTGCGACAAGGGATTAAATGAACGTTGGCAGGGGCGCTGCATGTAGCAAGAATTGAGTGAACTGACAAAAACCACTTCCATGCTGGACTGGGAGAGATAGAAAACTTATTTTTTTTATTTGAAATTTGTTGGTTTGCTCTTGACTCTACACACAAGGTCAACGTCGACGATGGAGCGAGGTCACCTAGAAGATGCCACTGGCACTCTCACACACCGATGGAACACAGCAAGCTGTTTGGCGCCGAACTCCGGTGAGAGGGTGGTGGCGAGCAAGGCCTTGCAAAGCCTACCAAGCTCTGTTGGGATCATTTAGCTGGGCTTTTTTTATAGGCAAGCCCGTGTTGCCGTTGCCAGGGGTGGACCACTAGGAGGTAGATCCCATCCCACCCCAGAATGTTTCAGCTGCCCTTCCTCCCTGGCATGTTGTACAAGTCAGCAATAGGGATACTCGTATGAGAGTTACAGTGTATAGGCGTTTCGCTGACGATTCGCCACTTTAACGCTACAAATAAAATACAATGTAGAATTGCTTGCAACATTTGTAATACGAAGCGAAAACGCCTTTGACTAGGTGTTTTTCAATCTGCCTACGCCGTAAGGGATAAAGGCGTGGCGTTATGTCTGTGTGTATGTATACACGTGCATTTAAATCCTTGACGCGGTGTACTTATTTCAGCGCATAACTACAGATTATGTCGCTCCGCTCGCGAGCAGCCAGCAATGAAATCACAAGTTCCCGGCCTTTTTAAATTATTGCGTCTTCATGGAGACAATTTGGGGAATGTATTGTCGGGAGTGCGTACAATCCGCGGGATTACCCGGGCGGGCGGAATTCAAGGGAATGTGCAAAATAACGCGGCTCTTATTTCGTCATATGTGCGGAATTTCGCGCGCCACTTTCTTTTTGTTGGGCGTAAAGCTGGATGAGAGCGGGTGACGTAATTAGGATGAAAGGGGGCGGCCTTGGAGATCTTCTTCTGTCGAGTAGGTATCGAGTCTATCGACCCGATGAACCCTGGTGTCAGAGTTTTTAAATCGCCTAGTAGCACAACTATCAGGCCTCTTCAAAAATATCAACTTTGTGTTTCCCCCCTGGGAATCGAACCCAGGACCTCCGGATCGAGAGTCCATGGCTCTAGCCACTAGACCACGGAGGCCTTAGGCCTTGGAGATTATGTATGGGTTAACTTAGAAAGAATCATATAATCAATACTCACAAAAGAAAATCTAGGTGAGAAATATTGCATATAAAATTAAGTCGTTTCATATGTTAAACAAATGGATGTATTTTCATGAATGAAGTAACGTAACTTTTCACAAAAGATACGCAACATCTATTAAAGATACACTGGGCTCGATTCTAGATACCACCGGCTACAATTAAAATCTAACTGTCACTTTTGAAATAATAATATTGAAAAAGGACTGGCGATTTATACTCTATGGTTTTAAACTTTGTCTGCTAGATTTTGACGCACTTTTGCACGTTTTCCCAGTATTTCTGTCAATTTTATCCGCCATATCATATGACGGCGGATAAAATGACTATTAACCAAAACCCGAACAGAATAGATCTCCTGTCCTTTTCCTATGATTTTAGTCTGAAAGAGACAAGTACGTTTAAATTTTAGTTTTAGCTGGCAAATATGGCAAACCCACTCTCTCTCACGTTACATCTATAGAACGTAGCTCCACATTTCCATAAGAATGACGCAGAGTGTTTCACTACAACTCCCTTTTCCTTATTCACTGTGATCGGCGCTGACAACCGTCACAGCATCGATGTGAGACAAAGCTTATTGCGAGAACTATGCGAGGAACTCTTAACAGAGGAGATTCCATATTTTACGGGATATAAGGATGTGGGGAGTAGCGAGTATTTTTGCTATGACCGATTTGATGCCATTTCAGAATAGCATCACGCATACATTCCTCTGGTAGTCGCACGGGATACATACATATGATCACGCCTTTATCCCTAATGGGGTAGGCAGAGCGTAATCGACCTAAACAAAGGTCGTTCCGCCACGTCTGACAAAGTTTGTTTTAAGATAAATTTGTAGGTATATTGCTGTAGTGACAGGTTGTCAGCCCATCGCCTAAATTGCAATATACGAAAACCCTCAGATCTGTTAGCTGGTTTTTACAGCTTGCCCGGCAGGAAATGCAGCTAGCACATTCTATGTTTTTCTCTCGCTCCCAGTCCAGCATGGAAGAAACGGGATCCATAATATCCAGGAAACTGTTAGTAATAGTAGCAATTCATAGTTGCAAAAAACACGAGTCATTTTCTATCATGATGTGAGTGACCAGAAAGAATCAATCAAAAGAGTCGACTCAATGAATCGATTCAAATATAAAATCTTGCAAAGCGCTCATCTGCCAGGCGTAGCGAGTGGCCAATACCTCCGGATCAGACTTCGCTTAACCAGCTCGTAGTTAGCGCCTTTGACTATGTCTCCCAACCCACGACTCGTTACAAACGAAGACCTAGGCATGTCCTTACCGACGGCGAAGACCAAATTACTCGTGCATTTAATGCTGCCTACGCAAGTCGAGCCACACTCAACACAGGCTCTTCCAGCAACCGCGCACTCCGCCGGCGGTCCCTCCTTTGCTCCGCACTTTGGGGGATACCGGTACGTACCGGGTCAATTCTCTCCGATAAGGAATTCCCAAGGCAATAAGCCATAAGCCGAGGTTCGAGCCTTACTGGGCGCCCTTAGGTAGTTGTCATTTGCATTTAAGGGTGTAGATTGCGTGTAGCAACTCCCTAACTTGTGTCCGGTGATGGATTATATACATTTTTCAGTATGGTGCAAATAGGTCCATTAAAAATCAAGGAGGAAACTACGAACAAGTCTAGCATTGGCAGTTGTGACTGATTTGTGTAGGTAACAATAGTTCATGTAATTCTCATAGTGTTATCAGGTAAATATGTATGTTAGTCTGTAAGGTATACATTCTATGGGCCTCTGTTTATATTATTTAACATCTACTAATGTAAATATTGCCTGAAATAAAATGATTTATTATTTATTATTATAACACATAGAATTAAGTATGAAAATACTAACACTAATTTATTAAGTGAAATCAGTAATTAATATATTCTTATCTATAATTGTTTTGTTTTGTGCACAAGTCCAGGTAAATATTATTGCATTACTTAATTGTAAGAAACCTAAGATACAGGTAAATATTTACTTAGTTTAGGTATCAATAAAAATAATAATAATATGGAGGTACCGCCTTACTCTGCCCTGCCCATCCCTAACAGTAAACTCGGCGATATATTATTAGGTCGCGATATTAGGTGCGTTGTTGACGGGTGTTTTCCTCACGACGCGAGAGCTATCGATTCAGCAAACGTATGAGTATGTATGTAGGTACAGTGTAAATAAACAAGCAGAGTATTATGTTTGTAAGTGCTTCGCTCTTGTGAGCTTAGATTGTTTGGATCGGAACGGAATCCAACTCTTTAGGAGCAGCCGTTAAGGGGATCCCCGGTGCACGCCAGCGCCCTCATCAGTTAAAGAATCATTACCTACTGAAAACGCAATTATCGAAAATCCGTTAGATCAGATTGAAGTATAGGCATAGGAACTGAAGTTTATTTTAAGTATTACATACATACATATAATCACACCTTTATCCCTAACTGGGTAGGCAGAACGCAAACGACCTAAACAAAGGTGGTTCTGCCACGTCTGACACAGTTTTGAGGGTTATTTAAGTTAGATATTGCTGTAGTGACAACGTAAAGATATACGTAGATATACTTACGTTTCTTCCATGCTGGACCGGGAGCGAGAGAAAAACATAGAATGTGCAAGTTGCATTTCTTCCCGGGCATGCTGTAAAAAACAGCTAAGGGATCAGAGGGTTTCAGTATATTGCAATTCAGGCGATGGGCTGGCAACCTGTCACTACAGCAATATACCCACAAATCTATCTTAAATAACCCTCAAAACTTTGTCAGACGTGGCGGAACGACCTTTGTTTAGATCGTTTACGCTCTGCCTACCCCATTAGGGATAAAAGCGTAATTATATGTATGTATATACTTGGAAAACTAATATTTATTTGCTACAACTACCTGATCAATATCTAAATATAGATATAGCTCACCTTTTCTGGAAATGACTATACTATTTAGAAACTTAGGTACTTCTATACCTAGTATTATTTTTATTGAATAATTTGTCCATTTACTTGGCTAAGAGGCTAAGAGGAGTATTCAGCTTAACTGCCTCCGTGGTCCAGCGGTCAGAGCTATGTGCTCTCGACCCGGAGGTCCCGGGTTCGATTCCCGGCGGGGGACAATGACTTTGTGTTGTTGTTTCTAGTTTAATTTGGACATAGCAGGCTGATCACCTGATTGTCCGAAAAGTAAGATGATCCATGTTGTCGGATGGACATATAAATAGTCGGTCCTGCTCCTGATTTCTCTCTGGTCGTGTCTGTCCCATCAGAATAAGAGATTGAAAAAATAGAGAGTGCACCTGTGTGTAGCGCAAACACTTGGCTACTAAAAACTAGTCCTGTGCAGTTGGCCGATCTCTGGGAGATTGGCCGCCATCACCGAAAATCGGTGGGAGGACTATTATTATTAAGCCTTTATTTATACCTATTCGCATGTATTTTCTAAGTAGTTTATGACTGCCTTGACCAAGTATGATAAAAATATTGTAGAATTACAATAATAGTAAATTATAATTTATTGTTTTCAATATTTTTAATTGTGCACGACGTATCTGCCTCTCAGAATGCTATTTCACTAGCCTAGGTCTGCTGGAAGAGATTTCTTTTTAGAAATAAGCTGTGCCTGTTGTGTCTTTGTTTTATATGTATATGTTCTTTGTATTTTATTGTGTACAATAAACTGCTACATAAATAAATAAATTAGTTCCGACAAGATAATAAATAATGAATATGTTAATGATAATAAATATGTTACCCTAGTCTGCATAGTTGACATCTTGCATAGATAATATACACTTTGGTTAATGCAATAATCTACGCTCATAAATTCATCAATATATTATACAAATGTCAAATTATAATGTTATGGACCTGATTACTATCTAATATCTTGCATACATCAACTAAGTATGACTCGGTAAGTAAAAATATAAATATCCGTGGTCTAGTGGTTAGAGCCATGGGCTTACGATCCGGAGGTCCTGGTTTTGATTCCCGGGGGGAACACAAAGTTGATATTTGTCACTTTATCACTTTGGGAGGTTTTTTAGTTTGGTTAGGATATTGCAGGCTGAATCACCTAATTGTCCGAAAAGAAGAAGGATCCCGTGCTTTGGAGGGCACGTTAAGCCGGCGGTACAAGTCGCTGTCTTTGATAGTGGTCGTTACTCAAAACCATGTCAGAGGCCTAAATAGCTGTGCTACTAGGCGGTTTGAAAACTCCGACACCAGGGTTCGTCGGGTCGTTCGACTCGAGAATCCACTCGCCAAGAAGAAGAAGTATATATGATCGCAGAACTTATAAAATAATGTTGACATTGCATTTCTGATTTTATTGACATACGGACTCTACTGTCAAATTAACTGCCTCCGTGGTCTAGTGGCTAGTGCCATGGACTCCTGATCCGGAGGTCTTGGGTTCGATTCCCAGGGGAAAAACACAAAGTCGATATTTGAGAATTTATCACTTTGTGAATTTTTCCCCAGTTTGGTTAGGGCATTGCAGGCTGAATCACCTGATTGTCCGAAAAGAAAAAGATTTCGTGCTTCGGAGGGCACGTTAAGCCGTCGGTCCCGGTCGCTGTCTTTGATAGTGGTCGTTACTCAAACCATGTCAGAGGCCTGATAGTTGTGCTACTAGGCGGTTTAAAAACTCTGACACCAGGGTTCTTCTGGCGATAGACTCGATACCCACTCGACAGAAGAAGAAGACTGCCAAATTGGCAACTACTCCTGAAACGTCATAAAAATTAAGAAACGCAAACGAATGAAAATAGGCAGTAAATATTGGCCAAGGTAACCTAAGATACATTTTTGTAATAGTTTTCATTGCAACTACAACTATACGTATAATAATTTTTCATAATTTTTGCATTCATAGTTTTCAAAATAGGGATAGGTGGAAAGAGTACAGGGAAGCCTTTGCCCAGCAGTGGGATTATGTGGGCTAAATAAGATAAGAAGATAAGTTTTAAACACACGACTGGAAATAAATTGTGACTAATACTGCAAATTTGAATGCAAATATCTCGAGACAGGAACATTTTAGAGACTAAAGTTCTAGTAAACCTCCATTTCATTTTTAAATACCCGTCAATCGATACCCTACTCAAAACATTACAAAAAAAAAACACTTGTATAAGGGGTCCAAAAATAATATATATTATTTTACATTTCCAAATTTGCGTCATCATAATCTATCTTCTTACCAAGTGCAAAAAGAGTTTTTAACAGGAGCGCGGCATACAGACGAACGGACAGACCGACAGACATGGCAAAGTGATAAGGGTTCCTTAATTGACTACGGAACCCTAAAAATGACAGCATCGTTCACATTGTAGTGAAATTAGTGAAAATGAGTCAAATAAATATGAACCACCATTCTCGGGACTGTTTTATTGATTTGGAGGTATATTGCTGTAGTGACAGGTTGTCAGCCCATCGCCTAAATTGTAATATACAGAAACCCTCGGATCCCTTAGCTGTTTTTTTTCGGATTCTGGTTTATATTTTTAATAATTGAGTACATAGCCAAGCATGTACTTTATGTATATTCCAAGTAGGTCAAATTCGCCAATCCTCAAAGGCCAGACCACTTGACAAGTCAGTCGTTGATGAAAGACAAGGGGCACTGCACACTGATCCCCGGGGGCCGATAACGTCGATAGTGTGGGGGGCGCCTTACTGCAGGGGTCGTAAATCAGGGGACGTCCTTGAGGTCCTAATTCGGAGACAGTGATGGGCTGACCAGATGCAGTGCAGTGAATTATGGGAGGAGTATATTGGTCAGGGGAATGTAGGTATAGATGTAATTTAGGTAACTTTGTGGCAAGATTATATACCTACTAGCGACCCGCCCCGGCTTCGCACGGAAATTATCAGTGTTACTCTACTATATTATGCATGTATTATACATATAAATCTTCCACTTGAATCACTCTATCCGTTAAAAGAAACCGCATCAAAATCCGTTGCGTAGTTTTATTTAAAGATTTATGCATACATAGGGATGATTCTACAAATATATACATCTAAGGAATTAGTTCATGGCCTGCAATTGCAACATTTAAACACATTCTAGTTCATAAATAAGTATGTTAAAAAATCTGGAAGTAAAGCTGATTTAATCAGTAAATTTGATATTCCTTCTAAACTATTACGAGCGCTTTCACGGTTGCTTCGAGGAAATGTTCGTATTATGACTATCTAAAATCACAACATCACAGCTTTTTTTAATAACTCGTAGTTTTTATGGAATTAGCTTTTTTGTGCGAACGTAACCGCCACCCACGCCTACGGCGCACTGATTTGAACGATATTCTAAGGCATTACGGGCGATGGTTGCATATCTTGAACTCTACCTGCTCATCTGCCGGCATGATACACCTTAATAAAGGAACTACAGGTATCAAATATATTATTACCTTTTTATACCTGTTCTATCCTCTCATAAATATATTCAATATACCCTGATGTTTCTAGAACATTTTATATCATGGAAACTATAAACTCGCTAATTAAAAACTTACGGACCAGTTAGTTATGGATGAAAGCAATGCAACTTACCTGTAAAGAAAAAAACACATAATTAATATTCAAAGTCGAATATTCATATAAACTTTACTTCTTGTAAACCAGATTGAAATTAATTAAAAACCAGAAATAATTTAATTACCATAATTATGATATAAAAAGTAAATTAAATCAGTGCAATCAGCTGTTATAATTTATATGAGTATGAATGCATCTAGATGCTCCCTAGGGTTAAAATTAGCATTTTATCTCTTAGCAGAGATGCAATATTCATGTATACGATGTAAGAGCATATCGCAAGGCATATTTTATTAATTAAAATACGAGGCAGTCTTTATAGAATTTCCATTTTTTTACTGGTAAATCAGCAACATATATAGTCACGCTTTTATCCCTATTGCAGAGTGTAAACGACCTATACATAGGTCGTTCCGCCACATCTGACAAATTTTAGAGGGTTATTTAAGATAGGTTTGTAGGTATATTGCTGTAGTGACAGGTGGACAACCTGTCCACCGCCTAAATTACAATATACTGAAACCCTCGGATCTCTTATGGAGCATGGTTTTTAGAGTATGCCCGGGAGGGAATGCAGCTGGCACATTCTATGTTTTTCTCTCGCTCCCCGGCCAGCATGGTTTATATCAAACTGCTTATATTTAAATATTAGGTAAGGGTTCAGTTGCTTAGTTAGCTTCACCTTAGTGCAATGGGGGTCGCCATGGTAGTGGGTTCAAGTTCAAACCCCGCTAGCGTACAATTTTTGGTTTTAAAATTTTCATGTCACCATTTTTTAGTCGTAATTACAGAAGTGCATTTTTATCTCCTAGTGAATACAATATTCATATGCGCTTGCAAGCGTTTCCTGAATAAATTATACCACTATGCTCTGTTGTAGCAATTTTGTTCAACAATTTTAGTTCCCAGCCTTTTTTAGCCAAACGTTCGGTTTATACCAGAAAAGTTTGTTTGTCAGAGATAAATATTTTTGAATATTTTTTATGGAAACTGATACGTTTCAAGCGTGAAAATAATTTCATTTATTTGGGTTTTTTGTTTGGGAAAGTCTTTGATACTTTTTTTTTGTTACTGTTGGACCTAAACGACTTTAGGTCCTAAACGACTGTTGGACCTAAACGATTTTAGGTCCTAAACGACTGTTGGACCTGAATGACTTTAGGTCCAACAATATTCTGATTAGATTTCTGTAATTTTTAAATTATCTGTCTGTCATATAAGTTTTCTTTCATTTGTTGAAAATAAGCATATTAGGTATCTACTGAGGTACTAGTCAAAAACTAATTTAAAGTTCACCTTATCTTAAATAATAACGTAATAACAATAATATTTCATCCACACATGATGCTATTCTGCGAAGTCGGATATTTCACAAACCAAATTAGATGTAGATAAAATCGTTTTACTAAAGTTAGCCATAACAGTACAGAAGTAACAAAGGCCTTGTATTACTCGTAATCACATTAATATCGCCGACTATGTGAGAACAGGGCTATTCTAAGCCGGGACCTTATTCTACTAAGCTGATTGTTAACATGTGACCAGTGCAGGTTAGGTTAGAATAGTATCGCGTTATTTTCTTTCGCAGATATTTTAATAGTTGCGCCAATTTATTTTACTCCTCTGTTTCCTATTGCCTGGAAGATATTGCTACATTAGCAATAAGGCCGCCAATTGTATTACTTTCCTTTTTAGCAATTTGTAATTTATGTGTCTTTGTGCAATAAGGTATATTGTATTGTTGACTAAGAATAAAATGCAGGAAAAAGGCGTTCTTTGTAAATTTACCGTATCATGTACTTTCAAGCGTGGTAAAGAAAGAAATTTATTAAATTACTTAGTACCTAGTCTGTAAATAATACCGAATAATAGGAGAGCTTTCTGAACCAAATATAGGCTTCAACAATTTATTTCGAATTAATTATAAATTCTTTAACTTACAACAACTTTTAAATGTATGTACTAGCACGATCGATTACATGTGCGAGTGACTCTGATTTCAGTTACAATATTATTTAAAGAAACACAATTTACGGCCTAACAGAATGCGATCGTGCGTTGTTATCGCCTCCATAATGAAATTGCCTCCAGTCCGTTAATTTATCGCGCTGGATGTACCTATAATTCATCTTTCACACAGTTTCACCTTGGCTTAGCCTCGTTTTAGTTCCACGAACCATGGTACCATGCTGGCCGGGGAGCGATCGAAAAACCATCTGCTTCTCTTCCCAGCATTTGGAGAGTTCAGTGTATAGTAGGCGGTGGGCTCACATAAGGCTCACATCCTATCACTGCAGCAATTTATACTATTCTTTCTTCAATACTTTTTACACTTAGCTAATCGACTTTTGTTTAGGTTGTTGACGCTCTACCTACCCAATTAGGGTTAAAGGCGTGATTATCTGTATATATATGAGTTAATTCGTGTTGGCTTTGCCTATAATTTCACCTTGGCTTAGCTGGTTTAGCCTCGTTGTAGTTCCACGAAACAATGTATTGGTTTGGTAAACTGGAATACTGGCAAATGTTGAAATTGAAGGTTTGGAAAAACTGTGTTATCGAATTAATCGAATATAATAATTTTATGGTACCTACTTTCAGGAAATATACGTACTTAGAAAAGCAGAAATACGTATACCTACACTCTTCGAATTGTAGCGGGTATGAATTTCAAAAAAAGAGAAAAGTCTGTAGGGAGGCGGTAGGAAGGATGTCCCTACACCAGCGTCACGTTCTTAGAACAGCGATCGAGGTCCCTCGGGTTTACTCTACCATGATAAAACATTGCTCTTATATCCCGCAAAATAATTCAGTATATAAAAAGATGAAGAACACGAGGTAGGAAAATAGAGTCAATATCAATAGTGAAAAATAAGAACTGGCTTTAAAAAAAATCAGCATTATTTAAAAACTTTAAATCAGTCTGATAATTCGAAATTCGAATAAGAATGCGCGCGTAATAAAATTCTCTCGATGTTCTCGCGCCAATTTTATTTATTTCATTCGCACGTTTTTCGTATCGACGCGTTAATATATAAGCAGTTAAAAGTTAGTCAAAGCTTTAAATGAACATGGGCGAAGGCGCTGAATGTAGGGAGAACTATCAAACATTGCGGTTTCGTGTGAGCGGTATTAGTTTCGTTTTCAGCCACGTTCAATTAAAGCCTTGACGCTCTGTAAAGCTGATTCATTAAGCCTCTCATTAGACTTGGACAGGAAAGCGGCTTCTTCTAGCATTCTAGCCAGTTCTAGCCCTAACTAGGGATAATTTGAGGTTCTCAGTGGCCATTAATACCGCGACCTAAGGTTGTTAATTCGTAGTTCGTAAATTGCAGAGTCGTGCTTGTGCGAGCTGCGTTTCCGCTGTAGTTCAATAGCGCCATTAGTAGGTGCGGACAAGACTGGCCATTAAGTAACCACAGAATATATATAGGTACTAACCCTACCCAATAGCACCTATTAACTTATATAGAGGGATACTGGCTATGTAGGTTAGAAAGAAAGAAGAAGAATAAAGAAAATACGTTTATTTTAGACACAAAACAGGTTACAATAATTTACATGGTAAAAACCAAGTAATAACATGAAATTATGTCCTGCTGTTTACTTCCATTCTGGCCTGGGAGCGAGAGAAAAACGTAAAATATGCATACATGCATACATACATACTAACACGCCTGTATCCCTAATGGGGTAGGCAAAGCGTCAACGACCCAAACAAAGGTCGTTCCGCCACGTCTGACAAGTTTTGAGGGTTAAGATAGAACTGTATATTGCTGAAGTGACAGGTTGTCAGCCCATCGCCTAAATTACAATATACCCTCAAATCCCTTAGCTTATTTTTACAGCATGTCCGGGAGGAGATGCAGCTGGCACATTCTACGTAATTCCATCGCTCCTAATCCAGCCTGGAAGCATAAAATATGCCAGCTGCATTTCCTACCGGGCATGCTGTAGAAAGCAGGTAAGGGATCCGAGGGTTTCGGTATATTGTAATTTAGGCGATAGGCTGACAACCTGTCACTTCAGCAATATACACTTGAACAAAGGTCATTCCGCCAAATCTGATAGGTTTTGAGAGTTATTACATATGATTATGATGAATATTGCTACGAGACTGGTTGTCAACTCATCGTCTTAAATTGCAATCCACCCTCCGTAGCTACCGTAGCTAGTTTTTACAGCATGCTCGGGAGGAGATGCAGTTCGCACATTCTATGTTTTTTTATCACTCCCAGTCCAGCATGGAAGAAACTAGATGCAAGATTCTAGAGTCTAGGAAATTTTCAAAAGCTCGTGTCTATTTTGAGGATTTTTAGCACTCACAACACATTTTTTTTGTATAATATGGAAGAAGTAAAATAATACTGGACTGGGAGAGAAAGAAAAACATAGAATGTTCCAGTTGCCCTTCCTCCCGGGCATGCTGTAGAAGTCAGCAAAAGGGATTCGAGGGTTACAGTGTATTGTAATTTAGGCGATGGGCTGACAACCTGTCACTACAGCAATACACATTACAATCTAAAATTGCCCTCAATTTATGTCAGACGTGGCGAAAGCGCCTTTTAGGAGGCATTTTACGCTCTGCCTACCCCGTAAGGGATAAAGGCGTGATTTTATGTATGTATGTATGTAAGTAAAATAATAAATCAGTTTCTGGCAGGAACCTGCCTCTCTGGAATGCCCTACGTAGTTCTTAAACTACATGGCTAGATGTCGCTAACGTCGCTATGACATGTGCATAAGAAAGACTGATAAATTCGTCACTCGCGCTACCGTTTCTGTAGCTCAGTTGGTAGAGTGATGAACTGGCATTCCAGAGACGCGGGTTCGAGTCCTGCCAGAAACGAATTTATTATTTTCTTTCTATCTATATTATAAAAAGCTCGTGTCATTTATACTTCTATACAAACTTTCTATCATGGGTTTTATTGTCTGAAGAAGCCTGATAAAGAAGTAACCTAGTCTCACTCGGTTAATTAAATATTTTTACGGCTTCATTACCTATAAATTGTTTACTTCTTCTGGCAACGAGTCAACTTACACGCTTATCGGGGCTACGTTTGTGTTACAATTTACTATACCTACCTACTCAACGGCCTCCGTGGTCTAGTGGTCAGAGCCATGGGCACACGACCCGAAAGTCTTGAGTTCGATTCCAATGGGGAAACACAAAGTTGATATTTAACAATTTATCAGTTTGTGATATTTTCCCCAGTCTGGTTAGGACAATGCAGGCCGAATCACCTGATTGTCGGGAAAAAAATATTCCATGGTTCGGAGGGCACTTCGTTCGCTGTCTTTGATAGTGGTCGTTGCATAAACTTTGTCAGAGGCCTTTTAGCTGTCTGTGCTATAAGATGGTTTAAAAACTCTGACTGTCAATTGACTCGACATCCTCAAGACAGAAGAAAAAGACCTACTCAAAAAAACTAGGATGGTAGCTGCGTGTACCTCACTGTTGTGTTGTGACATTTGTGTCGTGTCCCCCTGGGAATCGAACTCAAGACCTCCGGATCGTGAGCCCATGGCTGTGACCACTAGATCACGGAGGCAGTCACCTAAGAGGCCTACGAATTGATACCATTGGTACGCTAAACGCGCTAAAATAGACTAAAATTAAATTCCGGTTTCGCCATTGCAAGCCAGTGTATAATTTCCCACATCTATTCTACAATCAAGAGCTAATAAAGAGCACGTTTGCAGTAATTGAACGCACCGACCTGCCTCTCTAATGTTTCTGTACTAATGTTGCGACGCTCAAGTTGCACTATCGAAACGCAATTTTGCAAATTAACCAGTTCCGAAGTTATTCCTGTTGAATGTGGTTTTGTTTGGTTTCTCTATCTTTAGTATTTATTTACAGTAGTCTCTTCTATGCCGGACTGGGAGCAAGAGAAAAACATAGAATGTACCAGCTGCATTTCCTGCCGGGCATCCTGTAAAAATCAGCTAAGGGATCCGAGGGTTTCAGTATATTTGGTTTTATTCGGTTGCAGTACAAAAAAGCATCTAAGGGTCGTATTTATAAAGCGTTCTCAAGATTAAGACAAATATTAAGTATGGATTTGACAGGCCGTTTTGTACTGAAACGACCATCCTGATACAAATTCAAACTCGCTGCCACTCTTGAGAGCTGATTATAATTACGAGTCTTAATCAGTGTGTCATGGTATTGTAATTTAGGCGATGGGCTGCGAACACTACAGCAATATACCTACAAATCTATCTTAAATAACCCTCAAAGTTTTGTCGGACGTGGCGGAACGACCTTTGTTTAGGTAGTTTACGCTCTGCCTACCCCATTAGTGATAAAGGGGTGATTATATGTATGTATGTATGTCAGATTAGTATTGTTTCGCTATAAGCATATATGCTTATAAGCGAATATTCGACTTTATGAAGTTTTGTCTCAATTAGTTATGTATTTTTGATTTGAAAGGCAGAAAAAATTACATACATACATACATATAATCACCCCTTTATCACTAATGGGGTAGGCAGAGCGTAAACTACCTAAACAAAGGTCGTTCCGCCACGTCCGACAAAGTTTTGAGGGTTATTTAAGATAGATTTGTAGGTATATTACTGTAGTGTTGTCAGCCCATCGCCTAAATTACAATACCATGACACACTGATTAAGACTCGTATGTGTCATGGTGAATTTAAACCTCCCCCAATTTAAATAATGAACCAAAATACGCTCCTTTATAACACGCAGACGGGGAAAAGTCTCCTCAGTTTTAATTATTACTTTGCAATCACAAAATAAATACATCAGTCACCCGGCTTTCAAATTCCGCACGCACCTAACCTCTCACCTCACTGAATTACGGTGACAACACTAGCCAAGTGGCGCCCCCATTTGTAAAAAAATCATAATTCACTAAAGTAGCAGGGAATCGAAAACCCTATACCTACAAATCTTAAATAACCCTCAAAACTTTGTCAGACGAGGCGGAACGACCTAAGCTTTACGCTCTGCCGACCCCATTAGGGATTAAGGCGTGATTATACGTATGTATGTAATCGAAAAACCGGATCAACAGAATCAAGTTATAGTTATTAAGATAGTTTAGACCCTCAAAAATGAGCGATTCATAGCTCGTTGTAGTAACAGGAAGAAAAGTTGCCGTTGGTGGCCGTTATTAGCATTTTTTTCCTGTTACTACAATGAACTATTAATCACCAATTTATATGGCACTATTTTATTTAATTATTGTTTAAAATCATAAATAATTTATAAGAGTATTATATATTATGCAAATCATTCGTGCCACGCATAAACCTGTAGGGGTTTTCTGAGGGACGTCTCATCTTTAACTATGTAAAATATGTTATTTCATTTTGAATAAAATTATTAAAAAAAAAAAAAATACGGTTCTAAATTATCTAAAGTACTATAACTTGATTATGTTGGACCACTTTTTCGACTCACTGCGTTTTTAGTGAATCTGATTTTTCCATTTGATTTGTATTTTTTTTACAATGGGGCGCCACTTGGCTAGTGTCGTCACCTTAAGGAGTGGGAACGACAAACTTTTCGTTTTTGATGAATCGCCCATAATGTGAGTTGCCAACTCGCTGCCGACGCAACTTCGGGGATTTTATTACAATAATGTGGCAACACTTTATTGTGATGGCTGTTGGAAAAATGTCGTTTGAGTGATTTCCTTTAAGTATGGGGAGTTTTATTACTGAAATGTTATTTATTACAATGTAACGTAGCATTGCTTATTTATGTATTTATTTAATAAAATATTGTGAAATATACAAAGGACAAAATACATAGGAAAGTAAACATAACAAGCACTACTTATCTCTAAAAAGAAATTTCTTACAACAGACCTTTAGAAGTAAAATGAAATGAAACGATACGCGAATAAGACGTGTAGTGCAGAATATTATTTTACGTAAAACATTAAATAAAATATATATAATCAAAGTTTGGAGATAAAAATCCAAACCATTGCTTAAAGTTCGAAATACTCAAGGATTCGAACACTAATAAATAATAATCATTACGCCAAAGAAATGCTGACTAAGTCCACATTTGCTGATACATACATACAAATAATCACGCCTTTATCCCTAACGGGGTAGGCAGAGCGTAAACAAAGGTCGTTTCGCTACATCTGACAAACTTTTGAGGGTTATTTAAGATAGATTTGTATATTGTAGTGACAGGTTGTCAGCCCATCGCCTAAATTACAATATAATGTAACCCTCGGATCCCTTAGCTGGTTTTTTACAGCATGCCCCAGACGAAATGCAGCTTTCACATTCTATGTTTTTCTCTCGCTCCCAGGCCAGCATGGAAGAATTCGTCAAGGATTCGAACACTCTAATAAATAATAATCATCACGCCAAAGAAATGCTGACTGAACTCTACATTTGCTGACAAATGCAAAAAATATAGTATATTTTAATGCTAAAAGCATCTCAAGAGATAGAGCTATATTTTCTCTGGCCAACGTAAAAGAGCTAAAATAAAATTAGCTACATTTTAGGCTAAAACCTTCTTGGAGGCCGCATTGATGGCGTAACTACTTTACCTTCGGGGCGCGTTTAATCTATTCTACTTAAAAGCCGGTCGCACCTGTACCAGGCGCTATTTTAAAACGAATTTACACCCCCACTCCACTTCACGATGTCCTGTGCCAAAGCCAGGGCCGGGTTTAGTTATTGTGGGCCCCAGGTGACCACCAAAATTAGCGACAGTTTGTGGTCACTTGGGCCCCACAATCCCTGTGAATTCAATGAATGCGCAAGACGTATGATGTTTGTTAGTCTTAATTTACCAAGGATTTAGAATACTTATTCTACAAAATATCTTTTTACTTATGTCATGTTAGATTTACGATATAGCTACATATTCTAGAAACTCTAAGATTAAGTAAGATGGGAGTTTATTGGATAGACTAGACCAAAAATATTGTGCTGTAGTAGTAAAGTAGTACCGATATTTTTTTAATACCAATTTGTTTTGAATGGATTTAATAAATACTGCCCGATGCTGGTGCACCAAAACGGGTATAATGCTAGCAATTCCTAGTCGTAAAAAACTCGACTTAACTAATATAAGTGTATACCTGTCTTTTTCTACCATGAGAGAACAGAAAAGGACGGCAATAATTTTAGTCAAAATTTTGTTAAGTTGTCCCTCTACGAATCGATAGCAATGTTTTATTAATAGGATAGACATCTGCTTGTTTCTGCACAAGAAGAAAAAGCTAAAACCAAATGGACTTTTCTTAACTCTTTACTGCCTTCCTCCTGCATCCGTCCCTGGCGAGTAGAAACGTGTCTGTTAATTCGTTTACTCTTTGCAGGAGGGCCCTAATGGGGGGCTTTTCTCACAATTAGCCACAATTAAGATCCTCCGTAAGGAAATGCCGGCGAAGTTGCAGACATCGATTCTTAATCGAATACCAGCCAATTGCGATTGTTTCGAATCTGCCCGCGTTCTAAATTCAAATTAAATATTGGTTTGAGTAAAAAAAAGATATCGAGTCTTTTTGAATATCATGACATGCTGGACTGGGAGCGAAAAAAACAGAATGTGCCAGCTGCATATCCTCCCGGGCATGCTGTAAAAACCTGCTAAGGGCTCCGAGAGTTTCTGTATATTGCAATTTAGGAGATAGACTGACATCCTGCAACAGCAATATACCTATAAATCTATCTTAAATACCCTCAAATTTTTATCAGACGTGGCGGAACGATCTTTGATTAGGTCGCTCTGTCTACCCCGTTAGGGATAAAGGCGTGACTATATGTATGTATGTAGATATAGTTTGTTTGTTTGCGCTTGAAGGGATCAGGATGAAGCTTGGCACACATACCTTTCATGGCATACATACCTTTAGGAACATAGATTTCATTTTACTGCGGGAAATTACATGATTCCCACAGGAAAACTCGAAACAATTATTCGAAAATCTATCGGCATAGGAAATCTATACCCACACGACAGAAGAAGAAGATTTTATCGTGTACCCACCACATTTCTATTATCTACATTTGTCATAAATCTATGACCGAAATTCGGTTATCCCCAAGATCATCTAAGAAAATGTATTCGATACTTGGAGTTTGTTTATAGACAAGCAATTTGTCGGTCGAGGCAGCCATATTAACGAGATTCTAATATTAAACCCGGTTATTCGCATCTTTTGGGCGAAATTCTCGAACCGTTTTTATATCCGTAATTAATAGGTATTTATTGAAAGAAAATTGCGTACCGGGGATATTGTAGATTTTAAAAATAGACAATTTTTCGGATAACGGAGCTATAAAT
This sequence comes from Scrobipalpa costella, assembly GCA_949820665.1. Classification (NCBI taxonomy): domain Eukaryota; kingdom Metazoa; phylum Arthropoda; class Insecta; order Lepidoptera; family Gelechiidae; genus Scrobipalpa; species Scrobipalpa costella. Next base: position 19,248,385 of record OX463303.1, read on the forward strand.
CAATTGTAAATCCGGTCTATCTTTTAAGCAGTGAATGTTGTTTAATTTTAATGGTGAATAAACTTTTCATCAGATATGATTTAAGCAAAATTGACTCTACTTTTATTCAAACTGTATAATCAAATTGAATAACATTATTTTGTTTTCATATTTTTTTTCGGCTCTTTAACATTTTTAAAGTATCTACAAAATCTTTCATCTCCTAAAACAAGTACTCTCAACGAGTCCCCAATCTTTATCGCCGACCACAGACTCTGGAGTCATGTCAATAGGCCATTGTTTTAAAATATACATGCTAATGCTCACTTAATTTAGGCCTTACATGCGCTCGCTATGCCCCGGGTGGTCTGACCACACGCACTTTATCGATAACACGGCGCAGCACTAGCGATACCGAACATGTCGATTTTATCGACTTTAATTATAATAGGTGGCAGTGCATCGATAGCGCCGAAATTATGAGATAGGACGACATGGGAGCTTAATACTGGCCAGAGATAAGATTTCTACCCAACGTCAAAGCTTTAAATGCATGTGGCGAACGCGCTGCATGTAGGAAGAATGCTGTCAAAAATACGTTTGAGGCACTGTTTCCTTTTTGCGCCACGTTCATGTAAAAACTTGATGGGTACTGTATTTTATACGGCCTATATTGGAGCGATTTCTTTTTAATTCCCGCGCGATAAGGGTCGTAAATACTGGCTGGATTAAGTGCAGTTGCGAGCTTTTATCTATGAAAAAAGTAAAGTTAGATAGGTACTTTAGTCTTACAATCTTGAACGAATCTTGAGCTTGCTTATTTAGTCATTGGGCTCGATTCTAGGTTCCACCGGCTTAAACTAAAATTAACATTATCTGTCACTTTCAAAATAACAAAATTGGAAAAGGACAGGCGATTTATACTCTATGGTTTTGTACTTTGTCCGATAGACTTTGACGCGGTTTTGCACGTTTCTCCAGTATTTCTGTCAATTTTATCCGCCAAATGACGGCGGATAAAAATTACAGATAACGCATAAAATCACCGACTATCAAAAACCGGAGAGAATAGATCTCCAGTCCTTTTCCTATGTTTTTAGTCTGAAAATGAACAAATAGATTTAATTTTAGTTTTACCCGGCAAATCTAGAACCGAGCCTAATGTGTCGATATTTTTATGCTGCTTCTAATTTGATTTATAAGAAATATTTTTTCTTTACTTAGCTATCTTTTCATTCTTAAATCCGTACCCAGCATCAAATTCTCCACAAAGTTCTCTAATACCGTTACACAGAGTGAACGTGTGTGTTAGATGGGCGTAAAGTCCATGATGACGCCTGGTTTGCCGGTCTCGCTCACATAAGACAAAAACGACATCTAAATACACAGCAATCATTATCATCACATAACTGCCTCCGTGGTCTAGTGGCTAGTGTAGTGTCCCGATCCAGAGGTCCAGGGTTCGATTCCCAGTGGGGAACCACAAAGTTGATATTTGAGAATTTATCACTTTGTAACTTTTTCCCTAGTTTGGTTAGGACATTGCAAGCTGAATCACCTGATTGTCCGAAAGGAAAAAAAGATTTTGTGCTTCCGAGGGCACGTTCAGCCGTCGGTCCCGGTCGCTGTCTTTGATAGTGGTCGTTACTCAAACCATGTCAGAGGCCTGATAGTTGTGCTACTAGGCGGTTTAAAGCCTCTGACACCAGGGTTCATCGGGTCGATAGACTCGATACCCACTCGAAAGAAGAAGAAGAACAGCAATCAGTCACCAACTTTACCACCTTCAAATGCAGAGCATGTGGGAGATTTTGCCGCTCCCGTATCGGTTTATATAGCCACGAAAAATCTGGTCTCAGACACTGACTTAATCGTCTGTCAAAGACGTATGAGGCCAATGATGATGATTGAACAATAAAGAATGAGATAAATGGACGTAGTAGGCAGCCATCAGTTTAACAATGATTGATGCTACTCAAATTAGGATACTTCACCCCAAATCTAATCAAACTATTTCTATTCTCCAATTTGTATGTCTGTGTTTGCAAGAAAAATAAACGATTCAAAAAATGCACAAGGTAATAGCCAGTGAATGGCATACATACATATAATCACGCCTTTATCCTAATGGGGTAGGCAGAGCGTAAACGACCCAAACAAAGGTCGTTCCGCCACGTCTGACAAAGTTTTGATGGCTATTTAGGATACATATGTAGGTATATTGCTGTAGTGACATGTTGTCAACCCATCGCCGAAATTGCAATATACTGAAACAATTCGATCCCTTAGCTGGTTTTTACAGCATGCCCGGGAGGAAATGCAGCTAGCACATTCTATGTTTTTCTTTCGCTCCCAGTCCAGCATGGAAGAACAGTGAATGGCATTTTAGGATATTTTGTTGACAGACCAAAATACGGCTCCTATACTTAAGGTAGTTAACTAATGCTCTGACTCTTTCTACCTCACTGAAAAAAATACTTGTTTAGATACGAGCTGGACTGGGAACGATAGAAAAACATAGAATGTGAAAGTACCATTTCCTCCCAGGCAAGCTGTAAGACCCAGCTAGAGGATCTGCGGATTGTGTATTGCAATTTAGGCGATGGGCTGACAACCTGTCATTACAGCAATATACTTACAAATGTATCTTAAATAACCCTTATAACTTCGTCAGACGTGCCGGAACGACCTTTGTTTAGGTCGTTTACGTTCTGCCGACCCTATTTTGGATAAAGGCGTGATTATATGTATGTATGTATGCACCCCAAATCTAAGCAAACTCATTCTATTCTCCACTTTGTACGTCTGTATTTGGAAACGAAAAAATAAACGGTTAAAAAGAAATTATAAAAATGCCCACTCTAAAAACCTGTGAATGGCATTTTAGGTTATTTTGCTGACAGACCAATATCTCTGCTTCTACCTCGTATAAGAAATTAGTGCGTTTGTGTTAGTCCGTGTTGAAAAGCTAAAGCTGTAGTTTTTTTTTCTTTTCAACGTCAGTTAGAACGTTTCTACAGGGTTCTCCGTGGTGCAATTCTTCGCATCAGTTTTATTCAGGCGATCGATCAAGGAGCGGACAAAACAAATGACCGGAACCGCGCCGACTTCGTAACGCATTATCTAAGATTTCTTAAAGGCATACGAGGTGAAGTCGGAAGTGGTTTAAGCTACGAGCAATTACGAGATATGAGTAGGTATACCAGGTGTAAGGGACAGCGTCCCGCAAACTGATAGGAGTTGCTCAGTCAACGACACTGAACAACCATCAGCAAGTTGTTTTTCAGGAAGAGAAAAGAAAAAGGTTTTTCCATACAAAATGTTCACCTCGATCAGACAATTTGTATGGAAAAGCCAATTCTTTTTCCCCTCCTGAAAAAAATACCTTGTGATAGTTGTTCAGTGTCGTTGACTGAGCAACTACTATCAGTTTGCGGGACGCTGTCCCTTACACCTGGTGTGGAACCTAGTCAGTTAGTGTTAGAATGGGATTGTTTCGTGAATGGAGATCCCTCTCCAGATCTGGTTTCAGTGGTTACCCAACCACCTTAAGAAAGAAGATCATCATCAAACTAATAAATAAATACTTCCATGCTCAGGTCAGCTCCTGGTCTGGGAGTGAGAGAAAAACATAGAATGTGCCAGCTGTTTTTCCTCCCGGGCATGCTGTAAAAACATTGCCTTAATGTTTAACCAGTAACTATGGCTGACAGAAGCTGCAAACAGAGACGTCTGGACAGATAAAGGGTAGGCCTATGCCCAGCAGTGGGACGATTTATAACTACAAAAAAAAACTATGACTAATTTTACCTAAATAAAACTACTGTTAATACATCCCGCTACATTCTTGCATCTTGGGCTATACACAACGAGCGTGATTTATGCAGGTGCACACCGCAATCACGCGCCATTGTGTTGCGGTAGTGGCGGCCAACTTGGCCCAACTCGGACCAGCTTGGCCCAACGTGGGGTTGGAAGCGGCTTACTGGGCAAATTCCTTTGGGTTAAAGGTATAGTTCTTAGAACGTCGTGGCAGAAACCGCCTTGATAGAGAGATTACGTGTTTAGGGAGAAGATTACTCGTATTGTTGCTATTGGAGGTTTTTCTGCCGCCAATCTTTTACTTATTTATGAAGGAAACAAAACGGTAAAGGAATTCGAAAAAATCTTTTATATCGTACCTAAAAAGGGGACTTTTTCTTTCACATCTTTCCCTTTTTCTATTTCCGTCGTCATATAAAAGCTAAGCCTAACCAGCAAGACAAGATTCGCTGATGTATAGGCCATTACATTTAATCTTGGAATCGGCGAAATTTACCCGCCATCTTAGTTCTATTCACTATTTACCTTGCAATTCCCTTTCAAAAGCAAGCAAGCTTTTTGCCATTTTCAATTCACGCGACGATCAATTAGACGGGGTTTAATGGATTCCGATGTCATCGGCTCGGTGATCGATCACTCGAAATAAGTACATTAAGCAGTAGTTAGAGAATGTACCCGCCATTGCGGTGGTCACGTCTGATCGATGAGGAGCGCGGGAAAAACGGTATAGCGGACGCCATTTTTTTTCTACGCGCAAACAGCAAGAATATACACCGAAAATGAGATGGCCAGCGATCCATCCATCACCAGCCAAGCTAATAATTCGGGACAGATAGTAATGATCGTCCGTATTTTTTCTAGCCACTGGCTGGAAACATCTTGTAGCGGCAAAAAAATAAAACCATTTTTCCTTTCTGTTCTCCTGGACAGAATTGTTTAAAAATAAAAACATCAGAACGTTACATTTTTCATGCTTGTTACGTGGAAAATCGAAACAAAGTTTCGTCCGTAGCAACAGTGAAATAGCGAAAACTATAATGAAATGTTTCGAGCTTAGTTCGTTTTCGTGCATCAAGCACTGCGAATAAGTGATGCAGTCACGGAAATGCTAGTGATTAAAAACCTTAAAAAAAAAAATAGGCAGAGAAAAGCGTCGCGTGTTTAGCTTTGTTGGTTGTAAATAAAATTGTAGGTTGGCTGCTCTATTTCACTGATGGCTTATTTATGTTCCGTAAAAATAGCACTATAAATATTTCCTTACACGTTTTCCATGAGAATGAGGTTAGTTCAGTTACAATTAAACAGCCAATTATTCGTACCGGATTAATCTTTTATTTTCTCAGCAATCAAGTAAAGCAAACGCAAGAATAGTCCCGTCAGTTGGAGCGTTCCGTTTCCGGCAACACATGCGGGCGCGTAAATAACTCAATGTAGACGTTAATTACGCTGAGCGATCTTGAATGCGCCTCCGTCGAACGGAACGTAATCACACGAAATTATTTGAATTTCGAACGTTTTTGTGATTGGGCGTGAATGAAATGGGGAATGAATTGAATGGGACTGCCATGTTGCACATTGCTTTGTAAGTAACTTTTTTGGGGCCTTGGTATTTATTTATTTTTAAATTTATATTTGGAAATGCTTGATAAGAATATTGAAATGCGAGGACTAAGGTTGTTAGCCGTTAAGTTAAAACCGATTTAGAATAAAAGTGGGATTAACATGGCCGCTATGTTAATGCAATGTGATCTTATCCTTTGTCGTCTGGGGTTTAAAACGTGCTATAAACTAGGTTTAAATGGTGTACCTTCCAACCAACAATCTTTTGTTTCTTTATTTAAATGTTATCTTTGATATTATAAAGGTTAAACTTTTAATAAATCTTAATGTTTTAATTTATATTTTAGAGCTGAAAAATACAGACCTAATTTACATTTTAAAAGCAACACTTCGCTTTTTATGTCTGTGTTCGAAGCGTTCCAAGTTTGAAAGATCAATTATTTTATTTAACGCGCAATTTTGTTTAATCGCATTTATTATTACTGGCCAGTATAGTGGCGGCGCATTTCATCTGTCAGTAATTTATTGTCCGGACAAGTTGTGACATCGGCCCAATGAGCGGGTTTATTTATGCACTACGCTTACGGCCGGCTACTGAAAATTCATCCACTCAATGCCTGATTAATTATTAAATTAATTTAGGAGCGAAACTGGCACTTTGAAAGACTTTTTCAGCCAGCCGCGTGCTGTTCTTAATTTGAATTTGGTATTTAAATTGAGAGTTAATTTAAAAAGTTCTAGGTGGTTCATTTCTAGAAATATTCAAGCAGCCACGTTTTTAGCTGCAGAACGACTTACTGTTTCAGAAGCTATTTTTTTTTGTAATTTATGATGAACTTACCTGTGAACAAAAAAATAACAATGTTAGTACAGATTCTTCAAAGTGTCAAAAATGTAGAGCGTATTTTAATACTTCTTGTATTTTAATCTAAACTAAAACAATTTTTACAAGTTACAAGTGAAAACAAAGCAATCAAACAACAATTTTAATGGCCATACATACATATAATCATGCTTTTATCCCTAATGGGATCGGCAGAGCAAACCGACCGAAACTAAGGTCCTTTCGCCACGTCTGACAAAGTTTTGAGGGTTATTTAAGATAGATTTGTAGGTATATTGCTGTAGTGACAGGTTGTCGCCTAAATTGCAATATACTGAAACCCTATATATATTCTTTATTGCGTACAAAAAATTTACAATAAATAAACAATTTTAAATTTAGTTCACAAAGGTGAGCTTATCTCTATAAAGAGATCTCTCTCTCTCTCTTAGCTGGTTTTTACAGCATACCCGGAAGGAAATGCAGCTGGCACATTCTATGTTTTTCTTTCGCTCCCAGTCCAGCATGAAAGAAATCAAATCAAAAATGTAGAGCGTATTTTAACACTTCCCGTACTTTAAACTAAACTAAAACTATTATTACAAGTGAAAACAAAGCAATCAAACACCAATTGAAATGGCCACCACTTTCGAAAACACTTGCAAGTAATTCAATACGCCAATTATCCAAGCTTAGACGTCACAAGCCTGAATTAAAGGGAAAAGTAAGTACCTAGAGGGCTTCCTGGAATTGATCAAACCAGGGGTAGTAAGTGGGATAAGCCTGGCTTAGCTAAGGGGTGCTACAAGATTAGGATTTTGATGGGTAGGCACTAAGGCAAAGACAGTGAAAAATTTGACAGGTGCTGTATTGTACAAAGGTACTTTTTTTTTAAAATTAAAAATGGGTTTGCTCTTGACTCCAGTCTAGGTCGGGAACGACTGAGACGGAGTCGACGATGGTGCGAGCTCACCCAGAAGATGCCTGTTCGCTCTAACTTTGAAATGTAGGATCTTGTACGCAAAGTTAGAATTGGATATCTTTGATTAAACGGTCATAATTTAATGAGATAATATAACCTGACTTGACGACTAGTCAAACAAGAAATGGAAAATTACCTAAAATGCTAAATAGTATACGTGTAACAGAAAGGATATATAGATCGAGAAAAGTGTGAATCAACTCATGAAACTAAAAAACTTTCCCTAAGAAAACTTTTTAAAAACGAAAAAAAAATTTTGGCCTTTCAATACGAAATGCATCAGATGATAGCGGATTTGGTATGGACACTCAAATTTCTTTTTCATTGTTGCTTAGGGAAAGTTGTTCAGTTTCATGGGTACATTCAAACATTTCACGAAGCATATACCCTTTATGTTACCCGTTGTATATAATAAAAAAACTTCTATGCTGGACTGGGAGTGATAAAAAAAACAGAATGTGCCAGCTGCATCTCCTCCCGAGCATGCTGTAAAAACCAGGTAAGGGATTTGATGGTTATAGTATTGCAATTTTAGGCGATGGGCTGACAACCTGTCACTACAGCAATATACTTACAAATCAATCTTAAATAACCCTCAAAAGTTTGTCAGACGTGGCGGAACGGAGAGCAATATTAAGTAGGGATTTGCCAGGCCAGTTTGTACTGAAATAACATTTACATATACGAACGATGATACTAACTCAAACTCGTTGTCACTCATGAGTGCTGATTATAAATACGGCCCTAATTATTTCTCAGCTAATCTATAGTTAAATAAATAGGAACACCAAAATAAAAAATGTTATCAATTCCTTGGGGCACACACAACTTAACTGAATCCTGACTAAAATTGTTGGCGTCCCTTTTTTCCTGTCAAGATAGAAAAGGACAGGTTAAGTTTTTAGTCGAGTTTTAGTGATTTTGTGCCCCACTCTACACCATAATTGTATGATAATATTACCGCCTAGCAACAAAGCCTGTAGGTTTAGTGTCTCAAGTGGTTTAATCTTGTAAAGGTTTCTGAAGCCTGGACCATTAATCAAAGACGGAGGCTTATCTCGAAGGGCGCAATCAGGACACAATAGGGTCTCACTGACATGTGACCTTCAAGACAAGTTGCCTAAAGAAATTGTGTTTAAACTACCTTTGAAGTCTGAAGAGTCTCGAACTGGAGGGTATAGGTTCGATAGCTGGCGGAGGATACTCTTGTTTTTCTTTGATAAAGACTAAGATAAGATAAGATAAAAATACTGTATTGCACGTAAGAAAACAAATCATACAACACAATGGACAACAACAAAAGACAAGTAATAATAGGCGGCCTTGTTGCTAAGCAATTGCTTCCAGGCAACCTTTGGGTGAAAGCAAAATGCGTAGCGGTAAGCGGGATAGTGCTACAACCTAGTCAAATAAGTATCCTAAATACATTACATAAGTATATGTCATACATAAACTAAACACAAGCAAGTACATAGATATTTATAAAATAAACTAACATATAATTAACTAATACATAAACTAATGGAAGATAGGATAATGCAAACTACAATCAGAACTAGATGAAGGAAATGACAGCAACAGTAACTACAGCACATATAAAAGTGATAGTAATTATTTATTTCAAGTAATGTATTTTAATTCGGCTCTCAAAAGTCTCAAGAGAAAGGTTTAAACCTGCTCCTGATCTTCCGATCCGTACATCCTAAATCGGACAAAATGTTAACATTTATGGCAATTTCTGCTGTCTTGTCTGTGATTGATCATGCTGCCAATTTGCAAAAGTTGCAGATTTCACAGACTCCAAGGAAATTCACCGTACCTTATTTGAATATGCAATGAATTATTTTTAACAAGTGTTTTTTGCCTAGTCTGCAGTTTATTTTTTGAGATGGTCACTCATTTGGGATGTAGGATCGGAAGGTCTGGAGCAAGCTTTATGTAGGCTGGTTATCATATTGTAGGTCAGATATTAGGGAATATTATAATAACATACATACATATAATCACGCCTTTATTCCTAATAGGGGTACGCAGAGCGTAAACAACCTAAACAAAAGGTCGTTTTAACTAAACAAAGTTTTGAGAGTTATTTAAGATAGATTTGTAGGTATATGCTGTAGTGACAGGTTGTCAGCCCGTCGCCTAAATTATACTGACACCTTCGGCTTATTTTTACAGTATGCCCGGGAGGAAATGCAGCTGGCACATTCTATGTTTTTCTCTCGTTCCCAGTCCAGCATGGAAGATATATTATAATAAGCATACAAAAATATTGCCCAGTAAATGCAGGCCCCTTTTTAGTCCTACCTAATGCTACCCAAACACTTATATAAGTAAAGATAAATGACGGACCGTTGGTCTGTGTGTCGGCCCCGGTCTCGGTCTGTGCCAACTAAAAGGGTTTTTGGTACATTCATAATTAATTGAACCCCACGCCCCGAATTAGCATTTGGTTTGTAGTTTTTAACCGGACATAGGGAGATTTTGTTATGGGAGAAATGGTCTGTATTTTGTTTATTTACTCCAGTATTTTTGGGGGATTCAGTTTTTTAGGCGTTATAAGAATTAGGTATAGTACGAGTAAAACAGTTAGACTGTAATTACTCGTACATTTTTTTTGGATATGAAATAATAATAAGAAAAAAATTAGGCATTAAAAACCTAGTTTAAATTAACTACGGAAATTTAGTTTAGAGAAAGCCAGAGCTGATCAGATAAAGAGTCTACGATAGTGAAACTTGAACTTTTTCAAACAACTCGACGTTTTATTTACTAAGGTAGGTATAAAACTTGACCTATTAAAAGTACCAAAAGTACACACATACATATGATCACGCCTTCATCCCTAATGGGGCAGGCAGAGCGTAAACCACCTAAACAAAGGTCGATCCGCCACGTCTGAAAAAGTTTTGAGGGTTATTTAAGATAGGTAAGGAAATGCAGCTGGCACATTCTATGTTTTTCTTTCACTCCCAGGCCAGCATGGAAGTAACCAAAAGTACGACCCACAGATATGTAGTACGTATGACAAGGAGAAGCTTCGAGCGGCCTTGTGTACCTTATTCCTTGGCTGTGTACGACCCCAAAAGCGTACCTTATTCCTTGGCTGTGTACGACCCCAAAAGCGTACCTTATTTCCTTGGCTGTGTACGACCCCAAAAGCGTTTCTATTCCTTTCCTGTGTACGACCCCAAAAGCGTACCTTATTCCTTGGTTGTGTACGACCTCAAAAGCGTACCTTATTCCTTGGTTGTGTACGACCCTAAAAGCGTTTCTATTTCTTGGCTGTGTACGACCCCAAAAACGTACCTTATTTATTTGGCTGTGTACGACCCCAAAAGCGTACATTATTCCTTGGCTGTGTACGTCCCCAAAAGCGTACCTTATTCCTTGTCTGTGTACGTCCCCAAAAGCGTACCTTATTCCTTGGCTGTGTACGACCCCAAAAGCGTACCTTATTCCTTGGCTGTGCACGACCCCAAAAGCGTACCTTATTATTTGCCTGTGTACGACCCCAAAAGCGTACCTTATTCTTTGGCTGTGTACGACCCCAAAAGCGTACCTTATTCCTTGGCTGTGTACGACCCCAAAAACCTACCTTATTCCTTGGCTGTGTACGACCCCAAAAGCGTACCTTATTTCCTTGGCTGTGTAGGCGAAAGCGTAATGCGATGGATGTAAAACAATGTTATATCCGCACGTTGGCTCTTCATTAGTCAAGTTAGGCTTCTCATGTACCTAAGTTGTACGTAATGATATTAGTTTTGCTCCGACGACGCAGCTTGTAAGAGATATAGAATCTTTTCTGGGTCTTGGTTTGTATTTTGACCCTTATTTCTTGAAGATCGTTGTTTATTTCCATTGATAAAATAGAGCCTCATTGTTGAACATGTTATGATTATCATGATTTCTATTTGTAGTAACTACGTATAACCATACATAGACTCCAGATAATAACTGCATATTGCTGCACTAAGTGACGGGAAGTCTGATTATTGCCGAAACTAAGGCCCGTATTCAAAAAGCGATCTTAAGATTGAAAGCAGTATTAAATTAGGATTTGACAGGTTATAATGTACTGTAATGACATTTCTGATACGAACTCAAACTCGCTATCAGTCTCAAGTGTGTGGTCGTTACTTAAAAAAACATGTCAAAGGCCCGATAGTTGTGCTACTAGGCGGTTTAAAAACTCTGACACCAGGGTTCGATACCCACTCAACAGAAGAAGTCTCAAGTGTTAATTATAAATAAGGACCTTAAAAATCATGTACTGTTATAAAATATTAGCTTTCGCAAAGGAAAAACAGGTAGTCAGGTAAAAGAACGTTGAATATTTTGAATAAAGCTTTTATGTGAAAATGGAGCCGGTTTACATAATATTCATCTAAATACGAAACCTAATTTTCTTCAAGACTTCCATGAAGCCTGTAATTCATGCAAAGCCTACTAAGTCTGGTTATTTTATATTTTCACGTGAGCGTTTGCGATATTTGTCGGGCTTAACATAATACCAGAGCGGAGGTAAAACCTAATACATCGTGTGAAAAGAAATTCTCTTCAGAAACTCCATTTTGGTCGGAGGGAGGTTCAGTAATAAAGTAATTTATCCACTTCCGATAACGGCCAATGATCGGCGGAGAAATTTCATGCTTTATGGGAAGGGTTGGATGTGTGAGGGAAATTTAAAAGAGGTAGAGGTAACTATCATGAATAGCGAGGTAGAGAGATACAGTTCTGTATCTATAGAGAAAATTGGAGCTACGACCGCAAGCCGGGTCTGGTTTCTATGTATTCGACTGTACCTATCTGTCATGAATAGAATAGTGCACTGCAAATGCACTGATACACCTATTTCTATTTGGGATAGACCTATTTACTGTTCTTTACTTGTACTTGTTCTGCCTTTCCATGCAAACATACATAACTACATACGTGGGACACTCAGAAAGTTTTGCGACACTAAAAAAAATTGTTCTACAGGTACATATATTTTTATTAAATCTTTTCAAAGTACTCTCCACCAGCCTCTATACAAAGATTCATGCGTCTGAACCAGTTTTCAAAACACTTTTTCCAGTCCGCCGTAGACACCTCGTTTACAGCCTGCTCGAACGCAGCCAGCGCATCTTCCGGCGACGAAAATTGTATCCCCTTGAGCTGATTTTTTATTTTTGGAAATAAAAAGAAGTCACACGGTGCTAGATCAGGGCTGTAAGGAGGGTGACCCAGGAGTTTGACTGGTGTGCTGTCCAGGAAGTCCCTCGTTTTGAGCGCGGTGTGTGCAGGCGCATTGTCGTGGTGGAGCAGTAGTCCGCGGAGCCCTGTGTTTGGTCGCTTGTTGCTCACAACAGAAAAAACTTCTGGTAAACATTTGGTAGTATACCATTCGGCGTTAATGCTTCTTTGATCTCGTAAGGGAATTGAGGCCAAGTGGCCAGTCAATTTAAAAAAGCTGGCGATCAAAATCTTCCCCCCGCTTCGAGATCGCTTCACTTTGGTAGGCGTTGGTTCATTTTGAAACACCCAAACTGTCGACTGGCGCTTGGTTTCTGGATCGTATTGATAAATCCAGGACTCATCACCTGTTACGATGTCGTAAACACGCCAAGACGAGCCTGCTTCAAATTTGTTCAGCATATCACGGCACCATTCCACCCGGGCCTGCTTCTGAGCGTCGGTGAGGTAGTGCGGCACCCAGCGCGATACTATCCTCCTCACGCGAAGATGCCCCTGTAGAATCTCGTGAACGCTTCCCGATCCAATCTTTAATATGTGCTGAATCTCCTGATATGTAATTCGCCTATTATCTTGGATTAAATTTTTCACTGCTAGCACGTTTTCTTCCGTAATAGCCGTCAAAGGGCGACCGCTTCTTTCTTCATCCCCCAAGGTTGGTCGACCGCGCCTAAATTCGTTATACCAACGATACACGGTTGCCATGGAGGGGCTTTCATCCATAAATGCCATTTGAAGTCTATCGAATGATTCATCCGATTTCAGGCGACACTTGAAATCGTAAAAAATCATAGCTCTAAAATGTTCCGGGCGCAGATCCATTTTTCAGTAAGACACGATACTTTGAATTGGCTCGCAAAAAATGTGGAGGGAAATTTTGAAAATGGAACACACATATTTTTACTTACAAGTAATCATATTTTCAAAAAAGATTCTAACCGGCCAGTCTGCCATATATAAAAAATATTTATCGCAATACTTTCTGAGTGGCCTGGTACATACATATAATCACGCCTTTATCCCTATTGGGGTAGGCAGACCGTAAACGGCCTAAACAAAGGTCGTCCCGCCACGTCTGACAAAGTTTTGACGGTTATTTAAGATAGAATTCTAGGTATATTGCTGTAGTGACAGGTTGTCAGCCCATCGCCTAAATTACAATATACTGAAATCCTCGGACCCCTTAGCTGGATTTTACAGCATGCCCGGGAGGAAATGCAGCTGGCATATTCTATGTTTTTCTCTCGCTCCCAGACCAGCATGGAAGTGTATAGACATACATAACTAATTGAGACAAAACTTCATAAAGTCGAATATTTCCTGTTTCCGCTATTAAAAATCCCGCGTGCCAACGAAAAAAGAAACAGTTTATGCCTCTGATTCCAGTCCACCAGGCCAGAGCTGATTTAAGACCTAGACCTAGTGCAGCTGGTGCCAAAAGTAGTTTAAAACAATTCATTTCCCTTTTTAGTAGGCCACTTTTAAGATACATGTGTCTGGACTATTTTGTGATAGAGTTTTTATTTGTTACGTAGCTTAATCCCCGTCCAAGGCAAATCAAATATATATATAACTAGCGACCCGCCCCGGCTTCGCACGGAAATGATCAGTGTTTCTCTACTATAATTTGCATGTATTATACATTTAAACCTTCCTCTTGAATCATTCTATCCATTAAAAGAAACCGCATCAAAATCCGTTGCGTAGTTTTAAAGATTTATTCATACATAGGGATATAGAGACAGAGAAAGCGACTTTATTTTATACTATGTAGTGATGATATACATTTAGATTAAACAGATAACAATTTTTCTTTAGTTTTCATAGATAAGATTTCTATTACAAATTTATATTACATTTTGATCCTACATTTATTTCGAATTTTATTTGACAGCCATGAAAAACTCATTTCACAGTCACAAGTTTTTATTTCGTACCCTTGCATGTACCTAGTTCTACTGTTAAAGGTGGGCAAGGTCATGGATAAGGGATAATAATAAAGCAATATGTAAAGGGTGTATTTACCATACTTATCCAAATTGAATTTCATCAACTCATATGTGGAGTAAATAATCTCGGGGTTGTGAGGGATTAGGAAGCTGTTGCTCGCGATAAGGATGCAGCAGCGAAGCAGACAAACTAGGGATTGAAAACCGGTAACAGTAACCGGTATTTTATCATCGCATTTGTGGCAAATAATCTCGGGGTAAAAGGGATTAGGAAACTATTGCTCGCCATAAGGACAGCAGCGAGGCACAGAAATTACGGTTTATAAATCGGCTATTTATACTATGAACTAACTAACTATGGACTATGAACTAACCGGAAAAATCTTTTCTCCGGATCTAGAACTTAAAAGTTGAACTGGCAGTGGGCGATGCACAAGTAGAACCTATGACCAATGGGTTTAAATGTTCTGAAGTGGCGGCCAGATATTGAAAAAGGCAGCTTGCGATGGTCTCTTTATGTGCTGTGAGAATACAAGCTATTGACAATTTGACACTCTGCCCATCCCAATAAGGGTTACACCGAGCGAAACTGATGTGTACCTAATAATGAAAATCAATCACAAAATGGAAAGTGTTTTCAATTGTTAACATATTTTGAATAACAGTCAGTAACGGTTAATTTCGCACCGGTTATGTTATCCTTGCGAAGCAATATGAGCGAGTGAAGCGCCTAGCGGGCTTCTTAAATCCGCCTGTTATTGAACTTGTTACTTATTGCATTGGATTATTAAAATAACTTAACAGTTTTTTTTATTTTGGCACCATTTTTGCATTCCTTACGAAGCAAGCAAAGCAAGCGAAGCGCCATGCGGGCTTTTTGAATCCGCCGGCTGAAGATTTTGCTACTTAAGGCACTGTGTTTTAAAATTATTGAAGCGGTTTTTATTTAGCACAGGTTTTCTACTCCCTGCGAAGCAAGTTGATCAATCGAAGCGTCAAGCGGGCTTCTTAAATCCACCGGCTAAAGAACTTGCTACTTAGTGCACTGGATTATTAAAATATTGTAGCGGTTTTTATTTAGCACCGGTTTTCCACTAACTACGAAGCAAGCGGAGCAAGCGAAGCGCCCAACGGGCTTCTTAAATCCGCCGGCTAAAGAAGTTGCTACTTAGTGCTTTGGATTATTGGGTTGAACTTTTTCACGAGCCAGTTTTGGTACTGCTAAGAGCTTCGTATAAAAGTCCTGCATTTTTAAGGCTGTTGGTCGAAAGCGCTTATTGTTTTTTTAAAGCAATATCTATCTTCCAATATAGCAAAGTAAACAAAATACTGTAAATGCGAAAATAGATAAGATAAGATAAAAATACTTTATTGCACATTAGAAAACAAATCATACAACACAACAAATAACAACAAAAGACAAGTACAAGTAAGACAACATAGGCGGCCTTATTGCTAAGGTAGCAATTTCTTCCAGGCAACCTTTGGGTGAAAACTGCGTAGCGGTAAGCGGGATAGTGCAAACCTAGGGTAGGGTTTATTGTAGGTTCTGTCTATCATGACTCTCAAAACTTCTCAGACTTGGCCAGACCGTTATTCAATAAAGTCGTTACTTCCTGAAAGGTTTAATAGTGAAGTGACATCAATTAACAGGAAAACTAAACAGAAAGTCGAAAGATTCTTCCACTGATTAGATAGGCCTATTCCAATGACAAACAAATGCCCTACTTTTGAACAATGGAATAGTTCGATCGCTGAAGCCTAGATTGATATATACCGGGTGTAAAAAACCTATTGTGAATCTACCCATAAAACTTAACAATCATCATCCCCCTAGCCTTATCCCGTATCTCACGGGGTCGGCTACCTAATCTAGGGGATTGAACGAGGGTACTGGTTTTTACACAGAGCGACTGCCATCTGACCTCCGAAACCCAGAAGGGAAACCAGACCCAATCCTAGATTAGGTCAGAGTTTTCAAGCCGCCAATGCTTAGCACTGGCCTCTGATATGGCTTAACGACAAAAATCTACGGTATTAAACGATATTAACTGGGACCAACGGCTTAACGTGCCTTCCGAAGCACGGAAAAAGCGCCGAATAAACGTACATATGAAATTCGAAAACCGAAAAACACATTGGTACGTGGTGGGATTCGAACCACGACCTCCTGCTCAGGAGGCAGCGGCCCTATCCACTACACCATCAGGCTCTTAAAAAACTAAACAATGAACATTGGAAAAAATATACCGGCCGTTTTTTCATATTTCCACTTATGTTCCTTAAAAGGAAAGTTGTTCAGTTACACGGGCAGGTTCGAAACCAAAAGTTAGGTCAAATACTTTTGTACACCTAGTATATTCTGTGCCTAGATAACACTTTGACCCCATAAAATGGGCTTTACAAAAAAAGTTGGCCTACATTTAAACCGTTATCTACTCCCGGATATCCGGCTTTTTTTGCACCATTTTCAGTTTTCATCCAGGCATTAACCAAAAAACGCAATGTGCAATATTACGGACATTTTCACGACTTTTTCCACCATATTCAATTGATAGCTTTGAAACTGATTTCTTTTTTGTTTGGACAGAATTTTTACATCGGAATTTATTTCTGCTATTTAAAAAAGCGAGGTATGGGATTTGTCGGGCGGTTTTTTATATGCTTTGTTCGCGAACTTTATGCGTTTATATCAAACGGCTCATAAGTGGAGCGATTTTTCAGGACAATAATATTTTGTGACAGAATGTGTTTTGTTTTCCATTATTTATTATTTTTTTAGTTGTATTATATTACCTACCATCTATTGCAACCATGAAATCTAATAGAACTTAAGGGGGTTTGAGAGCTGCGACAGGCGCGCCATCATTTTTAAATTAATTGTGCCTGAAGTATTGTAATTATTCTCATGAATATTTTACGTTTGGCGACAATCGCAACTATTTCTCCATTTTATAATCCATAACTAATTCACAACAAGCATAAAAGTTATGTATGGCAAAAGTTATGTGCTAAAAGTGGCTTATTTAAAACTGATGACGCCACTGTCACTGCTCTCAAACCCCTTTAACTATCCAAGCCAATGTCCATCTGCATAATCAATCAGCAGAACTGTCTCTAGACAACCGTCGCGGACATAACGAAGTCGTCAATAAAAGCCGCAAGGACGTCCTCAAAACGGCCCATAACATGTGATGGTACTATCGGTCACATCACATAAAGCAGGCTATTAATTCGACCTGTGTGACAAGCGCTGTTCTAGTGATGGGACACACACGGAAACAAAAGCGAAAGCTGGAAAACATATTCAAATCCGTATCAATTTGCATAATTAATCTGCTTCTTCTTATTGAGTTTTTTTCGAGCCTACAGACGGCCCCATGAACCTTTGCGTCAGAGTTTTAATCTACCAATTAGGCTTCTAATAGGGCTCTGACATAGTCACATGGTTTATGTAACGAGCACTATCAATCAGCAGAATTGTCTCTTAGACAACCGTCAATAAAAGCAGCAAGGACGTCCCCAAAACGGCCCATAACATGTGATGTTACTATCGGCCGCGTCACATAAAGCAAAACTATTAATTCGACCTGTGTGACAAGCGCTGTTCTAGTAATGGGACACATATTGAAACAGAGCTGGTAAAATTATGGTAATGTAAACGAAATGAAATACTGGTGTAGAGATACTAAATATTGAGTTATTCTGTGACCGTCGTCTCAGCCGATAGACGTCCACTGCAGGACATAGGCCTCCCCCAAGGACCTCCACGATGATCGGTCTAGCGCCTTCTGCATCCAGCAGCTTCCCGCGACCTTCACCAGATCGTCGGTCCACCTTGTGGGAGGCCTGCCTACGCTGCGCCTACCGTGCCAAGGCAGCCACTCCAGGACTTTCCTACCCCAGCGGGAGTCGGTCCTGCGAGCAATGTGCCCCGCCCACTGCCACTTAAGTTCTTTGAAATTCTGTGACCGTTAAGTTATATTTATAATTTTTCATCATCAACAGAAATTTTGTGTGGAATGTTATAGAAATTCAATGGACTAGGAGTAATTTTGAGTTTTGTTTTGCTGTAAGTGTCTCAGTAACAAAATGAAATATAAAAGTTTATATCATGTAAAACGCGTAAATGCAATGCAAGTAAAAATAATCTTACCTAATACTGCAGCAAAATTCTTTTAAATTGGCCTAGATTACCTCAATCCATATTCCAATTTCCAAAATCAAAAGCGCGTCACATCACTAGCAAACGTTATATCCTAGAGGATCGCGTTAAGCGAACTGCCCTAGTAAATCGCGCGCTATCCTATTAAGATAATATCAGCAATTCGCGACTGGGCTGTACTCCGCTAGTGTCGCTCGTGTCCACAATTCCCATAGCCAATCCGTATTTAGGGAATATTCCCATAACTAATCCGTATTTAGGGAATATTCCCATAGCTAATTCGTATTTAGCGAATATTCGATTTGATTCTCATTTTTGGCGGATTAATTAGAGTTGTGACGGCGGATTTAAACGGTTACGTTGTTATCGGTAATGCGATCTATTTGATCAATGTGGGTTTAATTTTCGTAATAATCGCTTAGAGCTGTTAAAAATAAATGTATTGTATAAATAAGTTTTTCTTTATAGTAAAGTGAAAACTATGCAACATCATAGTCTATGATAGATCACAGTATCACCTGTACGTACCAAACCTAAACAAAAAGCCTTTTTCAAAGAGCCTTAGTCTTTCCATTAAATTATAAACGCTGCTTTTTCAGATATTTACTTTCGAGAAAAGAAAGGTATAAAACGTACACACATATAATCACGCCTTTATCCCTAATGGGGTAAGCAAAGCGTAAACGACCGATCATTCCGCCACGTGACAAAGTTTTAAGGATTATTTAAGATTTATAGGTATATTGCTGTAGGGACAGGTTGTCAGCCCATCGCCTAAATTACAATACACAGAAACCCTCGGATGCTTTAGCTGGTTTTTACAGCATGCCTAGGAGGAAATGCAGCTGGAACATTCTATGTCTTTTTGTCGCTCCCAGTCCAGCATGGAAGAGTAAGAGTATAAAACGTTTCCACGATATTTTCCTTCAGAGCATGTTTTTAAAGCTAGAATTATTCTACTGTTCTATGTTTTTGTCTAGTTTTATCGGCTTTGTTGTTCAGAGCTCGTAAACACTCCTTACTGTTGAGCTTTATTTGAAAATAGAGAAGAGAACAGCTTCTACTTTATCTCAGATAAATATTTTCAAGATGTGGCCTTATGCTAGTTTTCCGCCAACGTATTTTCCCGCGGTAAAGATTCCTATTCGTTACTCTAACACAAAGTTAATCTGTCTTTCTTATTTAAAATATTTTCTTATTTCCGCGGTATCGAAATTCTTATTTCCCGTAGTAAAAAGTAACCTATATCCGTTTCTAGATTGATTGCCATCTATCTTTCTGCGAAATTTCATCAAAATCGTGGTCGTAAAAGACCAACAAACATACAGACAGACAGAGATACTTTCGCTTTTAGTATGAATAGGGACGAAAAACAGCTTTCGACCTTGTATGAAAAATATACATACATACATATAATCACACCTTTATCTAATGGGTGATAGACAGAGCGTAAACGACCTAAATAAAAGTCGTTCCGCCACGTCTGACAAAGTTTCAAGGGTTATTTAATATTAATTTGTAGGTATATTGCTGTAGTGACAGGTTGTCAGCCCATCGCCTAAATTACAATATACTGAAATCCTCGGATCTCTTAGCTGGTTTTTACTGTATGCCCGGGAGGTATCGCAGCTGGCACATTCTATGTTTTTCTGTCACTCCCAGGCCAGCATGTCTATGTATTTTTCATGATGTACCTAAGTGTCTATGACTGGGCAAAGTTATAGTTTTTATCAGCCTTGGGAAGGCTCCTTCTTTTGCTTCATCGGTTTTCATTATCTTCATAAATTAACGGTAATGAGAAAGACGAGGTTGGAATAACCTTCCCTATGGAAAAGGGTCTTGACCTAAAATCATGACCTTCTTATTTTCTGTAAGTATATGAATTGAGTACATACCAGTATTCACTACATAGTATAAAACAAAGTCGCTTTCTCTGTCCCTATATCCCTATGAATGCATAAATGTTTAAAACTACGCAACGGATTTTGATGTAGTTGCTTTTAATAGATAGAGTGATTCGAGAGGAAGGTTTTTATGTATAATACATGCATAATATAGTAGAGAAACACTGATAATTTCCGTGCGAAGCCGGGGCGGGTCGCTAGTATACAATAAAACAAACAAGTAATTTCAGATCAGAGGGTTTCAATATATTGTAATTTAGGCGATGGGCTGCTCTACAGCAATATACCTACAAATCTATCTTAAATAACCCTCGAAACTTTGTCAGACGTGGCGGAACGACTTTTATTTAGGCCGTTTACGCTCTGTCTACACCATTAGGGATAAAGGCGTGATTATATGAATGTATGTACGTAGATATTTGCCCCAGTTGTTGGTGGTTATTGTGACATTAGCCGTGGAGCACCCATAAGCTACAATCCACCCTTGTGATGCAGACAGAGATAGATGATATGTCACTGCAGATATACTTTACCTAGTTAATGTGACCGGGGCATTAGAATTATTTTACTATGCTCTGACCATAATATCGTCAACATAGTTTGCAGCCATTCCGTTTATGAATACTACGGTAATCTACGGTAAATATTTTGTATTTTATAACCTTTGTTTGGTTTACTCAGATATTTTATAGTTTGTTGTCTGTTTTAAAATCAGAAATGCTCTGATCATAAACTGCAACGTAGCTTTAGCATATGGTTAAATTATAAATAAAGACTATGTATTTATGAGGGATTTCTTTATTACTCTTTTAAAGTACCAAGGTACCTAGGAAAAAACTAACCTGCCTTCCCCTTTTCTGCCACTGTCGGAAAATCTTCCACCTGGACACAATCTGGCGAGGCCGACTTGGAAGTCCTTAAATAGGTTCCGAACTCAAGTTGGGCAGAGCAACGATAATCGCTTCAGGTGGGGATTCACACAAGATTCCGACCTTCGATATCAATGCAGGGTAGACCCACAGACCATATCCCATTTGATAGCTTGCTCCACATGCCCAACCACTTGCTCGCGAGAGCAGTTAATGCAGGCAACCGATAACGCAGTCAGGGTTGCGGACTACTGGGCTAGGGAAAAAAAAAAAAAAAAAAAAAGGTGTTGTCTTGTCATCGACACGATAGAAGAAGAATGACCTATATCCATACCATATCTTCCTTCCGACCCAAACAGTAAATAAACTAGCTACGAAACTCGGTCATAGCATCATCGTGTCCTCTGCTTTATGGCGCGGCAACTGGTAATATATGGATGCCAGTACACAACTCGCTTCTAGTACATCAAGTCGGTTATGATGTTCAAATTTATGCCCACAGTCGGGCGTGATGTGCAGATTTATGTCCACAGTTGGGCTTGTTCGGCGATTCATGGCTCGGATACGCACATTTCAGGCGATAAGCAGGTCTTGTGCGAGACGTACAACGCGATTTTGGCATGAGAATTTAGGGCAAACTTTGTTTTGTGGTGCCTGTGTTAGTATTGTTATAACAAACATATCTTCATAGACAGAAAGTGTTCAAAATATGATATTCTGGTTTTATTGTTTTGGGTATACCGTTGTTAATGACACCTTCTTATATTTTGTTCTTTGAAGATAGTTTGTCTTAGTTTCCCAAATGTTCCTCAATTTCAATTTCATGTCGTGTGAATACGATTGTTTCTGCATAACAGTTTCCCTGCACATAACTCGCCTCGCCCATCCGTCGGAGCGACGGGGCACAGTGACCCATTTGCGCTTGCGTAAATAATAAACACCCGCGATACGGGCGTGTAGTGAGAAATATGGCTCATTGCAGACGACGGGCCGCCTATGACTGAATACTTAACTAGAAAAATAAGGCTTTTGGTTGCCTCTTTCAGAACTTCTATATCACTCCGTACGTAGCTCGTCTAACCCATCCTTCGGGGTGACGAGGCACAGTGACCCATTTGTGCCTGCGTAAATAAAAAACCCTTGCGATATGGGCGTGTAGTGAGAAATATGGCCCATTGCAGACGACGGGCCGTCTATGACTAAATAGTGAACTAGAAAAATAAGGCTTTTGGTTGCCGATTTCTATATCACTCCGTACATAGCTCGTCTATCCCATCCTTTGGGGTGACGGGGCACAGTGACCCATTTGTGCCTGTGTAAATAATAAACACCCGCGATACGGGCGTGTAGTGAGAAATATGGCCCATTGCAGACGACGGGCCGCCTATGACTGAATAGTGAACTAGAAAAATAAGGCTTTTGGTTGCCGCTTTCTTAATTTCTATATCAGTCCGTACATAGCTCGTCTAACCTATCCGTTGAAGCGACGGGGCACAGTGACCGATTTGCGCCTGCGTAAATAATAAACACCCGCGATACGGGCGTGTAGTGAGAAATATGGCCCATTGCAGACGGCGGGCCGCCTATGACTGAATACTTAACTAGAAAAATAAGGCTTTTGGTTGCCGCTTTCTTAATTTCTATATCAGTCCGTACATAGCTCGTCTAACCTATCCGTTGAAGCGACGGGGCACAGTGACCGATTTGCGCCTGCGTAAATAATAAACACCCGCGATACGGGCGTGTAGTGAGAAATATGGCCCATTGCAGACAGCGGGCCTTCTATGACTGAATACTTAACTAGAAAAATAAGGCTTTTGGTTGCCACTTTCTAAACTTCTATATCACTCCGTACATAGCTCGTCTAATCCATCCGTTGAGGTGACGGAGCACAGTGACCCATTTGCGCCTGCGTAAATAATAAACACCCGCGATACGGGCGTGTAGCGAGAAATATGGCCCATTGCAGACGACGGGCCTCTATGACTGAATAAAGAACTAGTAAACTACATAAGGCTTTTGGATAATTCTTCCTAAACTTTCAAAGTTACGTACGGTATAGGCAGACCGACAAAGGTAAAAAAAAACTTTCAAAGAATTAGATATAGGTATGTATTTTAATTTTCCAAGTGTCCAGAGTTCCAGGTGAAGAGTTCCAGGAGAATTCCAGGTGAAATAATTTTGCACTGTCAGCTTATCATAAGAGAACTCGCGTCTCTTTCAGTTTTACTGCGTGAGAAGTAGGTAGCTGGTAAATTCTATATACCTAATCGCTCCCAGTCCACCCTGCATGATTAACTGGGAGCGCATCCTGTATAGCTCCCATCCCAACGTAAACCTGTCATAAACTAATTCATACATAAAATCAAGCCTTTATCCCTAATGCAGGAGGCAGAGCGTAAACGACCTAAACAAAGGTCTGTCTGAGAAAGTTTTAAGGGTTATTTAAGATAGATTTGTAGGTATATTGCTGTAGTGACAGGTTGTCAGCCCATTGCCTAAATTGCAAAATACTGAAACCCTCGGATCCCTTAGCTGGTTTTTACGGCATGCCCGGGAGGAAATGCAACTCGCACATTCTATGTTATCCTTTCGCTCCCAGTCCAGCATGGAAGTACACTATTTCATAACCTAAAACATTCCAATAACTTCCTATAACTTCCATGCTGGACTGGAAGTGAGAGAAAAACATAGAATGTGCCAGCTGCATCACCTCCAGAGCATGCTGTAAAAACCAGCTAATGGATTCGAGGGTTATAGTATATTACAATTTTAGGCGATGGGCTGACAACCTGTCACTATAGCAATATACGTCATGATCATCTGTAATAACCCTCAAAACATGTCAGACGTGGCGGAACGACCTTTGCTTAGATCGTTTACGCTCTGCCTACCCCATTAGGGATAAAGGCGTGATTATATGTATGTATGTAAAACATTCCACCCGTTATTTTTCCCAAGTTGAGTGGCGTTGCATCCGCGTCGGATCTTAATTTGAGTCTGAGCTAACACGTTGCATGCCGCGCTCGAGTTATGAGATTAAATTAAACTCCCAAGAAATTTATACTTAGTCGGACTTGCATTTTGTGAAGAGATTAGTATTCTGTGTGTTTGATTAAAACTTGAGTGAATTGCTAGATGGAATATTTAATGTGAGATGCAAATAAGATTAATTTTCTTTTTCTTTATTTGCATTGGGTTGCTCTTAGCAAGTGGTGACTAAGGCTCGTATTTAAAAAGCGATCTCAAGATTGAGAGCAATATTAAGTATGGATTTGACAGGCCACATTGTACTGAAATGACATTTCTGATACGAACTCAAACTAGGTGTCAATGTCATATATACATACATATAATCACATCTTTATCCCTAATGGGGTAGGCAGACTGACAAAGGTCGTTCCGCCACGTCTTGCAAAGTTTTGAAGGTTATTTAAGATAGATTTGTAGGCATATTGCTGTAGTGACAGGTTGTCAGCCCATCGCCTAAATTGCAATTTACTGAAACCCTCGGATTCCTTAGCTGGTTTTCGCTGCATGCCCGGGAAGAAATGCAGCTGGCAAATTATATGTTTTTCTCTTGCTCCCAGTCCAGGATCAAGGAAACAATGACAATCCCGCTGTTTATTAATACGGGCCTAAGTAAGAATCGATTGTAGAGCGAACTCTGCCAGTAGATATTGAAATCGCCTAATAGGCCTCTGACATGATTTGTGTATGATAAATCACTGATAGTAGCCAAGATATTACTTAGGTATGGCTTAACCAAAATTTTATATCATGAGCTGATTCTTGATGTCTTTCCAATTGAGGATTCAAGTCGGCGGGAGCAAGGATAACCGCTTCAGGTAGGGATTCACACGTGACCCTGACCTTCCTACCTACCTTTATAAAGGCGTGATTATATGTATGTATTCTACAATTTTTAACTAAACACACGACACGACGATGAAACAACTCGAATCTCCAATTAATGCCGTATCACATGCGCATACGCCATAACTCTCGTTCGATAATAAATAATCCGTGTGAACGCAAAACATGTTAGATCCACAGATCTACACGTGTCCACCGGGGCCCAATTCGTAAAACTACACTATTTACAAATTACAAGTAGAATTTCGATGTTCATTGCGTTACCGTCAACTCGTTTTTAACTCCCTGATTTTCTACTTCTATTGATTTAGGTTGTCGAGTTGACGAACAACCTGATAAACTTTGTATTAGATTAGGCTTTGGCATAGTTTGTGTAACTGCCACTATCAAAGCCGGCCCATAACCTGCCCTCCAACTTACGTAATCCCCGGAAAAAGTCCTTGTCAGACAAACAATTCAGCCTGCATTGCATTGTCCACTGTGAATTGATAATATAACAAGTTTGTTTTCCCTCTAAGGAATCGAAGCCAAGACCTTCGAATCACTGTGCGTATTAACGCAATTTTCACCCTGGAATTCTGAGTTTGCTAGCTACGCAATGTATGCGAACAGTGCTCGCAATTTGTGAATTGAAGTTTAAAACGGACCTCTAGTCAAGCCGAATTTATAACCTCTAGCCGATTATAGTTTGCATGTAAACAGTACTAAAGTAGCATCAACGTTATTTACTAAGCTTTAGATGCTATTATGCATTGTGTATTGACCCTGATTTTAAAGCTTTTGAGGTAAACTTATTAAAATAAATAAATAAATTCTCTAATTTGTAAAATAGCTTTATACATACATACATACATAAAATCACGCCTTTATCCCTTACGGGGTTGGCAGAGCGTTAAACGCCTCGTAAAAGGCGCTTTCGCCGCGTCTGACAAAAATTTAGGGCAATTTTAGATTGTAATGTGTATTGCTAATGTGTAGTGATAGGTTGTCAGCCCATCGCCTAAATTACAATACACTGTAACCCTCGAGTCCCTTTTGCTGTCTTCTACAGCATGCCCGGGAGGAAGGGCAGCTGGAACATTCTATGTTTTTCTATCTCTCCCAGTCCAGCATGGAAGAAATATTTGTATTGAGTAGTAAAATGATTACTTTTTCTGCGTTCTCTAGAGGTTTATATATTTATAGCTAAATTATTCCAATTATTAAGTCCAAAATTAATATTTGGATAGACTACACATAGGCTCTTACCGTATACATATTTTAAATTACCAAAGGTCTATTTGAAGTGTCAATATAGGTCCTAATGGGAGACAAGGGATTAAATTGGATTTAGGTTAGTGCTAGGTAGTATCATACAGTATCCTGTCTTATGTAGCATATATTATGTATTAGTTTATCATAAGATATACATCAGTATATTTTATTGCAATATTTATTTAATAGTGTGTAAATATTGTCTAAGTATTATATGTAGTAATATGCACTATCCCGCTTTCTGCTTGTACAATTTCTATATCCAAAGGTTTCCTGGTAGAAATTGCTGCTTTAGCAATAAGGCCGCCTATATTGTACTGTCGTTTGTTCTTTTTTTATATCTGTTGTATGTGTTTTCTTTGTGAAATAAAGAATATTGTATTGTAGTATCGATTTTGTTTCACACATTACGAAACTAATTAGAAGTTACGAAATGAGATAGTTATTTTGAACGTGATTATTACCGCGACTATATTTATTTTTAGGTCGACATTTCGAAGCAGTTGCATGCTTCATGATGGTCACGAGCAGTATCTAATTGTATTAAACAACTGCAAAAATCTTAAATGTTATAATTTGAAGTAAAGTCTTTTCCAGAAGAATTACTTATAGGCTATCAATAATAATACGTTAGGTCTCTAAGGGTCGTAATTATAAATCAATCTCAAGATTGAGAGCAATATTAAGTATGGATTTGACAAGTCATTTTGTACTGGAATGACATTTCTGATACGTACTCAAACTGGCTGTCAACCTTGAGATCGCTTTATAAATACGAGTCTTAGTTACGCACACCAATTTGACCTATGCCCTTTAAAGTCCAGAGGGTAGGTATACTGGACCCGAATCTAGATTAAGCTTTGCTAGATTATTTATAAATCTAGACATAGACATATAATCACGCCTTTATCCCTAATGGGGTAGGCAGAGCGTACACGAGCTAGACAGAGGTCGTTCTGCCACGTCTGACAAAGTTTTGAGGGTTATTTAAGATAGAATTCTAGGTATATTGCTGTAGTGACAGGTTGTCAGCCCATCGCCTAAATTACAATATACTGAAACCCTCGGATCCCTTAGCTGGATCTTACAGCATGCCCGGGAGGAAATGCAGCTGGCACATTCTATGTTTTTCGTTCGCTCCCAGACCAGCATGGAAGTATTTATAAATCTAGGTCACAATTTATACAAAATAAACGCATTTGTTTATTCAATCGTGTAAACTAGACAGGCCATTCGTAGAAAATTTCATAAAACCAGTTGAAATTTTTTTTTCTATTGAATTTAGTCTAAGTCAGAAGTGATAGAAAAGACGGAGTTGACGATGGAACGAAGTTGCCAAAAATACTGTCCTGAAAGCATTGTTTTTAGTGGAAATAAACGTTTTTTTTTATTTATTATTTATCTACACATGCATTCGTGTGATGCTGTTTGTTAATAATAGAGGGTACATAAATTAAATTCCTTCCATGCTGGACTGTGAGTGAGGAAAGTCAGCGAAGGGATTCGAGGGTTTCAGTATTGTAATTTAGGCGACAGGCTGAGAACCTGCCACTTTAGCAATATACAGATCTATAACCCTCAAAACTTGTCAGATGTGGCGGAACGACCTTTGTTTAGGACGTTTACGCTCTGCCTACCCCATTAGGGATAAAGGCGTGATAATATGTATGTATCAATAAATTTCATTTTATGTCTTGTGGCTGATTTTAACCCATTAAAGCTCAACGAAGAAATACTTTAAGTGGTAGTTTCACCTGCACGTGCAGTTTCAAGACCCTTTGTTCACAATATTTCATGGTTTTTGCACAGCCTATGCAAATACCATGCATTACAAACACCATAAGACAAAACACCGTAAATTCCCTGACCACAAAACATCCACCTTCAATTTTAATTTGTGGTTACATACATACATACATAAAATCACGCCTTTATCCCTTACGGGGTAGGCAGAGCGTTAAACGCCTCGTAAAAGGCGCTTTCGCCGCGTCTGACAATAATTAAGGGTAATTTTAGATTGTAATGTGTATTGCCATAGTGACTGGTTGTCAGCCCATCGCCTAAATTACAGTACACCCTCGAGTCCCTTTTGCTGTCTTCTACAGCATGCCCGGGAGGAAGGGCAGCTGGAACATTCTATGTTTTTCTATCTCTCCCAGTCCAGCATGGAAGTAAATTTGTGGTTTAACGTACAAAATGCTACAAATAGGGGTACCTACAAAATGTAGTAAAATTTTCTCTTGCTTCGTATTGAAAGGGGATGCTATAGACCACAGACCACAAAACACGGAGGGTCAGGAGCGATCAATCGATGGATACAAAGAAACAAAGGCGGCGGTGGAGTCTCCTCGGTTTTGTGGTCATGTCTTCTCGATGGGCCACTTCCATGGGGTAAATAGTACAAGCACTTTCCACTTATTGATTTTGTAGTGCGCAGTCGAAGGTAAGTGTTCTTGATTACGGTGTTGGCAAATTAGAATTAATTATTTGAAGGTAAGTCTGATTGCGCTTGATTTCAGTTCGATGGTGCTTGTTAAGTGAAAATGTCAAGATTTTATTTTTGTATATTTTAATTAATTTGCATTCTTCCATGCTGGACTGGGAGCGAGAGAAAAACATAGAATGTGCCAGCTGCATTTCCTCCCAAGCATGCTGTAAAATTCAGCTTAGGGATCCGAGGGTTTCTGTATATTGCAATTTAGGCGATAGGCTGGCAATCTGTCACTACAGCAATATACGTACATAACTATATTAAATAACTCTCAAAACCTTGTCAGACGTGGTGAAACGACCTTTGTTTAGGTCGTTTACGCTCTGCCTACCCCTATTAGGCATAAATACGTGATTATATGTATGTATGTATGTATTTGCATGCCGAAGCTGTTTCCGGAAATACCTGATGTGGTAATTTTTGTAGCTTTGAATCCTATTTCACTGATAGGCTTCGGGCTTTCCAGTACCGTCTGTGTCAAAAGGCTCGTCTTAAAAGGAGTCAACTCGCTCCGTTATCAATTGTCTCTGTCTCTAGTTAAGAGAAAACTTATCGCAACACACATTGATAGAAGACTCAGTAGTTTCTCATTTCTAACGTGCCTACAGACAGCCGGGTGCACTGCTAAACACTAAACCCCGGAGCAGTAATCAACACAGCTGCTAATCATCGCCACTCGGGCAAGCATATCGATTCGATTGTCCGAGATCCGAGTTCCGAGATCCGAGCGGCGAGTGCCCTCACATGATTGATTAATCGGAACCTCTGTCGGCTGCTTAATTGAAAAGTCAACGGAGAGTAGTCGATCGTTGATTTGATTATGGAACTTCAGAGATGAGAGATGTAATCTGAACTTGCTTTAATATTTGTTATATTTATAATACTTTCATGTTGGACTGGGAGTGATACAAAAACATAGCATGTGCCAACTGCTTCTCGCCGGGCATGCTGTAAAAATCAGATAAGGGATTGGAGGGTTTCAGTATTATAATTTAGTCGATGGGCTGACAACCTGTCACTATACAGAGCAAATACAGATCTATCTGGAATAACCATCAAAACTTGTCTGGCGTGGCGAAATGACCTTTGTTTAGCTCGTTTTCGCTTTGCCGACCCCATTACGGATAATGGTGTGATTATATGTAATGTAATG
The DNA here is from genome assembly GCA_949820665.1 of Scrobipalpa costella. Lineage (NCBI taxonomy): Eukaryota > Metazoa > Arthropoda > Insecta > Lepidoptera > Gelechiidae > Scrobipalpa > Scrobipalpa costella. Next base: position 19,278,450 of record OX463303.1, read on the forward strand.
TAATATTGATAATAACTAGATTAATATTATTTATTTTATTTTATTAGAGCTTACTGTTGGGCAAAGGTCATTTACCTTTTGCAATCGGATAAAACCTTATTTGTAATGATAATGTTTTATTTAATTACCGCAATTAAAGAGCGATGGTTTGATCCTGAGGGTGATTTTTCCATAGTTGTTTATTTACACTAATATAAAAAAGAGAAACAGTGTGTATGTTTGTTTGTTTCGGGTAAAACCAAAAACAACTGGACCATTTTTTATAAATTAATTTGGCAATAGGTCTTACCGCAAGAAAATAAGATAATTTCCTGAAATTAAAAATTATAAACAGTTAATTTCGATTTCCTCAACCAACAGTGTTAAAATAAAATACTATATTAAAAACTGCTATAGCGACTACCATTAGCATTTTCATTAACATAGACGCGGAGTAATGAAATGAAATGACTGTACATCGCAGTACACTCAACGCGAAAACTTACTTTAAACTTTAAAGTTTTCTAATTCTCTGCGAAACTACCCAACTTTGTAAAAGTGTAAGTGCGGAATGATGTTTTTGAACATTCTGCCTTTGCTTGCGCTTGCGACCCAAATTGGTAAGTGTGTTGTTAACTTTAAATATGTTTTAAATATGTTAGAACTCGCGTGCAGCACATTGCTAGGATTTTTTAAAGAGTTATGTCACGAATTTTCAGTGAAGCAGGCATGAGTAGGTCTTGAGCTGGAGTACTAAAAACTGTTCTGATCTAGTAAGTAATTATAAAAAATCTAGAACCCCTATTTCCGTTGCTTCTGTCTGCAGGCCAGCGTCAAGTTAAAGTTGATTTAGTAATTTAGTAAGTACGTTTTTATTTGAATATGTTATCCTCGAATTATGCTTTGTTTAGTTTCTTTTGGTGCTTTTTAGCATTTAGCTTAGCTTGAATTCTTAGGGTTAATTATAAATCAATCTCAAGATTGAGAGCAATATGAAATATGGATTTGACAGGCCATTTTGTACTGAAATGATATTTCTGATACGAACTCAGATTGGCTGTCAATCTTGAGATCGCTTTATAAATACGAGCTTTAAATACCTATAATTATGTAAGAATTCCATTTAACAACTGACACTTATATAAATGTTCATTTTGGCGTTCTTACGGCAGCTTTGTTTTACAAATCTTATGAAAATTCCAAGTCATGCAAATTAGGCTTGGCTTTACAAAGACTGTTGTGGCTGCCTGTACCGCGTCGGCAGTTGCATATTTGCGGCTGCGGTCGCTTGGAGGCTCTGCATGCTGCGTTGCGGCTGCGGCCAGCGGCCTGGGGCCTATTACGCGTCTCCACTGTTAGGCACGAACCGGTTTCTGATGTCAGGGTTCATCGGGTCAAATTAGGCGTGTTATTAACTTTGACAACAATGTTCGTCAGGTCAAATTAGGCTTTACAAAGACTGTTGTGGCTGCCAGTACCGCGTCGGCATATTATCTGCTTCGGTCTTTATTATTATTCTGCGTTGCGCAGTTCTGCAGTGGGTCTCCACTGTTAGGCACGAACCAGTGTAGATGACCAGGGTTCATTACTTACATACGTTTTGCTACTTTAGATTTCGGAAATCTAAATCATTCAGCAACTTACCTAAAACAAGACAAAAGAATATTAGTAAGATCAATTAAACCAAAAGTTACTTTCTCTATTTGGTATTTATCAGTGTTTCGAATGGCAAATATTCTTACCAATCTTATTGAGAAAATTTATCTTAATTTTTTGTTTAATTTTCACTTAATGTGCTAATGTTTTTAATAACTTGCATAAACAACTAAATTGGTTAGAACGTCGGCACGGTACGCCGAAGATAGTGGGTTCAAACTACAAGTGTAACTTTTAGCTTATGAATTTTGAAGTTATTTAAGACAATTTATTTTAATATCGGACCGATTATAATCGGATGCCGTTACACTATGGAGACGCTCTCTTTGTCCTGGCGGCTGCGGCTTGTGGCTTCTCAGGACGATTAGATTAGGGCTAGCCATCGGGGTTAGCTGCAAACGACTCTCAGCCCGCAATACGCTAGTATGATTGCGGCACTGACAAATCTTTCCGGACCACTATCTTCTATAGCAGATAACAACCGGATGTCGTGAGACTATAGACACAGTCCCCGTCTCTACAGTCATTCGGCTTGCGGCTTCTCAGGACGATTAGATTAGGTATAGCTCTAAACGATTCTCAGTCACGCTGGTATGGCTGCGGCACTGTCAAATCTCTCCGGACCATTACCCACTATAGCAAGCAGATAATAATCGGATGCCGTTAGACTATGGAGACGCTCTCACGTCCTGGCGGCTGCGGCTTGCGGCTTCTCAGGACGATTAGATTAGGGCTAGCTGCAAACGATCCTTACACCACAGGACGCTGGTATGGCTGCGGTACTGTCAAATCTTTCCGGACAATTACCCACTATAGCAGATAATAATAATCGGATGCCGTTAGACTATGGAGACGCTCTCTACGTCCTGGCGGCTGCGGCTTGCGGCTTCTCAGGACGATTAGATTAAGGCTAGCCATTGGGGCTGGCTGCAAACGATCCTTACACCACAGGACGCTGGTATGGCTGCGGCACTGTCAAATCTTTCCTGACAATTACCCACTATAGCAGATAATAATCGGATGCCGTTAGACTATGGAGACGCTCTCACGTCCTGGCGGCTGCGGCTTGCGGCTTCTCAGGACGATTAGATTAGGGCTAGCCATTGGGGCTAGCTGCAAACGATCCTTACACCACAGGACGCTGGTATGGCTGCGGCACTGTCAAATCTTTCCGGGTGACCAAGATAGCACAGGCTATACGGGGTGTAAGGGACAGCGTCCCGCAAACTGATAGGGGTTGCTCAATCAACGGAACTGAACAACTATCACCATGATATTCTTTCAGGAAATAAAAAAAAATGCTTTTTCTATACATACATACATACATACATACATACATAAATCACGCCTTTATCCCTTACGGGGTAGGCAGAGCGTTTAACGCCTCGTAAAAGGCGCTTTCGCCTCGTCTGACAAAAATTGAGGGCAGTTTTAGATTGTAATATGTATTGCTATAGTGACAGGTTGTCAGCCCATCACCTAAATTACAATACACTGTAATCCTCGAGTCCCTTTTGCTGACTTCTACATCATGCCCGGGAGGAAGGGCAGCTGGAACATTCTATGTTTTTCTATCTCTCCCAGTCTAGCATGGAAGTATTTTTCTATACAAACTGGCCGATTGTGCCTTTTTTTCATCTCCTGAAAGAATTTCATTTTATTTTATTTTATTTAAATAGGTTCAGTTACAGGCAACAGACTAAGATTAGACACAATAAATAATACAACAAAACATTCATAAATCCGATGCCCACTTACAACTAAACACAGCATTAATAGCAAAGCGAATGTTTACAATTAATATAACAGTAAATGTAGTAGAATGATATTATCAAATTAAAATTAAAAAATTAAATTAAAAAAAATTACTTTCTTACTTTTACTTTACACATTGAAATCAAGATATAAATGAAATTTGAAATTCCCGGTGAATCTTGTTCAATTTCGTTGGCTGAGTAACCCCTACCAGTTTGCGGGACGCTGTCCCTTACACCCGGTATACATAGCACAGTCCACGTTGTATGCAACTTAGTTTGTTGGTATATTAGCGTATTAAGTATTGCAAAGCACTTTGTAGTATTACATAACATAATTATACCTTGCGGTATAGGCACAGGGTCAGTAACCCTTTTAAATCGTTGTAGCCACGTCTGACTTTTGAGGGACGTATAGTATTTCCAATTCGGTTTTAGAATAAAGGTAAACAAAGTTTCATGTCTTTTTAATCAAAAATAAATGTTATAGGTTGGCAAGTTAGTTAAGTTACTAGAATTACCATTTCATTATGTTGTCATAACTAATAGCTATAACTTATTGTTGTAACAAGATCTTCGATTTAAGACACGAAACATTGTTTACCTTTATTCTAAAACTGAGTTGATATTCTTCTTAGCGAGTGGATTCTTAAGTCAAACGACCCGATGAACCCTAGTGTCAGAGTTTTCAAACCGCCTAGTAGCACAGCTATAAGGCCTCTGACATGGTTTGAGTAACGACCACTATCAAAGACAGCGACCCTCCGAAGCACGGAATCCTATTTATTTCGGACAATCAGGTGATTCAGCCTGTAATGTCCTAACCAAACTGGGGAAAAAATCACAAAGTGATAAATTCTCAGATATCAACTTTGTGTTTCACCCCTGGGAATCGAACCCAGGACCTCCGGATCGGGAGTCCATGGCACTAGCCACTAGACCACGGAGGCAGTTTTACTGAGTTGATAATACTATAGGAAATATTGCTATACCTGACAACGTTTGCAGAAGTTGTAGGCTATTGTAAGACATACCTACTTATATATCTGTGTATAACTAGGTTAATTTTATACCTATTCTCCATTGAGAAAGTTCAAACGAGGAAAAGAGAAGTTTATATAATTATTTTCTCTTTCCTTGACATGTTTATTGATGTACAAACACAAGGAAAATATTAAGTAGGTAAACAAAGAACGTTTTCAAAGACGTTGAGTATTATAATAAACGAAACATTAATGAAGAACACACACAAAAAGATAGAATGATGTAAATGATTACGAGTACATTAAATTAAATAAAAAAAACATGTTCCCATTCATAGCATAGCTATTATCAGATTGAGGTATTTGGAAATAAGATAAATACATACATAAGTCACGCCTTTATCCCTGACGGGGTAAGCAGAGCGTCAACGACCCAAACAAAGGTCGTTCCGTCACGTCTGACAAAGTTTTGAGGGTTATTTAAGATAGATATGCAAGTATATTGCTGTAGTGACAGGTTGTCAGCCTATCGCCTAAATTACAATATACTGAAACTCTCGGGTCCCTTAGCTGGTTTTACAGCATGCCTGGGAGGAAATGCAGCTGGCTTATTCTATGTTTTTCTTTCGCTTCCAGTCCAGCATGGAAGTTAAATTAAATAACATACCTACATAAAAATAGGTAAATGAAGGTACATCCAGACCTTGAGTAGATAATATTGCGTAAAATAAACAGGGTTTCTAATCAAACTGTAGCCAGAGTATCAACGTCGTAAATTTAAGAGCTTAGCTCTTGTCGGTGGAGTAGAGGTTGTTTCGTCCAAGAGTAATCGCCAACTTTCTCTGGATTCAGCCTCCTCCTGAACTTCTCTATACGACGTGACATCAATCTTTTCTTTGATTTGGTCCATATAGGTTCATCTAGGTCGGCCTCTTCCTCTTGTCCCTTCAATCTTTCCTTCTAATGTAGTCTTTACAATATAATACAAGTCTTTAGTAGTTAATCATGTCTTAACAAGTTCATTTAGTTAATCGTGTCCTAGTATCTTTCCTCTTCTATTCTCAACCTTTTTCTACCTTCCATGCTGGACTGGGAGAGATAGAAAAACATAGCATGTTCCAGCTGCCCTTCCTCCCGGGCATGCTGTAGAAGTCAGCAAAAGGGTCTCGAGGTACAGGTTACAGTGTATTGTAATTTAGGCGATGGGTTGACAACCTGTCACTAGCAATACACTTTTCAATCTAAAATTGCCCTCAATTTTTGTCAGACGTGGCCAAGGCGACTTTTACGAGTCGTTTAACGCTCTGCCTACCCCGTAAGGGATAAAGGCGTGATTTTATGTATGTATGTATGTATGTCTATTCTCAATGACTTTTCTCTTTTCTTTAACTGAATTTAATACGTAATACTCGTACGTTGTTTATTTTTTTCAAACAACGTTTAATATAATTGAAATTTCGCCACATGTGATTCTGAGGACCATTTCCGGTAGAATTTGTTTTTATAGCAGTTATACATACATACATAAAATCACGCCTATATTCCTTACAGGGTAGGCAGAGCGTTAAACGCCTCGTAAAAGGCGCTTCCGCCACGTCTGACAAAAATTGGGGGAAATTTTATATTGTAAGTTGTATTGCTATAGTGACAGGTTGTCAGCCCATCGCCTAAATTACAATACACTGTAACCCTCGAGTCCCTTTTGCTGTCTTCTACAGCATGCCCGGGAGGAAGAGCAGCTGGAACACTCTATGTTTTTATATATCTCCCAGTCCAGCATGGATGAATCTCCCAGTCCAGCAGGGAAGAAGGTAGCAACTATCTCAATTTAAATTAATATAACGTTATTCAATAAGAAGTAGAAATCCCGACCTTGTTTTAATTCTATAAACGGAATAAAATAATACATTCTCAACATAATAACACAAGATTATTACGATGATATTCATTCATAATTACAGCACTCTCCCCTGTCGGCGTGTACCATATCTCCTTGGAAGTACAGTCATCCACGTATAAAACTGAACTTTCTTTTTCTTGCTACTTTCTTGCTGGATTTGGAGCAATAGCAGGTGTAAGGGACAGCGTCCCGCAAACTGGTAGGGGTTGCACAGTCAACGACACTGAACAACTATCAGCTGGTTATTATTTCAGGAAGTGAAAAAAAATAGCTTTTCTATACAAAATGTTCACGTCGATCAGACAATTGGTATGAAAAAGGCATTTTTTTTCACGTCCTGAAAAATAATCCTGCTTATAGTTTGTTCAGTGTCAACCCCGTATCAGTTTGCGGGACGCTGTCCCTTACACCTGGTTTATGTCCAAGTCAATTGTTTTCGCGGAAATACTGCAAGAACGCAGAGAGCTAATAGCTACGATGTATTTAAATATGGACAATCGTTTTAATACCTCTCACTTCTTGGACTGTAGCACATGCTGACGCTGAGCTAATAACCTTTTCGGTATCGATTGTAACTTTTAGGCAATTTAGGTTTAAGTTGTCTAATTAATTAATAACTGGTACCGAATAAATGATTTTCTTTCTTTTCTTTCTACAATATTTCTGAAATGGCCCCCATCATTTCTTACAATTCATTATACACACTTTTATCTTACTTCTCACTTCTGTACGACTGCTGTAAGAAATATCTTCATAGAAATAAGCAGTGCTTGTTGTGTCTTTTTTCTTTATGTTCGTGTTTATTCATGTATTTTATTGTGTACAATAAATTGTTAAATAAATAAATTTATCAGTCTTTTGACGCTATGTATGCCGTTCTGAAATACTTTCCAGACTTATCTTAAAGATAAAGGTATACTGTAAATGTGTCCGACTATACACAGGAACGTATCCTACAATTAGCCCGTCACGTCCAGCTAGCGTGTGTTACGACCACATTTAATAAGGCCCACGACCGCGTTTAATAAGGTAAGTAATGATCATACTTTAATCTAATTCATGATTTATTGATAATAAAGAAAATTATTATTCAAAAATCGTTGTTCTGAATTTGAATATAATAATACGTACAACAATTGCATAAAAACTTTTCCTGGCTCAGCAAATGTAAATATTATGGAGTTACATTGAATTACACTAGGTGAGGTAATAATATTAATTTAAGAACATTTTAGTTACGAATTCATTACAAAAACATAAACGAAAGGGAAAATATGCTGTGTAATTTCTTTCCATTCAAATCAAAACTTAATCTGCGAAATGTATGCCTTCAAAAGGAAAAGATTAACGAAGTGATAATTATAAAGTGGGTGGCCATCTTGGAATTCTTCCGGAGCCATACGGTTCCCAAACCGCTAAAATAATTAATCACTCATTTGCAAGAATCTCCAAAACGACAGATTAAATATAGCAGAATTGATAGCTTGCACCGTTAATGCAGATAAAGAAATATTTGAGGATTAAGGTGGGAAACTGGTTTATTCCCAACGATGTATCTGACTCACGGTGATCGTATTTTGAAGAAGCCTCTCTTGACGCCTGGACAAGTAGAATGAAGTTAACTTTGTCTGTGGTAATTATTTTATTCTTTGCTTCAGTCTTATGATCAAGGTAGGGGTGTATTTCCTAGCAATTTTTTTATGAAATTACTGTGATTATAGATTCCCCATTTAATATCCTTCCTACTTGTCACTGACGTATAGTACTAATATAGAGAAAACAAATCATAAGAAGCACAATTACAGAATTTAGAATAGCCCAATGCAACCGTGGGAACAAGTGGTCAGCGGAATCGTAAATCTATATGCGATAAAAATGTTTATAAAAGAGATGGTCACACATACATAACATTATGTATTTTTTGTGAGTATGTGAACATGAATTGTAAAATTAATTTTACAGAAATGTGATGAAATTATTTCTATTCTGAATTCAGTTATTTGTAAAGGAGTAGTGGTAATTCTTGAACAGATAATGACAAATTCCACACACGACGCAAGCTAATCTTTTAACCGCGGAATTCTAGAGAAAGTAATGACAACACTCAGGTGACTTATTGCAGCCGTATTTCAACCTAATGACCTTAATATAAGATCTAATGTGACTTTACTGGAGGGATTGCGACATTGAGACGCCATTTTATAAGGTTTTATCGAAGTTCGTGGTTTGTGAGAGTTTGTTTCCCACGGTGCGTCATCGCGTTAGAGTGAATTTGGTAATAAACAGATTATTAATTTGATGTGAGAAGGAATTTGATTTGTCTGTTAGTTCTATTGCAAGGCAAACTTTAAATACGTACATACATATAATCACGCCTTTATCCCTAATGGGGTAGGCAGAGCGCAAACGACCCAAACAAAGGTCGTCTCGCCACGTCTGACAAAGTTTTGAGGGTTATTTAAGATATAATTCTAGGTATATTGCTGTAGTGTCAGGTTGTCAGCCCATCGCCTAAATTACAATACACTAAAACCCTCGGATCCCTTAGCTGGATTTTACAGCATGCTCGGGAGGAAATGCAGTTGGCACATTCTATATTTTTCTCTCGCTCCCAGACCAGCATGGAAGTAACAACTTTAAAATGTATTTATACTTATTTTTTTTTATAGCCTGTGTTGTCTTACTTCATTAAAGTTAATAAATGTCTAAAGCACTTCAAACGATTATAGAGCTTAAGAAATAAAATAATAAATTTGTAATTGTTCTGTGTGTGTTCACGTGTACAATAAACTGTTAAATAAATAATAAAATAAAGTGAATTTTAGATGCGCAAATTGTCTCCACCACTTCATGCAATTCTCAAGACGTTTGCATACATACATATAGTCACGCCTTTATCCCTAATGACCTAAACAGAGGTCGTTCCGCTACGTCTTTATACTAAATTATGAGTATGATATAAAACATGTATCTGAATTTTATATCCCACTTAGTTGTAAAGCTATATTGATGGTTTATGATACTCATGTAAAGTACATATCTATGCGATTTTATGATTTTCCAATAATGAAAACGCGAAAACACATAAACATCACAACATTTTTCCACTGGATATTTTAAATATTAAACTAACAGTAAATCCTAATCTTCTTCTGTCGAGTGGGTATCGAGTCAATGGACCCCATGAACCCTGGTGTCAGAGTTTTTAAACCGCCTAGTAGTACAACTATCAGGCCTCTAACATGGTTTGAGTAACGACCACTATCAAAGACAGCGACCGGGACCGACGGCTTAACGTGCCCTCCGAAGCACGAAATCTTTATTTTTTCGGACAATCAGGTGATTCAGCCTGCAATGTCCTAACCAAACTGGGGAAAAATTCACAAAGTGATAAATTCTCAAATATCAACTTTATGTTTCCCCCCTGGGAATCGAACCCAGGGCCTCCGGATCGGGAGTCCATGGCACTAGCCACTAGACCACGGAGGCAGTTAAATCCTAATAACACACAAGCTAAATAACGAAGCCCCGAAGCGAACGAAATGAATATAAGATGTCTACTTACGAGGAACTCATAAAAGATATAAAAGGCGTAATTTGACGTTTGATTTGCGCCAGCGACTGTATTAGTACGTCAAGGCTTTTAATGAATGTGGCCGATCTCAGATCCCAACTTGCAGCGCCACTTATTCTTAGCGAGTGGGTTTTTGAGTCGAACAACGAACCGATAAACCCTGGTGACATATCTATTAGAATAGAAAATAATAGAAATAACTTTCTTTGGTATTAAAATTTACAAGGTTGTTTATAACTACAGATAAATGGATATGGCCAAAACAGCGACCGGGAACGACGGCTTAGCGTGCCTTTCGAAGCACGGAATCATTTTTCTTTTATTACGATCAGGAAGATTTCATCATCAGGTAATGATGATGAGGTGATTTAGCCTGCAATGTCCTAACCAAAACTGATAAATTGACAAATATCAACTTTATGTGTCCCTGAGAATCGAATCCAGGACCTCCGTATAACGAGCCCATGGTCCAGACGGCTAGACCACGTAGGCAGGGCCTCTGCCAACGTTCATTTAAAAACTTGACGCATCACGACCTATAGCTCCATACGAAAGTAATAAAGAATGCAATAAAAATGAGTTTTTAATAGTCACTCCTCCATATTCACGAGCGGCTGCTGGCCTGAACGGATGTGCGCTAGAAAATTGATATTAATTATTGGACAGGAAGGAAGTTGCTAGTTTAGGTAACCCTACTAGAAAATATAACAAAATTGTTCGTAAAGTAGATAAAAATATCTCATTTCTACCAAAATTAAAGGTACCTAAGCACAGAAGGAAATGGCGAAACCTTCTACTGGAGCTTGAAGCTAATCTTAAATCACAATTTTGTCGTCATCATTATGCTCTGTCTTTATCTTTAGAAATCTAGGATATTTTTTTTTGTGTTGCTTGCTTTCAATGTACCGCAAATCCTGAATACAACGATACATTTTAAAACCCCACCCACTTTTTGTTTAATCTTTATCTTTAAACTAATCAAATAAATCATACATATAGTCACACCTTTATCCCTAATAGGGAAGGCAGAGCGTAAACGACTTTTCTGAACAAAGGTCGATCCGCCACGTCTGACAAAGTTTTGAAGGTTGTTTAAGATAGCTCTGTAGGTGTATTACTGTAGGGAAAGGTTGTCAGCTCATTGCCTAAATTACAATATACTGAAACCCTCGGATTCCTTAGCTGGTTTTTACAGCAAGCCCGGGAGAAAGCAGCTGGGACATTCTATGTTTTTTTCTCGCACCCAGGCCAGCATCGAAGAAATAAATAAATCAAGTAAAATCAAATATATCAGAGAAGTATTAACACTATTTTGTTAGAAAATTAGAAGAATTTAGTCCAAACTACATTGTGGCAGAAATTGGCAGCCAACGTGTTAAACAGTTTAGATGAAACAAACTGTAAACAACATAGTCGGACGTTGGTCAGCAGTATTATTGGATTACCGCATACAAACGGACGTAAATTCGAAACGGTATTAAAACTGGGAGAATATTACGGATGTCCCTAGCGGTTGGGTATGCGCACAGTTTATGTGTACACGTAAAGTGGTAGCTAGGGTTTTGTGCAAAGCCCGCCTGGGGAAGTGCCTTAGTTCTGCCTCAAAGCACAAGCGCTCGTGCTTCTGTTTTTCGGTGCGAAGAAGGGGCAGTGGAATTAACCCTCTATTTCAATTGTACAGTTCAATGTGCCAGTAGTTCAATGATTTTTGCTGACTATTTTCAGTTCAATGACTGAACTAGTGAGAACTATTTGTGCCTGATTTTTTTCTAATTGAACTACTGGCACTAAAAGTTCTCACTAGTTCAATCATTAAACCGCACCATTGAACTACTGGGAATGCTAGAGGTTTCTTCCATGCTGGACTGGGAGCAAGAGAAAAAAAAAGAATGTGCCCGCTGCATTTCCTCCCGGGTATGCTGTAAAAAGAGTTTCAGTATTTTGCAATTTTGGCGATGGGCTGACCACCTGTCATTACAACAATATACAAATCTCTTAAATAACCCTCAAAACTTAGTCAGACGTGGCGGGACGACCTTTGTTTAGGTCCTTTACGCTCTGCCTACCCCATTAGGGATAAAGACATAACTATATATGTATATGAATGTTGTAGAAGTAGTTTAGGATCGTAGGTTTGGACTGTTGAGAGGTGGAGAGGTTCTGCTCTTGGACGTAATAGTAGACAAATAAGCGTACAATTTACAATGTCCGACAGAGGAGCTTTTTCCATACAAAGTTTACCTTGAACGAGTTTTATGGCTTTGGTAGCGATTTGCTTTAGCTTAGAAACTATTTGTAAAGCACAATAGTTACACACAGGCCGCTTTTATGCAAATACTCAACTACGCCATTTCGTCCGGAAACGACAAACATTTGCGAATTCTGCGGAATTATTAGACTAGATGCAACTATGTATGTCTTCCTTGGTTTTACTATACTACAGCACGACAAGGGTTTATATGCACGTGGATGGGAGGCACTGGTATACCAAGAGAACTCTCATTAATTGGGTTCTCACTATGGCGGCGGTATCAGTTCCTTTCTTCGCCGCGTTCAATTAAAGCCTTGTCGGGATTTACAGCAGTAACTGGCCACATCGCATTGTGCTGCACCGCATCGCCTATGGCTGTAGGAACTAGAGCCGTTGCCTCCCGACACATAAAGAACAGTTTATTACTGCACGCTCGCGCCATCTATTCGCTAAGAAATTTTCAGTTGCCTCCAGTGATTTGTGGAGCAAGATGTGTTAAGTTTCTGGGATTATTATCTGCTTGCGGTAATCAAAGTGGGCTATCAATAGACTTGAACGCGTTTTGCAGTTTATATTGTGGGTAGTATAATTTGATGTTTATAAAATGCAACATAGTTATGCAGTGCTTGGAATGCGGTAGGTCTCTAGATTCTAACAAAGATCACACTTATTTTGCGGTTGCAGTTCTGAATAGTTCCATTCATAAACACAGAAAGTTATTGTAGTACAGCGTAGCTCAAGTAATAAACCGGAATTACCTACAATGTTTTAGTGCGAGAACATCTATTTTAATATTAAAACAAACACACAATGGTTTGTTGTCTGGACAGCGGGAAGTAGCGGCCATTTCGCGCGCGAATCTTGTTGAATTATTCGCAAAATGGCGGCCACAGTCACTTGCGTATTGTTCCATATAATGTGCTGGGAATAATTATGGGGATTTAAAACCGCTAATTGTTCTCGTCCAATGCAGATTTTTCGGTAAAACAGCTGCAACGAAACAAGAGATAATTTTCAACGAGCATTTTCCCTGATTTAATTTTGTGAGATATTTTATTTTGATATTTCAGATCTGCAGACATTAATTTAGATAAGATGAGTAATATCGAGAGAGAACGTTTTGTGCTTTATTGCAAAACTAATCTAAATTTTACATCAATTAATTAAAAGCGAAAGATACTATGAAATATAAAACGTTCAAGTATCAGAGTATCAATTCTAGTTACAAACTAAACATTTAATTTCTAAGAAATCAATCTTTAGAATCCAATTCTAATTGGTTGTCAAACAAAGTGTAATATCAAATGGTCCGCCTAAATCTAGTAATCGATCTTCGGTCCAAGATGTTGACTATTTAATTAAATTGTTGGCTATTTAATTAAATTGCCGACAAAGTGACGATCAATCAGTAAACAGATACGTGGATAACTTCGTGTTAAATAATGGACCAAGTTTCAATGTGTCAAGTTACTACTTATTTTTGTAGATTTTTATTATGTCGTTGAAAAAAGATACAAAAATGGAAGAAGATAGATATGACATTACTGCGTTTAGAACACTTTCCTACTGTTTCCATAGACATTTATTTTTCTATATGTTTTAGTTGTACTCTCATTTCATTTCCCTACAAAGTAGGGTGACCAACGCACAGTTTTTTTACCACTATAAAGTCATAAACATACCTATTTTGGTATGTAAATGTAAAACTAGCCATAAAGCTGTAGTATGTTAGCAAAACCAAACCCCTCGTAAAATACCGAAGGGTCACCTCGCGTGACGATCTAACCACATTTTTTTTGCTTCGTAAATAAAAAAAATACTATTCTTTCCTCAACACGCAACACGGCAACACTTTTATATATTTTTTTACTACCTACTGATGCTATCAACCATAATTCCTATTTATTTTTTCCTACATAATTGTCAAGGGCCGGCCGTTTTGAGGATCGTTTGTGTAATTTAAAATTAATATTTTCGGTAGTTTTCGAAAATGTAATTTGGTTGATAGAGATCTTTATAGTATTGTCGTAAGAATTCCAACTAACTAGCCATTATAATAGGGACGGAATGGCATAGGTCGAGTATTCTTTTGTGATTTAGGCGCCACATGCAAGACTCTTGAATTTTTTGACCAGCCGTTGTTTCTTTTTACGCTTTTTAAATACAGATCCTGATGTTTCTTCACTCTTATTCTTTAACAGAAACTTTAACACAAATTATAATGCAGTCATGCAGTTTTATTTATAGCGTTTTGGTAGAGCGTTTTCACTGCACTCATTATAAAATATCAAGTCTTAAAACTTTTAAATAAATAACTTCTTTGTAACTATGTGGTTTAAACAATGCTTTGATTTGATAGTGTCAACAAAACTTTCCGATCAATAGAATCCATTTCAAAATGGTTTCAGAATCACGGTAACAGGCTTGTAAACGAACTAATTGTTTACGTCACAGCAATTATGAAAATTGTTTATGGGAAGTGAAGCTTGTGTGTGTATTGGTTTCATGTTGTTGGTAACAAATTAACTAAATAGGTAGTAATTAAATGGATATTAAATGAAAATGATAGGATTTTTAGTATATGACATGTGATATGATATGACACACTTATTTATGAGGATTATTACACGGTAGGTATTATCACGCGATACCTACTTGGATCCAAGTATTGATGAAATATTGACGGAATCGCGTGATAATTTTGGTATCGTCGCGGTACATAGTATCATAAGAATATCGACCATTTTATATCTGTTATGTTTTGGTCCCCCGTGGGTAAAACAAACTTAGGTACTTAGAAAAAGCCTGATCGATCACTCTAGCTATGAATAGATTTTGGGTCGAGTGCATTCTCTGACATAAATTGCCCCCAATTTATGTCAGACGTGGCGAAAGCGCCTTTTAGGAGGCGTTTTACGCTCTGCCTACCCCGTAAGGGATAAAGGCGTGATTTTATGTATGTATGTATGTATGCATTCTCGGCTAGCCTGGGAGCGAGAGAAAAACATAGAATGTGCACAAACAGGTCAGGTCAAACCCTTACAGGTCTATCTTAAATAACCCTCAAAACTTTGTCAGACGTGGCGGAACGACCTTTGTTTGGGTCGTTTACGCCCTGCCTACCCCATTAGGGATAAAGGCGTGATTACATGTATGTATGTATGTGCATTCACCAACACATATGCAAATAGTTCCTCTCTCATGCTGCATCTTCTTGAATCTATACAATATACTATATTACTAATTACTATATATATAACCATACTTCTATACTAATATTATAAATGCGAAAGTATATCTGTCTGGTTGTTGCTCTTTCACGCCCAAACGGCTAAACCGATTTTGATGAAAATTGGCAGGACGATAGCTGGAGATGGACATAGGCTACTTTTTACCGAGGAAAAATATATACAATAATAAATTTATTTAATTAATATTTATTTAATTCGCACGGGAATATTTTTAAACGGTAATCGATGAGGACGAAATTTGATATACAGATTAAGTATGACTGGGACTAGTAACAGGAAAACTTTGACCGCGGAAAAATATTTGAATCCCAGGGCAAACATAAAGCCGCGGGTAAAACCGCAGGGCGGAAAGCTGGTACTTGAATAAAAACGCAAGTGAAACCGCGGGTAGTTCACTACATACATACATATACATATATTCACGCCTGTATCCCTAATGGGGTAGGCAGAGCGTAAACGACCTAAACAAAGGTGTCCCGCCACGTCTGACAAAGTTTTGAGGGTTATTGAAGATAGAATTCTAGGTATATTGCTGTAGTGACAGGTTGTCAGCCCATCGCCTAAATTACAATTTACTGAAACCCTCGGATCCCTTAGCTGGATTTTACAGCATGCCCGGGAGGAAATGCAGCTGGCACATTCTATGTTTTTCTCTCGCTCCTAGACCAGCATGGAAAATATGGGTAGTTCACTAATAGCCAATAAACGCCAATAACTTTTCGCTGGCGCCTAATCTAAGCCAGTTCTCTGCTGTCTAGAGCTGCTAGTTAATTGCTGGCTATTCATCGTGTCAATCAAATTCCAAGTAATTTGCCGATCAAATTATAAACATAATATAAATCGCGACAAGATTCAATATTCAGGAAAATACTGAACTACATTTTTGAATGGCTTTCGATTACTTTCCGTGACAGAAGCCAATCGAAAATGTAGAGTATTCGCTACGTCAAGCGCACGGTTATCATCATCCTGTGTCAGTCCACTGCTCCGTAGTCTAGTGGCTAGTGCCATGGACTCCCGATCCGGAGGCCCTGGGTTCGATTCCCAGGGGGGAAACACAAAGTTGATATTTGAGAATTTATCACTTTGTGAATTTTTCCCCAGTTTGGTTAGGACATTGCAGGCTGAATCACCTGATTGTCCGAAAAGAAAAAGATTTCGTGCTTCGGAGGGCACGTTAAGCCGTCGGTCCCGGTCGCTGTCTTTGATAGTGGTCGTTACTCAAACCATGTCAGAGGCCTGATAGTTGTGCTACTAGGCGGTTTCAAAACTCTGACACCAGGGTTCATCGGGTCCGTAGACTCGATACCCATTCGACAGAAGAAGAAGTCCACTGCTGGTTTTAAGACACGCTATTTTTCTAACGTGTCGATGGAACACGAGAAATTACATCGTAGCGACCCATAATTCAGCGACTTGTATTGCGGATTGACTGCCGTCCATTAAACCCGCTGGCGTGCAGGTGTGTTGGGGCACGCCGGGCACGATGTTAAGTGTACCATGGTTCGCACTGCACCGCTAACACAGTCTACATCGGAGCAAGCCGATAAACCCCACCTGACCATGTTCTCCTTACGTCTGCCAACCTGAGTCCGAATCCTGTTTAAGGACTTCCAGATCGGCCATGGTAGTTCATGTCCAGGAGGGGGCTGGGCTGATAATCTGTCACTACAGCAATATTCCTACAAATCTATGTTAATTAATCCTCAAAACTTTGTCAGACGTGGCGGAACGACTTTTATTTAGCTCGTTTACGCTTTGCCTACCCTATTAGGGATAAAGGCGTGATTGTATGTATGTATGTAATCAGTTTACATTGAACCACTACGACAAGTGACTTGACTATGCTTGACGTAGCAGAAGATCCTGCCGGAGCCGCTTTCATAGTCATAGTACCTACACACTTTTTTTAGCTAAATTCTTTTTTTAGGAAACGATATCACTACATAGTATAAAACAAAGTCACTTTCTCTGCCCCTATATCCCTATGTATGCATAAATCTTTAAAACTACGCAACGGATTTTGATGCGGTTTCTTTTAAAGGATAGACTGATTCAAGAGGAAGGTTTATATGTATAATATATGCATAATATAGTAGAGAAACACTGATGATTTCCGTGCGAAGCCGGGGCGGGTCGCTAGTTATTACTAAAGCTCTATACAAGTGATAGTAAAATTAAAATCTATTTGTCACTTTCAGACTAAAAACATTGGAAAGACACAAGAGATCTATTCTCTAGTTGGTAGTTTTATGCGTTATCTGTCACTTTTTATCCGCCGTCATATGATATAGCGGATAAATTTACAGAAATACTGGGGAAAAGTGTAAAAGCGCGTCAAAATCTAGCGGACAAAGTGTAAACTATAGAGTATAAATTGCCTGTCCTTTTTCAATTTTATTATTTTAACAGTGACAGATATATTTTAATTTTAGTTTTAGCCGGTGGTATCTAGAGTGAAACCCACTAATTATTTTATTTGCCCCTATAGTTATTTCAATATCTGTCACCAGGCCCCGGACCACAATTTCTGGAGCGATAGTAGTAATTGGCCGACCTATTCAAGGCGTCAATCAGATTGTAAGTGATTTCCGATCAAATTATACAAGCGAAATTGGGTACAGATTCTTGGAATAAACCACTGTGTTAATAACTAGGCGAAATGTATTTCCAGCATATTGAAAACTGCCTCCGTGGTTTAGTGGTCAGAGCTATGGGCTTACGACCCGGACGTTTTGGGTTCGATTCCCAGGGGGGACGCAATGTTGATACTTGTTAATCTATGATATGAGATTTTCCTCAGTTTGGTTAGGATATTGTAGGCAGAATTCACCTGATTGTCCGAAAAGTAAAATGATTTCGTGCTTCCGAGGGCACGTTAAGCCGTTGCTCCCGGTCGCCGTCTTTGATAGCGGTCGTTACTCAAACCATGTCAGAGGCCTAATAGCTATCCTACTAGGCGGTTTGAAAACTCTGACACCAGGGGTCTTCGGGTCCTTGTTCGACTCGAGAATCGACTCGCTAAGAAGAAGGAGATTGCAAACCAGTGTTGAAAACTATTGGGTATTTATGAAGGTAGAAAGGAAAAATGCATCATACATACATACTTAGTAATATTATAAATTTAATGTTTGCCCGTACCTAGTAAATGAATGATTATTTCTAGGTAACCTAACCACTAAATACTACAAAAAATATCACTTAGGATTCTTTGTTAGGAATAGAATAAAAATAAAACATTCGACAGCCGTTTTCTTTTTAAAGTGACAGTCAAATTACTGGCCACTAAGCGCCACTAAGACATAAACAAGACGACTTAATAAGAGAGCAGTGTATCCAAACGCCACTTAGCGAAAAAGAAAATGTAAAAAGAAATCAAACATGACACAAATACATTTATTATGATTGTCCTTTTAGGTCTAATGTGGAATAAGGTCAGGAGGGGTCGCTGTCGAGAAGGAACTCTTCATTTTGTTTGGCAGTTTTTCAGCTGTCGACAACTCCATAAAAAGTAATGAAAAGGAATAATTTCCAAATTTAAACGCAATCCAAGGCTGGCGTAAATAATTGTTCTTATTTTAAAATTCAAATTGGGGAATCCTCGTAACACGTCTGCCCGGGAGAGCTATTATTCATAGTCCAAACACGTTATTTAATTTACGATATGCAGAAACGGAACGTAGCGAAATAAACGGATAGCCTGGACGTTACTTATAACTAGATTTGCCTTTGTGAGCAACCTAGCGGGACAGAGTTTAAATACGAAATACATTACATTCAGTGGGAAATTACACAAACTTGCATAGTGGATTACAAAGTAGTGTTTGTTAAGCTCGACCGTGATAAATACCTACAAATTTATCTCGACCACGCGATGTTATAAATTAAGGCTTATGCACCGCTTTGGAGCAGGAAATTAAGAAAACGCGAACACGGAGTGCGCTTGGATTTATTTTTGTTTTAGCATTTCTGAACGCAAGATTTATCGGCCAATGGGAAAAGTTTATAATGTGATTAACCGCCAATAATATTTAAAATTGTTAGAAATATTTCTGATGAATGTATTCATTCTTCCATGCTGGCCTTGGAGCTACAGAAACACATAGAATATGCCAGCTCCATTTTTTCCCGGGCATTCTGTAAAAACCAGCTAAGGGATCCGAGGGTTTAAGTATATTGCAATTTAGGCGATGGGCTGACAACCTGTCACTTCAGCAATATACCTACAAATCAATCATAAATAACCCTCAAAAATTTGTCTAACGTGGCGGAACGACCTTTGTTCAGGTCGCTTACGCTCGGCCTACCCCATTAGGGATAAACGCGAAATTATATGTATGTATGGTTATTCAAGAGTGTGTAGGAAGTGTACAGTGTGTCAGTCGGTCACTAGATTTTTCAAATTTATCTGATATAGTACCTATAACAGAACAGCTTTTACACATCACTATTCATTGTTCTTATTGTGCTTTAACATTAGATCCATTAGAATCATTCATTCACGATTTGAAACCTTAAATTCAAGCTATAGATATCAGCAGCCAACGAATACGCGGTAATTTTCATAAATGACCTATGTAAAGCGATCTGCGGGAGGTGCAATAACTCGATTTGCGAATAAATGGCTCGGAAGTTGATCTACTACCCCCTCTAAAACATCCCCGAGTCGACAAACCGCTTAGATGGCAGTTCCATTGCTGAGTTAGCTACGGCGCGAAGTTTAGTTCTAACTTCAAAGCCGTAGTGTAAAAAGTACTGTTAGGTAAAGCGATTGAGTAGAGAGTTTTTAATACAGGCGTTTTTTTGTCTCACCGCAACCTCTGACTGTGCGATTTCCGGTACCCACTCCTGAGTTGGTTGGTGAAAAATGGCGGCTTGGCTGTCAAAACGGTTATTGATGAGCGCGTTCGAAATTTAGACTAACCTGTCTAAGCAAAGACCTATTATTTATAGACGGCGCTTTCTCAATCAGTACGTTATTGTGATAAGTAGAGATTCAGATCCGGTAAATACATAATTCTTGTCATAATTGTTATTAGTACGTTTCAATCTGGTTTTTTTTGTCTACATTACAAAAGGTTTACACATTAATATTTAGTTTTAGTCTCCTGATCCTGCGTTACTCGAAATAAAGCGATTTGTCAGAAACCGAGTGAAGACCACACTGCAATGTTTCTGTAAGCGGCGTCTTATAGCTAATAGATCTTTGACTCCAAGTATACGGGGTGTAAGGGACAGCGTCCCGCAAACTTATGGGGGTTGGTCAGTGAACGACACTGAACAACTTCCACCAGGAAATTCATTCAGGAAGTAAACTAAAAATTTGGCTTTTCCATGCAAATTGTCTGATCGAGGTGGACATTTTGTACGGAAAAGCCAATTTTCTTTTATCATTTCCTGGAAAAAATCTTGGTGGAAAATGTTCAGTGTCGTTGACTGAGCATCATCATCATCTCCCTAGCCTTATCCCGTATATCACGGGGTCGGCTACCTAATCTAGGGGATCGAACGAGGGTACTGGTTTTAACACAGAGCAACTGCCATCTGACCTCCGCAACCCAGAAGGGAAACCAGACCCAATCCTAGATTAGGTCAGAGTTTTCAAGCCGTCAATGCTTGCACTGGCCTCTGATATGGCTTAACGAGTAATATCTACGGTATTAAATGATATTAACCGGGACCAACGGCTTAACGTGCCTTCGTACATATGAAATTCGAATACCGAAAAACACATTGGTACGTGGTGGGATTCGAACCACGACCTCCCCGCTCAGGAGGCAGCGGTGCTATCCACTACACCATCGGGCTTCTCGTCGTTGACTGAGCAAGCCCTATAAATTTGCGGGACGCTGTCCCTTACACCTGACATACCGAAGCTGTATTAGCCCGAATGCTAGTCTCCTGAGATGGTGAAATATGTTGCTGCAGATCCCGCATTACTCGGAATAAAGTGATTTGTCAGAGCGATTTATAGAAACCAGCGTTTAGAGGGAAATGTTTAAGCGGGAACCGATAAAGTTTAAACGCTGGCAATTGACTGGGGCGGTAGAGTAAGTATTGGAGTATTGACGTTGCGGGTAGTTTAATCGGAATGCAACTAATCGGAGTTTTTATTAGTTGTGCTTGATATCTGAACAAATGTAGAGTCATTTAAATTTTTTGCACTTATATTGCTTTTTTATTTCTGAAAATATTAAAAACTAAATTAAAGCGTTGGATCAGTTTTCTAAAGACATACATACATATAATCACGCCTAGGCAGAGCGTAAACGACCTAAACAAAGGCCATTCTGCCACGTCTGACAAAGTTTTGAGGGTTATTTAAGATAACTTGTGGGTAAGTTTTCTAAAGACGCGGGTTCAAATCCCGACAGCGGTTGATTTTTTGATTTGTTATATTCTAACATTTTCAGAAATACAAAGTACATATAGATATAGATATTTCCTGCTAACAAAATATTAATTGAATTATTTTTTAACCCGATGAGCGCCCTGTCAGATTTCTCTGCTACTGACTCAAACGTCAAGGCTTTTTAGGCTCGTATTTATAAAGCAATCTCAACATTGAGAGCAATATTAAGTATAGATGTGACAGGCCGTTTTGTACTGAAATGACAATTCTGATACGTACTCAAACTAGCTGTCAGTCTCAAGTGCTGTTTATCAATACGGGCTTATGACAGCATACATTGTCAAACTAATTCGCGCACACACGGGTGTTAAATGATTGAGTTTATGTATGGTTTTATAATTTTTTTGTATTTTTCCGTGACATACACTTCAAGACCATATCATATCTCCCTAGCCTTATCCCGTATCTCACGGGGTCGGCTTCCTAATCTAGGGGATTGAACGAGGGTACTGGTTTTTACACAGAGCGACTGCCATCTGACCTCCGCAACCCAGAAGGGAAACCAGACCCAATCCTAGATTAGGTCAGAGTTTTCAAGCCGCCAATGCTTAGCACTGGCCTCTAATATGGCTTAACGACTAATATCTACGGTATTAAACGATATTAACCGGGACCAACGGCTTAACGTGCCTTCCGAAGCACGGAAAAAGCACCGAATAAACGTACATATGAAATTCGAAAACCGAAAAACACATTGGTACGTGGTGGGATTCGAACCACGACCTCCCGCTCAGGAGGCAGCGGCCCTATCCACTACACCATCGGGCTCTCTACACTTCAAGACCGACTCTTTAAAAAAATATATGCACGCCATTGCAATACTAAACTCAGTATTGCATCTTCACCAAAATTGTATCAATACGAAACTCAACCATCGATTTTATAGTGCTTGGTCAATTGGACAGCAGACCACAACACTGTTGAAGAGACGGCTCGAGGCTCGAAGAGGAGGGTCCTCTCGCTAATTCTGAAGTTGCTGTACTTCCAGCTGCTCCGGGCCGCCGCCAATTAGTGCACCAGAACAATAGTGGAGTGAGGAGTGCACGTTTTAGTATAGGGTGCACATTCCTTCCTTGCTGGCCTGGGAGCGAGAGAAAAACATAGAATGTGCCAGTTGTATTTCCACCCGGGCATACTGTAAAAGCCAGGTAAGGGATCCGAGGGTTTCAGAATTGTAATTTAGGCGATGGGCTAACAACCTGTCACTACAGCAATATACATACAAATCTATCTTAAATAACCCTCAAAACTTTGTCAGACGTGGCGGGACTATCTTTGTTTATATCATTTACGTTCAGCCTACCCCATAAGGGATAAAGGCGTGTTTATATGTATGTATGCACATTATACGGACAAGGTGTTTGAATCATGTACATACATACTCGTACATTGCTTCCATGCTGGACTGGGAGAGATAGAAAAACATAGAATGTTCCAGCTGCCCTTCCTCCCGGGCATGCTGTTGAAGTCAGCAAAAGGGACTCGAGGGTTACAGTGTATTGTAATTTAGGCGATGGGCTGACAACCTGTCACTATATCAATACATATTACAATCTAAAATTGCCCCCTGAATTTTTGTCAGACGTGGCGAAAGCGCCTTTTACGAGGCTTTAAACGCTCTGCCTACCCCGTAAGGGATAAAGGCGTGATTTATGTATGTATGTATGTATGCATATGTATGTATGTATGCATACATATGAATGTATGTATGCATACATACATATAATCACACCTTTGCGGTAGGCAGAGCGAAAACGACCTAAAGAAATGTCGTTCCGCCACGTCTGACAAAGTTTCGAGGGTTATTAGCTTTGTAGGTATTTTGCTGTAGTGACAAGTAATCAGCCCATTGCCTAAATTGCAATATACTGACACCCTCGGATCTCTCAGCTGGTTTTTACAGCATGCTCTATGGCATATTCTATGTTTTTCTCTCGGTCCCAGTCCAGCATGGAAGAAATCATGTACATGGTATGAAAGGGGTAGATATTATACATACATACATACATAAATCACGCCTTTATCCCTTACGGGGTAGGCAGAGCGTTTAACGCCTCGTAGATATTATACATTTCAATTAATCATAAATTACCATAGGTGAATAACTGCATTTTAATAAGAAACTCTTAAAACTAAAGATAAAACACAACTAAAAACTCATTCCGATAAAAATAGCAATAATTTAAATGAAACTTCTACGCAACGAGCTACGGCGTAGCAATTTGCTACGCGGCTGTTCTAAGCTATAAATAACAAATATTTATCTAAAAATATGTTCTTTATGTGACTCAATTTTTTAAACAAACCAAGTAATACATATTAGAACAACAATGTTGTAGTGGATAGTGCCGCTGCCTCCTGAGCGGGAGGTCGTGGTTCGAATCCCACTACGTATTTTTCGGTTTCCGAATTTTATAGGTACGTTTATTCGGCGCTTTTTCCATGCTTCGGAAGCTTAGCACTGGCCTCTGATATGGCTTAACGACTAATATCTAAATACCGTAGATATTAGTCGTTAAGCCATATCAGAGGCCAGTGCTAAGCACTGGCGGCTTGAAAACTCTGACCTAATCTAGGATTGGGTCTGGTTTCCCTTCTGGGTTGCGGAGGTCAGATGGCAGTCGCTCTCTGTAAAAACCAGTACCTTCGTTCAATCCCCTGGATTAGGTAGCCGCCCCGTAAGATACAGGATAAAGCTAGGGAGATGATGATGACATATTAGAATAACATATAAATCACGTAAACGTAAACAGCACGTTTGTTTACGTTAAAACTTAAATTGGAATCAAGTAGGTCGGGAACTTTGGAGCGGTATCAAAATACCATTACTCATTCATTCGCTCATTTACTCACTCACTCACAGACCGAAACTTGTGAACATCAATCAAAGGGTCGTCTTGGCAACTTGTGAGGAAATTAAATGATTTTATTTTGACTTATCTGCAACGGTTTAGACGGCGATAGAGCCTAAGTGGTGCCCCCATTATAAAAAAACATAATTCACTTAAAACGCAGTGAGAAATTGCTAAAAATGACCACTAAAGACAATTTTTCTACCTGTTACTACAACGAACTAAGAATCGCTACTTTGTACTGTTCTAACTTATCTTTATAACTGTTACTTGAGTCTGTTGGATCGGATTTACGATTACATACATACATACATACATATAATCACGCCTTTATCCCTAATGGGGTAGGCAGAGCGTAAACGACCTAAACAAAGGTCGTTCCGCCACGTCTGACAAAGTTTTGAGGGTTATTCAAGATGGTTTTTGAAATATACTGAAACCCTCAGATCCCTTAGCTGGTTTTAACATGCATGCCCGGAAGGAAATGCAGCTGGCACATTCTATGTTTTTCTCTCGCTCCCGTTTCAGTATATTGCAATTTAGGCGATGGGCTGATAACCTGTCACTACAGCAATATACCTACAAAATCTATCTAAATAACCCTCAAAATATTATCAGACGTGGCGAAACGTTAACGCTCTGCCTACCCCATTAGGGTTAAAGGTGTGATTATGTATATGTACCTCTTTTATCAGGTTTCTTTTTTTGATAAATTACGAACTTTTAAAAAGTGAAGTTATTTGAAGCAAAGCCTATCACACAAAACATAATAAGTTTAACCGAATTAAGAAAGTTGCTAACCACAAGGTGCCTTTGGTTCAAAAGGCCTCGTAATTATAGTTAGTGTGTCTGAACCCTAAAGTTAGACTGAAAAGAAATAATATAACATATTAAAACTGTTTGAATCTAGTTTCAAACCACAACTTTTATAGTATTGGATTAGTTTAGTCAAAGTTTGCTAGGATTCAATACAGTGATTTGGAGGTATTTAACAATAGGCATAATTTATTATTTTAGTATTGTTGAAAGTTTTCTTTGCTTTATAAGTCGTGCAAGTCAAGTCACATTGTTTTTTGTACATACATATAATCACACATTTATCCCTAATGGGGTAGGCAGAGCGTAAACGACCTAAACAAAGGTCGTTCTGCTTTGGCTGACAAAGTTTTTAGGATTATTTAAGACAGAATTGTGGGTATATTGCTGTAGTGACAGGTTGTCAGCTCATCGTCTAAATTACAATATACTGAAACACTCGGATCTCTTAGCTGGTTTTACAGTATGTCCGGGAGGAAATGCAGCTAGCACATTCTATGTTTTTTTCTGGCTCGCAGGCCAGCATGGAAGAATAAGCTATGTTTTTATTACTTCCAATCCAGCATCGTAAGCAAACGGTCATTAAAATATACCCACACACTCATCACGTCACTAATGAACGGTTGAAGAACAGTAAACCATTCCCATCACCATTCACTCAGATTATCATTCACTCAGAGTACGTGCGAATGTAAACCGATCCTTCATTTGACCGAATCGGAATCGACTCACGTTTTAATTCACAAGTTTTCGGCTTGATGACTGCACAAAGGGGGAGTTTGAAGGGGGGCACCACGTGACGAGAATAAAAGCGATAAAAGGTGGCAACACTGGGGGCATCGGAGCTTGGGTTGCCAAGTGGCGCTCCTTCAGGAAATTAGCTGTCACATTAGCTGGCTATTAGGGGCAAAGAGTGAGGTTCTGATTAACCGCGATCAAATTTATGATGGGGGGGTTGTGTTGTCCCCTAAATGAGAGGTTTTATGGCAATCGTAGAAATTGACGGAGAGTAGGTGATTGGAATTTAAAGGGGAAGTCACTGATTACGTTACAAAATCAATAACCTGTGCTGAAGAGAATCAATTTGATTAAGTTTTCGTTATTTGAAAAGGTTTCTAAAAATGTTGACAAGGACATCCATCAGTCTATTAAAATTTGTGTACGATATAACAAAAAACAATTACTATCTCTATTTACTCATCGAAAACACATTTGAATTAAAACATAATTGAAATAAATTGACTGGCACCTAGACAGATTACGCAAACAAACACAGTCACTTCGACGAATTTTATTACAACAAAAAGTTCCAAACAATTTCAAACGTGCGCCACCGGCATTCGATTTTCAAAGTTGGGAAGTTAAAAAAGTACTGGCCATTAGTAAAGTTCGTTACAAGCGCGAGGGCGCGCACCGCACAGAGAGGCGCAATTACGACAAAAGAGTTCGGAATTCGAACGAGTGTCCGATCGGGCACAATCGACGGTTGTGCGGGTAGGTACACAAAGTTTTACACCTTTTTGGGCCCTTTTAAGGTGATCCAGAAAAGGTCTTTGATGGGGGCTAGGTTTGTGTATCTCGAACTGTTTTTGACAAATACGTGTCGTTTCTCACTTCCAAACTCAAAATGTGTCGGACAGAGCGAATTCAGCATGAAACTTTTTTGATCGAAACCTCGGCTTCAGTAGATCAAACGAAAATGAAAACTGCCTGCTATGAGTTTAAATTAATTAATATTTGACTTCCTAACTGCACCAAGTCATAATGGCCCATTATAAATTCAAATGGCGGTGCAAAATTATAAACTCCACCCAATTAAACAGAAATAACGTAACATATAAATCAAATACAAATATACAATTCCCAATTGTTTACTCAGTAAATTAAGGCTTAATTAATAATTGTGTTAATCACGGGGCTATTATATTGTGGTATAATGAACCAAATCACGTTTGAGTTAAGCCGGTTATGTTACACAGGTACGAGTGAGACAAGGGTTTTGTCTCGGCTTTGCCTTCATTTTGTTGAATTTATCGTTAAAATTCTTTTCGGGAAAAAGTAATTATAGCTTTTAAAAAAAGGCGCTGAGAAAGAGGTTGATTCTATGCCTTTTGACGCATGATAAAATAAAAAAAAAAGTTTTTTTTTTTAAATTTATTTATGAAAGTTTTTAAGTTGTATAAAGAATTGCAAAATACGTGCCTTTTTCGTCTTCAGTTATTGACAGGGACAATCAGTGCATTACACTTTACCTATAAATAACCGTTTACCATTCCTTATTTACCTACAGCACCGTATGTAAATAACGGGATGACGTTTGTAAAGCGGGTTATGTTCTGTAATAGTGAGAGACGCAGAGTAATTATGCGTCTGAGACTCCGGGGATTCCCGGGCTGCTCCGTGTTGATTTGAACATTTGAACGTGGAACTTGTAGCGTTACTAAGAGTACCTACTCGAATGAGATTCGCAAATATTAGAAACGTTTCTTTTTCAACTTCCATGCTGGCCTGGGAGTGAGAGTAAAACATAAATGTGCCAGCTGCATTTCCTCCCGGGCATCCTGTCACTACAGCAATATACCTTCAAATCGATCTTAAATAACTCTCAAAACTTTGTCAGATGTGGCGGAACCACCTTTGTTTAGGTCGTTTACGCTCTGCCTACCCCAAAAGGGATAAAGACGTGATTATATGTATGTATTTCTTATTACGAACATTTAGGAACAAGTTTACATATGTAGCTTGAAATAATTTAAGTTTTGTAGGTATTAGAACATACAGATTTGAGTTCTCTCAGGCTTGAGACTCGAAAACTCTGACATCAGGGTTCATCGTATCGTTCGACTTCAGAATCCACTCGCTAAGAAGAAGAAGAATAGTAGTTCAGAGATTATCGATTAGAATTGTATTGTAAAGACTTATTCGGATATGTCATGTTGTTTTTCTATGGTTTCAACATAAAGTCTTATTATTTTATAGGGTCACCTATTCATATTCCGCCTGTGCGAAATTTATGGTTTTTATGTTTAAAAACATTAACACTTTAAGTGTCATAAAATTAAACTCTTTCAAACTAAGACTATTCAATGCATCGATATACATAGCTATAATTTTTTAAAATAATTATTACAATATTTCGTCTAAGATGCAATAACAAAAAGCTTATAATAAGTTACTTTGTAAGCGTGTTCACTAGTTATGCCCTGAGAATTGCAACTAGGCACCTAATTAGTAATAGTTCGTTAGTGCTCTTGTAGTTTTGACGAGTCTTACACTTGCGCGAGAACGTTAGATTAAATGAAAGTAGGTCAAGTGAAGTGTTTGTGCACCTGTAACACATATTTAATACATTTACGGTAAATGAGAAAATGTTATTATATTTCTGCTACAACAGTGCAAATGTTTGTCATCACTACATAGTATAAAACAAAGTAGCTTTCTCTGTCCCTATATCCCTATGTATGGTTAGATCTTTAAAACTACGCAACGGATTTTGATGCAGTTAGTTTTAAATGATAGAGAGTTTCAAGAGGAAGGTTTATATGTATAATACATGCATAATATAGTAGAAAAACACTGATTATTTCCGTGCTTAGCCGGGACGGGTCGCAGAGTAATTATATAAAATAGATTTAAATAATTATGTTTCAGTATTTATGACCGAAGTTAGACGGCACTATGGGGTAACTGCAGCAGCGCGACACTGCGCTACAAAATCTGACAAAATGTATGAACCTGACATTGCCGCGTCGTGAAGCGTCGTGAAGCGCTGCGCCGCTCCGCTGCAGCTCCAGTGCTGCTTCAGTGCGGTACCTCTCATACATTTTCATATAAGGAATGACAAAGTCATGTTCTTTTGCTACTCTGTTCTTGTGTCAAAGTTAAGAAAGTGACAGAGCTAGCTAAGAATTAGTTCAGGAATAGTGCGATCAGAATTGTCGCCAGTGAATCTAAAATAAATGTTATTTGTACTTACCATTGATATCCGCAAACTAGGGTTACAGGATTGTAAGTCTGTTGCTGTTTGCTGAAAAGAAAGAAAAAATCAAAATATTTTTTTCAATATCGATATAAAACATACCATCACTATATACACGAGGCAAGTATTATCAACAAAGGTGATCAAAACAAATTAGGAAACGAAATATTCCTTGCGTTATTACTATATTTCCCTGTTATATTATAAGAAATGTTATAAGATATACTTAAGATGATATTAAGAATTTTTCCTTGTTTATTGTTCTTCTTCTTAGCGAGTGAATTCTCGAACTGAACATCGACCCGATGAACCCTGGTGTCAGAGTTTTCAAACCACAAAGTAGCAAAGCCATTAGGCCTCTGACATGGTTTGAGTAACGACCACTATCAAAGACAGCCACCGAGACCGACGGCTCAATGTGCCGTCCAAAGCGCAGAATACTTTTTCTTTTCGGACAATCAGATGATTCTGCCTGCAATGTCCTAACCAAACTGGGGAAAACTTCACTAAGTGATAAATTGACAAATACCAACTTCGTGTTCCCCCCTGAGAATCGAACCCAGGACCACGCAGGCAGTTAATTAATGCCATTATCGTCAGTAAACGTCAAAGGTCTATTTATTTGTTAATTTTTTATTTTATTTTCAAGTATCAAGGAAACTTAGAACAATTTTAAATTTTAGTGGTATACATTCGATCCTATCATATAAATCACGAAAAAATTACGCAAATTAGGCCACCCTCTTCCACTCAGCTTGCCAACGCAAATCATGCGTAAAGTGAGTTTTGAAAGCGCGTACCGAGCTTCGTAAACGCGCCACCAGCTGTCAAAAGCACACGCGCGTACAATAAACTTGTTCGTTCGTGCGGTTGTACAGACCTACTTATTAATTTATTCATTATATTTCTTACTCCAAGCTATATTTAAATATTAGTGGTACCAAATTTTAATTCTTGATTCTATTATTCGTATACTTTAAAACTAAGAAAATCAAATAACTCGAACTGTTTTTTTTTTATCAGAAATGGGAAATTGCTCTTGACTCTAGACACTAGGTCAGGGATAACAGTGACAGATTAGTACGCACCGATGGAACACAGCAAGCTATTTGGCGCCGGACTCCGGTGAGAGTGTGGTTGCGAGTCAGGCGGCCCCTTGAGGACCCTACCACCGCTTTGTAGGGATCGTTCAGCCGGACTTATTCACAGGCAAGCCCGTGTTGTCGTTGCCCGGGTTGGACTAGGAGGTAGATCCCATCCCACCCCTATTTTCTTTCCCTTAAGCCTAAAAACCCGTTCGCAAGACGTACGTACTTTACTGTACATGTAAACCTTTCAATCCACCTTAAGGCATTCCAGGAAACAAAACTAATCAGCCGTTGTAAGTTGATACGTTAGTTCCCGAATGTATCCAAGCCCGACCTAGCCGACGCAATTTGCAGTAAATAAGGATATCGGTTTAGCGTCATTATCCCGGCCCGCGATATAGCTGGCCTCGTAAACGCCCCACTTAATGAGTTATGCCGCCTCTGCGAAGCTACTCTGTGCTTTCTGAGAAATAAATTCTTCTTCTTTTTCTTAGCGAGTGGATTCTCGAGTCGAACGACCCGATGAATCCTGGTGTCAGAGTATTCAAACCGCCTAGTAGCACATCTAGTCTCGTAGGCCTCTGACTATGTTTGAGTAACGATAACGACCACTATTATTTAATTTATTATTGAAGACAGCGACTGGGACCGACGGCTTAACGAACCCTCCGAAGCATGAAATCTTCCGAAGACAATCAGGTGATTCAGCCTGCAATGTCCTAACTAAACTAGAAAAAACCTTAAAAAGTGATAAATTGACAAATATCAACTTTGTATTCTTCTCTCCTGGGAATCGAACCCAGGACCTCCGGATTGGCTCTGACCACTAGACCACGGAGGTAGTTATAGAGTGGTTTTCCGAATAGAACGATCCGATGAACTCAGATGTCAAGAGTTTTTGAAC
Organism: Scrobipalpa costella; assembly: GCA_949820665.1. NCBI lineage: Eukaryota > Metazoa > Arthropoda > Insecta > Lepidoptera > Gelechiidae > Scrobipalpa > Scrobipalpa costella. Next base: position 19,309,849 of record OX463303.1, read on the forward strand.
CACCCATTAGTAACAGCTAATTGGCCTCTGACGTTGTTTGTGAAACGACTACTGCTAAAGACGGCGACCGAGACTGCGGCTTAACGTGCCCGAAGCAGGGAACATATAATCCAATACAGATAAACAGGTGATACAACCTGCATTGTCCTAACCAAACTGGGGAAAATCTCACAACAAATTATAACAACTTTGTGTTCCTCCGGGGAAAATCGAACCCGCGTCCTCCGGATCGGCTTAGTGGTCTGAGCGACCCCATGGCTCAGACCACTACGCCTCGGAGGTGCTTTCTAAGAAACAGATTTATTACGCGGCACGTTAATGGCTAAGCAATTTTTGTAATTTAAATTTTATGGATGCAATCTCATTTCCTTTTAACTTCGATGTTTAACTAATACTGCTTTTAATAAAATTGCTATAGGTTTAAATAAATGCTCTTAGAGTTTAGCTATAAAATGAATGAGTAATATAGACACAATTCGAATGTTAACAGTTTTGATTTTCAGGAAATTGGGGAATTGAATCAGGCTATTTAATTAGAACCAATTTAGGTACGAACTTCCAAAGAACTAACCTTGTAGGTTATATGCAGGTCGCATCTTAATTCGGTGGGATTACACAGCTTAGCCTCCGGACTAAATAGAAGGCGTCCCCCAGACTTGACGCGACAAAGGATCGTTCGAGATGGTTTCTAATTACGACACAGACCGTTATGCAAATCGGGGGGAGGGGGGTCCGTCTCTAATAAACATGCGCGGCTCTTGCGGTCAGCCCGCCAAATTGCCCGACCTCTCGCCCCGCGGCCAATAAAACCACTCGCCCTCTGTGCAATTACCTACTCTATGATCGTGTTCGTTGTAGTTTTCGAATATGGAACGGCGCCGTCGAGTCTGTTCTTCATTTGAAAATTAGTTTATTTGTTTTAATTGCGAAGCGTCAACATTTATTTTCTTCTCCAGATAGTAACATGGCATCCATTATAACAACCTTCGTTCTTCGAATATAAAACACATCGTCGTCGAGTCTATTCTTCATTTGAAAATTTGTTTGTTTTAATCTCATAACAGAATTATTATTAAACCAAACCTACTATAAAAGCACGTATCACCAACAATTTTTCGAAATGAATGCAATTCACCGAATATAGCGCCAAATGCGATGACAAAATTAAATATTATTTCTCCATTTCGAAATTCAAACTGCAATATCTTTTTAAAGGCAACAGTTACGGGCGATTCAGCCAGCGAACGTGTGCATTTACAAAGAAAGGTTTTATGCTTTTTGCTTTCGATGACACCTAACGACTTCCCGCGCAAACGCGAATCGAAAATGCAACGATTCCGAAACACGCGCGAATACACACTGGGGGAGTTGTACTAAAGGTAAGCCTCCATTCATCTGTACAGATACGAGACAAGCGAAAATAACTTTTTCTATTTTATTAAGAATTTAAATCTTTAACGCTTGATACATTTTAATCATGGCGTTAAATAAGTTAATACAGGGACAGCTTCCTGCAAACTGATACTGATAGGGGTTGCTCAGTTAACGAAACTGAACAAATTTTACCTGGACGATCTTTCATGAATTAAAAAATACCACTACATCGCCATACAAACTGACCACCTCGATCAGACAATTTGTATATGAAGCAAACATTTCCTACAAATTTCTAGAAATTCTTTAATTTCTGTATGAAAATGCAGTTTCGTCATGTTTCGTTCCCTGTAATCTCCGATCAGTAGTGGAGGTCGGTCCTTAAACATACTCTTTGCACAACGCAGAGGCGACACGAGCAAAAGGCGGCGATTGTTCGCCTACAAGCGGAAATATTGGCGGCCGCGAGAAAAATGAATATTTTGCCGGCAAAACGCGACATAGCGACAATCACACAGGTCTGATGGTACTAGGGTTTGGAATACCGGTATTTAAAAAAAAACATGCATTGCTTTATTACAGATACCGGGTGTAAGGGACAGCGTCCCGCACACTGATAGGGGTTGCTTAGTCAATGACACAGAACAACTTCCACCAGGATTTTTTCTGGAAGTGTTCTTTTTTTGATTTTCCATACAAAGTTGAGGTGAAAATTTTGTATAGAAAAAAAACCTTTTTTTTCACTTCCTGACAAAAAATACTGGTGGAAGTTGTTCAGTATCGTTGAGTGAGCCACCCCTATCAGTTTGCGGGACGCTGTCCTTTACACCTGGTATTAGATTGCCCTTTATGCAAATACTAAGTAGTGTAACAGGTAAAAAAACACATTTTAAAGGAACTAAAGTGATTTAGGGTTTAGAATGTCTCAAAGATCAGTTTTATGATTTAGTGATTGATGATAGAAGACTAGCAGTGACGCTGATTTTTATAAGCAGAATTAGGTACCTATATTTTAAAAAGAGGTAATAACTATCTAACTTCTTTCTTCCATTATGGACTGGGAGAAAAACATAGAAAGTGCCAGCTGAATTTGCTCCCGAGCATGCTGTAAAAAACAGCTAAGGGATCTGACGGATTTTGTATATTGCAATTTAGGTGCTGGGCTGACAACCTACCACAACAGCAATATACCTACAAATCTATCTTAAATAACCCTCAAATCTTTGTCAGACGTGGCGAAACGACAATTTTTAGATCGATTACGCTCTGCCTACCCCATTAAGTAATTATATGTATGTATGTAATAACTACTCTTATAATACCGATATATTCGGTACCGGTAACTCTAAGCTCCGCAAGCGCTTATCTCGCGACACCGACGGGAATTCGCACGAGCAATTTCACCATAAAAAAATAGAATCGGACAGGTTTGATGGGTCATTGGGTTTAGAGCGGTCATTCAGAGCAAGTTGGGGATCACAGCGATAAAAAACCGGTTATTCCCATTGGCTACTAATATTTTTATTACCATTTCTTTGAATGCTAAAAATTAAAACCAAAAAAAAAGCAGGAGGACAAATTATCAGAATAAAATAAATATACCGATCTACTTGCAGAGGAAGTTAAAGCATGTTTTGGTATTCCATTAACATTTCATTACTTCTTCGTCGAGTGGGTATCGAGTCTATGGACCCGATGAACCCTGGTGTCAGAGTTTTTAAACCGCCTAGTAGCACAACTATCAGGCCTCTGACATGGTTTGAGTAACGACCACTATCAAAGACAGCGACCGGGACCGACGGCTTAACGTGCCCTCCAAAGCACGAAATCTGTTTCTTTTCGGACAATCAGGTGATTCAGCCTGCAATGTCTTAACCAAACTGGGGAAAAATTCACAAAGTGATAAATTCTCAAACATCAACGTTATGTTTCCCCCCTGGGAATCGAACCCAGGGCCTCCGGATCGGGAGTCCATGGCACTAGCCACTAGACCACGGAGGCAGTTATTTAATTACTGTAAAAGTGCTTTCATCGATTTTTTTTAAACAATAAGGTTTCTCAACCATATCACAGAATACCATATAAAATTCTTATAGATAAACTCCTTGAGCTGTGCTCCAATTCACTAGCATAGTGTAATAAATTCAACCCAATATAAGACCAAACCAATAACATATATCTCAAGCAGATTTGAACTTTCTATCGGGTCCAAGCAGGGACAGTTTCCTTGAAAAATTACCCGACTAAGCGGAGCTTTTAGCACAGTTCCTTTGGAGTCACGACACGACCTGGCGATTTCCTAGAACGGTCAATTTGAACGCATCTGCTAGCTAAGTAGGTTGCCGTGTTACTGGCTTGAGAGAAAAGTTCACGTGCTTTAGAATTAAAAATAAACTACTTATGGAAAATAAACAAATTCAAATGAAGAACTCGTTATATAAAAACTATAATGTGGTGACTATGTTACTGGCTAAATAAATATTGACGATTTAAAATAAAAACTATTGATTAAGTAATAACTGATATTCAAATTAAGAACAGATTCCTCGGCGGCGCTGTATATTTTCGAAGGACATAGTTTGCCATAGTTTTTTCTTCCATGCTGGACTGGGAGAGATAGAAAAACATAGAATGTTCCAGCTGCCCTTCCTCCCGGGCATGCTGTAGAAGACAGCAAAAGGGACTCGAGGGTTACAGTGTATTGTAATTTAGGCGATGGGGTGACAACTTGTTACTACACATTAGCAATACACATTACAATCTAAAATTGCCCTCAATTTCAGACGCGGCGAAAGCGCCTTTTACGAGGCGTTTAACGCTCTGCCTACCCCGTAAGGGATAAAAGCGTGATTTTATGTATGTATGTAGTTTGCCATGTTACTGGCACGTGTATATCAGTATTTATATGTTCCTTTTTAGCTTATTGATTTTACATGAAAATCGCTTCCTTTTCATTATTTTAAACTGACCAAAATAATGATTCATTAGTTTAACAAAACGAGTTTCATTTTATTGAACATGAACCTATAATAATTAATGAATTGTTGCTGTAATCAGAATGTTGAAGTACGAGCTAAATTCAAATTGGGTTTGTAACGAATGCAAATATTATTTACAGTGCAATTATTAGGTACTTTTGTATAATAATTATTTGTAAAACTGAATTTTGTTTTGTTAACTAACTTTATAAAATAACACAAATAAATTTATTTTATGCTGGGAGCGATAGAAAAATATAGATTGTTTCAGTTGCTTCTCCTCCTCCCGAGTAATACTGTAAAACCCATCAAAGTGATTCGAGGATTACAGTATATTAACAATTAGTTGGCAAGCGTACAGAAAATAATGCACCATTTAATAGTGTACCGTCACAATTGTATACGTCAATTAATACAATTAGTGGTAACAATTAGGCGATGGGCTGACAACCTGTCCCTACAGCAATATACCTACGAATATATCTTAAATAACCCTCAAAACTTTGTCAAACGTGGCGGAACGACCTTTGTTTTGGTCGTTTACGCTCTGCCTACCCCATTAGGGATAAAGGCGTGATTATATGTATGTATGTATGTATGTGGTAACTGAAATATGCACACTTTAGTTTCTGGGTCAAGAGATTATTTAGTGTTATTAATTAAAATTAATAATTTTACCTCAAAATATTTTATGAAGTGGTTTCAACTGACTGTCAATATAGCTATACATATTTTCTACTACGAAAAATAATACAGACATACATATAATCACGCTTTTATCCCTAATGGGGTAGGCAGAGCGTAAACGACCTTAAAAGGTCGTTCCGCCGCGTCTGACAAAGTTTTGAGGGTTTATTTAAGACAGATTTGTAGGTATATTGCTGTAGTGACAGGTTGTCAGCCCATCGCTTAAATTACAATATACTGAAACCCTCGGATCCCTTTGCTGGTTGTATATATAATACATGATTATACCATACATTCTTAATATTTGTCAGACTTGACTCATTCACTAGCCTGTTAACTGCCTCCGTGGTCTAATGGCTAGTGCCATGGACTCCCGGTCCGGAGGTCCTGGGTTCGATTCCCAGGGGGGAAACACAAAGTTGATATTTGAAAATTTATCACTTTGTGAATTTTTCCCCAGTTTGGTTAGGACATTGCAGGCTGAATGACCTGATTGTACGAAAAGAAAAAAAGATTTCGTGCTTCAAAAGGGGACGTTAAGCCGTCGGTCCCGGGCGCTGTCTTTGATAGTGGTCGTTACTCAAACCATGTCAGAGGCCTGATAGTTGTGCTACTAGGCGGTTTAAAAATTCTGACACCAGGGTTCATCGGGTCGATAGACTCGATACCCACTCGACAGAAGACTAGCCTGTTGGCGCTCTGCTTGTGCCTACGCCGTAAGGGGGGGATACAGGCGTGATTTTAATATAGGTACTTATATTTTCCTATTTGTAAACAACTGAGTGCGCAAAAGTACTTGGACTTCATAACTAACTTTTTTTTTTTCGTTATGGCATTAGTAGAACTTTGTTCCAGTGTCGAGTATAAAAGGTAGGGAAACTGAACGAGGAAAGGTAACTAAGGCTCGTATTTATAATCAGCTCTCAAGATTGAGAGCGAGTTTAAGGTCGTATCAGAAATATCATTATAGTACAAAACAACCTGTCAAATCCATACTTAATATTGCTCTCAATCTTGAGTTTGCTTTATAAGTACGACCCACTTCACACTTACAAGTTTTAACAATGCCCGAAAAAGGCGCACGGGAGTAAATCGCCAAGTCCTTCAGAACAAATACAGGAGAGGGGGGGATGATTGCACTTTGAAGTGTCAGTCACGAGGGTGCTTGAAAGCCATTTCTCCCGCCCTCGGCTAAGAACCAAGCAGACGCACTTTTCTTTTGTCTTTGTTCTAGCTTTAATCATGTCTTAAGACAGTAATAGATGCCAAGTTTTGTTATACATCAAAAGGTTAAGATGGAAATTAAATGCACGGTCTGTTTGTCCTACTAATGGATATTTCTATTTTTTTGACATAAAATAATAATAAAAAAAAACATTATTAAATAAAAAATTACGTTGAAATGTCTAGCTAAATAAGTTAATAATCCAATTTAGGTACGAGTATACACCTAATCAATTTATTTCAGACAAACTCCACAACCAACACAGAAATAAAATTACAATCACACAAACTTGTATCAAATATTGTAGGTATTTGAATAGTAAAACTTTCACTGCCGTTCATTCGAAAAGTAAACATTACATTCGTGACTCTTCCTGACAGGACCAAAACAAATGATAGTCTAGTGATAAATCGTTGTGAGAATAACTTCGTTCATTCTTTTCTTTTGTCCGATTGATTGCAGATAATTTCGACTTCCGAAAGAAATAGGATAGAAAATTGCCTTCAGCTCTGTAACTGGGTAAAGGTACAGACTTATAATCTGCAAAGACACTGCTTTTAAAAGTAAAATGAAACACCTTGATTTTAAGCATACCTCCATATCCATCTCAAATGTCACAGCGGGTTTGATAGTATAAGGAAAAATACCATTTCTATTTCGGTTTGAATTAGGCAGTGTTAAACTTTAGTCTTGTTTTGTCTAACCTGAATCATGCCACTGCTGGATAAAGCCAGAAAACTTTAGTAATTTATGATAAACTTTAAACCGTTTGACAAAAAACAATCATTCATAGATCATGCAAACCACTTCCGCGTTTTGTAAAAAGAAAAATAATAAATTTTATGTTGAGTCCTATCCTATTGCACGATCACTGATAACGACTAAACAATACAGTTGGCTTGTACTGCTTTTCTCTCTTTCAGCTTAAAAATTAGAGCGGGGAGTAGCACATGGAACAAATTTCTCAGCAGACTTGGCGCGAACTCAACACTTCGAAGGCTAATGAATTTACACTGCTCTATCAACTTCTTAGGTGCATATTCTGGCAAGCATAATATTTGAACTGATTTTTCTCGGATAAAATTGTATAAATTTATTTATCTCGAATATAAGGGGTTATTTAAGTTTGATAAGATACGAAATAGGCAATAACGAATCTTAAAAAGACTTCAGACGCGTCTTACAATTTTTCCATAACATACATACTCGTACATAACATACATAACAGTTTTATGCTCAAATGTCTTATTGTTGTAAAAATGAAAACCAAATTACCAAACATGTTTGAAAAATGTTTGTAATAGTTTAGTTACAAATAAGGATGCATGCTTACAGCTAAATTGGGATAAATAACTAAGATCTCGCAAACTTTTGCTTGAAGTCAATAAATCCTAATCCAATCTCAGGCAAGATGGAAACGTATAGCAAAATAAATCTTCATCGAACTTCCAATAACTAACCTAATCTTTCAAAATCCTTAAACAAGATTCATACGAAAACAACAATTATTCATCAAGTAAACAATAATTTATTATAGTTCATATTTTAGCATGTAATTGTATAATTACATACATAAAATCACGCCTTTATCCCTTACGGGGTAGGCAGAGCGTTAAACGCCTCGTAAAAGGCCCTTTCGCCACGTCTGACAAAAATTGAGGGTAATTTTAGATTGTAATGTGTATTGCCATAGTGACAGGTTGTCAGCCCATCGCCTAAATTACAATGCACTGTAACCCTCGAGTCCCTTTTGCTGACTTCTACAGCAAGCCCGGGAGGAAGGGCAGCTGGAACATTCTATGTTTTTCTATCTCTCCCAGTCCAGTTATATTAATGAATCAGGCATAACCTGAAAAAACAGACCTTGTGTCTTTGTAACTAAATCTATTTATTCTGAAATAATGATGATAATGTTATACCTACTTATAATTCTATTTAACTTATATTTTTTTAGACTGCTTTACTCAGTAAAGTTTATGTTTATAAGTCAATTATTTGTAACGTTTTGGTCCTGAACTGTAATGTTACGAATGAAATAAACGAATAGTGTTCTACGGTACAAAGTTATGTGTGGTAAGACTTCTCTTTTCAATTTGAGTTTCACGAATGACTGATAGGTGCAGACTTTCGGCGTTCAAATATTACTTAGTGGTGGAAATGAAAAACGTTTTCAGCACTGAAATTACCAAAGAACTATAATGCGTAGAGAACACGTAAATTATGTACTGCGGCTCAAAGATGTTTTAAGCATATTATAAGGATTCCGTTTCGCAGTTTCATTTGCGTAAAATCAATCAACCTTCTCGTGGAAATATCATAAATCTTAGCATCTATTTGTCATTTAATTTATAAAATAATTCAACTTTATTTCACATCCAATCGCCAAAATGGTCGTAATTGTGCCAAAACACAGCTCCTTCTATTTGTTTTTATTCTGCAGAAAATGCATTTCGTCTGGTTGGAACTCCAAGACGTATTTACTTAGAAACATTTCAGTTCTGTGCAGACAGACGATCCATCTACTTAAATGTGAGTATTCGCCGAGAAGGGGCTGTAAAGTGTAGATTTATGAAGCAATGAAACGACGGAATTAATTTCGGTACCAGTGGATCGATGCGGTAGGTAATAAACTTTAATGCTGTTGAGTATTGCGCTTCTGTTTAGTGCCGTGTCTATTGTGTTTGGTGTTCTGTTAGAAATGGCGTCGAGATCTGTGGAAATGGTTCTCGTTTGGACTAACGAATAAACGCATTGTCTTAAATTACAGTAATATTTATTTTTTATTAGCCGTCTGTCAGCGGTGTCACCCGCTGCTAAAAATAAGTTTTCCCGTAGGAATGATGAACTTTCCCGCGGTAAAAAGTGACCTATGTTACTCAGGGTAAACATAGCTCTTGAATGATGAAAGAGTTTTTGAAATCAATCCAGTAGTTTTTGAATTTATTCGTTACAAACAACCATGTAAAAAAATAATAAATACACACACAAAAATACAAATCTTTCCTCTTTATATTAGTATAGATAGATGTAGTGTACCTATTCTACCAAACAGAGCCACGATCCTACTTACTTATTTTTAAATGTATCTTAATTTAAGGTTAGCTCTTACGCATAAGAAAAGTCTAAACATTACAAGCCAAGCCGCGTTGCGAATGGCTTATATTTTCTTCTGCTTTTCAAGGATGCTGTTTTGAGGTTTTCCTTTAATTTTACGAAGATTTAATATTGGAAATGTTTTACGAAATACAAATGGGAGTAATCATTTCCAAAATTCATTAGGAAGATAATTAAAATTATGATAAATGAACACAATGTTCTAAGGCACTTCAGAACCACAAGTTTATGTAATCTTAAATTGTAAACTTAAGTTCACGAGTTAGCAAAGGTTTACTGAAAATTTACAAATAAGTACAATTTATTATGTCAAATAACTTTTATCTAACAATGATTAATACCTCCTCCGTTTGCATAAAGACGTAGCCAATGATAAAATACATTCGCCAAGTCATAATATAATAACATTGTTCATTCCCATTCGCGATATTCAAATACGAAGTCAATTACGTACGTGCCATGATTTATATGAAGCCAGAGTACTTGCCGCGCACGTTAACCTAACGACTCGTGAGAGATAAGGACTTGGTAGTGACACACTGCCGTGCGCTGGCAGTAAACGGGGTGTAAGAGACAGCGTCCCGCAAACTGATAGGGGTTGCTCAGTCAACGTAACTGAACAACTATGAGCAGATTTTTTCTGGAAGTGAAAAAATATATTTGCTTATCATACAAATTGTTTGGTCGAGGTGGTCATTTTGTATGGGAAGGTAATTTTTTTTTGTTTCATGAAAGAAGAATTTCCTGGTGATAGTTGTTCAGTTTTGTTGACTGACGCTGTCCCTTACACCCAGTAGTTAAATGAGTATGGTTTTTGTCGTATACAGGCTGTGTTTTGTAATGTTACCACATTGCGTTCGTTAGTTTTTTTTTTTTACAAAAAAATAACCTCTTCCATAATTTCTTTTTGTAAAAAAAAACTAACGATCAAGCCTAATCAAGCATATTTTGATACCTATGAGTAGCTCATCGGGTGTAAGGGATAGCTTCCCGTAAATTGATAGGGGTTGCTCAGTCACTGAAACTGAACGACTTTCACCAGGAAAGTCTTTCAGGAGATGAAAAGAAAATTGACCTTCTCATACAAAATTACCACTTTTATCAGACAATTTGTATGCAAAAAAAGATAATTTTTTTCAGTTCCTGAAAAGATATCCTGTTGTTAGTTGTTCAGTTTCGTTGACTGAGCAACCCCTATCAGTTTGCGGGACGCTGTCCCTTACACCCCGTATAATATAACGAACTTATAATAAAGCTGCTGGACATGGACAAAGGCTTGTTCCAGGGCGATTCATACATACATACGTATAATCACGCCTTTATCCCTAGTGGGGCAGGCAGAGCGTAAAAGACCTAAATAAAGGTCGTTTCGCCACGTCTGACAAAGTTTTGAGTGTTATTTAAGATACATACATACATAAAATCACGGGGTAGGCAGAGCGATAAACGCCTCGTAAAAGGCGCTTTCGCCACGTCTGACAAAAATTGAGGGCAATTTTAGATTGAAAAGTGTATTGCTATAGTGACAGGTTGTCAGCCCATCGCCTAAATTGAAATATACTGAAACCCTCGGATCCCTTAGCTGGTTTTTACAGTATGCCCGAGAGGAAATGCAGCTGGACATTCTATGTTTTTCTTTCGCTCCCAGTCCAGCATGGACGAATGGAGTGATTGTTAATATAAAGGCAAACTTAAGATGTGTAAAGAAAATTGTTTCATAGAGATAATAAATCCCGAGAAGCTGGATAATCCAGTCGAAAGCTTAATACAAAATACCTTTTCTGAAACACCCAAATGCAGTATAGATAAAACTATTCCTTAGGGTGACAACACTGTCCCCAGCACGAAGATACCCTTATAATTTCTTTTTGATTCCGGATAAACTCCGTATTCGGGAAGTTAAATTACGTGTGGCGTAGAGGCGTATCTCGATACGTATCGGCGCGGGAATAAATCCTCGGGTGTCGACTGGCAGCCATTTTGGATTACCCAGAAAGTATTCTCTTAAGTTTCATTAACCGATCGGGCGATACGAGACGGATCCGGCATCTGGATAAGTCTCCGGATAAATCTACGGATCCACAGAAAGTTGGGACACCCCACTGATTTAGTAGGAAATGGGGTAACTAACTTTAAGCTTGGTTTGGTCGGAAAGAGGATTTTTTCGTGAGTAAAACGTAATCTAGCTTTAGCAAAGAGTATTTTATTGGTGATAGTAAATAGTGGAATGTTTGCAGAGGATGGGATGGTCGAATCTATCGGGATAGATAAAGGCACATTCGGGGTATACAGGGTGTAAGAGACAGCGTCCCGCAAACTGATAGGGGTTGGTCAGTCAACGGAACTGAACAACTATCAGCAGGTATTTTTTAGGAAGTGACAAAATCAAATGGTTTTCCATACATATTGTCTGATCGAGGTGATTATTTTGTATGGGAAGTTAATTTTTTTTTCTTCTCCTGAAAGAATTTCCCGGTGACTAACAGTTATTCAGTTTCGTTGACTGAGCAACTCCTATCGGTTTGCGGGACGCTGTCCCTTACACCCGGTATGTACTATGTACATATAATCACACCGTTATCCCTAATGGGGTAGGCAGGGCGTAAACGATCTAAACAAAGATCGGTGCGCCACGTCTGACAAAGTTTTTGGTTGTTAAGATAGATTTGTAGGTGTACTGCTAGAGAGACAGCTTGTCAGCCCATAGCCTAATTTACAATATACCTTCGGATCCCTAAGCTGGTTTTTACAGCATGCCCAGGCGGAAATGCAGCTGGCACATTCTATGTTTTTGTCTCGCTCCCAGTCCAGCATGGAAGTACTATGCATGCGTGATATTTTTTTTTTCAACAAGGCTATTAGAAAACTGTTTGGTTTTCCTATCAGTAAATATAACAGTTATCTTATTTATGGTCAACATTTTTTTTACAATTTACCTACGTTTTTTAGGCTACTCTATACATAGCCGTTTAACATAAGAGAAATGGGAAAAACGAGAAAATGGCGGTTTAATTTTTACATATCACTATTTTAAACATCTCTTTTATTTACACTCTACGTCTGTTCCTGCGACTATACCTATTTTATTGTCACGTTCTCCCTTCTAAGGGTTCCCTAATGATATACATTGTGACCACAGGCCCGGGTCAGGCCCTTTGACACCAGTAGTTTACGGCCCATCGCAGGCTGCTTGGATAACCCGTGTTTATGGACCAAGTGTGCAATTTAATACAGCCATGGAGCATACTTCTTTCAAACTGGACTGGGAGCGAGAGAAAAACATAGATTGTGTCAGCTGCATTTCCTCCCGGGTATGCTGTAAAAACCAACTTAAGGATTCGAGTGTTTCAGTTTAGTGTAATTTAGGCGATGGGCTGACCCTGTCCTTACAGCAATATACCTACAAAGCTATCTTAAATAACCCTCAAAACTTTGTCAGCAAGGCGGATCGAGCTTTGTTTAGGTCGTTTACGCTCTGCCTACCCCATTAAGGATAAAAGTGTGATGTGCATGTATGTAACAATTTATTCATTTTATAAGTTTTCAATGTTATTTTACTAAAAGTCCCGTAAGATACGGGATAAGGCTAGGGAAAAAATAATAATTGAAAATCATGTCCGTATATTGAAGGAAACTCTTTGCAACACCCTTTATCTTTGTCTAACATATCTTCAAGCTACCTATCTTTTACATAAAACCAACATAGTGTCACAACGTAAGTGGCGTTCAGATCCCCCAATCCTCATTAAAGTCGCAACCCTTCGTCTGCTATCTGCCTCATCATGAGAACGTCGTAAAGTGTATCTCAGACCTTATCCAGGGTGTGTCCCTTATTCCAGATTCAACGTGCGGACTATGGAAGTCAGAGATAATGGGACCAATTCTAGGTGCCACCATTAAAACTAAAATTAAAATATCTCTCTTTTAAAATATTAAGGTTGAAAAAGGACAGGTGAATTATACTCTATGGTTTTACACTGTTTTCGCACTATTTTGCATATTAATTCCTCTGCATTTTATCTGCCATCTTGAAACATGGCGGTTATATTTGACAGATAACGCGTACAATCATAGAATTTAATTTTAATCGAAAACTAAAGAGATCAAATCTCATGTCCTTTTTCAAACTGTTTAGTCTGAAAGAGACAAGTAAACTTAAAGTTAGATAACATTTTGAATCTAGATTGTACTAAATAAGTCTGTGTGACAATAGAAATTAAACAAAGGTAGGTACTGTGCTGAATTTCCTCGCCAATAAAACAACTTTTCTTCATGAATAGACGCTGTATTTATTATTATTTTCCAGTCGGCGAATAACACAAGACTAAATTTTTTTACAAAAACCGAGGCATATGTCTCGCTGACGCGCATTTGAATTGTTAGCCAATTCATGGCCAATGCGCAAAGAGGCACGGATGCGACAGTACCTAGTTACTCGTATATACATACATATAATCACGCCTTTATCTCTAATAGGGTAGGCAGAACGTAAACGACCTAAACAAAGGTCGTTCCGCCACGTCTGACAAAGATTTGAGGTTTTTTATAAGATAGGTTGTCAGCCCATCGCCTAAATTACAATATACTAAAACCGAAAGCCCGGGAGGAAATGCAGCTGGTTCATTCTATGTTTTTTCTCTTGCTTTCAGGCCAGCATGGATGTGTCTTTTTTTAATACGTCATGATATAGGTAAATCTTTTAACACCACGCCGAAGTCTCTGAAACTAAACTTTCGCCATCATCAAATTTTACCCTTATCTATCAGAATTTTACATCCTTCTTATGAGTCCAGAGATATCGTACCTACACTTCACGACACTCACTGACGAGATAGCGTCGAAGGGTTACCTCTAATGAGGGTGGCACTGAAGGATTTTCTCCAGAAGCTACTTGGGGAGTGTCAGCGATGGATTTTGATGTGATGTTGATAGGACGAGGTTCTGGAATGAATATCTAAGGGGATACAAACAAGAGTCAACTAAGAACACATACATACATACATATAATCACGCCACTATCCATATTTTTTCAGGAAGTGGACAAAATAAATTTACTTTTTCATACAAATTGTCTGATCGAGGTGGTCATTTTGTACGGGAAGGTTTTTTTTATCGTCTCCATTAAGAATTTCCTTGTGATAGTTGTTTAGTTTCGTTGACTGAGTAACCCCTATCGGTTTACTGGACGCTGTCCCTTACACCCGGTATACCCACAATTTTGTTGAGGTCACAAGATGCACATACTCGTACATCAAAATTTTCTTTTGAGTGTCAGCAATTTCTCATAAAGATTGGAAAAGATGAATTGTGTAACTCCAGACAGTTTCAAGACATGTTTAAGTGTTTCGATTGATTATCTGGCTGATTCGCTCGCTTCAACTATCTTCAATAAAGATACATGTGACTTCTATTATACTGGGTGTAAGGATAGTTAGTTATGTAAGAAATAGTTAGAATTTACGTAGTTAAGTACCTAATTCTATGTAGCATATTTTAAAACTGAGCTCTATGTTTATTTTTGTGAATCTATTTTGAATGTAAATTATGCGCCTAATGTATATAATAGACTATGGTATTTTATTTATACTAATTAACCAAGAAAATATATGTAAATTAAAAAAAAAATATGTTTGCTTCTGTTACTTCAAAGAAGGGAAGGAATGCTATGAACATTTTGCACCGACTTCAAATTTGGACAAAATCGATGAAGATGAGTGTGATGAAAACTGTTTGCCCCCTGTATTAGCAGAACCAGCACATCTTTCACACTCAACTGTCCCGTCTATAGGTACGTAACCTTACCCTTTGTGAGCTCGGGACGTTGGCTCGGGACGTGTGAGAGGTCAAAGACACCTATCAAACTTCGCAGCTGATCGATAAGTCAAGTTTTCGTTCGTGGTATAGACGACAGATACATTGACATATTGGTCTTTACTAATAGTATAAATTGTTTGCCCCTGTATTATCAAAATAAACACATCTTTCGCACTCAACTCTCCCGTCTATACCTATAGACGGCAGAGTTGAGTGTTACGTACCTACGTAACCTTACCCTTTGTGAGCTCGGGACGTTAGCTCGGGACGTGTAAGAGGTCAAAGACTCTTATCAAACTTCACAACTGATCGATGAGTCAAGTGTTAGCGGTACAGATGGCAGATAGATTGACATGTTGGTCTTTGCTAAATTCTTTTGTAACTGTCACTGATTTGCTTCTGTATAAGCAGAACCAGCACATCTTTCACACTGAACTGTCCCGTTTATAGGTACGTAACCTTACCTTTTGTGAGCTCGGGACTTTGGCTCGGGACGTGGATGAGGTCAAAGACTCCTATCAAACTTCATAGCTGATCGATGCGTCAAGTGTGCGTTCGTGGTATAGACGATAGATACATTGACATATTTTTGGTCTTTGTTAAGTCCTAAGTTCTTATAGCAGTCGTTGGAGTAGTTAAAGTGTTAAAAGTGCACTTGACTGTAACCTATAATAGGAGGTCAAACATCTCGTTCAATATTTTATTTCAAATGGTGAAAGCTCAAATCTAAATGAAACCTCTTTGTAAGCTATTACACCACACTGACCAGTCGCCTCGAAGGTGGAGTGGAGTCAATAAGATATTTTTTGTTTGTCTAGTTTCTAAAAGAAAATACAAGTTCAAATCTTAGTATAACTCTATATCGCTCGTATTACTAGTTTTCTATCACACCGTTCGCTCATACTTCAAATCTTCATAAATCCTCTTTAGTCACACCGTTTCCCTGCCCCATGTCACACCGTCACACCGTCCAGACGCGTCAAAGGTGTGGGGTCAATAATGGAGGTCAAATATTTGCACCCGCCTGCGGGCGGAGATGTTTGTTCCCTGACAGGATTACTACAGCACACCTATACGTTATAACCTAATGGGTTGCCAGCTATAGAAAAATATAAAATAACATAAAATCGTTTCTTCAATGGTGGCCTGGGCGCGAGAGAAAAGCAGAATGTGCCAGCTGCATTTCCTCCCGGGCATGCTGTAAAAACCAGCTAAGGGATCAGGAAGTGAAAATAAAATTTGGCTTTTGAAAATTTGCAAAAATTATTTGTCTCTTCCTAAAAGAATTTCCTGGTGGTAGTTGTTCAGTGTCGTTGACTGAGCAAGCCCTATCAGTTTGCCGGACATTGTACCTTACACCTGTTATTATTTTAATAAATTTTCAGCACATCACAGCTGGCAACACCGATAACCTATATTTTGCACACTTTATGGAGTTTGCAGGGCGTGAAGTTGCCAGACTGTTGGCCCAGCATCAGGATTCATATTCTTAAGTAACGTCCGGTGTTGCACAGCACTGATTTACGGCCTTTAGCTGGTCCCTAACCTATTGTTTTATAAAGTGTGGTTTGTGGGCCGTAAGGTGTTGTTTTGTTGACATGTAATCTTCTATCTTTGGTATGATATAAATTGATAGACGAAATAGCACTTACTGAATTGCTTGTATGCAAGGCTCGTATTTATGAAGTGATCTTAAACTTGAGAGCAATATTAGGTATGGATTTGACAGCTAATTTGTACTGAACATATCTGATACAAACTCAAACTCGCTGTCATTTATGAGAGCTGATTATAAATACAGCCCTAAAAGCCATCTAATTTTAAAAGAAGGACGATGTAAAGCTAAGCTTGGAGCAAAGAAAGAGTATCAGTCTTTTTCTTCTGTCGAGTGGGTACACACTATCAGGCCTCTGACATGGTTTGTATAACGACCACTATCAAAGACAACGACCGGGACCGACGGCTTAGCGTGCCCTCCGAAGCACGAAATCTTTCTTTTCTGACAATCAGATGATTCAGCCTGCAATGTCCTAACCAAACTGGGGAAAAAATCACAAAGTGATAAATTGTCACATGTCAACTTTGTGTTTTGCCCCCTGGGAATCGAACCCAGGACCTCTGGATCGGGAGTCCATAGCACTAGACCACGTTGGCAGTTAGAGTTTCAATGAACCTACATTATATTTTTTTATCATTTTGTACAAATGATTTCAAAGTATAGAAGTTGTATTATATTAAGCAAATTTTGAAAAACTTACATTCACAAGGTTCAATACCTACTCCTTATATCTAGGTTTATAATAGCAAACTCAATATGACAGGTAGTTGTAAAAAAGTCAGCAAAGCTTTGGAACTTAGTCAATACTTTTCAATTAGATTGAGAAGAACATAAAAAGTCCCCCCTTCGCCTTGGAACGTAAAGTTAAATCCGAGTTTTTAGGGTTCCTTACATACCTAAGTACCTACTTCAAATCTGGGCGTAACCCTTTATGCAGGATTACGAAAATTAAAAAAGAACCGTTTGAGGTTTTATTGTGCCATGAAGTCTACATACGCAAGCCGCGCCAGAAAAATACGTAAAAAGTATATTCTACGAAATTGAGTTCTGAAGACGTAAATTGTTCATTTGAATACATTTTCCGCAAATAAAATTTGAAACTTCTTTCGGTAGCTTATAAGCATGTATTACATTGAGTTTTTTTTTCCAACTGACCTACATTTAGAACTAGAAATGTAATAACAATAATGATAAATAGAATAAAACTGAGTATTAGATTAGGATCACTACTTAATTTCTAAAAAAGTATGTTATTTTAATAATTCAAAAATAGACCGAGTGAATGCCTAAAAGGGACCGACAGCGGCGTGGCCGGCCCAGGCGCGGTGGCGAGACGAACTTGATGCCTTCCTGGAAGACTGGCCGGTACAAGCACAGGACAGAGAGTCTCGGACAGACCGGAGAGAGGTCTTTGCCCAGCAGTGGGACACTATCGACTAAATAAGATAAGATAAGATTCAAAAATATTAAAGTGCCTACTTAAAATGTTCAAAATTTTGCTGTCCAATACGAAACCCTCACTGGTTTACCGAAACTCAAACTTTACCGATTTTATAGTTATGTCCCCATTTATAGTTCTCTCGAAACGTGCAAGTGTCTTTGGGATTTTTTCTTCTCCTAAATTTAAAAGTGCAAATAATACTACTACCGTTTATTAGCTTTTTTCAGGTAGTTTTATTTTCTGATTTTATCGCAAACTTTTTGTGACAGTATATTAAGGCACGTATTTATAAAGCGATCTCAAGATTGAGAGCAATATTAAGTATGGATTTGACAGGTCATATTGTACTGAAATGTATTCTGATACGAACTCAAACTAGCTGTAAATCTCAAGTGCTTTTTAGCAATACAGCCCTAAAAGTTTTCGACTGTAAAACCTCTTCTCAACGAATATAAACTCCCTCCGTGGTCTAGTAGCTAGTGCCATGGACTCCTGATCCGGAGGTCCTGGGTTCGATTCCCGGGGGGGAAACATAAAGTTGATATTAGAGAATTTATCACTTTGTGAATTTTTCCCCAATTTGGTTAGGAAATTGCAGGCTGAATCACCTGATTGCCGGAAAAGAAAAAGATTTCGTGCTTCGGAGGGCACGTTAAGCCGTCGGTCCCGGTCGCTGTCTTTGATTGTGGTCGTTTCTCAAACCATGTCAGAGGATAGTTGTGCTACTAGGCGGTTTAAAAACTCTGACACTAGGGTTCATCGGGTCGATAGACTCGATACCCACTCGACAGAAGAAGAACGAATATAAATGTTTATTTGGTTTTTGTTGTTAAGATCTAAGATATTTAAACACATTGTTACTCTGGATAATGCATAGTTTCGCTATTCAAAAAAAGATCTTTCTAAATTATGGAGGTAGATTTATGTTCTAGGGATACTAGATGATAGATATTTTTCTTAGCGAGTGGATTCTCGAGTCGAACGACCCGATGAACCCTGGTGTCAGAGTTTTCAAACCGCCTAGTAACTGAGCTAATAGGCCTCTGACATGGTTTGAGTAACGACCACTTACAAAGACAGCGACCGGGACGGACGGGTTAACATGCCCTCCGAAGCACGGAATCCTATTTCTTTTCGGACAATCAGGTGATTCAGTTTGCAATGTCCTGACCAAACTAGGAAAAACCTCACAAAGTGAAATAATTACAAATATCAACTTTGTTTGGGAATGGAACGCAGGACCTCCGAATCGTAAGCCCTAGCTCTGACCACTAGACCACGGAGGCAGTTAGATTAGGTTATAATATTTGTGTAAAATGAGTACAGCAACAACTTAATTCAAACGAGGTACCCACCTACTTGAAGCAACAAAATTGAATTTGCTTATATGAAGAGTCTTAACAAACCCTATATACACACATATAATTACGCCTCTATCCCTAATGAGGTAGGCAGAGCGTAAACGACCTAAACAAAGGTCGTTCCGTCACGTCTAACAAGGTTTGAGGGTTATTTAAGATAGATTTGTAGGTATATTACTGTAGTGACAGGTTGTAAGCCCATCGGCTAAATTATAATATACTGAAACCCTCGGATCTCTTAAGTGGTTTTCACAGCATGTCCGGGAGGAGATGCAGCTGGCCCACTCTATGTTTTTCTATCGCTCTCAGACCAGCATGAAAGATAACAAACCCTTTACTCCCAAGAATAGTTTGCTCTATTCATCCTCTTGAATCTAATACAGGAACTCAGCTCTCTCAATTCATTTAAACCAAAGGCTTTTATTCAAATTTAGAACGTTCACGGCTCACACTAGTTTTGTTCGCGATTCACCGGCCGAAGCGTCAGCATGGTGTTGCCAGCAAAAAATATAATGGTGGTTTGCATGATAGGGAGCTATGTAATAAAATAAAATAAATTGTATCATTTCTTATTTGTAAAACAGCTGTAAAGTTGTACCCGTGTATTTCGGTGTATTGCAATTCAAGTGATGGGTTGAATAGCTGCCACTACCTAATAGATATACCCGCAAAAATAAGGCGTTGACTCTGTCTACTTTGCCATTTTTCCCACTTCCTTTAAATGTGTCAAAAAGCGCGTTTAAAAGTGTTTAGACAGAACGTGATTATTAGCTCTTTATATTATCGTATTTTAGCTCCAGTACAAATTAAAAAGGTATATACTAGGCAACTTCAGTCTATCAGATCTGGCAACCCTACTCGGCAGTTATTTATCACCTACACCTGCGTACAGCAGTTTTTCCAGAGTTTCTGACACTCCGTAGAGCAGGTAGAGCGCTCTAGCTGTCGCTGACACTTTATTATTAACGGCTGCGAGTGTCGCGGTGTCAAAGTTGTGTTGTTCTTGCTTATAGACTCGAAGAAAAGGGTTATAGGTATGCGTGAAGTGAAGAAAAGAGTAAGAACAACGTACAGTCAACAACACCTTTAGGGTAACAGGGCTGTTCCAAAGCATTGGAGTTTTCTCAGGTGTTTATTTACATATCTAGATAAAATTTCATACACTTGTGCAGTTTAATAACTTGCACAACTATACGAAACTTCATGAAAAAGCATAAACAATTACCCGAGAAAACTAGATCAATTTCCCGAGCAAACTAGATCGGTTCGGAGCGGCCCTGTTACCTTGAAGGTGTTGTTGACTGTACACTCACCCGAAAATCATTTTTTTCATGATTAAACGTTTATTTGTAAAGTTTGCTGATAACGCGTTAATGTGGCGAAAACAGTGGCAGATTCTTAAAAACACTGAAAAGTTCCATGCTTAAAAGATGTTTGACAAAGTTTACGTCAAATATTTTGTGTTCACGAAAAATATGTTTCCTATTTTAATTTAAACTAGCCTATTACCTACTTTCTGCCATTGATTTCTTCTTTTGTTCCATGCTGGATGAAAGAATAAATAAATGGATTCTGGGAGCGAGAGAAAAACATAGGATGTGCCAGCTGCATTTCCTTACGGGCATGCTGTCGAAACCAGCTAAGGGATCCGAGTGTTTCAATACATTGTAGTTTAGGCGATGGGCTTCTTCATAGCGAGTAGATTCTCGAGTCGAACGACCCGATTAACCCGATAGGCTGACAACCTATCACTACAGCGATATACCTACAAATCTATCTTAAATAACCCTCAAAACTTTATTAGACGTGGCAGAACGACTTTTCTTCAGGTCGTTTACGCTCTGCCTACCCCATTAGGGATAAGGGCGTGATTATATGTATGTATGCATGTATTACCTACTTTAATTTAAGCCATTTGGAGACGACTTCTCTCAATTTGTCTACTTTGCTTTTAGTTTGCCCTTTTGGTGTTGTTTTGATATTATTAATTTATGAACCTCTGAGATCGCTAACTGGAAATTTGGCTGCGGTGTCGAACTTCAGCGATGTATTTAGCACTTCTGAAAGTTTTGGGGCTAATGAAATATGATAGCTTTGGTAGCTTTAATTGTTCTAAAATGATTTAATTTCAAATAAATACGGTCCTTAACGGGCTAAATATTTGCTAAAATGTTATTTGTAACTTTTCCTAATATGTCGCTTTTACACTACATAAGCCATGTTCCGTACCGGAACAGATTCATAGTACATTTTGGAATGAAGGTCGATAATTTTAATTATAAACGATCGGTTTAATTTGACATTTCGAAAGCGTAAAGAGCCTCACTATTCCTGCTTCCTGATTGGCGGATCCAAACGCGCCAACGTTGCGTTTTACTTGAAGTCACCGTTTTTTCGTTCGATACACACCAAATTTAGACACCAGAATCGACACCAGTTTTCTCTTTTGCCTGAGTCAAACCAGCCACCATCCAGCTGTATGTGTATGTGGTATGCGCTGTGCGATGATGGCTGGCGAGCCCTATCCACAAGACGTGGCGACTACAGCACGAGGGTTCCAGGGGAGGGGGATAAAGAGAGGGGGGTAGGATAGAGGGGGGATCATTATATATATATATATTATTTAAGAGTGTTTTAACATGTATTAAATTTTTATTTTTAATAAGTCATACACAGTCATTATTACATAAAATCATAAAACAAGGAGATCATCCAGCGCGTCTCCACGAGAGAGTGTTTTAATGTTTATATTTTTTTTAGTGTTGATTGAATTTTAATTTTGAATTGTGATTTTTAGGTAATGAAATTGTTAATAAATTTATTTATTGTAACTATGGAGCAATCCGAAAATTTTTTTTTTATTATTATTACGATGACATTTTTACATTCACAGTGAACGAGGTTCCTTGTTATAGCTATCTCTTAACCAGTCAGTGGGCCACTAACCTTCTATAACTAGCTGTAAGTAATTCTTGGTGGCCACAACTCCTTATTAACAAGTGGGATCCAAAGAGATTGCGTCCCACTACTGAATATATGTATGACACAGACCGCGCTGTATGAGATTAATTATTATGATCAGTGGGATTACACACCAGTTGGCCACAATCTTATTGGGATCCGGGTAATGTAGGACCCCTATTTAATAACTAGCTTTCTCTATCACGGTATAACCTACGTCTTAATAGGTTTTCCCAAGGGAAAAAGATATGGGCACGCGATGAGCTTATGTCTAATAATATCAATGGATTGAAAACATATTTTAATTCGCAAGTGTAAAGTTATAAGATTTATTCCAATTATCTAGAGTTATTACAGAAATAATAGCAACATCAAAGCAAATTGAAATTTTCAATATTTTAAAATTAAATTATCTATCTATGTCTATATATCTTTGAACTTTAATAGTTAAATTTAAAAATGTGACTTCACAAATGATAAGTTGGAATGAAGAAAGTCCTCAAAGAAATATTTGAAATCTGAAGAAAGAACTACCCTCGGTTACTAATGAGACTCGTCAAAAAGGAAACAATTTATTTTCTGTCTTTCGAAGAACAGAGATTTTTCATAAATAGTTTTTAAATAGGGCTTTTAAGGAACGTAAAAGGTCTTCACAAAGGGCAGGTCTCTCAGATTGTCTTTTCAGACTGGCGATATGTCAGGGTCCAAGCGTAATAAATACAAAAAAAAATGAAATATTCTTTTCTGATAGGAAATCATTATGACCCAAAAAATTATACTATCAAATAAACTAGTCATAAGTCTCAGAAATGTCAATGTGATCTATGTTTTTGGATCTACTGAACTGATATTACACGAAGCTACTATATATGTAGCTTATTCTTCCATACTGGACTGGGAGCGAGAGAAAAACATAGAATGTTCCAGCTGCATTTCCTCCCGGGCATACTGTACATACGAGTACCTACAAATAATCTTAAATAACCCTCAAAACTTTGTCAGACGTGGCGGAACGACCTTTTGTTTAGATCGTTTATGCTCTGCCTACCCCATTAGGGATAACGTCGTGATTATTATGAACGTATATGTATGTAAATGCGTGCATCTGTAGCTGGTAATAAAATGGTATATATTTCCTGATAGTATTTCTAAAATCGTTTGCTTCTTTCGATGAGTAGGAATGCGAGTCAAACACCCGTGAAATACCGCTGAAATATTATACGTACCAGCTAATATTTTCCACTAGTTATTCGTGTACTACGTCATATCCGGTCGTTGGGGCGGCGGGAAATATTCGCCCGAGGATATCCGGTATCGTGGCCGCCATCTTGCGAAAAAATATCACTTGACAACTTTCGCATTTTTATAAGGGTTCCGACGAATTTTGTTTATTATACTTTAAGAAGTATTTAACCTGCTGGTCATTGTACTTTAATACAATTTCTATTAATACAATACGTCAAATATGATTTGTCATATTTGGTTACCATAAAAATAATGATAGCAATATTAAATAGCAATTATATGCTGCTCTCAACACTTATATGTAATCTTGAAGTGGATAGCCGTAATTGGCATTCAGTATAATCATATGTTGTAATATTATAATTTTGTAAGATGCTGTTGTTATCCTGAATAAATAAAAATAAAAAAATAAAATAAAAATAAAATATAGTAGAAATGTGAAGCCATACAAAAAACTTATATGTTTTATAAATCTAAGATGTTGTTAGACTACCTACCTAGATCGGTATAAGACGTAGCGGACTTATTATACCTAATTCGGTTGCCTGAAGGGACAGACCTTTATTATGAAAGTTCAATGTCCACCAGATTGGTGTGCCTCAGGGTATCATGTACTAAAGTACCTATGCCACGGATCTAGATAACAGAAGATTCCACAAGTCGACCTAACTTGTGTGTATAAAAACTCCGACTCGTTCAGTAAATAAAAATAAAAAGTTGTATTTTTGTTGCAAGAGTAGACTGTTCCATGCTGGACTGGGAGTGAGAGAAAAACATAGAATGTGCCAGCTGCATTTCCTCCGCAGCATGCTGTAAAAACCAGCTGAGGGATCTGAGGATTGCAATATATTGTAATTTAGGCGATGGGCTGATAACCTGTCACTACAACAATATACCTACAAATCTTTCTTGCATGGCCCGCAAGACTTTGTCAGACGTGGCGGAACGGCCTTTGTGTAGATCGTTTACGCTCTGCCTACCCCATTAGGGATAAAGGCGTGATTATATGTATGTATGTAGACTATTTATGATGATTAGAGGTTGAACCATTGATGAAAATGCGATGATTCTAAAAAATCATATAATGATCGAACAAATACAAAATAGTACAGAGAGCGGTCTGCTATCGGTGACGGACGATAAAGGTAAAGTGTGGATATAGGCGAACCCCCTCCGGCCCCGCGCCGCGCCCGCGTCGCTGTCGGTTATAGGTCGATAACACTTTTATTTAGCCGTTGCAGTGCGGTACCTACGTATCGATTAGTAAAAATATTGTTAAATTGAGTAATACTGAGTTACTTATCAATGAAACCTAATACAATTTTTATAGCAAAATGGAGATTTTTTCTTTAACTGTGGGATGCAAACGCCGCAATACATTTCATTGCAAAGCTTTGTATCGTTATCAGTCTATTACTTCCATGCTGGACTGGGAGCGAAAGAAAACATAAAATAAACCAGCAGCATTGCATGGCATGCTGTAAAAACCAGCTAACGGCTAAAGCAAAGGTTTTAGTATATTGCAGTTTAAGCGATGGGATGACAACCTGTCAATACAGCACAGCAATATATCATGAATATCCCTCATAACTTTGTCAGACGTGGCGGAACGACCTTTGTTCAGGTCGTTTACGCTCTGCCTACCCCATTACGGATAAAGGTGTGATTGTATGTATCAGAGTATTACCAGGTTAGGATAGGCTGACAGCGATGCAGATATTTGCGACGTGTTACTTAGTCTACTGCTATCTAGTTCTGAGACGCATACCTTCTATAAAATCTGCTTAGTTAGTATTCAACCTACGACAGCTAGGGTCGTTACCCTCTCATATAAACAGATACAACTGGTAACTATATTCTGCCAATTTAAACGATTTCAAGCTAGAATTTCTCGTATACCTACAAATATATCTTAAATAACCCTCAAAACTTTGTCAGACGTGGCGGAACCTTTGATTAGGTCGTTTACGCTCTGCCTACCCCATTAGGGATAAAGGCGTGATTATATGTATGTATGTATGTAATTTCTCGTAGCTTATAGTCTATTAGTTCTATAGATAATAGTTATTTAGTAGCGTAAATAAGTTATTCAGTAAATTAATAATTAACCGGCTTAGGTGGTTCTACGTCGGCTAGAGTTAACACGTTCGATGCTTACGTGCTATGGTCACTAAACTATATACAACTCTATCTGCGAGATTTTTTCATTCATTTTGTTTGCTACGGTTAACGCTGTATATAACCGATGTATTAACTAGTAAAAGAACTACCGGGTGTAAGGGACAGCGTCCCGCAAACTGATAGGGGCTGCTCAGTCAACGACACTGAACAACTACAAGCAGGTTTTTTTTAAGGAATTGAAAAAAAAATGGCTTTTTCATACAAAAGGTTCACCTCGATCTGACATTTTGTATGGAAAAGACAATGTTCTTTTTCACTTCCTGAAAAGAAATCCTGCTGATAGTTGTAGACTGTCGTTGACTGAGCTATCATTTTGCGGGACGCTGTCCCTTACCTACCTTACACTTTCTTCCATGCTGGCCTGGGAGAGAAAGAAAAATATAGAATATGCCAGCTGCATATCATCCCGGGCATGCTGTAAAAACCAGCTAAGGGTACTGAGGGTTTCAGTATATTGTAATTTAGGCGACGGGCTGACAACCTGTCACTATAGCAATATACCTACAAATCTAACTTAAATAACCCTCAAAACTTTGTCAAACGTGGCGGCGCGACTTTTGCTTAGGTCGTTTACGCTCTGCCTACCCCGCTAGGGATAAAGGCGTGATTATATGTATGTATGTATGTATGTCCCTTACCCCTGGTATGCTACGATTTTGCTACGCCGCCGTAGGCCTTATATTGTTTTTATTTTGGCTATTTTGGACGTGATTGCTTTTAAACTTTTAGTAACTAAAATAAAATACGTAATTTTAAAAGCTTTTTATCCGTTTCCATTTACTATTAATTTAATGGAGTTTACTAAGGCTCGTTGTTATAAAGCGATATCAAACTTGAGAGCAATATTAAGTATGGATTTGCCAGGCCAGTTTGTACTGAAATGACATTTCTGATACGAACTCAAACTCGCTGTCACTCATGAGAGGTGATTATAAATACGGCCCTAGAACTTTAGAAAAAAATAATTATAAAAATGATTTATTTGATATGGTGCAGCAACACACTACTGGCGTCACTTATTGCGCGCAAGGTTGCGCTCAACACGCTGTCAATGCTTTTTGTATTGCCTACAACACACATGCGTCACCTTACGCTTTACGCGCGCGTAGGGAGGAACTGTACGTCAGCGCATCCCTCTGCCAGACGCGCGCGTAGGGCGTAAGGTGACGCATGTGTGTTGTAGGCAATGCAAAACGCTTTGAAAGTTTGTTGGGCGCAACCTTACACGCACTAAATTTTATCATCAAAATTTCAATCCTGCTAAAAAATATAACGCATATTTTATATCACTACATAGTATAAAACAAAGTCGTTTTCTCTGTCTCTATATCCCTATGTATGCTTATATCTTTAAAACTACGTAACTGATTTTGATGCAGTTTATTTTAACGGATAGAGTGATTCAAGAGCAAGGTTTATATGTAGAGTACATGCATAATATAGTAGAGAAACACTGAGGATTTCCGTGCGAAGCCGGGGCGGGTCGCTAGTCTATTATTAAAGTGAGGTTCTTATGGAAAAAGCCCACCATTTCAAAACCAAACTTTTAAGCCCCCAAAGGAAAAATGGGGTTTCATTGAAATTACTACTTATTTGAAACTTTGACGAGGGGTCTCTATCATTCCGCCGGGGGGCTCCTAACATCTTGGGTTCAGCCTAACGGAATGGGAAGCGGCGCGGCGGTTACTTGCTTTCCGGTCGCCGATTTATCTCCCAGAATTATTATGGATTCATGAGGAAATTTCTGTGTTGTTATTTTTTTTAATGGTGCTGCGGGAAACTCCTTTGAAAGAAGGACTTCTTTTTATCAACTGTTGTCGCTTTTCTGGGATATTGGCGGTTTCTATCGGTCATTGAAGTTGTACAAACTGTAACCTTCAGTCTACATCTCTTCACAGTGTTTTAGTTACAGTGCCTGTAGGAAATTCAGCTATTACATTCTAAGTATTTTAAAGCTCCCAAACTAGCAAGGGTGTAGGTACTACTCTGCCTATAATGGTGTCGATTCTCGCGACATAATCCTAATTCAAATTCTTAGCTAGAGCTGTCACTTTCTTAAGTTTGACATAAGAACAGCATAGCAAATAAACACATGACTTTGACAATCCTAATCTGACATAAGACTGCTTATTTGACGTAAACAAAGGAAGCATGCTCTATACTCAGGTCTTCAGTTTAAAGCGTCAAATAAGAAATGTCAAAGTCATGTGTTCACTTTCTATCCTGTTCTTATGTCAAACTTAAGAAAGTGACAGCGCTAGTTAGAAATTAGAATTAGGAATTTATCGCGAGAATCGACGCCTATCTCTAATAAAGTATGCAGAGAATTAACGGCCCGACTTAAACTGTTTCTAGATGTGCCTTTTTTTCCTGTAATATCGATTTTTCAGGCCTTATTTTAACAACAAAGCTTGTTTTGGGTCTCTTCTAATATCACCGGTACGTTCTAAATTTTTTATAGTCCATCACAGAAGTAAGGTAGTGGAAGTATTTCACAATATCTTGTACCATTACTCTAGACATGTCATGTTACAATACACATTACAATCTAAAATTACCCTCAATTATTGTCAGACGCGGCGAAAGCGCCTTTTACGAGGCGTTTAACGCTCTGCCTACCCCGTAAGGGATAAAGGCGTGATTTTATGTATGTATGTATGTATTACTCTAGACCTGACCTGATCAACCTAAAACTTTTGGATCTCTTTAACATTAACTCGTAACACTCCTGTAACAAAAAAGCTGGTACATTCTACATTGTTTAGTTCATCACAGACGAAGGTACTAGAAGTATTTCGCAATATCTTGTACCAATGCTCTCGAGATGCAGCGTCGGACGCTACTTTAACTGCAAATATGACCCGACCTACATTCTAGC
Organism: Scrobipalpa costella; assembly: GCA_949820665.1. Classification (NCBI taxonomy): domain Eukaryota; kingdom Metazoa; phylum Arthropoda; class Insecta; order Lepidoptera; family Gelechiidae; genus Scrobipalpa; species Scrobipalpa costella. The sequence goes on from OX463303.1 coordinate 19,338,666, forward strand.
ACTTTCTAGAAGCAAATGGCGCGTAAAACTCGAGCCGCCGAGAATTGCTCTGGAATTTTCTACAAGGTTTCTAATAAAATTTGTATCACTTTTTTTTTATAAGTATATGTCCCAATGTTATACTTTGTAGCCGTATATGATCAAACCTAAAGTATCTATTAATTGTATAATATCTGTAATGTTATTATTTCGTAAAACTGCAAAAAAAAACAGGACATTACTAATATCTGACAGCATGCAATTAGCAATGTAATTTTATATGACCTGTCAAATCCCGGACTGTAGTGGTTATTTTTACTGTTGCCAACTAAAAACTTAGTTGCATTGTCTATTTCGGCAGTAATTCCAGTGGCCCTAGATTCATACATACATATAATCACGCCTTCATCCCTAATACGGTAGGCAGAGCGTAAACGACCTAGAACAAAAGGTCGTTCCACCACGTTTGACAAAGTTTTGAGGGTTATTTGAGATAGATTTGTAGGTATATTGCTAAAGTGACGGGTTGTCGGCCCATCGCCTAAATTGCAATATACTGAAACCCGGATCGGATCCTTAGCTGGTTTTTATAGCATGCCCGGGAGGAATTGCAGGTGACACATTCTATGTTTTTCTTTCGTTCCCAGTCCAGCATGGAAGAATTTGATTTCAGTGGCCCTGCAGATCATCACTACATAGTATGAAACAAAGTCGCTTTCTCTGTCCCTATATCCCTATGTATGCATAAATCTTTAAAACTACGCAACGGATTTTGATGCGGTTTCTTTTAATGGATAGTGTGATTCAAGAGAAAGGTTTATATGTATAATACATGCATAATATAGTAGAGAAACAAAGAGAACAGATGATTTCTGTGCGAAGCCAGGGCGGGTCGCTAGTACTAAATAAATGATGATTATTAAATTCAACAGTAAATTCAGATTGCAGATTCAAGAGAAAGGTTTATATGTATAATACATGCATAATATTGTAGAGAAACACTGATAATTTCCGCTAGTAATTAACAAAAACAGACATCTTATTTTCCTTCAGATTGGCTACCTACTTCACTCCCTTCTACCCCGTGTTGTTATGACATATTATGTAAAAGGGGAGCCTGTGCTCCATTAGCCCTCCGGCATTTTGTATTTTAAATGCGGTTTGTATCTTTTATGCCAAAAACATCTGTCTTTTGATGTTACATCCGCAATTGTGGTAGGAAATAAATATTTAAAATAACATCGGTACAGAAGCCGTATATTTATTCACATATACGTATAATCACGCCTTCATCCCTTACAAACAAAAGTCGTTCCGCCACGTCTGATAAAATTGTTAGTTGTTTAAGATGGATTTGTATATTGCTGTAGTGACAGGTTGCCAGCCCCATAGAGTAAGTCCAACGCCTATATTACAATATACTGAAACCCTCGGATCCATTTGCTAGTTTTTACAGCATACCCGGGAGGAAATGCTGCTGGCACATTCTATGTTTTTCTCTCGCATGGAAGAAATATTATCTTTGACTATACAATTATCTTACGAACATTTTCTTTATCAAGTACAAGTATAGGGCAATAAGCTATTCAACGAAATTAAATCTCCAACCCAATGTCCTAAAATCCAACAATGGCCAACTCCGCCGGACTCAGAACTTGCCCAGATTGCGAACTGAATGAACGTCTCGCGAAGGAAATGGAAGTCTCCTAACCAAATTTCATCCGCACCAAGTGTCATAGCACAAAGAACTTGCGGACTGCGATTAAAAACCAACTTTGAACAATAGTTTTACGGTTTTATTTTATATAGCAGTTGTAAAGCAGTTTGAGGACGTACTTGTCACCACGAAGCGGACGTTTTTCCATTAGACGGTACGGCCACGGCAACGAAACGTCGACGGTATCATGGAAGTGATACCTAATGTATGAAAATCAATTAAATTATAAGTCATGCTTTTCCACTTGCCACGGCATAGACTCCCACCGGTATTTGTCACCAGCCTGCCAAATTGCATGTGTTGTGTATAGTATACGTACGTAGCGTGCGCGTGTTTGTGTGCGTGCTCAGAGGGGAACTAGAACACAACTACACAAACGATACCGTCTCGACGATATTACCGTCCGTCATCGTACCGTTGCCGTGCCGTGAACGTGCCGTCTAGTGGAAATGAAAAAACAGCTAGCCACGGAGCTCGGAACTCCTTTTTGGGGGTACGTCGGAATATGGCTTTATTTCGAATTAATTATTACTCGTGATGGTTTTAGTAATGGAAGTGTATAAAGTTTTGGAGTGGAAGTCGGTAACAGCAATTCGTCGTGCTTGTCTGTTGCTATAGTTTGATTATGTTTTTGGAGATAGCTGAGTTTTGTCAGATTGAAACTTTTAAGTAGCTGTGCACTTTATGTAAAAAAACTGCAAGTATTTTTCTCATGCGTCGTATCGTAAAACAAAACACTTAATTCATGAAGACTTGGGCATATTTGATTGTATCTCCACGGGCCAAGATATATTTCCATTGAAATGTATTTATTTCTGTACCTGCATTATAACTTCTGTGACTTTATAGTTTAGTTTCTAAATACATTCTTATTTCATCTTCAGCTGAGGAATTTTTAGCATCTTCTTCCTCTTAGTGAGTGGATTCTCGAGTCAAACGACCCGGTGAACCCTGGTGTAAGAGTAATTAAACCTCTGACATGGTTTGAGTAAAGACCACTATCAAAGACAGCGTCCAACCGATGGCTTAACGTGCCCTCCAAAGCACGGATTTTTTTTAGCATGAACTCCATAAACTACGGAACACTCATCACCTATTCTTAAACCACTCTTACCGTTACAAAAATACCGGTTTTAACCAGTTTATTGTTAATCCTAGACTCAAGGGCTGACGTTTTTTCCGCTCTCCTGATTCAGTAATGGGTTTGTGTTTCAGCAGTAGTTACCTCAAAAGGTTCTGCTTTTGTCGTAATTCTTTCAAACTGAACGGATCCGGTTTTAACGAGTACCCACTAAGTACTCGATAGAGATTTGGAGATTTTTTTATTAGTGTAATTGGTTTGAGTTTTTCATTAGAATCAGTAAGGACAGTAAAACGTCTACGTATAAACGACCGAAATCAGGCGATTTAAACTGGTAGCATAGGTGGCGCCCTCAATAGTAATAAATTAATTGTGTCTAAAACAGTTTCATGAATACTTTACGATTGGCGACAATCGGAACTAATTCCCACTAAGCATAAAAGCTATGTATTGTACAAAATGTGCTCAAAAGTGGCAACTTTTAGCGTATGTATAATACCTACATACATATAATCACGCCTTTATCCCTAGTGGGGTAGGCAGAGCGTAAACGACCTAAACAAAGGTCGTAACGCCACTTCTGACAAAGTCTTGAGGGTTATTTAAGATGTATTTGTACGTATATTGCTGTATAATACAATGAATTATTATACAATAGATTTTATAATGGAGAATTGGTTCCGATTGTCACCATACATGCATACATACATATAATCACGCCTTTATCCCTAATGGGGTAGGCAGAGCGTAAACGACCTAAACAAAGGTCGTTCCGCCACGTCTGACAAAGTTTTGAGGGTAATTCAAGATGGTTTTGTACGTATATTGCTGTAGTGACAGGTTGTCAGCCCATCGCCTAAATTGCAATATACTGAAACCCTCAGATCCCTTAGCTGGTTTTTACAGCATGCCCAGGAGGAAATGCAGCTGGCACATTCTATGTTTTTCTCTCGCTCCCAGTCCAGCGTAGACGAAACCAATCAATCAACCATTGTCACCAATCGTAAAATATTCATGAAAATATTTGTATTTCAGCCAGAAATAATTTAAAACTGATGGCGCCACTGTCGCAGCTCTCGTACCCCCCTAAAGTCTTTACGCGATGTAAAGAGAACAACGATTCAAAATTGATGATTGTAGTATCACATCTGTCATTATCTGTTCCTATTTTCTCAGCAGATCATAAATTCCATTCCAATGCTGGCCTGGGAGCGAGAGAAAAACATAGAATGTGTCAGCCGCACTTCCTCCCGGGCACGCTGTAAAAGTCAGCTAAGGGATCCGAAGGTTTCACTATATTGTTATTTTAGGCAATAGGTTGACAACCTTTTACTACAGCAATATACCTACAAATCTATCTTAAATAACCCTCAAAATTTTGTCAGACGTGGCGGAACGACCTTTGTTTAGGTCGTTTACGCTCTGCATATCCCATTAGGAATAAAGTTGTGATTAAATAAATAATAAATAAATAAACAATTTATTTATTTTTACAAAGTGCATTATAACAGTAGATTGATGCCTACATTTAAGCCAAGGTCCTGTGTCAGGAGGCACCGCTCCTCCATAACATAATCACGCTTTTACGCCTAATGAGGTAGGCAGAGCGTCAACGACCTAAGTAGTAGTAACGAAGTTTTGAGGGTTTTTATAGTTCTGTATATTGCTATGACTATGAAAGGTTGTCAGCCCATCGCTTAAATCAGAATACTGAAACCCTCGAATCCCTTAGCTGACTTGTACAGCATGCCCGGGAGGAGATGCAGCTAGCACATTCTACGCTTTTCTACCACTTCCACTCCAGCATGCAAGTAGAAAAAATTTTTAATAGGTACAAAATACGCTTACTTAAATCACAACATTTATACTAACAAAACAATATCCGAGTTTGAACACAAGGAGCAATCCGAAGACCGAGGATCAGACGTACAGCCTGTTGTCAGCCTCATTTCCATTTTGCTGATTGATTATTCAATTGGACAGCCGCAGAAGTGGCCCCCCACTTAGGGAGGGATGGGGGGTCCTGGGGGGTCTTTGGGGGTTGGGGGGTCATCCCGCCAACTGTGTCGCTGGACACAGAATTGATTCATAACTAAATGCTAATACAGGTTGTAGGAATCCATTAAGTGTTTGGGTTGTGGGTTTGGAAGATGAGAAGGGTTTGTGATGTTTGGAATAGTTTGTCTTTGGTAATAATATAGGTGAAAGAGAATTCCTTTCATAAATGAAATTTTGATGTAATTTCTTCGATGAATATCTACATACGAGTACAAGTATACCAAAAATTCTATTATACTTTATACCTTTTAATAGAACGTAATGTTTTTATTACCCGACTGCGCAACGCAAGGGAGGGTAATGTGTTTATCAGCCTATCTATGTAAGTATGTATGTTTGATCCTTTGTGGCGCTCTAGAGACCAAACGCGTAGATCGATTTTAACAATTCTTACGTCAATTGATTCGTCTTAACTATGTGAGTGTCACTGAAGACATGATTTTGTCAAAAAGAAAAACAATGTGGTGACAATCAGGCGCCATTTTGTTAAAATGGAAAAATTAAAGTCGTTAAACTATGACGAGTGGGGTATCATTAAATTTGAAAATCAATTAAGTTTAGTTACATCATTTTTCATTATTGAAAGTTAAAGCTCACTTTATATTCTACGCAGTTGGGTATTTTGAACTTTCTAAATTAGGTACTTGTTCCATATTTAAAAAAGTATGACTATAGAACAAAACATGACTGATGGACTATGTATATATAGGTATCCTTTAACAAATTTCTAAGATATTCTAGGTTTCACAAAATAACTTTACAAAAAATTTACTAACATTCAAAACATCAAAGGCTTAAAAAATACTGCACTACATTCGATCCTTGCCATAAGATATCGCTACATCTACAGGATATCCTCCACCTGAGGACCAGGGGGGTACCCAGGTGTACCCCATACCCCCACACTATCAATTATGCGGCCCTGGCTCCAATAGCAGATTATTTTAACATGCCTTTTAAGAAATTACGTCTGAAAAGCGCATTCGGATGCAATTATTGTCGCTTTTGGCGTGCACTTGCAGACAGAGTCTGGCAACTTTGTAGGAATTTACTTATTGCAAATGTCGTATTAATAAGTCTTCCATGCTGGACTGGGAACGAGAGAAAAACATAGAATGTGCCAGCTGCATTTCCTCCCGGGCATGCTGTAAAAACCATCTAATGGATCCAAGGATTTCTGTATATTTCAATTCAGGCTATAGGCTGACAACCAGTCACTACTGCAATATACCCACAAATCTATCTTAAATAACCCTCAAAACTTTATCAGACGTGGCGGAACGACCTTTGTTTAGGTCGATTACGCTCTGCCTATTAGGGATAAGGGCGTGATAATATGTATGTATGTGTTAATAATAATAAGTTTAAATTTAGAGGAAAGATATTATAAGTGTATAGGTACTGTAGGTGCACTGGCGCATTGTATAAAGAAACTACTATATTTGGAAATAATGTCCTAATTTTTGCGTCGGTGTAATGTAACAAGTTTTCCCTTGACATGCCTTTATTAGTAAGTAGATAAATTGAGCTGCGAGCTAGATATTGCGGTAAATGACATGCCCTCTAAGCCTAGTTGTGGTTAGGTCACATAGACAGTGACATACAATGAAACATAACCACAGACGACGCGAACATACAACTAAACAATATTGAGGCTCAATTTTTTAATGTCATATTTTTAATGTTATAATGGCAGAAAGCTTATTAATGTTAAGTTCACCATTTGTTTTGTACACCCTTTATCTTTAGGTTAAGTTTATTGTAAGTTATATATGTAAAATGAGAGCATGTCGGATAGCTCTTGCGGTACAAGGACGTGCTAAAGCGACATATGAAGAGCTGCAGTATTGACCCCTTGATGTGGGAGTCTACAGATGCAAATCGCCCAGAGTGGAGACGTCTTGTAAGGCAAAAGATCGATGCCTTTGAAATTTCACGCAAAGACGAACTCGATGCTAAGAGGGACAAGTTAAAGGCCAGACAACGGCTTTAACATACCATTATTGCAGCGGCGTTCTCACCTGCCCAAAGTGCTCACGAACACGCGGAGCAGCGAGACGCTAGCAGCTGAGCCCGTCTGCAATCGCTGTAGCCGAAATCGGCTCAGATATATTATTAATATGTACAATGAAGATAAAGTATAAAATAGGTACCCCTTAAAATGTCTGCAGCATATCCAAAAGGATTATTCATTAACCGTAATTTCTATAACATGATCCAATAATGAACAGATCCCTACTTTTAAAATTTAAGCAATTTCAGCTAAATCCTTCAAACTTTTAAGAAATTACCCGGAGAAACCGTTTGCGACTGTGATGCAATTATTACGGCTTCCGGCTTGCAATCTCGTAGCTTAATACTTTCGCTGCTAATTTTAGCGTGAGGATGCTACGACAGACACAAAGACGCAAGTAATTAGATATAGAACCTTTTATACCACGTTATATTAATTTCTTCCATGCTGGACTGGGAGAGATAGAAAAACATAGAATGTTCCAGCTGCCCTTCCTCCCGGGCATGCTGTAGAAGTCAGCAAAAGGGACTCGAGGGTTACAGTGTATTGTAATTTAGGCGATGGGCTGACAACCTGTCACTATAGCAATACACATTACAATCTAAAATTGCCCTCAATTTTTTTTTGTCAGACGTGGTGAAAGCGCCTTTTACGAGGAGTTTGACGCTCTGCCTACCCCGGGGCCTAAGGGATAAAGGCGTGATTTTATGTATGTATGTATGTATTATATTACTTAGTTTCTTCCATGCTGGCCTGGGAGCGACAGAAAAACATAGAATGTGCCAGCCGCATTTCCTCCCGGGCATGCTGTAAAAACCAGCTAAGGGTTTCAGTATATTGCAATTTAGGCGATGGGCTGTCAACTTGTCACTACAGCAATATGCCTACAAATCTATTATAAAATAACCCTCAAAACTTTGTCAGACGTGGTGGAACGACCTTTATTTAGGTCGTTTACGCTCTGCCTACCCCATTAGGGATAAAGGCGTGATTATATGTATCTATGTATATTACTTAGTATTTTTTTGTAAATACAACATACCTATAGCGTTTCTTCTATAGAGATAAAATCACACAACAGTAAAACTTGCTGAGTTGTTACACTTATATTTAACGTAGGTACCTAAGAAATAATGGATAAAAGATATAATTTATTTACATCATTTTCGAAGTGAGATCTTTTAAAATTATCACTTCTGTAGGTCTACTGTAAGAAATTTCTTTTTAGAAATAAGCAGTGCCTGTTGTGTCTTTGTTTTTAATTGTTAAATAAATAAATAAATAAAAGTGAGATGCACTGAATTAATCATCGTAAAGAACATTAGTGGTGGCCTAAGTTCTGCAGTCTTACAAACATACAGCCTTTTCTTTGTACTTATATTACAATACAATAAAAAAAAACTTTATTGCACAAAGAAACACATACAACAGAAATAAAAAGGAACAAACGTGAAAGTACAATATAGGCGGCCCTTTGCTAAAGCAGAAATTTCTATCAGCTATTTCAATTGCAATTTCTTTTTTTTTATTTTATATTCATCATCTCCCTAGCCTTATTCCGTATCTCACGGGGTCGGTTGCCTAATCTAGGGGATTGAACGAGGGTACCGGTTTTTACACAGAGCGACTGCCATCTGACCTCCGAAACCCAGAAGGGAAACCAGACCCAATCCTGGATAAGGTCAAGAGTTTTCAAGCCGCCAATGCTTAGCACTGGCCTCTGATATGGATTAACCACTAATATCTACGGTATTTAACGATATTAACCGAGACCAACGGCTTAACGTGCCTTCCGAAGCGCGGAAAAAGCGCCGAATAAACGTACATATCAAATTCGAAAACCGAAAAACACATTGGTACGTGGTGGGATTCGAACCACGACCTCCCGCTCAGGAGGCAGCGGCCCTATCCACTACACCATTTGGCTCTTCCTTTTCTCTTTCTTTTTTCTTTGTACTTATATTATTATTAGAATATCTAGATCCCCTTTAAAAACGAGCTTTCTAAGTAAAAGAGTCCATTATAATATAACTGCATCAGTTCATCCCCAGAGAGAGAAATTGAGGAAATGCTTCCATTTGCAAGATCTATTCAGATTTTAATCTATTAAAATTGCATAGTGATTGTTTCCTGAAAGTAAACAGATTCTAGACTCTAAGGATCTTTAGAGATAGTGCTCTTTCTATAAAAGGAAAGTGCAATAGTACCTTGTCATCAACAAAATTTAACTGCCTCCGTGGTCTAGCGGTCACAGCCATGGTCTTACGATCCGGAGGTTCTGGGTTCGATTCCCAGGAGGGAAATACAAGTTGATATTTGTCAATTTATCACTTTGTAAGGTTTTCCCCAGTTTGGTTAGGACATTGCAGGCTGATTCACCTGATTTTCCGAAAAGTAATAAGGATTCTGTGCTTTTGAGGGCACGTTAAGCCGTCAGTCCCGGTCGCTGTCTTTGATAGTAGTCGTTACTCAAACCATGTCAGAGGCCTAATAGTTGTGCTAAGCGGTTTGAAAACTCTGACACCAGGACTCGAGAATCCACTTGCTAAAAAAAAAGCAACGAAATAGGTTTCCCATTTGTAATAGTATATTGTAGCCTACCAAATATTATACTTACAGAATGAAAACTGATCGGCTTACTTGTTTGTATTGAAGTAAAGGGTTCCCAGTCGTTGGTTGCACTTAGTGGGCGGTGGAGTGTGACTTTCTTCTCTCCTGATAAAGATACCCGTATAGGATCAAAACGTCAAGGGCTAACCCTCCTTTCAATACAAACAAGTAAGCCGATCAGTTTTCATTATGAGTAACACTTGTTTATCGTTTAGTATTATACTTAGGTACAGTATCGTCCATGCTGGCCTGGGAGCGAGAGAAAAACATAGAATGTGCCAGCTGCATTTCCTCCCGGGCATGCTGTAAAAACCAGCTAAGGGATCTGAGAGTTTCAGTACATACATACATACATATAATCACGCCTTTATCCCTAATGGGGTAGGCAGAGCGTAAACGACCCCAAACAAAGGTCGTTCCGCCACGTCTGACAAAGTTTTGACGGTTGTTTAAGATAAATTTGTAAGTACATTGCTGTAGTGACAGGTTGTCAGCCCATCGCCTTAATTACAATATACTGAAACCCTCGGATCCCTTAGCTGGTTTTTACAGCATGCCCGGGAGGAAATGCAGCTGGCACATTCTATGTTTTTGTCTCGCTCCCAGGCCAGCATGGAAGAGAGTTTCAGTATATTGTTATTTAGTCGATGGGCTGATAACCTGTCATTACAGCAATATAATTACAAAAATATTTTAAATAACCCTCAAAACTATGTCAGACATGGCGGAATGATCTTTGTTTAGGTCGTTTACGATCTGCCTACCCCATTAGGGATAACGGCGTGATTATATGTATCTATGTATGTACAGTATCGATAACAACTTACAGCGTTTTTGAATTCAAAGAAATTGTTTTACGACGACTTACCTGTAACAAAGAAGAGAAAACAATTAGCATATTATAACAAAAATACAATGAAATGAATGTTGGAACTAATATATCTACGATAGAAAACTTAATTGGTACTATTCTAAGATTTATATACTATTTCTAGGGACAAAGACCATTTTATATGACTGTGGAGGGATATTCTGGATAAGGGATATATCTTTTTCTCTACCGGGTGTAAGGGACAGCGTCCCGCAAACTGATAGGGGTTGCTCAATCAAAGACACTGAACAACTTCCACCAGGAACTTTTTAAAGAAAAAAAGTTGGCTTTTTCTACAAATTGTCCGATCAAGGTAAACATTCTGATGAAGGTGGTCATAAATAAATAAATAAATAGGTGGTAATTTTGTAAGGGAAGGTCAATTTTTCTTTCATCTCCTGAAATAATGTCCTGGAAATATTTGTTCAGTTTCGTTCAACAACCCCTATCAGTTTGCGGGACGCTGTCCCTTACACCCGCTATAAGTACTTATACTCCGCAAGGTAAGAAGTAAACTCTTATTAGTCAGGTCCTAAAACAACAACCATAATGGACTCCATCAAAAGGTAGTACCAACTTCATATCACAAATCAAAAACAATGCCGTAACGACTTTGGGAGTCACAAAAAATCCATTTTCGTTGCTCCGATACAGGCCAGGCGCAAACTTCGACCGTACATCAGGTTTATGGCGAAAAGAAAGGTTAGGACGAAAAATGGAACCCCTGTTTTAGGGTACCGCGGGTAAATAATTAAACTTGGTTATGATGATGTTGCGCAGATGGTGTCAGTTTATCACTACATAGTATAAAACAAAGTCGCTTTCTCTGTCCCTATATCCCTATGTACCCAAACCTGGATTAGGTCAGAGTTTCCACTCCGCCAATGCTTGGCACTGGCCTCTGATATGGCTTAACAACGTATATCAAGGTTATTAAACGATATTAACCAGAACCAACGGCTTAACGTGCCTTCCGAAGCACGGAATAAGCACCGAATCTGCGGTAAAAATTACCTGTGAAGGAACTCCTGTTTGATTCTCGGCCCTGAAATACAGTTAGGGGCATAAATATTGCACGTAGGCTAAGTTTCGACTTTGTAGAGAGTTACTTATTTTTTTACTTATTTATCTGTACAACGACTCGCAAACGTCATTGTGTCTATTAAATTGTCGATGTGCAATGTTAACGGCCCCGTACTGTAAGTTCCTGTACTTCCTGTGATCAATGGTTTGTGTATTTCACGTTTTGTTGCGCCATTGCTTTCTCCCTTCGGTTTCTCTTCCGCGGAATAATTAGTTTCTGATTGCCTTTAATGTGGAAGGAAGTTTGAGGCAAGGTTTTAAGAAGCCTTTTCGTTAAGATGACGATACTGGCCAAATGGCGCCCCCATTTGTAAAAAATACATACATACATATAATCACGCCTATATCCCTTATTGGGTAGGCAGAGCGTAAAAGACCTAAATTAAAGTCGTTCCGCCACGTCTGGCAAAGTTTTGACGGTTATTTAAGATACATTTGTAGGAATATTGCTATAGTGACAGGTTGTCAGCACATCGCCTAAATTACAATATACTGAAACCCTCGGATCCCTTAGCTGGTTTTTACAGCATGCCCGGGATAAAATACAGCTGTCACATTCTATGATTTTCTTTCGCACCCAGTCCAGCATGGAAGAAAAAATACATAATTTACTAAAAACGTAGTGAACTGAAAAACCGGTCCAATATCCAATTATCTTAATTAATATTCAAGCAATAGTAATTAAGATAATTTAGATCCTTATAAATTAGCGATTCACATATAAAGATTGCGAATAACGGCCACCAACGGCATTTTTTCTTCCTGTTACTACAACGAACTATAAATCGCTAATTTATAAGGTTCTAAATTATCTTAATCACTACAACTTAAGTCTGTTGGACCAGTTTTTTTTACTGCGATTTTAGTGAATTATGTCTTTTTCTAATGGGGGCACCACTTGGCTAGTATCGTCATCTTAATAAAAAGGCTACTTAAAACCTTGCCAATCACTACATAGTATAAAACAAAGTCGTTTTCTCTGTCCCTAAATGATAGGGATGTATGCTTAGATCTTTAAAACTACGCAACGGATTTGGATGCGGTTTCTTTTGGATAGAGTGATTCAAGAGGAAGGTTTATATTTATAGTACATGTATAATATAGTAGAGAAACACTGATGATTTCCGTGCGAAGCCGGGGCGGGTCGCTAGTAATAAATAAAACCTAAAGCCATATTATGATCTATCCAGTAAGCGCCTTCGTAGGTAGGCGCCACTAAATTCAGCGGAAGCGTTTTAGTGCTCTCCCAACGCAAGGCCTCCATAAACTAATGTTATTCCCTCTCTTATACTCCTTGAGGGAGTCCGCACTTCGGACCATAAATTTTTCATGAACCAGCCATTTCGCAGCAAAAGGCGATTGAAAAAACGGTCCGCTATGATACCGATTCGGCGGAAAGACGATCGAAATCAAATAAGACCTGCCAATTTTGGCCACGAAAAAATAGAAGCGCCGAACTGATTTAAGTCCTGTCAGTTAGAATTACTCCTTTCTTTAGTCGATACCCATGACTTATTGACAATTCATAGACTTTTTTTATATCTTCTATTGGGACAATTTAGCCAATGATAAGGTTTCTGTAGATTTTAGAAATATGTTTTTAAGTTTTCTTTTGGGCAGATGGTCTTGTTGCCGACCAGCATCGATTAGTGATTTGCCCGGTTTAAAATTGGTTTATCTATATAGTGTCATCTCTTTCTGTTCTCTAATTATTGAAAGCGACAGACATACATATAGTCACGCCTTTATCCCTAATGGGGGTAGGCAGAGCGTAAACGGTCGTTCCGCCAGGTCTGACAAAGTTTTGAGGGTTATTTAAGATTGATTTGTAGGTAAAGCGACAGGTATGGTCTTATTTTAGTTAGATCGAATTTTTGGAAACAACAAACGACCCGAAGAATTAGATCGTGTTTTCACCGGATTGGGGCCAATAGCAAGCAATACTCCGCTCCTGATTGGCTGGCTAAACTCCTTGCGTTCTGTATTTGAACGGCACGATGAAGCGAGTGAAACGGATGACCGGATTTCAAATTGGAATAATAACAGACCGTGTTTTTTCTGTTGCTTATTTCGTTCCAGATTTGTTTTCGTCCGTGATTGGCTTAGAATCTATACCCTGGGGCTCTTTGTGGAAGCTTTGTTAGTAAGTCTTTTTTATTTTCAGGTTTATGCTGGTACTCTTTGAACCGTAAAAATGGGCAGCTTTGTAGTGAAAACAGAACAAAAGAATTCCAAAATCGCAAAATAAGTAACTTAATTTTTATAAAATATATCAACAGAGATACAATCTAGTTATTTTCGTAATAAAGTAATGGATTGTAACGATTTATTCTGAAAGTTGTTTTACGAGAGACAGTTAGAGAATAAAAAGGTTTTTTCAGGAATAAATGGTTTATATTTTTCAACGAAATCACTTGTTTTCAAACCATAAAAACCCGTTGGTACACACAATATTTTAGAAATGTATTTTTTGATAAAAGTTCAATAATGTTCATATTGCTTTGATATATCACTCACTCTATATACATAAAAAAATGCAATAAGTAGAAATGTAAAAAATATATCTTGTGTATTAGGTACCTAGATTCTGATCGTCTGGGTTGAGGAGGTCAGATGACAGTCGCTCTGTGTAAAAACCCCCAATCAATGCCCTAGCTTAGGTAGCCAACCCCGTGAGATACGGAATAAGGCTAGGGAGATGATGATTAGGTACCTAGATTTTTAGTGCGAGTAGTAGAGTCCACAAACGAGTACAACATTAACATAAAAGAAAAAAACTTTTATTTTTAAATTAGTAATTTCTAAAGACAAGCAATTCAGTCAGCCAGTATCAAGTGCTAGCGGCTTAAAAATGTAATTACCTTTAACAAAATCACCAAGGTATAAACTATCGCACACAGTAACTAAGGGATCGCACATAGTAACTAAGGGATCGCACACACTGAACGATTACAACCTGCGGCGGAATAACAATTACCGATTCGTTACGGACAATTTTATCGTCATTAGTTATAACTAACTACCAATCCCCAGTTATTTAGTAGCTGTAGCGACATGTCTTCTAAATAATATGAAAGGAAGAAAATAATAAATTCGTTTCCGGCAGGACTCGGACCTGCGTCTCTGGAATGCCGCTACCGTTTCTGTAGCTCAGTTGGTAGAGTGATGGACCGGCATTCCAGAGACGCAGGTTTGAGTCTTAAGTCGAAACGAATTCATTATTTTCTATATTTCATATTATATGAATTAAAATAGCATTGTGAGTGCTAAAAATCCTAAAAATATGTCTTCTAAATGTCAAAATAGTGGGTAGACATTTTATACTTTATGAGTATTTTTTGTCGGTTTATAGAGTAGAGGAGTATTAGCTAGAATCTCAATAATTAACAGGAATATGACTTTCTCTTCTGTCGTATGGGTACTCAATCGATCCGACGAACCATGGTGTCAGAGCTTTTAAACCGCTAAATAACACAGTTAATAGGCCTCTGATATGGTTTAGTGTTAAGACCATACGCTTAGACTCTAACTATGCAGGTATTAATAATAAAAGGTGTGAGGCACAGCGTCTTTGGCGGATAACTTTTTTTCAGGAAGTGAAAAAATGGCTTTTCCATACAAAATGTTAACCTAAATCGGACAATTTGTATGGAAAAGCCATTTTTTTTCACTTCCTGAAAAAAGATCCCGGTGGGAAATGTTCAGTGTCATTGACTGAGCAACTTCTATCAGTTTGCGGGACGCTGTCCCTTACACCCGGTATATATTGAATAAGAGATATAAACGTAAAATACTGATTAAACCATAACTAACCGACCAAATGGGAAACCGCTGGATGCATTACACAACAATGATTTTAAGCAAAACATTTATTTGAAAACAGAATAGAACAAGTACCGTTATGTTCGTATTGTCAGTTCAATTAACGCGATACGATCCAGGGCTGCCTGCGACAGGTAAATACTCTATTCTGATAGAAATGTTCGGCGTATTTTACACGACCAACACAAATTGGCCCCGAATCGTCTCACCCAACAATACACATCACCTCAACACCGAAGGCCAACCAGATTTGGTCGTGTGGTCTCTCTACGATGCTAACAAATCAAATTCTCTCTTTGCGGCAATTATCTACCACATTATCGTTTTGTAAAGTGTTCTAAATATTCTATACTATATGTATTGACTGTAAATGGTTGTTGTTTGGTATTTGCGAGAATTTCAGTAGAATTTAGACAAGAATTCGTTGCAACAAGAATTTGAATGTAAATCGAAGAATTTGAATGTAAAGCAACGGCGTTTTGATTTAGAAAATGTACACGAAAAGCTAAGTGGAGCAACACACAGGCGTCACTTACTGCGCGCAAGGTTGCGTTCAAAACGATGTCAAATGCTTTTTGCATTGCCTACAACATACATGCGTCACCTTACGCACTACGCGCGTCTACTGGTAGAGGGTTACGCCGACGTAGAGTTCATCGCTACGCGCGCGTAGTGCGTAAAGTGACGCATATGTGTTGTAGGCAATGCAAAAAGCATTGCCAGCGTGTTTGCACAACCTTGCGCGCATTAAGTGACGCTTGTGTTTTGCCGCCGTAAGTCTAACAAAATAAAGAAGTCAAATTGCAAGCTCAAATATTAAAACGAATTTTGTTCTCAAATCAATTTGGAGAGTAAACTAAACAGTGGCTCTTAGAAATCAAAAGCGAAATCTCCCAACAGAAGTAAACACAACTCCGTTAACCATTCAGAGCGTAAATAAAAAGCCGGGCCGAAGCAATATCGAGCTCTGTCAAAGCTCAAGAGCGGAAGAAAAAAAAGGAAAAAGAATCAATCGAAGCAACCGATAGTGGCCATTAAAATATCGTTGAATTTCAAAAGGAGACGTTCAGAAACTCGATAGGGCGATGCCGGCGATGCCAAGACGTATCGCGGTCGCCGAAATGGACTTTTGATGTAACTTTGGAACGCACCTCTTCTAGTGCAGTCGAGGGAATGGAAGGTGGAGATATCGAAAAACAAACTGCAATTTCAATCGGAGGAAGATTCTGAGGAATTGAAGTTTATGGTTATAGTTGAATGCTTTTAAAGGATTTGGTTTTTGAATTAAAATTGTTACGTATAGAAACAAATTTCCAGAAAGGAAATTGAAACTACCTAGAAATCTTTTTGCGATTAGTATCATAAACTGATTTCAACTACCTTCAGATTGTTAAGTTTATCAAATCACATCTTGAACAATTTAGGGCCGTATTTATAATCAGCTCTCATGAGTGACAGCAAGTTTTCGTTTTTATCAGACATGTCATTTCAGTACAAACTGGCTTGTCAAATACATACTTAATATTGCTCTCAAGTTTGGTATCGCTTCACAAATACGAGCCATAACAACCTAATATCCTTACTTATTTCGATAACTTCTTATACTGACTACGTATCTTTAAATAGAGAGGAGCTAAGACCATTCGATAAAACTATTTGCAGTCGTTAGTGGGTTATCTGGTCGATATCGGCGTTTTTCACCCTACTGCGTCGATCCCCTAAGGCTGGCCCGCGGACGTGCCAACTCGACCGAAACGGAGGAATATTCTGGAAGAATTGACCGCGCGTCTTCTGAGAATTTCACGAGATGTTTCTAGAATATTCAGTTTTATTTAAATTAATTTATTTTCTTCCATGCTGGACTGGGAGCGAAAAAAAAACATAGAATCTGCCAGCTCCATTTCCTCCCGGGAATGCTGTAAAAATCAGCTAAGGGATTCGAGGGTTTCAGTATATTGCAATTAAGGCGATGGGCTGACAACCCGTCACTAACAGCAATATATGTACAACTCTATCTTAAATAACCCTCAGAACTTTGTCAGACGTGGCGGAACAACATTTGTTTGGGTCGTTTGCGCTCTGCCTAGGAGGTGTGACTATATGTATGTATATATGTATGTATTTAAACACTGTATGAAAAATAGGTAGTTTAATTCTGGGCTGAGAGGAATGGCATAGAGTGTGCCAGATGCTTTTCCTACCAGGTATGCAAATAGGCCAAAAATTACATCTACTATTCCGTACAGCTGATGTGTTAGCCGAAAAATGCGACTTTTGAATGATCGTCCATGCTGGACTGGGAGAGATAGAAAAACATAGAATGTCCAGCTGCCCTTCCTGCTGGACATGCTGTAGAAATCAGCAAAAGAGACTCGAGGGTTACAGTTTATTGTAATTTAGGCGATGGGCTTGTCAGCTTATCGGTTGTCACCTGTCACCTGTCCATACAGCAATACACATTGCAATCTAAAATTGCCCTAAATTTATGTCATACGTGGCGAAAACACCTTTTACGAGGCGTTTAGTGCTCTGCCTACCCCGTAAGGGATAAAGGTGTTTTATGTATGTATGTAAGAATGATGAAATAACTTTGAATGTGTGTTTCGTGAGTATTAATCAGACGATAAATCAATCAAAACCCCTTCCACCCGTTTCCTAGCCCCAATGTTGCAACTTGGCCCTTCAATTGCAATCAACTCATCCCTTTAGCGTCCTAATTCGCAAACATTTCGCTGGTATTTACTGTAAAGTCTCTTTGGCCAGAATCTCCCCCGGATCTTTATTCCGGTCACATCGTTTGGCCGGGAGCCGTATTCTTGGCTAATTGTAAACCACTCCGAGTACTGTATGAGATCTGCGTTTTAATCTAAACATGCCGACTGCACGGAAATATTATTGTGGCGTTCTTGGGTCGATTATTTGCGGTTGGTAGGGCACGAAATAGTTTAGGAACTGGGTTTATCGGGTCGCTAGTTGAATGCACAAAGAAAAAGATACGAATCACCAACTTAAAGTGGCAAGGTAATAGTAGAGATTCTCAAGATTGAGAGCAGTATTATAATGTATTGAAATGACATACGAATTCAAACCCGCTGTTAGTCTTAAATGCTGATTGTAAATACGGGAATAATTATCATAGGTACGTAACTATTGCAGCCAAATTTAAAGCAAAGTCGTAACAATACATATATTAAAAAAAGAAACTAGTTTTGAAAATCTCTCTTCGATCTAAATAAATGTCTCTTACTTTAGATAAATTTATATTTTAACCAATAAAGTACTTATAAAATAACTCTTTATTATTTTTTTGACTTATTTTCGGAGCAAGGTTAAATCTCTATAGGTACAGCAAGCCACAAATGAATGGCAAAACTTTGAACTTTGCGGCGAGCGTATTTGCAAATGCACCGCACTGAATTGCGGTCAACTGTACTTAGCAACCGTCGTGCACGCAATATGAACGGACCGCAAAACTAATTTTTGATCCATTATGAAAATATTTTCGAAAATTATAAACAGTTATTGAATCATTCAAAAATATTAATACTAAAATCCATCTGAAATCAAATCATTATGAAATGCGAGAGCTAAAACGCTGTGGTAATATTTTGACATGCTTTCATTTAAGAGGCGAACAGAGCAGAGGTGGCGCGCCCATTACAAAAAAAAATACCGTATCTCAAATACAAAACATCCTCATAAATATTTTACGATTTAACATGGAATAATTCTTTATTTTCTTCCATGCTGGCCTGGGACCAAGAGAAAAACATATGTGCCTGCTGCATATCCTACCGGGCATGCTGTAAACACCAGCTAAGGGATACGAGGGTTTCTGTATATTGC
Source organism: Scrobipalpa costella (assembly GCA_949820665.1). Taxonomy (NCBI): domain Eukaryota; kingdom Metazoa; phylum Arthropoda; class Insecta; order Lepidoptera; family Gelechiidae; genus Scrobipalpa; species Scrobipalpa costella. Next base: position 19,357,747 of record OX463303.1, read on the forward strand.
AATTTGGGCGATAGACTGACAATCTATTACTACAGCAATATACCTACAAATCTATCTTAAATAACCCTCGAAACTGGATGAGACGTGGCGGAACGATCTTTGTTTAGGTAGTTTACGCTCTGCCTACCCCGTTAGGGATAATGACGTGTTTATATATATGTATGTAATTCTTCATTTTGTAATGCATCAAGTTACAGTTTTAATAAAAATCTAATTTTAATCACAAGAAACACTGCATCACATAAGTTATCGTATAATTTATGTTATAGCAAACCGTAATACATTTATGAAAATGTGTGTTTTAGACACCTACAATTAATTTATTACTGACGAGGGCGCCACCTCTGCTCTGTTTTCACCTTAAATAACCAAAACATTTACCTTTCTGCTCGAAAGTAATGCGACCATAACGAAAGTAACCGAATATCATAATACAACTGTTTCTTTTGTCTATTTCGCTATTCAAATATGGAAGGTCAGTGAACTTAAGGGCAACTGAAGGGCTCGACACTGTAGGTCAAATGTGAAAAGTAAGAGATGTTACATTCGAGCAAAATCTTGTGATACAGGGTGTAACAAACAGATCTGCAATTCGTAAAGTTTTTGTAAGCATAGGTTGTTTACGCTAATGTCGTTCCGCCACGTCTGACAAAGTTTTGAGGGTTATTTAAGATATTTGTAGGTATATTGCTGTAGTGACAGGTTCTCAGCCCATCGCCTAAATTGCAATGTACTGAAACCCTCGGATCCCCTGGCTGGTTTTTACAGCATTTTCGGGAGGATATGCAGCTGACACATGTTTTTCTCTCACTCCCAGTCCAGCATGAAAGATTTTCTAACGATTGAAAATCATTTCAATTTGTTATGCAAATAAGGTTTGTATCCTTACAATATGAAAGCTAAGTAGGCAGCTATTTCGCTCAAAGGATTAGTTTAGCAATTCACAGAGGTGATGGTGCCTAGTGCATCTTGGGTACTTTGCCTCGGTGCGGTGCGCTGGATGAAGTATTTTATTTATAATAAATACATACATACATATAATCACGCCTTTATCCCTAATGGGGTAGGCAGAGCGTAAACGAGCTAAACAAAGGTCGTTCCGCCACGTCTGACAAAGTTTTGAGGGTTATTTAAGATGGATTTGTACGTATATTGCTGTAGTGACAGGTTGTCAGTCCATCGCCTAAATTGCAATATACTAAAACCCTCAGATCCCTTAGCTGGTTTTTACAGCATGCCCGGGAGGATATGCAGCTCGCACATAATAAATTCTTGTTCATTAAGTAAGATTTATATTTATTCACAAATCATTTTTACCTGCTCCATATTAAATGAAATAAATAAAATGTCTACACACAAAAAATGTGTTTTTCTTTACGACTAAAATTTTTTTCGCTTATAAGTAGTTTTCTTTCTTATTTTTAGTATTTTTTTTAAGATTGAAATATTCTCCTTAGACCCTGTATTTCAATAACTTTTTATACTTATTCAATTCATGAACACATCTGCTAAAGTATGTTGTAAATATCTAGACGCATCTTGACTTCAGATCCAATCATTTCAGCTGAATTGGACTGTAAGTAGGTACACATTACTGATAAAATAGAGATTTTTTCCAAGACCTTCATACAATGTGGAATATTGAAATCAAATCAGTAGATGTTGCTATGGGTTGGATTGTTTTTTAATACAGAATAAGTCAGAATCCAATGTTATAGGATCGCAAGCTCTGCAATAATAACAAAATACTTTAAGGAACAATCTCACCAGACATCGGCAACGGCAACGGAAACACAGGCCTGCGGCGTTGCTTGTGAATAAGTCCGGCTGAACGATCCCTACAAAGCGGTGGTAGGCTCCGCAAGGGGCCGCCTGGCTCACGACCACCCGACCACCGGAGTACGGCGCAAAACGGCTTGCTGTTCCGTCTGTGCGTGAGATTGCCAGTGCCATAACAGGCATCTTCTGGGTGAGCTCGCTCCATCGTCGACTCTGTCACGGTCATCCATGACCTAGTGTCTAATAAAGTGCAAACCCATTTAAAATATTAAAAAAATATATATGGTTTATATCAACCATCTAATAATCATACAAAATAGCCTCAAAAGTAGGTTATTATATTATGGTCAAACCGTTTTTTATCTTCTAAAGGGCCTTGGTTGATTTTAAACACGTTTAGTAAGATACTTAAAACCTAAGTGGACGGACAGCACATAGATTTTAATATATTTTATTCCTTACAGAATAATGTTGCAAGAAACTAAATCTGTCTACTCACATTACATGCCTTATATGGAGAAATTCTTTTATAAATTTTATAATTTTATTCCCATGTGCGTAAATCTGTACTTTCTCAAAATTGCATAAAACTATTTCTAAAACTGTTTCTCTCTGACAGAGCTTACTCTAGTTATACGAATATGGTGTGACATCTTTTTCTACTCACTATGAGTGCTTTTTAAACTAATATTTTGCTTCCATTTAAACGAAATTGCGAGTAGATTTTAGTGAAATCGTATTTGGGTTTTTTTTTAGGTTAAAAGAGAATGTTGCGTTTCTAGATTTAATAGGTAATAGGCGACGAAATTTTAATATCTTTAATTTTCTTTTTAAAATAAGCAATGCCAGTTGGCAATCTGTTTATGTTTCTGTATACAATAAACTGTTAGAAGAATTTTGTTCTTGTTTACCAAATTGCTGTATAAGTATACGTACATAAACTTTCCTTTTCTTTTTATATTGTCCCTTTATTATAATTTCAATATTTTCCCTCCATCCCTTACATTAGTATTATTCTTGTTCATATGTAAGGGACATATGAACAAGAATAATACTCGTGTGTATTTCTTGGATATTATTCTCTAGTTACTGACACAAATTGATATTAGATTGGTCAATGTATTTTTATTTTTATTGCGTAGTCCGATATATTGAGGCACATTTTCATAAATGTTTCGTTTTACTCATAACTTGGATATGTCGTAGGACGATTTGATAATTCGAATCATCGCAAAAATCCTACGGATTTTGCGAAATCACGGGTAAACAATGGTGAAAACATTGTCAAATCTTACCAGAAATAGTTAGTATTTTTTTGCGAAAAAGTCTAGTGACATTTGATGTCATTAGCAAAATTTTTAGTTACATGGTTTAAATATTGTTCTGATTGGTTAAATAACATGCGTTTATGATTGACATTTTAAACGTCAACCAATCAGAGAAGATCTTGTTTTGAGCGCGCTAACCGACCAATTAGCGTTCTTATTTCAGTTAAGGATATCAAATTTTACTAGAAAGATGAGATTTTTCGCAAAATACCTGACGTTTTCCAGTAGATAACGATATTTTAAGCAGTGTCTCATTATCCGTTTTTTCGCAAAATTCTTAGGACTTTCGCGAAGATTCGAATGGTCAAATCATCCTACGACATATACAAGTTATTTTTATCCAACAAATAACACGGGACAAAAAATAATGTTTTTGAATACATGTTTTCCGTGAGTTTTTATTATGTTTATATTTTTTTTATATTGTTAACCAGAATTGTTCCTGTACACGTGTATTCTTATTGTGTGTGGGTTTATTTAATACACGTGCATTTGACATTAAACGTACGCCTTATGTTTAAATAGTTATGTAAGTAGTAATAAAGTATTTAGTACCGCATAATTACACTTAAAAATAAATCTGCGGCGAACGTAAAAAAATGGATTAAAAATTCCGACTTTAATTCCACAATCCTCTTGACAACAAAAAATAATCCCTCGATTGAAAAATAAAGTGTTGGGTTCCAATTTGACACCACGAAAGGGGTGAGGGGAATTATCAGGTAATAATATTATATTTAAAGGTGCGGGGTTGCATTGTAAAGTCAAGCGATATATTGTATGTACTGTGTGGTTGGAAACAGATAGTGTTACTGGCGCCACTGTAGTGTCCAGTTGTAAGGGCAGTGGCATAGTGCAAGCGAAGCAAAGTGGGGTGACAGTCTGTAAATAATGAATAAATGACTGTTGCAGTGAGATAAGGGTTTATTTGCCCGTCAGTAACTTAAATAAACTTTAACTTTGGATACTAAGGCTCGTATTTATAAAGCGATATCAAGATTAAGTATGGATTTACAGGCCATTATGTACTGAACTGACATTTCTGATACGAACTTAAACTCGCTGTCAGTGTCAAGTGCTGATTATAATTATGGGCCTTAGTCAAGTTCTTTCAGATCGTCTTTTAATTGGGTGAATAAAATCATTTGACTAATATTTTACGAGTGAGTTAAGACTGGAACTGTCGCTACATATTTCTTGGAACATAGGACGTCAGACGTAAAAATAAATCAATTTCACATACAAAATGCACAGTCAGCTGATTGACTGCACTATGAAAGATATTTTTTTTTTGTCTGACGGTCTATGTTCCATATAAAAATTGTTAAGTTTCATAGACTGACTGAAATTACCCTCATTTTTCGATTGTTTAACACCCTGTATTCTCAATCGAGAGTTTTTTAATATACCCTCAGGTTTCTAGTTGAACATATTTATCGCTCAGCTATTTCTACTTCCAACCCCTACAGTCACACGCCAATGACTTTCATATCTACCCACCAGACCGTACACAGGAATATGTTAAATGTTAATTTGGATTTAATTATTTAAATTACCGGCCGCAACCGGATTGAGACGTTAACTACTATTATTTAGTCTTTACTCGGCTTCCGTGGGCTTCATCATTAGTTATATCCGATTTTAAAGGTAATTAAACTTAGACTCGTTCCATACCTTTAAGTAAAAAGCTGCAAGTTCATGTCATGAGGTCTTGCCATTATAATTGATTCTAACAAGTATTCAGACTGACTCTTCTGTTGATTATTTTCTGAGTAAGTTAGGCCCATAATTATAAACAGCACTTGAGACTGACAGCTAGTTTGAGTTTTTATCAGGAACGTCATTTCAGTACAATGCGGCCTATCAAATCCATACTTAATATTGCTCTCAATCTTGAGATTGCTTTATAAATACGAGCCTTAGTGTAGGCGGAAAAGTATTCCTAGAGTCTTAGAATATTTTGTTATTTCGAGATGTCTTCGTCTCTCTTGCAGGAGCAGTTGAGGATAAAGTTTTGTAACATATTTAGCAAAGGACGCTTGTAATATTATGTCTTTGTTCTTCATAATATTATTTTATCTTAAAATAATTTTAAGTAAATAATAGTAATTAATTTGTATACCAGGTGTAAGGGACAGCGTCCCGCAAACTAATAGGGGTTGTTCAGTCAACGACACTGAACAACTAAAAATCAGCAGGTTTTTTTCCCGAAGTGAAAAAAAAATTTACATTTCCATACAAATTGTCTGATCGAGGTGAACATTTTGTATGGAAACGCCAATTTTTTTCACTTCCTGAAGAAAAAGCCTGCTGATAGTTGTTCAGTGTCGTTGACTGAGCAACCCCTTTCAATTTACGGGCCGCTGCTTACACCCGGTAGAAAGAGATACAATAGTGTTATCCTCCTCGCCTAATCTTACGAAGATCACATAACGTCACGGACATATCGTTAGTAGAATCGTGCGCGAACCGTTTAGCCCTTTTAAAAACAACGGAACGCAAAACCGAAACCGATAAATTGGAACGGAACGATCTCGAAATCTCCGTGGAACGGAGCGTCGTCGTATAAAAATAAATAAGGCTGTTTAGATAAGACAATGGCGGGTGACAATTAAGTTAGGGTGGGGCTACAGTTGGGAGGAGTTTGACAAGTCTGTATTTTGCTTCCCAATACTATTTCTTCCATGTTGGCCTGGGAGTGAGAGAAAAACATAGAATGTGCCTACTGCATTTCCTCCCGGGCATGCTGTAAACGCCAGCTAAGAGCTCAGTATATTGTAATTTAGGCGTTGAGTTGACAAACTCTCACTACAGTAATATACCTACAAATCTATCTTAAATAACACTCAAAACTTTGTCAGACTTGGCGAAACGAACTTTGTTTAGGTCGATTACACTCTGCCTACCCAATTAGGGATAAAGGCGTATTATATGTATGTATATATGTACTATCAGCCTATGCCCACTAATGCGTTTTGGGCTAGTGATTGTTATATTGTATATGTTTTTATCCAGTGTGCATATTTTAAGAAGTGACCGTAAGATGTAGCTATTTGTTTGCAGGTCCTTATCAGATGCATTTTTCACAGTTTAATACTCTGGAACAGCACGAAAAAAAAATAAGATGCACGGTCATGTCTTTTAAAGTAAAGTTCGTTTTTTTACAGTTGATTTATCGATACCAACATGTTTGCGGCCCATTAACAGCTTTTTCTATGTCACTTAGCAGAGATTCAAATTTTGGAGCCGCAGAACTATAACCATGTTACAAACTTATGTTTTGGGGTTGACTAACTTTAAAGTTGTAAAGACAAAGTATTTTATGGGCTGCAAAACAAGTTGGCATTGACAACTCAAAGTTAAATAAATGAACTGTATATTGCAGCGAAAGAAAAAAAAACAGGTTTTTCTTTAAGTGGAAGTCAGCCCTAAAATGCTTTTCTATAAGACAATAGCTGTGACAATTAAGTTAAGGGGGCCAACATACAACACGGGACACCGGAATCCCATTTCTCCAGCTAAAAGAAAACAACCAAAAACTAATGCTCCCTAAAGATCAGTATAACTTTGGACCAATAACCAACCTTATTTCATTGCCTTTATGGTCATATTAGCAGAGCACATGTGATTTCTAAGCTGAGCTGTTATTTCCTTATGAGGTGAGAATGGGTTTTGAGGTAGTCACGAAATTCACACTACGGGTATCAAGACCATGTTACAATTGAATTTTCAATTGGCAGTAAAGGTGTTAGAGAATAGATAAGTAGCAGTTTGATTTTAGAGATTTTTATAATTTCCGTTTAGATTCTCAGTATGGAAATAAATATTTGTATTTACTTACCTATTCTGCTATTCGTTTTCACTTATCTTTCTTATTTATATATGACCACCCGACCGACCTTTAAACATATAGGTATAGCTACTTGGTTTAAATTTTCACTATTATATCTGGAATCTACTCTAAGTCACATGCTTTACCTAGGCCCGTAATTATAAACAACTCTCAAAAGTGACAGCGAGTTTGAGTTTGTATCAGAAATGTCATTTCAGTACAAAGCAGCCTGTCAAATTCAAACTTGATATTGCTATCAATCTTAGCCCTAGAGATAATCAAATGACAAACAAACAGTTCGATTATTATAACCGAAAACTAAATTACCGTGGGAGTTATCATCAAAGAGACCTCGGGCCTAATCCTACCGATGGGGATAGAATAATAATAGACCATCAGCTGCCGAATAGTGGCGAATAACGAATAGGTTTGATGGAATTTGTAGACGGACCGCGAGCCAGATGCATCGTAACTGCAAGAAATAAAGTTGAAGAAACAAATAAAACGAGATATTTTTTTGGCAGTTTCCAGATTTTTGTGTGGATGTTTTGGAGTCAATTAATCAAAGGAAATTCTGCCCTCAGAAGGAAAAAAGCATAACTGCATCCTATCATGTTGCGCGTAAAATGCACTTTCTATGACTTTCGACTATCATATCCTTTGGTTAAATAAACTTAAAGGTACGGGTTTTTTTTTAAAAGGAAGCATTTTATATCTTTTATTTTTGCATATTTTGAATAGTTTTTTTTCTTCTGAGGGCAGAATTAACCATTTGCATGTGTAACGTTGTAGGCACAACGAGTCAGAGTTTAATTATCTTGTTTATTTTTTATCAAGTCGATAGCGAGAACTTTGGTAACCGTTTAATTTGAGTTTGAGACGCTAAAACAAAGACTACCAGATTAGTTTTGTGTTATCATCACATTTGTATACAATGTGGGAAAATGAGCTGTGCAGACAGTATTCCAACCACATTCTGATTCCTTTACAGTTCGTCTATGCAAACCCTAACCAATATGATGGCAACAGCCAATATCTCGCATTGATTTGCTTTGCTAGCAAAACAAACAAACGTGCCAATAAAAGCACGCGTTGACGGAGCGTGCGAAAAGTAAAATCATTGATGATTTTTGGGGTAACGTGTATTGAATGTGGTGACATTGACACGAATGCTTATTGATTCTTGTATTTACGTATTGACTGAATTATCAGGGTTGGTTTTATCACCTGGTACGAGTTTGGTAAAAAAAAACTACTTACATAATATACGCCTTTATCCCTAGTGGGGTAGGCAGAGCGTAAACGACGTCAACAAAGGTCGTTCCGCCACGTCTGACAAAGTTTTGATGGTTATTTAAGATAGATTTGTAGGTCTGTAGTGTCTGTGCTGTAGTGACAGGTTGTCAGCCCATCGCTTAAATTGAAATATACAACAACCCTCGGATCCCTTAGCTGGTTTTTACAGCATGCCAAGCAGGAAATGCAGCTGGCTATGTTTTTTCTCTCGCTCCTAGTCCAGCATGGAAGATAAAAAAAATCGTCTCGATATCAAAACTCACTTCTGTTGAAAGAAATCCATTTATAGAAAAGTGTGAATATTAGTGTATTTTTGTATTATTAAAAGGGGAAATTTATATCTCCTAAAAAGCAATTCTAAATTGCATTAATTTATTCTTACAAAATTTATGAACAATTAAAATTTTATTATATTTATCAAACCTGCCTAATTTGGAATCCAAATTCGGTATTTAGCTCCTCTATTGGTTTAGGGTACGTCCCACAGGGACTACCTACTGTGAAATTAATGCCATTATTACAAAGTCATACCACAATAGGTGCCACGTGCCAGGTTTGATCAGTTTTGAGAAATTAACAAACATTTTGGTAAGTCCAAGCGTGGGTGGTTTGTGAGGGAGATTCTGTTGATACCTACTTTACAAAATATCCGCATTATATTTTGAGGGTGGAGTATTGGTGGCAAAAATAAAAATATTTGTATTTCGCATTACTTGTGGGTTGGGATACCCTTTATGTTATAGGTCATCCTATTTCTTCCATGCTGGCCTGAAAGTGTATAAAAAACATAGAATATGCCAGCTGCCTTTCCTCCCGGGCATGCTGCAAAAAACCAGCTAAGGGATCCGAGAGTTTCAGTATATTGTTATTTAGGCGATGGGGGGACAACCTGTCACTACAGCAGTATACCTACAAATCTACCTACATAAATACATATAATCACGCCTTTATCCCTAATGGGCTAGGCAGAGCGTAAACAAATCTATCTTAAATAACCCTCAAAACTTTATCAGACGTGGCGGAACGGCCTCTGTTTAGGACGTTTACGCTCTGTCTACCCCATTAGGGATAAAGGCGTGATTATATGTATGTATGTATGTCATCATATTCGCCTAAACATGTTGAACACGGCTTCACCAAGACGAGAATGGTCCATCATAGTCTGCACCAGTTGAGAAACAAAGATACCAAAAAGACCATCTTGAAAAAAGCAAGCCATCTTCATATTGTTGATAGTGGACCCAAATTTAGATTGTGAGGCCCATGGTGGCTTCAGAATTTAGTCACTCGGTTTGGCAAAAAGCCTAACCCAAAATTGGGTATCGTTCCGCGTAAATACCAGTAGTCTAGAGGAGATCCCACAGTTTATGTAGTCGACCCCGATGTAGAAACCAGATTGTGTTAGGTTAGTGTCTTTAAGAGTAAAGGAAAACATATAGATTACTAGTGACCCGCCCCGGCTTCGCAGGGAAATTATCAGTGTTTCTCTCCTATATTATGCATGTATTATAAACCTTCCTCTTGAATCATCCAGCACACAGCGAAACTCAAGTGGGAATGGGTAGGCCACGTCGCCCGTAAACATGACTCCTGGTGTAAGACAGTTGTTGAGTGGAGACCATGGGGAGAGACACGCTCGGTAGGAAGACTGCAAATGCGATGGAGTGACGACATCAAGAGAGAAGCCGGATCGATGTGGATACAGGTGGCTCAGGATAGAAGACACTGGCATAACAGAAAGGAGGCCTACACCAAGAAAATGGTAGAAGGCTAAGAAGAAGAAGAAGAAGATTCATCCATCTATCCATTACAAGAAACCGCAAAAAAATCCGTTGCGTAGTTTTAAAGATGCATACATAGGGATATAGGGACAGAGAAAGCGACTTTGTTTTATATTATGTGATAGTGATAAACAAATATTGAGTATTAATCAGTTTTTCGACGACGAAGTAATATAACCTCATAACTACGAAAAGCTGATTTTATTGGTATCGATAAAACGATTTATCTTTATATTGTACAAGAGCATTATCTTTCCCTGTCAAAGTAATCCGTGTTTAGGGTATATATTTATGTATATATTTGTATATAAATAGCTATAAGTATTTATTTATTTTTGATTATGTATATAATTGAAAGTATTTATTTATTTCTTGTTAATATTTATGTTAAAGATTTACATTATATAATTATTTTACAGTAGTATTATCTTATTGATATTTATTAAATTTTGTGCACGTTTTATCCGCGTATCTTTAAAATTATCACTTCTGTAGGTCTGCTGTAAGAAATTTCTTTTTAGAAATAAGCAGTGCCTGTTGTGTCTTTGTTTTTTATGTCCTGTGTTTATGATGTTTTTTGTGTACAATAAATTGTTAAATAAATAAATAAATAAATACAATTTACTAAATATATTTAAATGCAATTATATATATTTAGATATATAAATACATACATATAATCACGCCTTTATCCCTAATGGGGTAGGCACAGCGTAAACGACCTAAACAAAGGTCGTCCCGCCACGTCTGACAAAGTTTTGAGGGTTATTTAAGACATAATTGTAGGTATATTGCTGTAGTGACAGGTTGTCAGCCCATCGCCTAAATTACAATATACTGAAACCCTCGGATCCCTTAGCTGGTTTTTACTGCATGCCCGGGAGGAAATGCAGCTGGCACATTCTATGTTTTTCTCTCGCTCCTAGACCAGCATGGAAGAATATATATTTAAATAAAATGATATATCGTAATGTAAATTTAATTATTTACTAGGGTCACGAAGAATCTGAATTCAGGTGGTTTAACATCAAAAAGTAAAAATAGTTAAAATGTTAGTTAGGAGGTTTTTGTATTACATCGTCATTTTGCTGCTTATCACCAAAAGTTAAATCTCTGCTTGTATAGTGTAAAACAAGCCACTAGTAAATTGTTATTCTTTCCCGATTACTTCCAGCTAAATATAAATTCAAGAGCGAGGTTATCCAAACAATTAAATTAAGAACAAATTTGATTTTCACCTTTCAAAGTGAAATCACCAAAAGAGAAACCAATTTAAGTGTTGTATCCAAGCACCTAAACAAATAAGTTGGCAACCAGAGTACTTAACTGAAAACTTTGGAAGTAAAATGATTCCATTAAATCAAACACGAATCCGTAAAAGTTTCGGTCTAAAAGATTTCAACTGACGAAAGCAGGAGATTTCCGAATTTTCGAACTCTTCGGCTTTGACTAGAAGAAAGGTAAAGATGGTATACGGAAATATGGACTGAAGCCAAGAAAAGGAATACGAATTTCGTACCTACACTAATTGCCTCCGTGGTCTAACAGTCAGAGCCATGGTTCGATTCGAAGGGGGGATATTGGTCAATTTATCACTTTATTAGGTTTTCCCCAGTTGCTAGGACATTGCAGGCTGAATCACCTGACTGTCCGAAAAGAAAAAGATTCCGTGCATCGGAGAGCACGTTAGGCTGTCGGTCCCGGTCGCTGTCTTTGACAGTGGTCGTTACTCAAAGTCAGATGCCTAATAGCTGTGCTACTAGGTGTTTTGAAAAGGCGGTTTGTTCGACTCGAGAATCCACTCGCTAAGAAGTAATCGAAATGTGAATTGGGTAGACCATGAAACTGGAACCATGTAATACCGTTGCATGTCTCTACTAAGAATAAAATACCAAATAAACTAAAAATAAAAAACTATTTCACCCATAAAACTACAAAAGTATTAGCATCATAAGAACTGCCTCCGTGGTCTAGTGGCTAGTGCCATGGGCTCCCGATCTGGAGGTCCTGGGTTCGATTCCCAGGGGGTAAAACACAAAGTTGATATTTGAGAATTTATCACTTTGTAATTTTTTCCCCAGTTTGGGTAGGACATTCCAGGCTGAATCACCTGATTGTCCGAAAAGAAAAAGATTTCGTGCTTCGGAGGGCACGTTAAGCCGTCGGTCCCGGTCGCTGTCTTTGATAGTGGTCGTTACACAAAACCATGTCAGAGGCCTGATAGTTGTGCTACTAGGCGGTTTAAAAAAAATACTCTGACACCAGGGTTCATCGGGTCCATAGACTCGATACCCACTCGACAGAAGAAGATCATAAGAAAGACTTCTTGACTTTTATACCCAGTCTTATCTTATCTTATTTAGCCGTCGCCATCGCCGCCTGGGCCGGCCACGCCAGTGTCTGTCTCTGCTGGGCATCCAGTCGGTGGTAATCTTGGCCCATAATTCATCTGGCATACGACAGACATACATGAAGATACCCAGTCTACTAAAAATTAAATACTTAATGCACTAACGCATGTTTTAATAGTCTGGAAGATGCCTTCCGAAGCACGGAAAAAGCGCCAAATAAACGTACATAATGAAATTCGAAAACCGAAAAACACATTGGTACGTGGAGGGATGCGTACCAAGTCCTCCAGCTCAGGAGGCAGCGGCCTTATCCACTGCGCCATCGGGCTCTCGTTAACTGTTTTATCCATAAAACTACCAAACAAATACAAAAGTTTATGCATCATAAGACAGACTTCTTGACTTTTATACCCAGTGTTTTTCTTTTAGTCTTAGTTCGTCGGAATCAGCTTTAAAATCGTTGAATATTTCAAACTCGCCGTGAACTGGTTAAAGCCGGTGTTTAGGAACGGATTACAGCTTTACTTATCAGCTTCAACCAGGCTTTTTAAACTCTAGTTTCAATTAAACTACGGTTACTTTGATCCGAAGACAACTTGGGCAAAAGAAAATGTTTATTTTATCTAACAGTGTATCTTTAAATAAGTGCAAATACTTTAAAAGTAGTGTTCTGCTTATTATTATGTAATTAGCAGAACACTATATTTAAAGTATTTGCAAAAAATAATTGAAAAAAAGTTTGGACCTAGCTGATAAAATTACTCAAATCTGAAGGTAGGTTTCAAACTGTTTTCTTAAGAAAATAATTTGGTTCATCCATGCTGGCCTGAAAGCGAGAGAAAAACAGCTAAGGGATCCGAGAGTTTCAGTATATTGTAATTTACAAACTGTCGCTACAGCAATTTTCCTACAAATCTATCTCATATAACCCTCAAAACTTTGTTAGACGTGGCGGAACGGCATTTGTTTAGGTCGTCTGCGCTCTGCCTTCTCTATGTATGTATATATGTAATTTAGTTAATTGAGATCTTGCGTCATATCTCTTTTGTTGTACTTGTACCTAAAGCAAATCAATATTTGTAAAAGTGTTTGTGTAAAAAGCACATGAACAAACTAGCTATTATTGGTGTTAAGAACTCTATGGTAGAGAATTATCTTAGTTTATTTTGGAAGATTTAAAAGTCTCCCCAAATGTACCAACCTAGTATTTTTTTCCGAGAATTGAACCTATATCCTCTAGAGTCTAGCGCAAAAGTTAATTTAACAGTTTCAATTAACCGTCGGTTAATTCTGGTGCTAAGTGCCCGGTAACGTCGCGACTTAATTTATTCCTACCCGCAATTTATTTCCTGGATTAATGTAATGAGAGTCCTGGTCGGTGTTGCCTGATGTGCAGATTTGATGATATTTATACGGATTTAGACACACCATGCAAAAAATACCTTTGGGTATTTGAAACGATTATTAAACATTTAAGATAGAATTTGACGTATATTTTTTATCATGCGACATATATATGTATATGTATGCCAGACTTCCCAGTACAGAATGACGGCCGATATCAGTTATAGCTGACTAAGAATACTTATAGTATCTAAATTCTTAGAAATATACTTATGGATAATACTTTAATATATTAATAAGTATGAAATGCATATTTATTATTGCTTTGAAATTAAATATCAAAATAAGCAAATTTTAGCTTTTTACACCTGGCAACACCGCCCCCGGTGAGTCTTGCTAATTGTCGTTTCTGATTGTCTAAACAAAAATAAAGGGAGCGTTGAGGCGGCAGAGGCTCTTAAGAGGGCGATTACGAGAGACGTGACGTCACAAGTCTTGATGACAGAAGTGCTTTGCGGGCTTCAGAAACACGCTCGGTGGATCAGTTTTTAGCAGTCACTGGCTTAAAAAGGGAGTTTTGAGGGAGAAATTACGCTAGCTGGCAATACTGGCCGTAACTTGTAAGTTTGCAGTTGCCATTTACTGTGTTTTTATGCAAAAAGTACTCTGTAATTAACTAAATCTGATCTAAATAGAAAAAACTTTTAGAGTTAAACAAATTTAACCGTTGCGTCTATAGAAATTAAAGGTACTCTAGAAATCATGCTCCATCATATTAGTCTGCATCATCACTTTCCATCAGGTGAGATGGCGGACAAATGATTGCTACGATTATAAAAAAAAAACCCGATGATAGAGGAGCCCGATGGTGTAGTGGATAGGGCCGCTGCCTCCTGAGCGGGAGGTCGTGGTTCGAACCCCACCACGTACCAATGTGTTGTTTCGGTTTTCGAATTTCATATGTACGTTTATTTGGCGCTTTTTCCGTGCTTCGGAAGGCACGTTAAGCCGTTGGTCGCGGTTAATATCTTTTAATACCGTAGATATTAGTCGTTAAGCCATATCGGAGGCCAATGCTAAGCATTGGCGGCTTCAAAACTCTGACCTAATCTAGGATTGGGTCTGGTTTCCCTTCTTGGTTGCGGAGGTCAGATGGCAGTCGCTGTGTGTAAATACCAGTACTCTCGTTCAATCCCCTAGATTAGGTAGCCGACCCCGTGAGATACGGGATAAGGCTAGGCAGATGATTATAAAAAAAAACTTACTTCTCAAAATGGCTACGTATACTTTGAGCTATCTGCTGCAAAATAGCTTATATAATTACTGCTAGCTTATTTTCTTATCATCCACATACACTGGCCATCAGACTCGATAGAAAAAGTTCAAACTAAAAATAATTAGGCCAGCATTACCCTCTTCTACTTAACTGAACTACGCTAAAGCTACCATTGGGCAAAAAGTTGAACGTCTTTAATGCCTTGAAACAAGGTTGAGGATGAAGTGGCTAATATGAAGGCAAGGATAAAAACAAAGATGGCGTCCCAGCGTAATCCACACACAATCCACATAAAAAAGGGTAGGTCTTCGATTACGGCACTCGTTCGCTATACAATCAACATTACGCGCGTGGCAGCTGCGGAACCCTAAATTACGACTTACGGAGGGTTCTTTTAGGAAGAAAAAAACGGGAAAATACAATGCAATTGACAGTTTAATCTCGAAGAAGGGGAGTATGACAATAAAGTTACATTACATGCTGTAATAAGGCTGAATAGGTGTAATCGTGTGTGCTTAATTTTTCAAAGAGTAGAAAAAGTAACGCTTAGAAGTATAAGATAGTATCTTCGAAATAGCATTAAAAATTAAAAAGAGCAAAAGCACTTTGTACATTACATTACAACCTTGTAAATTGAAATAGATGACAACATATTTTTTTTAAAAGGCCCGGACTTAATATTTTTTTAAATATTTAGTATAAATAAAAGATATTTGATTTTATAGTTGTAGACTTAATTTTATGGATGACCTCTTGAAAAAGTCTTTGTTACAAAGATACTTATAATCACTATCACAAACAGTAGTACGTGTCATTTATTTCTATTATTATTCATTTCAAACATGTTTCAAACTATACAATACAGCGATATTTCATCAACTCCTCCACAATTAAATTACAAACAAACATTAATACTTTATGAACACCCCACAAAGAAAGGTAAACTATTTGAACTTTCATAAAATTAATAGCTAACATAATTATAGAACACCCTTTTGAACAACAACTTCCACAGGGTGGACATAAAATAAACAGTTAATTGTATACAGATCGGGTCAGTAAGTTAATAATAAGGTTCGTAATTTGAATGGTGCCATTCTCAGAAATTCCCACAGTATTTGATGTACAATACATATTGTAGATATCTACACGCTTAGGTCGTTTACGCTCTGCCTACCCCATTAGGGATAAAGGCGTGATCGTATGTATGTAAATCTTCTACAAATCCTTTGATACGAGTATGTCATGACAGTCAATATTAGTAGTTTTGAATGTACTATTTTTAACTGGTCGATCACTAGAGATACTTACCGAGCGCCGCCGTGATGACGATATCAGGGCGCACGGCTAAACCTATATACAGGTTTTTTGTTGCGTGCCTTATGTAATCGCTGTGTAGATTTTTTTTAAATGTAATAAATAATAAATAAATAAAAATAAATTATAGGGTTATTTAACTCAAAAGAAAAGGATAACAGGACACGATATGAAAATCGCTAGAAACTACTAATAATTTACCGAATGTTACCGTTTATTTATTACTATAAGTGACAAACAAGCATACGGCCTGTAACAAAACAAGTAATCAGTAATGCCACGGTTTCAAAAACTTAGTTTAAGATAAAAAAAAAATATTCCCCTAGACATCAAATTGCAACTGAATTAGTCATTTTACTTTTATGTTCACGGCTCTAATAATACAGCATTTGACTAAAGTTGATACGAGTAAAATATTTAAATGATATCGCTATAAAGCAGCTATCGACTACCGTTTGAAAACTTTACTTTTTCACTTTCGAAAACTTTACCAAACTTAGCAAGTTGCCAGCACCGAGTTTTTAAACATTCCCGCTGTTCCATTTTCAAATGATTGGTGTTTACTCGTTTCTTTTCGGCCAGTGTTTGTATCGTGGAGTTCTTTGTGCGATTTATTTTTCATCTGTTTTCGTGAGATTGGTTTTCATTGTTATAATCTATGTGACTATAAAATTATTGTATAAAAGCATTATAAAAGTAATGACATTTCTTTTACCCAATGTTTAGGTTTATAGTGACTATAATAGGCTGGATTCTAGATACCACCGGCTTAAACTAAAATTAAAATCTATATGTCAATTTCAAAATAATAAAATTGTAATGATAATATAAATGCGATTTGTACTTTAAAATTTAACACTTTATCCGCTAGATTTTGACGCGTTTTGCACGTTTCCCCCAGTATTTCTGTCAATTTCATCCGCGATATCATATGACGGCGGATAACGCATATAGACTATAAATCAAAACCGGAGAGAATTGATCTCCTGTCCTTTTCCAGTGTTTTAAGTCTGAAAGTGACAAATAGATTTTAATTTTAGTTTTAGCTGGCAAATCTAGAATTGAGCCCAACAACTAAGGTCAGGACCTCTGCAGATTGAATCACTTTCCTGTCCTGTAAATAAGAGGGTACGTCAAACAGTCAATCATGATTCCTGTCCCTGATATTGTTCATCTTCCACTTCTTAGCGAGTGGGTTCTTGAGTCAAATGACCCGATGAACCCTGGTGTCAAAGTTTTTAAACCGCCTAATAGCACAGTTGATAGCCCTCTGACATGGTTTGTGTAACGATCACTATCAAAGACAGCGACCGGGACCGACGGCTTAACGTGCCCTCCAAAGCACGGAATCCATTTTCTTCCGGACAATCAGGTGGATTCTACCTGCATTGTCCTAACCAAACTGGAAATCTCACAAAGTGATAAATAGACAAATATCAACTTTATGTTCCCCCCTGGGAATCGAACCCAGGACCTCCGGATCGTGAGGCCATGGCTCTGACCACTAGAATACGGAGGCAGTTATATATATATATATATATATATATAAAGTGTTCATTATATAAACGGAAAAAGCTCTGACACCAAGGTTCATCGGTTCATCGACCATACACGAAATAACAACACCGCAATCGAGATTTTGTTTAAAACTTCCAACGCAGTTAACCGACTTGTTTACAATAAAAGGCGCATGTTTAGAACACGTGTGTGTATGATAGTTCCCCCGTGAATTTATACGCGTGTGCAACTTGATTGTGTATGAAATAATAAATAATGGGAATAAAATACATTTTATAAGTTCATCACCAAAAAGAAATGTATATGTATAGTCACGCCTTCATCCCTAATGGGGTAGGCAGAGCGTAAACGACCTACACAAAGGTCGTCCCGCCACGTCTGACAAAGTTTTAAGCGTGATTTAAGATAGATTTGTAGGTATATTGCTGTAGTGACAGATTGTCAGTCCATCGCCTAAATTGCAATAATCTGAAAGCCTTGGATCCTTTAGCTGGTTTTTACAACATGCCCACATGAAATGCAGCTGTAACATTCTATGTTTTTCTTTCGCTCCCAGTCCAGCATGGAAAATCTGCATGGAAGCTAACCGATTTGTTTACAATAAAAGGCATATGTCTAGAACATATAGACCTCCCACCGATTTTCGGTGATGGCGGCCAATCTCCCGGAGATCAGCCAACTGCGCAGGACTTGTTTTTAGTGCCCAAGTGTTGACGCTACACACAGGTGCATTCTCTATTCCTTCAATCTCTTATTCTGATGGGACAGATTGACTGACACGACCAGAGAGAAATCAAGTGCAGGACCGACTATTTACATGCCCATCCGACAGCATGGATCATCTTACTTTTCGGACAATCAGGTGATCAGCCTGCAATGTCCTAACCAAACTAGAAACAACAACACAAAGTTCCCCGCCGGGAATCGAACTCGGGACCTCCGCGTCAAGAGCCCATGGCTCAGACCGCTAGACCACGGAGGCAGTTAGTTATAGTGTGTATGACAGCTCCCCCGTGCATTTATACACGTGTGCAACTTGATTATGTATAAAATAAACAAATTTACCAATAGGGTAATATAATTTTACTTGAATTTATGATATTTTTCGTGGGAATAAATCAATTTTATGAGTTCATCAGCAAAGAGGGAAGTTAGTGTTTAGTGGAGTAAATATCGGATTATTTTGTTTTACTTTAATAACATTAAAACTGTACTGTTGGCAAAGGTCTTAATAAAAATAAAAATTGATATTACATTTCAGATATAATTTTAAAATATTTCAAGTAGCAGGCCAGAAATTCACCTCATATTTTAAAATTCATATTCCGAAAAATCATTTCAAAATACATTTTGCCGAGAAAAGTTTTAAAAAGTTCCTTACACGTGTTAAATATTAACACGTGGCGCGTCAATGTATTTACATCCTGTCCGCTTACCATACGATGTTATATGCAAGAACTGATATAGCGGTCTCGATTCTCACAGACACAATTTAAGCTTCCATGCTGGACTGGGAGTGAGATAAAAACATAGAATGTGCCAACTGCATTTCCTCCCGAGCATGGTGTAAAAACCAGCTAAGGGATCTGAGGGTTTTAGTATATTGTAATTTTGGCGATGGGCTGGCAGCCTGTCACTACAGCAATATACGTCCAAATCTATCTTAAATAACCTTCAACACTTTGTCAGACGTGGCGGAGCGACATTATTTTAGGTCGTTTACCGCCTACCCCATTAGGGATGAAGGCTTGATTATCTGTATGTATGAATGTGCCAGCTGCATTTCCTCCCAGGAACAAAACCAAAGCTCTTACTCAGCTGATATGCAGAACAGAATCGAACCTACTGTTTATCCCACCACGTGTTACAATAACACTTCACTCCAAGACCCTGACCAACTGGCGAACACGTTTCATTAGATTATCATTTACATTACGTCAGTGTGTACTGACAGGGTAGGTAGAGAACTAACAGATTAATTAAAGCTTCGTTTTAGCAAATATTGAGGTACAAATTTAGATAGGATTGCGTAGGTATTGCTGTAGAAGGAAAGTTACTGGTAAATGTTTTTATGGAAATATATATAGATATCTAATATTTTTCTTCACTACATAGTATAAAACAAAGTCGCTTTTTCTGTCCCTATATCCCTATGTATGTTTAGATCTTTAAAACTACGCAACGGATTTTGATGCGGTTTCTTTTAATGGATAGAGTGATTCAAGAGGAAGGTTTATATGTATAACACATGCATAATATAGAAGAGAAACACTGATGATTTCCGTGCGAAGCCGGGGCGGGTCACTAGTATAATATATATTGGAAACTGTTGCTGAAATAAGCTAGACTTATATAAGTTGATTGATGGGTACAATATCAGGTAGTTTTGGAAGGTGAATTGATCTTCCATACTTGAAGAACAAACGAATATGTTAGGAAGTTAGTAAGGTCAAAGGTCAGCATTTTTCTACATTGTATGCCAATTATGTGTGACAATCACTTGTCTCTAGTAAAAGATGTCTCCGTGGTCTCGTGTCTACGATCCGTAGGTCCGGGGTTCGATTCTCAGGGGGGAAAGCAAAGTTAATATTTGTCAATTTATTACTTTGTGAGGTTTTTCCAAGTTTGGTTAGCACATTGCAGGCTGAATCACCTGATTCTCTGGAAAGTAAAAGGATTCCGTGCTTTAGAGGGCACGTTAAGTCCCGGTCGCTGTCTTTGATAGTGGCCGTTACTCAAACCATGTCAAAGGCTTAATAGCTGTGCTACTAGTCTGACAGGTCGTTGTTCGACTCGACAATCTACTCGCTAAGAAAAAGAAGTAAAAGATAACAAGATCTCAGTCCCATTAATAAATAAGTCGTTAAACAATAGATCAATCAAAGAGGGATCTCCCCTAACTTCTAGAACAGTATCAACGAGGCATCATACTCTCATTCGAATATTTACTCGTTTCCGTACGCACACATACTATTGGTAAGAACAAAGACTTGTGTGGCTGTTGTATTTAGTGTTGCTAAACTATCGATAGATTAAAAATAATGTATAGCATCGATAGTATCAATAATAGGCTCTCTTCTAGACGCACCGCCTAAAACTAAAACTATCTTTCAAAATAATAAAATTAAAAAAGGACAGGCGATTTATACTCTATGGTTTTACACTTTGTCTGCTAGATTTTGACGCGCTTTTGCACGTTACCCCAGTATTTCTGTCAATTTTATCCGCCATATCATATGACATGACAGTGGATAAAAATGACAGATGACGCATAAAACCACCGACTATAAAAAACTGAGAGAATAGATCTTCTGTCCTTTTCTAATATTTTTAGTCTGAAAGTGTAAAATAGATTTTAATTTTTGTTTTAGCCGGCAAATCTATAATTTATAGTACAAAATCTGAAATCGATAGTATATATTCCAAATACTATCGGTGTCATCGATACTATCAATCGTATTGGTCGCAAATAGTAGTTACACTTATAGTTGCAATAATATCAGATCACCAATATATCGATATTGATTCAATTAATTGGCTTAGTTTTCCTTCCATACTGGACTGGGAGCGCTGAAAAAATATAGAATGCTCCAGCTGCATCTCCTCCCGGGCATGCTGTAAATATCAGATAAGGGGTTCTAGGGTTTCAGTTTATTGTAGTTTAGGCGATGGGCTGACAACCTGTTGCTACAGCAATATACAGAACTATCCTAAACTACCCTCAAAACATGTCAGACGTGGCGAAACAACCATTGTTTAGGTCGTTGACACTCTGCTTACCCAATTAGATATAACGGCGTGATGTATGTACGAATGTATGTATGTAGTTTTCGATAACAGTAATTTTCCTTCTTCTTAGCGAGCGGATTCTCGAGTAGAACGAAATGATGAACCCTGGTTGATACCAACTCTGATGAGTTCAGTTATTTTGCATTATCAATCGTTATCCTATCGACAATGACCTATCGATAAACAACACTAGTTGTATTCGAATACGTAGGGACTTAGTGACGCTACTGTCTATAGCCCTCATGGGCCATTCTCTTGGGAGCTATGCCCCCCCTGGTAGTTCGCAGAACATTGTTGCATTGTAAATTGCTCTGTAAGATTGTTCAGTTTCGATTGCTTTTCGGGCAAACAAGATCAAAATTTTAAAAATTTGCTCGATTTCATGGTATTCGTTGATTATTATGGTTCTGTGTTCAAATTGTTCAAGAGTCATAATGTATGACGCATGACTCACTTTTAACATCTCCTTCGGATTTGAACCTATTGATTCTATTTCAAACTTAGAAATGTGTGCATGTGATTTTAAAAAGATCTGGGCAATTTAACCAGCTTAATTTCTTCTTTCATTTCATTCTATTTCTATAGTGAAAATGAAAACTACGAACTAATAGCAAAATTTGGTTGGCTACGATATATTGAAGAACAAAACCTCAACATAAATAGCTACATTTTAAGGCAAATACTGTTCACTGGCTTGAATAAAATCGTTAGTATTTGAAGAATGGAACATGGCTTATACAGTCTCCTAGTCATAATCAGCCAAGTGTAAGACTTTGCACAAGAAGTATTCATTACGCAAGTTGAAGTGTATACTTGTGTATACTTGAGGTGGGGTTGTGTATACAGAATTTGTTTGATCAACACCGCGTGAAGCCCCTTGAAGATTTATATACGCCTGTAAGATCTCCAAACTAGTATACACTACAGAGAAATATATAACGACCTGTCACTACAGCAAAATACCTACAAATCTATCTTAAATAACCCTCAAAACTTTGTCAGACGTGGCGGAACGACCTTTGTTTAGGTCGTTTACGCTCTGCCTAGCCCATTAGGGATAAAGGTGTGATTATATGTATGTTATATATGTAGAAATATATAAAAGCTACGCACTACAATCTTTGAAAAATTTAGGATATGACGTCTAAAATTTTACAACAAATCTTAGTTTTATATTGAATGTGAAGGGACAGAATAAAACATTAGCTGCTTCTCTTTTTTTTATAGCTAGTTTCTTATAATATTTTACGAAGGTTTCAGTGCAAAATTGAGGCGACGATGAGCTTTAAAGATATTGCATTATCGCTATTCAATCACAATCTTGCCTTGAATATCCCTCTCTCAAACTCAAACGGGAAAACGGATTTCATTATATCGTTGATGCTCTGCCCTAGTCTGTGACTGACGTAGACGTGATTTTATGTATTTGTGTTAATTGTTATAATTGTAAAATTGCTAGTGTATCTGGGATCTTTTTTTAGTGTCGGTAAAGTTGAAGAATTAAACCGAACTTTACCTAACTACCAGGGTTACATGTAAACGCAAGAGCCGTAATAGCTTTGAATCTTTGAAACTGTTCGAGCGGTAAAGGGGCCCTTCACTCCCTTGCACCGCGTTCCAGTTGGCGTTAGTTACGACTTTGCCATACCTTCGAGGGCCAGAGGGGAAGGGACTAATGAGGGGAAGGGACTTTTTATGGACAATTTGAGAGAGATCGATGTGTTAGAGTGTTTTGCGAGACGCGGGGGCGCGGGTTTGTCAACATGGAGTCAGATGTTGGTTCGTAAATAGGTACCTATGTTAGGTGTACGTATTGCTTTTAGCTTTTACTCGCTTTTCAACCAGCGGCAAAAGATTTAGCAAGGAAGAGTTAGAAACTATCTAATTTAAATAACTTCAAGAGCTCATCATCTCCCTAGCCTTATCCCGTATCTCTCGGGGTCGGCTACTTAATCTAGGTGATTGGACGATGGTATTGGTTTTTACACACAGCGACTGCCATCTGACCTCCGCAACCCAGAAGGAAAACCAGACCCAATCCTAGATTAGGTCAGATTTTTCAAGCCGCCAATGTTTAGCACTGGTCTTTGCAATGGCTTAACGACTAATATCTACGGTATTAAACTATATTAACCGCGATCAATGGCTTAACGTGCCTTCCGAAGCACGGAAAAAGCGCCGAATAAACGTACATATGAAATTTTAAAACAGAAAAACACTTCAAGAGGTGAATCAAAAAATATTAATAAATAATACCTACCAGGTAGAAGGGACAGCGTCGCGCATACTGATAGGGGTTGCTCAGTCAACGACACTGAACAACTTCCACCAGGAAATTCTTTCAGGAAGAGAAAATAAAAAAGGCATTTCCATACAAAATGTTCACGTCAATCAGACACTTTGTATGGAAAAGCCATTTTTTTTCAGTTCCTAAAAAAATATCTGTTGATAATTGTTTATTGTCGTTTACTGAGCAACCCCTATCAATTTGCGGGACGCTGTCCCTTACACCTGGTATATAAATATGGGTACGGTTTTGTTTATAAATAGGATAATAGGTATGATATCTTTGATCTCATTTGCCAACAATGGTTGGGTGAATAATAAAATAAAACCGTTTCGTGTAAAATTTAAATTAAGGTCGTGAAACTGAATACGAATCGGCAAAAAATATTTTCTCATATCAAAAAAGTTATTACAATGCGTATTTATGGTGCGTATTTCTGTTAGTTTGTAAGTTTTTTTATTATCAATAAAGCGTTTCCAAACGCCATACGATGATGATGATGAACAATAAAGCGTAAAAAATAACGGAATTAACAGTAATTTTCCTTCTATTAAAATTTTCATAAGACTTCTATTTGGCACTACGAATTACTCTTCTCGCCACGGTTGGCAAGCGGGTTGGCGAGTAAAGTGCGATATATTTTATAAAGTGACGTTACTCTTAGCCGAGATTTTTAACATAATAATCATGTATTTACCAAATATTTGCCTCAAAAACTTGTAATGTTATGTTTCAAATAAAAGGCAAAAAGTTTTCAATGTTTCACAAAACCCGGATATTGTGGAAGCGCTCAAACAAAAGTCGTTTAAAAAATCATTTGAATTCGAATGAAATTATTGTCACACATACCTGCAGTAAAGTAAATATTGACTTCATAAAATTGAGCTCTATTCAATTCAATAAAGCTATTTGAATAAAAATACGTTTTCATACAAAGGCATAATAGAGCCACGATTTTTTTTAATAGCCCGCGAATTGCTTTCGAACAAATTAAAACGTCCGCCCAACGAATGACCCACTTCCAAATTTAAAATTTGAATTTGGTGGCAGCCATGTTTATTCAAAGGGTTGGTTATCTGGGTTGATGAATAACCTATGTCGGGAAGTTAACAAAAACGTGGAGATAACCCTAGATTACAGCCCTTGGGCAATTTGTTACAGTAATTTATTGACGAGTTATAATTAGCTTATCTATTTCAAGTAGCCGACTTAATGGATAGCTTATTTTTTGCCTTTTAGTAGAAGGTAATGTTAATAAACGTGACGCCATACTTACACCAAGCTGTAAATAAAGTGGGGATGTGTGAAGTGATCTATCTATCAAATAAGATACAGAAAATAACTTAGGTGGCAATGAAAGAGTCTGCTACTTTTTAGTCATGTTTTTCAACTAAGTACAAGTATAATTCATTTAAGTAGTTACTTATATACGTATAACTGCCATAGAAGACAATCATGACATTGACAAGAAGCAACTTAACAACATAAACTAAATAATGAAAAAAATTGGTCTACTTTGCCCTTCCTCATAAAGTCACCTACTAATACAGCTTTCAAAGGATGAACACCTAACTATCTATAATGTCCTTTAAATTACCCCTTACATTTCACAAATGTTGAATATAGTCAGCGGTAGCTAATATTTACCATTCTTTGATATAGTTATCCTTAGAGACCATACTATCTGAAAGATAGTTTACCTACTTACTTAGGTACAGTTTACTAAAAACACTAGCGTTCTAACACGAAAGCTTCCCCAATTTATGTGCCAGTAAATTAACACTGTCTCAGAGTGTCTCATATTTTCCTGTTAAAAGCTACAATACGTCAAAGCTTTCAATGAACGTGGCGAAAAAAGGAACTAATGCCACCAACGACGACATTTTAGACAGTTGGGAGAACTGTGGCGCCCCCACCCACGTTCATCGAAAGCCTGGACGTCCTGTACGCGCATATGCGTTACTAAAAGCAAAAGAGGTTACTTACTAGGGAGTCAGGAGACTGAAGGGGAACACAGCCGCCGCACCAAAGAGAGTTTATGCCAAGACTTTAAACGAATGTGTCTGTGTAGGATCTATTATTCATTCAAATAGGGTGGTACAAAAAGTCTACTGAATGCAGGAAGGGAAAGAACCGTGTTTGCTTTACTGTGTGCTGTATCTTCGTAGAAGAGTCTAAAAATAAATAAGTGTTTTTTTTTAAGTTTTGTTCTAAAGAGCTTAGTTTATCCAAGCGCTCATTCAAAACGAAATCGACACATTTAACCATTCTGTGACGAACAATAACAAGAAACAAAGAACTCATCGTTTCGTTTATAATATCCTTCCGGAGTTATTACAGTAAATTGGAATAAAGGACAACAGGAAACCGCTGCGTGGCTTCGGGACCAAGGTCCAAAAGTTTCAAGTCAGGAAGGAAAGTCCCAAAAACCGGGAAAAGTTCGCCCCAAATCCGTGACCGGGACGAAACCCCAAAAATTTAAGCCCTCTCAGTTTCCGGAGCAAATATTATTCGGGACTTTTATTATGTCTTTTGTTTTAGCCGTTTTATTATTTGTGGGCATCTCTCTCGACCATCTCACCCGAACACACTTGAAACGAAAAATTTACATAACAATAATGGCCTTCAAATAAGATTTCAAAAGTTGGCCCTGTTTGATGCTGAGCAACAAAAGAAAACTCCTCTAATTTATGTATTGCTATTGCTAGTCCTCAAAGCGGAAACGACCGTGCTCAGAAGTAATTGACAAATTTGAACGGGAAATAGAAAAATACAGACGTACAAAAAAGTTGGAACAATTAGTTTGTTCGGATTCAGAAGGGTATCCCAGAATCCGTGCATTCCGAGTCACAAGGACGGTATTTTATTGAACGGAATTTGGGCCTTTATGAAAAGTGTCCCTAAGAGTCAGTTCACACCGGGAAGCGACAAGACGCGACGCAGCGCGAAACAGCTACTTGAAGATGCATCTCATTCTACCAGGAAGTGACAGACTGAACTGCGGCGAATGTATCTTTTATCTAAGAACCTGGTTATTAAGATATATTTATTTTATGTTTATTAGTAACATTTACAAAACACAATTTAACAAGTTAAATGACATCGCTAAACCGTAATGAATTTTGTCTCGATGTCATTATCCGCTTACATGAAAAACAACTAAACTTAACTAATATTATATGAAAAACATACATTAACATACAATTTTCTTTTTATTTCATACAATTAGGTAATATTGGTAAATGACAAACATTTTGTATCACGTTCTAGAAAAATGAGCGCTGCGTCGCGTCGTTCCCGGTGTGAACTGTCTCTTAGTCTACTTGACGCGAATAACGCAGTAAAGAGATTCCGTAATTTGTTCACTTTGAGTGATTTCCGGGGATGATCGGGAGGCAGATGGCGCGATATTGCAGAACCCTAGTTTTATACCGGACCCTCGGTCATAAAACAAAAAGGAATCTGTCAAAGAACTACGTACGCCTAGCTACTTATTTTTAGGTCACTGCGTCGAATGTTACATATAGGATGGCAAAGTTTCCGGGATGGGAAAAAATATGTGGCTGATCCAGCGCTTCGTAGACAAAACAGGGTTAACGTATGCTAATAGATTAAAACTTACCAGGGTCATTTTGGATATGGTATTGCTGTGGAGAATTTGGATGACGTCAGAACTCTGAAACAAAACAGAATATTTCATTAGAAATCACTGATAAATATTAAAGAGAACCTACATTAGAAATTGGATGGCATTTCGGAAATGATATTCGAAACGCAACCGCACCACGATTCCTATTATAAATTCAACATGTATTTAACCATTATCAAAGACTATTTCTAGTTCAATTATGATTCCAAAATCATCATCATTATGGAAATGTACGCTGTATTTGTCGGTTAAATAGATTTAATAGGTACCAACAATTTTGTTGGTACCTATTTTCCTTCAAATAAAGAATCGTTTCTCTTGAACCCTTTCTTTCCAATCAAGAAAAGAATTTGTCAATAGAGTCAGGTGAAGGCCCTTTTAAGTCAAGGGATGAAAGAAAATGTTTTAGGAGGAAGAGGGTTTAATACAAAAATAATGAAATCGCACTTTTGTAGAGACGTTTTGATATTTGAACTTCGGGAACAACACAGATAAATTAAAATAATTAAGATGAAAAAAGACGAAATGAAAGATGCAAGGTGCACTTTTCAAATCAACACTATTCACAGGAATTCAAAATGCCCATTAATCATAAAGCTTACAGTCCAAATTAGCTCAAACTTGCACAAGGCTCGAAAGCTGTATAAAGGCTGTTTACTATCGCCCTAAAACCCTCTTCTCATCCTGCCAGCGCTTACTTTGTCTTTCAAATGGTCAAAGACGGCACCACCTGGGCTCCGACGTTACTTTAACTTGATAACCATCATCATCATACAATCACGCCTTTATCATTGATGTGGTAGGCACAACGTCATATAAATTTTGAGGGTGTTTTCAGATAGTGACAAGTTGTCAAGCCCATCGCATATACTAACACACTAGAACCCTCGAATCCCTATGCTCGTTTGTTCAGCATGCTTATGAGGAGAAACAGCTAGCACATTCTATGTTTTATCACTCCCAGTCCAGCATGGACGAATCCAAATTAACTTAAAACTTGTACAAGGCTCGAAGGTTGTATACAATCACCTTTCTGAAGGCTGTATACTAAAACCATCCTCTCATCCTGCCAGCACTCACTTTGTCAGTCAAATGGTCCGAGACGGCACCACCTGAGCGCCAGCTCCGACGTTACTTCAACGTGAACATATGGTGTTATTTATTAACCCACTGACTAAGATGGAAATACGGACCGACGGGAAAGCGCTACTCATGAAAAACAGCTGCGAAATGAAAGGAGAGTGGGCGTTATTTCACTAGACGGCAAATCCACGGCAACGGCACGGTATTTTCAACGATATCATTAAAGAGATAGGACGCACTCATCCGTATTAGATCTAAATATACCGAATCTAATTCGTATCAGAAAAAAATCCATATGAATCGTATGGATTAGTACACAAGCTGTCATACAATTTCTAGGAAAGTCAATTTGGATACTAGGTGGATGATATTGTCGACGATATCACCGTCGTATAGGAATAACATAGCCACGGTATTGTGACTATAACGTTGTCGTGCCGTTGCCGTACCATCTAGTGTAAAACAGCCAGTATCTTTAGATTGAATTCTTAGTTCCAAGGAATTTGTTTCGCCTTTTGTTCCAAACGTTTGTTTGGATTGTTTCATAAGATTTCGGATGGAGATTTCTTTTTGAGATTTAATCCGATTAGATTTTACTCAGGAATTTGTTTTTGATTTAAAAGAAACGTCTCAGAGCAATGACGTAAAATAAATTTGATCCAAGTAAATAATCTTCGCCGTTTTATAACAATTCAACCTTATTGAATTTTCGTCTTGGTATTTTGATGGAAAAGCAGAAATATTCTAGACTTCGCAATAGAGGCATACAACGTGGAACATATTAAGAGTACTTTATCTCTGTTGAAGTTTAAAAGCGTGTACCTCCAGTGTAGGTCGTAAACATGGCTTCGTGCTGCCCACCATTTCAGCAAAGTCCGTATAAATCCACACACATGACCAGCGACTACTTCTAAATAAATAAATAACTCTGTAGCCCACATGAGATCGTCCCTGGCGTGGGGTGGCCATATTTCACCGGCGTGTCCTGTGTAGTGTCGCAGTCGCCACCTTTTTGCCCGATTTTACTCTATTTTGCTGGATTTTAGTCCTTTTCGCACGGCCGTGTGGACACCGGTACGTGTCCTGTGGTTTCGCAGAATTTACAGTTTTCAAACGATAAAATGATCCTTTAGCGAGTATGCAGTTTGGAGTTCTTGTTTTGCTGTGAATGGATGTTTCCGAGAAAGTTTGTGAAAAGAGAAACTGTTGATGAAATAAAGTGCCTTTATATATGCATGCTATAATCTGCAGTACAGAGTAAATTGTTAAACACTTTCATCGCAAAATTGTTTCAACTTTTTATTCCCACGATATTCAATTTCAAAATGTCGCGTACTATTTGCTTTCTCTGGGAAAAGGTACATTGTTACTGCATCTTCCGCGTAAACATTATTTATTATAAATTGTTTCTGACAGTGTGGTTGTAAGTAGTAGAGTATCGATAAGTTTCGAATGAGATATGACACTCTTTTTCCATTATGCTAAATTGATACTATAGGAAAAGATCTTTTGAGAGAGCCCGATGGTGTAGTGGATAGGGCCGCTGCCTCCTAAGCGGGAGGTCGTGGTTCGAATCCCATCACGTACCAATGTGATTTATGGTTTTCAAATTTCATATGTACGTTTATTCGGCGCTTTTTCCGTGCTTCGGAAGGCACGTTAAGCCGTTGGTCCCGGTTAATATCGTTAAATACCGTAGATATTAGTCATTAAGCCATATCAGAGGCCAGTGCTAAGCATTGGCGGCTTGAAAACTCTGATCTAATCTAGAATTGGGTCTGGTTTCCCTTCTGGGTTGCGGAGGTCAGATGGCAGTCGCTCTGTGTAAAAACCAGTACCCTCGTTCAATCCCCTAGATTAGGTAGCCGACCCCGTGGGATACGGGATGAGGAGATGATGATAGGAAAAAAGATCTTCCCTCATATTTATCACGTGAAATAATACGATCAATCTGTTTATTATAAAATGGCTTATTCGACATTGATTGTCCATGTTCTTTTCTCTGAATAGAAAATGAATTGGTTGGCGACAATGAAATACAGTAACCATTTCTAAATTGTAACGGTACTGTACAAAACAATTTAACGCACAGTAAAAATAAATACTTCATACTTTTTTATTCTAACAGGACAAGGCCGACGCGACGAGTGCCTTTGAAACAATGTTAACACTTTAGCTGCTGGCTCACATAATTCAGGTCATAATGATGGTTTAGATATGAAAACCTAATTATAATATAAAATGTGTGACTTGAATAATTTCGAAATGGGCTGCTGAGGCGAAGTTATTTGGAAGTGACATCACAGCGCGCCTCATTGAGGGTAACTGGTGATCCGAGAACTGGCAGTTATTTCGCTCAGCGTGTGAGTCTCGCAGTCATCTCCCTAGCCTTATCCCGTATCTTACGGGGACGGCTACCTAATCTAGGGGATTGAACGAGGGTACTGGTTTTTACACAGAGCGACTGCCATCTGACCTCCGCAACCCAGAAGGGAAACCAGACCCAATCCTAGATTAGGTCAGAGTTTTCAAGCCGCCAATGCTTAGCACTGGCCTCTGATATGGCTAAACGATATTATTCGGGACCATCGGCTTAACGTGCCTTCCGAAGCACGGAAAAAGCGCCGAATAAACGTACATATGAAATTCGAAAACCGAAAAACACATTGGTACGTGGTGGGATTCGAACCACGACCTCCCGCTCAGGAGGCAGGGGCCCTATCCACTACACCATCGGGCTCTCTCAAAAGATCTTTTCCTATAGTATCAATTTAGCATAATGGAAAAAGAGTGTCATATCTCATTCGAAACTTATCGATACTCTACTATCGTGTGAGTCTCGCAGTACGGCGAGGAAATGCTGCCAGCCTACTGGGAACTCAGCCTCAGTGAGGTAGTTGGACGTTTTTTTTTTTGTAATATTATTTTGTTATTTTGTATAAATAAATACTAATGGTTAAAAAAACAATGATAGTGTACATGATTTTAATGACATTGCATCACATGCATCAAATTTTTGGTATACATTTAATTTGTTAAAATATCTATAAATATAATAGGGTAAGAAAAGGGGTGAGTAGTTTAAAAAAACATAACATTATATTTGATATCATGTAACTTTTTTAGTAAATCCATGCGTGGAAACTGTTTTGGCAACCTCTTGGCAGTCAACGTGTCAAAGGAATGTTTCTACTAATTACCTCTTGTGACGAGCGGTGCTGCTTTTGTTGTGATAGTTAGAAGAATTCAGTCGTCAGTCTGTGACAAATGAAACTTATTATTTACTACTTTCTTACCGTTTGTGTGTGCTTTCTGTACCGTTAAGGCTCGTATTTTTGAAGCGATATCAAACTTGAGAGCAATAAATATTAAGCATGGATTTGACAGGCCAGTTTGTACTAAAATGACATTTCTGAGAAACTCGAACTCGCTGTCACTCTTGAGAACTGATTATAAATACGGCCCTTCGACATTCTTCTGTGGTATGAATTGCCAAATTAAACAATTGGGTATACTGTTTGGTGTCAACGGACAATATTATAAGTTATAACTAAATGCAGTGGACTTATAGTAGGTATTATTTACCTGTATAGATATTTACACGAGAACAAAATATCTCTAACATGCAAACATACATATAATCACGCCTTTATTCTTAATTGGGTAGGCAAAACGTAAACGACCTAAAAAAACCGCCACGTCTGACAAAGAACTAATTTAGATAGATTTTTAGCTATATTGCTGTAGTGACAGGTTCTCAGCCCATCGCCTAAATTACAATACACTTAAAACCTCGGTTTTTATAACATGTCCGGGAGGAAATGCAACTGGCACA
The DNA here is from genome assembly GCA_949820665.1 of Scrobipalpa costella. Classification (NCBI taxonomy): domain Eukaryota; kingdom Metazoa; phylum Arthropoda; class Insecta; order Lepidoptera; family Gelechiidae; genus Scrobipalpa; species Scrobipalpa costella. The sequence goes on from OX463303.1 coordinate 19,390,212, forward strand.
TTCTATGCTTTTCTTTCGCACCCAGTCTAGCATGAAAGAATACCTCTAACATTTTAAGCTAGACGTTAAACGTGAAAATAGCATCCGTTGTTTCCAAGTTCCCACCTCGAGCTTTCAAGCCTTCTCGAACTAGACATTACAATAACAGTTGCGTTAGTGATGGGCCAAACATGGATTTCGTCGTATACGAACACTCGGCCGAATGTTCGGTTAAATGGTCACCAAATACGAATATTCGGCCAAACATTTGGCTATCAGAAATCAGGTTTGTACAATTTAACTCTAAACACAGTTCATGACGGACAAACTCTCCGGTTCTTTAACCGGGGTGTAAGCAAGCACGTCGCAAAGTGATAGGGGTTGCTCAGTCAACGAAACTGAACAACTATCAGCAGGATTTTTTCAGGAAGAGAAAAAAAATGCTTTTCTGTACAAATTGTCTGATCGAGGTGGTCATTTTGTATGGGAAGGTATTTTTTTCTTTCATCTACTAAAATAATTTCCTGGTGAAAGTTGTTCAGTTTTGTTGACTGAGCAACTCCTATTAGTTTGCGGGACGCTGTCCCTTACACCCGGTATTATTACAAATTTTGACAAATAAAAATTGTCACGATTTCATGTTCTGTTTTAGCTATAAGTAAACAAATAACTGAAAGAAGATTTTGAAAATTATAAACTAGTATTATTATTTTTCATTCAAAATGTTAATAATATGTTCGAAACCCCATTGCCAAATACCGAACATAAAACAAATATTTGGCTCAATACAATATATATACAATCAATACAATTAGGGATGTATATACTTACAAAACAGCCTGATTTATATTTAATGGCTGTCAGACTCAAATAAACTTCTTACCTGTCTGAAACTGGAAAATTCTATAACTAATATTAGCAATTCGAAAGTAAACCGCTGGTTTTCCTTGTTCCTTTTCTGAATTTTAGACACTAGACTACCACATTTCCGACCAGTAGCAGAACATATAATCACGCCTTTATCCCTAATGGGGTATACAGAGCGTAAACGACCTAATCAAAGGTTGTTCTGGCACGTCTGACAAAGTTTTGAGAGTTATTTAAGATATATTTATATGTATATCGCTGTAGTGACAGGTTGTCAGCACATCGCCTAAATTGCAAAATACTGAAACCCTCAGATCCCTTAGCTAGTTTTTACAGCATGAGGAAATTCAGCTGGCACGTTCTATGTTTATCTCTCGCTCCCAGTCTAGCATGGAAGAAACTACATATATATTTACTAGGTTAAATATATACCTAAATGCTGTGTACCTATGTGAACCAATCATAATTGATACTATATCAGCCACAACCACGGTATTCCACTACTGGATACAGGTCTCCCCAATGGGAATACTACTGCTAAGGGCAGCAACTTCTTGATGCTTTACTTTGTGCAGCAACACGCAGGCGTCACTCACTGCCCGCAGAATTCTGCTTAACACGCTGTCAATGCTATTTACATTGCCTCAACACACATGCGTCACCTTACGCGCTACCCTCATTTGGCGCATCCCTCTGCTAGTACGCGCGCGTAGAGCGAAAGGTGACGCATGTGTGTTAAAGGCAATGCAAAAAGCATTGACAGCGTGTTGAGCGCAACCTTGCGCGCATTTAGTGTTGTCTGTGTGTTGCTGCACTAAGTAAAGCATCAAGAAGTTTTAATTTATCAACCTGTACAAATACTTACATGCAAAATTACTTCAAAATATGTGAAGGCATGATGTTGGTAATTTTCACGTACAACATTTGTCTTTCTTCCATGCTGGACTGGGAGAGATAGAAAAACATAGAATGTTCCAGCTGCCCTTCCTCCCGGGAATGCTGTAGAAGTCAGCAAAAGGGACTCGAGGGTTACAGTTTATTGTAATTTAGGCGATGGGCTGACAACCTGTCACTATAGCAATACACATTACAATCTAAAATTGCCCTCAATTTTTGTCAGACGTGGCGAAAGCGCCTTTTACGAGGAGTTTGACGCTCTGCCTACCCCGTAAGGGATAAAGGCGTGATTTTATGTATGTATGTAACATTTGTCTAAAAATATTTTTAGTCTACCATTTGCCAACTCCAAGAGTTCACATTCTGATTTATATTTTCAGACCTGTCAAGTCTGAAAACCTAAACTTTTGCTTGTCAGCAGGTGAAAAATTACGTCTGGCCAATTTAAATGGGAAAGCAGTGGTTCGGAATAACGTGATAGGTGATGTGATGTATTATTAAATTTGAAATTTATTCAAATATATTTATCATAAAAATGTTAATGTTATTTTTAAATGGGAAAGCAGTGGGTTGCAACAACGTGATAGCTGATGTATTATTTAATTAAAACATTTATTTATATAGTTTTATCATAAAAATGTTCATATTGTTTTAGGTATCACGAATATCATTTATTTTTGTGCAAATTGAGAAACATTGGACCTCAAATATCTTTTATATGCGTATGAATAAATATTCGTACTAGAACCAATCACACAAAGTTCGAAGCCACGACTTTCAAATCGACAGCTCAAGACTCAGACCACCACACTACTACACCACCGAGGCAATGTTCAATTAAATATTTTATGTACGCTTACTTCTCCAAAATATCAGGTGTAAGGGACAGCGTCCCGCAAACTGATAGGGGTTGCTCAATCAACGACACTGAACAACTATCAGCAGGATTTTTTTGTGTGAAAAAAAATGGCTTTTCACTACAAAATGTTTACCTTGATCGGACAATTTGTATGGAAAAGCCAATTATTTTCTTACTTTCTGAAAAAAACCTGCTTACAGTTGTTCAGTGTGGTTGACTGAGCAACCCCTATCAATTTGTGGGACGCTGTCCCTTACACCTGGTATTAGCACAGTCGAATCAATATTTCACCAAACCCACATTACATTACAAATTCGATTGTTAAGCTAATATCCCAAGTACATCCATTAACGTATCCTCAAAGGCATCCGATAAATTCCTAGTTCAATTTACGTGTCCCACTGAATGCCTAGCTATATCTAGACTATGCTAGAATAGACTAGACAAAGTACGGACTAAGCTAAGAGACGGTAAGCCATAATCTATTAAGCAATAATAGCCCGCTCTGCGCTAGATAATAATAGGTGGTACAGGGTGCTGTAAATTTTGTGTAAAAGTAATCGGTAGGAAACTGGAAATGCTCTAAGATCTTTAAACTTGCTTGAGGTATTGCAGATTTTCTTAAGAAAATATAACATTTGTACCTACAGCGAAAAATATTATCAGAATTGATATTTTGATGTAATGGGAAATATTAGAACTTAAAGTCCAATATTTTGTATAAAACTAATTTGATTATTTTTAAAATAAGTACGTTATTGACAGAGCTTTGAGTCTTCCAGGTCCAAAGTTCGTATTTGTTCATTTAATAGGTATACATTTTAAGGTATAACGTTGTCAATCTAAGGTATGCTATGAAAAGGAAACGGTGTTGATTGTACAATCTTATCATCGATATTTTTTTTTATCTTGTAGGTTATCTATCTTATGTAACCCTAAAAAAATACAGATGTGGCGGAACGATCTCTGTTTAGGTCGTTTAAGCTCTGCCTACCCCTTTAGGGATAAAGTCGTGACTATATGTATGTATTCTTTAAGACAGGGTATTTATCCCACCATGTAGGTAATAGCTGCGTTCCAAGGTGCGGGCTAAAGCTCTAACTTACGACTAATTGGAGACGAACAAAGGCATTGGTGGCCCAAATGACGGTGGGACATCTTTATAATGAGCCACCGTTCTACGAAATACTAGTACCTACATTTCGACTGGTTGATAAGAACTTTGTAAAGGTAACAGTACCCACATTTCGTAGTAAATTCAGATATTAAATAAACTAGGTATTATAGTGGTAGTACAGAATATTTTATCGGAGAAGTAGTGACTTAACTTAGCATTAAATGGTACATTGTTGTCATAGGAAAATAAGCAACTGCCTAGTGCGAAATGAGTTTAAGTTTTTAGAGAATCTTTTAGTTTTTTTTTAAATGGGGCAAAATAAGGCAAAGCTAAAGTCTTGAAACAGCCTAATAACCCCAGGGATATAGAAATATTAAATCGATGATCCAATAAAAATAATAAAGAGTACTTTTTAGTTGTGTTTGATATCTTAAATAATATAATATTTCCGCTATATTAAGTTAGACAGAATATTAAATATCATATTATATATCAAATCATATTTATAGAGACCGCAACTCTTAAAAAAAAACTTCCTTGCTGGACTGGGAGCAAAAGAACAACATAGAATGTGCCAGCTGGATTTCCTCCCGGGCATGCTGTGAAAACCAGCTAAGGAATCTGAGGGTTTCAGTATATTGCAATTTAGGCGACGGGCCGACAACCTGTCACTACAGCAATATACCTACAAATTTATTTTAAATAATCCTCAAAATTTTGTCAGACCTGGCGGAACGACTTTTGTTTAGGTCGTCTGCCTACCCCATTAGGGATAAAGGCGTGATTATATGTATGTATGTAAGAAAGTTATCTTCCCGCCATATTCCCGCTGTATTAAGTTAAACAGAATATCAAAAAGCCCATATTTATAGAGGCATATACCGCAATACCCTGCGTTTGAAGGACGATTCTGGCTGGATTTTATCGCGTTCCAAGTTTAAATCAATCGCTGCAAACGGTCTCCGTTTGTCGATGGCCAGCGCGTATGGACCGCATGCATATTTAAGGGCTGTCGAGTCAGGAAATAGAAAGTCAATACAAATGGTTAGTGAGTTAAAGAAGTAGGCATTAAATTTTTACTTCCATGCTGGCCTGGGAGCGAGAGAAAAACATAGAATGTGAAAGCTGCGTTTCCTCCTGGGAATGCTGTAAAAACAAGCTAAGGGATTCGAGGGTTTCAGAATATTGCTGACAACCTGTCATTACAGCAATACAAAGCTATCATAAATAACCCTCAAAACTTTGTCAGACGTGGCGGAACGACCTTTGTACAGGTCGTTTACGCTCTGCCTACCCCATTAGGGATAAAGGAGTTATTATATGTATGTATCTTTAAAACTTTTTTAAAAGCTTTAATTTTTACTGGCTACGTTTGATTGTTAGAGGCAATCTTGGTAGTGAATTTAAAAGGTCAGTTATCCTCAACTCAATCGATGGAGCTGGTGTTTTTTTTGCATACTTTTTGGGAAAACTTTTCTAGTTACATATGGCTCTATATAAATCTGAAATAAGATCTTATAGATGTACAAATCCAAGGTCTAGTTTACTTCTAATTTCTTTCTCATCACAGAGAATTTGAGAAATAGAATTGTTTGAGATCTATTTTCGTCATTCTGTATCCTTTTACCGAACTAAACTTTTGTTTTTTTTTTCTTTTGCCTTGCAGTGGTACTTGATATAGTTAATTAATTATCAACTTAATATTTACTTGATATTGATAAAGGTTTTTAATGCATTAAAACATATCTGGAATATGTAAAGCATAGCATAATAGCCCTGACCATTCAGACTAGGAATCGGTTCGGATTAGCACTGGCTGACTATAAATACCAGACGCGCTAGTGCGGCGGACGTGTACGCAGAATATACGCGCCAAAACGAGGATATACGCGGCAAAACGAAAATATACGCGCCAAAACCACGACTGACAAACATGCAACTTGACATGCCCCAGGCAGTAGACTTGAAGAAACATTATATTTATGAATGTTACTATATAATATGTGGAATATATAAAGCACAGCCCTGACCATTCAGACTAGGAATCGGTATGGATTAGCACTGGCCGACTATAAATACCCGACGCGCTAATGCGGCGGACGTGTACGCAGAATATACGCGCCCAAACGAGGATATACGCGCCAAAACTTGAATATATGCGCCACAACCACCACTGATAAACTTGCGTCTCTACATGCTTGGGGCATGTCTCCAACTTAAGATATATCTTTAAGAAGGTTACGTAAAGTACCTATTTCTGTTGCATTTGGTGTATTTATTGAGAAATAAGCGCTAGTGGTGGAATCAACTTCAGAACTGGCTAAAGCTAGGTTTGTATTAACGGCTAGGTATGAAGTGTAATTTACCACAATGTAATAAATAAGTGTGGATATTTTTTTCTAAGAAGACTGTTTTAAATAGAATTTCAGAGGTTAAGTTTCAGACGATTTATACACAGAAATATATGCAAAAGGTAGAGGCATTTATCTGCAATCAACCAAAGAACAGTTGACATAAATTCCACACCAACTAGTAAATTCGTTGTCACTATTCACGATTGTCTCAATAGCCGATACTCCAAGCCTCAAATCCCCAGTGACGAACGCGAAACTAATCGACTTCTGTCAAACCACTTCGGCACTCCCCAAGCGCATTGCTTCGCGATACGATCATATTTTGTCTATGCGCCTCTGAGGACGGTAGTTAGGAATTTGGTATTAAAGGTGAACGCGAAATTTTTCGTGGTTAGAGAAAATATTTCGAAATTTTAAAGGAAAAGGCGACTTTTGTGGGACGAGTAAAGCTTCTAAACAAGGCTGCTATATTTTCTGAATAATATCAAAAGTCATGTACTTATTTAAAGGTTCGAAAGATCGAAAGGGCATTTAGAAAAATGCCTTTATGTTTTTTTTAAATTATTTGTTTGTTAGTAAATAATAGAAATAGATATGGCTGCACTTTGTAGTTTGTGTTTCACTCCAATTAATTTTTCTTTAAGCAGAAAATACGATGAGGAAAAGCAATATCTAAACTTCCCTAAACCGGTAATAGACCTCAAACGTAATATTTGCCAGACAGGGCTCCAGACACGCCCGCCCAAAGCACTGAGATATGATTGAGCGCGATCATATTTTGTCTATACGCGTCCGAGGAGGATGACAGGGCGGGCTGTTCTTATTAAATCCATTTCATATAGGTACCAGTTATTTTATTTAGGCATTTGAAATGAATTTGCTCGTAACTCTAGACTGGTACTGGAATGACAGATTCGATGATAGAATACTACTCACGTTGGTCAATTTTACAATATTATAAAAGTATCTCTACCTACAGACAGAATTATTGAACTATTAAATCATGTGTAATGAATGACAGTACGAATACCCTGATCCCCATAAGACCTTTGAAAGCCAATACATTGGAATTCAAAGCCAATTTTCTACCACAAAGTGTCAAGCGACATCAAGCATTCAAAATATAAAAACATTAACATTTTCACATATATACATACATGTAATCACGCCTTTATCACTAATGGGGTAGATAGAGCGTGAATTGCCTAAACAAAGGTCGTTCCGTCATGTCTGACAAAGTTTTGAGGGTTATTTAACATATATTTGCAGGTATATTACTGTAGTGATAGGTTGTCAGCCCATCACCTAAATTGCAATATACTGAAATCCTCGGATCCCTTACGCTGGTTTTGATAGCATGCCCGGGAGGAAATGCAGCTGGCACAATCTATATTTTTCTCTCGCTCCCAGTTCAGCAAGGAAGACTAGATTAATATTTTTAAATGTTCAATAAAAGAAAATTAACATATTTTAACTGAAATACAATACGTCTGTCGATAATCTTGGAGCACACGAGAGTAACCCCACTAATCGTATGATAGTTTGACATCGCGTCGTCTGCATCAGACATTTGGGAATACTCCGGGGTTGGGTAATGCATAAAATTTCATACCAGACGACCGCCACATAGAATATCTCTGGAATATGAGGCTAGACGCATATAACCGTGTGTTACAGCGGGTGTGAATTTTTAAAAGCATCGGAAAGGGCGCCTTTAGCTGAATATCATGCGTTTTAAAAGTGCAGCAAATGCGCTGTTTGAAAAGAGTACAGAAGGTGCTTTAAACGTTGTGACTAAAAATAAGTAAGTTAGTTACTTTCAACCACATTTTTGAGCAAGAAGGCAGATCCCACCATCAGATGGGAATAATAGTGGTCAAAGAAGACAGACTATCAATTTGCTACGTAGAGGAGAATTTACGAGCTAGGAAACAAATAACATTAATTTAATGTAGGTACGTTTGAATCCTGTTTGTAACCAAAAATTTACTGTGAGTCCACTTGAAAGCTTGAAGATATAACTTGCGAGCGAGAAAAGAAATGACAAAAGTATGCCCTAAGGGCTTTCAATATTCAAATCATATTTTTTTTTTAATATATATAGGCGAGCATTTGTCCGCCATCTCACCTGGTGGAAAGTGACGATGCGGACTATGTTGAAACATACTCACCTATGTAGTGCCTATTCACTCTCGCCTTGAAAAGGCCCAGGTTATATTGTTCCGGAAACAGATCCGCCGGCAGGGAGTTCCACTCCTTAGCCATTCGCATTAAGAATGTGGAAGCGAACCGCTTCGTGCGAATTTGTGGTATATCCACGACATAAGGGTGGAACCCCTGTCCACGCCTCGTGCTCCGGAGATGGAAAGGGGAGGGGGGTATAAGGTCATGAAGTGCTAACGCGCACTCCCCGAAATGTATCCTGTAAAATACCGACATGCACGCCACTCTGCGACGGTGCTCAAGGTTCTGTAGTTTTGTCTCAACCAGTGCTGAGTCTCCAATGAGCTTCTTAGCGCGTTTCTCGATTGAGTCTAAGGCAGCCAGCTGGTATTTAGCTGAACCGTCCCAAAGGTGGCAGCAGTACTCCATACACGATCGGACTTGAGCTGTGTACAACTGCAATAGCTGTCCCGGTGTGAAGTATCGCCTCACCTTCGAGAGGATACCAAGTTTTTTGGCAGCTGTTGTGGCCAGAGACTCAATGTAACGTCCAAAGTTCAAGTCGGACGTAAGGCTCATACCAAGAAGCTCAAGATGGTCAGAAATCGGTACGGATACATCCCGGAAAGTTGGAGCCAGGTTAAAAGGACTCCGTTTTGTCGAGAATAGACACGCCTGGGTTTTGGATGCGTTGAACTTGACGAGATTGGCATCGCCCCACTCGGATATCACCCTTAGCGATGAGTTCAGACGATCCACCATGGACTCCCGACAAGACTGGATTGTTTCACTGTTGGCCCTTGCACTGGACAGATATCTGTCAACAACCGTGCTGTCATCAGCGTACCCAAAGGTATCGGGTGTAAACATGTCGTTGATATGCAGCAGGAATAAGGTTGCAGACAGGACAGAACCCTGAGGAACTCCGGCATCAATAGCCTGTTGTCCGGAGGAGCAGCCTTCTAAGACCACTTGTATGGATCGTTCGCTCAAGAAGTCCGAAATCCAGTTGCAAAGGCCAGCAGGTAACCCGTAGGCGGGAAGCTTGCCAGTAAGGCTAGCGTGCCAGACCCTGTCAAAGGCCTTGGAGATATCCAGAGACACGGCAAGTGCTTCACCATGTCTCTCGATAGCCTCGCTCCATAAGTGAGTGGCATGCACGAGGAGGTCCCCCGTCGATCGCCCTCGGCGGAAGCCGTATTGGTGATCGTTAAGGAGATCATTATCCTCAAGGTATGCCAGGAGCCGATTATTCAGTACACGCTCCATAATCTTGCAGAGTATAGAGGTTACCGATATGGGTCTATAGTTGACAGGGTCTGCTCGACTACCTTTTTTGGGTACAGGTTGCACATTTGCAAGCCTCCACGATTTGGGAACAACACCAGTCTCAAGTGAGAGGCGGTACAGGCGTGTCAACACCGGAGACAACTCAGGCGCACAGTTACGCAGGACGATTGCAGGGATACCGTCAGGGCCACTTGCTTTATTCACGTCTAGATTTCGCATGGTTTTAAGGACCTCTTTTTGCCGGATGCGTACGGCTGCCATAGAGCAGTCGACACGAGGTAACGGGGGTGGTATTTTACCTGCGGCATCAAGACGCGAACTTTCCGCAAAATAGGAGGCAAAAAGATTGGCTTTCTCCTCCGCAGTATGAGCAAGCGACCCATCAGGTCTCTGCAGAGGCGGTAAAGATGGCTGGCAGAAATTTGTTTCCACTGCTTTCGCAAGTGACCAGAATGCTTTACTGCCAGCCGGATAGGAAGCAAGCTTAGCGCCTACACGGCCTATGTGGGCGAATCGAGCCCTGCGTAATTCCTTTTTGCTTAACTTGGTGGCCTTGTTATAGTTTTTCTTCAGATCGCGAGTATTCGGAGCTTTGCGTGCACGAGCATCAGCCCAAGCAAGGAATGCCGACTGTTTCTGCGATTCCGCGCATTTACAGTCAGCATTAAACCACGGGCGAGCTTTGCTACCGGTAGGAACATCAGAGAACGGTATGAAATACTCCATACCCTGACGTATGACTTCTGTAATAGCATCCGCGCAGCTCGACGATTCGGCTGAAGAAAAACAGTCCTGCCAAGGATACGAAGCAAAGAAGTGGCGCATCTCATCCCATTCTGCTGACCTGTATCGCCACACCCGTCTTTTACCACAAGGGCCCTGATCGGGTGGTGAATACACTGATACAGATTTCACCAGACAGTGATCTGAGGTGCCCAATGGGGCAGAAACAGACACAGAGTATCGGTCTGGATCGGTAGTCAGAAGGTCTAAGCAGTTGGCTGTATGAGACTCAATATCCGGGACCCTTGTTGCACAGCTGACAAGCTGGAAGAGATTTAGCGACAATGCAAATTTGCGCGCCTCTCGCCCAGCATGATCGGTCACTAGGTATGGGAACAACCACTCTTTATGATGAGCGTTGAAATCCCCCAGGATGACTAGCTGCGCTGCCGGGTATCTCTGGAGAGCTTCATCAGCACCTCCACTGAGGTGTTCAAACAGTTTGGTTGTCTCCGTGTCTCCACTATGCGAGCGATAGACGCAAGCATACACATTTTGAGCTACACCAGTATCGACCAGTACCCACAATACGGAAAAACTTGGTGCCTCAAGGTTCTTGAGACGCTTGATGCAAATGTCATCGCGAGCGTACACACAGACTCCGGCACGAGGTAGAAACCTGTGTTCTAGTGTGTAGCCGGGATAGCTGAGGTACGCCGCGTCAGCCGGACAATTGATCTGCGTCTCAGTGAGAAACAGCAGATGCGGTTTTTCAGTCTCAAGATGGTGATGGACGGGGTTGAGATTTGAGTGCAAGCCTCGAATATTTGAGAGGTGCACTTTAAGTGGGAGGACGTGCAACCGCTGTTTAACCATTTTCCGTTTTTTGAGTGTTTTCATAATTGGTGATGTGGGGAAAAAGTGAATAGGCAGGAGGAAGGCAGTTGTACGAGGTACCGCGTTGCAATAAGCTTAGAAAATGAGCTGATTGCAGCCACACGCAAAGATAGCTGGCTTGGAGACCGCGGGGACGCCCGAACCCCCCCGGGGATTGCCACCTGGTCCTCCCATCCGGTCGCCAACCGGCAAGGTGGAGCATCCCGGGATTTTTCGTGAGGTGGCAGGGCAGCCTTTCGCGGGTGGCTTTCCCGCTACTTGGGCCCTCAACTTCCTACGGTCGGCCAGCGGTGCACCGTGCTTCGGATCCCGCTAGCCTCCAGAACCAGCCACTCGTTGTCGCAACAATCAGCCACTCCGACCTGCTACATGCCGCGGTACTACTGTACAGACCCAACCTCCATACTGGCTTCTCCTTACTACATGTCGGAACACGGCGGTACCGCTTGGCGACATTATTTAGTTAGGAGGGTGGTAACCAGCCGCGGCCGAAGCCTACCACCGGAGAGAGTGTTGTCCATTTTGCACTGCCCAGGGGCCACGTGTAGGGAAACTCGAGTAAGAGGCCCAGAAAAGGGCCTCGCCTACGGACGCGGACAGCTTTGACCCCCAAAAGTTCATCTTAACATACCCAAACGCATTCCGTATATACCTCACTTTACACCAAAAGCGTCTCCTCTCTTTGTTTCCCTCTTCCAACCGGATATTGAGCAGTCTCTGGCTCTAAATTAAAAATTCCCAAAGCAGTGCAATCTACCGTATTCGGTATTTGCTTACTGCATCCATCTGCATAGCAACAGCATAGGCCGCCATTTTGCGAACCAACTTTCGCCATAAAGAGGTTTGAATTTCGAACAGATATGAATAAAGATTTTCCGAATTTGAAATTGGCGGTAAAAGGTAAGTTGATTCACAGCTATTTAGATTGCGGTTTCAACAGTTTTTGTAATTGATTGTATACGAAGAAATCTTAAATTTTAATGCGGTAAATTAAGTTACTTCCGGATAATGTACCTGATGGTAAAAGAAGGTAAAAAATATATTAATTTGTAGTTCATTAGCGTAGATCGATTCTGAATAAATACCGACCTGGTAAATGAGACGTGTTTTAAAAATAAAATAATAACAGGGTCTCAATAAAACCGTTTTATTGGAGAAAAGGAGAAATATAATGTACCTTCAAGTAATAAATAGAGCGAAAGTCTTCAATTTCGCGGTAGGTAAGGTAGGTAAATTATAGCCCAATTATTTATATTCAATATTTATCAACTATAATTGCTTGTGTACGCAACAAATTGCCTTTACAAAGAAGAAAAAATATTTGCGCCATTTGCAATTTGGGACAATAAAAAGCGGGACAGCGCGAGATTCGGGACTCGGGAACTCGGGAACGTCTCATCATCCCGGCGCTGTTATCGTCCCGGTATAGCATCTACCTACTGCTAGCTAATGAATAGAGCAACAACCTTTTATTTCGCAGAGTACATTATATACCTACGCAAATAATAGCCATATTTGGATATTTACCATTTATCAAAATTATTAACAACAAATCGCCTTTGGTTGGTTACAAGAGGCTCAAGACAAGGAGAAATGGAAGAAGGGAAGGGACCTCTTTGCCCTGCAGTGGGACACCTCAGGCTGTTAATACATAATAATCACTACATAGTATAAAACAAAGTCGCTTTCTCTGTCCCTATATCCCTATGTATACATAAATCTTTAAAACTACGCAACGGATTTTAATGCGGTTTCTTTTAATGGATAGAGTGATTCAAGAGGAAGGTTTATATGTATAATACATGCATATTATAGTAGAGAAACACTGATAATTACCGTGCGAAGTCGGGGTAGGTCGCTAGTAAATAATAAAAATCGCCTTTACGAATTCGGGAATCAAAATATTTACACCATTTGCAATTTGGACCAATAAAAGGCAAGATACCGCGATATTCGGGACTCGGAAACGCAGGAACGTCCCTATTAGTATATAAATAACCTGACATTTCGCAAAGTACCTCCTTCTACGTAGGTATAGCCGAATTATTTATATTCGATAGTATTATATCATCAATTATATCACTATTATTTCTTCCATGCTTGCCTGGGAGCGAGATAACAACAATGTGCCAGCTGCATTTCCCCCGCGCATGCTGTAAAAACCAGCTAAGGGATCCGAGGGTTTCAGTATATTGTAATTTAGGCGATGGGCTGACAACCTATCACTACAGCAATATACCTACAAATCTATCTTAAAATTATTCTCAAAACTTCGTCAGATGTGGTGGAACGACCTATGTTTAGGTCGTTTACGCTCTGCCTACCCCATTAGGGATAAAGGCGCGATTATATGTATGTATGTACAAGTGAACAGGCATATTCTGGGTGAGCTCGCTCCTTCATAGTCGACAGTCATTGTCGTCTCTCGCCTAGAATAGAATCAAGATCTAACATCATCCATTCCCATCCATTGTTCATAAAAAATTACTTCACAAATTCGGGGAACAAAATATTTACGCCATTTCCAATTTGGGCCAATAAAAGGCGGGAGACCGCGAGATTCGGGATCGTCCCGTCCCGTCGTCCCGCCGCTGTCGCCGTCCCGGTTTAATATCCCGCGAGCGACGGGAAAATATCATTTTATTAAAATTGTCAGGGCAGGTGAGAACCCTCCCGGGAGCCGATCTGATACCGCGACAGAAGATTGTTACGTAGATGTGTCTTAGAACTTTGTTGCTATAATTTAAGGGAATCACAATTTATTTCACGAACGTGCTTAGCAATCGAACGTAGGTACAATATTCCATTATGGTTTTAGTAAAAATGCTTTAGTCAGTTTTGAAAAGATTGGTTATTTTCACTTTACATACATATAATCACGCCTTTATTCCTAATAGCGAAGGCAGCGCGTAAACGACCTAAACAAAGGACGTTCCGCCACGTCTGACAAAGTTTTGAGGGTTATAAAAGATAGATTTGTTAGTATATTGCTGTAGAGACAGGTTTATTTTATTTATTTATTACATTTTAAAAATTCTACACAGCCATTTTACATAAAAAAACGCAAAAATAAACCTGTATAGAGGTTTATCCGTGCGCCCTAAGGTTGTCAGCCTATCGCCTAAATTGCAATATACAGAAACCCTCGGATCCCTTAGCTGGTTTTTACAGCATGCCCAGGGAGGAAATGCAGTTGGCACATTCTATGTTTTTCTCCCAGTCCAGCTTGGAAGACTTTAACTTGATTGGAATACACAACACAACCCTCACTTAAAGTATTCTGAATTACAATATTCATTTTCTTAAACAGATTTTGTTGTCATTTGCATTATTATTATGGTGGTAGTGTTACTCCGGGAACAGTATCTTTAGGAAGAGAAGCAAGATGTAGGTTATTCTGTGTATTTTCTCGTTCCAAGCCCAGCATGGAAGATAAACCCCGTTAAATGTCTTAATAGCCAGCTCAAATTAATGAAGGTAGCAAAATAGCCGTGCTAAAAGCAAATATTAATAATAATAATAAATTATTTTATTTCAGGCAATATTTACATTAGTAGATGTTAAATAATATAAACAGAGGCCCATAGAATATATACCTTACAGACTAACATCCATATTTAAAAATACTTAAATACTACTTCGACATTTGATATTTTCTCTCCGTCCCGCTATTTGTTCACACCCAAAAAAGGTACTTGTCCATTCTAGTATTTCCTAGTTCTACGGCATCTGGGACTAAATCAAAATAACTGAACATTCTCTGGAATATTCACTCCCCGGTTTTACTTCACTTTATTTTACTCAGTTTTTCCTTTGCATAATATTTTCCGTTCCCGTTTATTGATCTATTCAATCGTTAGAATGGCATTCCATCTGGAGTGTGTCTTTTGGATAAAAGGGCTTTTTGTGATTGGTTCTCTTTCGGAGAAATTTCGAGGAAAATTAGATTTTTTTACAACGTGAGATATTAAAAACCAAAGCGAAATAATAAAAAAACAGCCTATTTTGGCAGTGCTTCTAGATGTTTATGTAAGGAAACTGACTGTCTTATATTTTCAATTTCATTATATTTAGGCTATATATAAACCACTGCTAGACTTAGAGAATTCGTCTGCTCCATAGCAGAGCGTAAACAACCTATATTAGGTCGTTCCGCCACGACTAACTAAGTTTTGAGTGTTATTTAAGATAGATTTGTAGGTATATTGCTGTAGAGACAGGTTGTCAGCCCATCGCCTAAATTACAATATACTGAAACCCCCGGATCCCTTAGCCGGTTTTTACAGCATGCTCGGGGAAAAAATAAGATGGCACATTCTATGTTTTTATCTCGCTTCCAGTCCAGCATGGAAGCGAGTTCAATTTGTATGCAAAAAAACAACTCTTCTTTATAATTATGACCTATTTATTTGTCTCGTAATTAGGGTTATTTTGATGTCATTCCTTTTGATGGAGGTCTGTTCACAAAAGTACTTTAATTAGGAGACGTCTTCTGCATACGGATGCAATTTTGCCGTGAAGTTGAAAATGCCACAAATCATACTACTTATGAACTTTTTATTTTATAAGAGCACGTGTCAAACATAACTAAGGTTCTGGATATGGAAGGATGGTAAGCCATCAACCTTATTCATCTTCATATTTTAGTTAAAGGAAATAGGAAAAAATTATTATGATATAATTTTTACCAGCTTTAACTTGAGACTTGTATTTAATACTCGGTTAATTCTGATCCAAAAACTTTGATCAACTTGTTAGATTGAATTAGTGATCGTGGTGTAACTTGTTGCTAAGTTATAGGATCATAATTAATAATTTTGTGGAACGTGTAAGATTCCTTGAATATTTGTAATCAAATAATTATGTACGTTTTATACAATTTCAAAGGGTTACTCAGTACCTAAGGGCAGCAACACACAGGCGTCACTTACTGTGAACTCTACGTCGGTGCATCCCTCCCTCTGCCAGTGCGGTCTAGTACTTTTTATTATATTAGAAATGAGTTTGCACTAAACTAGGTCAGATATGATCGTGACAGAGTTGACGATGGAGCGAGATTACCCAGAAGATGCCTGTAATAGCACTGACAATTTCACGCACCGACGGAACACAGCAAGCTGTTTGGCGCCGGACTCCGGTGGTCGGGTGGTCGCGAGCCAGGCGCCCCCTTGCGGAGCCTACCACCGCTTTGTAGGGATCGTTCAGCCGGACTGATTCACAGGCAAGCCTGTGTTGCCGTTGCCCGGAGTGTACCACTATAGGAGGTAGATCCCATCCTACCCCAAACCTATACCTATTGTTAGTTTTAAGACTGACATTAATACATTCAGTTTTATGTGACATTGGAAAAGATACCAAAATACATTAGATCTTTGACCTACTTATCTTTGACCTATAAATATTTGACTACATGGTTTACTGAGTCGACGAACGACTTGACGAAAACCACTCGATGTAAGAAAACTAAATAGTTTTGGCTAAGAAACAATAAAAATGAAATAAAATCAGATATTCTCAGATCATTGACCCCATAAAGAAAACAAGAAGAGCTGCTATAAACTAGAACTTTGCTAACAACCCTGATGGAAGCTTATTATCATTTACACCTCCGTGCTTCCGTGGTCTGGTGGTCAGAGCCATGGGCTAAGGATCCGGAGGTCTTGGATACGATTCCCAGGGGGGACCACAAAGTTGGTATTTGTCAATTTATCACTTTGTGAGGTTTTCCCCAATTTGGTTAGATAATTGCAGGCTGAATCACAATACAATACAAAAATTATTTATTGCACAAAGAAACACATACAACATAAATATAAAGGAGCAAACGTGATAGTACTATATAGGCGGCCTTATTGCTAAAACAGCAATTTCTTGATTGTCAACCTGATTGTCCGGAAAGAAAAAGGACCCGATGAACCCAGGTGTCAGAGTTTTCAAACCGCCTAATAGCACAACTATTACTAGACATAGTTGAAGTAACGACCACTATGAAACACAGCTACCAATGGTTACAGCTGTGCTACTAGGCGGTTTGAAAACTCTGATACTAGGGTTCACCGTGTCATTCGACTTGAAAATCTAACACTAAGAAGAAGATTAAAACTACATGCATGTACATGGTCTCAAAGGATCTGAGCACGTTCCGTACCACCTCCTACATACTTAATATATTTCATAGCTCCAACAATACAGATAAAACATTCTCTTTGTATTGCGGCCTGTGTGCTTTCTCAGTGTTGTTGTGTGCGAAAATGTTTCCGGTATGTGCATTTGAAACATGACATGATTTTAAAAGAAAAAGTACCTGCAAGATAATTATCTTCTTTTCTTCCATGGTGGACTGGGAGCGAGAGAAAAACACATGAGGAGAACATTCCTCTCGCTCCCGGTCCAGCATGGAAGAAGCATAGAAAACACAGTACATAAAGTGCAATAGAATATCTGGCAACACAGTTTCTCACTATGCAGTGAATTATGCGAATAATTCGTAGCTCGCTGCTGCGAATCGCGAAAAATGCGAGCGGCGCGGAAGTACGACGTACCTTAATGTTGTCCGCTCTAGGAAATATTCCACTGATTTATAACACTCGTCTTATGGTATACCTCGAGCCTTGTTCGTTTTATGGTAAACCCAGATTTTATGAGTTGAGGAATATTCTCTTCAAGGTTTGTGTATTTTGAAAATATTTAGTATAGTATTATTATTACTAGCATGGAAGAAGTATATAAATTTCAGTTATTAAATACCTTTAAGTCTTAGGATTATAAATAATCGAATGAACATCACAGACACGTATAAAATGCAACAGATCTAATTCTGTCGTATATTAATTCCATCCACTACTGATTGCCCGCCTGCGGTGACAGACGTTAGCTATATTTACTTGTCCATTACCTGTCAATAACCAGCCTGATTCCAGGGTTGGTTGCAGACACGCATTGCATATGTAACAGGTCTAATTTTATCGTCGTTTATTTCATCGATTTTCTTCTATTAAGTGGATTTTTAAGGTTAGACCGCACTATGACATAGCTGCAGCGGAGCGGCGCGAAACTGCGCGACAAAATCTGTCCAAAAGTATGAACTGAAATTGTCGCGCCGCTCTGCTGCAGCTCCAGTCCGCTTTAGTGCGGTATCTCTCATACGTTTTCAAACAAAGAATCATTTGTCGCGGTGTGCCGCGCCGTGCTGCATCGCGCCGCTCCGCTGCAGCTACGTCCTAGTGCGGTCTAACCTAACCTTAGAGTCGACGTACAAAGTTCGTCCTACAAAATGGAAGCTGGTGTCCGATAGTTTCAAAACCACGTATTAACATAAGCTCATAACCCTCTGGCATAGATTTTGTAGAATATTAAATTACAAAAGACAACGATCGGCGACCGAGATTGACGACTAAACGTGCCCTCTGAAGCAAGAAATGTTTTCTCTAATAATCTGGTGATCCAGCTTACACTGTCGGGGAATATCACATAAATCGATTGTGTTCCCCGCGTGGAAATCGAACCCGCGATCTCCGGTTCAGGCTAATACTGCCTTTATATTAGACCACTAAACCAAATACATACATATACTCACGCCTATATGCCTAATGGGGTAGGTAGAGCGTAAACGACCTAAACAAAGGTCGTTCCCCCACGTCTGACAAAGTTTTGAGGGTTGTTTAAGATAGATTTAGGTATATTGCTGTCGTGACAGGTTGTCACGACAGCAATATAATCCCTTCGAATCCCTTAGCTAGTTTTTACAGCATGCCCGGAAGGAAATGCAGCTGGCACATTCTATATATTTTCTCTCGCTCCCAATCCGGATGAAAGACCTAGACCACGGAGGCAGTTAGACACGCAATGCATATATAGCAGTTCTAATTTTGTCGTGGATTTATTTCATCGATTGCCTGCGGTGACGGCGCCTGACTTTGAATTATTAAGAGTTGGCAATTAAGTGGGTGAATTTTATTACGGATATCTAGTTGCTGGTAAATGAAGTGGTTGGCAGGTTCTTAGACCAGGAATAGATACCTGACTTGAAGTTGATGGATATCATTTACATCCGTGACGTAGTTAATCTGTTGTCCTCTGTTTGAAGCCACAATGTACAGTTGTCGGAGATGTTGTTTACTGCTTGATAGTCCGCATGATCGGAACATACCCACCAATGCTTTTTAATATGTAAGTTTTTATAAATTTAGTTTACTGGGCTTTTTTCTTTAATTAAAACTATAAGTGCAAACGGATTGAAGGACCTGGTCCCTCATAGTACAGGGGATCCTAGTTGGAGGACCAGGAACTATAGACATATTTGTTAAGTATTAATGTAAGCCTAGCTATAACACGCAAATGTACAAGTTGTTACAAATAAATTGATTTTTGTTTTTTTTGTTTTGTTTTGTTGTTGTTGTTTACGCGCCTGGCCACCCGAGCAATGCGAACAATACAAAGTACGTAAGTAGGCGTATGAAAGGAAGATTCTTAATTATGTGTTGTTTTTTAGTCTATAGGTCGTCCCACTGCTGGGCAAATTCCTCCCCTTCGTGATTAAGTTGAAAAAAAAACAAAATAACTAATGTTCTGGTACGTGTTCTTGGGACTTTTAAGAGCCGAATTAAAAAAACGTTACTTGGAACAAATAATTACTGTCTGATCTTTAGTTTCCTTCACTTTTATCCTGTGTTGTAGATACTGTTACTGTCATTTCCTTCGACTAGTTCTGATTGTAGTTTGCGTTATCCTATCTTCCATTAGTTTATATATTAGTTTATTATATATTATGTATTAGTTTATGTTACAAATGTCTGTGTAGTAGCGTGTACTTAGTTTATGTATTATATGTAATGTAATGTATTTAGGATACCTATTTGACTAGGTTTGCACTATCCCGCTTACCACTACACATTTTACTTTCACCCAAAGGTTGCCTGGCAGAAATTGCTAACTTAGCAATAAGGCCGCCTATGTTGTACTTGTCTTTTGTTGTTATATGTTGTATTATTACGTGCAATAAACTATATTTATTTTATGTTAAACTTGAATTGTTTAAGTTTGATAATTTCATTTAATTTCTTTACTGTATAGAAACTGCGGAAAATTGTGTCGTTGACAAACCCAATCGGGTTTAACGACACCGAATGTCATATTTTACATGTTTTGTTTGTAGAGCAATAAATCAATAAATAATAAAATAAGTACTTAATTACAGAATATGCGGAAAACATAGAAAACGATTGAAATTACGGCAACAGTTCAAATTTCAACTTCTTAATGAAATAGTAGGCTCGATTTTAGATACCACCGTCTAAAATAAAATAAATCAATCTATCTGTCACTTACAAAATTATAAAATTGAAAAAGGTCAGGCGATTTATACTCTATGGTTTTATACAACGTTCGCTAGATTTTGACGCGGTTTTGCGCGTTTCTCCAGTATTTCTGACAATTTTATCCGCCATATCATATGACGGCGGATAAAAATGACAGATTACGCATAAAACCACGGACTAAATCAAAAACTGGAGAGAATAGATCTCCTGTCCTTTTCCAATGCTTAAGTCTGAAAGTGACAAATAATATTTCTAAATAGAAATCTCTTACAGCAAACCTACGCTAGTGAAATAGCATTCTGAGATGCAGATACGACGTGCACAATTATAAATATCTTAAATAACCCTCAAAACTTTGTCAGACATGGTGGAACGACCTTTGTTTATATCATTTACGCTCTGCCTACCCCATTAGGGATAATGAGATGATTATTTGTATGTATGTATGTATAAATAATGACTTAGTTTATATTATAATTCCAGGGCTTATTCTATTTGTAATGGAGTAACAAAACATACGTCATACACAATCTTTCTGTTACCCAATAAATCTTTCGACAAGCCATGTATCGATAGATAACCTGCGATAAAATCCGTCAAAACGAACGTAAATTTATCATCGATATAGAATTATTAAACTGATTGCAGAGAAATAGGGGCGCAATCAGACAGATTTGCATATCGATAGTTAAAAGAAAATCGGTCAAGTTCGAGTCGGATTCGCACACAAAGGGCTCCGTACCATTATCTATACAATAATATAAACACTATATTTTAACCTTTTTTACCTGTGACCGTTATTAATATCAAGGAAAAAATGGCTTACTTATTACTTCCATGCTGGACTGGGAGAGAAGAAAAACATAGAATGTGCTAGCTGCATTTCCTCCCGGGCATGCTCTAAAAGCCAGCTAAGGGATTCAGTATATTTCATTTTAGGCGATGGGCTGACAACCTGTCTCTACAGCAATATACCTACAAAGTGAACTTAAATAACCCTCAAAACTTTGTGAGACGTGGCGGAACTACCTTTGTTTAGATAATTTACGCTCTGCCTACCCCATTAGGGATAAAGACGTGATTATATGTATGTATGAAAAAATGGCAAAGAATTCACGTTGTTGTATGGGAGCCCACCTTAAATATTTATTTTATTCTGTTTTTAGTATTTGTTGTTATAGCAGCAACAGAAATACAATCAAGTGCGAAAATTTCAAGCTGTATCACCGTTCATGCGGTACAGCCTGGTGACAGACAGACGGACGGACAGAGGAGTCTCAGAAATAGGGTCCCGATTTTACACTTTGGATACGGAACCCTATCAACTAGGAAGTAGAGTCGAATCTGCATAACCGATTGAAGAAATAATGGATTATAGAGGAAGCAATTTTTATTTCTTTTTATGGCTTTGAGAAATTAAAGTGAAATTGAGATATTTGCATTCATTAATCGTATGAATGCGTTGGTTTTTATGTAGCTATTCCTACTTATTGGGTGACTGATCAAATTAATTTATGTTTTAGAATACGCATGCTGAAGGTTTCGTCTAAATATATATTTTATTACTTATTTCGCGGAAAGACAAATAATTATGTAATTGTACGTTTAGCTGTGTCAAATTTGCATGTGTGTATTTAATTATAATCTATGAGGTAGTTTTAAAACGGAACGATATACAAGGATTATAATCGAAATCAGTTATACGGAAGAACTCACAGGCTGGAAACTGGATTATTTATTCAGTCTGACGCAACAGACCAACATTTGTCATTGCAAGAAATAGCATAAACATTCGCTATTCTATTTTGTGACGGTAGTGTTGGCAAGGACCCGGGAACTAGTGTCGATGCTAATGATGTAGAACTATTTTAGTTAAGTCTATTCTATGTTGAGCTGGCAGTGCTAAAAACATATTATACAGAATATTATACCACCTAGTTGCCGAAACGATAAAACCGGTGATGTTTTATAACATTCTTCCATGCTGGACTGGAAACGAGAGAAAAACATAGAATGTACCAGCAGCATTTCCTCTCGGGCTGTAAAAACCAGCTAAGGGATCCGAGGGTATATTGGTATATTGCAATTTAGGCGATAGGCTGACAACCTGTCATTCCAGCAATATACCTATAAATCTATCTTAAATAAACCTCGAAACTTTGTCGCCGTGGCTTAAGGATAATAGGGATAAAGGCGTGACTATACCAGGCCACTCAGAAAGTATTGCGATAAATAGTTTTTATATATGGCAGACTGGCCGGTTAGAATCTTTTTTGAAAATATGATTACTTGTAAGTAAAAATATGTGTGTTCCATTTTCAAAATTTCCCTCCACATTTTTTGCGAGCCAATTCAAAGTATCGTGTCTTACTGAAAAATGGATCTGCGCCGGGGACATTTTAGAGCTATGATTTTT
Source organism: Scrobipalpa costella (assembly GCA_949820665.1). Lineage (NCBI taxonomy): Eukaryota > Metazoa > Arthropoda > Insecta > Lepidoptera > Gelechiidae > Scrobipalpa > Scrobipalpa costella. Next base: position 19,413,091 of record OX463303.1, read on the forward strand.
TACGATTTCAAGTGTCGCCTAAAACCGGATGAATCGTTCGATAGACTTCAAATGGCATTTATGGATGAAAGCCCCTCCAAGGCAACCGTGTATCGTTGGTATAACGAATTAAGGCGCGGTCGACCAACCTTGGGGGATGAAGAAAGAAGCGGTCGCCCTTTGACGGCTATTACGGAAGAAAACGTGCTAGCAGTGAAAAATTTAATCCAAGATAATAGGCGAATTACATATCAGGAGATTCAGCACATATTAAAGATTGGATCGGGAAGCGTTCACGAGATTCTACACGGGCATCTTCGCGTTAGGAGGATAGTATCGCGCTGGGTGCCGCACTACCTCACCGACGCTCAGAAGCAGGCCCGGGTGGAATGGTGCCGTGATATGCTGAACAAATTTGAAGCAGGCTCGTCTCGGCGTGTTTACGACATCGTCACAGGTGATGAGTCCCGGATTTATCAATACGATCCAGAAACCAAGCGCCAGTCGACAGTTTGGGTATTTCAAAATGAACCAACGCCTACCAAATTGAAGCGATCTCGAAGCGGGGGGAAGATTTTGATCGCCAGCTTTTTTAATTTGACTGGCCGCTTGGCCTCAATTCCCTTACGAGATCAAAGAAGCATTAACGCCGAATGGTATACTACCAAATGTTTACTAGAAGTTTTTTTCTGTTGTGAGCAACAAGCGACCAAAGACAGGGCTCCGCGGACTACTGCTCCACCACAATATAATGCGCCGGCACACACCGCGCTCAAAACGAGGGACTTCCTGGACAGCACACCAGCCAAACTCCTGGGTCACCCTCCTTACAGCCCTGATCTAGCACCGTGTGACTTCCTCTTCTTTATTTCCAAAAATAAAAAATCAGCTCAAGGGGATACAATTTTCGTCGCCGGAAGATTCGCTGGCTGCGTTCGAGCAGGCTGTAAACGAGGTGTCTACGGCGGACTGGAAAAAGTGTTTTGAAAACTGGTTCAGACGCATGAATCTTTGTATAGAGGCTGGTGGAGAGTACTTTGAAAAGATTTAATAAAAATATATGTACCTGTAGAACAATTTTTTTTAGTGTCGCAAATCTTTCTGAGTGTCCCACGTATGTATGTATGTATGTATGTTTTACAACCCACGACTATTTCCAATCAACTGAACTATCCGATGTTCAAAATACGAAGCGAAATATTCTGAAGATTCTATTCATTTCCATTATGAAGTTAGAATATATTTTGCCTGAAAGCCTATTTTTTGGTTTATGAATATACCTACATACATACATATAATCACGCCTTTATCACTAATGCGGTAGGCAGAGCGCAAACGACCCAAACAAAGGTCGTTCCGCCACGTCTGACAAAGTTTTGAGGGTTATTTACTCGTAAGATAGATTTGTAGGTATATTGCTGTAGTGACAGGTTATCAGCCCATCGCCTAAATTGCAAAACACTGAAAACCTCGAATCCCTTAGCTGGTTTTTACAGCATGCCATAATAAAAAGAAAAGACGCTGTAGGTCAAAATAATGTACAAAAACGAGATATGAAAGCCTTTGAACATGGAAGGTAATTTTCATTACCGACGTTATAATAACATTTCCTTTACTCTCTGAAACATCAAACATAAAATGAGAAAATGGCGGAAGCACTTATTAAATCGATAAAATTGTCTCATAAATCTCCTTCGTTATAATATACGTAATTATACAAGGACGTAAAGGAATTAACGACGACGTCGCCATTCTCAATTCAAATAAAGTGTATTTTATTTGAAATTTAAATTGTAAATGTCGTTATAAAATATTCAAAGATTCTAACAAACCTGTCACATAATCTTGCGGCTCGATATCGATAAGTCTCGGGGTACGTCATTATAAATCAACTCGACTTTAGCAGATAGTGATGCCCACGTCCACTAACTAGGTAGTCGATAAATATTGTAATCTCTACGGTTCGTTTGTGAATCTATAAACTAGAGTCAGTCATAGTGGGCTGGGATGGAGGGAAATATCTCTGATTACATTATATTTACTTTGAGGCTATCTCTTTGATGTGATCTGGTTTTGAGGGAAGGACTGTATTCCAATCTTAAAATTGTTTTAAAACTGAAGATGTTGATTTTACGCATTCCGCTGTTACCAGAGGAATACCTAAATAAGTAAAACTAATAAATATTGGACTTTGATCCACAAAACAATAACTTAAGCAAATATTATCATCGTACATACATAAAATCACGCCTTTATCCATAATGGGGTAGGCAGGGCAAAGACGTCCTAGACAAAGGTCGTTCCGCCACGTTTGACACGTTTTAAGGGTTATTACAGATGATATAAGTAGTATATTGCTATAGTGACGGGTTGTCAGCCCATCGCCTGAAGTACAATAAACTGAAACCCTCGTATCCCTTAGCTGGTTTATACAGCATGCCCAGGAGGAAGGCAGCTGACACATTCTATGTTTTTCTCTTGCTCCCAGGCCAGCATGGAAGAAATGTTCCTGTTATGTAAATAAATAAGGTTCTCCACTTGTGTATATACTCGTGGGAATGTATTTTCTAAAAACTTTTTCGAAATCTCCGTACGTACTTCACTACAAAGTATAAAACAAAGTCGCTTTCTCTGTCCCTATATCCATATGTATGCATAAATCTTTAAAACTACGCAACGGATTTTGATGCGGTTTCTTTTAATGGATAGAGTGATTCAAGAGGAAGGTTTATATGTATAATACATGCATAATATAGTAGAGAAACACTGATAATTTCCATGCGAAGCCGGGGCGGGTCGCTAGTATTTACTATAACTGCGTGTCCCCGTATATATTGTTATCTCATATTCAGTTTTACAGGTTGGCTGGAAGAGATCTCTTTATAGAGATAAGCTCACCTTTGTGAACTAAATTTGAATTTGTTTATTTATTGTAATATTTTTGTACGCAATAAAGAATATATAACTTGATTCTGTTGGACCGGTTTTTCGACTCACAGCGTTTTTAGTAAATTGTATTCATTACCGATGGGGGCGCCTTACGCCCTATCGCCACCTTAATACGTGAATTCTCACGGTCTAAGGCCCGTATTTCTAAATAGCACTTGAGACTAACAGCTAGTTTGAGTCCGTATCAGAAATGTCATTTCAGTACAAAAAGACCTGTCAAATCCATACTTAATATTGCTCTCAATCTTGAGATTGCTTTATAAATACCAGCCTTAGTGACAGTCGCATTTTGTTCGACGATGTATTAGTGTAAGTTGTTCTCCCCACACAGTCCTTGTCACTGTTCTTGGCTTTCAAGCTTCAATTTCACATTCCAAATCTAGAGTTAAGAAAATATTATACACTAGCGACCCGCCCCGGCTTCGCACGAAAATTATCAGTGTTTCTCTACTATATTATGCATGTATTATACATATAAACCTTTCTCTTGAATCACTCTATCCATTAAAAGAAACCACATCAAAATCCGTTGCGTAGTTTTAAAGATTTATGCATACATAGGGATATAGGGACAAAGAAAGCGACTTTGTTTTATACTATGAAGTTATTTCTCTTTAACTAAAATATAAAAAAACCACATAAGCATCCCCTTCCGCAACAGAAACCGAAACAAGATCTTAAACGTAGCTCTATTACTTGAAAACGCAATTCCCCGTTTGTCAAACACATCCCCGTGTTTAAAGCAAAGGCAATTAAGCGAGTTTAAGGTCGTATCAGAAATGTCATTACAGTACAAAACAACCTGTCAAATCCATGCTTAATATTTCTCTCAATCTTGAGTTTGCTTTATAAATACGACCCTTAGTAAAATAGAGCTAAGTGCCTGAATCCAGAGCGTATGGAACAATGCCAACTGGTACAATCGTTTGATTTGCTCAACTATTCGCCGGAAACTTGAGCCGTTGCCCTCACCTGGGTTTTACGTTTTCTGAGTTACGACGCTTTAGCTGCCAACCGATTTTCAATTGAGTTTTATAAGACTGCTTAAGGCTTATTTAAAAAGCAATCTCAACATTGACAGCAATATTCAGTATGGATTTCACAGGCGTCTTCCATGCTGGACTAGGAGCGAGAGAAAAACATAGAAAAAAACATAGTTAAAACTGTTATGGGATCAGAGGGTTCAGTGTATTGTAATTTTGGCGATGGGCTGACAACCTGACACTACAGCAATATACCTACAAATCTATATTAAACAACCCTCAAAGCTTTGTCAGACGTGGCGGAACGACCTTTGTTTAGGTCATTTACGCTCTGCCTACCCCATTAGGGACAAAGGCGTGATTATATGTATGTAGTAAAACATAAATAAGAAAGTATCAAATGAAACATAAATTGGACATTACTGAATCATCATACATTTTTATATAAACTTACACTAACAAGATGGAACTTAAACTATGACATTGTTACCTAATACGTACGTGTTTCAAATCTCGAGATTAGATTATTGCATTCCAAGCTTGCCCTTTTACGTCATACACGAGCAACTGAAGACATTCACAATAAGTTGATAATATGATGAGATAAAACGTCTAAATTGATTTATATTTGTTATTCAATTTTATAGCTGGCCACACTAAACTTTCCAATTTAGATTAACGACTGTTTGTTAACCTCTTGACATGGAATGTAAGTCATGTAGCAGAACTGTTATAATCCAAGGTACAATATTTCAATAGTTTAAATTACGTACATTATCAGTCTTACCATGAAACTTAATTTAAACCTTAGTTCATCACATGTTTAGGTAAACACTGTTTAACATTTAAACACTTGTTAGACAACTGTTTAATTTTTGCTACCAAAAAACCGTGTTTAGTGCGTGTCTTGTTAAACAACGTTTTACTGAATCAGTCTTTTTTAAATTTGGCAACACTGTAAAATATTCATTCATCATTCGTTCTCTATCGTTCCGTTTTATGGACAACGTATGATTATGAGCATATTTTATTGTTAAAAAAATACATCAACACTTGTGATCAGAATTAATATTAGTTTTGATTTTAGAAAAACACAAAAAAGTGGGACTTTGTAGACTTTACAGGGTAAAAACTGATACAAACAACATCAGTAAAGGACATAAGGAACGGAACGTAACTTGATACGTCAAATAGTTGTCAATCAAGTGTCATTCTTGCTGTCTTGCTTACTGTTTATTGTACAACCACGAGAATCACTTGGCAGGTCGTCTTTTACCATATCCAATATTTTACTAGCAAAACATTTGCTAAACCTATATTTCTTCTTAAATTTAGCATCGTTATTATGTTCAAATGGATTCACTCTCACACGGGTGGTTGTGTTGTCTCGAAATCGAAAGTTTTCTATGTATTCAATGACCTCTTGGTCTTCTTCATCGATAAAATCCAGAAAACCTACTGTATCCATTATTGCATCAAGACACAAATCTAATTTCTGTCAAAATTACTACTGACTCATAGGTTAGACCCTTGTTAAACAACGCGTTTCGGGTGTTTAACTTTAAACTATGTTTAAACATTGTCTATCTTAAGACAAGCGTAAAACACTGTTTTGTAGTATCAATTTTTTAAAATACGTGTTCAACTGGTATTTAACTTTTTTGTGGTAAGACCGTACGTAATACAATTGTGTATGCTTTACAAAATAATTATGAGAACTGGCTTCCCGTTTAGAAGTATGTCTGGATAGCAGTGGCGAGGTGTGCAAGTTTATCGAGGGTAAGCTAAAACAAATAAAAACATTCAAGTACTTTATAGTTTCGACGTAATTCCGGATTTGGTGAAGCTGGAATTCTTGAAAGGGAAGCCGACGGGAATCGGCTTGTATGGACCCTTCGCCACTGCTTTGTAGGCAATTGGATAAAAAATCTGATCAAAAGGAACAATTAAGAGAAATTAATCAAAAGAAAAACAATTGATACCTACTCACGAGCTTTAAAGCAAATAACCGTTTAGAACTATGCATGAAAAAATCCTGGCCGAAAAGCGGAAGAACATTCTCACATTCGCGAACATTCAAATTTCAAAAAACAATACCTACGAGCATTAAAGCGCTTTACAGCGATAGCCGTCTAGAAGTACGTCGTGTATGCAGCGCTAACTGCGGCGGGTTATCGTTACAGCTGCAATAATCGCGTTTACAGCTCTGTTCCATTGTCCCACATAGAAATAGCGCTGTTTGCAAGACACGCAAGTTTCGACTAACTATGTGTGGTATGTGAGGGTAACTCGGGTTGTAGAGGCTAGGATACGTTATATTTGCAAGATAGTGTGAAAACTTTGAAGATAACTTTAGGTGGGATTTAATAATCACAATTTGACAATGTACGTATATTTATATGACGTTCACCCAGATTCTTTTCAAGTTTCAATAATAATTAAGTAGGTATGTCATAATTATTTGGCGTGCAATTCAAGAAAGTTTATTGCATTATAAAATACACGACTTAGACGACCCAACCCAGCTAGAGGAATTTCAATGTAATATTGTAACTTTTTACAAAGTAACTAGCTGGTTTGATAAGAAAGTGATAAAAAAAAATGGTTTTGCATACAAATTATCTGATTGAGGTGATTATTTTGTATGGGAAGTTATTATTTTTTCATCTCTTGAATGAAATTCCTGGTGATAGATGTTCAGTTTCGTTGCAACCCCTATCAGTTTGCGGGACGCTGTCCCTTACACCCGGTATAGACCAGACTGTTCTCGAATAGAGGTCTAATTCGAATAAAGTCCATTCAGAATAAATGTTCATTCGTTTATTGTCTGAATCGAATGTCTTCTGCAGATTCAGGGCTGTGACACGTCGTGTCGTTAGTTTTCTTTTTTCTCTCTCGAAAACTTCGAAATTCGAATTCGACGGTTTGCATTCGGCCAATTCGAACGCCTGTTTATTTCCTTTGCATGCGGTTAGAACTGGTGTAAACCAGATTCTTGGTTTTGTTGGCTTTCGTGGTAAATGTTGGCAAAGGTTTATTGTGATTTGAGAGAGTTTGTTTACAATTTTCCCATTCGAAACGTTTCTTTCGTAACTGGTCTTTATTACCTAAGTTTTACAGCGCTTTAAACATTTTTATTACTTTTCCCTTAGGTGCAATACAGTTCAGCACTATTATGATTTTAGGACCTTCCATAAAATTTCCGCTAACAACCATTTCGCATTACGTAAGTTTAAACTTGCCTATTAGTAAATATTTTATGTGTTTGTTTGCTAAACACACTAGAAACTTACTTGTCTTTATGTTGTGAACAATAACTTTGGTAAAATTTATTAAACACACACTTCTTTAAATTATGCTATAATGTTTTCTCACTTATGCACAATTTATTTACTAATGACAAATTTGATTAATCTAATAATTTGAATGCGTTTTAAGAGTTTTTAACTAATATTGTGTTTATTTTATAAACATTTGCACAGAGTGCACTCTATGGTTACGAATGGCAAAAACAGTTAATAATATTAATATAAACGTCTTGAAAAACCGAGAAAATCTAAAACATAAACAGGCAGACTTATTAACCGACTTCAAAACATAAAGGAAGAGGTTCTCAATTCAGCTGTAAGTTTTTTTTTACCAGCAGCAACCCTACTCTAAAAGGGCGGTATTAAATTACACCGGAAGAGTGCTTGACAAAAACTATAAAAGACTGTTCGCGTGCAATACATTCGGCCAGTATCTGCTACCAATGTTGTTGCTACTGGCTGGAAGCCAAATTCACTTTTTTTTTAATATTCCGCGCGCGGCGGAACAACTTTTATTGGCGCATATCGTCGGAGTTTTGAACCTAGTGCTAGGGGCGGGCGGTGCATACAAACCTGCTCTCATGAATTCGGGAAAGAAGGGAGATGTGTTAGGGCCGTATTTATAATCAGGTCTCATGAGTGACAGTGAGTTTGAGTTCGTATCAGAAATGTAATTTCAGAACAAACTATCCGGTCAAATCCATATTTAATATTGCTCTCAAGTTTGATATCGCTTCATAAATACGAGCCTTAGAGTGTGTATTTTGTAAGGTAATGGTTCTTCCAAGAAAAACATAGAACGTGCCACCTGCATTTCCTCCCGGGCATGCTGCTAAAACCAGCTAAGGGATCCGAGGGTAGTTATTGCAATTTAGGCGATAGGCTGACCACCTGTCACTACAGCAATATACCTACCTATAAATTTATCTTAATTAACCCTAAACACTTTGTAAGACGTGGCGGAATGACCTTGGTTTAAGTCTTTTACGCTCTGCCTACCCCATAACGGATAAAGACGTGATTATATGTATGCATTTATGTATGCTAACAGATTTTAAACGACTTAGCTCAGCTACTCTAGAAAATCCGATAACACCAGCAAAGTCGGTCATCTACTTAATGAACCAAACCAACCGTATACAAGGCAAGTTACAAGGCCAAACATGGGCGATAGGCTGACAACCTGTCACTACAGCAATATACCTACAAATCTATCTTAAATAACTCTCGATACTTTGTCAGACGTGGCTGAATGACATTTATTTAGGTCGTTTACGCTCTGCCGACCCAATAAGACGTTATTATATGTATGTGTGTATGTTAACAGATTTTAAACGGCTCAGCTCAGCTACTCTAGAAAGTCCGATAACACCAGCAAAGTCGGTCATCTACTTAATGAACCAAACCAACCGTATACAAGGCAAGTTACAAGCCCAAACACTGTACCTGACTTCGTAAACATTATTACGCGCGTTAGACGGATTTAACTTGGCCGGCTCACTTCCTAGAAGATAACGATTAGTTTACGCGATTACTGTTATACCGGGTGTAAGTCCCGCAAACTGATGGCCGTTTACGCTCTGCCTACCCCATTAGGGATACATACATATATACATATAGTCACAATTTTTAATTTACTATAGATAGTTAATATTCTAGAGTCCCGATAAACCCTGGTGTCAGAGTTTTCAAACCGCCTAGTAGCATAGCCATTAGGCATCTGACATGATTTGAGTAACGACCACTATTACAGACAGCGACCGGGACCGACGGCTTGTCTTGGGCTTATATAAACGCTCATCTATAAGCTGTAGGGGATTGTCCTAATAAAATATAATTTGTGCTTTGATACTCTGCCTACCCTGTGATGATAAAGGCGTGATTAGATGGATTTAACTTACCTTCTTCACTTCCTAGAAGATAATCTTTAGTTATGAGTTGAGCTTACATAAACGCGCTTCTATTAAGCTGTGGGTGATTATCTTAATAAAAGATCGGTAGCGCTTTGAGGTTTCTAATGGCTGTAAAGGCACTTATTATTACATACATATAATCACGTCTTTATCCCTAATGGGGTAGGCAGAGCGTAAACAAACAAAGGTCATTCCGCCACGTCTGACAAAGTTTTGAGGGTTATTTAAGATAGATTAGTAGGATCCCTTAGCTTTTAAATATGTGTACTATTTTTAATAAGAAAGTGTGATTTGCTTTAATTTTCTAAGTCTTTGGATAGCCTTTGATGTGCAGTCAGTAAATACGATTGCTGGGTAGGACGAAACGGGTGAGATTAATTCAGGAAATTATTTATGCATTTTCACGAGATAGTCTTTTGTTCGTTTCGAGCGAGCCTGCCCAGATGTCTCCTTTCTACATACATACATAGAATCACGCCTTTATCCCTAAAGGGGTAGGGAGAGCGTAAACGACCTATACAAAGGTTGTTCCGCCATGTCTGTTAAAGTTTTCAGGGTTATTTAAGATAGATTTGTAGGTATATTGCTGTAGTGACAGGTTGTCATCCCATCGCCTAAATTGCAATATACTGAAACACTCGGATCCCTAGATGGTTTATACAGCATAACCGGGAGGAAATGCAGCTGGCACATTCTATATTTTTCTTTCGCTCCCAGTCCAGCTTGGACGAACAGTCTTTAGTCAGTCAGTAGTATTTTGGTACAGTCATTTCTGACTTGATTTTATTTTATTTGAATCAATAAAGTAAACATCGAAAGCATACACACGCCCTTAAAAAAAACAAAGCCAGATAATTCACATTTCACCCACAAAACTTGGCCAAAACTTTCAACCCTCGCTTGGCAGGAAGCGAGTGCCGAGCCTAAGTTATCCCAACGGAATTTGCGTTCCGATTCACGCTGTCGTGCTCCGCTATTTCAGTTGTTCTGTCTCCTGCATGCGTTGCAATGTAAACCCGTTAATGCGGTGTTTACATGTGACGATTTTTTACATACTTCCATCCCAAATGGGGTAGGCAGAGCGTAAACGACCTAACCAAAGTTTTGAGGTTATTTAAGATAGATTTGTAGGTATATTGCTGTAGTGTCAGGTTGTCAGCCCATCGCCTAAATTACAAATACTGAAACCCTCGGATCCCTTAGCAGACAATGTACATATTTAAGGGATTTTCCACTATATATAGTTGATGGAGACTCTTTTATTCCGATTCTGACGCTTGTCTTCTGTTTCAAAAATAAAAAAATAAACTTACAAGTCACTTTCGATTGTAGTCTATCCGTGTTAGTGGGATAATAATGGCAACTCGACTTTGTGAGGCGATTGGGTGATTAGTGACTCCATCTAGATTGTTCTTTTAAACGGGATTATTACTTTGCCTCGAAATTTCAAAACAGTTTAGAACAGTAAAGAGTAGACTGATCACTAAATATCAGTCTCTTCAGAAATCGACCCATATAAACACCCCTTAAAGAAATGCATGCGGCTTTGTTTTTGAAATGGGAACCCCTTTTTCGCGGTGTTTATTTTTAAATTTAATTGTGTTTGCCAGTGCTAATTGCCGAGGTTTATTTTACTGCAGAGGCTGGCAAGATTTTAAGCACAATGTAAGAAATATTTTCTAGTAATTTTCGTTGCTACTTTGCATAAACTAAGTGCTTATTAATTATAAGTTTTACTTTAATAAATCTATGTCTAGGCCTCCTAGAACATTTTTAATAAAGGCTAAATGCGATTTTTTAATGATTCATATAAATATTTTATTAGAATTCTTTGATGAGATATTACGAATAAAATATTTATGATACTTGAAAGAGAAGATAGTCACAAAGAATTATGATGATATCTACTCAGTGGCTTTTGTGTAATGAATTTTTAATATTGGATATTTCAGTGTTCAAATATTATAATGTAATTTTGAATTCTTTGTCGTGGTTATTAATTGTATCTTACAAAACTATATTTGTCTTATTTTTATTAAGGATAGGCTACATTTCATGTAATTCTTACTGAAAAAATCATGACGCCGCGGTTTAGAAATTTTGTCCCAAATTCTTGCAAATGATTTATTCTTAAAAAAAAACAAAGGCTTGCTTTTTGCATTTTGTGTATCAAATCTTATGATCAAACCAAATAGGTAAACAGAACCTATATTTTATAGAGGTAGTTGGTTGGGAAAAAGGAAAACCAGATCAAACGGCCCCTTTTCGTATAAACACAAAATGTTTGCCTAGCGGGCTGCAGGCGTCCCGAGTATTTTTATTACTGCTGGGTCTATGCGTAAAAATCATATATCAATCATATTTAGACTCGGTTATCTTTAGGTAATTTGGTGAGAACAAGACTTAATTAAATATCAACAAAAAATGCCGTCCGTTTTTGTTCTCTCATGATAGAAGACAGGTTATATAAAGTCGTATCAATTGCAACGCCGAATGGCTACCAAAGTACACGTAGAAGTAGTACCTACGTATTTTGACTTTTTCTCCAAAAGGACTCACTCTTCCAACTCTCCAATCAATTCTTATTCTTGAAGGATTGCATTTTTGAATACCATAATTTTAATTCATTTTCATCATCTCCCTAGCCTTATCCCGTATCTCAAGGGGTGGGCTACCTAATCTAGGGCATTGGCCATATTTTTTATTAAAGGCCAATGAAAAGAAAGACAAATAACATATGTCTTTATATTTTATATGTGATCCGGACAGCTATATTAATATTTACTTGGAGCTCCATCCTTAAGATACAGTAAAGCCGCGTCTACTGATGACAGGTCTTTGAAGCTGGGTCTGTGCCACGCTGTGCGTAAAAATCATAATAAAATCGCGAACGTACTTGACTTGGGTTGGGAGTCCGCACCAGGCAGCGAAAGGGTTATTGCTGTGGGGCTAATAATAGCCGCAGTAGTTATAGTGTTATGGCGATACAGACCTTAGTTAATGTTTGCATTGTATTTTGTAGACATAATTTAGTACCTCCTAACTTTCCGCCTTGCGGTTCACTAGCAGTTAAATAGTTTTACCGTGGGAATAAAGCATTCTCCCGCAGTAAAAAGTAGCCTATGTCCGTCTGAAAGATACCATCTATCGTCCTGTCAAATTTTATTAAAATCGGTTCACCCGTTTAGACGTAAAATAGCAACAAACTAACAGACAGATAGACAGAGTTACTTTCGCATTTATATATAACAAGTATGGATTATTACTTTAGTCATACAAAAACAAACACAAACCTTCAAAACGTCCCAACATGTTATACCTAACTTCTGTTCGTGTGTGCGATATTTCAGGAACTTACCTGTAAAAAAGAAACAAATAATTATATTTTTAGATAGCTTTAGACATAATAAATAAGCAAGTTACAGTTTTTTATTAGAAGTGGGTTTGTTCTTGACTCTAGACACTAGTTCAGGGATGACCGTGACAGAGTCAACAATGGAGCGAGCTCACCCAGAAGATGCCTGTTATGGCATTGGCAATCTCACGCACCGACGGAACACAGCAAGCTGTTTGGCGCCGGAGTCCGGTGAGAGGGTTGCGTGCCAGTCGTCAATGCTATCTACCTTAGTTATTAGTTTATTTACTTTAAAGTATTATAAGGTCACCAACAAGCAATGACCACCTTAGCACTAAGTATATTTATCTCTTTCAGACTTCTTCTGTCGAGTGGGTATCGAGTCAATCGACCCGAAGAACCCTGGTATCAGAGTTTTAAAACTGCCTAGTAGCACAGCTTATAGGCCTCTAACTTGGTTTACTATTATTATTATTGTGTAACTTCCATGCCGGCCTGGGAACGAGAGAAAAATATAGAATTGTGCCAGCTGCATTTCTTCCCGGGCATGATGTAAAAACCAGCTAAGGGATCCGACGTTTTCAGTATATTGTAACTTAGGCGATGGGCTGACAACCTGTCACTACAGCGGTGTACCTACAAATTTATATAAAATAACCCTCAAAACTTTGTCAGACGTGGCCGAACGACCTTTGTTTACGTCGTTTACGCTCTGCCTACCCCATTAGGGATAAAGGCGTGATTATATGTATGTGTATGTCTCTGTGTTTCTTTTATAGTCAATCTCTCATTAGATTTTAAGTATTGTGTTATAACAGCTGTTGGTTTTCCTATAAAATAAAATAAAATCTCTTTCAGTGATAACACCCTGTATAGGTACATTGATTAAGTAACGCACAAACATGTACGTGCATAAGAGGTTTTCCATAGTTCGCGACCCACTTAGCTGAATCGATTCAACACTCGATGGCTGAGTTTAATCAGGGTAGTTAGAAATTACCGGCTGAAGGGGGCAGGTTCTTACTAGGCCGGTAAATGTTGTACGCTACGCAGTTTACATACATACATATAATCACGCCTTTATCCCTAAAGGGGTAGGCAGAGCGTAAACGACCTAAACAAAGGTCGATCCGCCACGTCTGACAATGTTTTGAAAGTTATTTAGAACTGTAGGTATATTGCTGTAGTGACAGGTTGTCAGCCCATCGCCTAAATTGCAATATACTGAAAGCCTCCGATCCCTTAGCTGGTTTTTTACAGCTTGCTCGGGAGGAAATGCATCTGGCACATTCGTTTAATACCGTACATATTAGTCGCTAAGCCATGTCCGAGACCAGAACTAAGCATTGGCGGCTTGAAAACTCTGACAGCTGGGTTGGTCACTAGCCTGGCAAAAAGTCTAATCTAGGATTGAGTCTGGCTACTCATCTGGGTTGGGGAGGTCAGATGGCAGTCTCTCTGTGTAAAGACCAGTATCCTCGTTCAATCACCTAGATTAGGTAACCGAACCCGTGAGGTTGAGATACGGGTTAAGGCTAGGGAGATGATGATATCACATGACAATAGAGACGTAGATATCATGAGCTTAGCGAAAAAAGATTAATGATCCTAATTTTGAAGAGTTTTTAGATTTTAATATTGTTTTTTTTTCTTGTTTTTAATTCTTTCAGTTACTTTGTAATTTTTCAGGAAAACTTTTTGCTAGATAGATCATAATCCTAATGAAAGAAAGAAAATAATAAATTCGTTTCTGGCGGGCCTTGAACCTTCGTCTCTGGCGTGCCGGTCCATCACTCTACCAACTGAGCTACAGAAACGGTAGCGGGAGGGATTTCTTTCTTCCTTATTATAAAAAATAGCATTGTGAATGTCATTCGCTAATCCTCAAATTGTATTTTCCTTGAATCTTCTTTCCGAAAATATTCGATGAATTGAATTCAATCACAGGATCTATACTCTTCGGCAAAACAACATCTATTACCTACGTTTTTGAGGAACCGTGGGTCGATGAAAAGCGTTCCTAATCACGTAACCTTCTAGTTCAAATGTATGGGCTTAATGGAGAAAGTTGGAGATAACAATGTGGTCGAGTGTTCTGTGAACGGAACGATTTAGTTTTGAAACGCGTTGTTAGTAGGGTAAGGTGCTAGTAAAGTGCCTATTATATCTTGTAGGTCCTATAGTGAAACCTAGTAAGACCTGCAGGTTAATCTTTAAAGATAACAGCTCTTTATATACGTAAATATATACTTATAATTACGCCTGTATCCCTAATGGAGTAGGCAGAGCGGAAACGATCTAAGCAAAGGTCGTTCCGCCACGTTTGACAAAGTTTTGAAGGTTATTTAAGATAGATTTGTAGGTATATAGCTGTACTGACAGATTGTCAGCCCATCGCCTAAATTTCAATATGCAGAAACCCTCGGATCCCTTAGCTGGCTTTTACAGCATGCCCGGGAGGAAATGCAGCTAGCACTTTCGTTGTTTTTCTCTCGCTCCCAGTCCAGCATGGAAGAATTAGCAAGTTACAAGCCAGCCCAAATACTGTACCTGACTTCGTAAACATTATTACGCGCGTTAGACGGATTTAACTTCGCCGGCTCACTTCCTAGAAGACAACGTTAAGTTTACGCGGTAACTGTTATATTAATCTGGGGTTTTGGTTGTAAAATACTTTCGGGTCCTTTTACGCTTTACTTGTGTTAAACATCTTAGTATGTTCAAGCCGCCTGTCTTTTCGGGCGGTTCGATAATTTACTTCCATTCTGGACTGGAAGTGAGAGAAAAATATAAAAAGATTCAGCTTTATTTTCTCCCGGGCATGCTGTAAAAACCAGCTAAGGGATCCGAGGGTTTCAGTATACTGCAATGTAAGTGAAAGGCTGACGACCTGTTACTACAACAATATATACCTACAAATCTATCTTAAATAACTTTTAAAACTTTGTCAGACATGTATATATTGCTGTATTGACAGGTTGTCAGCTGGTTTTTACAGCATTCCCGGGGCTAAATGCAGCTGGCACATTCTCTGTTTTTCTCTCGCTCCCAGTCCAGCATGGAAGAAATAGATGGTCACGTGGATAGTAATTTAGACGAATGGCTGACTGGGTTTTCTTTTATTTTTGACTATAATCTAGATCAGTGTTGTAATGGTAGCTGAGACAGAGTTGACTTGACGGTACAGTTCGTTTATTTAACGTTGAGATATCGATACCAACTTGTTTTGTTTTGCGGCCAATAAACTGCTTTTTTTACAACTTTAAAGAAAGTCAAAAACGCAAAATATATGTTTATTAACAAAGTTCTAGACTGCGATTCGAAAATTGTATTAATGAACCGTAAAACACGTTGATATCGCTGACTCAACTTAAAAAAACGAAATAACCTACGTGCGCCAAGAAGCCTCATAAAAGACGGCACACTTTTAATTCGGAAATTTTCGAATAGAATAGCCTGTTAACTAGAGTTATTCAGCGAGCTAGATAAATTATTTAACTATGAAAACAATATCATGTTTCGATACAACCGTATTAAGCCTATGGCCTATAAATCGGAATTAAATCAACAGGTATAATTTTACGATCGACCAAGTCAGTAAGACAGTTTACAATAAGTGGGCGTTCAGACGGCCTTACACCCACCGTGCCGTGCAGACGGGTCGACATTATGCAAGAATGGCGAATCATTAAGGGCCTTGACAGACTAACTGCAAAGTTATGTCAAATTGTGGTTTACATGCAGTTGACTTCTAAGGGAAACCATATCGGTCTACCTTCTTTCGGACGCAATGGCCACCTTCACGTTCCATGGAGCATGACGCATTAATCTGCTCTGAAATATCGAGGTAACAATAAATATAATTGCGATAATAACCCCGTTCAAAATAACAAACTTACTGTAGTAAGCAACCGAGAATATTTTAAACTTACGGGGTAAATGGGACAGCTTTACGCAAACTGATAGGGGTTGCTCAGTCAACGGAACTGAACAACTATCAGCAGTTTTTTTTTTAGTAATGATAATCAAATTTTGTTTTTTCATACAAATTGTCTGACCGAGGTGGCATTTTGTATGGAAAGATATTTTTTTTTATCTCCTGAAAGAATTTTCTGGTGATAGTTGTTCACTTTCGTTGACTGAGCAACCACTATCAGTAAGCGGGACGCTGTCCCTTACACCCGGTATATTGCATGCAGTTGATGGTTCAATTGCCTTTTTTCTACATAAGTAGTCTAGTCAATAGAACAGACTGCACTGAATTTTCAAGCTATGAGTACAAAGTATTTTATGATTTCACTAGCTTTGCGAACTGCGGTCACTAACAATAATGACAAAGTTAATGGCTTGTGAGAAACCGTAAAAATCAACTAAAAGTCCGTCTGTCCGTTTTTTTTGTGATAAAAATGAACTTTGACGTATGACGACAAAATGTAATTCCATGCTGGACTGGGAGAGATAGAAAAACATAGAATGTTCCAGCTGCCCTTCCTCCCGGGCATGCTGTAGAAGACAGCAAAAGGGACTCGAGGGTTACAGTGTATTGTAATTTAGGCCATGGGCTGACAACCTGTCACTATGGCAATACACATTACCATCTAAAATTACCCTCAATTATTGTCAGACGCGGCGAAAGCGCCTTTTACGAGGCGTTTAACGCTCTGCCTACCCCGTAAGGGATAAAGGCGTGATTTTATGTCCCTTTTGCTGACTTCTACAGCATGCCCGGGAGGAAGGGCAGCTGGAACATTCTATGTTTTTCTATCTCTCCCAGTCCAGCATGGAAGAAACAGATAAAGAAGTGACAGATAAAGGGTATTATGGGCAGCAGACTGCAATTACTATAGGAAGAATCTGCTAGCACCACATTTTTTCGACACTACTTGTATTAGCTGTCAGGAATACTCTTATTTTTTAAATTAATTTATTTATTGAACATTACACACATTACACATTTCTTTTCTATAAACTCCGCTAAAGAAACTTAAAATAAGTTTATGCTGAGCAGAACGTCGCTCGAGTAAACATGATAAACAATACTAAGGATCGTATTTATAATCAGCTCTCATGAGTGACAGCGAGTTTGAGTTCTTATCAGAAATGTCATTTCAGTCCAAACTGGCTTGTCAAATCCATACTTAGTATTGTTCTCAAGTTTGAGATCGCTTCATAAATACGAACCTAATAATGGTCTGTTACATGTTCAGATTCACTAACATATTTTTTGTAATTTGAATTTTTATGGATTTTAATAGTCTAAAGTAGAGGTATTATTATTATTATTATAGTGATGTTTAAGTATCCTTTTATATGCATTATTAGGCTTCGTATTCTCTAATAATTTGTTTAGGACGTCCGTAGGCAGCTCGTTCAGGAATGCCGTCAGTAGTTATTATATTTAGGGGTCAAATGTGTAGTTAAGTACGATACTTAGCCAAGTAACCGTAGTATAGCTGCTGACTGCAGTTCAACTTGGAATAGCATCTTAATTTCTGTCGGCAACTGTGCCACGGCCCTTAACCTTACAATACCGCACAAATGAGACGACACTGCCTGCAGATATTATGCAAGAATGTGCCAGCCGTTAAATTGCGCATGCAGAGCTAAGACGCCGGGTTTATGAAGCTATCAACCAGTGTATGGGTTTGTGCAATATTGTATTGTTATTGACGTCGTAAATCATAACTAATTGTATTCTGAGGCCAATGGATCATTGTAGTTTCGTGAGCATACCTGGTTACAATTTTATGACCACTTTCTTTAGTCTTTACGGAGTATTCAAACGATCGCTTGCTAGCTGTCTTTGTTCACACTTATCCAAGACTTATCCCGTTTTCAAGAGCGAAAAGGAGACAAAACAGTTTATTTGTGCGTTTTTGATTAAACCGCACGCTCTCAGCGTACCAGATTGAGTCGCGCCACAAATGATTCGAATCCGACAGCGGCCCATCCAGGGTCGCGCCACAGCTGAGGGTTTAGTGTCAAATGCTTCGGATAGAGTAACTAAGAATGTAGAGTTATATTCTACAACGACCTATGTCTCTACCTATCGCTCAAAATTGTTTTTTTTACGTGATCTACTAGGAGTAGCAAATCCAATACAATATTAGTGGAGCATAGACTAGACACCCTCCATTGTATAAGTCGTAGGATGATTTGATAATTCGAATCTTTGCGAAAATCCTAGGGAGTTTGCGAAGTCACGGATATTTAGACAATTGTGAGAACGTTGTCAAATCTTAATCATCCTACATATACAAGTAGTAAGTCGTGTCTTTTTTAATCAAAGAGAAGCATCTTCAAAGTATCACATGATGAAACATTTTTTAAAAACAAAATATTGATTGGAAATAAAAAAAACGTTCCCTTCCTAAGTCTTTTCTCACAACCCGAGTTATTGAAACTCGTAAAAGCACGCACTCAGTTAATTGATTTCCACACAGCTTGCAGCGTTCAGGGCGTGGACAAAACATTAGCATAGTAACACAGCACATACTGTAGACTGGCCGGAGTTATGCACGTACCGTGGACTTGCCGGAGTTATGAGCATGCACATTGTGTTGACGATACGCTTCCTTCAGCGTACATTGCACTTTTAGTTACAAAAGTGGGAAAGAATAAAGAATATTTTCAAAGGAAAGCTAACTAGAAATTGTTTGAATGACAAAGTTTTGTTTTAGCTCTAACTAAGGCCCGTAATTATAAACAGCACTTGAGACTGACAGCTAGTTTGAGTCCCTATCAAAAATTTAATTTCAGTACAAAAGGACCTGTCAAATCCATACTTAACATTACTCTTAATCTTGGGATCGCTTTATAAATTACGAGCCTCATATAGATAGATAGATAAATCCTTTATTTTAGTACTTCTTCTTTGTTTCCTACTTTGCCTACTCTTTCGTGGAAATCTAACAAAGGGTACGCATATAATTGAAAGTATATAGTTTTTTAAAGTAAAATGTATCTGCGCTGTAACAAGGCAATCCTGAATCCTTTTCGATGTTTAGCAATCAGTTTGTACTTTTTATACTAGGTATAATTAATTATCAGAAAACTAACATAAGGATTAGCATCAATTTCAGTCGCCAATAAGGCAAATGGATCACATGACTGGGAGCGCCATGTTGGATTATATATTGACGCATGCGCTGTAGCGCTGCCGCGCATTCGTCACAGCCACGAGCGCGCATAATCGATGCGTGTGCGACGCATACGATTTGCATAACAACACTCATGCTATGTATATTTCTTATGTTTTTATTTAATTTTGTTTTTTTTTACTTGGCTTGGCATGCAACCACTTTTTCACTGGAGTTTGTGGTAAAATAGCTTGCTGTATTGCGTCTGTACCTTCTATGGGAGAGATAGAAAAACATAGAATGTTCTAGCTGTTCTTCCTCCCGGGCATGCTGTAGAAGTCGACAAAAGGGATTCGAGGGTTAAGTGTATTGTCATTTAGGCGATGGGCTGACCTGTCACTACAGCAATACACAATACAATCTAAAATTGCCCACATATTTTGTCAGACGTGGCGAAAGCGCCTTTTACGAGGCTTTTACGCACTGCCTACCCCGTAAGGGATAAAGGCGTGATTTTTATATATGTGTGTATATATATGTATTGCGTCTGTACGCAAAGAAACAGTGTTTGCGGCTTTCGGATGAAAGGCCTTGTTTTGCTACCATCTTCGCTAAACAGGTTCAAGTGCAAAACCATCTAAAATAAATATGACATAAGAAATGAAGTTTTCCCAAAAAACAAATGAAGAGTCGTTACTAGAATCAGCCATTGTTCATCACGCATGCGTATGGAGTCCGAAGCACGCGCAGAATCCGGTATGAAATTAAGTTTGTATGGAAACATGTATGGAAAAGCAAAACATGTTAACTATTAGTCACACCACACCGTTACTTCCCACAGACTATATGCATTTCAATATGTTATGCGTATGCAAGTTGAATGTTTAGTTGGTAATTTATTATTCTTGTTATGAAATTTACAATTTTATTATGCTGCATAATAAAAATGACCTTTTCATCATGCTGGTTAATATAAGCAGGTGAGCCAGTTATAAAAGGTGGAATGTATTGGCTTGTACTCAATTTAGATTGACATATTTTTTATCTATTGCACGTTGTTTTGATGATTTAATGCTGAATTAGGGGCTTATGTTAAAATAAATAGTTTAGTGCCTACTAGTTCAATATAATTAACTACTCTACAAAAAGGTGTTCCATTTTCTGTCTTTTGACCAACTTTTCTTCACAGCAAAATGTAGCAAACATTACCACAATGTAACTTACAAGTTTTATCATAGCTACAAATCCTAACTTATTTTGTATCTCTACCTTCTGGAGTTTTCTCAGTATAAAAATAAAATACATCCCAGTTCGGTTTCTAGTATTCCTTTGCTTACATAAAGTAGTATTGGATTCAATGCACCTGTGTTTAGAGTTACGTTTATGCATTCCGCACGATGGGGTGTCACTGGACTTTAACATGTGGTTTAAGTTAGGAAAGAACTAACTTTCATGAATTGCTTTTTTATTTACTTTTGACTATAAGTGACCGGGACGAATTGATGATGTGGCGAAGTCAAATTTGACGCTTAAAGCTGTGGAATTCTCACACAAAAAGCTTTATTTAGCGCCGAGTTCAGGAGAAAAATTAAATAGAGCCATTGTAGAATAGTTTGTTTCTTCCATGCTAGACTGGAAGCGAAAGAAAAACATAGAATAAGCCAGCTGCATTTCCTCCCGGGCATGCTGTAAAACCCAGCTAAGGGATCCGAGGGTAAATTGCAATTAAGGCGATGGGCTGACAACCTGTCACTACAGAAATATACCTACAAATCTATCTCAAATAACCCTCAAAACTTTGTCAGACCAGGCCGAACGACCTTTGTTTAGGTCGTTTACACTCTGCCTACCCCATTAGGGATAAAGACGTGATTATATGTATGTATGTAGAATAGTACACACAACTCAGTATGATTTCTCAGTAGTTTAAGTTAGCGGAATTTATTATTATATATTTTGCGGTATAAATTCTTACATGCGGGACTGGGAGTGAGAAAAAAAAATGGAATGTGCCGGCTGCATTTCCTCTCGAGCATGCTGTAAAAACCAGCTAAGGGATTTGAGGGTTTCAGTATATTATATTTCAGGCGATAAGCTAACAACCTGTCACTTCAGCAATATACCTACAAATATATCTTAAATAACCCTCAAAATTTGGTCATACGTGGCGGAACGACCTTTGTTTAGCCTGCTTACACTCTGCCTACCCCATTAAGGATAAAGGCGTGAATATATGTATTTATGTATGTACAAATTTCAAATAAATACAAATTACAAAGTGAAATTTTCGTTCTAAAATCTTTTTATTCAACTGATGATGCTCTTATCATTCGCATACAGTCTATGCGGTAGACTATAGTAAGGACTTCTATTCCTTGACTCAAGTTCAACAAAATTAACATGTTCACTAGTTTCCAACGCCATCTCTCTACAACACGAACTATGAAAGGCGACCTTTCGCGCGGTGGGAAACTCCCGCGCAGATATTTGAATACCCGTGTGCATCCCGCCTTATTCAAGTGTTAATATTTCATGAACTGAAATTTTAATTTCAAATTCAATAGTGTGTGCGACTCCTTTTGTCTGGCATTGTTTCGTGTTTCTTGCAAAGTATGTTTTCCCATTCTCTGCTTTGTTTGAAAATGGGATTTTAGCTTTATCTGTGGGAAAATCTAGCACCGTATTCACTGGGAGAATCCATGGCGGATTTATTCGAGAGTAGCTTTCAATAGATGGTGAAGTAGATTTTTATTAACTCGAAGATTTATGGCCTTTGCGTTTTCATTTACAACTCTTAAAGCATCCATACTTCTATGCTGGCCTAGAAAAATATAACGTGTTAGCTGCATTTCCTCCCGGTTATGCTTTAAAAACTAGCTCGGGGATCAGAGGGTTTTGGTATATGTTAATTAAGGCGTTGGGCTGACAACCGGTCACTACAGTATACCTACAAATCTTTCTTAAATACCCTCAAAAGTTTGTCAGACGTGGCGGAATGACCTTTGTTTAGGTCGTTTACGCTCTGCCTACCCCATTAGGGATAAAGGCGCGATTATATGTATGTCTAAAAGCATCTACTAGAGAAGAGCAACACCAAAGAATACCAATAGAAATAGCAAAGAACATCTACCAATCTTCTTTTTAGCGAGTGGATTCTCGAGTCGGACAACGACCCAATAACAGATCAACATTAACAAAGATTTTAAGACATTTTCGCTAGTCCAGTTATTCTTTCTTCGATATCAATAATTTCTGCAAAAAAGAGGCAGGGACAGAAACTATTGTACTCGTCCCACAACTCTATTTCTGAGACAAGCAGGGACAGAGAATCTACATTCGAAACTCGAGTAGGCTGGCAGTTCTGTAATAGTGTTGCCATAATGTGCTAGAGTTCTGCTATAACAGTAGAATTGATTGAAAAGTTTGTTGGGTAGAACGTTATCTACCTCCTACGTAAAAGATAATTTATCAGACGTGATTACTACTGAAGAGTTTCTAGAATGTAGTTGGTACTACTGCAGTATTGAGTTAACAGGCTATGGGCGTTTTTCCACTAGACGTTGCCGTCACGATGCTGTGGCTCTGATTTTCCACTAGACGGCACGGCAACGACACGGCACCGTCCCGATAGCGTCCAACTAGTTCCAATCTGAGCGCACACGCGCGTTTTTTGTACAAAACACATGCACTTTGGTAGGCCGGCGACTGTACCGGTGGGAATCAATGTGAAGGCAAGTGGATAAGCGTTCCATATAATTTCATTGATTTTCATAGAAAATATTTTCCACTTATAACATATTATCTTTTTTACTTCCATGTTGGACTGGGAGCGAGAGAAAACCATAGAATGTGCCAGCTGCATTTCCTCCTTACTGTATATTGCAATTTCGGCGATAGGCTGACAACCTGTCACTACAGCAATATCCGCAGTATACCTACAAATCTATCTTAAATAACCCCTCAAAACTTTGTCAGACGTGGTGGAACGACCTTTGTTTAGGTCGTTTACGCTCTGCCTGCCCCATAAGGGATAAAGGCGTGATTATGTGTATGTATATTTTGCACGATACCGTCGATGGTGCCGTGCCGTCGCCGTGCCTACTAATCGAAAAACGCCCTATCCCTGAAGAAGACAAGCATGACGACGACCCGTGCAGCCTAGTTGGCAGTGTACCTGCCTGCTACGCAGAGGGTCCCGGGTTCAATTCTCGACCAGGGAAGACATTTGAATGATGAGTTTAAATGTCTGTTTCTGGGCCTGGGTGTTATTTGTGGTTGTTTCTGTGTATGTCCATGGCACCCCGATACAGGGAATCCTAGTGGCGGCTATGAGTGTGATCGTGTTTTTCGTGTTTTTTCGTGAGACCGATTTTTTTTAGGTAGGTTTTCGCAGAATTTGTATTTCGAAACTGGTCACACCACTCGCAGTTCTATAATTTATCGCCCTTATCTCGCAGCAGTAAATTCTTATTCGCCGCACAAGATTAATGAAGGCTGTGTACAATTTGTGCTATCACATTATTGGAGTGGAGAAGGGACGCAAGCATGATGAATCGGGAGAAACCTTGGGAGAACACATTAGGTCTGACGATGGAAGAAGGTGGGAAACATTGTGTGGAGAATGTTATGATTTGTAGTTGTTGTAAAAAAAGATGCATGCTGGACTGGGAGTGAGAGAAAAACACAGAATGTGCCAGCTGCATTTCCTCCCGAGCATGCTGTAAAAACCGGCTAAGGGATCCGAGGGTTTCAGTATGTTGTTATTTAGGCGATGGGCTGACAACCTGTGACTACAGCAATATACGTACAAATCTTTCTTGAATGGCCCTCAAGACTTTGTCAGACGTGGCGGAACGGCCTTTGTTTAGGTCGTTTACGCTCTGCCTACCCCATTAAGGATAAAGGCGTGATTATATGTATGTATGTAAAAAAAACATGGAGAAGGTTAGCAAAAGGTTCTAAAACAGAACAATAGTATTTCCAACTCAGTTTTAGAATAAAGGTAGACAAAGTTACATGTCTTTCAATCGAAGATCTTGTTTCTAAAATTATTTTTGCTATAAGATACCCCGTGTGGTGCCGGGTTAGAATAGCATCACCCCATAACTTCCCTTGGGTGTCGTAAAAGGCGACTAAGGGATATTTCCAGGGAATGGGCAGCAGCGTTCCCTGTGAATGGAAAACTTCTACTGCGCTCACCAACCCAGCTACCAAGCGTGGTGTGTTTGGCATATGCCCCCAATTTTGGGGAGGCCCATGGCCAATAGTGGACTGTTGTTGGTGATGTGGATAATACATACACATAATTGCGCCTTTATCCCTAATGGGGTAAAAGCGAGCAAAACAAAGGTCATTTCGCAATGTCTGACCAAGTTTTGAGGGTTATTTAAGATAGATTTGTAGGTATGTTGCTGTAGTGACAAACTATCAGCCCCTCGCTTAAATTGCTATTTACTGAAACCCTCGAAGCCCATGGCTAGTTTTTACGGCATGCCCGGGACGCAATGCAGCTGGCACATTCTATGGTTTTCTCTCGCTCCCAGTCCAGCATGGAAGTAAGTTTGCTGATCACTCCTATTGAAATCTCCATCCAAATATTGATTCGATTAATCGCGCAATACATTACCAAATCGATTTGTCGGCTCTGATTGAAAACTATTTAACACTATTTAGCCAACGCCATTCGAATAAAACACGACAACGCTTTATATGAACGTGGATGGGGCACTGCATTCAATAGATAGGAGAATCTTTGTGTGTAGATTTCGAGTCAATCGACCAGATGAACTCTAATGTCAGAGTTTTTAAACCGCCTAACAGCAGAGCTAATATGCCTCTGACATGGTTTGTGTAACTACCACTATCAAAGACAGAGACCAGGGCCGACGGCTAAATGTGTTCTCCGAAGCACGGGATCTTTTTCCCTTCCAGACAATCAGGTGATTCAGCCTGCATTGTCCTAACCAAACTGGGAAAAAATCTCCCAAAGTGATAAATTGACAAATAACAACTTTGTGTTGGAAATCGAAACTAGGACTTCCGGATTCGGAGCCCATGGCTCAGACCAGTAGACCACGGAGGTGGTATGTTGGTGGTTAGTTCCTTTTTTAGCCACGTTCATTTAAATCTTAGTTGTACTGTACTTCAGTATGTTACACGAATAACAAATTATTACGATTTGTAATGCTTCCATTACTCGAAATCCGGATACGGATTCTGCGGTTTTGATTTTGAACATATTTTGGATTAATTTGTCGGGATCCTACAATATTGTGATAAGTAACGAGTATAAAGGCGTGATTTTATGTATGTATGTATAATTCAGGCTTCCTATAGCTTATATATAATTTATTGCATAAACACAAAAGAAATGTAATTTACAAACATAGTGTGCAAGGGCGAACTAATCTCTATGAAGAGATCTCTTCCAGCCAACCCAATGGTAGTAAGAGAAAATGAATAATTTTTTGAGGTGAATATTTTTTTATTTTTTCTTATAGGCTGATCCACTGATTTGAATAGTCGCTACTCTTCTGTGGGCTGGTCACTTGATTGTTTGGAAGAAATAAGATTCCGTGCTTCAGAAGGCATGTAAAACCGTCACTCCCGGTCGCTGTCTTTGATAGTGACCGATACACAAACCATGGCAGACGCCTATTATCTGTGCTATTGGGCGGTTAAAAAACTCTGACACCAGGTTCTTCGGGTCGATTGATTAGATACCCACACGACAGAAGAAGCAGTAAGAATTTTTTTTTTTTGCTCCTGTGAGAATCGATTCTTTATTATATACGGACGGCACGGAAATCATCAGTGTTTGTCTACTATTTCTGCATGTATTATACATATAAGTTTCCTCTTGAATCACTTTATCCATTAAAAGAAACCGCATCAAAATTCGTTGCGTAGTTTTAAAGATCTAAGCATACATAGGTATATAGGGACAGAGAAAGCGACTTTGTTTTATACTATGTAGTGATAACTGGAAGCAAATCAATGTTCTAGTTGTTTGTCTTTCCGGACTAACTAGTTATTAGCAGAGGAGAACAGGAACTCCGAAAAGGGTTTTCAGCGAATTGCAAGGTGGTAAAGTTATATCTTACTACTTAATATTATACAGAAGAAAGATTTCTTCCATGCTGGCCTGGGAGCGAGAGAAAAACATAGAATGTGCCAGCTGCATTTCCTCCCGGGCATGGTGTAAAAACCAGCTAAGGGATCCGAGGGTTTCAGTATATTTTAATTTAGGCCATGGGCTAACAACCTGTCACTACAGCAATATACTTACAAATCTATCTTAAATAACCCTCAAAACTTTGTCAGACGTGGCGGAACGACCTTTGTTTGGGTCGTTTACGCTCTGCCTACCCCATTAGGGATAAAGGCGCGATTATATGTATGTACCTTATGTATGGAAAGATTTAAGTTTTTATTTTTGTATGTATGTTTGTAACGAATAAACTCAAAAACTACTGGACCGATTTCAAAAATTCTTTAATTATTAGAAAGCTATGTTCACCTTGAATAATAAAAATTACTTTTTACCGCAGGAAAATACCTGATTCCCAAGGAAAAACTCATTAAGTAAGCTGCGGGTTAAACTGCAGCGTAAAAAGCTAGTCACTATATAAATTTGTTCCTTCTTGAATGCCCCTAAATACTGCGTCAGACTTGATAAAAGTGCCATTTTACGAGGTTATTGACACTTTGCTTACCCCGAAAGAGATAAAGGCGTGACTCTGATTGTATAAGTTAGTATACCAATAAATGACATGAAGGTTAAAATACATTTAAACGCCTACAACATACCTATAAGTTTCTTCCATGCTGGACTGGGAGCAAGAAAAAAACATAGAATGTGCCAGCTGCATTTCCTCCCGGGCATGCTGTAGAAACCAGCTGGGCTGATAAATTACATTTAAGCAACTGTAACTTATGATGTGTCTAAAATAAACGTATATTCTTTTCTATTATATTCTATAACCTGTCACTACAGCAATATACCTAAAAAACTATCTTACAGAAACCTCATAACTTTGTCAGACGTGGCGAACGACCTTTGTTTAGGTCGTTTACTCTCTGCCTACCCCATTAGGGATAAAGTCGTTATTATAATATGTATGTATGTAACATAGCTATAAGTAAATCATAGACGTGGCTTAACTCAGCATGTTGATTCAATTAGAATTTGCCGAGCACGTGGAGTCTTGAGGTGGCAACTCTCAAAACCCGAGCAAGTTCGTTTAATTTGAACATTTCGCTTCTCGAAGCTTCTGGAGTGTTATGGAACCTCTATAGAAGATGAGCTGAGATTGGAGCGAGCTGATGTGATGTGGGATCCGAGGATTTCAAGTTGGAACATTCGGTTTTAGAAGTCACGCTTGAGCTTTCTTGAATTAATTGAAACGCTGTATTGCAAAGGAATACATTTGAGTTGCGTTAATCTGTCATAATCATAAGTATTAAATAAATTGAATGGTCTTCCATGCTGGCCTGGGAGCGAAAGAAAAACATAGAATGTGCCAGCTGCATTTCCTCCCGAGCATGCTCTAAAAACCACCTAAGGGATCCGAGGGTTTCAGTATATTGTAATTTAGGCGATTGGCTGACAACCTGTCAGTACAGCAATATACCTACAAATCTATCTTAAAGCGACCCTCGAAACTTTGTCAGAAGTGGCGGAACGACCTTTTTTAGGTCGTTTACGCTCTGCCGACCCCATTAGGGATAAAGGCGTGATTATATATATGTATTTATTAAATTAAAAAAATATCTTTATTTCAGGCATTTCACCCATAGTTTGAATAAATGTTACATAAAGTTGCACCAACACAAAAGAATACAAACAAACAAAACAAGCAAGGTAGTCTTTTATATAATTTTAAATTATATCAAAGTATTGAAAATTACAATTTACTTAGTGTGTTAAGAGGCCTAACCAACTTTCGCGACGGGCTGAAGTGACACACTTTTCACTGTCTCTGTCTCGTTCACGTCACTGTCGGTTGCAGCGCGTTAGAAAAAGAGAGTAGATTCGAAGTCGCTCGGAATTAAAGATGTAAGCGACAAATGACAAAATATTTAAATTATGAATGAAAATTACATAGATATAAAAAAATATATGTACGACGGATCAAGTTTAGAATGTTTTATGTTTTAAGAAAACTTTTAGGTAGTAGTTCGATTGTCTTATTCATTAAAATCAGTTATAAGTGTTTCGAAGACCTGACTTAATGATTTTTTTAAATATAATGACACTATTTATATTGTGTTTTCGAAAAAATAGTCGGATGAAAATTATCTCCTAGAACAATTTCACATTTTTTTCAGCAAGAGTAAGTGCAATACTTTTGCTAGTAAACGTTTTACGCAACATCAATAAAAAAACAAACATACATACATACATATAGTCACGCCTGTATCCCTGATGGGGTAGGCAGAGCGCAAACGACCCAAACAAAGGTCGCTCCGCCACGTCTGACAAAGTTTTGAGGGTTATTCAAGATAGATTTGTAGGTATACTGCTGTAGTGACAGGTTGTCAGCCCATCGCCTAAATTGCAGTACACTGTAACCCTCAGATCCCTTAGCTGGTAAAATAAAGGAGCCTTAATTTATTTAACATTTTAGAAAACTAGGAGAAATATCAACTTATTTTTCTAGTTACAAAGCATTTATTACGCTAATATATTTAGGTAATTAATTCATTACATGAAATGGACAAATAAAAATAATTCAAGATCTTTTTATTAAATCACAAAACTTGTTTGTTATACTTGCATGCTTTCTCAGAAATAAATATAATTTCATCATGTAAATTCGTTTCACGTAAGTATACAATATTTATGAATCTGTCGAGAAACAATTACTTTCATGTATTTTCAATAACTATATAAACGTTGTCCTCATATTTTACTTTTACTGTTATTGCTTATTTTATGGACAAAATAGTTATTCAATTTAAAGAGACGTTTAACTAGCTTTGCTGGCCTGGTATAAAATGGTAATAAAATTCACCTAGCCGCCATAGAATAGTAGAAACAGAATAAAATGGTGAATAACATTATTCCAAGTGTTCTTGGAAGATATTCCGAATCAATGAATGGACTGCTTTGGTTTTTAAATTTTATACGCTTTTGTGGTGTTGCATTGAAGAATGGACCACCTGTTTTGGGTTATATTTTATCCTGTAGCTAGCTAAATCATATTGAAGTGTAGTTTTAATATTTCTTAAACTTCCATGCTGGACTGGGAGCGAGACAAAAACATAGAATGCGCCAGCTGCATTTTCTCCTGGGTATGCTGTAAAAGTCAGCTAAGGGTTTCAGTATATTGTAATTTAGGCGATGCGCTGACAACCTGTCACTACAGCAATATACCTACAAATCTAACTTAAATAACCCTCAAAACTTTGTCAGACGTGGCGGGACGACCTTTGTTTTAGTAGTTTACGGTCTACCTACCCCATTAGGGATAAAGACGTGACTATATGTATGTATGTTTAATATTTCTAAGTAATAATCTAGTGTAGAATTTTTCGTAGCAAAATGACTAATGAATGACTTCGCGTAGCAATTTTCGTAGCACTTGTGATGATGTTCCGTAGCAAATGTCTACGGATTGAAAACCTAATGTCTATTTTATAAATTGATAGATCAATGACCTTGCCTGATCAAAATTTCTTGAGTTTGAACCTACCATAACAAGTAATTTATAAACTCTATTTTCAAATGTTTATGTTAAGTCTGGTTGGTGTGTTTCTATGTACATTTATTCCATTTGTAACTTACTTTACATAGCCGAGGGTCGGGTTTTCGTCTCATTCTAGACTGGTTCAGGCTGAGATCTGAAACAACAATGAACATTACATTAGTTAAACAAATAATAGACTACTTTTAACCGAGTGGGTTTTCGAGTAGAACATCGAACCGATGAACCCTGGTGTGAGAGTTTTCAAACCGTCTAATAGCACAGTCATTAGGCCTATGAAATAGTTTAGACCACTGTCAAAAACAGCGATTGGGACGGACGGCTTAACGTACTTTCCGAAGCACGTAATCCTTTTTCTTTTCGGCCAATCAGATGATTCAGCCTGCAATGTCCTAACCAAACTTTGGGAATCCTCACAAAATAATAAATTGACAAATAACAATTATATGTTCTCCTCTGGGGAATCGAATCCAGGACCTCTAGATCATGAACCCATGGCTCAGAGCACTTAACCACGGAGGAAGTTTTTCTATTCTTCTGTCGAGTGGGTATCGAGTCTATGGACCCGATGAACCCGATGAACCCTGGTGTCAGAGTTTTTAAACCGCCTAGTAGCACAACTATCAGGCCTCTGACATGGTTTTTAAGTAACGACCACTATCAAAGACAGCGACAGAGACCGACGGCTTAACGTGCCCTCCGAAGCACGAAATCTTTTTCTTTTCGGACAATCAGGTGATTCGGCCTGCTATGTCCTAACCAAACTGGGGAAAAATTCACTAAGTGATAAATTCTCAAATATCAACTTTGTTTTTTTCCCCTGGGAATCGAACCCAGGACCTCCTGATCGGGAGTCCATGGCACTAGCCACTAGACCACGGAGGCAGATTTTGTATTAAAATACATCTATGGTTTTATCGAAACACATTTTGACATATACCATGTTTCTATTACATTCGTCAAAGAAATAGGACTCTACATCACAGCCCCTTAAATAACCCTCAAAACTTTGTCAGACGTGAAGGAACGACCTTTGTTTAGGTCGTTTACGCTCTGCCTACCCCATTAAGGATAAAGGCGTGACTGTATGTATGTACATCGCAGCCCCAACGCCATATGTGTTTTCTTTCAAAACTCATAACCGCGATGCTCAAAATGTACACCCCGCCCCCCAATATAATCAACAATACAACACAGAACACACGCATCGCAAATCCGACAAAACAGTCAAATGCTAAACGGCGAAAAAGTTTCAATTTCCTCTCTTTTTTCTGGCAATATTCGACGTGATGAATAGGCCGGGAGCCGAAAGCGTCGAGTCATTCTTTTATATTGCAAGCTTTATTTTGGTTCGCTGCTAATGAGTTCAGCAGTAATGGGTTAACCGGGTTCACACGGGTCTCTCGCGCCAGTAAACGGGCAAGTAATTGAGCTAGTGCACTGGAAAATGGTCTCTTGTTTCACGGATATGCAGTTTTGTAAAGGAATTGTAATGCGAATTATTTGAAGTTGAAAGAATGGTATTATTTATTCATTTAAAAAAATGCTTTAAATATTACATACATATAATCACGCTTTTAACTCTAACGAGGTAGTTAGAGCGCAAACGACCTAAACAATGGCCGTTCCGCCACGTCTGACCAAGTTTTGAGGGTTATTTAAGAAAGATTTGAAGGTATATAGGGACAGGTTGTCAGCCCATCGCCCAAAATTACAATATACACATTTATATTACATAGGCACATTTTATGTTTTTCTCTTGCTTCCAGTCTAGCATCGAATAATTGTACTGCGAATTATTTAAAGTTGAAATAATGTTACTATTTAAAAAAAAAAATGGTTCGAATATTAGTGGTTCACTTTGCTTTTATTTTGCTCGATTTAGCAAAGTTGAAGTTAACACGAGCGAGAAAGCCAACTGCGAAACATTATTGTTTTACAAACAATAAAGCTTTGTTAATAATTTATTTCAATAGAACTTATGAAGGTAGAATTGAAGGAAATTCAAGAGCAGATCCGAGTTTGGGAAATTTGTTTATATTTTTTGTTCCAGTTGTTTCATTTGAGAGTTACTCGTGCGTAGCTAACCTTCTAAAAATCATGGAAAGAAACAACCGTTTTCTAAAGTCGTAGTTTATGTGTGTTATGTAAAAACTAGGATTCTAAAAGTACATGCACCTACCATTTCAGGTGAGTGGGTCAAACAACGCTGGTCAGCCAGTAAAGTATGTACTGTAAAATAAATGTTTATTTTGTACATGACCAGCCCTAACGGATCCGAGGGTTTCAGTATATTTCAATTTAGGCTATGGGCTGACAACCTGTCACTACAGCAATGTACCTACAAATCTATCTTAGATAACCCTCAAAATTATAGACAGACGTGGCGGAACGACCTTTGTTTAAGTAGTTTACGCTCGGCCTACCCCATTAGGGATAAAGGCGTGATTACATGTATGTATGACCAGCCCTATATCTTGCGTCTACTGTTGACTACCAGCCGTATGGTCTTTAAGATGGATCATAATGTAATGTTATCCTCGATTTCAGTATCAGCCCTTTTCTTTCGAAATGAGAAAAAAGTACTCGGATAGAAGGAAATGGCAAATTTAACCTCCTATTTCATTGATTTGTTTTTTAAAAATTTCAAACACGTTAGAATCCCAACCTGCACAGTGACTGCCCCGATGTAAACGCGCTTTCACCCCGGGTGTTCTGTTTCAAATTATGAAGTCACCGTGCAAATTATGTAAAATAACGCTCACGTGATAACTGGCATGTCAGGAGTTCCTAATGAATTTGAATGTGCGCGGTAAGGGCCCCGTTTAGACAGTGTCACTGAGTGTTGGCTTCCACTGATCACTTTGCTAATGATTGAATTAATGAGAAAGGTTTTGGGTCGATATACAGTTTTTTTTGACATTTAAAGCATCTTTTTGAGAATTTAAGCCCTCACAATGCTATTTTTATATCATATTATATGGAAGAAAGAAAATACTAAATTCGTTTCTGCCAGGACTCGAACCTGCGTGTCTGGAATGCCAGTCCATTACTCTACCAACTGAGCTACAAAAACGGGAGCGACCAATTTATCATAATCTTCCTTAAGTGTACGGCATAGCGACGTTAGCGACATCTAGCCTATGTTGGACCGGCATTCCAGAGACGCAGGATCGAGTCCTGTCAGAAACGAATTTATTATTTTCTTTCTTACATATTATTTGAAGCATCGTTATGACAGACTTTGTTGCTGTATACGTATAAACTATTTTCATCACTCTTATCACATTTCATCAATTCTATAGATGTAGTGGGAATTGGTCTGGTACTATCCAAGCTGGCTAAACGTTCTGGACTATTAACAGTCTGACTGGACTGTGCTAAGTGAATCTGATGATGCAATTTCAAAAATAAAAGACAACAAAAATAACATTTGCAAACTAAAAGCACCAGATTAATCAAGTGGTGATTATGACCATTATAACAAAATTTGCCAACCCTCACTACACGCACACAATCGCAGGGCAAGTGCAACATGGCGTCTGTCGATGTGTAACCAAAATGACATGAAAGTTAGGAGTGTCCAAGCTGTGCCTCGTTATCTCTGCGAAGTATCTAAGTGCAAATGTGTCTATGCCAGCCTTCATGCAGTGGAAACGCAGCATTAAACGTTGTGACTAAGGCTGAAGTTTCGCAACTAATTAAGAAGAGAAAGCTTTTGGTTATTTGTATGAATTAACATGTAGCGTAAATATATACAATGTTTCAACTGAACGACTACGTTACTTGAAACTGTTTATTTGACGAACAAAAGGAGGGAATGTAGTGAAGTTCACAGTAAGATGTGCAAGTATTTCGTTAGGGGTGAAATACTTACCTTTACCTTTGCTTTAAATTAGTTGAGCATACATACATACATACATACATATAATCACGCCTTTATCCCTAATGGGGTAGGCAGAGCGTAAACGACCTAAGTAAAGGTCGTTCCGCCACGTCTGACAAGTTTTGAGGGTTATTACAGATGATCATGACGTATATTGCTATAGTGACAGGTTGTCAGCCCATCGCCTAAAATTGTAATATACTATAACCCTCGAATCTATTAGCTGGTTTTTACAGCATGCTCTGGAGGTGATGCAGCTGGCACATTCTATGTTTTTCTTTCACTCCCAGTCCAGCATGGAAGAACCAGTCCAGCATGGAAGAGCTTATTTTTTTGTTAAGCATATTTTTTTGAATAGCTATTCTTCCATTCTGGACTGGGAGTGAGAGAAAAACATAGAATGTGCCAGCTGCATCACCTCCAGAGCATGCTGTAAAAATCAGCTAATAGATTCGAGGGTTATAGTATATTACAATTTTAGGCGATGGGCTGACAACCTGTCACTATAGCAATATACGTCATGATCATCTGTAATAACCCTCAAAACTTGTCAGACGTGGCGGAACGACCTTTACTTAGGTCGTTTACGCTCTGCCTACCCCATTAGGGATAAAGGCGTGATTATATGTATGTATGTTATTAGACTGCAGTTTGCCCGCTATTTTACTTAATGGGGAGTGACAATGCAGAATTTTATTGGTAAGATTTTATTCTTCTTCTGTCGAGTGGGTATCGAGTCTATCGACCCGATGAACCCTGGTGTCAGAGTTTGAAACCGCCTAGTAGCACAACTATCAGGCCTCTGACATGGTTTTTGTAACGACCACTATCAAAGACAACGACCGGGACCGACGGCTTAACGTGCCCTCCGAAGCACGAAATCTTTTTATTTTCGGACAATCAGGTGATTCAGCCTGCAATGTCCTAACCAAACTGGGGAAAATTTCACAAAGTAATAAATTCTCAAATATCATATTTATGTTTCCCCTCTGGGAATCGAACCCAGGACCTCCAGATCGGGAGTCCCTGGCACTAGCCATGGCTGGAGAGAGGCCTTTGCCCAGCAGTGGGACCCTATCGGCTAAATAGAATAAGGTAAGAAGATACCGTACGGCACTTGCGAGATCCAGAAAACAGTGAAGTAGGCGGTTTTCTTGCGCCTTTATCACCGCCCGGGGTCACGTGTAGGGTGTTTAAGGTAGTTCCTACGGACGTGGAGCAACATCGACCTGTAACGACCACTATTAGAAACAGTGACCGGGACCGTCGGCTTAACGTGCCCTCCAAAGCACCGAATCCGTTTTCTTCCAGACAATTAGGTGGATTCAGCTAGCATTGTCCTAACCAAACTGGAGAAAATGCTTAGATAATGTCTGTTCACTGTCGCTTTGAAAAGACCCAGGTTGTGGCGTTGAAAACAGATTGATTGGCTCACTATATTTTTTTTACTTAAAGATTTGTATGGAAGTGTTTTCAGCAAAAAGAGATAAAACAAAAGTTTTAAGAGATTTTATCTGTTATTGATATGCACGGTCTTACGAAGTATTTTATATTTATACTAGCGACCCGCCCCGGCTTCGCACGGAAATTATCAGTGTTTCTCTACTATACACACATAAACTCACACGCACGCACGCACACACTCACACATGCATGGCAACTACCGCTCAAACACCCTCAAATTTAAATTCTATTAGTAAGATGTTTTTATAATTTTGTTTTCTTTTTTTTTTTTCTCCATTTTTTTTTTTTTTTCTAAACTTTAACTTTATATTTCAAACAGTGATTCACTTTGCTTATTACGTACATCTCTTTTGCCGAACACTATCTCTTAAGTCACAGGTTCACCTAGTTTAAGAGATAGGGTTTAACTAATGCACACTATTATAGCCAATGTATAGTTTAAGCTCACTGTTCTTGTAACAATATCTGTACTTTTTTGGAAATAAATTATTATTATTATATTATGCATGTTTTATACATATAAACCTACCTCTTGAATCACTCTATCTATTAAAAGAAACCGCATCAAAATCCGTTGCGTAGTTTTAAAGATTTATGCATTCATAGCGATATAGGGACAGAGAAAGCGACTTTGTTTTATACTATGTAGTGATAATTTAATAGAATATTTTCTTAAGACCTCCCAACACGTACATACATACATACATATAATCACGCCTTTATCCCTAATGGGGTAGGCAGAGCGTAAACGACCCAAACAAAGGTCGTTCCGCCACGTCTGACAAAGTTTTGAGGGTTATTTAAGATAGATTTGTAAGTATATTGCTGTAGTGACAGGTTGTCAGCCCATCGCCTAAATTAGAATATACTGAAATCCTCGGATCCCTTAGCTGGTTTTTACAGCATACCCGGGAGGAAATGCAGCTGGCACATTCTATGTTTTTCTCTCGTTACCAGGCCAGCATGGAAGAATTTTCTAGTTTCAAGTAATTCCCATTGAAAGTCAAAGCCGTGATCCATTAATTACGTTTAACCACATTTTCGCCTTCAGCCCCCGAACTAACATTACTTATCTGTCCCTTGAGGTCGAAATTCTAAATGCATCCAGAGTGCCTACAACGGGTTGTTCTATTTTGCTTCAAAAGTATTTGTTACCTATTTGAACTTTTTAAGTTTTGATGTCACTACCATAGTTATTAAGAAAATTGTTACTAAATTGCCCTCAATTTTTGTCAGACGCGGCTAAAGCGCCTTTTACGAGGCGTTTAACGCTCTGCCTACCCCGTAAGGGATAAAGGCGTGATTTTATGTATGTATGTATGTTACTTACCATACTATGGATGCTATTGGTCTAAAATAAGTGTCTTATTATTATTAACACTAAACGATAAACAAGTGTTATTCATAATGAAAACTGATCGGCTTACTTGTTTGTAGTGTAAACCCTCCTTTCAATACAAACAAATAAGCCAATCAGTTTTTATTATTTGTAACTTACATACATACTTACATAAAATCACGCCTTTATCCCATACGAGGTAGGCAGAGCGTTAAACGCCTCGTAAAAGGCGCTTTCGCCGCGTCTGACAATAATTGAGGGTAATTTTAGATTGTAATGTGTATTGCCATAGTGACAGGTTGTCAGCCCATCGCCTAAATTACAATACACTGTAACCCCTCGAGTCCCTTTCTCTACAAACAAATAAGCCAATCAGTTTTTATTATTTGTTACTTACCTATACTTATTTAACCAATTCAAGGATCGGTCTTTTTAGCCACGAACGACGATGCTCTTCTCGCATAGGCGCTGCTTGAATCATCTGTCAAGATGAAAAAGGCCTGAT
This sequence comes from Scrobipalpa costella, assembly GCA_949820665.1. Lineage (NCBI taxonomy): Eukaryota > Metazoa > Arthropoda > Insecta > Lepidoptera > Gelechiidae > Scrobipalpa > Scrobipalpa costella. The sequence goes on from OX463303.1 coordinate 19,450,560, forward strand.
GATGATGATACTTATTCAACATCTTCATCTCCCTAGCCTTATTGTGATTAATTCAGGATTCATAAAATTGGAATGACCCTATAAATTTGTAATTAATTTATACTAACTATATCTGTTCCCGTGAACTTCCCATATTTTATCCCCAGTAGGTTGACTGGATGAGATCTCTTTTAGAGATACGTGTAGAGATAAGCTCGTCTGTTGTCTTAATTTTTAAGTTGAACTGTACATTTAATTTTTAAAGCTATTAGTAATATAATAACAATGATTGCGATCGATCAATCGCACGATCAGATTAAAAAAAAAAAGGTTTTATTTTAGGAGCACACTAGATCTACCCATCCAGGGGTGACCCAGCATGCCTAAAACTTGAGCATACCTATTGTTTGACATTAAAGGGCCCGCACATTCTTGGCCAAGTTGCAGTATGTATCAAGTTCTAAGCCTTTCGAAGTATTCGAAACATTGTCGCTGCGAGTTGCCATGGTGTAATTAGTGAACCTCCCTTCCACCCTTAAAAAGGGTTTAAAAAGTTTGAAACTGTTTTCTTGGACGACTTTTTGGTGACAGATTGTCGTTAAAAAGGAATCGACTGTAATGACTTTTTTTTACGGGAATGTTTGTTTTTTTTTTGGATAATAGTATTTTTATGACAGTATGAGCCTTTTAAACCAGTAATAAAAAAAAAAACGGAAATGAAACGGAAACAATGCATATAGAATAACTATAGAATAATCTGCCAGTGGCACATTACTAGTAAGTAATAGCACAAGTAATAATTAATAGTTTGTAAATATCAAATCAAATTTAACAACCCCTTTAAACAACAACTACACCTTCTCCCTTGCTGGCCTGGGAGCGAAAGAAAAACATAGAATGTGCCAGCTGCATCTCCTCCCGGGCATGCTGTAAAAATCAGCTAAGGGATCCGATGGTTTCAGTATATTGTAATTTAGGCGATGGCTGACAATCTGTCACTACAGCAATATATCTAAAAATCTATCTTAAATAACTCTCAAAACTTTGTCAGACGTGGCGGAACAACCTTTGTTTAGGTCGTTTACGCTCTGCCTACCCCATTAGGGATAGAGGCGTGATTATATGTATGTATGTATTAAACTACAAAAATAATGAGAAATTGTGTGTTGTCTCACTAATAACAAAAAAAAAAACATGCTTTAGAAGGTCCAACTAAACATTCGAACATTGACAAATAATTTACACCTGTGCCCTTCTCTTTCGATGAAACCTTTTGATTTCGTAAGGGATTCTAATTGATTAGAAAAGTCGAAGGTTGTTTGAAAGATACGTATTTCTTGACGTGTTACTATCCAAAGAATTATCTTTTATTAATTCAACACACGCAATTAATTATGTTTTATGTAGAAAAATATGTTAAATAGTTTTCGAACGTGATCTAAATGGAATCAGAGGCGATGCTTGTAGCTGTATATTAAATTGATGAATCTAATTTTAATTTAATTTAGATTAATGGGAATATAAATTATAGCTACGGCTGTGTCGTCGGTCACTTGCCGTATTTCATTACAGATAAGATATTAATATAAGCTATGGTGCATACGTACTTTAGTGATTATGAAAATGCTGGTCTGGGAGCGAGAGAAAAACATAGAATGTGCCAGCTGCATTTCCTCCCGGGCATGCTGTAAAATCCAGCTAAGCGATCAGAGGGTTTCAGTATATTGTAATTTAGGCGATGGGCTGACAACCTGTCACTACAGCATTATACCTTGAATTCTATCTTAAATAACACTCAAAACTTTGTCAGACGTGGCGAAACGACCTTTGTTTAGGTCGTTTACGTTCTGCCTACCCCATTAGGGATAAAGGCGTGATTATATGTATGAAAATGAATGAGTAAAAGGTGTTGCTTATACAAAAAGTAGAGTCAAACAAGCATACGGTTCATTCATACATACATACATACATATTATCACGCCTTTATCCCTAATGGGGTAGGCAGAGCGTAAACTACCTACACAAACGTCGCTCCGCCACGTCTGACTAAGTTTTGAGGGTTATTTAAGATGGATTTGTACGTATATTGGTGTAGTGACTGGTTGTCAGCCCATCGCCTAAATTCCAATAAACTGGAACCCTTGGATCCCTTAGCTGGTATAACAGCTTGCTCGGGAGAAAACGTAACTGGCACATTCTATGTTTTTCTCTCACTCCCAGTCCAGCATGGAAGTATACGGAAGCATACGGTTCACCTGATGTTAAAAAGACATCGTATTCTTTTTTTATTAGATATGGGTTTGCTCATGATTTTAGACACTAGGTCAGGGATGACAGTGACAGAGTCGACGATGGAGCGAGCTCACCCATAAGATGCCTGGTATGGCACGTGCAATCTGACACACCGACAGAACACAGCATGCTGTTTGGCGCCGGCCTCAGGTGATCGTGTGGTCGCGAGCCAGGCGGCCCCTTGCGAAGCCTACCACCGCATTATTGGGATCGAACAGCCGGACTTATCCTCAAAGAAGCTTCTTAATGCTATTAGTTGAGAATTTTATAAACATTTGAAACTAATGCAATAATATTTTGCATTTCACCTACTTTATTTTATTTTTGGATTGTGCAAAACATTCAGTGTGTTCAACGTAAATCTACCCAGGATAGTTTTTCACAAAACCCTACCAGTGTTACCTTTAAAATTCAAAATTGTACTATAACACACACCTTATAAAGACAGACAAGACACCTTTTGCTTACTCTCTTCCTATATGAAGGGACGCAAAGGTCGACTTTCTACATTACATTGTTAGGTAGGTATAAGGACAAATTCGTGACGTCTCTTTGTGACGTCACAATTTAATTGTCCCTTTTCACTGCATGGCGCGTCCCTAAGTAAGAGGTAACAAGGGTTTGGGCACACTAAATGCAAGTTGACTGCATCGCTGCATGTTCTTATTGCGGTTTGTAAAGAAGCAGTCATAGTCATAGAAATTTTATTTAAAACAATGATTCCAAATGCAGTCTACATCTTCAAGCGAAACTAAGACAAGGTGACGTGTAAAACCAATTTATAAATTATATCTGCTAAAACGGTCCACTTCAAGAAACCTGTCAATCGTGGAGAACACGGAAAGTACTTTAATGATGATTGATTCCAAGCCGATTTCGGCAACAGCGACTGCTGGACGGACTCAGCAGCTAGCGTCTCACTGCTATGCGCGGTCGTGTGCTCGCATATGGCTGCTGTAGCCGATTTTGGCCTTAAAGGTCCTTGAGCACTTCGGGCACGTGAGTACGCCGCCGCTATAATTATAAATTAAAGCCGTTAGTGGTCTGGCTCGCGTAGAGTCGAGTTCATCTCTGCGTGTAGATTCAAAAGGAAATACTTACCTTCGTTGAAGAAGACCCTGGGCTCACGGCAGGCAGTTTTTTTTTTTTTTTTATTATTTTTTTTTTACAATAAATGACCATTATACAATCTATAAGACATCGCTAAACCCGTAATAAGTTTGTCTCGATGACTATCCGCATAACAATATTACAGATTATGGTAGTTAGTATAAGTAATAACAGTAAGTAGTATCTTATTATTAATTAATCTAGACTTAATATTGATTAATCTAGACTTAATAACAGTGGATTGATGTATTGTACGGTGATGGTACTTGTATTTCTTTATTGCAGTTGGGCCATTTACATTTCACTCAACTGCATTTACGCGGATGCAGTTCATCTGTATAAGTCCCTTCCCTAGGCTGAAGGTAGTTATTTGAATTAGCATACTGAATGCCAGGACGGTTATGCCTTCCTCGATATAGCAGCGAACGTATTAAAAGGTCTTCGGAAATGTTATGCCATCTGAATTTTTCTCCATTTGTATAGAAAACTTGGAGTTTAGTAGTAATTTAATGAGGTTCCTGTCGTAAAAGGAATTTATAAAATTTACTATTCCTGGGTTTGAAACTGGGTTGATAGGTGAATGGTTTAGTATTACACTTAGGTCCTCCCACCGATTATCGATTATGGCGGGTTTTTAGTGCCCAAGTGTCGAACCCGGGACCTCCGGGTCGAGAGCATGGACCATGGCTCTGACCGCTAGACCACGGAGACAGTTATATATACTTCGGTCAAAACAACAAACATACCTTGGAACCACAGTTTTTAAATCCTAATAGACCATTGTCTAAGTTTTCATAAAGATGCATTGAGTATGGCAAACTTCTTTTCTGATACCCTTCGCTGAACCCGACTAAACAAATGTTTGCCCTCGACATATTTACTTAAAAACCACTCAATCATGGAGCAGTTAGTAAATTCAAAGCTCAATAAACATCTTGAGTTCTTATAAAAACAAATGTTCCCACAGACGAAGATAAGATAGAAGCGACATCGCTCATATTTACATGCGCCATAGAGTGCTGAATCTACAAATCACTCCCGACTTTTTATCTTGTTTTTTTTTTTTTTTGAGTCGGCGACGTGTTTCCTTTGGTGGATGGTACAGATTGTAAACTGGAAAAGAGAAGGAATAAAATTAAAGTTCTTGTTCCCGTTTAGTGAACTACAAAAGTTGGTGAGTAGCAGCAACGCACAGATCCTCTTTCGCTTAACGCATGTGTTTTGTAGGAAATGCAAAGAACATTGACAGCATATCGAGCGCAACTTAGCGCGCAGTAAGTGACGCCTGTGTGTTGCTGCATTTAGTATTAACGCGTAAGTAGCTCTTTACCATCAAAAAAGCATTCTTATATAATAATATTTCCGTTTGTAATAATTATAAATACAGTAAATAAAAATACATCGATATCCTTTCGTTCTTAAACCTGATTGAATCGCACTAAAATTATAATAATTTCGTTAACCAACTTTTTCTGTTCGAAAATAAAGATGTCGGAATGTTTGACAAAGTAAAACGATTAATTTATTCAAATCAAACCAATTGATTAAATCCGTAATTAAAACTTCCTCATAACTGTTAACATTTTCATTAGTGAAAGATTCATGCTAATACAACCTGTACTTAAAACGATTATCCCAATTAGTAATTAAGATTCTTCCCGCCATCTTTACATGGCGGCCATTTTTAATGCGGCCATCTTAGCATAATCCCGCGATAAGTTCATAACTTGACCGGTATTGGACCGGTTAAGCCAGTCTGGGTGCATGCAAGTTGTACTTATGTGAGTCATAGTAAAAGATACGTATTTTTTATTATAGTGCTTACGTTGGGTTTTAAGGGTTCCGTCTTGATTAGATTTTGTTGTCTGCTCTTTTTATCTATTAAGTATCCTTTAATCTGATGCTGCTCTTCTGGACAATTTAGTATAAAGTTTGAAACCAACGTATTTAGGACGAAAAGGGCTCTTTGTACATATTGTTATCAGCCTTTGTTTTTCAGGATAACTATTTATTTACATTCAATGAAACTGACAAATAGGACGTACCTACTTCCATGCATTTATCCTTTTACGCAAACAATTTCCGCTTCAGAACAGTTGTCCAAATGAAAGTAGAGTAAATCAATAATTTTTGCAATGTCTTATCTTAACGTAGTCCAAGGTAACTTTTAGGTGTTGTAAGTTCATTTAAGTATAGTGTAGAAATTTTGAGATATTCCTTAAAATTTGATTGAAAATAACTTCGATTTCTAGGCGAAAAAACATTCTTTTATTTATTTTGAATGTTTTTCGATAATTCAAAACTTTGTCGCAATTGAATCAGCTTCCTATACTAAAAAAATAATATTTACTTTGTTTATTTTTCATCTTTTCAAACAAATCTAAAAATTTGCATCTCATCAGCATCTCTTTCCATTAAAGATATCTTTATGAAGTTTTGCACACCACTTTTTTTAATACGTGTAACAATATGAGAGGCTGGCCAAATCTCTAGTATGAGTTTGTTTTCTTTTTCCATACTAGCTTGAACCACGCTAACCAGTAGTCTAGGTCTTGAATCTCAATCCTATTGTTTGTCCAAATGAAATCTAGACCGAGCCTAGCCTAGATGCTAGGTCTATTTGCAGACGGGATATGCTCCAGTAATTGCACATGTCCTGACACTGCTTCGACTGTCAGTTGCACTTTAGCCCACGTTAGAGATCACATAACCGATGTACTCGTAGGTACTTGTAGTGATATACAGGGTGTAAGGAAGTGCGTCCTGTAAACTGATAGGGGTTGCTCAGTCAACGGAACTGAACAACTATCAGCAGGATAATTTATATTTTTGGAAATGAAAATAATAAACTGAATTTTCTATACAAATTGTCTGATCGAGATGGTAATTTTTTATGGGAAGTCCATTTTTTTTTCATTTGTAATAAATTCCTGGTGATAGTTGTTCAATTTCGTTACTTAGCGGGACGCTGTCCCTTACACCCGGTATTTAGGTAGTTCTTTTCAGCGACGGCGACCAATCTTGTTGGGACTGACCATCTAGTAAAACTTTATTATGTGACTTTTTTGCGTGTTTGTGCAACAGACAAGATAATTTACTGTATATTCTTTACTTCCATGCTGGACTGGGAGAGATAGAAAAACATAGAATGTTCCAGCTGCCCTTCCTCCCGGGCATGCTGTAGAAGACAGCAAAAGGGACTCGAGGGTTACAGTGTATTGTAATTTAGGCGATGGGCTGACAACCTGTCACTATGGCAATACACATTACAATCTAAAATTACCCTCAATTATTGTCAGTCGCGGCGAAAGCGCCTTTTACGAGGCGTTTAACGCTCTGCCTACCCCGTAAGGGATAAAGGCGTGATTTTATGTATGTATGTATTCTTTATTGCATAAACACAAGAGAAATGTTATTTACAAACAAGGTGTGCAAGGGTGAATTTATCTTTATAAAGAGGTTTCTTCCAGCCAACCCAATGGTATTAAGAGAAAGTAATAATTTTGATAGTGGGCTAGGCTGTCTGCATTATAAAAAAATACTTAGTCGATTTTGCCATTTATGATTCTGGCTAAGCTCTCTTTATTATCGTTAAAAGAACATTGCAAAAAAAATGCTTTAGTTTTATTTGGACAACAGACTGTCCTAAAAGGTAAACGTTTCAAAGGAAAAATGCATGTTCAGTTAATTTGGTATTCTGTTATGATGACTATGCTAAACTAATAAAATCTATACAGAACCTTCTCGAGTTGCACTTCTCCTATATTTTTTTTAATTTTATTACAAAAATGAGTGTTTAAATTAACCACCATTCATGCGCAAAGACACGATATAAAACTTGTTTCATTAGATAAGATCTTGAGTGTGAAAGATGTTAATTAATAGATTTATAAACGTGTTTTGGCTGCATCTGTTCTATAGTAACTACCAAGTTTACTTTTCTTATATATAGAGATAACTTTTATATAGTACAAAGTTTACTTCTCTTATATAAAGATACATTTTAAATTATCTCTATCTCTATACAGGAATATACAACATGTAACAGAAAGGGTACGCAGACCACCAGCCCGATGGTGAGACGATATAGTCTCTGTGGTGGGAAAGAGCTGGATGCGGATAGCACAGGATCGGAAAGAATGGCGCATAAAAGAAGAGGCCTATGCTCAGCAGTGGGCTAATATAGGCTAAATAGATAGAACAGAAAGGGTATGAACCAGCCAATAAAACTGTATGTACTACAACATTCCCAAAGAAACATAGGTTTAAATACGAAAAAAATATTGACCTTCCATATAAAATGCATTAGCTGATAGCGCGTGTAGTATGGGAAGTCAATTATAATTTTTCATACTGTGACCTATGTTCCTTTTGGAAAGTTGTTCAGTTTCATGGGCTGGTTTATATTCTTTTGGGCATATACGCTTTCTGTTAAAGGTTGTATTTCTACATGTTAATAGGAAAAAAACACAAAAACCCTCCATGAAGTACCTTTGCACGTGAAACGTCACAATTAGGTAAAAGGCTCAAAATCAACCTAATATTTTAGAAGAGATTTCTCCAAAAAAACACGATCACACTCATAGCCTCCACTAGGATTCCCTTTGTCGGGGTGCCATGGACATAAACAGAAACCACAAATACAGCTAGACCCAGAAACAGATATTTAAACTCATCATTCAAATGTCTGCTCCGGCCGAGAATCGAACCCGAGACCCTCTCCGTAGCAGGCAGGTACACTGCATTTTTCTCCAGTTACCTAAACTGGACATTGCAGGGTGAATCACCCGATTGTCCGGAAAGAAAAAGATTTCGTGCGGAGGGCACGTTAAGCCGTCGGTCCCGGTCGCTGTCTTTGATAGTGGTCGTTAAACAAAACCATGTCAGAGGCCTGATAGTTGTGCTACTAGGCGGTTTAAAAACTCTGACACCAGGGATCATTGGGTCCATAGACTCGATACCCACTCGACAGAAGAAGAAGGTACACTGCCAACTAGGCTGTGCGGGTCGTCGTCTATAAGAAGATTTGCCAAATAATCAACACGACAACGATAAGGAAATCTATCTAATCTATACATTGATCTATAGTGTGTATAGTAACCGATATAATCACTATGTCAAAGGTGATAATATTTTGTCCAACAATATGCTTAGAGACAATTTATTAAAGATTTATTATAATAGAAGATTGGATCTTTTATTCAAGATGAATGGATCTTTTATAAGTTTTCTATTGGCGTTCAGATTAATGGTTTAGAAAGCTGTAAAGAGGGTTATTGGTAAAAAATCGAAGATCGTTTTTTATGCAAAGTAGTTTGTAAAGAATTGGTTAGGATGAAAGGCAAGAATTGTTAGTTACAATAAATTACCCTTGTTAGATATTAAATAGTAATGTTTGATCGGTTACTTTTTATTACATTTTAATATAAAAAAGAAAATGCTTTTTATTACTAAACTACGTCAAAGAAATTTGAAATGTTATTTTAAATATGGAAGGAAATAATGCTCACCTTCATCAATACATATTCATGATTTTTTCAAAATTATTAATAAGAATTATTAACATTAATAATTTAATTCATTTAGCACGTTTATTATAGCAGTTCCAATTGTGGATTCTTTGAGTATTTTAAGTAATTTGATTTAAAAAAAATATAGCCTTTTTCAAATTTGATATGCCATGTATGAATTGTAATAATCTGAAATAAACATCTGTGAAAGAACTTTCGCAAAATACTGATTAATTAACGAGTTATGATGCTTTAAAGTAGATGGTTAAAAAGAGAGGTCCGAACTAGCATATGACGTCAGATAGCAGGAGCGCCATACTATTTCCATGTAAAATGGTATTTCAAAGAGAGAGATAGATAGACTAGCTGTATAATTGTATATCTCGGAGATTTCTTGATCAATTTTAATTGTTTTCACTGATGTTATTATAATTTTGGATGTTTTTTAAAACATCTAAACACATATTATACACACATACAAACATATAGTCACGGCTTTATCCCTAATAGGGTGACACAGCGTAAACTAACTAAACAAAGGTCGTTCCGCTACGTTTGACAGTTTTGAGGGTTATTTAAGATATATTTGTAGGTATACTGTAATGAAAGGTTGTCAGCCTATCGCCTAAATCTACACTAATATTATAAAGAGGAAAGATTTGTACCTATTTTTGTATGATTGTATTGAATAGGCTCAAAAAGTACTTGGCCGATTTAAAAAATTCTTTCACCAATAGAATGCTGCATTCTTCCAATTTGACATAGGCTACATTTCATTTTGAAAAAAATTAGGGATCCTTGGTAAAATTTGAACAATGTAACCGAAGGTGTAGAAAAATGAGTCTTAAAATGTCTTTTGTCGAATGCGCTGCCGAAACTATTAGCGATAGAACAAAATAATGTACAACAATATTGAAGAACATCATAATGTCTACAAAAACTCCGCGGTAGCATATGTCCAACTATTGTAGTTATGTCACTACAACAACTTTTTTCATTCCGTCGAAGCAATTAAGTATATTTGCAAATACATCAACAAAGGATAATACTAAATAATGATAGGCAAGTTTCTATCGACACGAACAAAAATTTCTTTGAAATACCTAGATGTATCGGTAGATACATTTTTAGTTGAAAGTTGTCAACGTTTAAATTTAGACTGTATATATTTTATTCGACTCTGCTTTTATTCTAATTACTTTAAAAAAAAAAATGTCTACCCCGTGCGAAGCCGGGACGGGCTGCTAGTTCAATATACAGAAACCCTCAGATCCCTTGGGTGGTTTTTACAGTGTGCCCGGGGGAAATGCAGCTGGCACATCCTATGTTTTTCTCTCGCTCCCAGTCCAGCATGGAAGCTGTGTTCAGATACCGAAAGAATTTTATATGCATGTACTCAATTCACCATAGACTATTATAACATAGACTTGCCAATCTCCAATACAGTCTGAAGATCACGAATGGAAACGCGATGGCGTACGATGCGTGCCAACAAACTTGTACCACTGGAACTACATACCTTAAATTTTATGAGGTCAGATTAGTTCGCTCTATTTCCCGTGTTTTATTCGATAAAAGAATGTGACATTTCCTTGTGTAAAAGTGAGATTTTTTAAATGTGTCTGTATTTCCCAAACTATCAAGGAAGGGTGGTTTTCTATTACCTAGTATGTTAATGATTATAGCGATCTCAAGATTGATAGTAATTTTAAGTACGGATTTGACAGGTTTTTTAGTACTAAAGTGACATTTCTGATACGGCCTCAAACGAGGTGTCAGTCTCATGTGCTGTTTATAATTACGGGCCTCAGTACCTACTCTTGAGCAATACACAGCGTATTCACCTCGAAGCCAAAAATCTGCTATAATCATTTCGCCACAAATCAGCAAATTTTACCCACATAGACTTAGGTGGTCCGTCTATATGTATATGTCTAGTAATTGGCTATAACTCAAATCGGTATGAATGGGCGACTGTCCGTCGGCCGAACGGAAACATCACTCGCAGACTCATCATCGGAGGAAGCCGACGTATTTTCGTGTAGTATTGTGGATATAGTAATGAAGAGACTATGTATGTATGTACGTATAAATATTTTGCTACAAATCTGTATTTTTTTCCTACATAAACACAGGTGGTCCGTCTACATGTATATATCCAGTAATTGGCAATAACACAGCGCGGTATGAATGGGCGTCTGTCTGTCGGCCGAACGGAAACGTCACTCGCAGACCCATCATCGGAGGAAGCCGACGAATTTTCGTGTAGTATTGTGGATATAGTAATGTAGAGAATATGTATGGACGTTTAAATATTTTGCTACAAATTTGTATTTTTCCCTACAAAAACACAGGTGATCCATCTATATGTGTATGTCCAGTAATTGGCAATAACTCAGCTCGGTATGAATCGGCGTCTGTCCGTCGGCCGAACGGAAACGTCACTCGCAGACTCATCATCGAGGGAAGCCGACGGATTTTCGTGTAGTATTGTGGATATAGTAATGTAGACACTATGTATGTATATACGTATAAATATTTTGCTATAAATCTGTAAATTTTTCCTACATAAACACAGGTGGTCCGTTTATATGTGTATGTCCAGTAATTGGCAATAACTCAGCTCGGTATGAATGCGTGTCTGTCCGTCGGCCGAACGGAAACGTCACTCGCAGACCCATCATCGGGGGAAGCCGACGGATTTCGCCGTGGTGGATACTATTGTGGATATAGTAATAAACATAGTAATTTCTTCCATGCTGGACTGGGAGCAAGAGAAAAACATAGACTGTGCCAGTTGCATTTCCTCCCGGGCATGCTGTAAAAACCAGTTAAGGAATTCGAGGGTTTTAGTATATTGAAATTTAGGCGACTGCTTAACAACCTGTCACTACAGAAATATACCTACAAATCTATCTTAAATACCCCTCAAAAGATTGTCAGACGTGGCGGAACGACCTTTTTTAGGTCAAAAAAGTGATAATATATATATGTATATTTTTGGGCAAATTTCCATGGAATCGACAAATCTGTAGGACTCGAAGGTATTCGTGGAATCCTACATTTGTTGTACTCAACTTAATGGTACGTAGCAAAGAGTTATAATTTTATTTAAAGAAAAACTAATTTCTATTTTATTTTTCCTTTTATTACCAATATGTTTATTAAGTTTACAGATATACTCATTTGGTTACAAGAAATACAATATGCGGTTAGTTAATTGTCTCAAAATAATAAATGGAGTTATATAGTTATGAGTAAATATTACCAGTATTGTGTGTTGTGATACAATATTCTTCCATGCTGGACTGGGAGCGAAAGAAAAACTTAGAATGTGCCAGCTGCATTTCCTCCCGAGCATGCTGAAAAAACCAGCCTAGAGGTCTGAGGGTTTCAGTATATTGCAATTTAAGCGATAGGCTGACACCCTGTCACTATAGCAATATACTTACAAATCTATCTTAAATAACCCTCAAAACTTTGTCAGACATGGCGGAACGACCTTTGTTTAGGTCGTTTACGCACTGCCTACCCCATTAGGGATAGAGGCGTGATTATATGTATGTATCTGATACAATTTTCTCCAAACTTTACTATATGGAATGTTAACAAAGCATAGAGAGTTTATGAAATACCATATTCTACTCCCAAAACTCGCACATGATATCAAATAACATTCCCCTCTCTTTAACTTACGTCGATGTGTCTGGAATGTCGCATGTTTTTTGTCTATTGCATTCTTCCCGGATTTCTCGCATGACTCCTGGGAATTCCGGGATAAAAAAAAACGACACACGAGAATCACATCCATCGCAAGGGATAAAAAAATAAATACTGTTTCGTTAACGGGACAAATAAAGTTAGACAATCGGAGCTGAAAAGTTTGACAGAGTGTAGCGTAAGAAATTATACTGGCTGAAATGGAAATGACGTGTTTTATCTTCTAAAGAAATGTAAACAAAAGTCGACGTGAAATTCAAATATCGGATTCGATCTTTAAACCGTTCTACCATTGTTTTGAATACTTCTTCTTGTTTTCTATTTATTTAGCATGCAAAACGAGCGCTCAGCGCGAAAGGGTTCAAATTTTGCATTTTTAAAAGTGGCCAGTGTTCTTTGTTTAAACTCGATTTTTCTTGACAACTCTCTTCGATGTGAATCGATTTCGCTTAGCATGCGAACCGAAGTCAACCTGGCATCTTACGGAATTGTATATTCGGCTCTGAAACCCGCTAGTTTCGAACTTTTATTTGTGCTCAGAGTTTCCGCGTGTTTTTAAATAAAACTCCAAACAGATGCAATTCTCTTGTCAGAGATGCGAGGAAATTGAACGAATACCTGAGCGAGAGTTATATGAAACAATTTCGTCAGCGTTTTTAAATTTGGCAAGATATTGCTCTTTACCTTAGTAATATGAAGAGCTTTTGAATTTCTTGTTCAATATGGAGTACAATATGCTTATTATTAACTTCCTCTTTTGTCGGTGCTTCTATGAACATCCTATTTCTTTTAATATGAAAATTAAAAACCTTTTCAAAGAATATTTATTTTCTTGAAGCTTTTTTTTTTATTCAAACTGAACAAATGTGATATACCTATGTATTTATCGAAAAAAGATTGTCGTCTATCGCAGTTACAAACCAAAACCAAATAAAATGAACCACTAGATCGACCGCAAAACCGTCTGCAAATCCTTACTGGTTTCAGAACCAAATCGATTTATCTGTCGATTGTGGACTCTCGAATCAATCATATTAATGCTCCAGCCGAATCTCGTCAAAATATCTACGGGTCAGCTCACACCGGGAAGCTACACGACGCGACGTGGTGGACACTTTTCAATACAATACGTACATGTTACAATATACTTAATTGCACAAAAACACAGAATTACATGAACAGAAAAGTAGTACAATTGGCGGTCTTATTGCTAATGCAGCAATATTTTACATGCGACCAGGCAATAGAAAACAGAGGAATAAAGTAAATTGACTGCAAGAGCATGATACCATATAGCAGTTTATTTACTCCTAGCTTTCCGCCCGCGATTGAACATGCATGCATTGAAGGTTTTTCCTCGGTGAAAAGTACCATTTATCCAGGACCTAACCTAACTAAATATGTGTACCAAGTTTAATCCCGGTCCGTCCAGCAGTTGAAGCGTGATTAAGTTGCAAACATCCAAACATTCAAATTTTAAAACTTAAACTTTTGCAGTTGTTATATTAGTACATACATACATTTAAACACGCCTTTATCCCTAATAGGGTAGGCAAAGCGTAAAACGACCTAAGCAAAGGTCGTTCCGCCACGTCTGACAAAGTTGTGAGGGTTATTTTAGATATATTTGTAGGTATATTGCTGTAGTGATAGGTTGTCAGTCTATCGACTTAATTACAATATACTGAAATCCTCGGATCCCTTAGCTGGTTTTGGTAAATGCAGCTGGCACATTCTATGTTTTTCTCTGGCTCCCAGACCAGCGTGGAAGAAGAAGTTATATTAGTAGGATGCAAAAAATCTCATTTTCATTGACAAAATTCGAAAATTCCTGTCACTTCGTGTCACGTCGCGTCTCGGTTTGAACTGACTCTAATTGGAATGTTTCGAACCAATCTTCTAGTCAAACAGTGGAATCCAATTACAAAACTGATCACTTAATTTCTTAATGTTGCTCTTCTGAATTTCTATTGGATAAGTTTTCATTATGAAACTGAGTGTTTATCTAGGAGATCGAATTAAATAGACATAAATATATTGATAGCTCTTTTTGGAAGACACGTGGATCAGGTAAATATTGAAGCCCTGATAAATTTCCAACGAGAAAAGATAATGGGATGAGGAAAAAGATTGATTTTCTAAATAGGATCCTAATTTTACCAATTTGTTTTTAGTAGTAGGTATAGTTTAAGCCAATTGGTTTGACTTAAATTAAAATACAGTAGTAAGATACGGTCCACGCATTGAGTGTTCGACCTCGAATTGAAGCCTTTTCAAAATGTCCTTTTTTATCAAGAATATTTGCTTAATACCTATAATAGTCATAATCTTCAATTGATACATACATAAAATCACGCCCCTATCCCTCACGGGGTAGGCAGAGCGTAAAACGCCTCGTAACAGGCGCTTTCGTCACGTTCACGTCTGACAAAAATTGAGGACAAATTTTAGATTGTAATGATGTGTATTGTTGTAGTGACAGGTTGTCAGCCCATCGCCCAAACTACAATACACCGCAACCCTCGAATCCCTTTTGCTGACTTCTACCGCATGCCCGGGAGGTAGGGCAGCTGGAACATTCTATGTTTTTCCCAGTCCAGCATGGAAGGAAAATTATTAAATTGATGCCTAGTATTAATATGAGAAACCCATTTTTTATACAAGATAACATGACATTATTGTGATAACTTAAAGAGTAAAACACAGACAGATTAAAAATAAATCTTACATACATATAATCACGCTTTTAATCCTAATGGGGTAGGCAGAGCATAATCGACCTAAACAAAGGTCGTTCCGCCACGTCTGACAAAGTGTTGCGGATTATTAAGATAAATGTGTTGGTATATTGTTGTAGTGACAGGTTGTCAGCCCATCGCCTAAATTGCAAACTACAGAAACCCTCAGATCCCTTAGCTGGTATTTACAGTATGACCCGGAGGAAATGCAGCTGGCACATTCTATGTTTTTTCTCGCTCCCAGTCCAGCATGGAAGAATGCAAATCATGGAAGAATGAAAAGTAAATCTTACTCCCGGATAATGGGCTCTCAAAATGATTCATCAACCTCAACTCAAGCGCAGATTATTTATACGGGTAAAGTGTGAACAAACACTACACAGATTATCCACTGACAGCAACTGACAGTGGTGCAACTGTAATTAGCTGCCGACTTAGATGCGCGCGCGCACAAGGAGGAAAATAACCTATGGAGTAATGTTGGGCAAAAAGTAATGCGAGCAATTGTTGAACACATTTTATTTTTATTTACTGTAAAGGTGATCATTTCTTCTGCGCAATAAAGTAATTGAGTTATACGTAAGTTACTTATACGAATTAGTAATTGGATTACTTTTTGCCCAACGCTGCTATGGAGTAAGAATGCGAGGGCAAATGCACTCACCAAACATTAGCTCATTTAGTTGGTAGTCCCAATATTTCTGTCAGTATTCTAACACACTGTTCAGCTAAATTAATTAAGCAGTTGCATTGCGCCATGATTTCCTACCTCCCGCCGCGCCATAAATGGGTGAGTTGTGCCTCCAAGGCTCGTGATCTCATGATTGAGAGCAATATTAAGTATGGATTTGACAGATCATATTGTACTGAAATGACATTTCTGATACGAACTTAAACTACGTGGCAGTCTCAATATATACGGGTCTATGTCTCGAACAAAAAAAGTATGAATGCTCACTCTATAGGTTAAGTCCTCCTTGCGCGCGCAGGTCGGGTAACGGTGTTCGTGAGCTTTAATAAGACTGCTTTAAGACGTACGCAAATTGGGTGGGTTAATACACCGTCATGGGTTATGAAGCTTATGTTTGGTATAGGTATAATTAATTTGGTCAGATTCTAAACCCATTATGGACTGTACGTATATACATAGCTGTTTTTGGAGATTGAATCTGCTATGTGGTTTATGGATACTAATAAAATATGTAAAGCTATTTTGTAACTGAAGCCAAGATATAACTGGTTAGGTTATGAATGAGAATAACGTTAGAAATTATGTTCAATTAGATTGTTATTTTGAATACTTCCATGCTTGACTGGGAGCAAAAGAAAAGCATAGAATGTGCCAGCTGCATTTCTTCCCGAGCATGCTGTAAAAACCAGCTTAGGGATCCGACGGTGTCAGTACATTGCAATTTAGGTGATTAGCTGACAACCTGTCACTATAGCAATATACCTACAAATCTATCATAAATAAAAAAAAATACATACGTGGCAGAACGACTTTTTTTTAGGTCGTTTACGCTCTACCTACCCCATTAGGGAAAAAGGCGTGATTATACGTATTTATTTTGAACGATTTATAGTTCGAAAAGCTTAAAACAGCTCTGAAATATCAAGGTAACAATAACTATAATCGTGGTAATAATCCCGTTCAAAACAATAATCTATTAATTGTAGTAAACGACCGCGAAAATCTCAAAACTCAATTATATTTAAGTAAATAGCTCATAATTAAAATATTTCCTTTCCAACCATTCGCACTATTTTTTAAACACATCAAACTATAAACTCTTTGAAGGGTCTGTGTTAAAGAAAGGTCTTAGCTGTAACAAGATCTGTACTGTACCTGTTGTGTCGGTATTCCTTGTGTATTTATTGTCTTTCTCATGTTACTTGTAACAGTAAATAAATAAATAAATAAGATCTCATAAAATAATGACAAAATATTGTTATTTGTGAAACAGAAACTGTTTTATTAATAGCTTCCAGCCTAGCTATACCTATCTTGAGTTATATTATAACACCCAATATTTCCCCTCATCGCTTCCCCGTAACTGTTTGGTAATAGCATTTAACACGAGATTAGACAGAAACACCTTGCAAAGGGGAAAAGATTGCATTGCATTGCATACTTATAGTATATTTTATGTTTAGGATAAGCTTATCGTGTTAGACATATTTTCTGGAACGTATTATTTATTTATTTATTTCACACATAAAAGATTCTACATACATCAAATTCGTAGTACCAATAAACCTTAAAAAGGCTTGGCACTGCACATTCCTTCTTAATCTAAAAAAAAAACTTAATTAACTTAAATACAACATAACATGTTCATATTTTCTAAAAACAGCACACATTTTTTTTTAAATAGGACACATACTTAAAATAATAAATAAAATTAAAATAATTTTGCGTAATAACAATAAATAATTTGAGTGGGAGAATGGTAATATCTAAATGGATATTCAAAGGGCCTATACGACTGCATTGTCTCAAACATACTAAAACAATCACACAAAGAGATTGGCGACTTTGTATGCAAACAAATAACCTAAGATTCGGGTCACTTCTGTTCCAAAAGCTGTCAAACGCAATTCAACGCGGAAACGTTGCGAGTTTAATGGGCACCTTCGTGCCGGAGGTGACACGGGGCGGGTTATTTGAATGACCTAACCCTCAAGTTTTTTTTTAACTTTTAATTTTATTAAATTTTAAATAAACACTTTGTAAAAAAATATTTATACCGCAAAGCTTAGTGGACAGAGTCAATGTAAAAAGAAATCTTGGTTACTGTCAGGGACCATAACTCTATCTTAATAAAGACATTTCAAAGGTATGGTGGATGGAAGAAGAGGGGGCTAAATAATAGGTGTCGACAACGTCAAATTGCGAGGAAAAAGCTGAAACTCCGTGATGTAATCTTGACATATGGATTTCGAGGGGAAGAAAATGTGACGTTAATAAGACATGAATTTCATAGGAAAGCGCCTATAAAGAGTAGGTACTTCAAGTGCAGAGATACATACCTACAGCTGTTTATTTTATATGGCGGAAGGTTTTCTTACATGCTAGCCTGGTAGCAAAAGTAAAAACCAACCGAGGGTTTCAGTATATTGTAACTTAGGCGATGGGCTGAGAATCTATCACTACTGCAAAATAACCACAAATTTATCTTAAATAACCCTCAAAACTTTGTCAGACGTGGCGGAACGACCTTTGTTTAGGTTGTTAACGTTAGCAAACCGTAGGTTTTACAAAACGTTGGCGAATGTAAGATTTATTGATTGCGTGTTGGTTACACGTAACTAAATATATTATTAAGAATGAATGGGCAGAAGCTTTTTACGCAATATGTATTTATATGTTCCTGCGTAATGTTTTCTTCCACAGCTGCGAAGTTCTCATTAACATTTTCCCGTTAGCCACACCCGCGAGGAAAATATTGCAAACAATAAAACAAACTTACCCCAATACATCAAAACCATAAGTATGGGCCGGCCGCAAAAAGGCAATAACTCATAAACTCATAAAAAGGGTCAGGGGTAATTGCAGGCTAACTATAATAATTATCGCTTTATGCCTTTTGCCCAGACCGAGGCGGTTCGAAGCAGTTCTAAGCGGATTACTGCGCCGGTTGTCTGCGGAAACAAGGGTTTGGGTGACAATAAACTGCGAGTGTTTAGTGCCGATATGGAATTTTAAATGACGCTCGCAATTTTGCCGCGACATAAAGTTTAGGCGCTGTTCTATTTTTGTTCACATGCTGTTAGCGAATATTTTGAATGAATATTGACGTTTCAATCTATAGTAATGTTATAGAGAGGAAAGACTTGTACGTAATTTTGTGTATATGTATGTTTGTAACGGATAAACTCAAAAGTAATGAACCGATTTCAAAAAATCTTTCATTGTTATAAAACTACGTTCACCCCGAGTAACATAAGCTACTTTTTACCGCGGTAAAATAGACGAGTCCCAAGGGAAATCTTATTTTCCAGCGAGTGATACCGCTGACAGGAAGCTAGTTAACTATATAGAGTCGTGAGTCGTCGTCGCTATTCATAATTTTAAAAATACCAGATTGTTGCTGAAACTGACTTACCTGAAACAAGAAACGAAAACAATAATTAATAATTTATCTAAATTACCATAGCAGTATTTTATCATTACAGCGAATAATATTTAAAGGCGAATAAAATAAGGAAACTCTAATGACACATAAGCATTTAAAAATAATGAATAGCATATAAAGCGATGTAATTAACAGAGCAAATACCAGAAAAAGATCTATTTAAACATTTGCGGAGATTCCTCGGTGTTAAATTACAGGGATTATATCACGGCAGCGGAATAGTATTTATAAAGGGAATTATCCAGCTGAAGGGATTAAGTATGGCCACCCTACACGCAGGTGTAACAGGGACTGCAAATCCGTCATAAATAAATTTGATTTGACGCTGCAAACAGCCACGCGAAACAATTTCAAGGAGAAATAATTTGATAACATTTTTAAACACTTTATGAGATAAGCTCTTTCGATTCGAGGGTGGCTCGTCTGATTTTTATTGAAAAGGAAATTTGAGGGTTATTTAATTACAATTTTACATTTTGATGAGGAAGTTGGAAATCTGACTTAATATTTTCTCAATTTCGCAACACTAAGTCGGCTTTCAGATATTGTTTATTTTTTATTTTGACAAAAACAGTGCACCCAATGCTAGAGTGTAGTATAGCTCGTTTAATTCAGATAAGTTCAAATTTTATTATTGTTTAAACCTAAAGTATTATTATAATGATTAAGAATGGGAAATTTTCCGTGGTTTTCCATTTTTGTATGAGTATGATATTTACAATGATATATTATTATAATGTTGTTATCAACATTACTCATAAAAAAAATATAGTTTAGTTTAGACTAAACTATATTTTTTTTCAACAGACAAACCTAAGTAGTTGTTACCTAACAGAAGCAAATATTTCGTTATTTCCGTCCCTAAATAAATACCTAACCGTATTTCAGAAACTAGTTTCTTATCTGAGGTGTGACGTCATGGCAAGCAATTGTATTAACTTATTTGCGCGATAAACAAACTCAATAAGGAAAAAGGTTTGGCAACAAACAGCCTCATTCGGTACTATCTGATAAAATACAATCGCTATAACGGGTGAAGATGTGAAAATATAAAAATAATAATAAAATCTTATGGCTAGAGTCCCGGTCATTTTTGCTAATGATGGCATTTGGGAAACACTTGTGATAACTTCACTTTTAGGTATACTATTTGCTTTAAAAAACTGTGTTGTCACTACATAGTATAAAACAAAGTCGCTTTCTCTGTCCCTATATCCACATGTATGCATAAATCTTTAAAACTACGCAACGTATTTTGATGCGGTTTATTTAAATTAATAGAGTGTCTCAAGAGTAAGGTTTATATGTATAATACTTGCATAATATTTTGGAGAAACACTGATAATTTCCGTGCGAAACCGGGGCGGGTCGCTAGTTTGGACATAAAATTTAAAAAGTTTACATATCAGAAAATTACACAAAATCGCGTGTGAGCTAACTCAGACTTAGTTCTTAATAAGGGGAAAAAATATGTATTAGCTGTAAAGGTACTGTGAAGTGAGGTACAACTTTTCGTAAAGGTGTTACAAATAAATTTTTTAGTTAGCTAATTTTAAGAAAGGTGGATTTAAATATATATCTGGATTTTGGTTGTTATTTGCGGGAACTTACTTCTGTGCATGTCCTCGGATTCCCGTATGCCTATGTCATCATCTCCCTAGCCTTATCCCGTATCTCTCGGGGTCGGCTACCTAATAGGTGATTAAACGATGGTACTGGTTTTTACATAGAGCGACTGCCATCTGAACTCCACAACCCAAAAGGGAAACCAAACCCAACCCTTGATTAGGTCACAGTTTTCAAGCCGCCAATGCTTAGCACTGGCCTCTGATATGGCTTAACGACTAATATCTCCGCTATTAAACGATAACCGGGACCAACGGCGTAACGTGCCTTCCGAAGCACGGAACAAGAAATTCGAAAACCGAAAAACATATTGGTACGTGGTGGGATTCGAACCACGACCTCCCGCTCAGGAGGCAGTGGCCCTATCTACTGCACCATCGGTCTCTGTACTGTAATTATGTACCTAAGTATTTGTGTTAAAAAAACCATTACTCTTCGCTTCATCCTTATAGATGTTCCCCAGGAAACACATGCATATGTATATTTTTATAACAAACGTTTAACCGTATTTCCGGAATGTCGAGCAAGTTAAATTGTTAATCAAAATTGAGTTGCCATCTTTCATTTTACGTGATGCGGAAAAATTGAGATTAGAACTTGGCAACACTCAGCTTATGGTGAAAAATCACGTTGGGGAAAGCCGTTTATGAAAAGATTTATGATTGATTAATTTTAAGTTGGTCTTTTGGAAAATTATTTTTTCGGCTCTTTGGGGCGGATTTGAAAATGAAAATAGTAAAATAGGGCAGTTTCTAAAGATTTTAAGACTTAATTTAAAAAATAAGCTATACCTTTCGTGTCGTCATAAATAATGTGTTAAATAAAAAAGTGCACTGGGCCGAAGAAACATCAACTGAACTGAAAACTAAGTTCACCTCTTATATTAGGTACACTGTTTGCCTTTTTGCCAGTCTTTAAGGCTCATATTCATGAAGCGATATCAAACTTGAGAGCAATATTAAGTATGGATTTGACAGGCCAGTTTGTACTAAAATGACATTTCTGATACAAACTCAAACTCGCTTATATAAATACTCGCTGATTATAAATACGGCCCTTAGTAGTTATCCTAAACACCCAGAACCCCGGAAATCGGCAAAAGACAACTTATTATCACACAGAAGGTCAAAAATAGGTTAATAGACCATATTTTTCGCAACTCGCCACACAAGCTGGTAGAATTCCTTATTCGCCGGACGTAATAGGCCGTTCGTCGGTAAAATATGAGTGTTAAACAACACGGGACCAACAAGGCCACGGAAAGGTCTGAGGGTTGCCATTAGAAAAAATAGAAAATATCTCACTGGACCTCTAGAGGTCTAGAGGGTCAGAGGTGTCCCGTAACGACTTGTAAGTTATCTCTTTTTGCAGGACTAAAGGGTTTTAGAAAATAATGAAGTTTCTTTTCTTAGACTCTTTAGTATGGATCTAACTTGAAGAGCGAGCAAGTAAAGGAAGAAGATTTAAATGCCAAAAACTGGGAAAGCGGACAACAAGAAGATTAAGAAGAAGGCTATTATATCATATTGGCTAGACTGTTAAAAATAGATTTTTATGTGACAACAAACATTTTCTAGACCGTAGAGAAATATCAGACTAATTAAATATGCTTATCTTGATAGGTTTACCCCAAACTCAGTTTTTCACAGATGCAGTTTGGCAGCAGAAACAAGCAGGCAGTCACATTCATATTCCTATAATTTTCCGTTGACTTATTTTTTCCAGTGGCAACCCTACGACCCATGGTTTTGGGTCGTATCCCGCCGGCAGGATATCCCTGATGTAGAGTGCAGATAACTCGAAAAGTTGTTGATTTACTGGTCATTCTGTACGATAGCTCTATAGAGTATTATAGTGGTGTTGCCAGCTCTAGTTTAATTAGCCAGAATAAAAATTTCGTTGTCGAAAATAGCGAAGCAGTAACGTAATATTTGAGAAAAAAATATTTGACTATTTCCACTTTTTTTTTGATTTGCCTATCGATTTTTATAAATTAGTGAATAGTTACAGCTGGTCGCATTTTCAAAGACAAAGCCAAAGTCAAATTGTTCGTTGCAAACCACATGGTAAATTAAAAATATTCACAAGTAAAATAAGAAACACATATGGACCCGGCAAGGCACAGCAATAATGTTACAATAAATTATAAGTGCATTTAAAATAGGAACATTGTAAAAATTTTACCTAGCCTAGTATGTACCTAAAGTATTTGTGTATACACCCCTAAGTGTATATTACTCTATAAGCTGAAATAACAGATACTTTGTTTATACTTTCTCGTTGCTTTGAAAAACCAGTTCATCTTTGCCGGAATTTTAATTTTTCGATCTCGGTCATGTCGGTTAATTCAGTCTACAGTTGGCAACCCAGGTCTATAGAAAAGAGTTGATGGTGTAACTCCAATTATCTTGATTTGTGCGAATAGTTTCCTATCGACTCAGATTTTGGGGGAGAGTCAATTACGGAAGCCCTATATTTTGCAGATATTCGTTTTTTGTCATAATAATAATTTTGCCAGTTCCATGAGAAAGTATCTGATGTCTAAAAGTAGAATTTGTGCGATTTCTTGTTCTGTTTCGTTAGTTATTATTTGGGATATTATGTTACTTGGGAATACTTGAAGATCGTCTATTTTCAGAATTGACCTTTATAAGTAGTATAAATAACTACTGAAGAATATTCTACAAATATATTCAAACGAAAAATAATCTTCTTCTTAGCGAGTGGATTCTCGAGTTGAACAACGACCCGAAGAACCCTGGTGTCAGAGTTTTCAAACCGCCTAGTAGCACAGCTATTAGGCCTCTGACATGGTTTGAGTAACGACCACTATCAAAGTCACCGATCGGGACCGACGGCTTAACGTGCCCTCCGAAGCACGGAATCCTTTTACTTTTCGGACAATCAGGTGATTTAGCCTTCCTCACCAAACTGGGGAAAACCTCACAAAGTCATAAATTGACAAATATCAACCTGGTGGCCCCCCTGAGACTCGAACCCAGGACCTCCGGTTCGTAAGCCCATGGCTCTAACCACTAGACCACGGAGGCAGTAAACCTTTGCCTAATAATATTAGATGGCATAGTTTAGTATAACACTGAAAACGTTAAATAAACAACAATTATGGATAAAGAGGCATAATCAGAAATGTAAAAAACAATTTGTTTGTTCTATTTTTTTTATCAATGAAATAAAAAGAACTCCTACTTCTAAAAAGTAGACTCCACTTTTAAACCCGAAAGAAAATCGCTCTTAAACTGCCACTGAACCTTTGTATTTCGTCTAATCTTAGATTAACCAAGCTTCATCCCCTGATATTGATCCCCTAGCTTAGCTTCAGAACTTCAACACTTTGCAGCTATCCTAGGATAGCTCTAGTAAGAACGGCGACTTAGAGATACCTGGCTTACCAGTTGAATCTAGGACTTTAAATCGACGATTTAGGTTAAACGGTGTTTCTAGCGGAAAATTGCTTGAAGGATTTGTGGATTCTTGTCTTATTTTATCTTTGCAGTAAAGTTACTGAGGACCGTATTTGTAATAAGCTCTTATGAGTGAGTTTGAGTTTGAGTTCGTATCAGAAATGTAATTTCAGTACAAACTGGCCTGTCAAATCCATACCTAATATTGCTTTTAAGTTTGATATTGCTTCATAAATACGAGCCTGAGATAAACTATATTAGGGCTCAGTGAGCAAGGCGATTAACTGTCCCACTAGTGGCAACTGCATCTCTTGTGGGATCAAAATGTTTTAGATTATAATGCCCAATTACCATCAGACGTTGCGTGCGTTTGGTTGCCACTATTTGGTATAAAAAAAAATTATGAACAATACAAGCAAATCTTTAAAAGTCCTAGCTATCTAAAAGTTTTTTAGACCTATTTGCAAACTCTTCCTAAATACCTACTTAGAAATCCTTCATCAGATTAGAAGAAGAACTTTCAAGAGTGATTCTCAAATTTCCCCCTAGAATATTACTTTCACATAAATCATACCCGGTTATAGAGCCTATCACTAAGAATACACGCCTGAAATGATTAATTGGCTGATCAGGGTTTGTTTGCAAGTAATTTTAATGATTTATGACCTAGTCCAATTTGAGTGAATAGTTTGAGAATCACTTTTGGTATTGATTGTGAGTCTACGAGCTTTTGAAGTTGCTCTAGTCTAGATTTAATTAGAGACTTTTAGACTTAGTTTTGGTTGCAAAAGGTTACAAAATCAAAACTGAGGTATTGGAAGTTCTTTTAAAAAGTTTGTAATCTCTATTGTCCGTGCATTTAAATTGATAGGGTGGAATTATTGGTTTACATTGAAAAGTCGTACATCGACGTTTTTGTAATCTAAAATTATGTTCTATAAAATAAACAAAAAACATATTTTTTTTGCATTTAAAAAAATACTGTAAGATAATGTATCAAGAAAGTAACGCATAACCTCTTCTGATTACGATTTAAGAGAAACATTGTCAAAGAAATTATAAAGAAATTCTTAATGGCAGCTTGACCTAATTTCACAAAGTTAATATCAATTTATAATCATGTTATTTAAATATTCTTCCATGCTGGACTGGGAGCGAGAGAAAACATAGGCCCCGTGCCACCTGCATTTCCTCCTGGGCATGTTGTAAATGTTGTAAAAACGATTTAAGGCATCCGAGGGTTTCTGTATATTGCAATTTAGGCGATAGGCTGACAACCTGTCACTACAGCAATATACCTACAAATCTATCTTTAACAACCCTCAAACTTTGTCAGACCTGGCGGGACAACCTTTGTTTAGGTCGTTTACGCTCTGCCCCATTAGAGATAAAGGCGTGATTATATGTGTGTATGTTTATTTAATCAAAGGATTCGTATCAAAGTTGGCGTGAACTGTACCTAACTTCTTAAACGTATTAATTAACGGCAAAGTGTGCTAGTGACTCCTCAAAGTGAGGGATGCAAGGAATTTAATAAATCATCCCAAATTAATAGCTGTTTTTCCACTAGACGGCATGTCTACGGCAACGGCATTATCACGGTATCGTGGAAGTTATAATCGTATGAAAAATCAATTTCTTCCATGCTGGCCTGGGAGCGAGAGAAAAACATAGAATGTACCAGCTGCATTTCCTCCCGGGCATTCTGTAAAAACCAGCTAAGGGATCTGAGGGTTTCAGTATATTGTAATTTAGGCGATGGGCTGACAACCTGTCACTACAGCAATATACCTACAAATCGATCTTAAAATAACCCTTAAAACTTTGTCAGAAGTGGCGGAACGACCTTTGTTTAGGTCGTTTACGCTCTGCCTACCCCATTGGGGATGGAGGCGTGATTATATGTATGTATGTATGGAAAATCAATGGAATTATAAATGACACGCTATTCCACTTGTCGGCACGGTAAAAGCACGGCATTGATTTCCACCGGTATCGTCGACGGCCTGACAAAATGATGCGTTTTGTGTACGTACGTGGCATTTCTAAAAGTGGTAGGGTTTTGTGCAAAACCCATCTGGGCTACGGTGCTACCATCTTAGTTGCCACTGTATAAAATAAAACAAATGCACGTTTGTATGTGTGCGCTCAGAGTGGACGATATCGTCGACGATATTACCGTTCCAGTGGCAAAACAGAGTCCCGGTATCGTCATCGTGCCGTGGCCGTGTCGTGATCGTGTCGTGGACGTGCCGTCTAGTGCAAAAACGCCCTGACAGGGAGTCGTGCCCAGCGAAATAATTTATAAATAAAGACACCCTTTGAATTTCGGACAGATCCCTTTCCCGGGTTGACAAGATGAAAATATAATTAGCATTTTCCTTTATAGAAATGATAAAGTCATTTTAATTTAATTACCCTTTTGATTTTTGAATCCATTTAAATATGGAAACCAAAAATTTCGCACAAGATGGTTGAAACCACGAGCTTCGGCGAACAATGCTGTTTGTTACAAGTTCGTGTATTCGAACCTAATATGGTTAGGTGCCAGGACGAATAGTCAATTTGTACTCATAGTTTTTATGACGCTACATACATACATATAATCACGCCTTTATCCCTAATGGGGTAGGCAGAACGTAAACGACCTAAATAAAGGTCGTTCCGCCACGATAGACAAAGTTATGAGGGTTACTTAAGATAGATTTGTAGGTATATAGCTGTAGTGACAGGTTATCAGCCCATTGCCTAAATTGCAATATTCTGAAACCCTCGGTTCCCTAAGCTAGTTTTTATAGTATATTCAGGAGGAACTGCAGCTGGCACATTCTATTTTTTTTTTCGCTCCCAGTCCAGCATGGTAGCTATAGTATGACACTAGAAGAAGATAAATAAGGTATGTAGTTAATATATTGAGATAAAATCAAGTTGATTAACAATTTGTTGTGTTTGTTGTGTTAATAAACAAATATATCAAATCGAATTAAATTCATTTGAATGACTGCTTATAATTAATCAATCAAAACACGAAACCGAATCAAGCACTCACAACACAAGCACCCGGTCAATACGGGACCTGATCTTTGAAGTCCCCATTAAACACAATATCAATCTAAGACCTTACAGAAACAAATCTTTCCCCAAACCGACATCAAAGTTCAAACGATGATCGTCTGTATGTCAATAACATTGAACTGCCTTCGTAGTCTAGTGGTTTGAACCATGGGCTTCTAATATGGAGGACATGGGTTTGGTTTCCGAGAACACGAAATAGGTATTATTCATCGCTTTGTGAGATTTTTCCCTGTTTGGTTAGGAAAATGCAGGCTGAATCATCTGATTACATACATACATACATATAATCACGCCTTTATTCCTAATGGGGTAGGCAGAGCGTAAACGACCCAAACAAAGGTTGTTCCGCCACGTCTGACAAAGATCACCAATCAATCAATCAATCACCTGATTGTATGTAAAAAATATTTGTGCTTCGAAGAGCACGCTAAGCCGTCGGTCCCGTCCCGGTCTCTATCTTTAAACCTATTAGCTGTGCTATTAACGGGTAAAAAATTCTGATATCAGGGTTCATTAGATCGTTCGTCGACACGAAAACCCATTTGATCAATCATCAGTAATAAGAGAAGACAGACAAAACAAATCTTTTCCCAATCCCGAAAACCGACATCAAACGGCGATCGTCTTATGTCCATAACATCGATTACAAAGCCGAATCGAGATCCCGAATTCCGAATGGGGATCCGAATCGATTGCAAAACCTTTAATTGGTCCTTCGTCCGTAAGGCGATTCAGACCAGCACTTTTTGATGTCCGCCTTTCACAGTTGAGGGGAGATGTCCAATATCTCCATAGAATTGGAGCATCCTTTTGCATTTTAATAACATAAATCTATTTGGTGTATAATCTATGTGTTGCTTTAGCTGTTCCTACTGTTGCCTTTTCCAATAAAATCTTGACTCGTATTAAACTAAGTACATATCCATTAATGTTATAGTTAATATTTTTGTAGAGGACTGGCATACCAAAATTTCTTTGCGGACCTTGAGAAATTTAGTTTTTGTTTCCAAAATTTCAAAGCATTTTTAAACAAATTAGTGAGTATTTTTTTAAATCAACGCGTCGTTCATTTATCAGAAAGACAAGAATCTTAAACATTTTTATTACTGCTGAAAAAGTTTAAGCTCATGTGACTGTCCCTTAAATGTTTTAGAAAATAATCAAGAAAAAGTACGACAAAGAAGCTAATTGATTCTGTGAAATGTCTCTTTTGGGGAGAAATTCGCTAAATTCCGACTTTTACTGACCTTTTCCCTGTACGTACAAGTACTTGCACATATATATAAAGTAGACAATAGATGTACAAACATACTTGACGTACCTATATTTCAACAGGGTCTGATTTCGACGATTTCCTAAACAAACATTTTACCTTTTGTAAACATTTTGTGTGGGTTCCGAATAAGAAAATTGGAAAGCAATTTATGAATTTCTTTGATCCAATATAATTTCCGTATTCAAGTTGAATATATTTTTGTCCTTTTTAACAACATGCTTGAGACTTGAAACAAGTTGCTTATATTAAAAGTTTTATTAAACGTCTCAACATATTCTCAGAAAAAAATATCTAGACTTGAGCAAATATCAATAAGTAATAGTAAGAATAAAATATTTCTGCTATCCAATTTCAATATTTTATCTACATATTCAGTATTTTATCTATAAATAAAGTTTCATCACATGATGAAATGAAAATCACATGATACTTATATCTACTGTCAATAATAATGTGTTTGCCACTGACTTGGATCAAATATATTTTGATATCGTAATACCCTGAGGTAAAACCATATGCGTTTGACATACGATGGATGTTGATGGATAATCAGTATGAAGTTATTCTCAGAAAAAAATATACGTGAGAACATCATAGTCGCGAAGTAGCTTTTCAAACTGTATGACAACTGAGTCGTATCTGTTGCTTTGCACCTTGAATAGGAAAGTAGGTGGAATCCACCCAGCTTTGGAGAAACTCCTCCAGTATTATGCAGGTTTGTTCCAACTAAGCACGTACGTACTCCTATCGATAATATGGTAATGGAGGGTTGCCCCGGCTTGGGAAACGGACGTGCCCATTATCGCATTGAGGATTGAGACAAATGATTCGATAATTCGACAAATGCTGGTCCCACTTCATGCTAATATTGGACGAATATATTGACCCTCAGAATGTTTGGAATCATGGCTGGTTGAGTGTTAACTACGATCTTGTGGCGAAGTGGCCAAGAGAAGGTCGCAGAAATGTTGGTCGTCCCGCATCTAGATGGCTGGACGATATAGTGAAAGCTGCCGGAAAAACCTAGAATAGGCAAGCTTAAAAAAGGCAGTCGTGGCACTAGAAAGAGGCCTATGCCCAGCAGTGGGTAAGCAAGCGCTGAAGTGATGATGATGATGATGAAGAATTGAAACCACGACACAATTTTACAGTTTGACGAAGTTTTCTCCAGCTCCATTATTGTGTTAAGCATTTGAGGCCCCGCATAAGTGTGAAACGGACTCGTCCATTTAAAACTTTGAGTAGCGAGGGGACACGTTTAAAGCGTCCGTAATCAAATTTCACTCGAGTCTTTAAGGGTTAAAGCCGGCAACTTCGAGCCTCCCTAATAAATTATATTGCCGACAAAACTGCTCCCGAGTGCGACACAGTTCGTTGGCTCATCTAATTGGTCCAAATTCGACTCGACCCGGCTTATAATTGGACCGAATTTGGAGCCTTATGCGCCACGAAATTAGTAGAGATTCAAACTGGCCGTATTAGCAGTGTCGTGGCACCGCAACACTAATGCGCCCCTAGTCAAACATACGTAATAAGTTTGGACTCGTAAAGTTAATGAAGATCCGCCGAGAACGCAAAACAAATTTGGAACCAAAGTTTCAGGGTTTTGACTTAAACTTCGCGGAGGCGCCTCTTGAATACTGTAAATTTTTGCTTAATTAACGCGCCTACCGCGAAACGTCTTTTCAGTCCCGACGGCATTGATGGAACTTCGTCTTAATATGTGCTTTTCCTTTCGCTGTGTAAGTAATTTTACGTGGGTGGATTCCGCCCCTGCTTCCTTATACGCGTGTTTACTAACGTTACTTCAAGTCAAACGCACTCCCCCGGGGGAAACTTCAAATTGTCTACATAGTCACCGTTTGTTCAGCGAGGAAACGAATTTCCCGACAAAGCGAATTCCCCAAGATTCCCAATTAAAGCTGCGACACTCCGCCGTCGAAGTTGGTCGCCGACAACTTCCAAATCTTGGCGGCGTCGCTGCGAAAGAATTCCGCTCTAATTAGTATAAGTTTATGCATTTGGAGGTGGGAGCGTCGTCGGAGCCAAGTTTTAATTACTCGTAGCCTACATTCGGTCGATTCGCGCGTCAATCACTTGGCTTCAGGTTCTTTTTGCGCCTCGGAGCGTTGCGGCGATAAATCTCGAGAGCCATTATGCTCAGATTAACGGCCAGCTGCCGCGGCGGGAATATTTTTGCTTAGCACCCGAGGCTCGGCTTGTAATGAATTTATCTCTATGTTTAATGCTCGCGGCTGCCGCGTTCGTGACTTAGCTAAGATGGAATCTTCATAAACGAGCAACTCGTCGACCTTTTTAATAAGCGAAATCTCGCGCAGGAGCCGTTGCCCCCGTCTAAGAATTCCTATTCTGTTCCGTGACCGGCGGGAATAATAAAACAATTCCTAATGAAATGCGCTTGGTTTTCTTGTTTGGTTAATATTTTGAAACGGGTAGACGAGGACGTTGGTCGTTGGCGAGCTGCCGTGTTGTGGAACTCATTTCATGCAAATCGCGATATCGTTGCGTTTGGGCGGGGCCGGTACCACGGGACGCTGGTTGGGGCTGTCGGCTGTCGTTTAGATTCTAAGGGCATGATTGTAAGCTGCAGGGTGTGCACAGAATACTCAAGCGCATGTTACAGAGTGATTATTAGAGTTTCAGTAGTTTCTAGATAACGTGTGTTTGTCGGTCATTAGCTAGCTGTAAATTAGATCTAATGGTAGTGGCGAGTTTGTGAGTAGTATGTAAGAATTTTTAGTACTTAAGTGCGTAACGCTTGCAAAATGTTAGGTTTCTGGTGATTAATACTTTCAAGACTCTCTTAATGAGCTAGAAGTAATACAAATCAATGTACCAGTCATGCAAATAAAATTCAGTACAGCGAACAGAAGATCCTAACTGGATTTCCTTTCAAAATTTGTCCTCTTTTAATTCGATTCTTTTACTTCCATGCTGCACTGGAAGCGACAGAAAAACATACAAAGTGCCAGGTGCATTTCCTCCCGGGCATGCTGTAAAAAACAGCTAAGGGAATCGAGGGTTTCAGTATATTGCAATTTAGGCGATGGGCTGACAACCTGTCACTACAGCAATGTACCTACAAACCTATCTTAAATAACCCTCAAAACTTTGTCAGACGTGGCGGAACGACCTTTGTTTAGGTCGTTTAAGTTCTGCCTACCCCATTAGGGATAAAGGCGTGATTATATGTATGTATGTTTAATTCGATGACGCCTGCCCTACCTACCCTATTTCGGATGTTCACATGTAAGTAATCAAGAGTTGGCAGGCATCTCCGTGCCCTGGAGTTATCCTACGTAGCAGACAGAACCTCCTAAGGTGATAATGTTCCGCAAGTCCGCGACACGGGTCGCTGGGTCACTCCAGGCGTGATTTGTCCGAATGTACTGCATTTAGGGCTGTCCAATGTCTATTTTTTAAAGACCAGGCCGAATCAGGAGAAAGTAAATAGTTGTCTATTTAGGATCTGGAGGAGACTTCGATGTTGAGCTGTTGACACTCTGTCTACCCAATAAGGGATTAGCCTATATTAGCAGACAGAACCTCTTAAGGCGATAATGTTCCGCAAGTCCGCGACACGGGTCGCTGGGTCGCTCCAGGCGTGATTTGTCCGAATGTACTGCATTTAGGGCTGTCTAATGTCTATTTTTTAAAGACCAGGCCGAAGCAGGAAAAAGTAAATAGTTGTCTATTTAGGATCTGGAGGAGACTTCGATGTTGAGCCGTTGACGCTGGCTACCCAATAAGGGATTAGCCTATATTAGCAGACAGAACTTCCTAAGGTGATAATGTTCCGCAAGTCCGCGACACGGGTCGCTGGGTCGCTCCAGGCGTGATTTGTCCGAATGTACTGCATTTAGGGCTGTCAATGTCTATTTTTTAAAGACCAGGCCGAATCAGGAGAAAGTAAATAGTTGTCTATTTAGGATCTGGAGGAGACTTCGATGTTGAGCCGTTGACGCTTAGTCTACCCAATAAGGGATTAGCCTACATTATAGAACAGAACCTCCTTAGGCGATAATGTTCCGCAAGTCCGCGACACGGGTCGCTGGGTCGCTCCAGGCGTGATTTGTCCGAATGTACTGCATTTAGGGCTGTCAATGTCTATTTTTTAAAGACCAGGCCGAATCAGGAGAAAGTAAATAGTTGTCTATTTAGGATCTGGAGGAGACTTCGATGTTGAGCCGTTGACGCTGGCTACCCAATAAGGGATTAGCCTACATTATAGAACAGAACCTCCTTAGGCGATAATGTTCCGCAAGTCCGCGACACGGGTCGCTGGGTCGCTCCAGGCGTGATTTGTCCGAATGTACTGCGTTTAGGGCTGTCCAATGTTTATTTTTTAAAGACCAGGCCGAATCAGGAGAAAGTAAATAGTTGTCTATTTAGGATCTGGACGAGACTTCGATGTTGAGCTGTTGACGCTCTGTCTGCCCAATAAGGATTAGCCTACATTATAGAACAGAACCTCCTTAGGCGATAATGTTCCGCAAGTCCGCGACACGGGTCGCTAAGTCGCTCCAGGCGTGATTTCTCCGAATGTACTGTTTAGGACTGTGCATTTTTTTTTATATTTCACTAGGCCTACAAGATTCTCTAGCAAGAGAAACTCTATTTATATAAAGGACACCCAGGTTTTAGACTGGACTTCGTTACGGTTTCCACTTGCTACAACAACAAACAAATGCTGTGCCGAATCTTCAACTTTTTCAAGGAACCCCATTAAGCACGATAATGATAAAGACTAACTAAGTACCTAACCTATACAGGTAGACATACATACATACATAACATACATAAAATCACGCCTTTATCCCTTACGGGGTAGGCAGAGCGTTAAACGCCTCGTAAAAGGCGCTTTCGCCGCGTCTGACAAAAATTGAGGGCAATTTTAGATTGTAATGTGTACAGGTAGACAGTGCACTTAATATGGCCTATTGATACCTGCGATCAAAGGGTACTTCTTTATTTCCGAGTGGATTTTGATCCCACTTGATATAAACCCCATTATAGAAGAAAAACGACTCTTCTAATAGCAGTGCCAAGTGGTAAGACAATTTTCAATAGCAGTCTTACTTTTCTAACATCGTACATTCAAGTGTATTGCCTGCCAAACCATGATGAACGTAGCAAATATCCCCCAATTGATAAAAACCCTTGTCCTGGTATTTTTTCAAATTTATAGTTGCTAAACCCGCGTCCTAGAAGATTTTTATTCCCTCTTAACTCCCATGTTTAGCCTCAACAGTTTCCGTTTAAATGCTTTTGAATGTTCAAAACATCTCTTAAATTCCGAAGTTGTTTCAGCAGCGGTCCAGGCGCTTGTCCGGGACTGCACTTAGGGTTGTTCTCCGAATTTCACCACATTTATCCCAGTTTTACAAGTGTCCCGGGAAAGTTGTAATTGTGACGTAGAGCTTTTGGAACTGGGACGAGCGGGGTGGTTTGCTAAGTGGAGGAATTATTTCTGCTCTATGAGTTCTCGGTGATGGAATATCTTATTTATTTAGATGATATGTTTCGGTTTGGTTAGATTTGTAGGTATTGTATGCTGGTATACATATATTCTGGGAAATTATATTAACGTGTTTCCTGTGACGTTTTCAATCACCAACATTTAAAAAAATGCTTGATTGGGAATGTGTTTTTCGTACTTCTAATTTATTAGTTTGATTTTTTTTCTCTAATCCTGGTCCGGAAATGTAAGACGATGTTAGAAGCTCATTCAGAAGTTAGTTTAAACTAACCATTGGTCAGCGTTACAATGCTATCGATTCGTAGAGCATAACTTGACTAAATCTTGAGTAGAATTATTGGCGGCCCTTTCTATTCTCTCATGACAGGTATAGACTTATATTAGTTAAGTCTTGATTTGGTACCAATATTTAGTAAGGTAAGGATTAATTTTTTTTAACAGTATCTTTAACGCAACTATTCTTTTAGTAGCAGCTTTGTCAACCCTATCTCGACCCGAGCTTTAAACAAAAACGTTCTGCATCAGATATACGCAAAGCCGCGGCGATTAAAAATAATTAGCAGTTTAAAGGCGGATTTGCACCGCGGCGGTTTACAAGACGCTGGCTCTAAGCAGTTTCCACCGGCAGTATACCGGGTGTAAGGGACAGCTTCCCACAAACTGATAGGGGTTGCAAGTGCTTTGCTCTTGTGAGCCTAGCTTGTTTGGATCGGTACGGAATCCAACTCTTTAGGAGCAGCCGATAGGCATGATCTCCGTGGTCCTTCCCGCGGGGGCCTTTCCCACTTGAATCTCGGTCGAGATAATTCACTCTTGATAGCGGTTGCCCAGTTTACGAAGAAACAATCAGCAGATTTTCTTTGTCAGGAAATGAAAATGAATTTTGGCTTTCATGACCATTTTTTTCTTCATTTCCTGAAATAATTTCCTGCTGATAGCTGTTCAGTTTTGTTGACTGAGCAACCTCTATAAGTTTGTGGAAAGCTGTCCCTTACACCCGGTATAGCATTGAAGCTCACTCCCTATTACCATAAGTTGTCTAAGTTTCTCTGTCTTTTAGATCGAGGGATAAATTTCACTAGAGTGCTTGGGACTGAAATACATTGATTCCGATTGCTGATTGTCCATTATGGGCTGTGCAAATGTGTTCAAATAATGGCTTTAATAGATAAATTTTACCGATATTGTTCTGTTTGTTCGCTGAATGACCAGGGTTTTTGAGACGAATGGAGATCCTATACACGGGCACTCTATTTTTCGACTTCACGAGTCATTTCAGTACAAACTGGGCTGTCAAATCCATACTGAATATTGCTCTCAGGTTTGATATCGCTTCATGAATACGAGCCTAAGATTTGTCTTTGCGCTTACATTGATGATCTTCTTAATGCGTGATCTTACTTTAAGATACGTCTACTATGAGTCTTCTTCTTCTTAGCGAGTGGATTCTCGAGTCAAACGACCCGATGAACCCTGGTGTCAGAGTTTTCAAACCGTCTAGTAGCACAGCTATTAGGCCTCAAACATTGTTTGAGTAGGTAACTATCAAAGACAGCGACCGGGACCGACGGCATAACATGCCCTTCGAAGCACTCCTTCTCTCTTTCTGTTCTCTTCTTCTTTTTCTCGTAGGAACCCTTTCTCTTTCAGATAATCAGGTGATTCAGCCTGCAATGTCCTAACCAAACTGGAAAAAACCTCAAAAAGTGATAAATTAACAAATATGAACTTCGTGTTCTCTCCTGGAAATCGAACCCAAGACCTCCGGATCACGGAGGCAGTCCTCTTTTCATTAATTTCAAACTCAAAATCTTAGTTTCGAATGAAGATCAACCCCACTATAAAACAGATTTTTAATTTAGTTCTTAACTTCCTGAACAGTTAACATTGTATTCAAATTAAAGATCTAAATCAAATATTCCTATTACTACAAAGCGAGTAAAGGGTGTTCCGAGAATTAATTACTAACGAGTAAACAGATATAGCTACAGGATGTTTGAAATAAACAAGATTTTCTCTACACCTGGATTTGTTTACATTTAACAAATGAAGGCTTTCAAAATAAGAATTTCTTTGAAGTCATTTCCTATTTTACTTTTCTATAGAACAAATTAAATATAATATTTTATAGTACCAGGAAATTAACTACTTTCTGAATTGAAATTCGAAGAAAGAAGAACTATGCAAAAAACGTAAAAAGAGATAAATGTGTTCATGAAAAAGAAAGTTACTTCTTGACACAAAACAGTCAGTCATCTTAGATCAACAAAAAAACACAATAAAAACACTCGTTGCTGTTTCGGAGGACGTAAAACAATTTTATATGATGACAAAAAGACATAAACATTCCTTTTCACTCCGCGGTTTCAAACCCAATGAATAAAAGGAAAACAGATAGTCCACAGACATTAAAAACCCTCCGACGGAATCCGTGAAGAAATATTACTTATTTCTTTTAGTGACTGTTCATACCGGGAAGCGACGCGGCTCGAAGCTGCTTGAAGATGAAGACGCATCTCGTTGTAGAAAGTGAGAGGTTGCACCGCGCGGCGAGAAATTTTCGTGTTCTGTCAATTGAATTGCATAGTCTGTTTGTTGATCTTTCATGCTTAAACGGCTCAATGAATTCTGATGGAATTTGGTATGACGATAGATTGTACCCTGGAAATTGACACAAGCTCCTTTTTACCACCGGAGCATATTTTATGCTCACTGAAAAACTCACTAAGCGCGGGTGAAACTGCGGGCGGAAAGCTACATTGTATCATGCTTTTGAAAAGTGCGCGCCGCATTGCGTCGCGTCGCTTCCCGGTATGTACTGCTTAGTCGACAAGCGGTAATCACATTTGCTTTTGTTCGTTTCGGCCCTTTCATTCGCTTAATCGCGTTATTTCGGGGCTGTGCCGTAGCAAAATCTTCGTCTTGCTCTAATTTATGGACGTTCAGCGATTCTTATCAATGCGAAATAATGGGTAAGTTTAACTGCCTCTGTCGTAATTGTGATCGCGATCTTGAGGTCGTGGGTTCAATTCCCAGCAGGGGATTGTTGGTTGTTACTACTTTAGTTAGGAAACTGCAGAGGAGTACTGAGTAAATATGACAGTTGAAAACAAAATGTTGCGTAAGGGCGGTTTTGCACTGCCTAGTATTCGGTTCGTATCCGTGAAAAATAGTACGGATTGGCACGAAAATGTTTGACAGGTTCTGTATATTTTTCACGGATAAGAATACGCATACGGAGCAGTGCAAAACCGCCATGGGAAATCAGAAAAAGATTGGTTGCAGGTCTAAGTTATCTAAATAGAAGAATATTTATGATTTATTTATGAGCCTGTGGTGTCCCTCAAAAAGAAGATAGTTAGCTTAGGCAGCCAACTATTAGGATTTCAAAACTTTCATGACAGATATTTGGAATACCATACCATAAGTTTAAGAAGCACCAAGCTTCACACTAATTTTAAGCGAGAGGCAGCAAGCAACTTTCAATGGAGATCTCGTGACTTAAATCGGTAGCCGATCCGAAGGGCCGAAAAGAAAAGCAGAGACAGGAAGGAAACGAACGGAAGAAGGGCGGTTCAGACGGAAAAATGTGGAACATTCTATGTTTGTTTATTTCCTTATTATATCCTCCCAAATAATAGTTTCGGTGAGTTGTGTAATTGCACAGAAGGATAGTAATCAAGGTTTTGTATAAGACGAATGATATTTCAATCTTGAGGTTGTATTGTGTCGCTTAGATCACAGGATTATGTGGATAATAGAATCTTTATACTCCGAAAGCTCGTTGTTCATCAGAAGACCATCTATGTAAGCGCGATGAGATAGTCTAAGTTGTTTAGTTTTCCTCTTCTAGGAACCTGAATCGTCTCAATTTCAAAAACTATCTGAGTTTTTATGCCATTTAATGCACAAATAGTTTTAGATAGAGCAGCTTTCTTATGACAAAAAAAACAGAGGTAGCAAAAGTAGCAAATTTAAATAAATGGATCTTGTTCTTACATAAACTGATGTTTCAATTATAAATTCCATTTCAATCATTAAGACATTAACTGCAAACCAATTCGTACTCCGCATAAAGACTTCCCAAGTCCCCGCAGACAATAAATAATATCAACAATAATAATCACGGGAATAAAATACGTCTTCAATAGCACAACCACACGAATGGCTATAAACATCGCGGAACGAGACAAACTCAAATAAGTCAGGTTGAATTGTGATCATTAAACACGCGAGGTATTGTGATTCACGGTCTGTGGTGTAATAGTATTTGCGGAGTAAGATAGGAGTCATCGAAAAATAAGGTGAAATTTACCAAACACTTATTATCATTACTTCCATGCTGGACTGGGAGCGAGAGAAAAATATAGAATGTGCCAGCTGCATTACCTCCTGGGCATGCTGTAAAAATCAGCTAAGGAATCCGAGGATGAAACATATTGCAGTTTAGGCGATGGGCTGACAACCTGTCACTACAGCAATATACCTACAAATATATCTTAAATGACCCTCAAAACTTTGTACGACGTGGTGGAACCATCTTAGTTTAGGTCGTTTACGCTCTGCCTACCCCATTAAACCCTCGGATCTCTTATCTGATTTTTACAGCATGCCCGGGAGGAAAATTCGGCTGACATATTCTATGTTTTTCTCTCACTCTCAGTCCAGCATGGAAGATATATTTTTTACTGTCTATAAAATATCGACATTTGAGTCATTAGCAACAAAATATGACTGGTCGCTCATCGGATTAAGTAAACAAAATATGATACTCAAACTCAAGTGTAAACAAAATATGATATTGAAGTGTAAACGAAATGTAGACTTTAAAAAATCTCAAATCTCTAAAATACATTATTTATCTATTAGATTTTACCACACGGCACTAACCGAATGATGTCACTGCGCAGGTGGGTGTAACTTGAATTTAGAACTCGAACGTTCTTTATTTGAATTTGAATTCGATTGTCTGGTTTCCATATTCGGTGATCTCGATAAAAACTGCCATTTATTAAGGAATGTTGACCGATAGTTTGACATTAAAATGTTGCATAGATCTTTGGTATTTTGTTGGTATTTGGTTTTAACAAATTTTAGAAGAGTTTCTAGTGTATAAGCTAGGTATTATGTTTCGTTTGTTCCATACTTTGATTGTATGTATTGTATGAATTTGTAAATACTTCCTAGATGAATAAAATATTAGATAAAGAATGTTGACCGATAGTTTGATTTTAAATGTTGCATTGATCATTGGTATTTTGATGGTAGTTTGTTATAACTAATTTTAGAAGAGTTCTAGTGTATTAGCTAGATATGATATTTAGTTTGTTCCATACTTTGATTGTATCTATTGTATGAATTTGTAAAAACTTCCTAGATGAATAAAATAAATAGGACTAAATTATAGATCTTATAAAATTAGTATTTTATTTAAAAAAGGTGCTTTCGATCTGTCATTGTTAGCCAAGAGACGTATCGGGAAAAACCAATAGGTACAATAACTTATATTAAACTGTATTTGTCAATACCAGCTGGCTCAAATACAGACAGACAGTAATAAAGTATCAAACAACCATTTGCGGTGAAATCTAATAACAGTTTAATATTGTTACAGTTGATAGACAAGCCTCGCTCCCCTCGTCAAGTCGTCAGATTCTGACATGTCTATCTGAGGATATAGAGTCTTAAATATAAGACATGTATTTTTATAATTTCAGAAAATAATATCATGTTTAGTTTTATTAGAACTTGTTAGTACATCTGATTGGCAATTAGAAGATTTTTTTTATTTTTTTTTGGTAAAATTGCTAAATTACAGCAAATAAGATGACGACATAAATCACACCTTTATCCCTTACGGGGTAGGTAGAGCGTTAAACGCCTTTACAAGGCGCTTTCGCCACGTCTGACAAAAATTTAGGGCAATTTTAGATGGAAAGTGTATTGCTATAGTGACAGGTTGTCAGCCCATCGCCTAAATTATAATACACTGTAACCCTCGAATCCCTTTTGCTGATTTCTACTGCATGCCCGGGAGGAAGGGCAGCTGGAACATGCTATTTTTTTCTATCTCTCCCAGTCCAGCATGGAAGTAAGATGACGACGATGTAAAATTTTGTAGGTAGGTTCTATTTGCAGATCTATGATCCAAAATCTATTGTCTAACTTATATTTTTATCTTTCTTTCTTCAAAAAATATAGGTAAATATAGGTAAATTGCTTACGGATTACGAATAAATTAACAAAAAATGTAATAGTATGAATTGCAAAAGATACGTATAAAAGGCTCTAAAGAATTTAATCCAAGGTCCCACTTCTTTTAAATGTCAAAGACTCTGTATCCATTAATCCACCGATAAATCTAATGACATCACATCACCGACACGACGATTTTTTGCCGTCCGACTACCGCCATTAAAACGCAATGTCGCCACTTAGCATTCTGCAGCTGCTGCAATCAAATTTAAACTTTAACTCAACTCAAAAAGGATCATAAATAACGCATCAATAAATTTGCATTGACGAAAAGTTATTTTGTATCTGGCGTAATCAAAATTAAACTTTAAATCAAAAGGGGTAAAGTGATAAAAACTGCATTTGCTGGAAATTTGCGAGTCCTTATACAGCCTGTGTGACAAATCAAAAGCGAATTAGTGGAAACTATCGACGGATGCTTGAAAATTAATCGTATTATTGCAGTGGTAGAGTTGGTTTTCGAATTGCAGTTTGGAAGAGCAATTTGGAACTTAAAGTATTGGCTTATTAGTGTCCTGCCAATTTCGGTTAAAAAGGTTTTGCATTAAAAGTAATTTAGTGTTTGGTTTTGAAAATAAGACCAAGTGGCTTGTATAAATACAGTATTTAGGTTTAGGTCACCTTGGTTATTATGGGTTTGTAAATGTTTTTATTTTTTTGTTCTACCTCATATACATAAATAAACAAATGAATGTTTTTAAAATATACGACTGGGCAATATCAAAATGACCATTTTTTTATACATACACACCCACAGTTAGAAAGTCGCAACTAAAGTAAGCAGCCCGCATGCAATTAGTTTACGATCTGTATAATAAACACTAGGTTCTTCTTCTTAGCGAGTGGATTTCGAGTCGAACGACCCGATGAACCCTGGTGTCAGTTTTCAAACCACCTAGTACCACAGCTATTTGGCCTCTGACGTGGTTTGAGTAACGACCACTATCAAAGACAGCGACCGAGACCGACGGCTTAACGTACCCTCCGAAGCACGGAATCCTTTTTCTTTTCGGACAATCAGGTGATTCAGCCTGCAATGTCTCAACCAAACTGGGGAAAACCTCACAAAGTGATAAATTGTCACATATCAACATTGTGTTCCCCTCCTGGGAATCAAACCCAGGACCTCCGGATCGTAAGCCCATGACTGACCACTAATCTACGGAGGCAGTCACACTAGGTGTATCAGTACATTTATTGTTTATGCAATCCTAAGCGGTCAGTAATAAGCTGCCATCGTGGTCTTTTGGCTAGTGCCATGGACTCCCGATCCGGAGGTCCCGGGTTCGATTACCGGGGGGAAAACACAAAGTTGATATTTGAGAATTTATGACTTTGTGAATTTTTCCCCAGTTTGGTTAGGACATTGCAGGCTGAATCACCTGATTGTCCGAAAAGAAAAAAGATTTCGTGCTTCGGAGGGCACGTAAAGCCGTCGGTCCCGGTCGCTGTCCTTGATAGTGGTCGTTACTCAAACCATGTCAGAGGCCTGATAGTTGTGCTACTAGGCGGTTTAAAAAAACTCGATACCCACTCGAAAGAAGAAGAAGTAATAAGCTAATTAGTATTTTAAATACGGCTGTAAAAACTCAAGTTAATTTTAATTTACTGTCTGTATTGTACCAATAAATAATAACTGAGCAAGTTATTTATCTTGGTTAGATGCAAGTTACGCAGGTGCGATATTTAACCTTTTCTAACCCTTTGTGTAGCAACGGTCCTTAAACTATGACATTCATTCATTTATGGTTGCATTATTATCGCTTCTTCCATGCTGGCCTAGGAGCGAAAGAAAAACACAGAATGTGCCAGCTGCATTTCCTCCCGGGCATGCAGTAAAAACCATCTAAGGGATCCGAGCGTTTCTGTATATTGCAATATAGGCGATAGGCTGACAACCTGTCACTACAGCAATATACCTAAAAAAAAACTTAATTAACCCTCAAAACTTTGTCAGTCGTTAACGCTCTGCTTACCCCATCAGGGATAAAGGCGTGATTATATGCATGTATTTATTATTACCGCAATAATAATTGCTAATAATATTGCTTGCTCTGCAAATAGATTAAGTGATGTATTCTCATTTATTACTAATTAGTATAATTTAGGCAATTAAGTTCACATTCAGTTTTAAGTACATCCCAGAATTCAAGTTATAATCATCACTGAATTTGTTTTATGGTAGACAGCAGACACATTATAATATCATCAAGGATTAATTCAAAGCATTATAATGTTTTAAAATGTTAAGGAATATTTTAACTAGGTATACTGCATAACCATAACTCACTGAATGTATTGTATACAGGGTGTTAATTTAATTGCGTGTCATGGCTTAGGGCAAGTTTCAGTAACGTATAAATTTAAATAAAAAAATCCAACTTAAAAATTATAAAAACAAAAGCTGGTAGGTATTTATAATGATGTCATTATGATGTCGAAAGCGACAGGCTCAGCTATAACCGATCCCACGTGACGAGCGATAAGGCGAAAACCAATCCCGCGCGACGCGAGAGTCGCTATCGACCAGTTAAAGCGACTTGCGCGGGTTCGGTTATAGCTGTGGG
The DNA here is from genome assembly GCA_949820665.1 of Scrobipalpa costella. Taxonomy (NCBI): domain Eukaryota; kingdom Metazoa; phylum Arthropoda; class Insecta; order Lepidoptera; family Gelechiidae; genus Scrobipalpa; species Scrobipalpa costella. The sequence continues at coordinate 19,493,766 of OX463303.1, forward strand.
GCCAGATGCGGCATATTACGGCTAAGGAGTGGAACTCCCTGCCGGCGGATCTGTTTCCGGAACAATATAACCTGGGCCTTTTCAAGGCGAGAGTGAATAGGCACTACATAGGTGAGTATGCTTCAGCATAGTCCGCATCGTCACTTTCCACCAGGTGAGATGGCGGACAAATGCTCGCCTATATATATATTTAAAAAAAAACCGACTTAAAATTATTTTGAGTTGTTTTTTTGTATATATTTTATGGGTTACTTTTACGTTACTGAAACACCCCCTAAGCTATGGAATGCAATTAAATACCCGTATTTGTCTCATATAGTCAGAATCCCTGGAACGAGAAACCTAACCGGAAAATACTTTTTTATTTCTCTTATTTTTTTTATTCCTGTGTTATTTCCATTCCATTTTTTTATTCTTGTGTCATGAAGCGTGTCACTAACCTATTCATATCTGATGTTGATGTTGCTTTACTTACGTTATCAAAAAGAATAACACACCATTCGACCAACAGCGTTCCAGTAAAGGGGTATTCATAAAAAAAGTTGTAATATTCTCCGGGGAAATATTAAAAGTCAGGTCGTTAGTGTTCTACGCACCGATTGTACTGAGATTTGCATTTTTATGGTCACCCCAGTGACGGTGTACAGGCGGACGCAGATTAAAGTAAAACTTGCGCTGCTAATGTCAATGCTATGTTCTAGTCACACACTTGACACTACGGGGTAGGCAGAGCGCTAACAGCCTAGTCAAAAGCGTTTTCACTACGTCTAACAAATATTAAGGCTGATGTTGATTTCAGAAATAAATTTATATCTCTGAAAGAACTTGTAGTCAAGTCAGTATTTTGCCTACATTCTAAAACAGTACAACCTTGTGTTACATCAGCTGGCTTCTATAGTATTCCAAAAGGAAGACAAACACTTGGTTTTATTTTTCAAAATTCATCACGGAAGACATTTAAAAAAAATCATGTTATTATTTCTCTACAACATCCATCTAATCTAAAGCGGACTGTACCCAGCCGTTTTAGTGTATTCTCTAACCGCGGTTTGAGTTTCATGGAAACACGGGTTTTACTGTCACGGGAAGCAGCCGAGAGCTAAATTATTACCCGTGGTTTTGTGATAAAAGTTAGGCTCTGAATTTTATACCAAACCTGTTTTAATACCTTATCTCCCTACCGCAGTCCGGCGCCAAATATCTTGCTGTATTCCATCAGTGTGAAGAAATGCCAATTTATTGTAATGTCTAGTTGTAGTGACAAAAAAATTATGAAAGTATTGTTTCATAAAGGTTGTAAAAGGCGCTTACCGCTGAGTAATCCCTCAGTTTGTAGGAAGTAGTTTTAATTTTTTTATTTTTGGAAAAATGCCTGTAAATTTAAAATACTTTTTGAGATTCCATAAAAAAATACTAATTATCTTTTAATGAAACATAAAATAATAGCGACCTTTCATAAATGAGTGGCTTAAGCCTGATGAGACTTAAAAGCCTTTGTAGATAAAGCCTATTGAGCCCCCAAAAACTGAAGGTAAACATTTTGTACGGTCACCCGCGATACACTTGCAGCAAAAACATCAGCTTTACTGGAACGTAACAGGGGCGGTTTTAAGGCCAAAGGGCATTACGCTGTAGTCGATCGTACGTCGACATTTGAGCATCCATTCATGGTGAAACAAAGAAGCTTCGTCGCCTGACTTTTACCCGGGTTAATTAAAATGTCAGAGGCACTTATTAATCAAACTGTTGCCCGCTCGGTGTATAAAGGTGCGCCCTTTTGTTGACGGGAGAAAGGATCGCCCGGAAGTCGTTAGGCTCGCGGTGCGATATTTTGTATTATCTGTAAACTGTTTTGTTGTATTGTTTTTAATTGATTGATAAATGGTTCCCATAAGGGAATCAGGCGGGACTATTATGTTAGTATTTAAATGAATTGATTTATTTAGTAGACAGCGTCTTTTGACTTTGTATCTATAAGTTTGAAAAGTTTAAATGTAGTTTGTATTCGTGGGGTTGTAATGGTTGGGATAAATTGTCATTTCTCTCGGATGTAGATCATTATCTAATTGGACTCTTTATACATGTTTGTATGGCACACGACTCACTTGGTTAAAACACTTAATCTTCTGAAGGTTTAATTGGAAGGGTAGCGTGAGAGTATCTGTCTGTCAAATCAAACGTCCTATCAGTAAGTTCCTCAAGTCGATAGTCAGATGTCACTGACGCGAGCCTGTTAATCAGTCACACTTATCAGTCCCATCTCTTATGGTAATTACGTTAAGGATCGCACCCATATCACTCGAAGCGGCAGTAGGATAGTCGTGACGTCGCCACCACGTCATCAATCACGTGAGGGGAGGGGGGGTATATAAGGCCTGCGGTCGCGCGGGGCGGGGGTATTCTTCATTAGACAGCCAAGAGATGCGGACGTCATCTCATATACGAGTATTAATCATAATATTACTCCGCGACGATATTAACTCTGTCATTCGTTTGCTCTTGTCATTAAGTGTGATCGTGATAATGCAATTCAGAACTAATGAATTCGCTGTCAAATCAAATTCCTCTGAAGATTTCCCTGATTGTGAAACTATTCTCGAGTATGTAAAAGCGTTAAACGCAGTAGAGTGTCGTATTAGGGTACAATGCCCGATACTTCGGAAAGTAACTTTCGAGGGTTGATACGAACACGGAAAGAAGTTGAACGCACGTGAGCGGACTAGGGACCTGATTTCAACTACTTTTGTTTCTCGAATATAAGTTTCAGAATATTTTTTCTTTTCTTTCCTTAGACAAGATAATCATAATAGAAAATAAAAATAGGCTACTAGATTAAAATCAATAAGCACAGTTAGATAAAGGCTGGTCCTTGTGTTCAGGGATTTTTTATTTAGGTATGGCACTTATTCACAGCAGTACTATGTCTAACTACATACCACACAAATAATGTTACAACGTACACACGTATTTTGGTCAATAAAATAGTAATAATAACAATGGAAAATATCATTCAAACAAACCAGTGGTAGCACAAAAGGAATTGGCCCAGGCGACGTGACCATGCAAGTTCCGAAGTGTACAATGTGGTGCTATTTCACACAAGAGCACCCGATTCTTCCAAGTGTTGTCGCTAACACACTTGCTTACCAGAAACTCTGAATCGAATATGGAATCTAAAAAGGTTTTGATGAGAGATCTTTTTTTAATGATAATATAATAGTTAGATTTAGGTTAATTTTATTGTAATTTTACGAGTATGATAATTAAGATGTTTTAAATTTAACTGAAGGTGAAATAAAGGCACTAGCACATAAAATGAATGATGTCAAAAAACTGTTAAAAAAGTGCAAAAAATTAATAACCTAATAACTAGTGCAGTAGTAAATCCAAGTGCTGTCAACTGTGAAAAAAGCTAGCTGAGCTTGCGTGTAGCGACATTAACAGTGGCTGAGCCGATGGCAACTGCGATACGCGGCACGATCAGTGGCACGCAAGCCGTATGCGCTTTGACGCCGATATCAACCCACAGTTGTTAGATAGTCGAGAATATTTATGTGAAGTCGGAACTGATCGCGACGATGATGAATATAGATTAAATGAAGGAATGCAGGTGGATGATATGAAAGCAATACCTCTATTATAGAGTTCGCGAACCCGGATAATAAAGGAGAATTGGTAGAAAAAGAAAGTGTAAATGATTAAGCTGTAAAGGAATAGATACATCAAGAAACGAAAAGTAATCTCACAAAACATGTAATACATAACAAGAAAGAGAAAGAATTTAACCTTAAACGAAGATAAAATCAGTAAAGGAACAAGTATTACACAACAAAACAAAAAAGAAGACTAGTCAATTAAACGGAACGAGCTTATCGAGCAAATCGATATTTTTTGCGATCGGAATCGCAAGTGAAGTTGTAAGCATTGTAAACAAGCCTCGTGTGAAGCATTCACAACATTTACAATCAATCGCGATGCATTATGTAATAATAAAATTATCTGTGACACGAGAAATCGAGTTTTTATCGAATCCAGTTCTCGTTTCTCGATTCGAAATGTCAGGAGGGAACAAAAACGTGATTACGGAATTCTTGTTGTGAGGTTTAAAATGTCACACGTCCGTAAATGGAATCTGACATGAATGAGTAGCAATTAAAGTTACCGAATTATTTTATTGAATTACTTTAAATACCGCAAGTGTATGAAAGCATAACGATAATACATCATTATGTAATGGAAGTAATAATACAGGGTAACATTTATCAATGAAACATATTTCGCCGAAATATGAGAATGCTTTTTCGGATAATTTTTCGTGTGTGTATTTCTAAAGCGCCAATCTACAACCATTTTGTCATTCGTCGTATTCATCAATTGTTATTCGGCACGAATCCTGAAGAAATCACACAACGAAGAGGGGTGACAAAGGAAAGTAGGTTTAGGAATATTAAGAAGATAGGAAAATTGAGAAAATATTCCAATTGTGATTCTGCTCGTCTTCTCAAGAATTTAGTTCTACCATTTGTCTTGAAGATTTGGTTAGAGCAAACATATTTCATGAATATTTCTTGTTTTCCGTTTGTTTTTGTTTCTATCAAACAATGAACAATTCTTTGTGTGCGAATATTGGTGCCCCTTTCCAAACAGTCACGCATGGAAGGAGAATTAGACACAGACGACCCTTTAGACTTTTATTGTTTCTGAAGTTAGATCTACAAGTATACCTACCTATGACAATGTTTAGGGGGAAATGTCCCCACAGCTTCTGTGTCCCCCGTTTTCCGATCGTCGCTTATTTCCTGATGGAATTTGTTGTGCATCAAAAAATGTTTCCGACCGGAAGGGCCGCGCAATGCGCATCCACCGTTGTTGTTTTTGATATCTCAACCAGAAATTATTGAGTAAAATTTTTTGGGTAAAAGCTACTGTAATCGGTCGCTTTGTAAAATATCGAGCGTTATTAAATTTGGCTCGTACACACGAGTATTACCTGCGTTTCGCGTAGTGGAACGAAATGGGCTTTTTGCAATTTTTTCACAAGTTTAATGAATTAAATTGGTTGAGGCGAGTCCGTTTTTATTGAAGGTTTGTGTTTGTGAATCGCTGAAACGATTTCAAACCTGTAAATGAAAAGGATAACGATGTTACGTCGCTCGTTGAAAATGTGTATTGTATAGAGTGTAATGCATAGATATAGGGCATCTTAACTAAAGGAGTGAAGCTGGAGCATACAATCTGCGATCTCAAGGCTAGTGCTGGAGGGAGCAGAGCGATAGCGATCGGTCGACGTTCGTTCAATACCCTAATACCGGTAATGGAAGGCGACACGAGCTCGCCCGATTTTCCGAATCGTTTGCGCCGAACGCCACGCAAGATAACGAGAAATGTCCCGACTATCGTTTTATGTGCATCGAAGATTCGAATTCGGAACTACGTTATGCACTCTTTAGTTTGCTCTTTAGAGCTCTCGCCGTTCGTGTCTTCCTGGTACTTTGCTTCCATTTTAAGAACATTGTCTTTTATATTTCGCTTTTATTCTTTCTCTGTTTCATTTCCGTATAATGGTTTAGGAGACTTACCAGGAAAGCCGTTTGCTTATAAACAAGACTGTCATCCCCGCTGAATCTGTAACAAAGGAAATAACATTTTTTATTCCATTCGTGTTGAAATCTAGAATAAGATTTATCTCATTTTGGTTTTCATGAATATTTCAACATGAATAAGCACGGTAGAAAAAATCCACAAATCTAAAAATATCTAATTTATGCTTATCTAAACTTGTAGCACTCAAGCCTCTAACACAATAACCTAGCTCCATAAAACATTTAAATCAATTAAAAACTTAGCGCTATGGCACACTGACGCGGTATTCCCTGCGCGCGGTACGTCGCTCGCTTGCGGTTCGTAATCCGAATTTGTCGTTGGCTCCTCCATTATGCATCGGACAACGCGAACGCCGGCTTATATTCGGCCCGATACTGGCAATACTAGGGAATATTCGGGGGAATATTCAATCGGCTGTCTGTCAAGCGGCCGTGAATATAGGACGACATGTCAGCTTTTTGTAAACTAGTTTGTACGTTCATGAAATCACGCTTGTATGCCTCGCGAAGTGGGTGGAGCTGTGACTACCTAATAAAAATATTTTCTTGCAATTTTAGGGTCCCTTTAGATACTTACTATGTATTGTTTTTTTATTTTTATAAAAGTACTTTCTAGTATTTTCTTTTACATTTTATTTCCATAATTGTACATTACAATTTGAAGACATCATTATCATCAGATAAATACTTATTGAGCGTTATGTTATGTCTATTGTAGAAAAAATATTGTCATTGCATAAACGTATATTTATATTGTTTATGTTATGACTTGAATATTGGATATGCTGACCTCCCCTGGGGCATAATCAAGACATTAATTGATATCAGGGAAGGCACTATCGAAATTTCTGTCATATCGTTGGAAATGTAGTTAGTCAGTATGGGTATCAAAATAGAAATGTTTGTATAATAATTAATTATACTTTGATATTGTGTTACATTGAAATGTTTCAAAGAATTTCATATCGTTAAATAGATCTTCAACTCAAATACATACATACATATAATCACGCCTTTATCCCTAATGGGGTAGGCAGAGCTTAAACGACCTAAACAAAGGTCATTCCGCCACGTCTGACAAAGATAGATAGATAGATTTGTAGGTATACTGCTGCAGTGACAGGTTGTCAGCCCATCGCCTGAATAGCAATATACTGAAACCCTCGAGTCCCTTAGCTGGTTTTTACAGCATGCCCGGGAGGAAAATCAGTTGGCACATTCTATGTTTTTCTCTCGCTCCCAGTCCAGAATGGAAGAAAAACTCAAATAAAAAATATTAATTACGTTTCTCAATTTTGGGTAACCAAGAAATTAAAATTGTGTACAAAATTTGGTGAATTCTGTCAAAGCATAACTGTTATAAAAATGTATGTTATATTTATTGTTTCGTCGAATCAAACCCAGAGACCATTGTTTCAGCTTCATGAGCTCTACTAAAGACAAAACAATGACTCACTACATTGACAACTTTATAAATCCAAAGACTTTATTTTTATTGCAATTTGAACTATAAGATTACCGCAACATGACATCATCATTCTATGCAAACAATGCAAGGCAGTTAGTATAAATAGGTTCTAGAATTCTAGATAGAACGAACAAGTTCTAGCTTGAATGCCTAATAAGTCTAACCAGGCTGATTAAAATGATGTAAATGTTGAATGTATTACTATAGATAAAATAGAATAATAAGAATTGATAAATAATTTTAACGGTAAAATAGCTTAAAATAACAGACTGGAAAGTAAAATTTAAAAGAATAAGGAAACAAAGAAAAAGAAAATTAACATGACAACAAACAAACCTACTTCACTTATCTAGGACTATAGATAATTTTCTAGTGCAAAAAGATAAGCCTATGATTCAGGACCGAAGCTTGATAAAAAATATGACTAGGCTACCGACCAAAGTAATAAGACTAATACTACCTAAGCACCACTAAATAGCTAGAGGCAATGTGATTATCCGTCAGAAAAACAACTCAAGTCATCCCGTATAGGTACCTGCTACAGTCACCCACAATCAGAACGACACAAAAACACACAACATCCTCCACACACAAGTAATGACTTTTTTCCGCGACTGTACACACAGGCGTGGGAACAGCGAGCTTTATTTACGGGTTGGTACTGACGGGCATGTTGCCGAATGCATCAGTAGGTACTGCGAAAGAGGTCGATGGATAGATGGAAAGTTTGCCCTCTGTCAAACTAATGTGCGTAATGCTCTGACATGTTTCTATAACAACGACAATCGCAAAGATCACCGTATCTGTTCAAGGTCAAGCAAAGAATCATTTCACAAAATTCTAAGTCAAAATAGAATCGAATCCACGACCAAGATCGAGAGCTTAAGGCCACAAGAACACAGAAGCATTTAGTCAATGATAGCCTAAATGTAACTGGTAAGCATTTAATACATATTCACTTACAGATTCATCATAAAATCACTGACTGATTTCAAAGTTTCTGAACGGGCAAACTTTTTGCTCACCGACATATGTTTTGTGATTTCAATACAGCCAATATGCTGTCCGTCTGTACAGACTCTTGCAAACATCCCATACACCTTATTAGACACTTATTTATTGTATTGCCAGTGCAATCTTTTAAACTGTAAAGGAATTCTATGGACTTAGTGTTGTAACACATCTACACAAAGCAAAAAGGTGACAAAGCGGTTACTCACTTAGATAAACGACACGATTAAACCGACGTTGAGGATGATATAATTTTTATACTTCCTTTTGAACTGGTGTCTCGAATTGATGAGGCTATCAGACTTAATGGTTCGGCTATGAAAAGTGGTGCGTGCGAACCAGGATAAGAATTTTTAAAAAGATGCATAACGGTCGTGAGATTGATGGAAGAACAGTTATACGTTATGATTATAAGGTGGAGCAAAAGAAATGAAATAAGCTGTTAATAAATATTTTTTTACTGTCGTAGAAAATTTTGGTAGTTCTACTAGAATTCGATTCATTAATGATTATTTCCCCAGACAAGATTAGAATTTGAAGCAGGTATGGGTAAACAAATAAAAGTAGCACAATGAAAGTATATTCAAGGTTGAGCCACTTATAGTTATCTATTAGTTTATTTGTTTACAAGCCTGTCTATCCATAGTAAACAAAGTAAACAACAACAAGGAAGACCCTTTAGCGAATAACAATCTCAATATCTCAGGACCGCACACACGGACCTAATTATGTATACTATTTGATATTAGTCATTGCATAAGTGCATGCAAATCGCAATGCTAACTAAGTGTTATTATGCGGAGACGCGCTCACGGCGTGCCGCCACAAAACAGCCTTATGTTTAAAACCTTTTCGTGTCCTGGCTATTAATATTGTGGTGGTTCTTAGTAGCTTCTTATGAGTGGAGAGTTGGTCATTAACGAAGTTTATATCTAGATGATTGCTTCATATCTGACTTTACGGCTTTTCTACATATTACTTACGAAAATAAAAATGAAAATTTTGTACAAATCTATTTTTCAACTTAATTATTGGCATTGCATCGAAAAAAAAAGTTGTTTTAAAAAGGAACTACTCTATTAAAATAGTAGTATATTTTTCGAACAAGAAGTAGTTGCTTTAATTAAAGTTTATAAAAGAGCTCCTTAGTTAAGAGCTAAAATAAGTAATTCTGATTCAGAATATTCTTCATTATCTTAACGGTACACTTCCAGCCCTTGTTTTTAATCTCCATTGAGTTTCTAAAATGAAGATTTCAGTATTAAATTTAAACCGTAAATCATAACCGTTTCATGAATTTATTTGCATAGAAATTAACATCGTTGCGAAAACAAATGAAGCTTGCAATTGTGCAAAGAAAATTAGAAAAGATCCCTTGAGAGTTGTACCCGGGACTAGGGGTGCATAAAAGAGGAGAAAGTTAATTGAGCCAATTATTGTAAGTCAAGCGGTGAAGGTTTTGGGAAAGCCGGTGGAATCATGTTCAGTCAAGTTGATCCTGGCCGTAGCTCATCTGTCTATGTACCTACCTCTATAATCGCAAAACATAGGGCTAATCAGCCATCCAGGGTAAAACCCGGTCAATCCCGGATCCCGAGCGGAGGACTAATGTCGCGGCTGCCCGGACAAATAGTCCTCGGGATTAGCAACGCCTTGATTAACAAAGCTGTGCTGTTGTTTGCTCCTGTTTTGTTATGCACCCCTGGTACTTTCGGGCGGCTAGATTGGATGTTTTGTTTGGTTAATCTGTTTGCCGGAACCCGTGTCCTGAGTTTGGTGTTAGGATACGAGATCTGGCCATCAGATATTACACCTACAAGCCACAGCCTACAGCTATGCAGATTTCGTTACGTTGATGAAATATTTTCACCTGAGCGCCATAACATCGTAACCGTTATGAAAATGAAACTCGTAACGATTATGATTATGACAAACACAAATCGTACCACCACTTCAAGCCAATTAAACGTTCCGATTCTCATGTTACCCTCCCATATAACATAACAAACGGCATTCATTCCGCCGCTTCATAAAGATCGAGTGACTCTGCGGATGCAGTAATCTGTGATACGGGCGACTAATGGATCGAATTAAACGTGTAGAGAGCCAGAGAGCGAGCGATATCGTAATAGCCAGTAAAGCCCCCACGTACGCACTTGTTCGCCGTAATTTGGCAATTGGAGTCGATGCAATGTACTTGTGTGATTGAGATGCTTTCAAGTTGGCCTTTGATGATGTGGAGCCGGTTACATTAGTTTCGTCAGGTTTCACGTTGTGTTGTTTATCGTTGAAAAGTGATGTAAGCTTTGAGCGTACGTCTTTGCATGAGTACAGGTTTGTGTATTGCAAGAAAAAAAATATCAATTACCGAATAAATTTGAGAAAGGCTTTCAATTTGTTCCTTTATTTTTCAAAAGTAAAATTGATTGAAAAGCGTATTTTAAATGCGGATTACATAGACCAGAGCAGTAAATGCATTTCCAGACCAACAAAACTGCAGTAGAAAGGATTTGAATAATATTTTTAAACGCGGTAGTTTTTGACACGAACACTAACTGTATTATTGTCACCCAATTTGGAAACCGTCCAATAGAATGCACGTACGAACTCCGCGTTTTATGCTTTTACTAGCAAACGCTATCGAGGTTTTATTTGCTGGGGAAAACACGGTGTTTGTAAAAGTGAATTCAATGGATCATGAACGTGGTTTATAGGGAAAACAAAATCTTATCAGTGGTGATGGCAACTATTAGACTGGGAAAACAGAATTCAACTTCCATTGTACAAACTATACCAGGAGTATCAAATTTAAATATTCAAGAAACAACGTTCTTCTTTACATAAAATTAACTAAGTAGCTATCTTTTTTATTAACCTGACCGTTCCTTACTCGCTGAGAAATGAAGTTCTAATTAGGTAAAAATATGGCATGTTTCATTCAGATAAAATATTTTTCCATAAAAAAGGTGCTGTTGAAAATAAATTCAAAAGAGAACCCCTTAAATAAGGCGGTCCATGCTCCCTCACGCTTTCAAGATGCTACCTAGAGGATTTCAGAAGAACCCTTATTCTATAACACGGCATCGAATTAACTTCTTTTTAAGTTAGCCGGATGAATTTTTAAATTAGATTAAGCCTGGGGCTGATCGTGACGCCGCAAGAGTATGAATGATGACTTCAATATAATGGTGTATACAAATTTTCTACCAGCTTTCTCCGAACTGCACTTTGATGGAATCTTTTCGAAGTCATGGGTCAGGATTCGGTGGGTGATCCCAGCATTCACGTTACACAATCATTATGGAATTGAAGCAATCTCTATGTTCCGGCAGTAATATAATTGTAGCTCTGTGTGGTACTTGAGTCCCGTTACCGTGACGCAACTGTACTACCATTGCGCAGCGGATTTCCCGAGTTCGATTCCCAGGCAAGACGGAATGCAATGTGTTTTTGCAACCTGTTCAAGGAGCTATACTTGTGTTGAAACAAAGGTTGCCATGTTAGCACTTAATATTGTTCTACTCAGTCAATAATGTGCAATAATCTTTTATTGCGAATATTATGTTTATTGTTATTGGTTTTCCACATTTTCTTTATCACTATCACCATAATTAATCATTTGTCCTTTTCTGTAGGCAATGTGTTTTTAAATTTCTTACTTTTCACATTTACTAAAGAAATTCACACGTTTGGCGAATTTTAAACCCAATCTATTTCACAGGTGGTTACATTAAACGAATTGACGTCTACCCTCCACTTAGTGTGATTAAAATGTTAAAGATCTTCTCGGAATATTTCGGCATCCCAATATTTCAAGTACAGTCGACCGCAGTATGAGGTTTTGATAGAGTAAATGAAAAGTGTAGACAGATCAGATGGAATGTAAGTAACTCGTTAAATTATTTTGAAGACACGAAATGTTTCATTACAAATTGTAGAAGATTCGCTAAAATAAAATAGTCATCTGCATAATATTAGATGTTCAGTTCTTTGTTTTGGTACATTTTCGTCTCGTTCTTGGTAGTATTTTTTTTTATTTATTTAACAACACATATTTAGCTCGTAAATCAAACCATTGCATTTAAACACAATAAATAAAGTTTACAGAGAGTTAGGCAAGGGAAAACTATTACTCTGCGAAGAAACTTTGATGCAGTTATTGATTTCATGATAAATCTGAATATATTTCGTTGCCAAAAGTAAAATATTCATGGGTTTCCATGATGACCTAAGAATGGGGGGCTGGGCAGATTTGAGACAAAGCATACCAGAAGTTAAGGAATAACTAGCATCACCCGTATACATAACACACCACCCATTTGCCCACAGGGTGGTTTCTGGGAATAAACGAGATAATTTTCCTAGATTCATTGTTGTCAGTATTAATTCCGAAAATCTTTACATTAAAAGGAATTTATTGCGAAATTTCTTTCACGACAGGTTTTAAAGATCCGCCTTCTGTGGCCGACTGTACTTGGTGAATCCTGGTAGCTCTTCAATCTACGTCTTTGAAGGTTTCAGAGACGGTGCGGTGCAGACTCGTTACTGAAATCTTCAGGATAACTGGGGTAAATAATTGGGGTTATATTTCAGGCTTCTCTTAAGCAATTTTCAACGTAAACAGTATTGATAGAATTAATTAATAGAATTTGTTGAGATAAACATTTGACCTGGAAATAAACTAGGCGGTATTTTGTATCTTTTTCTTTGAAGTAACTAACTTTTTGCCAAAAATAGGTTTTTATTTTCGTAGCGATTGAAAACTTTGGAAATTATGGAGTGTTTTATCGACTGTAATTTTATCGCTCTACATAGACGATATTTTTATTTTCGTTTCCACGATTCAAACCAAACTTTTCAATAACTGTTCTAACAAAGGTCTGTTATAAGACAACCTCAAAGAATAAAATTATAACACCGTAAGATGAAAAGTAACATACCATGTAAAGTAGTTCTACGAGCCCACGCTTTCTCACAAATTGTCGGTATTATAATGGTATTAGCCGGTTCATTATGACGAGGTTATTACGTCATTTGGACGTGTTTACACGGCGCTTGCGCATCCAAACGGGTGATTATTGTCGGACCATGCGCCTTGTGGTTAAGGCGACGCCATTGAATTCAGGTTGGTCGTAGTTAGCATTTATATCGCCTTTATGAAAGGCGATTTCGTATAAAGCTCGCTGAGTATAAAGTGAAAGATATTTCTAGGATATGAGAATTATTTACCTTGATAAAAATAATAGGTTCTTTGTATACCCAACCTGTTACTAAATATATTCTAATAAATCAAACAAAACTTAAACTCATCATGATCCTTCTAATATAGTAAAGGTTAAAGTCTGTTTAAATGGATTGACTGCACCGGTTTCGATGAAGTTTGATATACTGATTTTCCTAGACTATTTTCTATCATTATCAATTACATAGGCTAAGCTAAAATATCTCGCTGGAACTCTAGTAGGCGTGGATGAATTCACTGGCCGGAAAGCTAGCACACAGGACTAAAAACTGTCATCTCTTTAACACCAAAAACTCACGCATAAAGGACATTAGCGCGTTATGTCCAAAACCATCTGAGTTATATCCCTCATCATCGCAGTTCACCCAACGAGGGGTCATCGGCCCTTAAGTGAATAAAAAATGGCCGCCATTTGTACCACATGTGTCACGCTTTCTTGACAAGTTGGACCCGAAATGTTTTGTCGCATTTATTTTGTTATATTGGTTAATGTGCCGCCATTTTACTTAAATTGGGCCACGCTAGGACTTGCTACGATGATGAACGTATAAAATGTTTGGATAGTTTCATTAAAGTTTCTAAAGATTTATAGCTCGCTTTATTATTCTTAGAGCGTATGAAGTTTGTTTTGACACTACAATACTTTTGCGTTTTCGTCATCGAAAAGAAAAATACATACATGTAATCACGCCTTTATTCCTAATGGGGTAGGCAGAGCGTAAACGACCTAAACAAAGGTCGTTCCGCCACGTCTGACAACGTTTTGAGGGTTATTTTAAGATAGATTTGTAGGTATATTAGTAGTGAAAGGTTGTCAGCCCATAGCCTAAATTACAATATACTGAAACCCTCGGATCCCTTAGCTGGTTTTTACAGCATGCCCGGGAGGATATGCAGCTGGCCCATTTTCTCTCGCTCCCAGGCTAGCATGGAAGAATAAAAAAAAAATGCTTTGAAAATTAAAACAAAACATGAGAGTATGTTGAACTATACAGGTAGGTGAGGTGACATGTTTTGGGTCATTCCCCTGGTAGTTAAAACTATGGGCGTGTAATACTAATTATGAAGTAGGGTTAATAAACTAGAATAATACTCGCGGTTTCCCCTGTGGGCATAAAGTAGGTCAACTTTGTGTAGGCACAGAATGTAAACGTAACCGTACATTATTATAGGAGACAAAGAAGTTCTAGTGTCATTGTAGCTGAGCAGTGAGCTTATGCTATCTAATTCCGCATTCAATGGAAAATCCTTTTATGTAGAAGACTCCATCTAATCCTCTAATGTTTTTTACCCGACTGCACAACGCATATCTATGTATGTATGTTTCCTCCGTGGTGGTCTAGGCATCAAATGCGGGATTTTAATTATTATTACGTCAATCGAGTAGTCTTAACCATTCGAGTGTCAGTGAATACATGATTTTTCCAAAAAGACAATATGTCGAAAATTAGACGCCATTTTGTGAAATATAAAACGAAAAAATATGCCGAGTGGGGTATCAGTGAATGGGCATTTAAAAATCAATTCGAGTTTCTTACATTGTTTTTCGTTTTGAACAATCGATTAAGATCTATGACGATTTAAAGTTTTAAAGCTCACTTTGTTTTATATGCAGTTGGTTTTATTTTAATTACTTGTTTGCATTCACAGTGCTATTATGTTTCTATAATCATCACGAAATTAAAAATTCTACTGCAGACAGGGTTTTAACCTGCGTCTTTGGAATACCGTCCTAAATACTCCATCTGAACTACCGCAGCCCTTGTCCTTATGATGCGCACTGTTGACTTCAATTTGTCTACACGCGTTGCATACTTCACTCTAATTAAATGCATATCCTTTTCCTGTGTGAAATGCGCAACAAAAGAGATAAGATAGATGAAATAAAAACTACAGTGCGCATCATAGGCCTTCTAAACGGCGAATTAATGAGACATATTTCATTAAATCCTAGCTATTTTTAGTTAGTATATTCCCACTTTTTAAGTCCCACTTAATTTTGCAGGTCTATCCTTGAGCTCTCAAATCATTAGTGATACCTCTAACAATGAACAAAAAGAATAATAAAAAGTTAATAGGCTTATAGGTTCAAATCCTACAATATCCAACGATAAAATATCCTAAGATCTCTAGACAAAGTTTTACGTAAACAAGGCATAACTAGGCTAAAGCGTAATCCTCAAAGTTGAGGAAGGGCTAAAATCAGGCTTAGTTTTAATGGGATAAATTGGAATATTCCGACAATTAGAAAGAGGATTAATTACTTCTGAGATACTGTTTCTTTTGGTGTAAAATATCGCTATAACTTTTCATAAAAGATCTGTTCTTTTTTATGATTTCGGTCATTTATTTGTCAATATATTTTACTTTTAAGTGAATCCTGTATCACTCATTAAATATCTATCATTGCTGATGAGATGACTAATTAAATAAAATTAATTGCTTAAGATGAAATTATGTATGAAATAGATATAATAGAAGAGTGACATAGGCTTCTCATGCATAGAGATCAGCTATGAAGTCATGGATATGCCGTGAAGAGACTAAAGTCGTCTTTTATTAAATATCATACTCTTGTTTTTTTTTTTACTAAAACACCTTTGACAATATCCCAAACAAAAGCCATTTTCTTTTTAAAAGCCTTATCTCTAGCTTCATAGTTAGATGATCAATTTCCAGGCTGCCCTGTCTTCAGTCGACGTTCGATTTCCTGGCGAGACAGGCTAGAATCCCTTTGGTCTTAAATTCCTTTTAACCCTCATTTCCTATTAGGAGAAATACTTGAACAAAACGTTCCTAGACTTTAAACTTTAGTCTCGGGTGCTTTAGTGCAAGATCGTGGTGAGCATAAGGTTTTAATCAAACAGTTAATTTAAAGAGTTCAAGTGCCTGCTTAGTAAATGCTTTTTGATATCTTCTTCTTCTTCTTCTTCTGTCGAGTGGGTATCGAGTCTATGGAACCGATGAACCCTGGTGTCAGAGTTTTTAAACCGCCTAGTAGCACAACTATCAGGCCTCTGACATGGTTTGAGTAACGACCACTATCAAAGACAGCGACCGGGACCGACGGCTTAACGTGCCCTCCGAAGCACGAAATCTTTTTTTCTTTTCGGACAATCAGGTGATTCAGCCTGCAATGTCCTAACCAAACTGGGGAAAAATACACAAAGTGATAAATTCTCAAATATCAACTTTGTGTTTCCCCCCTGGGAATCGAACCCAGGACCTCCGGATCGGGAGTCCATGGCACTAGCCACTAGACCACGGAGGCAGTTATTTTTGATATAATAGGTACGTTTCCCGTAGTGGCGGAAAACAGTCCGAAGAGACAGTAACGCCATAAAAATTACTAATTTATTTAAAAAAATATGTATTTTTAAATGATTGATTGAGCAATGAGTAGACATAAGTAGTCTCCAAAGTTTGAGCTAGTAAGATTGAGCACTAATCAAATATTAATGTAAATTACCAGAAATCGTTCTGAGGAATTCATTGACAATATCGTACAATGTGCCATCCCCACTATTATTATTATTACACTAGCCTAAGACGTCCCCACTAGCTACTAAAAAAATACAGTGAAAGCCAAGTACGTTAAAAGCTACAAAATACAATTCGCACACTTCAAAACACTCTCTAACTAAGCCAACATAACAAAAGGTGTTTTAAAGAACTACTCTTTTCCTCCAATCCACACAATTCCCAGGTCCTTTGTCCTCATGATTCCCTTACCGGAAGTGCCTCGTATGAGCCAAATTAACACATCTACCAGCTAATGGGATAATGCCAGGCTTACTCAATTCCCTGTGACTACCACGGATTGGTATAATTGAGTATTTGCTTTGTCGGAGTTGTGAATTATTAAATCTAATGTGAGATGTGAAGAGGGTGATGATTCTTTTATGCTTATGCTTAAATCCAAGTTCGACGCCAAAATTTGATATCTTTCTGTGTTTTTTCGGTAAGTGGGAAAGCATTGGCCTTTTAAAGCTGGATAAGCTTGCTCCTTTGCTAAATCTGTCTATCACAAATAAAAAAATATCAGATAGATTTGATAACATAACATAAAATCACGCCTTTATCCCTTACGGGGTAGGCAGAGCATAAAACGCCTTGTAAAAGGCGCTTTCGCCACGTCTGACAAAAATTGAGGAAAATTTTAGATTGTAATGTGTATTGCTGTAGTGACAGGTTGTCAGCCCATCGCCTAAATTACAATATACTGTAACCCTCGAATCCCTTTTGCTGACTTCTACAGCATGCCCGGGAGGAAGGGCAGCTGGAACATTCTATGTTTTCCTATATCTCCCAGTCCAGCATGGAAGAAATAGATTTGATCTAGCCTCAATATTTGATAGAATTTCGAAGCTGACTTGTGCTTTTCCGTAGGAAATATAGCATTTGTCAGTATGTTTTATTTGTTGCGAAAAACAAACAGCTAATAAGTTATTCTCTGTTGAACACTCTGAAAAACATTATGACTTTCGGTTTTTTAAAGCACATCTTCATAATCTCTTTTGACGAAACTAATACCATGAATGTTCTTTCATACTTCAAATGGCTTTTATTCACATTTCGTCGAATCCCTGAATGTTTGAGTTTTGGACTATTTCGGAGTAGTGACCGGAAAACCAGCCGGCCCAAAGGGAAAGGCAAAAGCAGGCCAAAACGGGAAGGGTAAAAGAGTGAATCGGAAGGTGAATGTATGAACGAAATTGCTATTTCTTTGATGTGGCTTTTACATGGACGATACTTTAGCAAAAATGTTAGTTGGGAATATCTAAAATTGCGGTATAGTGGTTTTCTTTTCGAGGATATATGTGATTCCATCTGTCAAATACCTATACATAAGTATCTTGTGGACTAGTACTAGTTCAGTTTCATGAAACTTTCAAAAGTTTTTGTAACGATGGTACATCCAATAATAAAGAAGTCTTGAACCTAAGATCTATCTTAAAAAGTAGCTTATACCCTGTACAGTCAAACTAATCTAACGTTAACACTTACTACGTTTTGCAGAATGAAATAAGATCCAAACAAAGCCCCAAGTGTAAACTTTTATCTGTTCTTGACCGTACAGTCGTTTTCACGAGTGAAACAAACTCTTACTTATATCTAATGAAAACTTTTTCGTCTCGTTGTATAACACGACGCGGTTCTCAATGAACGTTGGCGAGGCGCAGCAGTATAAGGAGAACTGATAAATTAATGTCAAATTTCAAGATGGCGGCGTTAGTTCCTTTATTTGCCACGTGCATTTAAAGCTTAGTCGTACTTGTAGTTAGGAGCGTTAGGAGTTTGTGCGGTTTTTCGTCGGCACGTACGCGTCAGATTGTCAGATGTCGGTGGAAGTTTCTAGATGTAATTTGTCGCTTTTTTCTCGCTTGTTTCACTCGCTCAACTTTTTGTTCTATTGCTTGAGCGCTGAGATGAAATGATTTAATTTATTAATTGAAACTGTTTTAGACACAGAATAGAATCTGTTAATTCAGTGAATTCATACTTCATTTCGATTTGATTTCAACCGATGAACGTATGTGTTCCTGAAACCTAACCGGAAACATTGTGAATTATGTCAAAAGTTCGTTCTTTTCTTTTTTATGAAGAAATAGATCAAAAGATTGTAATTAAAAGTCGTCTACATAAAACCATTAATAAAGTCGTCTATGTAAAACTACACATAACATGGTGCTTTAATAGTGACATGAATCGTACCTACGCCCCCAGAACTGAGAACCTACAGCACTAACCACTATGAACGAAAGCAGGTATTACCAAGGTATTAATAATAAAACACACCTTCATCCCGGAACAATAAGTTATCCTTACCGAAGTTGCCAGTGTCAATATGAGCTGGATTCCTGTGGGATCTCTCCGAGTCCTCGACTTAGTTAGTGTCAAACTATACATAAACTTGGTAAAACATACTTTAGCCAGGTTCTGCATAACAGGGAGTGAAGTCCGTGGCTTGCAGGTATAGTAATCGAGAAGATAAAGTTACTGCGCTGAAGTCTGTGTCAGAGTTTTTAAGGTGACTTATTGTCATTTTGGCCATCTCATTAGGATGGATGGCGATCATGGTGCCAAAAGAGCCATCCAGGATGTTCAACAGGCCAAAGACCGGTTGGGTGCCCCCAGTACCACTGGCAAGATGCGGTGGAAGCAGATCTTCGCGTGCTTCCAACTGGCGACTGGCAAGAGACCGCACGAGACCAGGAGAAGTGGCGTAATCTCGTATATGAGGCCAAGACTCACTTTGGGGAGCTGAGCCAGCGTAGTAAGTAAGTAATTGTCAGAGCCAATGTGGCTGAAAACTCTGATGCTTTGTGACTCTGACACATCAACTAGTTATTACTCAAATACATCAAAAAATATTCAGTCAAAATGTGAGTCAATTGCAATCATTTGCACACAAAAGTGGTGTAAGCTAAAAGCGAATATAGGAGCCTGGTCTAGGATTTATTATAGGAATTCTTACGTCTCGGCTAAATTATGATTTTCGGTGAATTGATTATTTGATAGGCGAGATCAACTGCTAAGTGCAGAGGTTTTTTCATCTTTAATGAGAAAAAAACTTTCTACATTTTGTTCTTCATACGATTAAAACTAAACTTCTCATCACATAAGTGGTAATCTCCCTTATACACACGCGTAATCATACTTAAATGTATACAAAGGCATCAGGAGCGAAGCATCCTATCTCCTTTAATCTACATCATCAATCCCCCCTCTTTCTTCAGACCGATCCATCCCCCTTCCCCGCGGCGGTCTTGGCTTTAATGCACTTAAAATGTATTTCATACTGGTATCGAAATTTACGGGTCTCCTGAGATGCCTCTAGGTACCAGGGTGGAATGGAAATTGAGGAGATGTTTTAGTTTAGATCGTACGGTCTAGGAATAGTTGGTATGTAAGATGGTTCGGTAGAGCGATGGAATACTAATGTGTCTGATGTTGAAGTTCATTTATACACATGATCACACCTTTATACCTAATGGGGTAGACAGAGCGTAAACGACCTAAACAAAGTTCGTTCCGCCACGTCTGACTAAGTTTTGAGGGTTATTTAAGATAGATTTGTTGTTGATACTGCTGTAGTGTCAGATTGTCAGCTCGTCACCTAAACTGTAATATACAGAAACCCTCGGATCCCTTAGCTGCTTTTAACACCGGGAGAAAATGCAGCTGGCATATTCTATGTTTTTCTCTCGCTCCCAGTACAGTTTAAAATATGTTTTTTTAAACCAAATTACTTGAAAAATTAAATTGTTAGTAGCAAGTTTTACAAAAGATTACAAATAATTCACTTCGAAGTACTGAGTTACTGCACTACTGACTATGCTACAAAGTATCAAAATTTTGACACGGTATGACCTATATTCAAATTAATTTATGAGGCATTAATTAGTCCCAATGAAAAACTCTTCTTTTCGAATATTTAAAAAATAAACTCGCTTTAATGTCCAAACCTATTCAATTTAAAAGTTGATCGACCTAAACTACGGAAATTCTTTTTCAAACCATCAAAACTTATAATCCAAAGCATATTATCCTCTATCTATATAAAAAGGGTTAATGACCCGAGAACTCCAATTCTGACAGAGATAAAATTTAACGCGACTTTCTCCCCACATTAGAATCGGCCACTTATAATAAGTTCACTGATAATGTTCGTATACAGGCTGTAAGGAACAGTGTCCTGCTCAGTCAACATCTGAACAACTTTCGCAGAGAAATTCTGAGAAGTGTATAAAATGACTAGATACTAGATTTTTTTGTGACAATACGCTCGTTTCCTACTAGTCAAATCAGCAACTTTTTATGAAATGTCAAATATGCTTTTTTGTATGAAAATAGCGAGCTATGACATCACTCCTTGGTAAATATTGTACTGTTCAAATCAATAACTTCTATATTTTTAATTTGATAATTGAATCTAAATGTGCTTTTAAAAAAAAAAAAAAAAATAAGGTCCACAATATTTTAGCCATCAGTTTTAAGTTTAAACGTTTTGTTTTTTCTACAACACGTCTATTCAATTGTTCAACCCCTTTCTGTTTTTGGTACATCGTCCCTAACATCCTGTATAGTTCCGTGCTTCGGAGAGCACGTTAAGCCGTCGTTCCCGGTCTCTGTGTTTTATAGTGGTCGATACTCAAACCACGTCAGAGGCCTAATAGCTGTGCTACTAGGCTGTTTGAAAACTCTGACACCAGGGTTCAGCGGGTCGTTTGACTCGATAATCCACTCGCTAAGAAGAACATTCTGTATAGTACAGAAAGTTTCATATCTGAATGTTGGAAGGAATATCAGAAAACATTGGTATTGGAATCTTAGGAGGATCGACCGGTAGATGGCGCTTTCAAGTGCATTAGAGGTCGAATACGTTTTAAAAACTAGTTCAGGAGTTGAATAACAGTAAGTTCTTTGCTCTTGCATATTTTGATAGTTTCTTTCGTTTGCTTTGGTTTTCTAGGGTTTTTGTGACATACCTACTTTTCGTTATCTTTTAGTAGATTAGGCATCATATACTATTTTGGCACTTAGCAAGTCTGATTATTCTTATTCTTCTCTGACATCGTCTCGCAAACTGATAGGGGTTGCTTAGTCAACGGAACTGAACAACTAGCACCAGGATTTTTTTTAGGAAGTGAAAAATTAAAAGATTTTCCGTACAAATTGTCTGATTGAGGTGGTAATTTTGTTTAGGAAGTTCATTTTTTCATTTCCTGAAAGATATACCTGGTGATAGTTGTTCATTTTTAGTT
Source organism: Scrobipalpa costella (assembly GCA_949820665.1). Lineage (NCBI taxonomy): Eukaryota > Metazoa > Arthropoda > Insecta > Lepidoptera > Gelechiidae > Scrobipalpa > Scrobipalpa costella. The sequence goes on from OX463303.1 coordinate 19,515,858, forward strand.
TGCGGGACGCTGTCCCTTACACCCGGTATTTTTGTTTCACTTTGTTACGGTTATATTCCTTGACTCGAAGGAGCCCGATGGTGTTGTGGATAGGGCCGCTACCTCCTGAGCGGGGAGGTCGTGGTTCGAATCCCACCACGTACCAATGTGTTTTTCGGTTTTTGAACTTCATATGTACGTTTATTCGGCGCTTTTTCCGTGCTTCGGAAGGCACGTTAAGCCGTTGGTCCCGGTTAATATCGTTGAATACCGTAGATATTTGTCATTAAGCCATGTCGGACGCCAGTGCTAAGCATTAGCGGCTTGAAAACTCTGACCTAATCTAGGATTGGGTCTGGTTTCCCTTCTGGGTTGCGAAGGTCAGAAAACAGTCGCTCTGTGTAAAAAACCAGTATCCTCGTTCAATCAATTCAAATAAAAAAAAATATCCTTGATCAGGTAGCCGACCCCGTGATATACGGGATAAGGCTAGAGAGATGATGATATTCCTTGACTCAAATCTAAATCAACACCGAGCCGCCAATAAAGCGAGCACATCAATTCACGAAAACCCATGATTTATAATAGCAAAATGAAACAGTAGAATCGCCCCCAATTGCAATGCGATTATACAATTCGATAATTCAATTTGACGATTCGCAATCAGCGGGCACAGTCGAGCAAACAGTCGTAATCAAACATGGCTGGATCGATTATCAGCCCGATTTTCGAAGGCTGAATTGGAACGTAGCAGGATGGTAGCAGGTTACTTTTGTACCTGTTCCGTGTAGCAGACTCAGGATTTGGCCTCCGGTTTTGGAAAATGTTAGAGTGCGATTATTATGATGGGAGTATGAAGTTGAATTGAAACGTATAGGGCTTAATAACCGTTCTTGTGTCCGATTCATCATTATATTCTGCCACAAACTGATAGGGGTTGCTCAGTCAATGACACTGAACATCTTCCACCGGGGACATTTTTTAAGCAGTGAAACAAAAATTGGCTTTTGCATACAAATTGTCCGATCGAGGTGAATATTTTGTATGGACAAGCAAATTTTTCGGTCTTTAGTAGAGATAGGAAAGATTTCAGTGTCTTTGGTAGACTCTAAAACTACTGAACCGTTTGCAAGGATACATGATGGATAAGTTTGATGTCTAAAATTTACCAGCTCTTTTCAGAAAATCATCTACATCAACGTCTTTTTTAAAATGTCTGGTTTTCTTGAAGACTGATATCTGTATGTTGTGTGTTGTTGTGTATTAACTGTGAACCCAATAATAAGTCTGCAGTAAAAATAACAGTAACAGATCCATACTTAAACATCCTTCCACTGTCTCTCGTCGCTCCAACCGAGCTGTGGAATGTCAGAGTTCTCTGGAATTTGTACCGGACAATAATGATCGAATTTTATGTTCCAAAATGCTGCATTCCGGCTCTTGCGTATTTCAGATGTGTTGATGGAGTAACTTTTTGAATGTTTGAAGCAAACAATGGATTTTACGTTGACGATGTGATAATTTACATTGTTAAGCAAAGTTAATTGTAAACATTTTCTTTTTGTGTAGCAATTAAATGGTTTAAAATGGTTTAATTTTCTGCAGTGAACTAATATTACTGCAGGATAAAGTTTGACATTACGTCATGATAGAAACATAAAATGTGTTTTATTTTACAATTCAATACAAGATACTTTATTGCACAAAGAAACACAAATACATACAGCAGAAAAGCAAGAAACAAAACATTACATATATAGGTGGCCTTATTGCTAAAGCAGCAATTTCTACCAGGCAACCTTTGGGTAGTAGGATAGTACATAGCAGATAGCGGGATAGTGCATACTAAGTTTTTTTTTTAAATGGTTTTGCTCTTGACTCCAGTCTAGGTCGGGAACGACTGAGACGGAGTCGACGATGGTGCGAGCTCACCCAGAAGATGCCTGTTCACTCTAACTTTGAAATGTTGGGAGTAGAAGGCGTTCGGGAACACAGACGCAGGTAGTGAGTTCCACACTTTTGCCGTGCGCATTATAAAAGAGTTTTGGAAGCGCTTAGTACGTATTGGTGGAATATCAACCAGATATGGATGGTATCCTGCGGTGCGTCTGGATGTCCAATGGTAGAAGGGAGCTGGCGGGATAAGGTCGTGGAGCTCTTGAGCACACTCACCGAAGTACAGCCTGTAGAAGACCGACAAGCAGTCAACCTTACGGCGATGTTCCAGGCTATAAAACTTGGCTTCTAGCAGTTTTTCGTTACCAATAAGCCTCTCGGCTCTGCGTTCCACCGTATCGAGTGCGGCAAGTTGGTATTTGTAGTTAATCTTAATACTTAAACAATATAAATACTACTAAATAAATACATAAATAAAATAAACTAATATATATTTATAATAAACTAATACATATTATCCTAATGGGAGATAGGATAAATAACGAATTATTATTCTCTAGAAAGAACTTTCTTGTTCGCTCTTAAATGTCTCAATAGACGGTTAATCAAATAGCTAAGCACGATGTTCTGAATTTATAAACAAACAATGAAGTTAATAAATTTTATTGAATTGACGATAATGAGATTGATGAGTGATGAGTCAGGTAGTTACAATGTTTACTTAAAATCTAAACGAAAACGCAATCTAAAGTTATTCCTATCTCTAAACACAATAAATGAAATGAATAATTTCTGAACAGGTGCGCGATTCTATTGGCTAATCAGTTATTCGTCGATCGTAGACATTTTGTTATTCGCATTCGCATCACGGACGAATACATCAAAACGAAGGCTGGATGTTTGACAAAATTAAGGAGCCACTTCAGGGGGCGATATTTGTTTTACGTTTTGCCTTTTATTTTTGTTCTTTTTCTCCCTTTGTTGATATAAAAAATGTTGAAATTTTTGGTGGAGGAATATACTAATAAATTGGAATTGGCTTTTCTATGTCACGTTCTCTACAATGAATAAATGCAGTTTTTTTGTATGTTATATTTTAAGCCCTGTTTGAAGCGAAATGGTACACTATTTATCCAACTTTATAAAATTCTTAAAAATATCATCCATCACATAAGTAGTATGGGATATCCATTATACGAAAAAAAATGTTGGTATAAACCATTTTGTAAAATATGCAAAATGATTTTCTTCCATGCTGGACTGGGAGAGATAGAAAAACATAGAATGTTCCAGCTGCCCTTCCTCCCGGGCATGCCGTTGAAGTCAGCAAAAGGGACTCGAGGGTTACAGTGTATTGTAATTTAGGCGATGGGCTGACAACCTGTCACTATAGCAATACATATTACAATCTAAAATTGCCCTCAATTTTTGTCAGACGTGGCGAAAGCGCCTTTTACGAGGCGTTAAACGCTCTGCCTACCCTGTAAGGGATAAAGGCGTGATTTATATATATATATATATATATATATTTTATTCTAAGCAGACATTTGGATTGATTGACCGTACTTCAAACGATCATCAATAAAACGTAAAAAAAAAATGTGTAATACAAACACGAGTGTATATTAATTGGCGGATTTCATACAAGTTTTAAAACGAAACCTCCGAACTTTCACAATTCAACTTTGGCATTAAAACCGACCACAGTTTTTAACTGCCATTTTATGGGAATATAACTTCTACCGACCTCTGAATAAAAACAAAATGGTTGCCCCAATTCAACAGATTCCCAATGGCACAGATTTCCTAAATTCTATAGGTTTCCAATTGTAGATTTTCTCGTTGATTAATGTTATCCTTTTTATTTATAACACTTACACGCTTTACTTTTTTAATTAGAAAGTAATGTAATGCAAAATGAATTTTGGTGGAAACGGTCCCTTTGTTTTGACAATTCATTATTCGTACTCTAATTGGCTAGTTCGTTTGGGCCGATCGCGGTTCGGGAGCGTTCGGGTGACTTCGGCCGCGTTCGGTTATTTTCGGCTGCAATTGGGTGGTTTCGGGTGTTTCCGACTGCGTTTGGATTCAACGAGCGTTTAGTTTGCGTTTGTTTGCTCGAGATATTTTCGCGTTTGCTCAGCTGATTGCGTGACGGGATTGTGGTTCATTGTAATAGGGGAATACCTACGTTCGAAATACACCGATTCTAAACCCGTAGGTTCAACAGTTGTTATTGGATTACATTTTGATTGGAGATTGAATTGACAAACTAAACGGGAATCTAAACTTGATTTTCAAATGAATACCATTCAATATAGTATAATTCACTGCGTGAACGAATTTAATTTGTTTTTTAGGAAATTCGAGTTGTTATCATAAAATTCAAGTTTACACATTACTCAAACTATATAAACATCTAAAAACAAAATATCCACAGCCTAAACAAACCAGTACAACCATTTAATGGCCCGAGCTTTCACCTTAGCGACAATGTAGACGGGTTAGGAACGATATTATTAATCTTGAGCATAATTTCCCCTCTGGTGATGGATTGTGAGTGATGGCCGACCCCAACTTGTATATGAAGCGAGGTTGTGACACAGTGTAGGGAAGTCCGTAGGTTAACTGAAAAGTTGCGTCATTTATAAGCGTAGTCGTGGTAATTATGTTACGTGGTGATGTATTTAGTCCGTTGTTCTTGTCGTAAATGTTTTACGTGCTTCTAGCTGTTTATATATATATACATATTTTTTTTAATGATGCAATTTTTTACAAGTCATGTGCATAGATAATTATGTAAAACAAAATTTAATATAGCTAATCTGTGTATTTATTTATACGTTGCTCACGTCCATGAAATCTGCTTTAATTTGAAAAGAGTTTTTTAATCGCCATATTTTTTCTTGTCGCGACCATCAACACTGATATTTTTGATTAACTTAATGAAGAACAGGATCATAAATACTTGCCTTTCATCTGGCTGTTCTCAATTTAAACGTATCTCAAGACGAGATCTCAGTTTTCGCCACACGTTATCGGGTTTAATATCTTAAACGAATATTTATTTTTCGATCTTCGAGTTTGTATTAAAGTATTACGTGCTTGTAGCATTTAAAATGTGAAAACAGTTGTTATCATGATCCATCACATGAGACAGTGCCAGATGTTAATATGTTTTTTTATAGTTCATAAAGTAAGAAATAAGCAATAATGTATATATTATTATATTTCTTTTTAGAAATAAGCAGTGCCTTTATTGTCTTTCTTTCTGTGATTTTTTTTCCTTTGTTTTTGGATATTCTATTCTGTGTACAATAAATTGTTACATATGTACCTATTTTCGTAAATATTAAAATTCTTGGTTCTAAAATAGTGGGCTGAGCATAGAGATCATGAAATTAGTGTTTTTTGCCGGATACAGAACCAAACAATATTGAAAATATGCGTCATAAAATTAGATCAATAAAGTCGTTGCAACATCGGGTTATACGAGGTGTGGCTGATAAGTAATCTACCTAACTATGAAAGAAAAGACTTTGATGGCTAGTTTATTTTTTATTTTTCTATATAGTCTCCTGCAAGTGAAATACACTTATGACATTTGCAAATAAGTGACATCATGCCGTTATAATAGTAATTTTTATTTTGCTCGTCAAAATGGTCAGTCACAGCCTCTTTCATTTCTTCGTCCGTCGAAAATCTGCGAACCCTCAATTTTTTTTTTAAATCTTTGAATAAGAAATAGTCACAGGGAGCCAGATCTGGACTATAAGGTGGATGGTTAATTTCTGTGAAGCCGTTTTTGCTCAGGGCTGACCTCGCCGTTAAGGCTGTGTGTACAGGAGCATTGTCTTGTAAAATCAGAACACCTTTGCTGAGTTTGCCTCTCCACTTTTCTTTGATTTGTTCACGAAGCTGGTCAAGCAAGTTTGCATAATATTCAGCATTCATTGTTGTATTTTTAGGCAAATAATCTATCATCAAAATCCCTTCGACATCCCAAAATACGGTGGCCATTAGTTTTCCAGCCGTCGGCCGAACCTTGAACTTCCTTGGCGGCTTTTCTCCTTTATATTTCCATTGCATTGACTCTTGTTTGCTTTCCGGATCCCACTGGCGAATCCAAGTTTCATCACAGGTCACAATTCGAGAGATAGTCTCTTCTTCTTTACCTTTGACCAGGTCTAGAAATGCCTGACAACATTCTACTCGCCTTTGTTTGTCAAAGAGGGTCAACATTCTAGGGACCCAACGCGCGCTCACCTTGGACATGCCCAAATGTACGTGAATAATTTCATGAACTCGTTCCTTGCTAATGCCTACATCTCTGGCTATCTCCCACTGCTTGATTCGCCGATCTGCAAGAATCAGGTTCTTCACCTTTTCAACATTATCTGCGGTAACAGCAGAAATTGGCCTTCCACTACGTGTGTCGTCTTCCAGGCTCTCACGGCCATGTTTAAATTGCTTCGACCAAAAATTTATGACGAATTCAGAAGGACTTGAATCACCAAACACCTTTAACATGCGCTCTCTGATCTGCGTAGGCGTATTTCCTTCTTTACTTAGGAATTTAATCACTGCTCGATGCTCAAATTTCATCATTTTGCAATTTTCTTTCGACATGGTGAAATCAAAGCCGCGCCGCAACAAAAGCAAGCGAAAAAAAATAAGCGTCATAATTTTGAAAAAGGAATAAATATAGAATATGATTTTGCAATGGCCAGTTCGATTTTCAAAACTTTCTTTAACAAAGTAGATTTTATATCAGCCGCCCCTCGTACCTTGTACCATCTTATCCAATATTTTTGCTCTATGTCTTCAAAAGCTAATGACGCGTAAGAAGGTTTATGTCAGAATTGACGGGTTTTGTTTGAGCTTTTTCTCGTTTGGAGTCAATCTGAGCGGTTTTTAGCACTATTTGGAACAGATATAATGAAAAAAAAGTTCAAAAAACCCAACTGCGTAAGAAATGAGCGAAAAATGAAGTGAGAAACCTACAACTGATTTGCTAATACATATTCAATGATACCCCACTTGGCATAGTTAGTAATAATATTTTTTTAAATGTTCACAAAATGGCGTTTGATTGTCACCATACTTAATTTTGAAAAAATGTCTTTAATGACACCCGCATGGTTAAGACAAATCGATTGATGTATGAATAATTAAAATCGGACAACGAGTTTGGTGTCTAGAGCGCCAGACAGGTTCAAACATACATACCTACAATCTACATACATAAGCTGATAAACACATAAGCCTCCTTTGCGTTGCGCAATCGGGTAATAACGTTTAATATGTTCAAATAAGAGTTTAAACACACACATAGGGAAAAGTAAAGGTACCATTAACAAATCAGACGTGCCAGTTTTCTTTCGATATCCCCAGAACCTGAACCTCATCTTTTTTTTTAAAGTCGGTTAAAAATATCCGTATTTTCAACACCAAAATTCCTATAAAACTCCTTTACTTCACTTCCACTACTTTTCAAACAAAACTATGCAAATAACAGTCTCTGTTTCAATGCAGGCAGCACGTTCTTCTACTAATATCCCTAGGGTATTAATTTAGCCTAACTTTCAGCCTGAATACTAAGCACTTGCTATGTAAACTTCGGAATAGTGCTGGGAAGCAATAGGGGTGCAGTCAATATCGATACTTTTATTGTGTTGTTTTGTTACTGGAACTGGACTTCTTAGGTAGTTTATATTACCTTATTTTTTTTTTACTTCGAGGCGTTGAAATTTATTTACTTAATGTATCGGACGCGAAATGTCAATACTGGAAATTAAATGTTAACTATTTCGATACCTAAATTGTCAAGGTCTCAGTAGTACAACACTAGCTACTTAGACGACCTGCTTTTGCCTAACAGAATTATCTAGGTAACTGAAGATTAGTATTACATATTATAATGCTACTTAATTTACGTAGTCATGTATAATTAGAACATTTGAATAATTAATTTTGGAATAAAGGGACTCCAAAGTCTAGACTTGAATCTGACAAATTGGATACCTTTATATTTAGAACTAATGTAGTTGAGGTTGGTACCATGCTGGACTGGGAGTGAGAGAAAAACATAAAATGTGCCAGCTGCATTTCCTCTCGGGCATGCTGTAAAAACCAGCTTAGGAATCCGAGGGTTTCGGTATATTGTAATTTAGGCGATGGGCTGACAACCTGTCACTACAGCAATATACGTACAAATCTATCTTAAATAACCATCAAAACTTTGTCAGACTTGGAGGAACGACCTTTGTTTAGGTCGTTTCCGCTCCGCCTACCCCATTACGGATAAAGGCGTGATTATATAAATGTATGTATGTATGTCAGAGGCCTAATAGCTGTGCTAATAGGTGGTTTTAAAACTCTAACATCAGGGCCGTCATTAGGTCGTTCGACTCGAGAATCCACTCGCTAAGAAGAAGAAATCATTTAAGTATAATTTTACACATGACGTACCAGTATTATTATTTATTTCCCAAAAGAATTACTTTGTATAAGTTGCTCAGTTTTGCTGACTGAACAACCTTTCAGTTTTCGGAACATCATCCTTTTCACCCTGTAAATCAATTTAAAGATAACGACACCAGTATACAATCAAACGTCATCAAAATTTCCCTAATCTTATCCCGTATCTCACTGGGTCGGCTACCTAATCTAGGATATTGAACGAGGGTACTAGTTTTACACAGAGTGACTATGACTACATGATAGGATTCGAACCACGACCTCCCGCTCAGGAGGCAGCCGCCCTATCCACTACACTAACGGGCTCAAGTATACGTACATTCAAACGTATCCCTTAATTATTAACCAACTAATATCTTTACCAAAAAAGTCACTCATAAAAAAGGTTTTCTTCATTACACACATACAAACAACACTATAATTACGCTAAAAACTTACAGAAATCCGGATCAAAAGCACAGCTCACCTGCGAACAAAGAAACCATACATCAGATTTGAAAGGATGCTTACTTTAGCAATAAATGGAATGTCATTGAATACACATTTCTTTACCCATAAATAAAACTTGGGCTCTCTCATTCATGTAAAAGCCGCGAGCTTTCGACGCAAACATGCAAGTGAGTAAAAAAGAGGAGTGTCGGACGTGTGGATGTGTGTGTGAAGTGGTGTAAGTGATGAAAGGGTAGCTTTTTCAGGTTTCAAACACTCTCTAAAATAAATTCTGACTGTACCAAAAAGAGACTATGATAGATTAAATAATGATGTAGTTTACTACTGGTCTTCCATGCTAGACTGAGAGCAAGAGAAAAACATAGAAAGTGTCAGCTGAATTTCCTCCCGGGCATGCTGTAAAAATCAGCTAAGAGATCCGAGGGTTTCTGTGATGCGATGCAATTAAGGCGATGTGCTGACAACCTGCCACTTCAGCAATGTACTTACAATTCTATCTTAAATAAGTATTAAAATTTTGTCAGACATCGCGGAATGGTCTTTGATTAGGTCGTTCACGCTCTGCCTACCCCATTAGGGACAAAGGCGAGATTATATGTATGTATGTAGTTTTCAACTACGATACCAATTCACTTTGTAGTTCGAATTCTAGGTACAAATAAAATACAAATTGAGAATACCGATAGGTACATAGTGACTATTTATTACATAACACACTCTCAGTTGTGTATTTTGAAAGCAAAAGTAATTGATAAGTGTATGTGTGGGAGCCTTTTACAAGTGTCTTTAAGACCGTAGACATGATACCAGCTAGAGTGGGAGCAGATTTTTTATAAACCTTGCTATGCTTCACTACATAGTATAAAACAAAGTCGCTTTCTCTGTCCCTATATCCCTATGTATGCTTAGATCTTTAAAACTTTTTTGATCTTGATGCGGTTTCTTTTCATGGATAGAATGATTCAAGAGGAAGGTTTATATGTATAAAACATGCAGAATGTAGTTGAGAAACACTGATGATTTCCGTGCGAAGCCGGGGCGGCGGGTCGCTAGTTAGGATATAAATTATGTTTCAAAATTTGAAATATAAAAATTCAACAAAAAGATAAAATTTACAGTTGCAATACAGCAATGGATTCCTAACCTAAATTGCGGGGTATGAGAAGGTATTAGTATGTATTAGTATTAGCGAAACAAAAACATAGAATATGTAAGCCGCATTTCCAGCCCGGCATACTGTAAAAACCAGCTAGAGATATGAGGGTTTCAGTAAATTGCAATTTAGGCGATAGGCTGACAGCAATATACCTATAAATCTATCTTTAATAACCCTCAAAACTTTTGCCAGACGTGGCGGAACGACCTTTGTTTAGGTTGTCTACGCTCTGCCTACCCCATTTGTGATAAAGGCGTGATTATATGTATATATGAGAGAGTATGTATGATACAGAAGTTTTTTATAAAAATACCCCGCTAACGCGGGCACTATGATCACAGTCTATTGATGGTCGAACAAAGAATTGAAACAATCAATTGATCGACAGATAATACCTACGTAAATTTTTGAAGCATATGGTGTAATGATTAGGTCAAGGCCGCTCATTAAAATTCAATTAGACATTAGTTATTTCGATACTAAACAATTGATAAAAGAAAATGATACTTAATTGTATCTGAAAGTTACTAAGTTTGTTGGAAAGAATAGATTAAATTGTAAAACGGGCACTCACTTTGGAATATAAGTCGCGTACTTCACGACATGGTTCGGGACATTCCTGATGAAGGGACTCCGAATGTCCCGAAACAAGTTGCGACTTACCTATATACCAAAATGAGTGCCCGTTATTCAATTAAATTTAGAATTTCTCACTTTTAAATAGTTAGAAGAAAGAAGAGGTTTATCAAGAAGTTTCTAAGTAATTTCGGTTTGCAATTTATTTTCATTATCTTCATGAACAAGCTTTTAAACTAGAAGTTAGTATCTAAAATTATATTTTCTTAACGGGTTTAAGTTGTGTTATTGTTGTTGAGAAAAGATTAGTCTCGAACGTTATGGACGTTCGAGACTAATCTTTTCTCAATTTTAGCAAAGAGTACAAAACAGTGCGTAGAGTCATAAGCAAACCCATTTCTATTTAAAAAAAATATACATATATTATGTATCAAAAATATAAATATTTCAGCCAGAGTTAGCTAATTTTACTGGATATATAAGACTATCCGAAGGCACTAACCCCGTATTCGGCTCTTCGCATCCAGATCTCTTCCATGCTGGAAAAACATAAAATGCGCCAGCTGCATTTCCTCTCGGGCATGCTGTAAAAACCAGCTAAGGGATTCAAGGATTTATGTATATTATAATTTAGGCAATGGGCTGACAACCTGTCACAACAGCAATATACCTACAAATCTATCTTAAATAACCCTCAAAACTTTGTCAGACGTGGCGGAACGACCTTTGTTTAGGTCTTTTAGGCTCTGCATACCCTATTACATTAGGGATAAAGCCGTGATTATACGTATGTATGCAGATCCTATGAGTCACCAATCAGACATAGAAGAGTGTCAGCGAAAATACTTGTAGTTTAATTTTGTTCTGTTTTTATGTCTGTACCTGTTACGAGAAACTTATGACTTCAACTCAACACAGTGCAAATGTAGGCTGTTCCTAAAATAGGTCTCCATTTAAATGAAAGAGTCTTGACAGCGTTTTGAGGGCAAAACTTTTGAAACACCGAGACGGGCGCTATTCAGCCGTTTTGCGCTAAAAAGCATTTTAAATATTTCGCTTAACATACACAGGTTGGGTTCATTTGCAATGGACTGCATAGTAGTTACATGTAAAACGAATGAGACGTTTAACTTAAACAACAATAATTATACAAACACAAAATAAAATATTACTGAACTAAAGTTTCAAATAAAACTAGTTTTGAAATGTGTACCTATGTATACGTGGTATTGGATCTCTATTATAATATTATCTCTATTATATATTATAATTACAGAATGAGAAGATGATAGATAGAGTTACGTTGTCTGATTGCGACAGAAAGAGCGAATCAGTACGGCAGTTCAGTCTGATTTGGATTGACTGACTGAAGGACCGATGAATTGAAACAACAATTATAAGGTTGATGGTTTTAGAAGATGGTTTTAAGAAAGAAGAGAAGTTAAAACTTCTGAAGTTAAAACATCATTCTTTTTTCAACAAGCACTTCCGCAATCCTACAAAAAAAGACATGAAGCGGGATCAAACAAACCAGTTTCAAAGTGAACTAAAACCACAAAAGCAGGGCGATGCACGCAGTAAGCACCGTTAAAATACGTAATACTATCCTGAGCAAATAATTGCTCAGACTAAGTATAGGGGATACACGTCAAACGGTTGAGGCAAATCCTGTAAAATATGTAGGTTCTGGGTAAAATGGTTTTAGATTGTTGTATGCCTGTTGTTTTCAATACAGAAGAAATAAATTTATATTTTGTAACAGAAGAAAAGTCAATTTTTTTTAAATTTTGAGAGAGATAGAATTACAAAATAAAGTGCTTTTGTTTCCTTCTTTTGCTATTATCATTCCTTTTCCTTGACCTTTATTTTTCATAATGTTTTTAGTACAAAACAAGAGTGAAATGTAGCAGGTAATATTCAGACAAGAGGAAAACAGAACAACGCAACGAGCTAGAAAACCTAGAAAAATTTTCAACCTCTGCCCCAGATTCATTCGTAACATTGTAGCATAGACATTGCATAGCCACGTATGCATTCCCTTTTGGATAAGCAAAATATGAACAGCTTACTGAAATGCACAAAGGTAACTTTGGAAATGAGCGTGTGTTCTTCTTCTTATCGTATCGATGGAACACAGGACAAAAATCTTACAATGTAGCAATGTTTTGAGCATGTATTAATGTAGCGACAGTTTGTCAGCCTATGGCTAAAACCCTCGCCTTAAGTACTGACTCCTGCGGTATGCCCAGATGATAGGTACATAATGGGCTCGATTCTAGATTTCCGGCTAAAACTAAAATTAAAATCTATTTGTCACTTTCAGACTAAAAACATTGGAAAAGGACAGGAGACATATTCTTTCCGGTTTTTGATTTATAGTCGGTGGTTTTATCTGCTGTCGTATCATATGGCGGATAAAATTGACAGAAATACTGGGGAAACGTGCAAAAGCGCGATTAAATTTAGGGGACAAAGTGCAAAGTAAAGTGTGTTTATTATTTTGATAGTGACAGATATTTATTTTAGTTTTAGCTGGTGGTAACTACAATCGAGCACAATGTTTTTGAATTGCTACAAGCCCAGCATGGAAGTAAAATCTAGGAAAGTTCAAAAACCTCTGTTCTCCTACATTCGTAACATTGTAGTATTGTACCTACGGTCCTACATTGTACATAGACATTGTAGTCCTCGCTATTACGTATTCTCGGCTACAATTCCCTTGTCTCCGAGCTCCTCAAACATTCACACTGTCGGTTTTTTATTCTCAACACGGAGCAGAAGGCACTCCGTATTGACTGCCTCAGTAACCCGAGTCGCGAATCTCTCTCGGCTCTGCGGTTGTAATATTATACTCGCCCATAGAATGGAGGGGTCTTTTCATACACGCAATTTTTAGGGATTGCTTTTTAACATCGTCATATAATAGAGGTAATGATATAATTTTAAGTGGCGTAATATCCGATTTAAACAAAAAAGGAATATCAGGATAAACGTAGATGATCATTAAGCCCTCGAAAGGAATATTATTTAAAGTGTTGAGTCCAAAGTGACACAACAATGCGATTAAAAGATACATACATAAAATTAAGAAAAATACGTACATATAATCACGACTTTATCCCTAATGGGGTAGGCAGAGTATAAACAACCTAAACAAAGGTCGTTTCTCCACGTCTGACATAGTTTTGAAGGTTATCTAAGATAGATTAGCAAGTATATTGCTGTAATGACAAGCTCATCCCTTAGTTGATTTTTATAGCATGCCCGGGAGGAAATGCAGCTGGCATATTCTTTGTTATAATTTCAAAGGGGTTTAATGTCCAATTCATAAAATCAGGATAAATGTAATCTTCCATACTGGACTGGGAGAGAAAGAAAAACAGAATGTTCCAGTTGCCCTTCCTCCCGGGCATGCTGTAGAAGTCAGCAAAAGGGATTCGAGGGTTACAGTGTATTGTAATTTAGGCGATGGGCTGACAACCTGTCACTACAGCAATACACATTACAATCTAAAATTGCCCTCAATTTATGTCAGACGTGGCGAAAGCGCCTTTTAGGAGGCGTTTTACGCTCTTCCTACCCCGTAAGGGATAAAGGCGTGATTTTATGTATGTATGTATGTAGGATAAATGTAATGAAGCAAGTCATAGAGCCCCGAACTGGCACCGAAATGCAATTTCAAAGATACGTAAAAGCAAACCTAAATATAAATTTAAATCGGGTGTAAGGGACAGCGTACCGCAAACTGATAGGGGTTGATCAGTCAACAAAACTGAACAACAATCAGCATCAGTTCTTTTTTAAGGAAATGAAAACAAAAATTCGATTTTCCTTACAAATTGTCTGATCGAGGTGGTCATTTTGTATAGGAAGGTAAATTCTTTATTCATCTCCTAAAAGAATTTACAGAAGTTGTTCTGTTTCGTTGACTGAACAACCATGTCAGTTTGCAGGACACTGTCCTTTACACCCGGTATATAAACTGTGTATTTATAATTTCTATTTTACAATAAATTCAGCGAAAAATTTGTTTTCGTTCTCGATAACGGAAATTGAATTGCCGAAGCTTCCTTTTTTAGTTTCAACCTAGTTACGTGCTATAACCCTTTACCTTTAACTTCATTACCTAGAAAAGCAGCAATGTATCGTAAAAAAAGGGCCCATTAAAATTTACTTTTATCAAATTCATATCAAATTGTCTTCTTATCTTTTTTTAAACTCGATAAAGTGCACTGCACAGTACATACATACAATCAAGCTTTTATTCCTTTCGGGGTAGGCAGAGCGTAAAACGCCTCGTAAAGGGCGCTTACGCCACGTCTGACAAAAATTGAGGGCAATTTTAGATTGCATTGTGTATTGCTATAGTGAAAGCCCATCGCCTAAATTACAATACACTGTAACCCTCGAATCTCTTTTGCAGACTTCTACAGCATGCCCGGGAGGAAGGGCAGCTGGTACATTCCATTTTTGTCTATCTCTCCCAGTCCAGCATGGAAGAACAGTACTGCGCAGCGTCTATAATATGGTTGTTTACGCCACCATGAATAGATGCAGGGACTTTGGCGCCATTATGTCACATCTGTCCAGTGTTATCCGATAGTGTTTGAGAGCAAATACGTTTGCACTGAATAATGACGTTTATTCACCAACTAGATTTCATTTGTTTTTAGTTTGTGGCAAACATGGTGGTAGGTTGGTGGCTAAAAGAGTCCTGTCCATCATTTTTCGAATAACATACATATAATCACGCCTTTATCCCTAATGGGGTAGGCAGAGCGTAATCGACCTGAACAAAGGTCGTTCCGCCACGTCTGACAAAGTTTAGAGGGTTATTTAAGATAGATTTGTACGCATATTGCTGTAGTAACAGGTTGTCAGCCTATCGCCTAAAATGCAATATACTGAAACCCTCGGATCCCTTAGCTGGTTTTTACAGCATGCCTGGGAGCAAATGCAGCTAGCACATTCTTTGTTTTTCTTTTCCTCCCAGTACAGCATGGAAGAAATATTCGAATAACGAAGTTGTAAAATTACAGGAATTTGGAAATATTACATAAAATCATAGAAATATATAAAAGAAGTTTACCACAATGCATCTAATTTCGTACTGTGCAAATAAAACATATCATACCCAAAACCTCAGAGCTCTCATTATGAACTGCTTCTATTAACATCTTTGATTACGAAGAACTCGTCGAAAGAGGCTGTATTAATATCAGCAAAGATTAGTGCGCATTATTTGATAAACCTTCATCGTTAGAGGAGAGGCTGAACGTGATGAACATACAGACGCACAGATTATTGCTTTACATGGAGATAGTGGTGAGGAAATTGATATTGTGGACGAAGATGATATGGCGCTGGAAGGAAACTAAAAAGTCAGATACAGAAAAATATGTGAACAATCGAAAACATGATGAGACATTTTGAGAAGTAATAAAATACTGTTTTATATAACCTGGGCCTTTTCAAGGCGAGAGTGAATAGGCACTACATAGGTGAGTATGCTTCAACATAGTCCGCATCGTCAATTTCCACCAGGTGAGATGGCGGACAAATGCTCGCCTATATATATAAAAAAGAAAAAAAAAATATGGAAAACCATAGAAATTTAAAAAAAATGAAAAATAAAAAAAATGAGCATGCATGTTCAAGCATAAATATGTTCAATTTTATTATGGTTAAAAATAACCAATTAATATTTTTGTATTACGCTTAACTAAGCATGCTTTGAGCTGCTTTGTTTCTGAAGAAAGCAGATGTAAAATAAAAATTATACATACATATAATCACGCATTTAATAAAAAATATACGAGTAAAATAAAATGCATTTCCATACATACGTACACATACTCACGTCTCTATCCCTAATAGGGTAGGCAGAGCGTAAACGACCTAAACAAAGGTCGTTCCGCCACGCCTGACAAAGTTTTGAGAGTTATTTAAGATAGTTGTAGGTATATCGCAGTAGTGACAGATTGTCAGCCCATCGCCTAAATTGCAATTTACTAAACCCTCGGATCCCTTAGCTGGTTTTTACAGCATGCCCGGGAGGAAATGCAGCTGGCACATTCTATGTTTTTCTTTCGCTCCAAGTCCAGCATGGAAGGATTTGAATTTCCATATCCATACTAAATGAACATTCCCGTCACGCAGTGCCACAGAGTGTAAAACAATAACAGCCTATTGTTTGTTGACCTGCAATCATCATAAAATGTATGCAGGTGG
This sequence comes from Scrobipalpa costella, assembly GCA_949820665.1. Classification (NCBI taxonomy): domain Eukaryota; kingdom Metazoa; phylum Arthropoda; class Insecta; order Lepidoptera; family Gelechiidae; genus Scrobipalpa; species Scrobipalpa costella. The sequence goes on from OX463303.1 coordinate 19,532,626, forward strand.
TTAGCTGGGTCCTGCTGATTAAGGCGGGGTGTAAGGGACAGCGTCCCGCAAACTGATAGGGGTTGCTCAGTCAACGACACTGAACGACTTCCACCAGGAAAGTGACACAGAAAAATATGTCTTTTTCATACAAATTGCCTGATGGAAGTGGGCATTTTGTATAGTAAAGCCAATTTTTATTTTCACTTCCTGAAAGTATGTCGCGGTGGAAGTTGTTCAGTATCGTTGACTGGGCAACCCCTATCAGATACACCCGGTAAATGAGGAAACGGTAATTATACTGCATAATGTTTAACGTCTATTCAATTATGTAAAGTAACTTTGCTGGTTTGATTTTTGCTTATTTTCATATCGTTACTTACTTCATATTTTATGCGTCCGTGGTCTAGCGGTCTGAGCCATGGCTCTCGACCCGGAGGTCCCGGGTTCGATTCCCGGCGGGGGACAATGACTTTGTGTTGTTGTTTCTAGTTTGGTTAGGACATTGCAGGCTGATCACCTGATTGTCCGAAAAGTAAGACGATCCATGCTGTCGGATGGGCATGTAAATAGTCGGTCCTGCGCCTGATTTCTCTCTGGTCGTGTCAGTCAATATGTCCCAACAGAATAAGAGATTGAAGGAATAGAGAGTGCACCTGTGTGAAGCTCAAACACTTGGGCACTAAAAACAAGTCCTGCGCAGTTGGCCTATCTCCGGGAGATTGGCCGCCATCACCGAAAATCGGTGGAAGGACTATTATTATTATTATTTTATGCGTATAGTCGTGGACATTATTCTTATACGGCTGAAGTAAAAAAAATATTATGACACCTAAAAGTCGCAGAAGCACATATTATATTATGGCAGTGTATCAGTTGCAAAGGAACAGAAACTTATTATTTACGAGAGAATTATTTTCAACCAGAATGATCCATCTAAGAACAGAATGCTAATACAACTTCAGTAAAATACAAGCGTGAACAACTAACAATAAAGAGCCATAATGAAGGCTTAACTTAAAAGTGAGCCAAGCAATAAACTCAACTCTAAATAGCCCAACTACCTATTCACATAAAATTCAAAAAACGAACAGCATAGGAGGAATAAGAGCAATAATTTGTAATAACGACTTGGCATTGTCACAGCACTAAACGCTCGAACCGGCTAGCGAGTGTATTGGAATTTATGACGAGACCAACCCCGTACAGCTTGTGTTTGAGAATCCGCTAAAGATGTATTGTTGAGTATATCGAGCAGAAATGTAGAGCGGAAAACGGTTGAGCCAATAGAGGTTATTGAATTGCGTGTACTGGATTTTCTGAATTTGAAGCGCTGTTCACATCATTATCGTTGTTATATTCTTTACTGTTTTTAAAATTAAATACACTGTTCAACTCAAAATTAAAACAATAGGCGAGCTTATCCCAGCCAACCCAATGGGGACCAAAAATTGAAAATTAACGGAGACAGATGCAATTAGTATAATTAAATTACAAAAAGTAAGGATTATAGTAATACTAATACACATATAAATATAATAAAATAGATATTATATACATCATAGAGAGATCATGCAATACTCTTTTAGTCTCATATTAAAAGTTGCAAATGAGTTGTTGTATGCAGACGATTTCTCGAACGAAGATGTCGTCTAGGAAAAAGCTATTTGGGACGACCTGTCTAACGGAATGATGATGACGATCTGTGATTGATAGCTGAAGTAAACCGAGGATATCATGTATTGCAATTTAAATATCTTCCATGCTGGACTGGGAGCGAGAGAAAAACATAGAATGTGCCAGCTGCATTTCCTCCTGGGCATGCCATATACCTATACAAATCTATTTTAAATAACCATCAAAACTTTGTCAGACATGGCGCAACGACCTTTGCTTAGGTCACGCTATAAAAACCAGCTAAGGGATCCGAGGGTGTCAGAAAATTGCAATTTGGGCGATAGGCTGACAACCTGTCACTACAGTAATATACCTACAAATCTATCTTAAATAACCCTCAAAAGTTTGTCAGACGTAGCGAAACGACTTTTGTTTAGGATATTTACTCTCTGCCTACCATATTAGGTATAAAGACGTAATTATATGTATGTATACAATTTAAGTAATTGACTGACTGGGCTGATGAAGTGGCAATAACTTTGAATAATATTTGTCTAACTTTTATCCAAAAGTTAGCAAACACTAGTTGTAACAAATTACATACGACAGTGCAACAAAATGAGCTGAAGCCAAAAACCTTGAACTACTTTTATGGTGCACTTAAAACTACATTTTGTCCGCCATGAAAGAAAACTACATTTTACAACGTGTTCATAACATTCTTTTGAATGCGACTTCTATTGTTGCGTTCCCAAATGTGACCATTGTGGTTCATAAAATTGAAAACTTGGCCGTCCCAACACAAGTTATGGCGGACTAAATACCTACGCTCCAAAATTATATGCAGAGTCATCAAACATTGTAGGTTTATGACGTTTGACACAGTATTATTATGAATAATACTCCCGTGGACAATAACATTAAAGATGAATACAAAATTCTACAATCGTAAACCTACAAATTCTTTTACTAATCCGCTTTCCCTTTTCTTTGGTAAAACTCGATGCGACTAAATAAATAATGAATTAGATACAAATGATATACGATAGCATTCATGTAAATCTTAACCCACGCTGTTTCAAAAACAAAGATAAAACAAGAATTTCATCACCACAAAGGAAGACTTATCTACTAATACTACAGTATAAAATCACGTCTATATCTCTAATAGGCTAAGCACGGCGTCATACATACATACATAAATTCACGTCTTTTTCCCTTACGGGGTAGGCAGAGCGTAAAACGCTTACGCCACGTCTGACGAATATTGAGGGCAATTTTAGATGGTAATGTGTATCGCTATAGTGACAGGTTGTCAGCCCATCGCCTAAATTACAATACACTGCGGCCCTCGAATCGAAGGAAGGGCAGCTAGAACATTCTATGTTTTTCTTTCGCTCCCAGTCCAGCATGGAAGTAAACAAGTAAGCACGGCGTCAATAGCATAGAAACGCCAAGTCTGTTGTGACGGGCTGATACTACTAGTCTATCTACATCCAAGAATTATGTCAACTGGTTTCATCAAAGTTTTGTAACGCCTATGTTTTTTGGTTCAAACCATTTACACTTAACAACTTGTTACAAGGAGGCTTAACGCCATCGCTAACGTTTTAAGAGCATTATAAAGCTAAAAACAAATTCAAATAAAACGTAAAAGCCTATAATAGGCCTTGACAAAACTTTTATTTCATCACAACTTTTAGAGACGTTTAACTAAATAGCCAATAAAACACATCTTATTATAGATAGGAGAGTAAAGTTTATCTCTTTTGTCATAAAGATAAAGTTAACAACCGCAGAAGAGGTTGATTTAAGTTAGACTTTAGGAAATTTCTCTAAATTTCTCCCAATTAGTTGGTTTTGTATCAGTTTAATTGACCTATTCTTCTTCTGTCGTGTGATCGTGTGGGATGTCGATTTGAACAGGTCTGTAGCATATGCACGGTGACCCAATGACAGCAGTGTCAGTTTTTACGCCTTCTGACATAGTTTGATTAAAATCAATATCAGGCAGAGAGTCGAACATGTTTCTAAGCCTCGTATGTATGAAGCAAATTTAAGCTCGAGAGCAATATTAAGTATGGATTTGACAGGCCAGGTTGTAGTGAAATGATATTTTTGATACGAACTCAAACTCGCTGTCACTTATGAGAGCTGATTACAATAACGGCCCTGTGAATCATCTTATTTGCCAAAACGCTCAAAACATTAGATGATTCAGTTTGCAATATTTCTAACAAACAGTGAACAATATTATTGAGGAAATGAGAAGAACAGTTGCAGAAGAGGTTTAGTCAGCTTTCGGAGAGTTTCTATATAAACTCTGTAACTTTGTTTTGTATACAATTAATAGACCCATTATGGATAGCATTAGAGGACAATGAAAGTGACAAGATTGGGCGTTTTTCCACGCCCGTTTTTTTGTGCCGTCACGATGCCGTGGCTCTGTTTTTCCACAAGACGGCACGGCAACGACACGACAACGTCCACTTAGTTCCAATTTGAGCGCACGCACACACGCGCATACTTCGTACGAATACAAAACACATGCAGTTTGGGAGATCGGCGACGGTACCGGTGGGAGTCAACGCCGTGCCGTTGCCGTGCCGACAAGTGGAAAAGCGTGCCGTATAGATTTTCATAGATTATATCTTCCACGTGCCGTCACCGTTGTCGTCGCCGTGCCGTCTAGTCGAAAAACGCCCATTAACTCCTAGTTGGAGCTGGTTTTGTATAGAAATTGGAAGACAAATCGAAAAGATGTTGTAGACATCGATTTGTTCTTATAATGCGCTACACATCACGGGGAAAGTTTTTCGAGTCTTGTTAAAATAGGTACATGTTTCTTTGTATTCTATGAGTAGACAGCAAGACGCACATATATTTCCAAAAACCTGTTTTTCTTTGCTTTACTTCCATGCTGGACTGAGAGCGAGAGAAAAACATAGAATGTGCCAGCTGCATTTCCTCCCGGGCATGCTGTAAAAACCAGCTAAGGGGTCTCCAAGGGTTTCTGTATATTGCAATTTGGACGATAGGCTGACAACCTGTCACTACAGCAATATACCTACAGATCTATCTTAAACAACCCTCAAAACTCTGACAGTAGTGGCGGAACGACCTTTGTTTAGGTCGTTTACGCTCTGCTTACCCCATTGGGGATGGAGGCGTGATTATATGTATGCATGTATGTTTTTCTTTTCAAATAATTTCGTTACTGCTAACGCAAACCACCTTAGAACCTCTTAGTATTATTTATTTACTCATAATTGATGTTTTACATAAGTTATTTTAGTAGAAGTAAAAATAAAGCCCATAAATTATTAATATAAATTTTATAAAATGTAAAGATTTGTTTGCATGATTGATAAAGGTACTGTAAGATTATGAATATTATTACGTTAGAAAGCTAAATAATCAGAAAATAGAATGTGGGAGTGGAAAGAAATCTGAGATATTCCTTCATAAAACTTAACGTGGGTGAAATCGCGGTTCCAAAGCCAGTTATAACCTGCTTAAAATTACCTACACAAGTTATTATTATCATCTTACACTTAATTTTCATAATTATTAGGGAAATTTATCTACCCTAACTTACATGAGAGTGAATTATTATAATAAGAAAAAATATAATCCTGAGTATATTATAATTATTGCTGCCTCCGTGGTCTAGTGGCTAGTGCCATGGACTCCCGATCCGGAGGTCCTGGGATCGATTCCCAGAGGGGAAACACAAAGTTGATATTTGAGAATTTATCACTTTGTGAGTTTTTCTCCAGTTTGATTAGGACATTGCAGGCTGAATCACCTGATTGTCCGAAAAGAAAAAGATTTAGTGCTTCGAAAGGCACGTTAAGCCGTCGGTCCCGGTCGCTGTCTTTGATAGTGGTCGTTACTCAAACCATATAAGAGGCCTGATAGTTTTATTATGTAAAATTATTAGGATTTGAGAGCTGTTTTGTTTGCTTACATTGGGCGACAAATGATTCTTTATACGAAAATTTATGAGAGGTACCGCACTGAAGCAGCACTGGAGCTGCAGCGGAGCGGCGCGGCGCTTCACGACGCTTCACGGCGCGGCAATGTCAGGTTCCTACATATTAACAGATTTTGTCGTGCAGTGTCGCGCTGCTGCAGTGCCATGCCGCGCAGCGCCGCTCCGCTCCGCTACAGCTACGCGATAGTGTAGTCTAACCTTTATGCAATAATTTTTCTCTATCAACATTTAAGGCTAATAATACACTACCCGACATCCACATAAGCCGTGTTCAGAATAATGTATTCTAAGTGGTTATCGACTGGGTACAAACTATTGTGTACACAACGGCTTAGGTGTAAGGCAGGATGTACAACAGAGAGCTCTGTGAGCTGTGAACAGTGGGACATTGACATATTAACAGGAAGATAACGCTTCTAAGAAATTGTCGCGGATTTTCAAGTTTACATTCTAGATTTAAGAGGCCAGTGACATTATGTGTAGTGAATAAGTCCTTGTTTAACTAGCTTAGTCTAACAACATGAATGCTTATTTAAATTCCTATTTTTTGTCTCAGATTTGTCTTAATAAATACGAGTGGTGGAACAGTGGCAAAAACGTGCGCATGTTCATGAAAATCGCATACTTGAACTATTTAAAAATAATATTATACGTAGTTAAGATCATTTACTAAAAAAACCTGTGATAGTGTAGCACAGAGTGCCTTATTTGTTGGAGGTCAAAGTCAAATCATATATTTTCAAATACATTCCTAAGAACACTTTTATAAAGTCACAAGCGAGTGTATAATAAAGAAAATTATATCTATGCTACAAAATAAATTAAAAATATATGACAATTAAGAAGAAGCATGAGAAATTCGCACTTTGCCCTCCCCTTCGTTTTGTCTTACTCTTACTTTTGGCCTTCCTTTAGGTAAAGCAGGGTCTTCTAGTGTTCCAGTGTTATTAGGTCAATACAAAATGAAGAATATTCCTCGGAAAGTGTAGCGCAGAAAGAGTGCTTGTTTGTTAAAGGTATTTTTCTCGAGCAGACTACACGGTTTTAAGGTTGTTATTTCACTGTTACACTTTCATATGATAACATTTTTGCTCCAGGAAATAAAAGAAGATGCTTCTTTTCTTCTCTTTGTTTCTGAAAGCATTTTTGAAATAAGTTTTCAATTTACCTAGTTCCATTTAAAAGTAATTAATTTATATTCTCAACATTTCATAAAAATGTTTCTTAAGAAATGGTTTTACTCATCTTTACGTTAAACTTTATCTGCTTTATTCAAAGTTAATTTTAGCTTGAAATATATTGATAATTTTTGACGTTTTGCAACAATTTACATAATATGAATTTACGTATATAGGTACGCAATTAAACTTTTTTAAATTTAAATATACTAATATACAGACTTAGTTCCAAATTGAAAAAAATATATACTATGCAATCGCAAGGATTGTTCCTGTTCGCTGTTCAAAAGCACGATTTAGTTGAGATCACTACATAGTATAAAACAAAGTCGCTTTCTCTGTCCCTATATCCCTATGTATGCATAAATCTTTAAAACTACGCAACGGATATTGATGCCGTTTCTTTTAATGGATAGAATGATTCAAGAGGAACGTTTGTATGTATAATGTATGCATAATATAGTAGAGAAACACTGATAATTTCCGTGCGAAGCCAGGGCAGGTCGCTAGTAACTACTATTATACATTTTACTCCAGGAAGAAATAACTCAGTTATATATGACAAGCCATTTCCTAAGGAAACGTTGTAAGTGCAGTAACAAGCTGCTCTCAATGATCTGAATCTAAAATCGAATGAGAACTTCACCATCGCACTTTGAGTGAACTATTCGTCTAGAAATTTCTCTAAATTTGTAAAGCTCTCTGTTCCGGTATTTACTGTAAAACGAGTCTTCTGGCTGTCTGTTTCGGTAATCATCAAACTTCTTTTAGTAATCTACTGAACACACACACTCATAATCAGGCCTTTATCCCTGATGGGGTAGGCAGAGCTTAAACGACCTAAACAAAGGCCGTTCCGCTACGTCTGACGAAGTTTTGAGGGTTACTGAAGATTGATTTGTAGGTATATTGCTGTAGTGACATGTTGTCAACCCATCGATTTATTTACAATATACTGAAACCCTCGGATCCCTTAGATGGTTTTTACAGCATGCCCGGGAGGAAACGCAGCTGGCACATTCTATGTTTTTCTCTCGCCTCCAGGTCAGCACGGAAGAAACATACATTTGACTACGGGGATAAATAACTCAGTTCTTTATGACAAGCCATTTTCTAATAAAACGTAGTAAGTTCAGTAACAAGGTACTCTCAATGATCTGAATCTAAAATCGAATCAGATCTTCAGCATTGCTCTTTGAGTGAACTATTCGTCTGGAAATTTCTCTAAATTTGTTAAGCTCTCTGTTCCGGTATGTACTGTAAAAGGAGTCTTCTGACTGTCTGTTTCGGTAATCATGAAATTTGTTTTACAGTATTTCCAACTCAGTTTTAAATTAAAGCTAAACAAAGTTTCATATATTTTAATCGAAAATCCTGTTTCTTAAATAAATTTGAGCTATTCGATACGAGAATATAATTAAATAGTAGTTTTAGTAATTTAACTAATTTGCCAACGCGTGTCATTTATTTTTGAAATAAGTTTTGAATAAAAACACATGAAACTTTGTTTACATACCTTTATTCTGAAACTGAGTTGGAAACTAAAGTAATCTACTAAATCATATAAAAAACTAATTGTATATTCAAATCGTAGCATTTTTTTTTTTCTCGATAGGAGTAGGACTAATTTCCGAATTTAAATTGTCTGTCATAGACGAATGATCATGACGATGATAAATTGGTTGTCATAGATCTATGACAAATATTTTTTTATCTAATAAATATAATAATGTCTAATTCATTATTATACTAGTATTATAGATTATTTATTTATTACTATATGTATGTAGATTTATTCTTTTTTCATTATGAAATTTGGCTTTGAATCTTATTCAATGCAATTTTATCAACATTATAATTGTACACGCCTTATCTGCCTCACTTGTGCGCTCTTACCACCGTAGGTCAGCTGGAAGAGATTTCTTTTTAGAGATAAGCTGTAGCTGTTGTGCTATTGTATTTTATGTTTGTGTCCTCTGTATGATCATGTGTGCAATAAACTGTTAAATAATAATATTCGGCCCACGTATGCCTCAAAGGACCGGGTTTCTGTGGGCCCGTGATACTGAAAAGTATACCAATAAATAATAATAGACATAGACACGAATCACGCCTTTATCCCTATTGGGGTAGGCAGAGCGTAAACGACCTAAACAAAGGTCGTTCACCACGTCTGACCAAGTTTTGAGGGTTATTTAAGATAGATTTGTATTTATATTGCTGTAGTGACATGTTGTCAGCGCCTAAATTGCAATATACTGAAACCTTCGGATCCCTTAGCTCGTTTTTACAGCACGCTCGGGAGGAAATGCAGCTGGCACATTCTATATTTTTATCTCACTCCCAGTCCAGCATGGAAGTAGAACAATAATAATACCTACTAACTACAAGATACGCAATAACGAATTCAAGGTCTCTCTTTATCATGCACGTGTCCACAAAATTTAGGACGTGAGAAAAAAATGAACGAAGTGTGTTATTCACTCAATTCACTTCCATGCTGGACTGGGAGTGAGAAAAAAACATAGAATGTGAGAGCTGCATTTCCTCCCGAGCATGCTGTTAAAACCAGCTGTGGGATCCGAAAGTTTCAGTATATTGCACTTTAGGCGATGGGCTGACAATCTGTCAGTACAGTAATATACTTACAAATCTATCGTAAATGACCCTCGAAACTTTGTCAGATGTGGCGGAATGACCTTTGTTTAGGTCGTTTACGCTCTGCCTACCCCATTAGGAATAAAGGCGTGTTTATATGTATGTATGTATGTAATTTGATCAAATATTTTGAATATAATTTATGAACTTGTTTATGAATCATAAATTATGATCTAATCATTTTACTCCCATTACCTGGTTCAGTTTAGAAGTTCCACGTGTAACCTAACTTTACATACATACAGAAAATCACGCCTTTATCCGTAATGGGGTAGGCAGAGCGAAAACGACCCAAAGGTCATTCGCCACGTATAACAAGTTTAAGTTTAACATCATGCCTGGAAGGAAATGCAGCTGGCACATACTACGTTTTTCTCTTGCTCCCAGGCCAGCATGGAAGAAGCCTTGTTCCTGTTTTATGTTGTTTTATCTCTCTTATTTTATTAGGTCTGCTGTAAGTAATTTCTTTGTAGAAATAAGCAGTGCCTGTTGTGTCTGAATTCCTTATGTAATTATTCTATGTGTGTTCATGTGTACAATAAACTGTTAAATAAATAAGATCCACGTGTAACCTAACTTAAAACTTACACGTGCCAAATAATTTTAAGGTTCAAAATTAATTACGAACCTAACCTATGTGAATACCTTTATAAAGATGAAAAGGGAAGGGCCGAAGGGCAGACAAGTGGGCAGATTTTGGCATTTACTGTATTTACTACCCTTCTAACTGCCTCCGTGGTCTAGTGGCTAGTGCCATGGACTCCCGATCCGGAGGTCCTGGGTTCGATTCCCAGGGGGGAAAACACAAAGATGATATTTGAGAATTTATCACTTTGTGAACTTTCCCCAGTTTGGTTAGGACATTGCAGGCTGAATCACCTGATTGTCCGAAAAGAAAAAGATTTCGTGCTTCTAAGGGCACGTTAAGCCGTCGGTCCCGGTTGCTGTCTTTGATAGTGGTCGTTACTCAAAACCATGTCAGAGGCCTGATAGTTGTGCTACTAGGCAGTTTAAAAACTCTGACACCAGGGTTCATCGGGTCCACAGACTCGATACCCACTCGACAGAAGAAGGACTACCCTTCTACTCTATTATACGGAAAGCTTACGCCCGAAGCAAGCTCCTGCTTAGTATTAAAGTGATTATAGAAGCTAAGTGGCGCCCCTATCAGTAGAAAAATTATAACTTACTAAAAACACAATGAATTGAAAATCTGGTCCAACAGACTCAAGTAATAGTAATTAAGATAATTTAGAACCTCATAAATCAGCGATTCAAAGTTCGTTGTAGTAACAGGTGGAATAGTTGCGATTGACGGCCATTAACGGCATTTTTTCTTTTTGTTGCTACAAGGAACTAAAAATAGCAAATTTATAAGGTTCTAAATTATCTTTATAAGTATTACTTGAGCCTGTTGTACCTGATTTTGAATTCATTGTGTTTTAAGCGAGTTATGATTTTTTACTAATGGGGGCGCCACTTAGCTTCTATAGTCACCTTAAGGCTTAGTTTTGGTATACGTAAGCACAGGTATTACGTTATAACCGATGAATGTACATACATACATACATATTATCACGCCTTTATCCCTAATGGAGTAGGCAGAGCGTAAACGACCTAAAGAAAGGTCGTTCCGCCACGTCTGACAAAGTTTTGAGGGTTATTTAAGATAGATTGTAGGTATATTGCTGTAGTGACAGGTTGTCGTAAAGTACAATATACTGAAACCCTCGGATCCCTTAGCTGGTTTTCGGGAGGAAATGCAGCTGGCACATTCTATGTTTTTTTCTCGCTCCCAGGCCAGCATGGAAGGTATGTACCTGAATGTACCTAAGGAAGACAAATGTGGATCAGATGCGGGCTACATTGTTTTTTATTTTATTTTCGTATAAATAAAAAAATATATTGTTTATTGCATAAATCTTACATCTATATAGGGTAAGGCTCCCCAGTAAGTAGTCGAAGACACTTTCAACGGAGATGCCTTGATCTTCCAGCTAAACTTATTAACTATACTCAACATAAATATATATTTTTTGTGTTTTAATATCTTTACAGAGTCGTTTTAACTTCCATTTTTACCTTCCTTCCCTCTTTTACCTACAAAATTGTATATGGTAAAATAAAACAAATAAGCAGAATTGATGTCCGCCATCAGAAAGTTAATGAAATAGATGTTTCATAGAAGGCCCTTTAAACATTTATTAGTAGAATATTCTAAATAAAAAAGGGTTACTCATAGTCCGGTTTCGCAATATTATGTCAACACACACCGATATCGGTCAGTTATCTGCTCGGTTATCGGTCGTATTATCGGTCGACGCTCGCCCGATAGCTGACCGATATTCATAAGTTTACAATCTTATTTCTCTCTATCTTCTTACATAAGGAAAATACTTTTATTTTGTTCTATACTGGCCTGGGAGCAAAAGATTCTTCCATGCTGGACTAAGAGCGAGAGAAAAACTTAGAATATGCCACCTGCATTTCCTTCCGGGCATGCTGTAAAAACCAGCTAAGGGAATCAAGTGTTTCAGTATATTGTAATAAAGGCAATGGGCTGACAACCTGTCACTACAGCAATATACCTACAAATCTATCTTAAATAACCCTCAAAACTTTGTCAGACGTGGAGGAACGACATTTGTTTAGGTCGTTAACGCTCTGCCGACCCCATTGGGGATTAAGGCGTGATTATATGTTATGTATGTATTTCTTACCAGATATGTACGTTAGACGCAGAGCGGCTCTATAAAACCAGATTTGGGAAAGTTTGATAATATTTTTAATAGCATATTACTTTTTGGACAATCAAAATCAGCCTGCAACGTCCAAACCCACGACCTTTAGATCGAGAACCTAAAGCACAGACCACTGAACCACGGAGGCAGTGATGTCTATAAATAATAAAAGGATGAAACAAACGCTACAAAAGGACAGACAGATACATCCGGAATCTTCATACAACATGCAGAGTCTCATGCTACATACATACATACATGTAATCACGCCTTTATCCCTAATGGGGTAGGCAGAGCGTAAACGACCTAAACAAAGGTCGTTCCGCCACGTCTGACAAAGTTTTGAGGGTTATTTTAAGATCGATTTGTAGGTATATTGCTGTACTGACAGGTTGTCAGCCCATCGCCTAAATTACAATATACTGAAACCCTCAGATCCCTTAGCTGTTTTTAACAGCATGCCCGGGAAGAAATGCAGCTGGCACATTCTATGTTTTTCTCTCGCTCTCAGGTCAGCATGGAAGAAACATGCTAGGACTCAATAAATTGTAACCATGTACGTGGGACACTCAAAAAGATTTGCGACACTAAAAAAAAGTGTTCTACAGGTACATATATTTTTATTAAATCTTTTCAAAGTACTCTCCACCAGCCTCTATACAAAGATTCATGCGTCTGAACCAGTTTTCAAAACACTTTTTCCAGTCCGCCGTAGACACCTCGTTTACAGCCTGCTCGAACGCAGCCAGCGCATCTTCCGGCGACGAAAATTGTATCCCCTTGAGCTGATTTTTTATTTTTGGAAATAAAAAGAAGTCACACGGTGCTAGACCAGGGCTGTAAGGAGGGTGACCCAGGAGTTTGACTGGTGTGCTGTCCAGGAATCCCTCGTTTTGAGCGCGGTGTGGGCAGGCGCATTGTCGTGGTGGAGCAGTAGTCCGCGGAGCCCTGTGTTTGGTCGCTTGTTGCTCACAACAGAAAAAACTTCTGGTAAACATTTGGTAGCATACCATTCGGCGTTAATGCTTCTTTGATCTCGTAAGGGAATTGAGGCCAAGTGGCCAGTCAAATTAAAAAAGCTGGCGATCAAAATCTTCTCCCCGCTTCGAGATCGCTTCACTTTGGTAGGCGTTGGTTCATTTTGAAACACCCAAACTGTCGACTGGCGCTTGGTGTCTGGATCGTATTGATAAATCCAGGACTCATCACCTGTTACGATGTCGTAAACACGCCGAGACGAGCCTGCTTCAAATTTGTTCAGCATATCACGGCACCATTCCACCCAGGCCTGCTTCTGAGCGTCGGTGAGGTAGTGCGGCACCCAGCGCGATACTATCCTCCTCACGCGAAGATGCCCTTGTAGAATCTCGTGAACGCTTCCCGATCCAATCTTTAATATGTGCTGAATCTCCTGATATGTAATTCGCCTATTATCTTGGATTAAATTTTTCACTGCTAGCACGTTTTCTTCCGTAATAGCCGTCAAAGGGCGACCGCTTCTTTCTTCATCCCCCAAGGTTGGTCGACCGCGCCTAAATTCGTTATACCAACGATACACGGTTGCCTTGGAGGGGCTTTCATCCATAAATGCCATTTGAAGTCTATCGAATGATTCATCCGGTTTCAGGCGACACTTGAAATCGTAAAAAATCATAGCTCTAAAATGTTCCCGGCGCAGATCCATTTTTCAGTAAGACACGATACTTTGAATTGGCTCGCAAAAAATGTGGAGAGAAATTTTGAAAATGGAACACACATATTTTTACTTACAAGTAATCATATTTTCAAAAAAGATTCTAACCGGCCAGTCTGCTTTATATAAAAACTATTTATCGCAATACTTTCTGAGTGGCCTGGTATATAGGGTGTAAGAAAAATAGATAGGACTCTACCTAAATTGTTAACACCTATATACATACATACATATAATCACGCCTTTATCCCTAATGGGGTAAGCGGAGCGTAAACGTCCAAAACAAAGGTCGTTTCGCCACGTCTGACAAAGTTTTGAGGGTTATTTAAGATAAATTTGTAGGTATATTGCTGTAGTGATAGGTTGTCAGCCCATCGCCTAAACACATATTACATGGCTACAATGGCTGCTGGACTGGGAGCGAGAGAAAAACGTAGAACGTGCTAGCTGCAATTCCTCACGGGCATGTTGTAAAAACCAGCTGAGAGATCCGAGAGTTTCAGTATATTGCAATTTAAGCGATGGGCTGTCAACCTGTCAGTACAGCAATATATCTACAAATCTATCTAAAATAACCCTCCAAACATTGTCAGACGTGGCGAAATGACCTTTGTTTAGGTCGTTCACGCTCTGCCTACCCCATTAGGGATAAAGGCGTGATTATGTGTATGTATGTAAAAAAAATAGGTAAGACAGTGTGGGATTGGGTCTTTTTGGTGAACGATTAGTTTCTGACGATGAAGTATAATGGTTTCTAGTCAAAGAAAGAAAAGAGTAAGAAAGAGCTGATGATAGGGTTACGTTGTATGGGTGCGAAAGAGTGAGCGCATCCGTATGGAAGTTCAGGATGGGTGGAGATGGCCAAGGCAACGGTAGGTAAGGTTATTTGAGAAGAAGTAGAAGCTGAATAAATCTTTTCTAGTTTTTTCCTTACCTCCTTGACGGCGCCCCATCCTACAATTAGACGTGTTCCTTAAAACTACATGTTCTACTAATGTTAACAAACAACTTGTGTACGACACAAACATTTTGTCCTAAAAAAATGTCTTGTCCATGCAAAATTGCTTACTTCTACAAAAAAAAACTGCATACAAAACTGCTTACTTCTACAATTTAGTACTGGAGGCATTTTCTACGAAATAAAATTGTTTTTTGGGAACATGTGGTTTAAATGAATCATTCCTGTTTGTAACACCCTGGTTATGAATGTAACTACTGCGGCGGTGGCAACATTGTGACTTGGAAAAAAGAAAAGAGAGAGAAAGATGAGACTTTTTTTTTGTTTTTTTTTGTTTTTTTGGTGGTAATAGACTGTATTTGATAAACTATCTGGCTCTGTTTTTAATGCTATGATATTTTTAAAGAAAGGTTTTTTACGGTGGTGGTGGATAGAGTAGCTGCCTAAGGGCGCTTTTCGACTAGTTCGCACGGCGACGGCGACGGCGACGGCGACGGCAACGGCACGGCACGGCACAGTTGACGGTGCCGTGGAAGAGATAATCTATATGGCACGTTTTCCACTTGCCGACACAGCAACGGCACTATATTGATTCCCACCGGCACCGTCGCCGGCCTGCCAAACAGCATGTGTTTTGCATTCGTACGAAGCATACGCGTGTCTGTGGGCGCTCAAGTTGGAAGTAGGTGGACGTTATCTGGACGTTGCCGTGTCGTGTGGTGGAAAAACGCCCTATGAGTTATTCAGTTTTTGGATTTGGTGAGAAAACTTACTTATTACTACCTGTGAGAGAAGGAATTCTTAAGTTTTGAGTGTTGTCGGCCAATCCGTACAAGCCCCCTTTGTCGACGTGATTGCCAAAATTTAGAGGCTGATGAGTTGCGATGATTATGAAGTTTTTAAGAGAGTTCGCTGATAGAAAAATAATCCCACTCAATAAATAAAAGACATTGCTCGTATCTTTCATAATAATGTAATGCAAAATTTTCAAAGACGGAAAACCAAAGCAAATAATGGAATTTCCAGCGATTCATCAAAGAGAAAAGTGCTCACAATCTGCCAAGTTTGATAAAATCGTTAAAGAAACCCCCGAGTCTACAATTTAAGTAAAGTAAGCAATGCAAAGAAACAAAATAACAAATCGAGTCAATAAAAACATCGCATGAGATACTTAAACCGAACGCCAAGGGAGTATTCCATCATTCTATACGAAACACGTTCTACATCGAATTTACACTGGATAGAGTTTCCTACAGATGAGCGACCAAGATCTGCGACACGGTCGCGCGATTGTTTGCGACAGTGCGGCCGTTTTTTTTTAAACTGCCTCCATCCGTCTTCCTTCGTCTAGTGGTCCGAACCTTGAGTTCTCAATGTAAAGCTCCTGAGTTTGAGTCCCATGCATATATCCATACACTAGATATTATACAATTTGTCACCTTGTGGCATTTTCCCCAGTTTAGTCACTAAAAATTGTCTGTCAAGAAAAAATATTTCGTGTTCAAAGAGAACGTCACCACAGAATATAAAATACATTGAGGTTCTAATATATACAAGCAATATGTAAGTACAAATCTTAAATAACCCTCAAAACTTTGTCAGACGTGGCGGAACGACCTTTGTTTGGGTCTTTTACGCTCTGCCTATCCCATTGGGGATAAAGGCGTGATATGTATGTATGTATAATATATACAGTGGTCATCACTAAAACTTTATTAGCAGCCAAGTCAAGTGACCACTAGACAAAAAAAAACGCATCTTTGCAAACTTACTCGTATTTTAAAAACTTACTGAAAATTTCTGCGACTATCGCAGTTACTGTCGCTCGTCTGCACGAGCCCGTAGAGAAAATCGAACCGTTCGAAATGCTTTCGTATAAAATAAACAAGTTTATTTTACAAAAAGATTTATGCCAGGTTCACAGAGCAAACTTGTACAGTAGAATGCGAGTTTCAGTAGTTGTAGTTAAGTTTGAACACTGTGCAATGTAAAACAAGACTCAGTTTTGTTTCTGAATGGAAAGTCAACTTTGGACTTGCGATCGAGCTTATTTTAAATATATCGTAGAAATGTAGTGATAAAGTTGCCACTCTATACCTAATGAAGGAAAGATTTATATAGTTACCTATTTCTCTTTGGATACAAGAAAACTCTTCCATGCATTCCAAGAGAAAAACATAGAAAGTGCCAGCTGCATTTCCTCCCGGGCATGCTGTAAAAACCAGCTAAGGGATCCGAGGGTTTCAGTAAGGCGTAATCTCGCCATCAAACTTTTAAGTTTGGCGAGTAGATATTAGTTATAAAAATGTACTTACCTTTAGTTTAATAAATAAAAAAAAAAAAAAAAAGTATATTGTAATTTAGGTGATGGGCTGACAACCTGTCACTACACCAATATACCTACAAATCTATCTTAACTTAAAGTTTTGATGGTTATTTAAAATAGATTTGTATAGGTATATGGCGGTAGTGACAGGTCGTCAGCCCATCGCCTAAATTACAATATAATGAAACCCTCTTATCCCATAGCTAGTTTTTACAGCATGCCCGGGAGAGGCTGGCACAATCTATGTTTTTCTCTCGCTCCTTGTCTAGCATGGAAGAAACTACTATTGAAAAAAGTAACTTCGTATTGGATCTACTATATTCGGAAAATAAAATGGTATTATACCACGTCGACCTTTATCGTACGTCGGCCGAATAAGGACGTCTATTTTACTATTTCTATTCTTGTATAACCTTTATCTTATCACCTACGCTTTATTTAGTCTATCTGCTAAGAAAAACAACTATTAATTTTGTATCACTATTTCTATCTCCGCATACACATTGCTTGTATTTGCGGTTGAGTGTACGAGTCCGCAGGCTGTATAGGAGCTGTATAGCAGCTATATTATCGGCATTTTATGTAGCATTTTATAGAGCATGCAATGCAGGCTTTGTGTGCGGACTATCGGCTGTTTTCTTTGCCTCGACGCGGGCAAAGAAAGCCTGCGAGTCGCAAACGTATAATGCGCAGTGTTGCCAGCTCGTGTGTTAAATAATTTAAAAAGAGTCTGGCAATAGATGTGTTAAAATGTTGCAAGTACTTAGATTGGTGAAAAAATTAATGATAAGAACGTTAATACCCGTAGTAAAAAAATACGGAGTGTAAGGGACAGCGTCCTGCAAAGTGATAAAGGCTCAATCAACGACACAGAACAACTTCCACCAAGGATTTTTTTTCAGGAAGTGAAATATATTGGCATTTCCATACGAAATGTCCATTTCGATCAAACAATTTGTATGAAAGCCATTTTATTCACTTCCTGAAAAATGTCCCGTTCAGCGTCGTTGACTGAGCAACCCTTATCAGTTTGCGAGACGCTATCCCCTACCCGGTCACAGAATATATTATAGTACTACATACAGAATGGCCACTCACGTCCCCTCCCCAGTTCGATATACGTCACACTCTGCGGCGGATTGTGGGGCACATTGTGGGTACGCTTAGCGTGCATGGCGTGCGCATGTTTCCCAGTGTAACGGAAATAATAAAGCTTTGTGTTCAAAAAATGGTTAGGTACTGTTCCGTTTACGAATGTCTTTCTACCACAAGATATGACTCCAATAGGAACTTTTCTAGATTCCCAAGTGATGAGACACGGTAAGTAACTTCATACAAAATATGCTACCTTACCTATTATAACTATTCAGTTACAGTGAACTACTTTAGAACGTTGGTTTAATCAAGGAGCAGATTAATCAAGTGATGATTATGACCGGTATAACGAAATTTGTCTACCCTTATAACACGCACACAAACACATGCCAAGTGCAACATGCCGTCTGTCGATGTATGACCAAAATTACATTGTAGTTAGGAGTGTCCGAGCTGTGACCCGGTATAAGATATCGGGCCCGGTAGGGCGCTTCAAAAAATTTGAAATTGTCATACATATAACAACTTATTTAATTTTCAGTAAAGCTGGCAACACAGCCACCCACAGGAGCAAAGATTTGTTCGAGTATAATATGACATTGTACAAGAATATAGGATTAGTTTCACCGCAGCCAATGAAGTCAAAAGAATATGAAATTGAGTATGAGTTAAGATAATTGTATATTGCGTTTCATTTCTTGTTCTGCAAACATGTATTGCAACGTAAACACATAAAGATATTGACACTTCTATTTTCAGATCTGTGGTTGAAAAAAGACATTAACTATACAATTTAAAAGTATTAAGAGGAGCTTTGATAGCATGCTCTCCAAAGCACGGAATTACAATCAGATGATTCAGCGTCTCACTATCCTAATAAATTGGTACATAATTTTGAATTTATGACCTCAAGTCAAAGCTCCATGGCTTAGACAACTAGACCACAGAAGCTATCTAGATCTTAAGCATTAATATTAAAAATCCCGTTATTAACATAAAAAGTTCTCAAAAATATTTAGTTATGTACTTCATAAATATAAATTGTTTAATTTCGTACATTTGAAAATGTTAACGTACTTCAATTTAATTGTAAATTTTGGGAATTTTACAATGCGATTCATTAGTTTTGTAGACTATTACTTAGGTTAAAATGTACCAACCCAAGTAAAATAGAGTATTTTCTCATGACCTAAATCAAATATATAGAGGTGTTCCCAAAAATCTAATAAAGATAGATGAATTTACCAAAATAACATGTGGAATGGATGTAATGAGCCTAATATACAGTTTTAACATGAATGGTTCCAAATAAGGCGTGATTGCTTTTCTGTTCCCTTCAATATCTGTATCAGATTATTAGCCCATACCGCGAAATTTGTATCAAAATTAGCCTTCAAAGATTTAATTTCCGATAGCAAAGTGTTTTGTGTTCAATCGTGTTCATCATACCAGTACTGTGTTCAATTAAAGGGTACACAGTTTCAACCGGGCCGCGGGTAGGGTTGCCAGGCATCTGGATCTAACCGGATAGGTTCAGGCTTTTGGGGTGCATGGACTCCCAATCTGGTTCTGGGTTCGTCTGTCCTCTGGACCTCGCAGCAAATAATACATACATATAATCACGTTTCCATCCCTAACGGGGTAGGCAGAGCGTGAACGACCTAAACGAAGGATTGTTCCGCCACGTCTGACATAGTTTTTAGAGTTATTTAAGATAGATTTCTACGTATATTGCTGTAGTCACAGGTTGTCAGCCCATCGCCTAAATTACAATATACAGAAACCCTCGGATCCCTTAGCTGGTTTTTACAGCATGGCCGGGTGGAAATGCAGCTAGCACATTCTATGATTTTCTCTCGCTCCCAGTCCAGCATGGACCATGGATAATACCATACGATAAATAAATAAAGGCGGACACATACATTCAGTACATAGCATGGCACAGAATTTGATCGAATGGAGAAGAATGACATACAGTCACGCCACGTTCCTCAGAACGACGAAACGAAGGACGCGTGTGGAGATTAGTAAGAACAGCTCAATTCCCTCTCTTTTGTTCGCTCTGTAGAGTTAACATTGAATTAAGCGCTCTGTTGTTCAAATTCAACACAGTTCAAATTCATAACCATGGTTATGATACATACTTACTTTAATATCAAGAATTACTAACATACATATATATATATATTTTAATAAGTATTAACATAGCTGAATGATTGTTCGAGCTGTACGACACTTTGTTGGTTTCACAATTTGAAACAATATATTGTTTTTTTAGCTAAACATTTTTTTATTGTAAACTGTTGTGTTCGTCTCAATAAATAAATGAATAGTGTTTTCCAATCCGCCTGCCAATCCTGGTGAGTATGGCAATTATTTATTATAGTCTGTCAACGTCGTGCTTACCGCGCCTTAGGGGTACAGACGTGCGCGGGGACGCGGTAACGGGGGTGCGGGCGGTGAAGCAGGAGGGTGAGCGAGCACGACGCGTGCGCACATCCACACAATCGCCGCGTGCTACCGCGTCCCCGCCAACGTCTGTACCCCTAGGGCGCGGTAAGCACGACGTTGACAGACTATAATCGTATGGCATTATTTGCTGCGAGGTCCAGAGGACAGTGCAACAGCCGGTTTTGTTACACTCTTAGCACCACCCGCGGTCACGTGTAGGGTGTTTAAGGTAGTTCCTACGGACGTGGAGCAACATCGACCTGTAACGACCACTATTAGAAACAGTGACCGGGACCGATGGCTTAACGTGCCCTCCAAAGCAAAGAATCTGTTTTTTTCCAGACAATCAGGTGGATTCAGCCTGCATTGTCCTTACCAAACTGGGAAAGATCTCACAACGTTGAAATATCAACTCTGTGTTTCCCCCTGGGAATCGAACCCAGGACCTCCGGATCGTAAACCCATGGCTCTGACCCCTAGACCACGGAGGCAATTATCTTCCTCTTGAGGTAGGCTCCTGTCCTGCATAGATTTTTGATTTTATGTATAAGTTCATAGAATTAGCCTATTGGCCTTAGCATTCAAGTTCTTAGAGTTTCTAGGTTCTAGTAACCAAAACTCTCAATAGTCTAGCTGGAAAATGTGGCTATTCGACTTTGAGAAATAGCAACCCTAACCAGCCCGCGTTATTGGCCCGGGCGAAATTTACGACCCGGACGAAACCGGTTATAAGCGGTTACAACTAGACGTAACCGGATTATCGGCGTGGTCGCGTGTGTTTTATTAGTTGAGTCGTGTTAGTTAGGAAATTTTGGTGCAGCGTGTTCTAGGTAAAGTTTATTATCATAATGCAAAACTGAGTATTTTATTACTAACTAGAGACCCACCCCGGCTTCGCACGGAAATCATTAGTGTTTCTCTACTATATTCTGCATGTATTATACAAATAAATTCCGCTTGAATCACTCTATCCATTAAAAGAAACCGCATCAAAATCCGTTGCGTAGTTTTAAGATTAATGCATACATAGGGATATAGGGACAGAAAAAGCGACTTTGTTTTATACTATGTAGTGATAATGGTCATAATCTAGGAAGTATTACTAACACGATTATTTTTATTTTATATGCTGTACTGAGAACGAGGGAAAAACATAGAATGCATTTCCAGCTGTATTTCCTCCTGGGCATGCTGTAAAAACCAGCTAAGGGATCCGAGGGTTTCAGTACGTTGTAATAATTATACCTACAAATCTATCTTAAATGACCCTCAAAACTTTGTCTGACGTGGCGGAACGCCCTTTGTTTGGGTCGTTGACGCTTTGCCTACCCCATTAGGGATACAGGCGTGATATTATGTATGTATGTATCTTATTGTAATGAACAACCGCGAAAGTCTCAAAACTTATATTACATACAGCAGTAGGTCAGGAAAGACCTACTTTTATAAACTTATTTATGCGACTTCACTCGAGTATGAACTTTGCTGAACTTCATCTCGAGTTCGATTCATTGTTTGCATTTATCGTAATGTCCTTATTACGACAATATTGTGATTGTGACACAGTCATATTTGACCTACTTTTATATAGCATCCATTGTGATAATTTAGAAATATGTATATCAATAGTACATTACTCCGACGCCGAAAAAAAATCAAATTAAGGTCGAGTAAATTTGCAAGGCCGAGACGCAGTAGAGACCTTCCACAGCAAATGAGAACTTAAATTACTATTTCGGCTGAGAGAAGTATAGTACTCTTCTCTCATTTTGCGAGGAAACAATACACATTTTGAAGCGGTCGTTAATCTCATTGTTGTCGTTTGGAGAAATTGCTGGCGTCTGCGAATATGAGGACCGAAAAGTGAAAAGTTATGTTTTTTTTATATAATGGAGCTTTTACCGAGCGAATGGGAGGAAAGATATATTATGAAATAGACCGTTCAGGAATCCGATTTCTGAGAGTAATGTATTTTTATTTAAAGTGTTTATTTTACTGTTTCAATATCCGACCCCATGAGATACGGGATAAGGCTAGGGAGATGATGACAGATTGTAGTTTGTACTTGAAATTGACATCGTTGACTCGAAAACCAACTCGATATGAAGAAGTAAATACCTGATTTCTCATAGAAATTTGATGTAACTATAAACGAGATATAGCGCACATAGATGGCGCCACATCAAGATACAACAGCCCTGAAACGCGGTATCGAAGTTTGCTCGGCGATCTGCATATATACAACTGCCGAACTATCCAGTCGGACTCCGGTCCCCTGGTCACCACACCCGACTAGGTGGGTGATTACCCTTTTCCCATTCGTCATCACTCGGCCAACTGGCCCTAAGGAAATACTCCTAAAGAGCCAATACTAGGTTTAATTAATATAAGTGACCCATATTCCGATGTCAGTCAGTGTATTTACAGTCTCCGGCGCACATTTGTCGCTGGTCGTGCTCGGGAACCAATCAGGGACGTCACAATGCGAGCCCATTACTAACGATCCGTCGGGCCATCTGTCGAGAGAATCAATCGATATCGAGCCATTTGCAGGATGATCATGACTTTTAGAATCGGATTTATGAAGCGATATCAAACTTAAGAACAATATTAAGTATGGATATGACAGGCCAGTTTGTACAATACAATACAAAATTCTTTATTGCACAAAGAAACATATACAACAGAAATAAAAAGGAACAAACGTGACAGTACAATATAGGCGGCCTTATTGCTAAAGCAGCAATTTCTACCAGGCAACCTTTGGGTAAAGAAATTGTACGAGCAGAAAGCGGGATAGTGCATATTACTACATTTAATACTTAGACAATATTTACACACTATTAAATAAATATTTCAATAAAATATACTGATACATATCTTATGATAAACTAATACATAATATATGCTACATAAGATAGGATATTCTATGTATCAGATAAATTGGTAGATAGAATATCACTACATATACTTACTTAAATGATACTTATAAATTAGACAGCTACACATTAAATATTATTAGCTAAATAGAAATTTCTTGTTTGCTCCTTAAACTTAAACGATTCGTTTGTACTGAAATGACATTTCTGATATGAACTCAAACTCGTTGTAACGTTAGATCCATAATGTGGGTTTTTCAGTGGTTGAACGAACCGTTGCACCCTGATGTCCGATTTTTTAAGATAGCCGAACTAGCCTTTGCCATGGTTTGATGACCACTGTCAAAGATTGCGACCGGGATATTGGCATAACGTGCCTTCCGAAGCACGGTTATTTCATACTTGACAATCAGCTAATACTTATACTGTATTTTGTGCTCGGGAACCGAACAGGGTCGTCACAATGCGAGCTCATTACGAACGATCCGTCGGGCCATCTGTCGAGAGAATCAATCGATGTTGGAGTTAGGGATGCCATTTGGACGATTATTATATGACTTTAGATCTTTTTCTTAGCGAGTGGGTTCTCGAGTCGAGAACCCTGGTGTCAAAGTTTACAAACCACCTAGAAGCACAGCTATTAGGCCTCTTACATGGTTTGAGTAACGACCACTATCAAAGACAGCGACCAGGACCGACGGCTTAACGTGCCCTTTTACTTTTTGGACAATCAGGTGTTTCAACCTGAAATGTCCTAACCAAACTGGGGAAAACCTCACAAAGTGATAAATTGACAAATAGGAATCGAATCCTGGACCTCCGGATCGTTAGCCGATGGCTCTGACCACTAGACTACGGAGGCAGTTCTTAAGGTTAGGTGGTCAGAAACCACAGGACACTTGGTGTAGGTTTTTTTTAAGCAGTGCAAAAAAATGTCTTCTAATATAGAGAAGTTAAAGATTTAAAATAGTACGTACATATTTTTTTCCTCGAACTATATAGGCCGTATATGTGTAGTGTATTTACAAAATAGTAAAGAAAGTGCATCATTTCAAATATAACAGCCTCCGTGGTCTAGTAATGGGCTTACGATCCGGAGGTCCTGGGTTCGATTCCCAGGGGGGGGAACACAAAGTAGATATTTGTCAATTTACGCTCTGCCTACCCCATTAAGGATAAAGGCGTGATAACATGTATGTTGTATTTCAATCTGCTCTTTAGAAAAAAGTATATCGTCATCACATTAATTGTTCACTGGGCCATCTGCCGAACGAATGAGTAACCGATCGATAATACTAATCCAATAGGGGAGTTAGATTTCTGTTCTAAATTTGAAATTATTGGTGTGAATTCTTGCATGTGTGCGTGATATTCGCCTTTGATTTGTGAATGTGCGTGTTTAATGCATATTATCAATAATGAAGATATATTATATATATATTTAAGTAAGGTTTCTTTGTAGAATCAAAAATATGCGGCTGCGAGTATACCAGGTGTAAGGGACAGCGTCCCGCAAACTGACCGGGGTTGCTCAGACAATGACACTAAACAACTATCAGCAGGGTTTTATTTCAGGAAGTGAAATAAAAAGTTTGCTTTTCCATACACAATGTTCACCTGAATCAGATAAATTGTATGAAACAGTTATTCTTTTTTCAGAATCAGAAATCTTTATTTGTAGTTACAGGTATAAGGTAATAGGTTCCTGAAAAATAAATGCCGCTGATAGTTGTTCAGTGTTGTTGACTGAGCAACCCTTATCAGTTTGCGGGATGCTGTCCCTTTCACCTAGTAAATTACTTACCAATTTTTGTTTGTTACTCTACATAAATATGTTTTTTTTTTTTCAATAAATACCTGTAACAAAAAACAAAACATTACTATCTTTAATAACATCAAGTCTTATAATAAATTAACACGTCAAGGTTATATGAACTTTTCATGTCACTAATATCAAGTTACTATTAGTGTGAGTAATGAGTTTAGATTACACGACCAATTTAACTTGACACCTAAAGTTTTACTACAATATATCAGATACGTTTATCAAAATCAGTTGATTGGCGTTTTATCCGCCTAAATGAAGTATTCTATAAAATTTAAAGAAAATTAAAACTCTTCAGAAAACATGTTTGTTTTTACCGTTTAAATTCCAACTGGCCAGCTATGTTCATACATGCTATTAAGAAAAAAAGTAACTAAATCTTTAAGAAATTCCGAAATATTTTTACAACTTCTAACTGGCCAGTAATTACGCTGTAAACGTCAAACCTAAAATGACTTGCACAAAATTAAAAAGGTATCGAAAATTCTAACCGGCCAGCTTTCTTTATTCATTGACAAGCCGCTTGTGTGTCAACTAAACCCGGTCGTGTTCCACGAGACGTGAATGCCAAATGGTCCGAATCGGTATCAATCAGGAAATTATTTTATTGCCGTACGCTTCATCGAGCAGAAAAAGTGTAGATATTGATTTGAAGATAGAGAAGTTAAAGAGTATTGGGTGTAGTTTTTTTTTCGGTTTGAAGTGTGGTTACTTCCATGCTGGCCTGGGAGCGAGAGAAAAACAAAGAATGTGCCAGCTGCATTTCCTTCCGGGCATGCTGTAAAAAACAGCTACGGATCCGAGGGTTTTTGTGTATTGTAATTTAGGCGATGGGTTGACAACCTGTCACTACAGCGATAGACCTGCAAAATCTATTTTAAATGACCCTCAAAACTTTCTAAACCTTTGTTTAGGTCGTTTACTACCCTGCTAGGAATGCCTACCCCATTAGGAATAAAGGCGTGATTATATATATATATGTATGTTAAGGAGTGGTAAAAGAGCTTATATAGGTGGTGATTAAGTAAAAAGCCTAGCCTACTTATGTTTATTTCATTTTTGGTTCTTGAGTATCTCTTACTCAGATTAATAAAAAACTTACTTTTATTTTAGGTTAGGTTTAAGTTTAATGACATCTTAAACATAAAATCTGACATGTTGAACGTTGTGATTAAGCCTGCTTTATTCTAATATAACTGTTAATAATCCCTCCCACAAAGAGGTAAATTATTAATTTCAACTTTGTGTGCCATGGGAATCCAATCCACTACCTCTAAATCAAGAACTCTAGAACTATACCACAGAGACAGTTAAAACTATAGACTCATATCTCGATATGAGTTATTCAATCAGTAGTGTAACCGCGCCTTCTGGCATTTCATTATCAATTGAGGTTCTGTATTGATCAAGTATAATTGATTCCGTGTCGGCGAGGATCGATATTCGATTATTATGACATGAGGTTCTTTCATCGAATCGAATTTTGCTGGCCACATAGAGTGACTGAACGAATTTAAAAAAATAACGTGTTCGATAAATAAAATTTAAACTATTTCCTACATTTTCTACTTGCGAGCCAGTCATGTCATGTTGTTTCAATTCGTGCTGAGATTTTAGCGTTACTCGGTGAAAAATAATATTAACATAAACTTTCTTATAAACATAATATATTTCCCAGGTGTAAGGGACAGCGTCCCGCAAACTGATAAGGGTTGTGTCAACAATATAAAAAAATTATCAGCAGGATTTTTTTTCAGGTAGTGAAAAATGGCTTTTCCATACAAATTGTCTGATTAAGGTGAACATTTTGTGTGAAAAAGCATTTTTTTTCTCTTCCTGAAAGAGTTTCCTGGTGGAAGTTGTTCAGAGTCGTGGATACACTCAATATAATTCCCAAGGATTGAATTAAAAATAACCTACGTTTTGTCTTCAGAGTACTTCATTTATGGTTCTTCCGAAAATTAATTCCGCCATTTACCTAGGTGTGAAAAAGTACTTACTTACTTACTTCCATGCTGGACTGGGAGCGAGAGAAAAACAGAATGTACCAGCTGCATTTCCTCTCGGGCATGCTGTAATAATCAGCTAAGGGATCCGAGGGTTTTAGTATATTGCAATGTAGGCTATGGGCTGACAACCTGTCACTACAGCAATATACCTACAAATCTATCTAAAATAACCCTCAAAACTTAGTCAGATATGGCGGAACGACCTTTGTTTAGTTTAGTTTAGTTTCTCGTTCACGTTCTGCCTACCCCATTAGGGATAAGGGCGTGACTATATGTATGTGAAAAAGTAAAAGCAGAGACAGAAAATACCATTTTCGCATTTACAATATGAGTATGGTTACTATAACAACTAAACAGAAAGATACCGGCATTTCATGGAATGACTAGCCAAACTGACAAAGCTATGTAGGGAAATTCAAGTCGAACTAAAATTGTGTCGAGACCACACAGGCTCGTTTAGCCAACAATTTTCTGCTACAAAAGCCAATTACTAGTACGAAACGTCGATCAAACGGAACCAGTTTTTACCGGTTTTTTCTTTACCGACAAAATGGCCGCCGTACCCGGTGACCGGTAAAAAAGAGGTCGGGAAAAATGGCTTATATGATCGCCATAACACCACTGCCCTAGAAAAATATTACGGCATATCTTAACCTTTATTATTTTGTGCAAAAAGAATGTTGATTGAATACTTGTTGTACAGTGAGTAAAGGGCAAAACTACTTATTTGTTCTATTAGCTTCTTCCAAGCTGGACTGGGAGAGATAGAAAAACATAGAATGTTCCAGCTGCCCTTCTTCCCGGACATGCTGTAGAAGTCAGCTAAAGGGATCCGTGGGTTTCAATATATTGTAATTTAGGCGATGGGCTGACAACCTGTCACTACAGCAATATAATTACAAAGATGAGTAATGCGAGTTGGAATCGCAAAGAACAGAATCTTTTGGTATTCAAATTTGTACCAAATACAAGGTAAGAGAATATTAACATTAGCTCTTATTTCGTAGAATGTACTTAATCGCCTTAGTTTGCAGGTAAATAGAAATTATAATAAAAAGTAATATCCGTTTTAAACTGCGTACGTACCGCAATGAAAATTTCACTTAATCTCCAAAACTATTAAGACTTTAATATAATATTTAAAGTTCGCTGATGCAACCGTCTTCCTCTTAACAAGACTCTGCACTTTCTGTTTTGACATTATTTAAGTTACGAAATGTTTGTAATTTCCTGTAGGGTTGCCACATATAACGGGTGTAAGAGACAGCTTTACAAATTCTGATAGGGGTTGCTCAGTTTCGTTTCACAAAAAATATCTTCATAGAAATGTTTAATTTAAATATTTCCAATACAAATAATCTGTTGAGGTGGTAATTTTTTATGTGGAGTAAATATATATTTTTTCGTTTGCTGAAAGAATTTCAAAGTTGTGTCGCTGATAGAGCAAAACCTGTCAATTTGCAGGAAGCTGTCCCTTACACCCGGTATAATAGTGCCACCGCCAGCTAAAATGAGCTATAACCATTTCCGCGAACTCATTTCAGCAAGTTTAAATTTCGAACATCCCAAACAACCCGTCCCCTAAAACTACCGCTAAAGTTTGCAATAAAAAGTTACGCTTCGAAATTCAAATGTCTAATGACATTGAACTGAACGCGACAGAAGTGTTCTTCGAGTTATAGATTGCTGCTTCTGTGGAGTCATTAAAAAAACTTAAAATTTATAACCAGCAATAGTTAGTGACTTTGCTACTGTTTTGGTGATAGAAGATGTGCCACCGCAATAAATGACAACCCCAGGGCTGTCACCGCCACCCTCCAAAATACACAATAACAATTCACGGAACGAGATAAGTAAAAATACGAGCTTGTTAAACCGTAAAAAGTAATAATGGGGAGTCGAAAGTCAACAATGGCGGCAATCGCTGCATATTCGCGCAAAAATTATGCACAGCTTTTTGTGCTGTAGCCATAAAGTCCCATACATCACACCCGAATTTTGCCACCCCTATCCTAATTTTTGTATGGGTAAAACTAACCCTAATTTTTGTATGGGTAATAATAATTCGAAATTTAAAATGCGATACGAATTATCAACAGTTGGTGACCCTTTACCTAATTCGCAACGTTTAATTATTTTGGGGAAGGTGCTTGTTAAAAAAATGATTTTGTATGCATATGACGTTATTATCACTGCTACTTATAATAGAATGGGTTTACCAGTAAATAGTTTAGAAGAAGAAAAAAAGTGTCGTTGAAGGGTTAAATTAAAAGAGGTTTAATTTTGGATGAACACATTTCAAGATAAGAATATACCTTATTGCACAGACACGACAAAAGAAAAAAGAGAAAATAAAACCAATACTAATACAAATAGGTGGCTTTATTGCTAAGCAACAATTTCTTCCAGGCAACCTTAGGAAAATAAAAGTTGAACAAGTGGGCTGGTACACATTTTAGTTAATACATTGAATAAGTAATTTTATTCTTACACTTACTATACCAGGTGTAAGGGACAGCTTCCCGCAAACTGAAAGGCGTTGCTCAGTCAACGACACTGAACAATCAGCAGGTTTTTTTTTAAGGAAGTAAAAAAAAACTTACTTCCATGCTGGACTGGGAGAGATTGAAAAACATAGAATGTTCCAGCTGCCCTTCCTCCCGGGAATGCTGTAGAAGACAGCAAAAGGGACTCGAGGTTTACAGTGTTTTGTAATTTAGGCGATGGGCTGACAACCTGTCACTATGGCAATACACATTACAATCTAAAATTACCCTCAATTTTTGTCAGACGCGGCGGAAACGCCTTTTACGAGGCGTTTAACGCTCTGCCTACCCCGTAAGGGATAAAGGCGTGATTTTATGTATGTATGTAAAAAAAAATGGTTTTTCCATACAAATTGTTTGATCAAGGTGAACATTTTGTATGGAAAACCAATTTTTTGTTCTCATCCTGAAAGAATTCGAACCTGGTAGGTAAATAAGAAAATATTTACCAACCTAACAACCTAAGTGTTACAGATGTGTCTAAGAAGGTCACTTACTTTTTTAATACCCATTAAAATTAAATGAATACTTCAAAAAATGTGTTAACATAATTCACACCACATTTATACTCATCACTACATAGTAAAAAACAAAGTCGCTTTCTCTGTCCCTATGTCCCTATGTATGCATAAATCTTTAAAACTACGAAACGGATTTTGAAACGGTTTCTTTTAATGGATAAAGTGATTCAAGAGGAAGGTTTATATGTATAATACATGCATAATATAGTAGAGAAACACTGATAATTTCCGTGCGAAGCCGGGGCGGGTCGCTAGTTTAGAAATAAAAGAAAAAAACTTTCTTTGTTGTGGGTATGAAACCAGCCAGTCTTTTGCGATCTAAAATTAAAAAGTTAAAATGTGGACGCTTATCTAAAATACTTTGTCAAATTAAATTTATCCTATTTCGGCCTTATTTTTTGTTACATTGAAGTTACAACAAAGGCCCATTGAAAAATTAAAAAGTATTTTTACGTCCAAGTCGTAAAGTCCTAAATTGGTTCATGGCTTCATTTCATTCAAGTTCGTTTTATGGACAATTACTGGGCAGATGCGAGCCAAAATTGGACTTGGACAAGGGTTTTCCACAGACTAAGTAGTAGTAAAGACAGTGTAATCTTCTTCGTAGCAAGATAATTCTGAAGTCGATAGACCCGATGAACCCTGGTGTCAGAGTTTTCAAACCGCCTAATTAGCACAGTTATTTAGGCCTCTAACATGGTTTTTGAATAACGACCACTATCAAACAGCGACCGGGACCAACGGCTTAACGTGCCCTCCGAAGCACGGAATCCTCTTTCTTTTCGGCCAATCAGGTGATTCAGCCTGCAATGTCCTAACCAAATTGGGAAAACACTTAACAAAGTGATATGTTGACAAATACCAGCTTTGTGTTAATGGAAATCGAACCCAAGACCTCCGTAACGTAATCCCATGGCTCTGACCACTAGACCACGGAGGCAAATAATGCGACAGTGTAATAAAACATGTAATACATAATTTCTTATGGAAAGTCTCCAGAATATGATATGTATGTGAGTTCCTACCTGGGTATACCTATTTACTAGTTAAAAATGTTCATCTAAATGTTGGGTCATTTCATGATATTAACAATTTACTTAATATAATAATAGCTTAATTTGTTAAATGGTGTAATATGGTATATTTGGGTTTAGATGGGATCTACCTCCTAGTGGTCCACCCCGGGCAACGGCAACACAGGATCGGCTGTGAATAAGTACGGCTGAACGATCCCTACAAAGCGGTGGTAGGCTCCGCAAGGGGCCGCCTGGATTGCGACCATTATCTCACCGGAGTCCGGCGCCAAAAAGTTTGCTGTGTACCGTCGGTGCGTGAGATTGCCAGTGCCATAACAGGCATCTTCTGGATGAGCTCGCTTCATCGTCGACTCTGTCACAGTCATAAGTGACCTAGTGTCTAGAGTCAAGAGCAAAGTCATCATCACTACATAGTATAAAACAAAGTCGCTTTCTCTGTCCCTATTTTTTTTATTATTTTTTTATTATTTTATAAATATTTATTAAAAGAATTATTATAGGTTTACATATAAATGGGCCGCTAAACTTAACATCCCTATGTATGCTTAGATCTTTAGAACTACGCAACGGATTTTGATGCGGTTTCTTTTAATGAATAGAGTAATTCAAGAGCCGTCATATGATACGGCAGATAAAATTGACAGAAATACTGGGAAAACGTGCAAATGCGCATCAAAAAGTATCGGACAAAGTGTAAACATACGTACCGTACCATCACTACATAGTATAAAACAAAGTCGCTTTCTCTGTCCCTATATCCCTATGTATGCTAAATCCTTTAAAACTACGCAACGTATTTTGATGCAGTTTCTTTTAATGGATAGAGCGATTCAAGAGGAAGGTTTATATGTATAAAACATGCATGATATAGTAGAGAAACACTGATGATTTCCGTGCGGAGCCGGGGCGGGTCGCTAAAAAACACCATCTGTTTATAAATATAACATATTGAAATCAGAGTCCTTTCAGTTATGATGTCAGTGATTTTGGGACAGCTGATCATAATGACTCAAGTTTAAAGTAAGTGAACAAAGGAAGTTAAATCTTTAATGGTTTTGATTGCTGAAGAATGTACATAGGGTTTCAGAGTATTTATTATCATTAATATCTGTCTAGAACTACAAAAATACTTCAAATAAATTTATCGTTATTGTTAACTACCTCCTCGGTCTAGTGGCTAGTGCCATGGGCTCCTGATCCGGAGGTCCTGGGTTCGATTCCCAGGGGGGAAACACAAAGTTGATATTTGATAATTTATCACTTTGTGAATTTTTCTCCAGTTTGGTTAGGACATTGCATCACCTGAATTGAATTGAATCACCTGATTGTCCGAAAAAGAAAAAGATTTCGTGCTTCGGAGGGCACGTTAAGCCGTCGTCCCGGTCGCTGTCTTTGATAGTGGTCGTTACTCAAACCATGTCAGAGGCCTGATAGTTGTGCTACTAGGCGGTTAAAAAACTCTGACACCAGGGTTCATCGGGTCGATAGACTCGATACCCAATCGACAGAAGAAGAAGATCGTTATTGTAGCCAAAAGTAATAAAACCTACGTCTATAATAATAAGATTGGTTG
Source organism: Scrobipalpa costella (assembly GCA_949820665.1). Classification (NCBI taxonomy): domain Eukaryota; kingdom Metazoa; phylum Arthropoda; class Insecta; order Lepidoptera; family Gelechiidae; genus Scrobipalpa; species Scrobipalpa costella. The sequence continues at coordinate 19,565,709 of OX463303.1, forward strand.
ATAGAATATCAGTTGAGTACATTTAATAAAAAACTAATCTAAATACTCCATTACTTAACTCTATTGAAATGCAAAAGCGTTTCGTTTAAAACTCAATCGTGTCACACAAAAACAATCCTTAAAATTCATCACACACTTCGCTAAATCAACAATATCGCATCTACAGCGGCCAGTATCAATTCGAAATATGAATTCAATAATCAAATTGAAATCTTATCAAAGCCGAGATTGGTCGAGGGGGCGTTGACCCCGACGCTCCACATTCAAATTAAATATTCCATAGCGAGTGCAGTGGCAGTGTTCGACTTTTAAAACGGTTGTGTGATTTTAAATCAGGATTGAAAACGATTCTCTTGCGAATATTTCGAATTATCATTCTTGGAAATAAATCAAGTTCATTTCTGAGTAATTGTTGATATTTATCAAGAGCCATGATCACAGTCACTTCTTAAGTTCGTAAGGTAAGTACGAGTATTAGTTAGGTTATTCATACATACATACATATAATCACGCCTTTATCCTTAATGGGGTAGGCAGAGCGTAAACGACCTAAACAAAGGTCGTTCTGCCACGTCTGACAAAGTTTTGAGGGTTATTTAAAATAGATTTGAAGGTATATTGCTGTAGTGACAGGGTGTCATCCCATCGCCTAAATTACATTATACTGAAACCCTTGGATCCCTTACTGGTTTTCACAGCACACCCGGGAGGAAAAGCAGCTAGCACATTCTATGTTCTTCTCGCGCTCCCAGGCCAGCATGGAGGCAGGTTATTCATACCTATGAAAATGTCAGTTCTTCCCTTGAAACATTAAGATAAGAAGTAAAAATGGTATGAATTTGGTTCTTAAAAAGTCGTGTATTTTTAGAAGACTTGTACCAGGCCACTCAGAAAGTATTGCGATAAATAGTTTTTATATATGGCAGACTGGCCGGTTAGAATCTTTTTTGAAAATATGATTACTTGTAAGTAAAAATATGTGTGTTCCATTTTCAAAATTTCCCTCCACATTTTTTGCGAGCCAATTCAAAGTATCGTGTCTTACTGAAAAATGGATCTGCGCCGGGAACATTTTAGAGCTATGATTTTTTACGATTTCAAGTGTCGCCTGAAACCGGATGAATCGTTCGATAGACTTCAAATGGCATTTATGGATGAAAGCCCCTCCAAGGCAACCGTGTATCGTTGGTATAACGAATTTAGGCGCGGTCTACCAACCTTGGGGGATGAAGAAAGAAGCGGTCGCCCTTTGACGGCTATTACGGAAGAAAACGTGCTAGCAGTGAAAAATTTAATCCAAGATAAAAGGCGAATTACATATCAGGAGATTCAGCACATATTAAAGATCGGATCGGGAAGCGTTCACGAGATTCTACATGGGCATCTTCGCGTGAGGAGGATAGTATCGCGCTGGGTGCCGCACTACCTCACCGACGCTCAGAAGCAGGCCCGGGTGGAATGGTGCCGTGATATGCTGAACAAATTTGAAGCAGGTTCGTCTCGGCGTGTTTACGACATCGTAACAGGTGATGAGTGCTGGATTTATCAATACGATCCAGAAACCAAGCGCAAGTCGACAGTTTGGGTGTTTCAAAATGAACCAACGCCTACCAAAGTGAAGCGATCTCGAAGCGGGGGGAAGATTTTGATCGCCAGCTTTTTTAATTTGACTGGCCACTTGGCCTCAATTCCCTTACGAGATCAAAGAAGCATTAACGCCGAATGGTATACTACCAAATGTTTACCAGAAGTTTTTTCTGTTGTGAGCAACAAGCGACCAAACACAGGGCTCCGCGGACTACTGCTCCACCACGACAATGCGCCTGCACACACCGCGCTCAAAACGAGGGACTTCCTGGACAGCACACCAGTCAAACTCCTGGGTCACCCTCCTTACAGCCCTGATCTAGCACCGTGTGACTTCTTTTTATTTCCAAAAATAAAAAATCAGCTCAAGTGGATACAATTTTCGTCGCCGGAAGATGCGCTGGCTGCGTTCGAGCAGGCTGTAAACGAGGTGTCTACGGCGGACTAGAAAAAGTGTTTTGAAAACTGGTTCAGACGCATGAATCTTTGTATAGAGGCTGGTGGAGAGTACTTTGAAAAGATTTAATAAAAATATATGTACCTGTAGAACAATTTTTTTTAGTGTCGCAAAACTTTCTGAGTGTCCCACGTATTTAATGAGAAAATAGTCGTAGTAATAATTTTGCTATAGAAGAATACGTCCAAAGAAGTCAGAAACAGTTCCAGGCAGAAGGGTTAATTTTTAAATATTCATATTCCATTCAAGTTCATAAAAGACGGTTTAAAATCACTATTGACTGGAGACAGAGTTCACATTCGTAGAGCAAATTATCAAGCGCGGTCGACGGCATGCACTGCGATTAATTCCAATTCTAACGTACAAATTATATGAAATGCCTTCTTGTATTGGCACAGATTATAGACTAGGGAAGATAGAGCCTTCGTTTTGTTGCAATTGCAGTTTTTTTTAGACGTAATTATGCAAAGTAAAATACATAGATCTTCTATCGTGTGGGTATGGAGTCGAACGACCCGATGGACGATGGTGTCAGAGTTTTTAAACTGCCTAATAGCAGAGCTGATAGGCCTCTGACATGGTTTTGAGTAACAACCTTCTTCCATGCTGGCCTGGGAGCGAGAGAAAAACATAGAATGTGCGTGCCAGCTGCATTTCCTCCCGGGCATGCTGTAAAAACCAGCTAAGGGATCCAAGGGTGTCATATTGTAATTGAAGCGATGGGCTAACAACCTGTTACTGCAACAATATACCTACAAATCTGTCATAAACAACCCTCTAAACTTTGTCAGACGTGGCGGAACGACCTTTGTTCAGGTCGTTTACGCTCTGCCTACCCCGTTAGGGATAGAGGCGTGATTATATGTATGTAGATTCAAGCTGGAATCGTCATTGATGGAACATCTGAGAATATAATAATGCAACAGTAACCCTTTACACAAGGAAATAAACTATTAAGTAAGAAACTATTAGAGGCGCAGAAAGTTATATAAATCAGAATTGCCTCTAATTTCTATACTAGCAGCTCTATTTTGCAATTAAATATAGAATCGTGCGTCACTGCAGAATAGGACGGAGTATTCCACGTACAGAGCTATTAATTCCAATTCCAACCAACCTACAAATTATGGAATGCTTCCTTGCTCCTTGCAGACATAGATTAGGATTAACCAGCGCGGGAGAGATGTGACACTCCTTTATAGGTTGGATTTACTACACCGCGCTCAATCCTTCCTAGCAAAATCCAAATCCCTTAGCTGATTTTTACAGCATGTCCGAGAGGATTCAGCAGGCACATTCTATGTTTTTCTCACGCTCCCAGTTCAGTATGGAATTAGCCGTTGATACAAACCGATATCAAATAAAGGGATTTCAAAATCGACTTGTATTATTTTCCATTAAGTTTATGCTATTTTCTTAGTTTCGTACCTGTTGAATAGTGAGAAGCTTTTGAAGGCGGTTTAAGTTTTTAAATGTCTTCCATGCTGGACTGGGATTGAGAGAAAAACATAGAATGTGCCAGCTGCATTTCTTCCCGAGCATGCTGTAAAAACCAGCTAATGGATCTGAGGGTTTTAGTATATTGTAATTTAGGCGATGGGCTGACAACCTGTCACTACAGCAATATACCAGCACATCTATCTTAAATAACCCTCAAAACTTTGTCAGACGTAGCGAAACGACTTTTATTTGGGTCGTTTATGCTCTGCCTACCCCATTAGCGATAAAGGCGTGACTATATGTATGTATGTATGTAAGTTAATGCTATTTTCTTAGTTTCGTACCTGTTGAATAGTGAGAAGCTTTTGAAGGCGGTTTAAGTTTCTTTAAATATGTTTTTATTACTTTATTTTGTATCCCTCTGCAGTCCACCCAGTTGTGATGCATATATTATCTACTTAAATTACAAAGACAAATTCAAACCATGTAAATATGTAATAACACCCCTCGTGTTCAACAGACCGAAACATGTCTGCCTACGTAAAATTACTTAAATTGTTACTGCGATATTATCATTGCAGGCTAGCTTGCAAGCATGCAATAATCTTGCAAATATCACCATGGCATCTAACCCTACACATTAAGGGTGATCATTCCCCATGACGAATCGAACCAACAATGTCATACACACTTAGAAACAGATTTTTCAACTCCTTTGAAACTATTTCATTGTTGTAAGGTAATTATTCCATGCTGGCCTGGGAGCGAGAGATAAACATAGAATGTGCTAGCCGCATTTCCTCCCGGGCATGCAGAAACCAGCTAAGGGATCCGAGGATTTCAGTATATTGTAATTTATGAGATGTACTAACAACCTCTGACTACAGCAATGTACCTATAAATGTATCTTAAATAACCCTCAAAACTTTTGTCAGACGTGGCGAAACGACCTTTGTTTAGGTCGTTTGCGCTCTGCCTACTCCATTAGGGATAAAGGCGTGATTCCCACCTTCGTGGTTCGTGGTCGAGTGATTTGAGCCTTAGGCGATCTGGAGGTTGGAGATTCGATTTCTACGGGGGAAACACTAAGTTGATACTATCAGTAGGTACATCACCATTATGAGATTTTGCCCAGTTTTAAAGCAGGCTGCTGTACCGGTCTCTGTCATTGATAGTAAAGTTGTCACAAATTATTATAGAGGGCAAATTAAGCGGTTTAAAAAACTATGACTCAAGGGTTGTGGGTTGAAAGATTCGAAATCCTACTCATTAAAAAAAAAACTTTTTTTTTCAGACCTTTTGATCCATTCATAAATCATCAATTACACCAATAAGTAAATAATGCAATAAAATAGGGTTGTTTACTATAGAGAAACGTAAATAGGTAATTTACCTTGTCAAGGTTCTTAGGAGTTCGGTCTTATACTCTTTGGCCAATATACAGTCCTAATGCAAGTCAGCAGTACATACATACGTTGTACTGGGTGGCGCAAAAGTACTGGCACTAAAGAAAATATTTTTATTTTTTTTATATGACATTTTCTGTCATTCTGTTGTTGAAAATTGTGTAGTGAACAAATGTAAAATACACTGAAAATAAACATGGACCGTTTTACTCTCCAAGAACGTGGAATAATTGTGTCAATGTTCTTACGGAATAATTCATCAGTGATAAGAACACAACGTGAATTTCGTCGACGATTTCCCCACCGTCCGGCACCGATTGGTCGCACAATTCGACGCTTTGCCACACGCCTTGAAGCAACTGGCTCAACATTGGATAGACCTAAGTCTGGGAGACCAAGAACAGGCCGTTCAGCTGAAAATATCGATGCTGTGCGCGAAGATGTGGAAGAGTGTCCAGAAACATCAACGAGGCGACGTGCCACGCAATTGGGCATTTCCAGACGGACCCTGCAGCGTATTTTGGTGAAAGACTTAAAGATGTTCCCGTATAAAACTCAAATGACTCATCAGCTGCTGCCTGCTGACCACCGAGCTCGTCTAGATTACTGCCAGCGCGTCATAAACCTCAACCTTGAAGAGGATAATTTTCCTTCAAAATTGGTTATGAGTGACGAAGCGCATTTCCATCTCTCAGGGCATGTCAATAAGCAGAATACTCGGTTCTGGGGCACTGATAATCCGCGCATTATTCAAGAAACACCTCTACACCCACTAAAAGTTACTGTATGGTGTGGCATCTGTGTTGACAGAGTGATCGGACCCTATTTTTTCGAAGACGCTGGAGGCAATGCGATAACTGTCACTGGAGAACGCTACAGAACCATGTTACGTGAGTTTTTGATACCCAGTTTGGACGAATTGGGGCTGGAGCACATCTGGTTTCAACAAGACGGCGCTACGGCACACACAGCGCGCGACACTATGGACTTAGTGAGGGACGCTTTTCCAGGCCGAGTTATCTCTCGTTTTGGCGATTTACCTTGGCCTGCAAGATCACCCGATCTGACCAGTCCAGACTTCTTTCTTTGGGGTTTTTTGAAATCTCGGGTGTATGTGAACAAGCCACAGACTCTCGCAGCTCTAAAAGAAAACATTCGTCAAGAAATAACGAACATATCGCAGGAAGTGTTACGGCAAGTTATGCAAAATGTCATAAATAGGGCTCAAATGTGTATCAACTCTGGAGGTCACCATTTAAAAGACATCATCTTTAAATCCTAATGGTACGAAATTTAATGGCACAAATATACATTTAAAAAAACCTAAATCTAGTTTTCTAATTTAGAAAAAATGTTATAGCTGAACCAAATAGGGTCTTTACTTTTGCGCCACCCAGTATAATACCATACCCTGTCATTATGGATAGCCGGGAGAGACCGATGAATTACAAATAATTACCAAGGCGCGATCTTGCCTCTCGAGCCTCGATTCCAACCACAGTGGGCGTGACGCCTCTACATTTTGAATGACAGCATTCTTTGTCCGGAGAAGATTTGAAAAAAGAACGCTCTGTTTGCGTAACCGCATTCGATTGTTCAACATATTTGATTTTTAAATGGAGTTTCTTGGCAAACAGGCCGGATAGGTTTTCGGTGAAGTCTGGCTGAAAATAAGATGTTTTGTTTTTCTTTACAGCCTCGTAAATTCAAATTAAAAGTTTTGTTGCGAAAAAGAATGCATTTTGTTTATTTCAAGTACTGTGTACAAAAGTCTCTTTAAAAGTCGGTATCTACTACCTACCTAAATAACTTTTTCTATACCTTAGTATACATAGTTCTAGTCGAATTTCACAACAAATATAATTTCATTTTCTACACAAACTCAAAAAATAACGCTTATAAGCTCTAAAGGGTAAGCAGAGCGTCAATATTTTGGTAAACGCTCACCACGTCAGAGAGATAAAGGTTTATTCAAAAGTTATCATCACTCTGTCCGTAGTAAAAGTACATTCTACGTATTAATTAAATCCCTCGTAAAAATCTGTTTATCTCCAAAATGCATAAGATTAACTACGCCGGGCACTGACACGAAACTACATATTACTGCCATAAAGTCAGGAGCTCTATCTTAATTAGGAAACTTTTAGAGCTATAGTTATTTCGAAATCATCCCGCAGGGTTGCCATGTTTTCAATGAAAAGTAGGACTTAGGCTTGTTATTACGAAGCGATCTCAAACTTGAGAGCAATATTAAGTATGAGTTTGACAGGCCAGTTTGTACTGAAATGACATTTTTGCTACAAACCACAACTCGCTGTCGCTCATGAGCGCTGTTTATAAATACGGCCCTTAGTAACGACTATAAGTTTCAACGCAAAGCTTTAGGTTTCAAAGTCTGAAACGTATTGTTTTAAAACAAAAAGGGATTTAGAATGTTTGTTTTAATATAATAAACGAAAAATTCGATTATTTAAGTATAGATTCCTACCTAAATTAAGCTAAATATATTCTCTTTTATAAAAAACTCATTAGATACATACATACATAAATATAGTCACGCCTTTATCCCTAATCAGAGCGTAAACAAAGGTCGTCCCGCCACGTCTGACAACATTTTAAGGGTTATTTAAGACAGACTTGTAGGTATATTGCTGCAGTGACAGGTTGTCAGCCGATCGCCTAAATTTCAATATACAGAAACTCTTAGATCCCTTAGCTGGTTTTTACAGCATGCCCGTGAATTAATGCAGCTAGCACATTCTATGTTTTTCTCTCGCTCCCAGTCCATCATGGAAGAACTGAGCTCTTGGTTACCCTAATCCCACAGAAACTCCGGCGCAATGGTTTATCAAACTGGTTATAATTATAATGAAGCCGTTTAATATAGGCCTTGTAAAAACTATCATAAAATTCAGTCAAGTGTTACATGAGATATTAGTAGAGTTCTATTTTAAATGAAGTTTATTTCTGTATTTTTTTTTAATGAAAGAAAAAGAAAACACTACTTTACTGTTTTATTTACTGATCATTTTATATGAACCTTCCATGCTGGCCTGGGAGCGAAAGAAAAACATTGAATGTGCCTGCTGCATATCCTCCCGGGCATGCTGTAAAAACCAGCTAAGGGATCCGAGGGTTTTAGTATATGCAATTTGGGCGATGGGCTGACAACCTGTAACTACAGCAATATACTTCCTAATTTATCTTGAATAACCCTCAAAACTTTGTCGGGCGTGGCGGAACGACCTTTGTTTAGGTCGTTTGCTTTTTGCCTACCCCATTAGGGATAAAGGCGTGATTAAATGTATGAATGTATTTTATATGAAAGATCGTCAAATTAATTGACTAATTTCTTGTCAGTTCAATATGATTCTAATTTACATAAACTAAACATGCATACAGGAAACCAAAGAATATTTCTGTATTTTCTAACGAACCCTAATAATATGTTAATAATATTTTTATAGATACGTATGTACGTATAGATTGTTTAATTAATACGAAACGATCAAAATTAGTAATTTAAATTGAATCAAATTAACTAGTAGGTAGCAAGATGGTGGGAGATTTCATATAGTTTTTATTTAAATGGTTTACTCCCTATGTCCTTTATTTCTTTCATGCTGGCCTGGGAGCGAGAGAAAAACACAGAATGTGCCAGCTGCATTTCCTACAGGGCATGCTGTAAAAACAGCTAAGGGATCCGAGGGTCTACATTGTAATTTAGGCGATGGGCTGACAACATGTCTCTACAGAAATATACCTACAAATCTATCTTCAGTAACCCTCAAAACTTTGTCAGACGTGGAGGAACGACCTTTATTTAGGTCGTTTACGCTCTGCCTACCCCGTTAGGAATAATGGCGTGATTATATGTATGTCCTTTATTTTATTAAAATCTATACTACCCTCATGTCACACATTCATTACTATAATACGACTAATTTTAGCCTCTTCAACACTTATATTTGAACCTCCTTTCGTGTCGTCACATTCGTCATAATTACCGTGTACACTATTTTTAGTTTTCTTTTTGAATAATATAGAATGTGCCAGCTGGATTTCCTGCCGGACATGCTGTAAAAACCAGTTAAGGGATCCGAGGATTTTAGTAAATTGTCATTTAGGCGATGGGCGGAAAGTTGCGGACGGACTGTAACTACAGTTTTATACGTACAAATATATCTTAAATAACCTTCAAAACTTTGTCAAACGTCTCTTTGCTTAGGTCGTTTACGCTCTGCCGACCCCATCAGGGATAAAGACGTGAATATATGTAGGTATGTATGTACTATTTTTAGCTGAAAGTTTCATCGTAAGACCGCCGTAGATTTTGTAATGATTTACGTACATGTGGCAGGAAACCGCGGCGAGAGGTGGCGCCCTCTGTCCGTCCGCTGGATGATTAATGCATAGATTCAGGAGGGGCCTGCTTACACTAAGAGTAATTTTAAGCTCTATCTACAGAACGTGTACGTCACTTTTATAACAAGCTGTTTAATATTTTTTTAATACCTGGTTTCCTTCAAATTCTGGGATAACCTAGAAGACACCATACGGGCAATTTTTTTTTAAATGTATAAACATTATATGGCGAACATTTACCAGGAAATACTTTCAGAAGATTATAAAAATAGACTTTTCCATACAAAAAATGACCACCTCGATCAGACAATTTCAATGGAATTATTGCCATTCTTTTTTCATCTTCTGAAGAAAATTCCTGACGAATGTTGTTCAGTTTCGTTGACTGAGCAGCACCTATAAGTTTTCAGGACGCTGTCCCTTACCGGTAAATTCAACTGCATAATCTTTAAAATAAGTAAGTATTAACGACAAGCGAGCTCAAACTATAGAAACAAAAAAAACATAAGTTTAATGTGATTAATAAAAATAAACAAAATTCTCCTTTATAATAATAAATAACAAACTCTACGAAAGAATTATTGTTCAGAAAGATATGACGGCAACTTTAAGATACACTCGACATAAGAGGTCATCCAGTGACAAACATCTTCAAGATCAGATGACAGATTCGGATAGCCATGACAGAATGACATGCGATAACGATGACAATAAAGAAATGGTCGTTGGAATAAAATATTTACTTTATGATGTAAGATGTAATATGAAAAGTTTTGTAATAATCAAACCTAGTTTTGATGTTGTCTTGGATTGTGGTAGTACCTGCAAATAAGCAAATGAGAACATTATTAATAAGGTGCAAATAAATAAATTTAATCATAATCTCCCATATCCCGTACCTCTCGGGGTCAGCTACATAATCTAGATGATTAAACGAGCGTGCTGGTTTTAACACAGAGCGTCTGCCATCTCACCTCCGCCACCCAGAAGGGAAACTAGACCCAATCCTAGATTAGCTAAGAGTTGTCTAGCCGCCAATACTAAGCACTAACCTCTGACATGGCTTAACGTATTATACGATATTAACCAGGACCAACGGCTTAACATGCCTTCCGAAGCACGGAAAAAGCGCCGAAGAAACGTACATATCAAATTCGAAAACCGAAAAACACATTGGTACGTGGTGGGATACGAACCAGGCTCAGGAGGCAGCGGCCTAATCCACTACACCATCGGGATTACATACATACATACCTACATATAGTCACGCCTTTATCCCTAATGAGGTAGGCAGAGCGTAAACGACCAAAACAAAGGTCGTCCCGCCACATCTGACAAAGTTTTGAGGGTTATTTAAGATATATTTTGTAGGTATATTGCTGTAGTGACAGGTTGTCAGCCCATCGACTAAACCGCAATATACTGAAACCCTCGGATCCCCCAGCTGATTTTTACAGCATGCCCGGGAGGAAATGCAGCTGGCACATTCTATGTTTTTCTCTCGCTCCCAGTCCAGCATGGATTACTATTATTATAAAAGAATAGTATTAATGATTTGAATGAATTGGGCATGTATTGGGTAGTAAAATAATAGTACTCTCAATCTTTAGTTTTCTAAATAGGTATCTTTGATCAAATACAGTCAAGACAAAGCGCTATGTCTAATATGCAGATTATTTAAATAAATGTGATAATAATGAAGTCATGTTTCTTCCATGCTGGCCTGGGGGCGAGAGAAAATCATAGAAAATGCCAGCTGCTTTTCCTCCCGGACATGCTGTTGATGAAAACCAGCTAAGGGATCCGACGGTTCAGTATATTGTAATTTAGGTGATGGGCTGACAATCTGCCACTACAGCAATATACCTACAAGTATAACTTAAATAACACTTACATGACACGTCTTCATAAATCCATAAAAAAACTATTTGCTTCAGTAGTTGTTTTATAATTAAACTTCCATGCTGGCCTGGGAGCGAGAGAAAAACATAGAATGTGCCAGCTGCATTTCCTCCCGGGTATGCTGTAAAAACCAGCTAAGGGATCCGAGGGATTCCGTGTATTGCAATTTAGGCGATGGGCTGACAACCTGTCACACACACACACACACACATAATCACGCCTTTATCCCTAATGGGGTAGGCAGAGCGTAAACGACCTAAACAAAGGTCACTACAGCAATATACCTACGAATATATCTTAAATAACCCCCAAAACTTTGTCAGACGTGGCGGAACGACCTTTGTTTTGGTCGTTTACGCTCTGCCTACCCCATCAGGGATAAAGGCGTGATTATATGTATGTATGTATGATTGCATGTTTACAAACATCAAATTTCTTAAAATTTTGATCATTTATCATTGTAAGACGACTCTATCTTATTCAATTATGTTCGTTCAACTTGCCTCAAGATACAAAGAGCATCGTAGTGAACGACTTCTTAAACTTATGTAATGAATATTTACAGACACGATCTTTATGTAAATTTTGCCCCATTGTTGTCCTCTTAATTCTTCATGGGATTATTTTACTTTGAATCGGGTCACTTGATTCTGTTCAACGAAGCATTCAAAACAAACTGTGACAAACTGAATGGCACAGTTGGTAGTGTATCTGCCTTTTTCGATTTTTGGTCTCGCATATCACTCCATAGTATAAAACAAAGTCGCTTTCTCTGTCCCTATATCCCTATGTATGCCTAAATCTTAAAAACTACGCAACGGATTTTGATGAGGTTTCTTTTAATAGAGTGATTAAAGAGGAAGGTTTATATGTATAATACATGCATAATATAGTAAGAAACACTGATAATTTCCGTGTGTAGCTGGGGCGGGTCGCTAGTTAATCTATATTTGGATGATGTAGTTTGTTTATGCTCTGCCTACCCCATTAGGGATAAAGGCGTGACTATGTATGTAGATTATGTACGTGAGTATGATATGTACGAGTATGTTGTATGAATGGATGATGATTTTTGGATCTTTGACAGCCTTGGATGTGAACCAAGTTTGTCAAAACAGCAATTAGGTTACGAAATCACAATAACTTGTCGATTTTCAATAAAGCAAAAACAATGTTAGAGAAATTATTTCTTATTATTATATTAAACTGCAAACAAAGTAACTGTATTGAAAACCGGCAACTATAAAGATTATCATAAAATAATAAAGACTAATTAAGAAACATTACATCTTATTATATTAAACATTAGTTGGGAAGTTAAGTATGATACTTACTTAAAACTTCTTAAAGCAGAAGCAACTCTATATCATATACATAATTAGCTCCCATGAAAATTGAAAAGGTACTTATATTATTTTCCATGCTGGAAAACATAGAATGTGACAGATGCATTTCCTCCCGGGCATGCTGTAAAAACCAGCTAAGTGATCCAAGGATTTCTGAATATTTCAATTTATGCGATGGGTTGACAACCTGTCACTACAGCAATATACCTACAAATCTATCTTAAATAACCCTCAAAACTTTGTGCAGACGTAGCGAAACGACCTTTGTTTAGATCGTTCACGCTCTGTCTACCTTATTAGGGACAAAAGCGTGATTATATGTATGTATGTATGTATGAACTTATAAATAATTATAATTATTATATCAAAATATGAGCTAAAGTAAAACAAAATACTAATATCTGATTTAAAATGTAGACAAATCTAAATAGTTTTAAGTACATAAACCACACGGAAACTGAAAAACTATCAGTAGGATTTTCTTTAACGGGAAGTGAAAAAGAAATTTTGATTTTCCATACAAATTGTCTGATCGAGGTGGTCATTTTGTTTGGGGAGGTCAAATTTTATTATCATACATACATAAATCACGCCTTTATCCCTTACGGGGTAGGCAGAGCGTTTAACGCCTCGTAAAAGGCGCTTTCGCCATGTCTGACAAAAATTAAGGGGACTATTTTAGATAGTAAACAAATTTTATTATCACTTCCTGATAAAGCATCCTGCTGATAGTTGTTCAGTTTCGTTGACTGAGCAACCCCTATCAGTTTGTGGGACGCTGTCCCTTACACCCGGTATATGTATATGTAGCGCTAGTACTGCGCGAGAGTGACGTGACACATATGATGCAAGTGTCAAGACGTGTGACCGTGTGACCTGTAAAACTGTTTTCATTTAATGTTATCATAAAAAGTTATTGTGCACAAATGCAACTTTTTAATCACAATTTATTGCTGTTTATAATATTCTTAAAATTTTATTTTTAATGTTCCATTACCATATTTATATTGTTTTTGAATATTTTTTTATTATTCCGTAAGTATATATCTTTCAGTGATTATAAACTCAAAACGCTCGAAAAATTATTTTATCTAAAGCGCATCAATCAGGGGATCCACTGGACACCTGCACACTTCTTGACATTTTCCTAACTCCAGGTGAGGTAGCGGACAAATTGAGCTCGATTTTAGATTTGCCAGCTAAAACTAGAATTAAAATCTATTTGTCACTTTCAGACTAAAACATTGGAAAGGAAAAAAGAACAGGAGATCTATTCTCTCCGGTTTTTGATTTATAGTCGGTGGCTTTATGCGTTATCTGTCATTTTTATCCGCGGTCACATGATATGGCGGATAAAATTGACATAAATACTGGCGTGCAAAAGCGCGTCAAAATCTAGCGGAAAAAGTGTTAAAGCAAAGAGTATAAATTGCCTGTCCTTTTACAATTTTATTATTTTGAAAGTGACAGATAGTTTTTAGTTTTAGCCGGTGGAATCTAGAATCAAGCCCAGTGTTACGTACTACCAGCAAACTTAGTGTTCTTACGAGTACTTAATTACATTTTACAGTTAAGTTTATTTGCAGTAAATATTTTATAGTATAGTTAATTACACTTAACTTAAAATGAGAATATAAACAGATAATCAGAAGGTCTGTTACTTAAAACATAAACATGCCTACATAAACCGCATTACTAATTAAAAATTTCTTGAAATAATAAAGATTTTTCGTGACTTTTTTGTCAATTATTTCTGATAAATAATTATTTCTGAAATCACCATTTATACTCGTATTTTGTTTTAACCGTTACAAAAACCAAACCAATCCGAAAAGTATGTTCGAGTCCAAACTTTATGAAAGTATGGTCATTTCAGCATTATGGTAATTTTGGCACTTTGGTCATTTTGACACTTTGGTCATTTAGACACTTAGGTCATTTCGCTCCAGAAGGCACAGACGCACTGCCTACCCCATCAGGGATACAGACAGTATTTCTAAATACTTATTCCTCAGACCAGCAGATCGTTCTCTTCTGATAAAGGCGGCCATTTTGCCAGCTACCATCACGTGTGCCAGATTGATAAGTAGTTTGTACGTGGAGCACATTTGCATTCTTGCTCCGTAAGTAGATTAGCCGTATGACTTTGAATCGCGTCGCATGTATGCACCGCAATGCTTTTGTTCGTATGTGCAACTGTATTCGTTTTTAGCTCTTCTATGTTTGTTTGCGTTTTTTTTTCTGGTTCTTTTGCTTCTAAATGTTGTAGAGTTTTTTCTTGGTATCTTCTTCAAGTATTGTTTTTGCTTAGATAACACTTTGTATTCGCAAATAGGTTTATAATGCCTTGTTTATCTTTTTCCTTCCATGCTGGACTGGAAGCGAGAGAAAAACATAGAATGTGCCAGATGCATTTCCTCCCGGGCATGCTGTAAAAATCAGCTAAGGGATCCGAGGGTTTCAGTATATTGCCATTTAGGCGATGGGCTGACAACTTGTCACTACAGCAATATACCTACAAATCTATCTTAAATAACCCTCAAAACTTTGTCAGACGTGGCGGAGATTTGCTTGGGCCGTCTACGCTCTGCCTACCCCATTGGGGATAAAGTCGTGATTAAATGTGTATGTGTGTGTGTTTATCTTTGATTATCCAAAAATATACCTGTGTTGCTTTTTGATTATCACCACCTACAATGTCCCTAAAATCCACTTTCTTAAAATCAGCAGCGATAAAAACCTCTTCAATTCTGCTAATTTCTTCTTCGCTAATTATTTTATTTACAGCTTTACCTACTGACCCGTTCTCAAAATGTAGAAACATTCGCAATCCTTCGAATCATTGGTTTTAATTAGTAGGCAGTTAAAGCCGTGCTCGTAATCGGGCCAAGATTGGAGGTTATATTTGCATTTGTTCTGATTCATTGATTGCTACAAAATTAGCAGGTATGGCTTTTTCAATTCTTTTTTATCTGTGTTAATATAGTTTTATTTTATTCGTGTAATTTGTTATTTGAAGTGTCCCTATCTTAGGTTACCACCTGATCTTGCTCCTTCATTCACATTTTCAGTGTAAAAATGTCATCTACATAAACACAGAAGCGTCCTTTGGCTACTTTATTCTAACACTTACGATTGCTTCATTCATACGATTACGTATTGTGCAGTTAGAACTATTTGCTATTAATATGTACGAGTGGTTCAATGTCAAGGTACATTTGAATATTAACTGTTTCCTTGTTAAAAAAATCTAAGACTACTAATAAGATATCTTTTCTTTTTGATAATAAATTCATTCAACTACAAAATTATTTACTTTTTCTGGGAACTAGATTTGTAATAATAATCTTTGAATGAAAAATATCGTAAAGTCGCGTCGAACATGGCGGAGCAACCTTTTTTTAGGTCGTTTTCGCTCTGCCTAACCCATTTGGGATAAAGGCGTGTTTATATGTATGTATGTAAGAATGACGTAGTAGTAAATTCAAGTAGATTATATTAGTATAGTAAACGGTTATAAGACTGGAATCCACCGGATTTCTCGACCGCCCCAACCTGAACCTTTTAAAGGTAAAAGTGAGCACTAGGTAAACGGGTTCCACCTTCGATAGATTTATGCACGCCTGGTACCTCTAAGTAGTTATCTTTTACAGTACAGGGTTGTTAATACTGCAGATTGGCTAGACTCTACATGGTGTTGTGTCTCCGTAGCACCTTGTACAATGTCTGGCCAATGTCAATTGTCAGTCTCTTTCCAAGAGTCGATGTGCGACACTAATGGCCCCGTACTGTACTAAACTTGGTCCTGGTATCATACTAACAAGTCAGCAGGTTTTCAAAGTACTTTAGTATTTGCTCAAGGCTGTTTTAGCAAATAAACTGAATTAATAAAATAAGAAATATCGTTTATGCTATCAGAACTAAAAGCAAATAACCTGCTTACATCAATGAATACATACATTATGTGGTAAAGTACAAAAAAAATAGGAATTCAATGGTATGAAATGAAACTTTAGAAATGGATGTATGGAAATTTACCTGGATGATCTCGCTGGACCGAAAAGGTTCGGATTGCACAAAAAAGCGGCGCTTTGAAGAATACAAAGAAAGATAACTTGTATAATTAGATTCTTAAATACGAGTATAAAGTAAGGTGGATATACCTGTGGGTACACCTCTTTTAAATATCTCAGGTCCAACCTCAATTCTAATGCACACAGCTTCTATATTTCAACCAGCAATTGTGTCGTCACGACACCTCGTTCTATGAATTAGCACCTCAAAGCATCTATCCCTTTTCAACATTTTGGACCCAATCGTGTATGACTGGGACAGAAAATGCAAGTTTTGCCTGCAAGTGTGTTCTTAAAGCAATTATTGAGGTGCTACTTTTGACGAGTACATTATTCGATTGTTAGTAGTGAAGCGTTGCAAGGCAAGACTTCTACCTGCCAGCATACTTAAATCAGAATGATTTGAATAAAACATACTTTCGAATGAAAGATGGCTGTCGTCATTAAATCAACGAAAATGAACCAATTAAAAGGCTTCCCACCTTTCACCGGCACACGACTTCCTTTCAACCCAAATATAGAAGTCAATTATATCTACAGAGTAAAAGATAGGTACACTATTATTATACCATACGTACAGTTTTTTGTCATAACATAACGGACCTACCCAAACCAACCAGTAACTCATAAACGCAACAAAACAAATGTTTGTTTTAAATTTAGAACTGACAGGCACGACAGCTGTCTACCGGCAGTTATCCTCAAAGCCACGGAAGAGTAAATGAACCATTGGTCCGACAAAATCCACCGTAACAATCAAAATAACAATTTGACCCGTGTTCTACACATTTTGTTACGTAATTTTTTCGTGTTTAGTTACGCCCAATTAATTTTATTGTTTCGTATGTGATATTGGTTCGTAGGTGAGGCGTGACGTTGCCTTCGTCAATGTTTGCGTTCGGTAGCACGTGTTAATATGGCGTCACGAAAGAAAAAATCGAATTTCGAATTTTGAGGTGCAAAGTCGTGTTCAGGTGTTTACTAGTAATTTAAGGTTATAGGGGTGAACACCCTCTAGTCCTAAGAGTCAATACATCTGTCGAGTCGCACAGAGCTTTCGCCTATCAAGCCGCCTGCGGGCATGAAATTGAAATCAAATAAAGGAGTTTCAAGCGTATTGAAATTCTACAAACGGATTACTTACGCATAAGTGCTTACTTATGTACGCACCCAATACACATTCGCTTTAGAATGTCATTACGAGTTTAGAAGTAGATGTTGCTAGGAGTACCTAAAACTGTTAGAATTCTAAATGGTTACTTTTCGTATATTTCTGTTTATGCGCCACAATTTTTGCCCCATTTTTTATCACACAACTTTTTTTACCACTCTTGCTGCACCTGCCCCAAGTCAATATCTGACGCCTATAAAAAGCCCCCAGTAAAATGTTACTGTTTGCGTAAAAACCCATTAACAACCACATTAAGACGTAAAAAAACACCGAAATGTGGGTACGCGTGTTTTATAGGTTAGGATTTCGAAACGGCGTGTTGTTGTGATGGATATAAATTGGTGGAGAATGCCAATTTGAAAAAAAACCGTCGATTGAACACACAGATTCTGTTAAAACGAATAAAAATATTTCAAAATTTATTCTGTATTCACATACAAACATTGGCCGACTTAATTCTTTAATTCTTATGTAAATAAATTCATATTTTATGCATTACACTAAAATCTAAACGAGCAAATGTGAAATTACAACAGGTTTCATTCACGAAAACTATTTAATCAAATGTAGCCATCTTATATTCCCACATTAAAATTTCATATTCGGAAGAGTATTGAATGTTAACGAGTGTGTAAATGTAAACTTGACACCGAATTTCAATGAGTTGTTTCGAGTCATTACAAGTTGCGAGGTCAAAAGAGTTTTTGGATTTCTCCATTGCTTTTGACAAACTCGACTTGGACTGGACATGCAGACCTGTCGAGTATCTTTATGGTGAACAGTTATGTCGAAATGTTGTGACGGAAGTCATAATTATCATACTATACATACGGTGTTAGAATAGATTAACAAGACTATTTATGGCTTTGATTTAAAAACGTGTTTAACTGGGATCCAATTTCGGACCATTATTCTTTAAAACAAGAGTTTACTGTATTATTTTTTTATGCAGTGCGTTTTATTAGTAGTTTAAAAATAAGAGCATTACTTATTTACGCTCTCCTGACACATGTCATGATTCATCAATCTTATGATTTCATCACAAACCCACATTTAATTTCTATAATAAAATTTACATTCATAAAAGTAATTTTAGGCACCACAATTCTGTCCACAGCTTAAATTTTAACTGCTTTGACTCCCGCTTCATTAGTTAAATTAAACAGCCAATTAAAAAAATTAAATATGAGCAGTAAAGTTGTAAAAGTCTGTTATGGCTAAAATAATTTATATATCATGAGGGTAGCATATAAATTATGATTGGTTCATGGTAGGGAGTTATCATGTCATAATAATTTCTTCTATATCTGTAACAACAGGGAAAACAAGGAAATAATAGGATATCACAAAAAAAAATCTAAAACTAAAAGATAATATATTACAACTTCTATAAGATACAGTCATCAACATAAACGGCAACAAAACAAAAACTCATACAAGAGCAAACTACTCCACAACTAACAGATTCATCATACCGTACCTTAACATTCATAGATTCCCATCTTCATACAACTTGGTCTGCAATAAAGCTATCTAGCATCAACAGTAACTCCAGCTGTAATTGGGTATGCAAATATTCGAAATAATTACTCCACAACGGAGGAGCAATTTCACAACTGTGGACTGACTTGCATGCTTTATAAGGTTGCATGAGGAAATCTTCTAAAGAGGTTTTTAGATCTTCTTATCGAGTAGTCGACGAACGATCAGGTAAACCCTGGTGTCAAAGTTTTAAAACTACTTAATAGTACAGCTAATAAGCCTCTGACTGGGACCCACGGTTTAACGTACCGTCCGAAGCACGGAATTTTTTTTTTTTATAAACAATCAGGTGATTCAGATTGCATTGTCTACTGCCTCAAAAAGTGATACATTGATGAATATCAACTTTTAAATTGAACTCACTACCTCCGGATTAAAAGACCATGGTTGAGACCGCTAGACCACGGAGGCAGTTTATAAGGTTGCATGAAGAAATCTTCCAACGAAGAGGTTTTTAGATGCTAATGATGCGTAAGGCCTGGTGATGTCATGACGCATGCTGATGTTCGTTGAGAAATAAGTAAGGGTATGATTAGATTGCCATCAATGTATGTGTATTGTTTAGGAATTTCCTTATGCTACGGTCATCATTTTATTCACATTAGTGTTTCATAATAGCTTATGTCACAAAAAAAATAAGTATTCTCAGTAAATAGTTTCAAGGATTTTTTTTTGGATGCATCGTGTTGTTAATGTTAAATAATATTACTTTATGTGGTATAGAATTTACTGACTACGTCAATTTTATTAAGGCAGCTCAACCCAATTTCGTTTTCCTTGTTAACCAGTCTGTATTTTTACGAAAAATTACTTGACAAGACTTGAAGATATTTAATAATATTTCAAACCAAGAAAAGCCTATTTTCCACAAAACGGGTATCAAGGATGAATACTCTTATATCAACAACGAGCTCACGCCTCCTTCTAAAATATTTCCTTTAGCGAAATCTCTAAGCGAATCAATTTACTTGACGTTCCTTTATAAATTAAAAGGGTGAGAAGATTACAAACCATTGTTTGAAGCAACAATACTGCCAGATTAAAAAACGTACGATTAAATTTTGTTATTAAGAAAATAGAAGCAGGGTTTAATAAGAAAAATATCATACCGCAGAGGGCGAATAAAAAGTCAAACAGTGTTCTTTCGCTAAAAGAAAATTTCAAAAAGATCCTAATCATGTGTTTAGGCCGTTAATGAAAATTTTTAAACAATTATTTTAATAAAGTCCTGTATTACTTTTGAAACTAATTTAGTTTAGTTTGTTTAGCAACATTTTTCGAAGACGAAAATAAAATTTTTAATTAAACTTAATGCAAACAAATGCATAAGTAAAGTATTTTAAAAACAATTGAACCACGAGTATGAATTATGACTTGATCCTGTACTAATAAGTAATTAAAATATTGTAGGAACTTTAATTGGAACTTTATAGAAAAAATAACATACATAGATACTATCACGCCTGTATCCCTAATGGGGTAGGCAGAGCGTAAACGACCCAGATAAAGGTCGTTTCGCCACGTCTGACAAATTTGAGGGTTGTTTAAGATAGATCTATATTGTATATTGCTGTAGTGACAGGTTGTCCGCCCATCGCCTAAATTTGAATATACTGAAACCCTCGAATCCCTTAGTTGGTTTTTACAGTATGCCCGGGAGGAGATGCAGCTGGAACATTTTATGTTTTTCTATCGCTCCCAGTCCAGCATGGAAGAAAAAAATAATTTATAATTCGTTTCACCTAATCAGATAAAGTGTGAGACATTGTTTCAAAGCAACGCATATTATTAGGAATACCTCATTCAATTTTGGAACAGACTTCACCAGGTATTTTACCTTCATCAGGGACTACATCGATTCTGCCTGCGGTAAATACTTCACGACAATTAGTTTTAAACAGTTGGTCGGCAACCCGTTGTCCCTTTGCAATAGTTAGGACGAGACATATTGGTTCAGTGCGCATTTACGATGGATGTCCCCCTAATTGGATTTAGGTTACTAAGTCCGTTGGTTTCGGTCCCTTAAATCTGGTCGCATAAATCTATTCCAATGTAGTTACGCGGACTGTATTTTGTTCCTCCGCCAAATTTGGTCAGGCGTAAATTTAATCCAAAACAGTTTTTGTCTACATGCAAACTGTATGATTTAGCCTATATAATGCTGTGTGATTAGATTATGCCGTACTTGCATTTTATCGTATCAATGATATCACCGATGACTCTGGTGATGACACAAACCCATTTCTTTTGCCCTTATTCTTTGTTTGCTTAGATTTTATACATTTAGGTATTAATATCTCTTCAACTTGTCTTAGTAAAGTTTAATTTTAATTAAAAGCCACTTAACCTCTTCCTTTAAGATTGACCTTTTGAAAATTTCCGTCGGTCCACGATCCATGACGCTCAGATTCACTTCATCTCTATCTCTTTTCTGAGTGAATATTATCATTTAGGCACCCGCTTAATTACGTCGGATTGGCATTTGTACTGTGCCTTTTCATTCACTGGTTAGAACTTCGTAAGAACTTTGGTCTCTTAACTTTGACAATGTTTTAATTATGAATGACTTAAAAGTGAATTTTAATGGATTGTTTGCAATAAAAAACTCGTGGAGCATGATACGGTGTAGCGATTATTTTGATAATAATTAGATGGTACAGATAATTCCGTAACTTACTTGAACCTAAGCAGGTATTACAGAACAGCAGCAGAACACTTGTTGGAAATGTGAAGGCGATAGGATATCCACTTTAATCTTTATTCAAGAATCCCTAGTGTCAAAATAAAAAAAAACCTGCAAAGTGAGATTCATTATTAACGCCCGTAATTATAAACAGTACTTGAGACTGACGGTTAGTTTGAGTTCGTATCAGAAACTACGTGTACGTAATTTCAGTACAATGTGGCATATCAAATACAGACTTAATATTGCTCGCAATCTTGAGATTGCTTTATAAATACGAGCCTTAGACTCGATGTTATTAAGGCAAAAACTTTAGTATATAACATCTTCATTTCCCCAACTACGTACATTTTGCACAAATTCATTCACAAAGTTGAAATTAATAAGAACAGCTCACTCAATAATGTAAAAACTTCTACGTGTCTCGTAGTTGCCTTTAGCTTTGTTGCCAGGACGTTTTCCATTTATTAAATATTTAATTAGATTTGTTACTACTTCAGAGTTAATTTAAGTACGTTTTCGCTTTAATAAGACAAACATTTTCTTCTAAAATTATCCGAATAATTATAGCCTATCGTTAAAATAAGGTCTTTGAGGTATGAATTATTCTTCATTGAGTCTTTCATGGTACACGTAACAATTAATTACATTTATGAGAACGCGTCTTTTTAACATTTTGTTTTTTTTTCTGTGTCTTTAATAAAATCACACACTCTTTTTAATAATAATTTATTAATTACTACTAAACTATTAATTACATTACTAGCTTTCCTGGCAGCGGTATCTTATCACCTGCGATTTTGCCTAAGTTTTCGTCTTAGTTTTGGGATACCCAAGACATATTTTTCTGGTTGTTCGTGTTGTAAAGATTACTTTTGAGTTTATCCTAAACAATAAAATAAAAACATTTATTTTTTCTGTAATTCTTCTTCTGTCGAGTTGGTATCGAGTCTATGGACCCGATTAACCCTGGTGTCAGAGTTTTTAAACCGCCTAGTAGCACAACTATCAGGCCTCTGACATGGTTTGAGTTTGACGATCACTATAAAAGACAGCGACCGGGACCGACGGCTTAACGTGCCCTCCGAAACACGAAATTATTTTTCGTTTCGGACAATTAGGTGATTCAGCCTGCAATGTCCTAACCAATCTGGGGAAAAATTCACAAAGTGATAAATTCTCAAATATCAACTTTTGTGTTTTCCATAAACACATATAATAATTTGATATAATAAATAGTTAATAAAGTTGAAACACAAATCGAGGAAAAAAAGATCGGGAGTCCATGGCACTAGCCAATAGACCACGGAGGCAGTTATTATTTTTCTGTTATTATTATAAATAGAATGATTTCCATAATCCTACTTAATGTAATTTTGTTATTTGATGAGATGTCATCAATGTATAAAATACGTAATTCTATTCAGATAACAAGCTGAATAATAGCTTGAAATAACATCCGACGAGCAAATTTCTTAGAACTTTACAACGGGCACAAAATTAACCAGACTCGACGACGACGTCAGCTAAACAAAGTGCTTAAAATAACAATACGTCACAGCATAGTAGTGTGGCACTGTTCTTGTTGAGTAGCAAATTATGTACACCAGCGGGTGGTAAAGTGGAGCCATGGGATCCCGATTCCGAAGGTCCTGGGTTCGATTCCCAGGGCAGGAACACACAGTTGATATTTGTTAATTTATCACTTTGTGAGATTTTCCATAGTTTGGTTAAGACAATGCAGGCTTAATCACTGGAGAGCACGAATCTTCGGAGGGCACGTTAAGCCGTCGGTTCACTGTCTTTAATGGTGGTCGTTAGTGTCGTTACAATAACCATGTCAGAGACTTGTTAGATGTGCTATTAGATGGTTCGGACTCGAAATCCACACAATAATAAGAAGAAGCAAATACCAGCAGATGGTAAATACAGCCACAACCTATTAACTTCTCGGAAGATCAAGAATCAAAGAGAAGCCGAGAAAATAAATAAACGGTATCGGTCACAGTGAACTTATACACGATGTTTACAAACATTTCACAACAAAGACCCCATGCGATAACCTCCAACTCGCAGTCTTGTTTATCTTCTAAATTAATTTTCGGAAATGTTTCTAATCCGAACCAAATTGTTTTAGGATCATATTTCCTGGATTCATAAAATTCAAAATTAGTAAATTCCATTTTAACGTTTTTTTCGATAAACAAACTCAGCAGAGCTCCTCCAAGTTTCGTATTAAATCTGAATACCATTTCAATATTTCCCTTCTATTATGGAGACGTCTAGATTGGAATTGGATGTCTTGAATCTATTATCTCTAATTTATTCGCAACATTATTTTCTGCTAATGCGACATTTTCATATTTCCTTGTAACAGTAATGAAGATTCAGATATATTTCTATGCGGAGGCTTTTGCCGACAACTGTCGGATATGGCCACAAATGTTTGGAAATGCGCCAAAATAATCAAACGACTGCTCGTACATCCTTATTTATTTTATATCCGGAATGTTTATTGACCGTTTCGAGTAATTTCTGAGTATTTTGACCTTCGTTGTACCACTGTACAGTATCAGTCTAAAAATTTCACCTCGATTTTTGAAGTGATCACTTTTGTTTTCGAGTAACGGTCTAAGAAGTTCGTGAAAGTAATTATTGGATGCTTTTACGATTTTGACCAAATGAGCTACTTTCTGTATTTGGTAGATATAATCTTCATCATACGATGATGGTGTGGCAATGTTCAACGGATGTTTGTAAATCTGTTCGGTTGCGTTTGAGATTAGTTCAAGATTATTAACACAAGGCGGTCAGCTAAGCCTAAACATGACGTCAGCCTTGATCATTATAACATTTTCAGATGTAAGTACATTTACTCTTGAGATTTATACGAATTGCTAACCCATATTGACGTTCGTGGAAACGTTTGAAGTGTTAGATTGAATCACTGAATGCTACCAGAGCAAATATAGTAAGAATCAAAACATGACTCTGTTAAGTGAATTCTAGTCGTGGTTTTATTCACAATCACCTTGAATTTATTAGTCATTCTGATTCAGGTGCTCGTAATCGCCTTATCTTAACACAAACACGCAGCACTGAGAAACTAGGTATCGTTTTCTTACCTTTAGAGGAAAATATCCGGATCGAAGGACCAAAAAAGAATAATGTTTCCAAATCAAAAGCACATTACATCCATCGAGTTCACTTTAGGGCAAAACGTTACACAGGACGGCACGCTCGTTGAACACACATAACATCACATTTTGCACTTGCTTACGAAAAACAATAAAACGCTAGATCAAAGAATGTATCCAGTGAATAATATGCTGGCTTCCCTTTGGGGTGCAGCGATGGGAACAGATACCAGTCACAGTTTGATTCAAAAATATTTATGTTCGGCGAAGACTACGCGGGGCCGCTGTATGCGAACAAGCGACACGCGTGCTCTCTCGACACGGGCTAGCGGACGACTGAGTGAGCGAGGGGAAGACCGAGTACAAACGAATGGTGGGAGAACGCAGGCAGGGCGCATCGGGCCGCGTGCGTGCCGCGCCGCGAACCCTAGCCCGAAATAAGTATTATTAAAACCGAACATTACCTCGACTCTACTTATCGCCGCGTGGTCTCGCAATTCTTTTTTTAAACGGCGTTCTTTACGTTTTTTGTCCACATGCTCGGTACTCCAACCACAAAGTCTACCGACGCGCTGAACCGACACTTGAATGAAATCCAGTTTGGCGTCTTTGCATCCAGCCAGACACTTTCAGAGATAAAATGCCTGGCAGCTTCTCGTTTACTTCATTTTGCACTTTCAACTAGAGGCTGTTTAGTTAATGGCCATCCTTTGTGCAGAAAATTATGTATGTTTGTACTTATTGCGGTTGTAGAGGCGGGTAGGCAGCAACTAACAATTACTTCGTAATTTTGTATTATTCTATTTAACATTGAAGCGTTACCAAATAAGTCACAGCCTTGACGTTGATCAAGGTCTCTACTTTAAAGATAGAGAACAACACTTTATAGATAGATAGGTACCCTTTTAAGCAAATATCTCACTCTTCCTAATTACGGAAGCACCGTACGATTAAGATCAAAATTTAAAGGTTGCGGTACCGTGTTATGACTATACCGCTCTACCTGCTTTTATAGATGGTCTTAGATATTGAAAGGCAGTACGGCCGTATTGTAGAGTCACAATAGATGGATAAGATCGAGGCATTCAGCCCGAAGCAGATGTCAGGAATATTCCCGGCTAAGAGGAATAGAATGAGCTCAAAGTTATGATACCTGCCATAATTTAATAAAAATATGTCATATTTTTTGCTGGGCATCCTTTTGCGGATCAAAATAATGTGAAAAATTTTGTGCATCATCATCATAATCTAAACAAATGTGCTATGCAAGCTCAAAAGTCCTTTAAATAAGAACCGTTGGTCCTGGTCGCTGTCTTTGATAGTGGTTGTTACTCAAACCATGTCAGAGGTCTAATAGTTGTGCTACTAAGCGGTTTAAATACTCTGACACCAGGGTCGTTGTTCGACTCGAATCAACTCGCTAAGAAGAAGATCAGTTGGAAGTGAAGAAGGTTTCAAAACAAATGTGTGACTATTTTGGATTTTCTGCTATCGAGCAGTTTGTCTAAGAATTGGAAGTATTAGAATTTATTTTGAGTTCAAGCAGAAGCAGCAAATAGCCACCTTATACATTTTATATCAGCATTTACTTTTACTGTGCACTATTGTCTGCTATAAGTGAACCAGACATTCTTCCTTTTAGTACCTCAATATTGCCTTCAGCTATAACATTTCTTGCTATAGTCAATAACATTATGTTTACGTAAACGAGTGGACATTAATATTTACGGGCCATTTGACAGTATGTGTGTCCTTCCAAGTTATGGATACGAGCCAATAGTAAATATCTTGCAATCAATCATTATTTTATTTCACTTCGCGTAAATATGTCTCCGAAAGACTAATAATGTCTACGCTACCTCTTTGAGGCTTTCAATAGAAGATCATAAAAGGGACATTTGTTATAAGGAGATCAGCTTTCTGCCTTTCTGAGATGATTTGGCTTCTTTTAGTGCCTTCATAAATTATCTCTGTTTACCACATGTCCGTAAAACGATATGACATGTGATGTTCAAACCAAGGTTAACCTAGTTGTGAATCTGACTTCATTCTATAATTTACTTCTTATTACGTAAATATAAAAAAATCTACGAACTGTACCACGGAAATCAGCTAACATGATGTTTCCTACCCTAACATCTGCAATCGTTTCGTCAATTTCACCATTGGGGTTGCTTATCAAACCGATCCAGCACTATCGTTCTATCTCCCGTTGTTTCCCTAAATTTCATTTGGGGTTCCCAAAAAACGTGTATATCAAGATCGCGTTGGACCGGTTGAACGCATCCTACCAATACCAATTTTATTATGCAGAACCCGATAAATCCGGATGGCAATTTGTCACTGGCTGTGAAATAGCTGGAGATTCATAGTACAATGCCAAGCTTTATAATGGTTAGGACATACGGACGTTCGGTTCGGGGATTTCGATGGGAATCTGTTTTGTTTATGTTGATGATATGATAATGTTTAGAGCGAGCGAACTGTTATTGATTGCTCTGTTTTATTTCCTCTATGACCTAAAACAGTAATTTCAGTTTATTGAGATTACCATTAAACATATTCAAGTTAGATTGAAGTAAGATCGATGCAAGTTTAAATTTTTCAATGTATATTTTTTTGTTTTGTTTATCAATTTGATAAATTATGTTAATGTTCAAAGCGAATTGTTCTTGATTCCTGTGTTTTATTATCTCGTTGACATAAACAATCATTTCAGTTTACTGATGTGGTGCATTGAATTAACAATTTTCAAAACGTTTAAGTAAGATGGTAGGACGAAAGTTGCGAGTCTTGCGACCTTTAGATGACAAATGTGCGCTATACGAACGGGCCCACACATGCGCAGAGGTGTGAAATTTACATCAGATCAGAACACAATACGAGTTCAGTTCTGTTGGAAATTTGTCAGTAAACTTCCGCATCTTCCGAAGCGATTGTATTCGATTGATTTATTGGCTAGTATTGTTACCGCATTATTCATGATTTCTATGAGGTATCATATTTGCTTGCGCTGTGCGGTCGGCGCCCTATCAGTTTCAACGTGTTTTGTGATGAATTGTCTGACACTGTCTGCTGGCGTGAGGTAAGGTTGGGTACGACACGGATCATTATACCATGGATATTATACAATGTTCCTTACTATGGATTAGATAAAATATCCCTGTTTCACTTTCATAAAATCTATTATGGTAATTCACTACGATTTTTGTTCGTCTGACCAATAAAGATATACCTACATTATAAATAAATTTATGTTTGCAATGCATGCATTTTTGGGTAAACATTTCGTAAAAACAGATTTAAATGATATAGGTACGTATTATTAAAAAAAAACCTATTTTATGAGGTATATATCCGACGACGAGAATCTATTGCAACTTTGTTTGGTGTAATAAATTGGCCCAGACAGTTTAAGCATAAACTATAAAATGCAGATTATTCAGAAAATTAAAACAGGAAAAGCAACTAACCTTCATCAAGCATCGATGCCATCTACAACCTCCCAGAACAGTGGAACATAAAATAAATCATACGAGATTTATTTTGTAACATTTTGTACCGAATGCATTTACATTTTGCGAAAATAAAATGTGGTAATGCATTCAGAATCACGATCTGGAATCACGAGGTGGAAGCGGATTGACCGGCGTGTCAGTAAGTTTGCACTGGGAGTCAGGGATGTTGGAAATTTTATGTTGATGATTTTCTGTTATTCGCCAATTTGGGCATTTTGGGCTATTGTTGGCGTTTGTAATACAATTACTTATAATCATTATGATATGATTGGTTGCGGAGGTCAGATGGCAGTCGCTCTGTGTAAAAACCAATAACCTTGATCAGTCAAACCAGTACCTTCGTTCAATTACCTAGACTAGGTAGCCGACCCCGAGAGATACGGCATAAGGCTAGGGAGATGATAATGATTATGATATGACTACTACTGATTTTTTATCTCAGACTGCCACTGGCAATATTTGTGTGACTAAATGTACTTACATGCACAGTTTCTTTATCTTTATCATCACTTTGACCAATCATAATAACTGAAAAACAAAAATAAATCTAGAACAAAATCAACATAATCAACAAACCAAATCCAATTCTCCCTAAATTCTGATTCATTGAATATCGGCATGCCGTTCCTAGTTATTATCATGCCAAACACACAAAACGGTGATGTTTTCACCTTTCGGTTCCATTTCGTAGTCGTTTCTTACTTTTTATTCATGTTTTAGCTCTATGTATAAGAACGATTCCGTTTCATTAGCAATTTTATTCATTTTGGGCGAGCTGTTTTTGCCCCGATCTTCGCCGAAGTGGATTGACTGATCGCCTAAAGAGCCAATTAGTTCATTATCCTCAATTATTTCGCGGATGGCTTTTTCGATGCTGTCGGGGCGGTGAACTTTGGCTTTGACATTTTGTCTGCCGGGTCGATAGATCAATGGATAAACACCATCTGACGTCATGTTGTTACATATATTGTGATGCTGGTTTGCTGTTCCTTGAAATACAATTCATATCAAAATCTACTCATCACATCAATAAGATATGATAAAAATACTTTATTGCACGTAAGAAAACGAATCATACAACACAACAGATAACAACAAAAGACACAAAAATAACCAACTGACAAAGCCTTGGGTTCATAAAATCACGCTTATATCTCCTAAGGAGTCGGTAGACCATTCTAACGGGTTTAATAAGGAATAACTTTGCTATACTTAGTGAATGCGTTAAAGAAATAATTATTATTTAAAACGAACAAATTTTCATCAACAAAGACGAGGCTTTTAAACTTCCACACGTTCTCATAAGAAATACATAAATTCTACCCAATTCTAGCAATGTCTTCTGCGGGTTCCGTCCCAACTTCCGTCGAACCGAAGTTTGTTAGCTCCCTGTGTCTTTGTCGTTTCTAGTCAAACAATTTATTTGTTGGCCTATTGTATTTTGCCGAAACAACTTTCGGTCTTCTCATTAATACGTTTAAGCATAGAGGAGGTAAAGAATTAACTGAAAAAAGGACTTACTGAAAATAGTTTGTCTAATGCTTAAGCAATATTATGTAGATAATAAACAAGTATTGTCTAATAATAATCAGCTAAGCATAGGATAAAAACTTTAAACTTTTCAACTAAATAGATAAGATGTAAACAAGTAATTAAATTAGATTTAAGGTATTAAACCTATGGAAATAAATAAAATTTGGCAATAGCCAAAGAACATAATTAGGTCATAATTACGATCGATACGATGAGAAGAAAAATAAGGTCAAAATTTGAAATATTCCTGGGAAAAAGTTGTTCAGTTTTGTCGGTTGATCCACAACAACCATGTTAGATATTATCACCAAAATATACCTACATCTTGAAGATGCATTTCTATATAACATACCAGTGAGTCACAAAGGTTAGATTGCACTATGGTGTAGCTGCAGCGGAGCGGCGCGGCGCGGCGCGGCACGGAACTGCAGCGACCCTGCGCGACAAAATCTGACAAAATGTATGAACCTGACATTGCCGCGCCTTGAAGCGTTGTCAAGCGCCACGCCGCCGCTCCGCTGCAGCTCCAGTGCTGCTTCAGTGCGGTACCTCTCATACATTTTCATACAAATCATCATTTCTCGCGCAGTGTCGCGCCGCGCCTCGCCGCGTCTCTCTGCTGCAGCTACGTCCTAGTTCGGTCTAACTTTTCTCACTTAAGTAATCCAACTGATAGTCCTTTTATTTTTTCATCCATGGTCCAGAGAACTTTTTGTTCTTTAGGATACACGTGTAGAAGCTAGGTTGTTATGTTACACATTGTCTTTTGTTTTTGTTAGTTCTTGAGCAAGTGGTTTTTGTTGCCTATCCATCTGTTGCTAATTAAATTAATTTGCAGTTGGTTGTTTAATCTTAATTGTTCTGTATTATTTATTTTTGTCAACACTATAATTAATAACGGTAAGTATTTGTTATTCGAGAGCCCGATGGTGTAGTACCCGGTGGTGTAGTAGAGAGCCCGATGGTGTAGTGGATAGGGCCGCTGCCTCCTGAGCTAGGTCGTGGTTCACCATACCACTGTGTTTTTCGGTTTTCGAATTTCATATGTACGTTTATTCGGCGCTTTTTCCGTGCTTCGGAAGGTACGTTAAGCCGTTGGTCCCGGTTAATATCGTTTAATACCGTAGATATCAGTCGTTAAGCCATTTCAGAGGCCATTGGCGGCTTGAAAACTCTGACCTAATCTAGGAATGGGTCTGGTTTTTCTTCTGGGTTGCAGAGTTCAGATGGCAGTCGCTCTGTGTAATAACCAGTACTCTCGTTCAATCCCCTAGATTAGGTAGCCGACCCCGTAAGATACGGGATAAGGCTAGGGAGATGAAGTATTTGTTATTACTCTATTACGACAAAAGTTTAAGTATAGAGGTAAGAGTGTTGTAAATCGAAACTAAAGTCTTCTCTACCTCAGGAAAACACTCATTCCTATAGGAAATATGATTACATCCTAAGTGAAATTACTATACTGGCGTTCTTCATTCTTCCATGCTAGCCTGGGAGCAAGAGCATAACATAGAATGTCTCAGCTGCATTTCCTCCTGGGCAAGCTGTAAAAACCAGCTAAGGGATCCGTGGGTTTCAGTATATTGTAATTTAGGCGATGGGCTTACAACATGTCACTACAGCAATATACCTACAAATCTATCTTAAATATCCTTCAAAACTTTGTCAAACGTGGCGGATCGACCTGTGTTTAGGTCGTGTACACTCTGCCTACCTCATAAAAGCGAGTTTATACGTATATATGTATTTTCATTACGTTATTTTTTTTCTAGGACTAACAGATGCTTGTTTAAAAGAATAGTTTTTTAAGTAAACATCAATAAAGTCACATGAGAAATGAGCAGTACACACGGAATGTAGCAGTTCGGCTTCAACCACAGTAACAGAAACAAATTACAACCAATTACATTGGGAACTGAATAAAGGTCTTCGCACATTGCATCGATATTGCCAACACTATTTATATTATGAACAACACGTGGACAGCGCAGGGTCAATGCGTCGTACACTTCTTTTAATTTACGTAATAATGCAACAGTCTATTTTCCACGGCGACTGCTGGTTAGAAGCTGAAAGTGCTGCAGAGAAAGGTCTAGCGCAAGTACAACAATGGCTTCAACACAATTTACTCACACTTAATATATAAAAAAAAAACAAAATACCTAACTTTCCGAATTACCAACGCAACCGCCCCTACATCCCCAGTCATGCTTAAGATTCACAATCGCAACGACATCGCACAATGCTCTCTTACTCATACATGCCCTTTACTCGAGGAAGTAGATAATATAAACTACCTCGGTGTCACAATTGACACGAAACTCAACTGGTCAAAATATATAGACACAATAACTGCACGTACAAGGAAACTTCTACATATTTTCCATAAGCTTAAACGTGTTGCAGAACCTTACCTTATAAAACTAATATATACATCCTTGTGTGAATCTATCTTAAATTATTGTATTACTAGTTGGGGAGCCGCTTGTAAAACCTACCTTATAAAAATAGAACGTGGGCAAAGAGCAGTGCTTAAAGTTGCCTACAAAAAGCCATACAGATATCCTACTACACTTCTATACACAGATTGTCAAGTACTAACAATAAGACAAGTTTTTGTTTTTGCCGTAGTACTTAGATTCCACAAATCATCGCTACAATCAACAGTTACCTCATCCAGATCTCTACGAACCTTAAAATGGAAAGCTGAATCAACAATTACAATTTTTTGCAAATAGATCATATGCATACACAGGACCGTACATATACAACAAAATTAACGAAAATCTACAAATAGCACATATAACAAAATACCCCTGTAAAACACGCACAAAACAATACCTATAACATTGAATTACGATGAAACAGAATCAATACTGGAAATCAACAAAACAACGATAACACACACACACAAACATAAACTCTGTTCATATCTTTTTATTTTATCTAGATTTAGTTAATCACCTCTTGCTTGTCAGTAAATTAAAAACTTTTCTAATTTAATGTAAGAACCTACAATCACCTCAATTTTTAAAACCAGTTTTGTAAATTGCGAGTGCCGAAGGAAGAGGCTGATTACTCACAACACAGGGTATCCTAGTGTGAGGATCAGTATTCTGTATATTTTTATGACGTTTGTAAAACTGAATAAATCTTCTTTTTTTTTATTTTGATTAAAAATGATTTATCCACGTCTTTAAAATATTGAGGGCAATTTCGGACGGAAATGTGAATGGCTGCCATTGATGACTATATGATATACGTAATCATACAAATTAAACCCAATGTTAAAAATTTCACTCTTTAAACTTTTAAGGGTAATTGTTCTACACACACTCTAGTTTAGCTCAACTTACTAGTATTGAAATGTTAAAGTTACAATATTTAAAAAAAGTGTACGATTCATTTCATTTATTGCAAAGCCACAGGTTAAATAGTTGTTACAAATTAAGAAGAAGTACAAGTGACGCCCTGTAAGGGCACAGCAAACATCAGAGAGGCCACTAGTTGCCTTACTTAAATAATAATATTATTTAAATATTACAATTTTATACTATAAAAATGAATGAATGTCAGTATTGATTAGTAGACGTCAAGTTTTATTTTATGTTAGTGAAAAAAAAAAAATGATAATATAAAGTTATGGTCACTATTATTGCATTGTTATAGTATGTATATTTAATTCAGCATTTCAAATACAAGTAGGTAATACATATTTAAGAAAAATAATTTAGTTATTTATTTAACATGATTATATTGTATATCATTATATAGATTCGTTGATAACGCAAGGTCCAAGCTTTGGTCTATTATGAAAGTTGGATTAAGAACGGTGTCATATTGTAGAGTCGACGTGTAATGTGCGAAGACCTTTAGCTAACTAAATAATAGCACCCGTATCAACCAATCGAATGTTCAGGGGTGTACTACATGAATTACCACAGATCGAGATAACAGCTGTGTGTCTTTGTGTATCGCATGATTTCAATAATACGAACACCCTTGCCATAAATAATGTAAACAGAAAATTTACGAAGTCCCGTACTACAGATAAACATCTGTAATAAAGTAAAGGTATAATTTGAGGAAGCTAATGAAAAAGGGCTTGTTTTGACATTTAATGATAAAAGTGGCCTTTGAGGACGGACGAATGAATTCAAGTCTACAATTAAATTATTATTATACGTAATTAAGTTTTAATGACTATTCTTACTGAAACATTTTTAACCTCGTAGAAAGAAAGATCTGTGATTTTGGGTTATAATTACTGTAACGTCACACTGTAGTAATGATAATGCTCAACTTATAAATAAATAAATAGATACTTAGAAGCTACATGGAATGGGCACTAAAATTTTAAATACATTTTCCTTAATTTCCTTATACTCTTGTCAACAACACACGGAAACGCGCATTTTGAAGAACGAAAAGCAGGTATAATTTACATTTATTATCACTCACATGCCGACATAAGTTTCAACATGGTTTAAACAGTAAAAATACATCTGTTTTCGTACATACAATCAATAAATAACAAAATAATTATCGCCTATAAAATGCTACCACCTTCGGCCATCACATCAATAATACTTTAAAGACTCTGGAAATGTACTTTCTCTTTCATTCATCGACTCGTTCGATGGCTTTTACTTTACCTCCTGGCTATATCTTATTGTTTTTACTTTCTTTAGTTACCGCTTCAACTTTATTTTCACCGATAAAGTCGTCAACAAAAACATTTATAATGTTTGAAAGTACTTATTAGAAAGTAGGTGATAAAAATAATTCTATTCAAAATTCAAAATTTATATCCTTTTAAAAGTTGATCGTTTGATCGCTCACGTGTTCCGGATGTAAAAATGAATGAATGAATGGAACGAATCCCATTCACCAACCCTCCAGTCTCTAACTGTGGTATTATTGCCAAAACAGGACTTATTATTCCAGTACCGGTTTTAAGTTTCACAAAATTGAAGAAACTACATTTATACCTTTGAAATATCAAGGGTAGTTGATCTTGCAGCACAGTGGATAGTGACCACATAATACAAATCTTTGCAAAATTTTCAAAGGTCATATATAGATTTAAAGGCCTCTATCTACATGTCATCCATGTATATGAATGATACTTACCATAAAAATTTCGTACAAAACCCCGCTAAAGTCCGTAACTCTGATTTCAACCCTAGATCTAGATATGAACCCTTGAAGCTAAAGGAGAATGGTACAAATTTTTCGCTCGACTGATAGTCATCGATGCCTACCCAGTCGAACGCTCTCGTAAAATCGAAACAGAACGGCGATATAAAAGGCGAGGCAGATGAATATCGGGATGAGGAAACCGCTATTATGCGTGAAACACACGGACGGGAAGCTTGGCGAGCTGAAGTTAATATGTTTGTGTACTGATTTTGAAATACTTCTGGATCCAGTGGCCTTAAGCATGCCTGATGTCTTCGATTTATAGAAAGGATAGGGAGATATTACTCAGACATATCACACAGATCTGTTTCCGGAACAATATAACCTGGGCCTTTTCAAGGCGAGAGTGAATAGGCACTACATAGGTGAGTCATCATCATCATCTCCCTAGCCTTGTCCCGTATCTCACGGGGATGCTTCAACATAGTCCGCATCGTCACTTTCCACCAGGTGAGATGGCGGACAAAAAAAAAAAAACTTAAAAAATCGGGACAATGATACTAGGTGTAAGGGACAGTGTCCAGCAAACTGATAGGGGTTTCTTAGTCACCGATCAGGAACTGTACCAGTAGTCTTACCTTTAAGTTGAAGTTTAAAAAATATTGATTAAGTGTACAATAGTGTTAAAGAATTAGTAGCGGGTTGAAAATTACAGATTGTTACCTCATTTTACATCATTCCATTTGTTAATTTATGTTGCTCTCATTTCTTATTTTATTTGTGTTCGATTATTGTTACCTTGTTGTTATTTTAATTACTTTGTTTATAAAGTCTTCCACCTCTCTCGATCTTTGGCAACCTCCCACCAATTCTTGCGATATGCGTCCAGGTCGTCTCGCCATCTTTTCCGAGGTCTACCCCGTCGAAGGATGGGGAGGCCTTTGCCCAGCAGTGGGACAGCATAGGCTAATAATAATAATAAAGTCTTATTCAGATGGAAATGTCTATCAGCGCTCTGATGCGCTTTGAACCGGTGGTCACGGAAGACCAGCGTATTAGGCCTAAAAAAACCCCAAGACAATATGCTGAGTGGCAGCCATTTTGGTATAAATTTTGTTTAGTTTAAGGTCAGTTTCTTTTTTTGTACAATTATTACCCAATAAATTTTCTTCTATTCTAATGTATAACATGACCGATGATTATTTTGCTTTGAAGGGTACTTACTTCATTAGGACGTCGTTGACGACGGCTAAAGACAGAAAACGGAGCTTCTTAGTTAAACATAGGTAATTTCAAAATTAATTGTAAGTAGATTAGTCTATTTGGATGACGATGAAGTACCTAAATATTTAACTGCTTCCGTGGTCTAGCGATCAGAGCCATGGGCTTACGATCCAGAGGTCCTGGTTTCGATTCCCAGGGGGAACACAAAGCTGATATTTGTAAATTTATCACTTTGTGATTGATTACTATTTTTGGCCAGTAGCCTGATTATCCGAAAAGTAAAAAAGGATTCCGTGCTTCCAAAGGCACGTTAAGCCGTTGGTCCCGGCCGCTGCTTTTGATAGTGGTCGTCACTTAAAACCACGTCAGAGGCCTAATAGTTGTGCTACTAGGCGGTTTGAAAACTCTGACACCACGGTTCTTCGGGTCGTTGTTCGACTCTAGAATCCACTCGCTAAGAAGAAGACCTAAAGTTTTATGTGTGGTGATGGTGTTTGATTAGATGAGACTAGCTCAGACAATAAGTTCGACAGAATGATGCCATCTGTGTAGCCCATAAAAAGAGCAATGGAACACGACAATTTTACTCACAGAAGAAAAAAGGATCACGCAGTTCCATTCCGCTGGTTCTCTTGCGAAAATTCCTCTCAATAGCACGTCTTTAGTTAACTTTGAGGCTCGGAACTCGAGGGAAGTCTTTAGTCCTGTTAATTTGTACGAACAGACAAGGAAAAGGAAACTATTCATTATACACCTATCGCAACTGCAAAGTGAATTATGCTTATATTTGGTGTGTGTTTGTTTGGTCAGATTTGTGTGAGATTAAAAAAAACTGTTAATTTACTTTCTTTAACACAAGCATGAAGAATTAAAAAAACAAACTTTAATTTTTATAATATACTAGCGACGTGCCCCGGCTTCACACGAAAATCATCAGTGTTTCTCTACTATATTATGCATATATTATACATATAAACCTTCCTCTTGAATCATTCTATCTACTAAACGAAACTACATAAAATCCGTTGCGTAGTTTTAATACATAGGACAGAGACAGCGACTTTGTTTTATAATATGTAGTGAATTGTGATGAACGGCGTAGATTTTAAACTTCAAGATTTAAACCCTTTCTGTTTTCCAGATAAATGGTACCTAAAGCTTTTCATTGTGGTGTGACGTCATTGGCTGGCGTCAATTGCTATTTTTGTTAAGCCAATTTTTCGAAAGACCTAGATGTTAAATGTATGTAAACAGCCAAAACTGATCGGCTTAAATAAGCAGAGAGGAAGCAATTTTTGGGTTATTACCATTATCATTGTAATTACCCAAAATAAAGACGAGGAAATTAAAGAAGAAGAAATTAGAAATCAGACGAATAAATAAATGCGGGGTGTAAGGTACAGCGTCCCGCAAACTGATAGGGGTTGCTCAGTCAACGGAACTGAACAAGTATCACCAGGATTTTTTTCCAGGAAGTGAAATATAATAATTTGGTTTTCCATACGAATTATCGAGGTCATTTTGTATGGGCAGGTCAATTTCTTGTTCATTTCCTAAAAGAATTTCCCGGTGAACGTTGTTCAGTTTTTTTGACTGAGCTATTCATATTTTAAGTTGTCTGATTGCAATGGCTTGTCTCGTTTTTCTTTTAATAATTTCTTTCTTTCAAACAGGTAAGGCAAAGTTTATCTCTTTTCAGCATTTTGTGGTGATCCAAAAAAAGAAACAACGTACAATATTGAAGAAAATATTAAAGTAATATAAGCCCGTATTTAAAATTAGCTCTCAAAAGTGACAGCGACTTTGAGTTCGTATCGGAAATGTAATTTCAGGACAAAACGACCTGTCAAACTAATACCTAATACATACATACATACATATAATCACGCCTATATCCCTAATGGGGTAGGCATAGCGTAAACAACCTAAACAAAGATTGTTCCGCCACGTCTGGCAAAGTGTTGAGGGTTAAGATAGATTTGTAGGTATATTGCTGTAGTGACAGGCCCATCGCTTAAATTACAATATACTGAAACCTTTGGATCCCTTAGCAGGTTTTTACAGCACGCCCGGAAGGAAATGCAGCTGGCACATTCTATGTTTTTCTCTCGCTCCCAGGCCAACATAGAAGACTATGAAGACTATTATATTATTTATTGAAGAATAATACTTAATATTGCCCACAATCTTGATATCGCTTTAAAAATATGAGCCATAGTTACCTATATTATCTAGCTGTATAGAAAAACAGATAACGTTATATAACGCTAAAGCTGTTTATACAGTTCTAGAGAGTTTGATAAATGACTGTTGTTGATCTCTCTGAGATTAGATGTTCGGTGTTCTGAAGTTTCAGTAGACTGTTGTATTGTTGGCAAAAATAACATGATATAAATATTTATACATACATACATATAGTCACGCTTTAATCTCTAATGGGGTAGGCAGATCGTAAACAACCTAAACAAAGGTCGTTACGCCTCATCTGATAAAGTTTTGAGTGTTATTTAAGGTAGATTTGTAGGTATACTGCTCAGTCAGCCCATCGCCTTAATTGCAATATATTGAAACCCTCGGATCCCTTAGCTGATTTTTATAGTATGCCCGGGAGGAAATGCAGCTGGCACAATGTATGTTTTTCTCTCGTTCCCATTCCAGCATGGAAGAAAAAAAATATATTTATAGCGTTGATAATTGAGAAGGTGATCTTAGAAATTAAATTCAGGTATTTTTTCTTCTGCCTGTCAATCAAATAATAAAAAGCAAAAATAAATGAAATAATTAGTGAAAAAAATATTGAATGTTGACAGAATGTTGATGTTTGATGTTCTTCCATGCTGGCCTGGGAGCGAGAGAAAAACATAGAATGTGCCAGCTGCATTTCCTCCCGGGCATGCTGTAAAAACCAGCTAAGGGATCCGAGGGTTTCAGTATATTGTAATTTAGGCGATGGGCTGACAACCTGTCACTACAGCAATATACCTTTAAATCTCTCTTAAATAACCCTCAAAACACTGTCAGACGTGGCGAAACGACCTTTGTTTAGGTTGTTCACACTCTGCCTACCCCATTAGGGATAAAGTGATTATATATATGTAATGTATGCATGTATGTCAAACAAAAGTAAAATAAATAAATATCCTGTGTAGTGGTTGGTAGTAGTCCCTAAAATTTAGAAATCGCAGTTTTCCTAGCCACAACTTTAAAGTGGTAACTTACAATGTTATTTTTATGCTCGGATCCTAGAAACAAAGATAGATAGGTAGGTAATTCTGGCCATATTTTTCTGGTCACTACAGCAATGTACTTACAAATCTATCTTAAATTACCCTCAAAACTTTGTCAGACGTGTTGGAACGACCTTTGTTTGGGTCGTTTACGCTCTGCCTACCCCATTAGGGATAAAGGCGTGAATATATGTATGTATGTATGTATGTTGACAGAAGAAATTACAAAATATTACTGTCTCATTTTTGAAGCTGTGGTGAATCATTCATTTTATTTGTATAGTTCTCTAAAGGTTAGACCTCACTAGGACGTAGATGCAGCGGAGCGGCGCAGTACGGCGCGGCGTGACACTGCGCGACAAATTATTGTCCGTATGAAAATGTATCAGAGGTACCCCACTGTTGAGTACTGGAGCTGCAGTGGAGGGGCTTCGGTAATGTCAGGTTCATACAGTTTGACAGATTTTGTCGCGAGGTGTCGTGTCGCGCCGCACCCCTCCGCTCCGCTGCAGCTACGCCATAGTGCGGACTAACCTGTACTCCCTTTTCCATCCTGCAAGCATTTCTGCGAGCAAGATTATATATGGATGTAGCACTAATCCGCTAATTTCAAATCTATAAATTGATAAATTGACTAGGTTGCTTTCCATGTATGATGAGTATAGTGAAAACCCACTCTAAAGGTCAGACCCCACTAGAACGTAGCTGCGTGTCTGCACTGCGCGTCAAATGATTCATTGTATGAAAATGTATGAGATGTACCGCACTGCAGCTGCAATGTCAGTTCATATAACTACGTTTTTTTAACGTTCCCGTATCGAAACCAACTTGTTTTACGGCTTGTTGAACTTTAAAGAAAGTCTACCGCAAAACGTATGTATGTGACAAGGTTGTCTCATGCGGTTCCAAAATTTGAACTTCTGCTAAGTTGCAAAGAAAGAGCGGTTTATGGACCGCAAAACACGTTGGTATCTATAATTCAAAGTCATAAATACAAACTTATATATTACATTATATATTGTTACTAGCGACCCGCTTCGCACTGGTCCAAAATGGTTTAAAATATATTATTTTTATTTTCATCGACACGCAAAGAAGAAGTAGCGACCCGCCCCGGCGTCGCACGGAAATTATCTGTGTTTCTCTACTATATTATGCATGTATTATATATATAAACCTTCCTCTTGAATTACTCTATCCATTAAATAAAAGAAACCGCATCAAAATCCGTAGCGTAGTTTAAAAGATTTATGCATACATAGGATATAGGGACAAAAAAGCGACTTTGTTTTATACTATGTAGTGATAGTGATGGGCACCTTTGCACCGGGATCGACAGCGGGCGTTTTAGTATAATTTAATGACTGGTGTGTTTGTTGGTGACCACTTTGTATTTAATTTAATTTAAATCTATGGTTCTTTTAGAACCTAGCAGAATAGAAAAAAATACTGTTTTACATTACTTATTCAATACAATACATAATTCTTTGTTGCACAAAGAAACACATACAACAGAAATAAAAAGGAACAGACGTGACAGTACAATATAGGCGGCCGTTTTGCTAAAGCAGCAATTTCTACCAGGCAACCTTTGGGTATAGAAATTGTACAAGCAGAAAGCGGGATAGTGCATATTACTACATGTAATACTAGATAATACTATTTTGGATTTTGACAGTTTTTGCCGCGCCGCAACGCTCTGTTGCAGGTAAGTCCTAGTGCGGTATGACCTTTAAACTAAACACCGCAAATAGATTGCACAAAGCAGACGCCCCTAACGAACGCCAACTCGCAGTGAACAACACCTAAACATAGTTAATCATTAAATCTTGTTATCAGTTCGAACAACTGCCTCTGTGGTTTAGTGGTATCCGGAGGTCCTGGGTTCGGTTCCCAAGGGGGGAAAAAGTTGATGTTTGTCAGTTTATCACTTCGTGAGGTTTTCCCCAGTTTGGTTAGGGAGATGATAATGTTACTATGTTGCCCAGGTGCAGATGGCGCTATGAGCTAGACGCATTCTCCAAAGACTGGCACCAGAAGAAATGGAAAGAAAAGAGACAGGTCTCTGCCGTGCAGTGGAATATGGGCTAGATAATACAAGATGTTAAAACAAAGCAGCGTGTTACTTTACTTTTTCTTCCACGCTGGCCTGGGAGCGAGAGAAAAACATATAATGTGCCAGCTGCATTTCCTCCCGTGCATGCTCAAAAACCAGCTAAGGGATCCAAGGATTTCAATATATTGTAATTTAGGCGATGGGCTAACAACCTGTCACTACAGCAATATACCTACAAATCTATCTTAAATAACCCTCAAAACTTTGTCAGATGTGGCGGAATAACCTTTGTTTAGGTTGTTTACGCTCCGCCTACCCCATTAGGGATAGGGGCGTGATTATATGTATGTATGTATGTGTCACTTTACGTTAGCAAGTTGCAAGTCGAGTGGTGCACAACGGAGGCTGTCACCGCATTAGATATTTGACAATTTATCACTTTGGTTTTCCCCAGCTTCGTTAGGACATGGCAGGCTGAATCACCAGATTGTCCGCAAAGTAAAAAGGATTCCGTGCTTCGGAGGACACGTTAAGCCGTTAGTCCCGATCGCTGTCTCTGCTAGTGGTCATTACTTAAACCATGTCAGAGGCCTAATAGCTGTGCTACTGGGAGGTTCGAAAACTCTGACACCAGGGTTTATCGTTTGACTAGAGAATCCACTCGCTAAGAAGAAGATCAGTTCGAAGAGAAGAAGGTTTCAATACAAATGTGTGACTATTTTGGATCTTCTTCTATCGAGTAGTTTGTCCTTTGGTAAAAGATAACAGCTTATCGCTTTACTTCATAACTTCTTGACATTTTTATGTTATGCTTTGATGTAACTACTTATTTTCACGCCTTTATCCCTAATGGGGTAGGCAGAGCGTAAACGACCCAGACAAAGGTCGTTT
The DNA here is from genome assembly GCA_949820665.1 of Scrobipalpa costella. Lineage (NCBI taxonomy): Eukaryota > Metazoa > Arthropoda > Insecta > Lepidoptera > Gelechiidae > Scrobipalpa > Scrobipalpa costella. The sequence goes on from OX463303.1 coordinate 19,608,409, forward strand.
CGCTACGTCTGACAAGTTTTGAGGGTTGTTTAAGATAGATCTGTATTGTATATTGCGGTAGTGACAGGTTGTCAGCCCATCGCCTAAATTACAATATACTGAAACCCTCGAATCCCTTAGCTGGTTTTTACACCATGCCCGGGAGGAGATGCAGCTGGAACATTCTATGTTTTTCTATCGCTCCCAGTCCAGCATGGAAGAAGTAATATAAGCCCGTATTTAAAATTAGCTCTCAAAAGTGACAGCGAGTTTGAGTTCGTATCGGAAATGTAATTTCAGGACAAAACGACCTGTCAAACTAATACCTAATACTTACATACATACATATAATCACGCCTATATCCCTAATGGGGTAGGCAGAGCGTAAACAACCTAAACAAAGATTGTTCCGCCACGTCTGGCAAAGTGTTGAGGGTTAAGATAGATTTGTAGGTATATTGCTGTAATGACAGGCCAATCGCCTAAATTACAATATACTGAAACCCTTGGATCTGGCAGGAAATGCAGCGGAAATGCAGCTGGCACAATGTATGTTTTTCTCTCGCTCCCATTCCAGCATGGAAGAAAAAAAAATATTTATAGCGTTGATATATTGAGAAGGTGGTCTTAGAAATGAAATTCAGGTATTTTTTCTTCTGCCTGTCAATCAAATAATAAAAAGCAAAAACAAAATGAAATAATTAGTGAAAAAAATATTGAATGTTTGATGTTCTTCCATGCTGGCCTGGGAGCGAGAGAAAAACATAGAATGTGCCAGCTGCATTTCCTCCCGGGCATGCTGTAAAAACCAGCTAAGGGATCCGAGGGTTTCAGTATATTGTAATTTAGGCGATGGGCTGACAACCTGTCACTACAGCAATGTACTTACAAATCTATCTTAAATTACCCTCAAAACTTTGTCAGACGTGGCGGAACGACCTTTATTTGGGTCGTTTACGCTCTGCCTACCCCATTAGGGATAAAGGCGTGAATATATGTATGTATGTATGTAGACAGAAGAAATTACAAAATATTACTGTCTCATTTTTGAAGCTGTGGTGAATCATTCATTTTATTTGTATAGTTCTCTAAAGGTTAGACCTCACTAGGACGTAGATGCAGCGGAGCGGCGCAGTGCGGCGCGGCGTGACACTGCGCGACCGCCGTATGAAAATGTATCAGAGGTACCCCACTGTTGAGTACTGGAGCTGCAGTGGAGGGGCTTCGGTAATGTCAGGTTCATACAGTTTGACAGATTTTGTCGCGAGGTGTCGTGTCGCGCCGCACCCCTCCGCTCCGCTGCAGCTACGCCATAGTGCGGACTAACCTGTACTCTCTTTTCCATCCTGCAAGCATTTCTGCGAGCAAGATTCTTTATGGATGTAGCACTAATCAGCTAATTTCAAATCTATAAATTGATAAATTGACTAGGTTGCTTTCCATGTATGATGAGTATAGTGAAAACCCACTCTAAAGGTCAGACCCCACTAGAACGTAGCTGCGTGTCTGCACTGCGCGTCAAATGATTTATTGTATGAAAATGTATGAGATGTACCGCACTGCAGCGGCAATGTCAGTTCATATAACTACTTTTTTTTAACGTTCCAGTATCGAAACCAACTTGTTTTACGGCTTGTTGAACTTTAAAGAAAGTCTACCGCAAAAAGTATGTATGTGACAAGGTTGTCGCATGCGGTTCCAAAATTTGAACTTCTGCTAAGTTGCAAAGAAAGAGCGGTTTATGGACCGCAAAACACGTTGGTATCTATAATTCAAAGTCATAAATACAAACTTATATATTACATTATATATTGTTACTAGCGACCCGCTTCGCACTGGTCCAAAATGGTTTAAAATATATTATTTTTATTTTCATCGACACGCAAAGAAGAAGAAGCGACCCGCCCCGGCGTCGCACGAAAATTATCTGTGTTTCTCTACTATATTATGCATGTATTACATATATAAACCTTCCTCTTGAATTACTCTATCCATTAAAAAAAGAAACCGCATCAAAATCCGTAGCGCAGTTTAAAAGATTTATGCATACATAGGATATAGGGACAAAAAAGCGACTTTGTTTTATACTATGTAGTGATAGTGATGGGCACCTTTGCACCGGGATCGACAGCGGGCGTTTTAGTATAATTTAATGACTGGTGTGTTTGTTGGTGACCACTTTGTATTTAATTTAATTTAAATCTATGGTTCTTTTAGAACATAGCAGAATAGAAAAAAATACTGTTTTACATTACTTATTCAATACAATACAAAATTCTTTATTGCACAAAGAAACACATACAACAGAAATAAAAAAGAACAGACGTGACAGTACAATATAGGCGGCCTTTTTGCTAAAGCAGCAATTTCTACCAGGCAACCTTTTTGTATAGAAATTGTACAAGCAGAAAGCGGGATAGTGCATATTACATCATGTAATACTAGATAATACTATTTTGGATTTTGTCAGTTTTTGCCGCGCCGCAACGCTCTGTTGCAGGTAAGTCCTAGTGCGGTATGACCTTTAAACTAAACACCGCAAATAGATTGCACAAAGCAGACGCCCCTAACGAACGCCAACTCGCAGTGAACAACACCTAAACATAGTTAATCATTAAATCTTGTTATCAGTTCGAACAACTGCCTCTGTGGTCTAGTGGTCAGAGCCATGGGATTACGATCCGGAGGTCCTGGGTTCGGTTCCCAGGGGGGAGACAAAGTTGATGTTTGTCAGTTTATCACTTCGTGAGGTTTTCCCCAGTTTGGTTAGGGAGATGATAATGTTACTATGTTGCCCAGGTGCAGATGGCGCTATGAGCTAGACGCATTCTCCAAAGACTGGCACCAGAAGAAATGGAAAGAAAAGAGACAGGTCCCTGCCCAGCAGTGGAATATGGGCTAGATAATACAAGATGTTACTTAAAACAAAGCAGCGTGTTACCTTACGTTGGTAAGTAACAAGTCGAGTGGTGCATTACGGAGGCTGTCACCGCATTATATATTTGTTAATTAATCACTTTGGTTTTCCTCAGTTTCGTTAGGACATTGCAGGCTGAATCACCTGATTGTCCGAAAAGTAAAAAAGGATTCCGTGCTTCCTAATAGCTGTGCTACTGGGAGGTTCGAAAACTCTGACACCAGGGTTTATCGGGTCGATCGACTCAATACCCACACGACAGAAGAAGAAGAAGATTTGACCATCACTACATAGTATAAAACAAATTCGCTTTCTCTGTCCCTATATCTCTATGTATGCTTCGATCTTTAAATCTCCGTAACGGATTTTGATGAAATTTCTATTAATGGATAGAGTAATTCAAGAGGAAAGTTTATATGTATAATACATGCATAATATAGTAGAGAAACACTGATGATATCCGTGCGAAGCCGGGGCGGGTCGCTAGTAAAATATAAAAGAAATGCACAGCTTGGAAACTCTAAAAATTAAGTCACTTTGGTCACTACGTTGTAAATAAATACTGCGATGCAGTTCGTCCCGATCGAAAAATTCCTTGACACACTTAACACTTTCGCATTTTAGCACTAACTTTATCTAGATTTTATCGCATAGATTTTTTTCCCAGCTACAGTCTTTTCAGAGATCCATTATCGCACAAATAATTTGCACCCTTATCGGCGAAGAACCTCTTTGCTAGCACAAAGAAACTGCTCCGAGGCGAAATTGATTCAGAACAATAGGTGCTATATCAGGTCCTACTGAAATAGGTGAGTCTTCATGAGCAAGATTTTGTACCAAGAAGTTGTACGCTATTAACATTTAAACGAGGTAAAAAAAATGCAGTAAATTATCCTTCAACAGTATTAAAGTCATTTGCTTCTTTTTGACCCTTTTTCTATTGAGTGTTGCTTTTTTTTTGCTTAACCCATCATACGGCCCCATTATCTAGACAGATACAAACGCATGAAGAAACAGTTTGTGAAATTAGGGCCGATTCAAACCGGAATGGCAGCGGAGCGACGAGCACTTCCAGTGTTAAAAAATATAAAACTTTATCTGCATACTTTTAAAGACCAGTGTCGTTTGAGAAGTTTGAAAAGGACGCGCGACTGCTCGCGTCGCCGCACGGCCACGCGCGTCCTATGGTTGCCGCGCGGTGACGTAAGCAGTCGCGCGACCTCTGGCGACTATTAGGCTATACAATCGGGGCTGCCAGCGGCGACGAGCCCCTGTCGCGGCGGGCTCTTCCGGCCTCGTCGCGCCGCTACCGGTCGCTCCTTTGCCGGCCACTTCACTGCCATTACGGTTTGAATAGAATAGAAAACATTTATTATTCATGACTTCACAAACACAACACACAACACAGTAAATACATTTTTAAACAAAAACAGAACAAACAAAAGTGAAATAAAATAATGATTTAAGGAGTAACTATTATCTAATCTGTGATAAAGGTACCTAAAATAAGCCCGAAATGAGTCTAAGACTTTATGAAACTATTCTAGCAGGACCCTGTATAGATTTCAATGAAGAAATTACAAGAGCTGCGTGTATTTCTTTTTGTGATGTTTATTGAACTTGATTTGCATTTAAACTATTTAATTAAATGTCAATTGATATTGACAATACGATTCATTTCGTCTACAAAAAAAGGCTCTAATTAATAATATTATCAATTTAATAAGCGTTAGGATTTGAAAGCCTAATCTAGGATTGTGTCTGGTTTTCCTTCAGGGTTGCGGAGATCAGATGGCAGTTGCTCTGAGTAAAAACCAGTACCCTCGTTCAATCACGTAGATTAGGTAGCCAACCCCGTGAGATACGGGATAAAGCAAGGGAGATGATAATAAACGATAGAATTTTTAAAACATGATAAATATACTATTTTAATTTGAAGATATTTGGGTTGAAGGCATCCGCAAGCACAGATGCAGGTAGATTTTTTTTTGGGCATTATAAATTTATGGGAATTTATTAAATGCTGTATTTTTCAATTTTGTAGAGGTACGATTTCTCTCTTAGTACCTTTTTAAAAATGAACACACAAAATGTTATTACTGCGACTTCGATGTTACCTTAATTGCAACACTGCAGTAACAACATTACTACATTCTCCTTCGTTTCTTACATTAGAGCTGGCAACACAACCACAGAATAGATAATAGTACTATCTTAAGGTAACTCAACTCAGGTAGCTGCTTCTTTTGTCCCCAAACCACAATAGTCTTTGTTGCGTCCTGAAATCTTTTCTAACTTATTGTCAGTTTACACCGGTAAGCGACGCGACACGACACGACGCGGTGCGTCCAGGCCGTAGTCGTCGGCGTAGGTATATATTTTTATTAAATGTCTATCTTTTTGCATAGGAAATTAAGTTCTACTCAGCTTCCCGCAAACTCATAGGAGTTTATCAGTCAAAGAAACTAAAAGGAATATTTTCAGGAAATTAAAAAATATTGGAGGAAGAAGAAAATGAGGTAAAAAATATAGCATTTCCTCTATGGTGGACTTGGAGCGAGAGAAAAACATAGAATGTGCCAGCTGCATTTCCTCTCGGGCATGCAAAAACCAGCTAAGGGAAGAAAGAGGGTTGCAGTATATTCCAATTTAGGTGATGGGCTGACAACCTGTCACTACAGCAATATACCTACAAATCTATCTTAAATAACGCTCAAAACTTTGTTTGATGTGGCAGAACGATCTTTGTTTAGGTAGTTTACGCTCTGCTTTCGCGTGATTATATGTATGTATGCAAAAAATATGTAGCTTCCCTGCACAGTCTAAACGAGGTGGTAATTTTGTATAGGAAAATGATTTTTTCTGTTCATTTCCTTAAAAAAATACTCAGTGAAAGTAGTACAGTTTCGTTGCCTAAGCTATCAGTTAACGGGAAGCTGTTCCTTCTTCTTCTTCTTAGCGTGTCGATGGAACACGAGAAATCACATCGCAGTGGCCCAAAATTCAGTGACTTGTATTGCGGATAATGATGTCCATTAAATCCGCTGGCGTGCAGGTGTTGGGGTACGCCGGGCACGATGTTAAATGTACCATGGTTAGCACTGCACCACAAACACAGTCCACATCGGAGCAAGCCGAAAATCCCCACCTGACCATGTTCTCCTTACTTCTGCCAACCTGAGTCTGAAGCCTGTTTAAGGACTTTCAGATCGGCCACTGTCCCCTATACATACATACATAAAATCACGCCTTTATCCCTAATGGGGTAGGCAGAGCAGAAACGACCTAAACAAAGGTCGTTCCGCCACGTCTGACAAGTTTTGAGGGTTATTTTATTACATGATATTAGTATTATATTGCTATAGTGACGGGTTGTCAGCCCATCGCCTAAATTATAATACACTGAAACTCTCGAATCCCTTAGCTGGTCTTCTTGGGAGGAGATGCAGATGGCATATTTCATGTTTTTCTATCACTCCCAGTCCAGCATGGAAGTTATATACCCCTTATATTGTATCACGCTCTTGAAAGAGCACGCAGAACGCAGCATCGCGTCGTTTATTGGTGTGAACGGACCTTCTCCCAACTTTGTTTTGTTATCAGTACCACACTTTTATTGTATTTCCTCAAGTCGGATGTTTGTTTCGCATTAGGACGGTCTCCGATTTGTCATGATGTGTTTTGCTGTTTTTAATTCTTTCTTTTGTGTAGGAGTTGGTCATTTTTGTGTGAAATTTGTAGATTAGGATAACAATGGGCTCGATTCTAGATCCACAGGCTAAAACTAAAATTAAAATATATCTGGCACTTCCGAAATAATATAATTGAAAAAGGACAGGCGATTTATACTCTATGGTCCGTTACGTATGTTTACACTTTGTCCGGTACTTTATGATGCGCATTTGCACGTTTTCCCAGTATTTCTGTCAATTTTATCCGCCGTATCATATGACGGCGGATAAAAATTACAGATAACGAACCACTGATTAAAAAAACTAATAAAAATTACAGATAACGAACCACTGATTATAAAACAAAACCGAAGAGGATAGATCTCCTGTCCTTCTCCAATGTTTTTAGTCTGAAAGTGACCAATAGATTTGAATTTTAGATTAAGTCGGCAAATCTATGCTACTTTACTTTTGAGCAATTTTACACTATATTTAATCTTCTGTCGAATGGGTAACGAGTCTATCGACCCGATGAACCCTGGTGTCAGAGTTTTTAAACCGCCTAGTAGCACAACTATCAGGCCTCTGACATGGTTTGAGTAACAACCACTATCAAAGACAGCGACCGGGACCGACGGCTTAACGTGCCCTCCGAAGCACGAAATCTTTTTCTTTTTCGGACAATCAGGTGATTCAGCTTGCAATGTCCTAACCAAACTGGGGAAAAATTCACAAAGTGATAAATTCTCAAATATCAACTTTGTGTTTCCCAGGACCCAGGACCTCCGGATCAGGAGTCCATAGCACTAGCCACTAGACCACGGAGGCAGTTGACAACTATATTTAATGTGATGATTAGATTAAGTATGTTAAATGTATCAAAAAACAAAAATAGATATTCTTACAGGAACAATTTGGACTACTATTTTGACTAGTTATCATTGTTTATGATATGGTTTTGTATCTTACTTTTATATTTTAAGACCGACATCCTGGTTTCGCTAAATTTATTATTTAACCTGCAGAGCCTGGGAATTCCAATTACATTTTTAATTTAATTTTGAGTACATTGTTATATAGTATTCAAGTACTCAATTTTTTCATTTTAGCTTAGAACTAGCGACCCGCCCCGGCTTCGCACGGAAATTTTCAGTGTTTCTCCACATTATTATGCAAGTATTATATATATTAACCTTCCTCTTGAAACACTCTATCTATTTAAAGAAACCGCATCAAAATCCGTTTCGTTGTTTTAAAGATTTATGCATACATAGGAATATAGGGACAGAGAAAGCGACTTTGTTTTATACTATGTAGTGAAGATAATTTATAAAAATCTAGGTATACAAAAATTGTAGAGCGGTGTTATCTCTGTTAAAACTAATATACCCAAGCTTATACGTGTAATTTTCTATCAGGAGAGAGAAGAAAGTTCGATAGCACTATCTCTTTCTAGACATTGATGTGAAATATTAACGGCCCCGTACTCTAAAGATTATGATAAATTAGTTTGCCACTTAAGCTTTACAGATTTCAGCAGGTATGTACTTGAAACACTCCATTGAGACACTTCTAAAGATTATTTTACTGAAACCTACGCTAAGGCGGCTAAGAAAGGAAGCTTTTACTGAGGCAGCGTCTGGTTTGGAGCTATTTATCATACCAACTGTCATCTCCCTTCCCTTACAACATTTGCGAACAAGATTTGAAAGCGAAGTACTCAACATGTGCTGAACATTAAATATCCTTTCGCATCATTACTCTTACAACTACAAGAACTGCTTTCGTATATCGCAAATTTTGTATCGTAGGTTTTTCGTTTCAGCGAACGAACGGGTGTCGAAGTGTTTGAACCGCCTAATGTCATCTAAAATGATTTGTTTAAAGAACACAATTCTTCTTCTTGTATAGATTCTCGAGTCGTACGACCCGATAATCCCTGGTGTCAGAGTTCCTAAACCGCCTAATAGCCAGCTAATAGGCCTCTGCCACGGTTTCAAAGACAGCGACCGGGACCGACGCCTTTACGTGCCCTCCGAAGCACAGAATCCTTTTTCTTTTTCAGACAATCAGGTGATTCAGCCTGCAATGTCCTAACTAAACTGCAGAAAACCTCACAAAATTACAAATATCAACTTTGTGTCTCCCCCTGGGAATCGAACTCAGGACCTCCGGATCATAAGCCCATGGCTCTGACCACTAGACCACAGAGGCAGTAAATTTAAGAGAGCGGCCAGGACAAACGAAGCGCGGAATCACAATACATAGATTCAGCCCATAATAACTATGCCTAACCGAATAAGGATCACTTTATGTTCCCAAACCTAAAGGCTCCGGATCAGAAGGCCATGGCTCAGACCACTAGACCACGGATGCAGTCTAGCAGATGTCATGGCATTCGTCTGTTAACGGACACAATTTTGCGTGCCAATATCAATTGAAGCCGCAGCATTGCCCGGGCAAAACCCGGGGTGGGCCGTAAGCCGGTAAATGGGACGGTACGTCCGGGCCGAAATACCGGAACAGCGCCGGAATGGAGCCGGAACGGTCCGGAAAGAGCAAATGGTCCGGTTGCCCGTGTCACTAGTTTTCAGCCGTATGTTTGAGCATTGGCTGGGGTTAGTCACGCGTTAATTATTTGTTCTGGATGTAAATTTTTGCATGAAGGAATGTTAGCAATTAGGGATAGGTATGTAAATTTCTTCCATGCTAGCCTGGGAGCGAGCGAAAAACATGCCAGCTGCATTTCCTCCCGGGCACGCTGTATAATCCAGCAAAGGGATCCGAGAGTTTTAGTTTCAGTATATTGTAATTTAGGCGATGGAGAACCTGTCACTACAGCAATATCCCTACAAATCTGTCCTTAATAACCTTCAAAACTTTGTCAGACGTGGCGGATCGACCTTTTTGTAGGTCGTTTACGCTCTGCCTACCCCATTAGGGATAAAGGCGTGATTGTATGTATATATGTACAAATAACGTCACTATGAAATTGCAAATAATAACACCTTGCCACCAGTTGCGACCAAAGTCAAAGTCAAATCATTTATTTCCAAATAGATTCCTAAGAACACTTTTAGAAAGTCTCAAGCGAGTCTATTATACCCCCATTTTAAACGATCTAAAGCATCATACTAGGCTAGGTATCTAAGGCCCATATTCATAAACAGCACTTGAGACTGACAGCTAATTTGAGTTCGTATCAGAAATGTCATTTCAGTACAATATAGCTCTCAATCTTAATATCAATTTATTAATACGAGCCTAAGGCCTAAGGCTCGTATTTATGGATTTGACAGGTTGTTTTGTACTGAAATGACATTTGTCATACGAACTCAAACTCGCTGTCACTCTTGAGAGCTGATTATAAATACGGACCATAATCACTTTGTACCTGTGTTCTTACAATCAGTAAAATTATATTTTAGGTCACTTTTACTTACCTATAATCACGCGTTTAACCCTAAGAACTCCGACACCAGGGTTCTTTGTTGTTCGACTCAAGAATCCGCTTGCTAAGAAGAAGGTATATTGTTGTAGTGATACGTTTTCAGCCCATCGCCTAAATTAATATAAACTGAAACCCTCAGATCACATTCTTCATTCACATTCTATGTTGTTCTCTCACTCCCAGGCATTGATGAAGTACTTACTTTTACTTCTAAACCTATAAATAGTATCAATGTTAGTGGTGGATGAGGCTGACTTGATATTCTCTTTTGGATCATCATTCGCTTGCCTTTATCCCATTATTTGGGGTCGGCGCAGTATGTTTTCTTCTTCCATTCATCCCTGTCAGCCGTCAGTTCGACATTAACACATGTTTTCAACATATCATCTTTCACACAGTCCATCCATCTTTTCTTCGGTCGTCCTCTCCCAACATATCCGTCCACATTCAAATTCAATACCCTTTTACCTATATGACTTTCATCCCTCCGTATTACATGTTCATACCACGCAAGCCGATTTCCTCTTATTTCCTCTTATTTATTATATGTATTATTGATATTCTCTTTTGGATATGAAGTTGAAATCAAAGAGCTTTTAGGCCACCTCCCAAAAATCTACCAAGCAGTGTTAGCCTCAGCCACTCTATCTGACGATGTGCTGAGCCTCAAACAAATAGTACTCCGAAACCCTGTTACCCTCAAACTGGAGGAACCAGAGCTGGCTCCATCATCACAACTGCAGCATTACCATCTGTTTGCTGAGGAAGATGATAAAGCTACCATTTTGTATGCACTCCTGAAGCTAAATATGATTAGAGGAAAGATTATAATTTTCGTCAGGACTGTTGATAGGTGTTACAAACTAAAACTCTACCTAGAGCAGTTCAAGATAGGCTCATGTGTACTTAACTTAGAACTGCCCGCAGCCATCAGATGTTTATCTGTAGACCAGTTTAATCGGGGCCGATCATTTCATCAGATCATTGTGGCTTCAGATGAGAAGGCGCTGGAGAAACCTGACGGAGGACTGATAAAGTATCAGGCGTGTCCCGCTGTATAGACTTCCAATACGTGTCCAATGTGATCAACTTCGATTTTCCACTGGATATTACTTCGTACGTGCACAGAGCAGGCAGGACTGCTAGAGGGAACAATCAGGAAACAGTTTTATCGTTCGTATCAATACGAGAAAAGCCATTATTAGACGCAGTTGAAGAACACTTGGCAAAGAGCTTCAAAGACCAGAAAGTTATACAGAAATATGAGTTTGCCTTGGAAGAAGTTGAGGGGTTCACGTATCGTTCCCGCGGCGCGTGGCGCGCTTTGACTAGAATTGCTGTACGCGAGGCGCGGTTAATAGAAATTAAACAAGAGTTACTCAACTGCAATAAACTACAGGGTTACTTTGAAGAGAACCCCAGTGATCTAGCAGCTTTAAGAAGAGATAAGGCACTACATACGATGAAAGTGCAGCAGCATCTAGCTCATGTGCCAGAGTATCTTTTCCTGGCTGCTTTGAGGAAAGAGAAGAGGGAATAGAGGAAGGGAAGACAGAAGAAGCGCTGGTGGTGAAGAAGAAGAAAGGAAACTTTGGCAGTGCTAAGCGGCATAAATATCAGGCTCGCGCCGCCGATCCTCTCAAGAGTTTCGACTTGAAGAACCTGAAGAAGATAACCAGAGCAGTCGACGCGTGGATATATTGTTAGTACTCAGGCGTCTTCCATGCTGGACTAGGAGTGAGAGAAAAACACAGAATGTGCCAGCTGCATCTCCTCCCGGGCATGCTTTAAAAAACAGCTAAGGTAAGGTATCAAATATAAAGGTCTTAATATTCGATGGAGGACATAATTTATTTCATGTCATATCAGAGCATCGAATTTATTTGACGATCTAAGTTTTTATTAATACCTGCTCTATCTTCTTCCAACAACCTTGGACATTGATATCAAAGTTTGAACAGCCTTCTTATTTTCTTATATTGTTGTACATCCAATAGTTACTATAACAATCTTGAGAGCAAAAGTTCCCGAACTTTACCTCACCTTTCTGAATGTTCCTACAAAAAGATTTTTTGTCCCGGAATTACTATGACTGACTTGGCATTGCGTAAGCTAGAGCCAAAGTAAAGGGTCGGCTACCTGTCCTGAGCATTTTTTTTACTTGTAATGGGTTTGCTCTTGACTCTAGACACAAAGGTCAGGGATGCTCGTGACAGAGTCGACAATGGAGCGAGCAAACCCAGAAGATGCCTGTTATGGCCCTGGCAGTCTCACGCACCGACGGAACACAGTAAGCTGTTTGTCGTTTAAGAGGATGGTCGCGAGGCAGGCGGTCCCTTGCGGAGCCTACCACTACTTTGTTGAGGTCGTTCAGCCGGACATATTCACAGGCAAGCCTGTGTTGCCGTTGCCCGGGGTGGACCACTAGGAGGGAGATCCCATCCCACCCCAATGCAATATTAACAATAATTCGTTATGCTTTCGTGTATATAATAAACTACATTTATGTTCATCAGTAATATTACCTAAATCTTGTAAAAAATATCCATGGTATTTCAGGTTTAGCGGTGTTACTGCTAGGTACATAGGTAGGTAAGATTACGCTTTTACTTTATTTAGCCAGAGCAGAGACTTCATACATATAATCACGTCTCTATCCCTAATCGGGTAGGCAGAGCGTAAATTACCTAAACAAAGGCCGTTCCGCCCAACAAAATTTTGAGGGTTATGTAAGATAGATTTGTAGGTATATTGCTGTAGTGACAAGTTGTCAGCCCATCACCTAAATTGCAATATACAGAAACAGGTAAAAAATGCGGCCCGGGAGGAAATGCAGCTGGCACATTCTATGTTTTTCTCTTTCTCCCAGTCCGGCCTGAAATTAAGATACTACATCCTGCTACTTATTACTTTAAAACTATAATATTATTGTGACGAGTTGTCAACACCATGCTATAAAAAAAATGCATTGTACTAAGATCGTCCTTACCTTTCCTTCAAATAACGGAGTGCACTCCACTATCCGTTTACCTGACTTTTTTTGTTCCTTGCACAAAGAAACACGTGTTAAAGATAAAAAGACAATCACTTATTATCCTTTAGCGTGTTACATGTTGTATTGTTTTTTAATATTATCAATAGTTTGTATAACAAAGTGCTAATGCTTAACTTCTTTATCCTTAGAAGCGTGATAATAGTTTTGTTATAATAAGATTATTGCTGCGTCCGTGGTCTAGTGGTCAGATCGATGGACTTACGATTTGGAGGACCTGGGTTCAATTCAGGAGGGCGGACAAAGTTGATGTTTCTCAATTTATCACTTTGTGAGGTTTTCCCTGGTTTTCACCTCATTAACAGCAAAAAAAGGATTCCGTGCTTCGGAGGGCACGTTAAGCCGTCGGATCTGGTTGCTGTCTTTGCTAGTGATCGTTACTCATACGATGTCAGAGGTCTAATGTGCTACTAGGCGGTTTGAAATCTCTGACACCAGGGTTCATCGGGTCGTATGACTCGAGAATCCTCTCGCTAAGAAGAAGACAAGATTATTAGTATTTTATCCCCCATTATTGATTTTAAGGCAATTGGCCGCTTTTTGGTTTGTAATTGTAAATGATCTTTAATTACGCTGTTCTTAGCATTAAGCCTATTAGATTTAACGTGAGTTTTGCTACAAAAGTTACAAAACATTAACCAGTAGGTACAAATCTTCTTACAAATATACAGATCTATTTTAAACTACCCTCAAAACTTGTCAGACGTGGCGAAACAACCTTTGTTTAGGTCGTTCACGCTCTGCCTACCCTATTAGGGATAAAGGCGTGATGTATGTATGTATGTATGTACAAATCTTCGACTGCGGTTTGCTTCGCCGACAACACGACAGGAGCCGTATTTTTGAACCGCTCGAAAGCTAACGCGCATACGATAGAGTAAAGTTCGCATGCAATTTACATACAAATTGGCATGCGAAAGTTACTCTTGCGCATGCGAATTCGATTCAAGTGTTTCAAAAATGGCGCTGCAATGGCTAAATCTTGAATTGTTGGTGGATTTTCGAACATCGATAAGTTCGTTCAAAATCTCATAAAGAGTCGAAACGTTGAGGTCTAACACCGCCGTTAAACAAACAAGTGAGTAGTCGTTGATTTATCAGTATGAATAACACTTGTTCGTCATCACAAAATAGTATAAAACAAAGTCGCTTTCTCTGTCCCTATATCCTTATGCATGCATAAATCTTTAAAACTACGAAACGGATTTTGATGCGGTTTCTTTTAATAAATAGAGTGATTCAAGAGGAAGGTTTATATGTATAATACATGCATAATATAGTAGAGAAACACTGATAATTTCCGTGCGAAGCCGAAACGGGTTGCTTGTTTAGTGATAAAGTAGGTACAAAATCATATTCTGTGTATGTCCAAAACGTTTCCCACCAAACCGCTACTAGTTCAAAAGCACAGAAGAGTATGTCACTACCATCAATATCAAATTCCTTCCATGCTGGCCTGGGAGCGAGAGAAAAAAATAGAATGAACCAGCTGCATTTCCTCCCGAGCACGCTGTAAAAACCAGCTAAGGAATCCGAGTGTTCAAGTATATTGTAATTTAGGCGATGGGCTGACAACCTGTCACTACAGCAATATATCTGTAAAATCTATCTTAAATGAATCACAAAACTTTGTCAAACGTGGCGGAGCGACATTTGTTTAGGTCTTCTACGCTTTGCCTACCCCATTAGGGATAAAGGCGTGATTATATGTATGTATTTATCAATACCAAACAATGTGGCAAGTAATGAGATGAGGCATAGATACTCAAAGTTGCATCTATTTACTAGTTGCCGACAGCTGAACTCCACAAAACACCATCAAATTGTGACCCTATCTCAACGAATTAAGGTGCAAGAGTATTTCAAAGGAGTGAAAATGTATTTATGTGTCGCATTTGCCCAAATCTCTCGCTAAAGAGGTGTCAATTGGTTGACATGAATTCCTATGTCACAATCAAAGTGAATTGATCGAAAGATAGGCCCGTAATTATAAACTGCACTTGAGGCTGACAGCTAGTTTGAGTTCGTAACAGAAATGTGATTTCAGTACAAAAAGTAACTAATCCGTACTTAATATTACTCTAGATCTTGAGATCGCTTTATAAATACGACCCTGATGATAATAATCATGTATACCTTGTTAAGAAATATTGTAAAACGAATAGCAATATTCCAGCCAGTCTTCACACTTTTTGCTTTGATGTATTGTAGAATAAAATATAAAACTGACAACCTCTCACTATTTACAGCAATACACAAAATACATTCATACATACATATAATCACGCCTTTATTTCTTATAGGATAGGCAGAGCGTAAACGACCAAAACAAAGGTCGTTGCGCCACGTCCTGCAAAATTTTGAGGGTCATTTATGATAGATTTGTAGATATATTGCTGTAGTGACTGGTTGTCAGCCCATCGCTTAAATTGCAATATACTGAAACCCTCGGATCCCTTAGCTGGTTATCACAGCATGCTCGGGAGGAAATGCAGCTGGCACATTCCATATTTTTCTCTCACTCCCAGTCCAGCATGGAAGTCCAAGTTTATCAATTTTTATGATTGATCAATTGCAATTTAGGCGATAGGCTAACAACCTGTTACTACAGCAATATACCTACAAATTTATCTCAAATAACCCTCAAAACTTTGTCAGACTTGGCGCAACGACCTTTGTTTTGGTCGTTTATGCTCTGCCAACGCCATTAGGGATAAAATCGTGATTATATGTATGTATGTATAATTTTATAAAGAGAAATCCAGATTATCTAAATTGAAATAATCAATGAATAATTTCACACAAAGGAATTACTCGTATAATTGAATGGCAATCAGATTTACCCAGTCAACGGGACCATACAAGTGGAAAATTTCCAATACTAAATAACTACAATACACCGATTAATATTATAAATGTAAAAAAGGGTTTGTCTGTTCATTTTAACAAACGCAGCTAGGACCAAAAAAGTTCTTTTGGTCACCAAGGTGGGTATGTTATGGCTAACAACCCCCAATTGACTTAGGAGAGGCAGAGATTCTTTAACGCGGGACTGGGAGCGAACGAAAAACATAGAATGTGCTAGCTGCATTTGCTCCCGAGCATGCTGTATAAAGCAGCTAATGGATCTGAGGGCTTCAGAATATTGCAATTTAGGCGATGGGTTGACAACCTGTCACTACAGTATACGTACAAATCTATCTTAAATAACCCTCAAAACTTTGTCAGACGTGGCGGAACGACCTTTGTTTAGGTCGTTTACGCGCTGCCTACTCCATTAGGGATAAAGACGTGATTATATGTATGTAGGTATGTATAAGAGACAGGTCAAGAATTTCGAGTTGGGGAGATTTCAGTATTTTTAAAGGCGCAGTTTTTATTATAGCAGTGGTTTTCCTACAGTTGTTTTAGAAACGTAAAATAATATTTTTGTCCTAGGAGAACCCAGGAGGCGGCTAGCCAGTAAATAGTATTTAATTTGCCAGCGAAATAGCTTTGTGGTCATAACAAAAGTTGTGGATTTCAGTCTGTTATTATTATGAAACAGATTTAAATACGTCGTCACCGCACGTTTTGATCATTGCGATCAGCTATATTCATATTTTAATGTCATTCTGTTTGTTGCCATAATTGAGTGTGCATTTGGTATTTGAAATAATTGTATATATAACTAGCTTCCCCTCCGCCGCGGCTTCACTTGCAGCTGAATGAGTTTTTTACAAACATACATGTATGTATTTATGTAAATGAGTTTTCCTGTAGTAAAGAAGTATTTACTCATTTATATTAGACTAGCGACTTGCTAATGCACAGCTATCAGGCCTCTCACATGGTTTAAGTAACGACCACTATCAAAGACAGCGACCGGGACCGACGCGACGGCTTAACGTGCCCTCCGAAGCACGGAATCCTTTTTTTTCTTTTCGGACAAACCTCACAAAGTGAAAACCTCATAAATTGACAATCGTATCAGATATGTCATTTCAGTACAAACAGGCCTATCAAATCCATACTTAAGTCTGAGATCGCTTCAAAAATACGAGCCATAGTTTCAATTTAAGTAAGTATAAAATAACAGAATTCAGCCAGTCAGTCTGCAGCTCCAGAGTACAAAGAAAAACTTAAATTGGTCGTTACTGGCTTTATCTTTGAGAAGTTAGAACTACGATCAGCGCCGTATGCACTTTAGGAATTGTTCCGTTTCTTTTGAGGAGAAGCAGGATCATGCCAGTTCTTGAAAATTCGTGTGGGATGATCCTTTAGTGACATACATACATACATAAAATCACGCCTATATCCCTTACGGGGTAGGCAGAGCGCAAAACGCCTCCTGAAAGGCGCTTTCGCCACGTCTGACATAAATTGAGGGCAAGTTTAGATTGTAATGTGTATTGCTGTAGTGACAGGTTGTCAGCCCATCGCCCACATTACAATACACTGCAACCCTCGAAACCCTCCTGCTGACTTCTACAGCATGCCCGGGAGGAAGGGCAACTGGAACATTCTATGTTTTTCTTTCTCTCCCAGTCCAGTATGGAAGATAGACCTTTAGTGACAGAGTTTCTAAATTATCTTAATGACGCTTAACATAACATAAAAATACTTCATTGCACGTAAGAATACAACAATCACAATCACTACAGCAATATACTTACAGATACATCTTAAATACATCTTAATTACCTTCCATGCCGGCCTGGGAGCAAGAGAAAAACATAGAATGTGCCAGCTGCATTACCTCCAGAGCATGCTGTAAAAGCCAGCTAAGGGATCCGAGGGTTTCGGCATATTGTGATTTAGGCGATGGGCTGACAACCTGTCACTACAGGAATATACCTACAGATCTATCTTAAATAATAGGTTTATACAAATCTATCTTAAATAACCCTCAAAACTTAGTGAAACGTGGCGGAATGACCTTTGTTAAGGTCGTTTGCGCTCTGCCTACCCCATTAGGGATAAAGGCGTGATAATATGTATGTACATTTTAAATAACCCTCAAAACTTTGTCATACGTGGCGGAACGACTTTTGTTTAGGTCGTTTACACTCTTCCTACCCCATAAGGGATAAAGGCGTGACTACATGTATGTATGTAAGAATACAACATACAACACAACAGATAACAACAAAAGACAAGTACAATATAGGCGGCCTTATTGCTAAGGTAGCAATTTCTTCCAGGCAACCTTTGGGTGAAAGAAAAATGTGTAGCGGTAAGCGGGACCAAACAAACGAGCGGGATGCAAACCTAGACAAATAAGTATCCTTAACACATTACATACATAAACTAAGTAGCTTCTACATAAATATTTAAGGTTAGACGGCACTACAATTGATTCTTTGTATGAATATGTATGAGAGGTACCGCACTGAAGCAGCACTGGTGCTGCAGCGGAGCGGCGCGGCGCTTCACGACGCTTCACGGCGCGGCAATGTCAGGTACATACATTTTGACTAATTTTATCGCGCAGTGTCGTACCGCGGCGCGCCGCTTTGCTCCGCTGCAGCTACGCCATAGTGCGGTCTAACGTTTTATTTTATATTACGATCAGTGTTAAAGACATATTGATTCAATGTCCCTTCTGAATATATTCGGAGCCTGCGAATTACGAAATCAATCGCCAGATTTCATGTCAACAACATGAAATCTGGCGATGCTTGCATTTTCCTATCGAAACTGAGAACAAACTCGCCAATTGTCTATATCAACATCGTATAGGTTTATACGTGATAGTTGAATCCGTGACCTTCGGATGGAGAGCCTGAGGCTAAACCACTAAATACCGTAGCGGAATTTGATGGTTTGTACCTACGTATGTTTTTATCTTTACAAGTACAAAGTAAAATTCTTCTTCTTAGCGAGTGGATCCTCTAGTCAAACAACGACCCGAAGATCCCTGCTATCAGAGTTTTCAAACCCTCTAGTAGCACAGCTATCAGGCCTCTGACATGGTTCGAGTAACGACCACTCTCTAAGATAGCGACCGAGACCGACGGCTTAGCGCGCCCTCCGTAGCACGGAATCCTTTCACTTTTCGAAGAATCAGGCGATTCAGTCTGCAATATCCTAACCAAAGTGGAGAAAAACTCAAAAAGTAATTCACATATATCAACTTTGTCCCCGAACCCAGGACCTCCGGATCGTAAGCCCATGGCTCTGAGCACTAGACAGTTAACAGCAAAGTAAACGCAAACTTACACATACGAAAAAAAAACACTTTACTGATTCGCAAAACGCAAAGAGACATATCCCGAAAATCTTCAACATAATCTAGTTCAGTTATGGAACTGGCTCTGTGGGGCCTATCAATAGCGAGTTTGGATGGAAAACTTGCCCAACCCCGGATATGACAGCAGAATTTATACCCAGCAGTCGGTCGACGTGTTTCGGGTATAAAATACCCGTAAATTCCGAATGCCAGACTCTATGCACTGGGAAATTTTTAGCATAAAAGTGTGCCGTTGAGTTTTATGAAATATAGTTAGGTAACTGTGAACTATGTTGTATGTATTACTATGTTGTATTATCTTTTTACTACTCCAGCGACTAAAACTCAACCATAAAACTCTAAACTGAGCCTCCCCAAATGTGAGCATCTGCCATAATCACCACGCTTGACGAGAGAGGAAAAGCTGCTATTTGTATCTATATTCTTTATGGCATAAATTTTAATACATACATATAATCACGCCTTTATCTCTATTGAGATAGGCAGAGCGTGAACGATCAAAACAAAGGTCGTTCCGCCACTTCTGACAAATTTTGAGGGTTATTTAAGATATATTTGTACGTATATTGCTGTAGTGACAGGTTGTCAGCCCATCGCCTAAATTGCAATATACAAAAACCCTCGGATCCCTTAGCTGGTTTTTACAGCATGCCCGGGAAGATATGCAGCTGGCACATTCTATGTTTTTCTCTCGCTCCCAGTCCAGCATGGAAGATTCGCTCCTAGTCCAGCATGGAAGATAATAATAAATAAAATTAAAATAAAAAATAAATTTCAATACATGGATTAAAGTATAAATTAAGGACTTTGCGAGCTTATCTCTATAAAAGATCTCTTCCGGCCAACCTAGTGGGGATGAAAGATGGGATTTCACGGTCTATAGGTACAATAAATAAATCATAGTAATTTAATATATTTGTTAATAATAATTATATTTGTTCCTTACTTTAACCCCTAGTCGCACTTTTCAACACCCGTCCAAAGACTTAAATCTATTGTTTACTAATTTGACAGCAAACTTACTGTATACCTAAACTTAATCTGTAAAAAAACACCCTTTCACTTACGAAAACACTTTAAAAAAATTCAATTCCATAAACACCTCGACATATCAGTTCACCTACCTCCAACTAGAAAATCGTTTAACTCAAGTCGCGGAACCAATTCGAAACTTCTCGCATGCATATACATTACGTATACAATATTCGTATGCAAATCCTTGCATATGCAGACTTGCATATACTTGCGCGCCAGATGAAAATGAAAAGTAAACTTCAGCTCTCATTATCGCAGTCTAATCCTGGTCTGAGTATCCTGCCGACGTGAGGATAAAATATTCATTTATACTGGAATATTCAAAGATGGAGAAGGAATAGATATGTAATAAGTGGAGTATTTTTTCTGGAACTTCCGCATATTGGCTTGAGTCGATAAGCAGGTATTTTAATCTTAATTAACAACTAGAGTTAATTAAAGTTTTAAAAATAATGAACTTCTGTAACCATTCCGCTGCAAATGTTTTTGTTTCAGTAAGACTATAAAACAGTAATGCTCAATTTCTTTACTAATAAGTTTAAAAAACAGTAGATCAAAAATTTTATTTGAGTCCGATGTATATCTACATCAATGATCTAATAATTATATAAATTCTAAACACTGTTCGAATGGAAAAATAAACCAATCTATTGATTAGTCCAAAATATTTAATATTGAATGTCAACTTAACCTTTATAGAATGCAAAGGCTTTTTTGAATCGAAAAAAATCACTCCTCCCGTCTTGATTGTATTGCTAATGAAGGTGTGACTTCAGCTCTTCGCCGCTTTTCTTCGCAAATTGGAAATGTTCAGGTTCAAATTGCTGGTTTAAAGGGATCTGTAAGATTAATTGATTGGATTCAAAAGCGCAGAAGGTTTTTGTTCGAGTTCTACAGGGCTGTGTCTTGGGTTCTTTGATATTTATAATTTTGAATATGTTATAGCAATGATATATCATTATTTACATGAAATTTTGTCATAAGCGCACTATATAAAAACTCTTGCTAGACAATTTAATATATAAATTCACATTGTGATGAAGATGGATATTTACAAGTGCTTCGCTCTTGTGTGTTCAGCTTGTTTAGATCGAAACGGAATCCAACTGTTTAGGAGCACCCGTTAAGCATGATCTCCGCAGAGTGGTTCTCCTCGCAAGGGGTCCATTTCCAACGTGTATCCCTGTCGAGATAATGCAATGTTCAGAATGTAATTTTAGTACACTAAAGTAAAAATTGGTCAAGAACAAAAATTTATTGTTTTAATT
Source organism: Scrobipalpa costella (assembly GCA_949820665.1). Classification (NCBI taxonomy): domain Eukaryota; kingdom Metazoa; phylum Arthropoda; class Insecta; order Lepidoptera; family Gelechiidae; genus Scrobipalpa; species Scrobipalpa costella. The sequence goes on from OX463303.1 coordinate 19,630,014, forward strand.
AAGATTAAAAATATGACTGTTTCGAGTATTATCATTGCTACAAAATACAAATAAGTTTCATACGAATATGATAATCTTGTAAACAGCATCAAAATAGTGATCTCACGACCGGCAACTATGAGAGTCATAACTTGCTATCACTTGGCTGATGCGAGCCTCGAGGCTGACCGCAGTAGATCCCTTGTCGGAACCCCTGAGCCGTTGTCTATCTTCTGAGTACGGAATGTTCTCTCTAGCTCCAAATCTGAATGCGGCCTGAAAAAAAAAGCTAAAATAACCAACAATAATAAATTTAATGGGATAAGGGCAAGGGAATGATGACTAAACTAAGCCTAAACTGCCATGCTGGCCTGGGAGCGAGAGAAAAACATAGAATGTGCCAATTCATTTCCTCCCGGTCCTGCTGTAAAAACCAGCTAAGGGATCCGAAGGTTTCAGTATATTGTAATTTAGGCGATGGGCTGACGACCTGTCACTACAGCAATATACCTACAAATCTATCTTAAATAACCTTTAAAACTTTGTCAGACGTGGCGGAACGACCTTTGTTTAGGGCGTTTACGCTCTGCCTACCCCATTGGGGATAAAGGCGTGATTATATGTATGTATGTAAAATAGCCAACAATATTAGACTTAGGGCGCTTTTGCACCGGACCGAATCCGTATCCGAATATTTTCTTATCCGAATTGGCATTCGTTGTAAATATTTGACAGCTTGCGCACCTATCGATATCCGTTTTATCGGGAAATTTAACGGACACGATTCTGATACGAACCGAATACGTAGCAGTGCAAAACTTCCCTTAGGGCGTTTGTGCACTCATCTGTATTAGATCAGAATCCAATACGTATTAGGAAAATAACCATATGATACTTACGAGTGTATGAATGAGTGCACAAGGTGTCATACAATTACTAAGATGGCAAATTTGGATACGAATTGGATTCCAATCTAATGTGGATGAGTGCACAAACGCTTTGAGAGTAAACCTGCTGCTAAAAATTTACAAGTTACTGGAGCAAAAAATAATAATCATGACACACAAATACCTTCTTCATTGGTGCCAATTTCTTACAGTTCAGTTCTAGATTGGTATGAAAGTAAATAAAGCGACTCGGCCTTCCAAATTTACTCGACCTTAAATTGCTTTTTTTCTGGCTTCGGAGTAATATACTATTGTAAATATTTTCCAATGGAATATTGTTTGACTCCTTGAGAAGAAACTCTTTGTAGCACCCTCTATTTATGTTAGTAGTGCACTTTCTAAACTTATTCCACATTGTTTTACCTGTGAGCTTTCTATTTTATGTGCATCTGTTATTTATATTCTAGAATACAATGCTACAGATGCTGTTCTGGTTTCATTCAAAGATATTACTTGCTCAGTTTAGTTTCTTCGTCTTAGTTTTCCCATCCAGGTATATTTTAAAGCAAAAAGTTATATCTCTACACACACACAATCACACCTTTATCCCTATTGGGGTAAGCAAAGCATAAAGTTTCTGACAAAGTTTTGAGGGTTATTTAAGATAAATTTGTAGGTATATTGCAGGTTGTCAGCCCATCGCCTTAATTACAATATACTGAAATCCTTGGATTCCTTAGCTGGGTTGTACAGCATGACGGGAGTAAATGCTGCTGGCACATTCTATGTTTGTTCTCTCGCTTCCAGTGCAGCATGGAATTTTTGATCTGTAACTGATTGTGGTAATACGATATACACTTTAACACACATCGCGAAACTTTTTATTTTATATCTATCTATAAGTATGGATTTGACAGGCCAGTTTGTACTGAAATGACATTTCTGATACGAAATCAAACTCGTTGTCACTCATGAGAGCTGATTATTAATACGGGCCTAAGGGCCTAATGCATTTGACATCCATATTGCGCTCAAGTTTGATATCGCTTTATAAAAATGGGACTTAGGAATCAACTTTGAATGATGACTGGTAGCGCTAAATCCGCATTGGTGGAATGTCAAATAGGATGGTATCACGTTGGTGTACCTATGTTAAAGTCCCACATATTCTTATCTGGCTTTTTCCGTGAAGCAGATGATCATCGGTGCAAGTTGTGAGGGTCGAAATATTTGCATAGGGCAAGCGTGCGGGACTGCTCTGCCGCCGGCGTCTCTGTGATGTGACGCTACCTTAAATAGGTTACAGTTTGTTTCCATTGATTCAAGATTCGCGACTCATGGAATCTCGTTTCAATAAATTTTATTCGTGATAGATGGAAACGATAAAAATTTAATGTTTCTTCAGTTACTTCTTTTCTAGTACACAGAGTGTAAGGGACAGAGTCCCGCAAACTTATAGGGTTGCTCACTTAACGAAACTGAACAATTATCATCAGAGAACTCTTTCAGGAAATTAAATTAGAAAATTGCTTCTCCATACAAACTGATTGAGGTAGCCATTTTATATGGGAAAGTAAATTTATTAATAAATATTGAATGAATGAATGAATGAATTTGAATTGTACAGTATCGTTGACTGAGCAACCCCTATCAGTTTGCGGGACGCTGTCTCTTACCCCCAGTGGAGAAGTTGTGGCACAGATTTATAAATACATTGATGGTATCGTAAGCTGTGGACTTTATTTTATTGCAAACTAGCGACCCGCCCCGGCTTCGCTCGGATATTATCAGTGTTTCTCTTCTATATTATGCATGTATTATACATATGAACCTTCCTCTTGTATCACTCTATCCATTAAAAGAAATCGCATCAAAATCTGTTGCGTAGTTTCAAATATTTATGCATACATAGGGATAAAGGGACAGAGAAAGCGACTTTGTTTTATACTAATAATAATAATAATGTTACAATTAATTTTAAACTTTCGCGGTTGTTTTCACTATAACTATAAGACATTTTACGGGTTTCTTACCGCGATTTAAATTATTTGATGAGTTCCCGATATTTCGGCGCTGTTCCAAACGCCCTGATCACGGGTAAACTGGAGAAAACTGCGGGTGGGTTTAGGGACAGACATATCTGTCTACCCTGACTCTTCTTCGTTTTTGCGGTACACTATTCACAACACTGTTATTGTCACCACTGGAAATCACTCGAAAGTCATCTCGACAACATACACTGACCACATCATCCGTATTTGTTGTAGGTTTGGCCCGGATTTCCTTTTTACACATGTTAACCACTGGATTCCACGTGCTTGACAATTTAAACCCATCTTCTCTATTGAAGTTTTTGTACTTTGTGATTTCAATAGCTTCACTTACCATTCTTGGTATGTAGTGGCGTTCTGTCGATAACACTTTTAGGTCATGCAATTCGATCCAGTGGTTTGAACCAGACTCTAACAAGTGCTCGGCTATGGCTGACTTATGAATTTCATTGTTTTTCACTGCCCTTATGTGCTCTTTGACACGTGTAGAGATGGTACGCTTGGTTTGACCAATATAAGAACTTCCACAACTACAATCTATCTTATACACACCTGGACACTCTAATGGAACTCATCAAATAATTTAAATCGCGGTAAGAAACCCGTAAAATGTCTTATAGTTATAATAATAATGTTTATTTAAAAAGACCACATTTTACTTATACAAATTTTCAATGACTCCTGCACTAAGCTCTTGGCTTGTATCGCAGGAGCCGCAGATCTCTAAACAATTCTCAGTGTGGATATCCGGTTAACAGTTTGTTGATGGTAAAACCTTACAATCTCGAGTAGCCTAAAAATACTATAAGAAAATTTCAATGGGTTTAAGAATCTAGTAATTGAAGTGTTGTGTGTGTGTGTTGTGAGTGTGTGTGGTTTGTATGTATGTGTGTGTGTGTGTGTGTGTGTATGTGCGTGTGTGGGTGAGCGTGTATTGGTTCATCTGCAAGATGTCAAGTTAATACCTCAAGTAAGTTTTCTGTTTGGTCATAGTTTCGAACCGTAATCCAAAACTTCACCTCTTTTTTAAAAGACCTAACAGGAAGACTTTTCACAGCTGACAGTTGTTGGCAGACCTTGTTGTAAAGGTAAATATGTACGCGTGGTGGTAGTCTCCTCGCAAACTCTGTGCGAATCCGTGGTGCAGGTAATTTATAAATACGGCGTTTTATGAGCTTGTCATAGTTAGGGGAGTTTAAAGCTAGTTTGTGGACTGTCGCACAGGTATGCAAAATGAAGAGCTGCCTTACTCGAAGTACACCGGTGAGTTTGTATAGCTCGTCTGTTGGAAACCTTCTAGGCTTGCGCAGCATTACTTTCAGTACAGCTCGTTGGCTTCTCTCAAGCCCCAGCGATTCACCCAGTGCCGTATAGACATGAAGAAGTATGTTTGCGCTAGCTGAGTTGCGAAGAGACCCCATCACAAACATGATTTTCCTAAGTCGGCCAGCAAGTAGACCTATGTGTTTTTTAAACGATAGGTTGTCGTCTATAGTTACCCCCAGGTATTTTATGTTTTCGGCCTCTTCTATAGAATTGCAATTGCATGGGATTACAGTGTTGGAGTTGCAGTTGAACTTATTGCAGGTATGTATAATGAGAGGCGCATGAGGCGGGGGACATGTAGCTTCAGTTATACGAAACACTAAATATTTTGTCTTACTTGTATTTAGGGTAAGTAAGTTATGACTTAGCCAGTTAGCCACCTTTGCCATACCCCTCTCCGCCTAATCAAATAACTCTTCCCAGTTGTTGCTACTGAACAAGACTACGGTGTCGTCGGCGTAACAGATAAGTTCGGCTCCAGGCGTGGATAGCTGCAGAATGTCATTCATGTAAATGATGAAAAGTGTAGGACCGAGGATGCTACCCTGAGGAACTCCGTACCTGACCAAGATCAGTGGCCAGCTCCAGCCACTGATCTTGGTTCCAATTCTAATACATTGACTGCGGTTGGAAAGGTAGCTCTCAAACCATTCTAGGGCAATGCCTCTCACTCCCATGTTATTCAATTTTTTCAGAAGAATCGGAACCGAGACCGTATCAAAGGCCTTAGAAAGGTCAAGGAATACCCCAAGGCAGCGCCGGCTTCGATCCAGAGCTTGAGAGATTTGTTCTCTCAGGTGAATTACTGCCTCTTCTGTGGATTTTCCTCGCCGAAAGCCGAACTGTCTATCTGATAGGAGATTTGATTTTTCAATAAAATCAACCAGACGCTTACTCACCAATTTCTCCAATAATTTGGAAAGAACACTAAGCAAGGAGATTGGTCTGTAGTTACTAGGGCATTTCCTATCACCAGATTTTAAATTGGCGTAACAACAGCCAGCTTCCATTGGTCCGGAAACGCACCAGTTTCAAGACTTAGGTTATAGATGTGAACGAGAGATGGCAGAATGGATGGTGCTATTTCTTTTATTAAGGTAGGCGTGTAACCGTCAATACCCGGTGCACTGTCACATTTTAGATTTTTAATTAAACTGTGTAGTTCATCAGCGTTCGTGGGGTATAAAAATAAGGAACTTGATGTTGTACTTTTAGTGCCATATTTAGCAGCAAGAGATAGCTCACTAGTGTTCAGCAGGGTTATGGTTTTATTTGCAAGTTTATCTCCAATATTAGAGAAGTACTCATTGCATATGTTCAGAGACTCAACCTCACTGGCGTGCACAGTTGCTAGTTCATTGGCACCGCTCCGTTTATACGACAGATTACAGATATCTTTAATCGAGACCCAAAGCTTCTCGGGATTATTTTTGTTAATTTCGAGCTGCTGACTCTCGTATGTGGTTTTTATTTTTAGAAGAAGCCCGTTAAGAAAGTTCCGGTAACGCTTGTAGGTTAATTGGTAGATGTCATTATTCGGGTGTTTTCTTGCTTGGAGATGCAAAAAGTCACGGTGTTTCTGGCACCTTATTAAACCTGGCGTAATCCAGGGCCTCAGAGTGTGCTTTGAGCGGGAAATCTTAATTATTTTTGAGTTATTATTGATTGCTAACTGTAATATTGCATCAAGTTCTTTAACTGCAGTGCTAACATCGGTGGAATTTAGAACTTTTGAAAAATCTGTTGAACGAAGCTCTATAGCCATCAAAGCTAGGTCAATTTTATTTTTGGTGCGGTTTGACCGATCACGTGGCTTTTTTGTCAAGTCGCATCCCATCATACAGATTTTATGATCCGTATTGGCTGGACAAATTAGACCCAAAACTGACGGTGAGACAGTCTTAATGAATATATGACCAGGCAAGACGAACCCCTCGTAGCTGCAGTAATGGCAGGTAGCAGTTTGTGTTCGGTCAATAAGTGGAGATACTCTTGACAACGATCATCGGATACCTCATCAAGTAGATTTAGGTTTATATCACCAGTTAGTATAATGCACGGTATTGATTTCTCAGTTTTAAGAATATTGTCCGGAGATGCAAGAAACTTGTCTGTACTAGTGAACGATGGGGATCTGAAAATTCCTAAAATGAAGACTTCAGCACCTAGTCTGATTTCTAAGCAGTTGCAATCTTCGCAAATTGATTCTACAACCGTTGCATTCAAATGTTCTCTAATGTAAGCCGTGACTCCGCAATTTTGATTAATGAACTTAAAAGTTCTGTGTGATGTGTAACCCTGAAGTTGGGGGATTAGGGATTCATCGCTAAGCCAACATTCTGTTAAAATTATCACATCGAACTTCACAGCCACCCGAGCTATGGTAACAGCGAAATCATCAAAATTATGATTGATGCTCCTGATGTTGTTCGTCAAAACCTTGAATTTTTGATTATCAGTAAGCAGTGGTTCGATAGATTCTATGTTCTCTAGTGTGTGACAGTTGATTTCAAGAATACCGTCTATATCTTGTTCATTTACAGCCATGAGATAAGACTTAAGTTAGTTTGGGAAAGATCAGAACCTAGAGCCTTCTTTAAAAAGTAGTAAAACATCAGCTGTTGCGGTGACGACGTACAGATGGAATCCCTTCCGAGAGATTGCGCAGTACAGAGCAGGTAAGTAAACAGACTATATCTTATAGTTGTGAGAAACATTTTTAAGCAAATATTTTATAATATGTAGTGATTAAGGATAAGATGGCAGCATGTCTTGCATCACGTCAATAGGTACAGCAATAAACAATCCTATGACTTAATTTGTCCTTATAATGTTATGTCAAATGTCGTAAACGCCTTCGTTTCGGACGTCGCGATCTAACACATCGCGGAAACTGTAACGTGTAGCGTGTAACAATGGACTCAAACCCGCACCTGACGTCTCTAGCACCTGCCTCTAGGCGGTTAATTACTCCTTCGTACTGGATGTCGCGTTGAATCACGACATCATATTGTTACCGTTGATGTTTCGTGTGTAACAATGGACTCAAACCCGCACCTAACGTCTCCGGCACCTGCCGCTAGGCGGTCATGGCGCGGCAATAACGCCTTCGTATCGGACGTCGCGTTATATCACGACATCATAATGTTACCGTTGACGTATCGTGTGAAACAATGGACTCAAACCCGCACCTAACGTCTCCAGCACCTGCCTCTAGGCGGTCATGGCGCGGCAATAACGCCTTCGTATCGGACGTCGCGTTATATCACGACATCACATTGCGGATACTGTTGTATAAAATTTACAATTTATCTCTAACAGTACATTTTGAGCTTAAGGAGGGCTACTTTCTAGTTAGATATTTTCACCTTTATTGCTGTAGGAAATGGGACACAGGAATCCCAAAATAATTTTCTGAATTGTGCAGATGTAGTGTCAAAATTAGGACACAAAATTACAAATTAAATTAAGTTGTTTAGTAACATGTAATATATAGAGTCAGATGGTGTAGTGGATAGGGCCGCTGCCTCCTGAGCAGGAGGTCGTGGTTCGAACCCCACCACGTACGAATGTGTTTTCGGTTTTCGAATTTCATACGTACATTTGGCGCTTTTTACGTGCGTCGGAAGGCACGTTTAGCCTTTGGTCCCGGTTAATATCGTTTTAAGATAGATATTAGTCGTTAAACAATGTCAGAGGCCAGTGCTAAGCAATGGTGGCTTCAAAACTCTGTCTTAATCTAGAATTGGGTCTGGTTTCCCTTCTGAGTTGCGGAGGTCAGATGGCAGTCGCACTGTGTAAAAACCAGTACCCTCGTTCAATCCCCTAGATTAGGTAGCCCACCCCATGAGATACGGGATAAGGCTAAGGAGATGTTGATTAAATTGCAATGTATGATTAGTTAACTATCTTGTTTTAACAATGTTGTTACATCTAAATGAGCAGCATCTGAAGCAGAAAACTTATCAAATTACTGTTTTAAGCACAAAAATTAAAATTGTGAAAGCACTTAGAGATATTGAAATTTCATCTAAACAATTAGCTTTAAGCAAAGCAAGGATCTCAAGAGGCTATTATTTGATTTAATAATTAGTTAAAAATAAAGGAGAAAATGTTGAATCTTTTTTTATTTGCTTTAATTCACAGGGGATGTTAACGTCAAGTAAAGCATTTAATTTTATAAAAATCAAAATTCATTAACTATTTTTCGTACTAAAATTTGAGGTAAGTTGTTTTTTTTAAATGTGGTGTTGTAAAACTAATTTTGTAAGAAATACAAATATTCACATTGACATTTTCAATAAGCTTCTGTCGTAACAATCGAAGTTTTGAACAAAAAGAAACCGTCCGAAGTTTGTAGTAAAAAAGCTAAGTGCTTTTTCAGACTTTCAGCAAGAAACCGAATCAACTTTAAATCCTCCTGAATTTTACTGTCCCTTTTATAGGAAGCTGTAAATGCAAGCTTTAAGGCACGAACAAATTGAATAGCTTACAAAATAGTTACTTTCTTTTAAAGGACGTAAGTTATACCACCTTTGCAACGGCAAAGCATAAATACTTCAACATACATACATATAATCACGCCTTTATCCCTAATGGGGTAGGCAGAGCGTAAACGACCCAAACAAACGGCGTTCCGCCACGTCTGACAAAGTTTTGAGGGTTATTTAAGATAGATTTGTAAGTATACCAGGCCACTCAGAAAGTATTGCGATAAATAGTTTTTATATATGGCAGACTGGCCGGTTAGAATCTTTTTTGAAAATATGATTACTTGTAAGTAAAAATATGTATGTTCCATTTTCAAAATTTCCCTCCACATTTTTTGCGAGCCAATTCAAAGTATCGTGTCTTACTGAAAAATGGATCTGCGCCGGGAACATTTTAGAGCTATGATTTTTTACGATTTCAAGTGTCGCCTGAAACCGGATGAATCGTTCGATAGACTTCAAATGGCATTTATGGATGAAAGCCCCTCCAAGGCAACCGTGTATCGTTGGTATAACGAATTTAGGCGCGGTCGACCAACCTTGGGGGATGAAGAAAGAAGCGGTCGCCCTTTGACGGCTATTACGGAAGAAAACGTGCTAGCAGTGAAAAATTTAATCCAAAATAATAGGCGAATTACATATCAGGAGATTCAGCACATATTAAAGATTGGATCGGGAAGCGTTCACGAGATTCTACATGGGCATCTTCGCGTGAGGAGGATAGTATCGCGCTGGGTGCCGCACTACCTCACCGACGCTCAGAAGCAGGCCCGGGTGGAATGGTGCCGTGATATGCTGAACAAATTTGAAGCAGGCTCGTCTCGGCGTGTTTACGACATCGTAACAGGTGATGAGTCCTGGATTTATCAATACGATCTAGAAACCAAGCGCCAGTCGACAGTTTGGGTGTTTCAAAATGAACCAACGCCTACCAAAGTGAAGCGATCTCGAAGCGGGGGGAAGAATTTGATCACCTGCTTTTTTAATTTGACTGGCCACTTGGCCTCAATTCCCTTACGAGATCAAAGAAGCATTAACGCCGAATGGTATACTACCAAATGTTTACCAGAAGTTTTTTCTGTTGTGAGCAACAAGCGACCAAACACAGGGCTCCGCGGACTACTGCTCCACCACGACAATGCGCCTGCACACACCGCGCTCAAAACGAGGGACTTACTGGACAGCACACCAGTCAAACTCCTGGGTCACCCTCCTTACAGCCCTGATCTAGCACCGTGTGACTTCTTTTTATTTCCAAAAATAAAAAATCAGCTCAAGGGGATACAATTTTCGTCGCCGGAAGATGCGCTGGCTGCGTTCGAGCAGGCTGTAAACGAGGTGTCTACGGCGGACTGGAAAAAGTGTTTTGAAAACTGGTTCAGACGCATGAATCTTTGTATAGAGGCTGGTGGAGAGTACGTTGAAAAGATTTAATAAAAATATATATACCTGTAGAACAATTTTTTTTAGTGTCGCAAAACTTTCTGAGTGTCCCACGTATTGCTGTAGTGACAGGTTGTCAGCCCATCGCCTAAATAACAATATACTGAAACCCTCGGATCCCTTAGCTGGTTTTTACAGCATGCCCGGGAGGAAATGCAGCTGGCACATTCTATGTTTTTCTCTCGCTCCCAGGCCAGTATGGAAGAATATAATAAATACTTCTACTGGCAGAAAACTATATCCAAATGTCGACTAATGATGAAAAAAGGCATCATCTTCATCGCCTTAGCCATATCCCGTATCTCATGTCGTCGGCTACTACGGACTAAACGAAGGTACTGGTTTTTACACAGAGCGACTGCCATCTGACCTCCGCAACCCAGAAGAGAAACCAGACCGAATCCTAGGTTAGGTCAGAGTTTTCAAGTCGCCAATGCTTAGCACTGGCTCTGACATGCTTAACGACTAATATCTATGGTATTAAACCATCTTAACCGGGACCAACGGTTTTACGTGTCCGAAGCATGGAAAAAGCACCGAATAAATGTACATATGAATTTCGAAAACCGAAAAAAAACATTGGTACGGTGAGATTCGAACCACGACCTCCCGCTTAGGAGGCAGCAGCGGCCCTATTTAATACACAATCTGGCTCTTTAACGATGAAAAAAAGCATTAAGTACTTATTCGTAATTACTTTATGACTATCATATTATTTACTATCGATTATGATTAGTTTTTTATGCTATAAGGTCGTTCATGGTGACAAGTAAGCCTGATTTTGGGCAATCGGGCCTTAGTCAACCACGTTGGCCTGGTACGGATTTGTAGACACCACACACAATGTTTTTCTCCACCTGAAAAGCGGCGAATCATCATCATCATCAATTGCAGCCTACATCTACCTACTGCTGAGTATAGGCCTCTTCTTTTGTTCGCCATCTCCACCGGTCCTGTGCCTCCTGCATCCACTGTTTCCCCGCGATCGCCACTATATAGCATCAAGCGGCGAATTACCGTATAAAATTCGGAAGTTGAAAAATCTATTTTTTAAACAATATAAAAGCAATGAAAAGATATTACAAAAATAAATTCGCGGAAAATGTTAACCAAACACACTATGGCCGTAACACGCACGAGTTTAATTCATCGGTTACTGGTCGTATCTCCGGATATTATTCCCGAATATTTCTCAGGTTTTTCCCTTCTATATCCGGCTCGGACGGTCGTAAAAACCGGGATGATCCACGCCGACGATGCTTCACGGCGATATGAGAGATTCCGGCTTTTGGGTTTACAAGACCTGTGGTATAAGTGGTTTCGATCATCTTATGGGAAAAAAAAAAATTATTGATGAGAAGATTCTAGACCATTTTATCTTGCGTAGGTCCAGCAGTAATGTTGGAAATGATTCTTTAACATAAACACTAAAACCCTCGAGTTAATACGGGGTGTAAGGGACAGGGTTACTAAGTCAACGAAACTGAATAACCAGGAAATAATCTCAGAAAAAATAAAATGCTTTTTCCATACAAACTGTCTGATCAAGGTGGTGGTTATTTTGTATAGGAAAGTAATATATTTCTTATCTCCTGAAAGAATTTCCTGGTGAATGTTGTTCAGTATCGTTGACTGAGTAACCTCTATCGCGTTTGCGGGACGCTGTCCCTTACACCCGAAATAGTTGCTTTTACAGTGTTACTCAAGTAAAGAAGCCGTTATTTTTTAGCGCTGTCTATTCAGCATGGAACGATGGAGATCTAGTGTAGACCTTGGACCCACCATTTTTTTTTGTAGCCTATAAATCGTCCCACGATTTAGGTGATATAACAGAAGACCACCCAAAAAACTTTGAATACACAAACTGACAAAAAAATACGAATATCTCTACAGACTGATGCCAATTATCGGGTGTAAGGGACAGCGTCCCGAAAACTGATAGGGGTTGCACGCACAGTCACCAAAACTAAACAACTTTCACCTGGAAGTTCTTCCAAGAGATGAAAAACAAGTTTGACCTTCTTATACAAATTGAACAACTCGATCGGACAATTTGTATGGAAAACCAAACATAAAGCTGGTAATTGTTCAGTTTAGTTGACTGAACAACACTTATCAGTTTGCGGGACGCTGTATAAATAGTTAACAATCTGAAAATAGTTTTAAATAGTTTACGGTAATTACGATCGAAAATGGACTGCCCTGGTGATTTTTTTTGGAGGACCCGATTGAAAAGACCAAGAGAAAGGTCTGAAAAAAAAACGGGTTACGAATAGGAATCGCTTTCTCCTATAACTTGTGTCCGATATTTTACTGAGCTCCCAATATTTCAAAATTTTCAAAGTTCAGCCTTGTGACGTTGTATGTGAGACGTTGATTGAAAGCCATATATTTTGGAATTTAATCACAAGATCCTGGACAGATATTTGTTTCATATTTTTAGCAATAACCGTTTATTGTGCAGCGTGTTGGTTTTATTACCGGTCCCGTATTGGCTATATTCCTAGCAAAATCTCTTGTTCATTCTTCCATGCTGGACTGGGAGTGATAAAAAAACATATAATGTGCCAGCTGCATCTCCTTCCGGGCATGCTGTAAAAACCAGCTATGGGATTCGAGGGTTATACGGGGTGTAAGGGACAGCGTCCTGCAAGCTGCTATCGGTTGCTTGGTCAACGAAACTGAGCAACTATCACCGAGATTTTTTTTTGGGAAGTAAAGGAGAATATTTGGTTTTTCATACAAATTGTCTGATCGCGGTGGTCATTTTGAATGGGAAGGATTTTTTTTATCTCCTGCAAGAATTTCCCGGTGAAAGTTGTTCGGTTTCGTTGATTGAGCAGCCTCTATCGGTTTTCGGGACGCTGTCCCGTACATCTGTTATACAGTGTATTGCAATTTTAGGCGATGGGCTGACAACCTGTAACTATAGCAATATACATCATGATCCTCTGTAATAACAATAACCCTCAAAACCTGTCGGACGTGGCGGAACGACCTTTGTTTAGGTTGTTTTCGCTCTACCTACCCGATTAGGGATAAAGGTGTGATTTTATGTATGTATGTCTTCTATACTATACTAACTGACTCCCTTTAGCTACTCACAGGCGTCACTTACTGCGAGCAAGGTTGCGCTCAACACACTGTCAATGCTCGTGTGAAATTATTCTCGTCGGCCGCTTCGCGGCCGGCGGGGAGACGCCTTCGGGGCTAGGCCCCCTGGGCGTGAAAGCTGTCGACGCTCGTAAAAACGGCCGTGGCGTGGGGTTAAGAGCCCATAGTGGGCGAAGAACGCCCCTCTATGGGCCAGCGACGTCGAAATCCGTTGGGGCGTGGCCGGCACTTTGGCCGACCGCGCGTCAATAGCCGGTGACCGCCGGCGAGTCAGCCCACCGAGTGATTCCCTGTTCAGGGAGGCTCAGTGAGCGACTTCTAGCCAGGCGGTTGGTGATACGTCCGGAGGAACCGGCGAGCTGACCCGAAAGTTGTCGGGGTCGCTCAGCCGGTGAAAGTCATGGTCGGGGAAGTCATGTCAGGGGCCACCGGCAAGGTCGAGTCGTCAGTGTGACGACGCCCTCAAACCGGTGGCGTTGGTCATTCCGGGTTGTCAGTTCCCTCGTCGAGGTCCTCCACCACAGCGAGTGAAATTAAACTGCTTGCGCAGGCGTTGCTTCTCAGCGAGCATGTCTGCAATACGCCGCGGTAAGGGAGGAGCGGCCCCCCGACGGGGGGTATCCATGGCGGCGTATTGCTTCGCTCGCTAGACTGCGCTCGCAAACTCGCTAGCCAACTCATCGACATCCGTAGGTGTAGAGACTGGTCTCATGGGAGTGTTCTCTACCATGTACTGGCCGAATTTCTCCCAGGCTATCTTCCGCCTCGGCGGCAGCAGCCTGGAGCGGGCCGGCTGGTCTGAAATGACCAGCAGGACCGGTTGGTGGTCGGAGCCTGTGTGATCGTCGAGAGTCTCAACGGTGGGGTCGGACTGGAGCCCCTTAACCACCGCGAGGTCGATCACGTCTGGGAGGTGGGCACGGTTGTGCGGGTAGTGGGTCGGGGTCTCCGGCCCCAGGACCACGTACCCATTGAGGTCGGCGTCATCGAAGAGACGTTTTCCGTCCGGACAAGTCCGTGCGAAGTTCCAACCAACGTGTTTACAATTCCAGTCCCCGGCAGCGATCGTCGGCCCCGAGAAGTCCAGAATTTTCCGGACGTCCGTCAGGACCAACTGCGTCGCCGGGGAATTGTAAATTGCATACACGCGGGTTGGGACGCCACCGAGAGCGACCTCTACTCCCAGAGCGTAGACCGACTGAAGGTCAGCTGTGGTGAAGGGTGGCAGGAGCTGGTGCACCAATCTTCTACGTACCAGGACGGCTAAGCCTCGAAAGACGCGCCCGATGGCGCTGAGCTCGTCCTGCCGGTACACGTAGAAGTTGGGAATCTTCAGTCGGTCTGCGCTACTCAGTTTGGTTTCTGAGATTAGCGCGACATCTATGTTCTGCTCCTTCAGGAGGGCACGCAGAAGGCCTATCTTGACCTTAGATAGGCCCTCAGCGTTCCAGTGTACTATCCTTAGAGACATAAATGTTATGCTCCAAGGATCTTAGCCATACCGGATAAGAGCACTGGCGTGGGGTCAGACCCCTCGTTCAGTGCCCTTAGCAAATCCTGAACAACCTCAATGGCGACCTTCACCACCGCCTGTTTGGCGGCGGCTACTGCGCCAGCTCCGGCCGTCTTCCCCTTCCCCTGGATTGGGGCGGGGTGACGGACGGAGGCAGGAGGTTTTGGAGCGGTGGATGCCGCGGGCTCTTTAGGCTGCTGCTGGGGCGGGTTTGGGGGCAAAGAGGGACCCATGGCTCCCTTCTTCGCGCGCCTCCTCCGACGCCTCTTTTTGGGGGCGCTCGACGGGCCGTAAGCCGCGGCCATGAGCGACCCCTTGGCATTGGACTCACCCGTAGGCGCGTCCAGGACCTTCTTGGTCTCTGCCTTAGAGGAAGAGGTGCGTGCTGCGGTTCCGGCCTTCTTGTTACGCGCTTCGCGCATGAAGGCCGGGCAGGCCACATGGTTGGCCGGATGTGGCCCCCCGCAGTTGGCGCAAGTCGCCGGCTCCGTCTTGGGACGTTGGCAGTCCTGCGCCGGATGCTCTTCCCCGCACCGCACACACGCAATTTTGCGGTGGCACTTGTGCGAGGAGTGGCGGAACTGCTGGCACCGGTGACATTGCGCCGGTCCCTTTTTGCCCCGCCAGGCCTCTATCTTGACGCCAGGTATATTCAGGAGCACTGTCACTGAGTATATGCCTGGCACAAGTAAATACACCCCAGTCGTTCGCCACGCCCCTGGATGGGGCGCACGTACTCGGGGGTGTAACCCAACTGGTGCAGCTCGGCCTCAATGAGGGCTGGGTCGGTTTCGACCGGCAGCCTTTAGGCTGCGCTCCGCTGGGAGGGAATAGGAGAACCACGATACCGCGGTCTTCTTTTTCAGGGCCATCAGGTACGACTGGATGGCCCTGTACTCCTCCCCGGTCCTGGGGATGAAGCGTACCCCCCGCCCGTATGGGCGGGCGTTAGGAGGGTGCCCGAGCTTCTCCCGGAGGGCCAAGAAATGCTTGGCCCAGTCCGGCAGTACCTCCACCACTAATGGGGGGTAACGCTCCTTCCTAGACGGCGGAGCGGGTTGCTTGGCGGGCTTGGCATGGCCGTTTGTCTGAGGCGGGGAATGGACGTCCCGCGAGGGTGGAGTTGTCACCCCGGAGCCAGAGGCTCCACTGAAGGGGGGTGAAAGGCCTCTCACCGCCGGCATTGCTGGTACCCGTAGGTGGTACCCGCCGCTCTTTGGCGATGGGCTTTGAGCGGCTAGCATCTTGGCGGGCGGTGGGGGGGAGAGCTGTGCGGGCGACCGCCGCTGTGGGCGGGGGTTGCCGGCCAGATCCTCTGGGGACCGGCTGGGGATGCTGCCGGCCACTCTCGGTCCGGCCTCTCCAAGGAAGGCATGGAGGGAGCGATCTGCCGGGAAGTGGACGGCAGCGAGGACGTCATAGTAAGTGGGGGCGACCCCTCCCTTGACGGAGGGGGGGCGCGGTGTGCGTCGTCGTAGAACGCCTCTCCCCCTCCCATTGCTAGTGGGGAGGAAGGGCGTGTAGAAGTCGGTGTCATATATTCAAATTGTAATTGTACGGGTCGGGTCGTCGTCGTCAGCGAGGGCCGACGGAGCGGGGGGTCGACGAGACCCTGTGCCACCGCACCTATGGCCCGCAGGAAGTTGTCGTCCATCGGAGCTGGCGACAAACTCCTGCGGAAAACGCGCGGACGGTGCACCCGCGTCAGCCGCTTCACTGGGGCGGGAGGGGGAGCCATGCCTCCCAAGCCCGGCTCTTTGACGTCTGCTGCGGCGGTGGGGTCAGAACTCCTTCCCCGCCGCAGCCGACAAACCTGGGGGACACCCGGGAATTACACCGGGCGCTCCCTACCAAGGACGCATGTTGCTGCGCGACACACTCCTGGAAATCCGGCCGTACCCCCGACTAACCGAGGAAGGCGGAGCGTTGCCACCAGTTCCCCGCCGCAGAGTTTACCACACCCGGAAAAGTCCGAGGTGTGGGTCCCGGGCAGTACGCTGGTAGGCTTCGTCCGCCCGCCGCGGCGCAGGGGTTTTTGGCCGGGGCTAGCGAGATTTTAGTGCGCAACTAGAGGCGGTTGACACCCCCAGTTGCGCACAAAAACGACAATCGACAGCAGGTGTTTTTTCGGGCTGAGCCCGGAAGCAGGGGGGGGAGCGCCCCTACCCTCGACTAGGCGAGGAAGGCGACTCACCACCGCCGATTGTCCCCTTGACAGGCCCTTATCACACCCAGTAGAGTGTAGCGGGTGTGGGGCCCCGGGTAACCTTCGGCTGAGCGGTGATCCGCCCGCCGCACCGCGAGGGTGTAGTTTAGGGCGAGACGCAAGAGGGGGAGGTGGTAGTACCATGTTATACACCCGAGGGTGGAAGAATAATCGGCTTTCGCCGACTACCCTGAACAAAAGTTGGTGAGGGTAGATGGAGAAAACTTAAAATATCGACTCACCCTCGAATGAGATTCCTAATTGTAACGTGCGGGTACTCGTAGTGTCACCTCAGCAGATCATCCAGGTATATTGCTGTAGTTACAGGTTAATAGCCCATCGGCTAAATTAGAATATACTGAACCCTTGGATCCCTTAGCTGGTTTTTTCAGAATGCCTGGGAGTCAATGCAGCTGGCAAATTATATATTTTTCTATTGCTCCCAGTCCAGCATGGAAGAACTCTCAGGTGTTATAATACCAAAAAGATTGCAACCTTCTAAAAACATTTCTTCGCTCTACACGCGCGTAGCGATAAACTCTACGTCAGCGCATCCCTATGCCATTACGCGCGCGTAGAGCGTAAGATGACGCATGTGTATTGTAGGCAATGCAAAAAGCATTGACAGTGTGTTGAGCGCAACCTTGCGCGCAGTAAGTGACGTCTGTGTGTTGCTGCCCTTAGATTAGGTTTATTTACTTAATATTTTCACTTTTATTTTACGTATTCTTTACGTAGAGCTGAACCAGAACAATTCCAGCTAAAAGAAATGTTTTTAGAAGGTTGCAATCTTTTTGGTATTATAACACCTGAGAGTTCTTCCATGCTGGACTGGGAGCAATAGAAAAATATATAATTTGCCAGCTGCATTGGCTCCCAGGCATTCTGAAAAAACCAGCTAAGGGATCCAAGGGTTCAGTATATTCTAATTTAGCCGATGGGCTATTAACCTGTCACTACAGCAATATACCTACAAATCTATCTTAAATAACCCTCAAAACTTTGTCAGACGTGCCGGAACGACCTTTGTTTAGGTCTTTTACTGTCTGCCTCCCCCAATAGGGAGAAATGCGTGATTATATGTATGCAAGGGAGTTCGAAAATTTTATCGATTTGTAGTTCAGTTGGTAGAGCATTTATCACTAGTTTTTTTTTTTTTCTAAAGTCACATATTATGGGCTCGATTCTAGAATTGCCGTCTTAAATTAAAATTAAAATCTATTTGTCACTTTCAGACTAAAATCATTGGAAAATGACAGGAGATCTATTCTATCCGCCGTCATGTGATATGGTGGATAAAATTAAAAGAAATACTGGGGAAACGTGCAAAAGCGCGTCAAAATCTAGCGGACAAAGTGTAAAACTATAGAGTATAAATCAACTACACTTTTTTTTTATTTAAAGTGAGGGATAGTTTTTAATTAGTTTTAGCCGGTAATCTAGAATCGAGCTCAGTATTTCAGCAACATCATAATTTATTACCAAAAAATCTTATAAATTTTGTTAAAATTAAGGTCTTGCCCCGACCACGAAGAAGAAAAAATAACCAGGATAATATGAACAAGTAAAGGTGAGTTTTATCGGCCACAAATTTTACGGCCCGGGAGTAATTTTTTCAGACCCTTCCAAAACACATAAACGAAATAAAGTCTCGGGGAATAAAACATCGCTGTTCCGTGGTATTGGTTTTATACGTTCAGGTAATAACTCGATGAGAGAAATCGAGACACAGGTAGGAATATAGATATAGCTAGATATAATAATAGGTAGGGTACCTAACCAAAAACATCTTTGAAGATGTCATAAAAAAATATTCTCTTAGATTAATAATGGTATTTAAAAATACATACATTTATATATAATCATGCCTTTATCTCTAACGGGGTAGGCAGATCGTAATCGACCTGAAAAACGGTAGGAATATAGATATACATACATACATACATATAATCACGCCTTTATCCCTAATGGGGTAGGCAGAGCGTAAACGACCTAAACAAAGGTCGTTCCGCCACGTCTGACATAGTTTTGAGGGTTATTTAAGATAGGATTCTAGGTATATTGCTGTAGTGACAGGTTGTCAGCCCATCGCCTAAATTACAATATACTGAAACCCTCGGATCCCTTAGCTGGATCTTACAGCATGCCCGGGAGGAAATGCAGCTGGCACATTCTATATTTTTCTCTCGCTCCCAGGCCAGCATGGAAGTAAATATAGATATACACTATTAAACAGGGATATAACCCCTTGACTTTTGCCATTGATACGAAAAGAAGAAGAAGGGATATAACCAAAATTATGTTTTGTTTAAGCATGTTATATTTTGACTTTTACTTTTTAATGTTTTATCTTATCATAATTCAATAAATATACTCTACTCTGATGTTTTTAAATGGTGTATGAAATTTCTTCCATGTCGGTCTGGGAGCAAGAGAAAAACATAGAATGTGCCAGCTGCATTTCCTCCCGAGCATGCTGTAAAAGCCAGCTAAGGGATCCGAGGGTTTCGGTATATTGTGATTTAGGCGATGGGCTGACAACCTGTCACTATAGCAATATACATACAAATTCATCTTAAATAACCCTCCAAACTTTGTCAGACGTGGCAGTACGACCTTTGTTTAGGTCGTATACGCTCTGCCTACCCCATTCCATTAGGGATAAAGGCGTGATTATATGTATGTATGTATGTATGAAAAGGATAAGGGCTGAAAATCAGTGCTAACACTGTTGCTTTGAGTAACATGGTATCAAAATACTGAGGCCCTCACCTTTTAATCTCAAACTGTACTATTGTGATTGTTATTTAATGTATTTTTGTTTTAAATGTGTGAGTAATAAAGATATTTTGAATTTGAATATACCTAGCCAGAAATAATAATAATCTACCCACAGAAATGTGTGATACACATATATAATCACGTCTTTATCCCTAACGGGGTAGGCAGAGCGTAAACGACCTGAACAAAGGTCATTCCGCAACGTCAGTTTTTCTTGGGTTATTATTTATGATAGATTTATAAATATAATGCTGTAGCCCATCGCCCTTCATTGCAATATGCTGAAACCCTCGGAGCCCACTTGGTTTTCACAGCATGCCTGGGAGAAAATGCAGCTGGCACATTCTTTGTTTTTCTTTCGCTCTCAGTCCAGCATGGAAGAAATATTTGATGTTGACATAAATAAAATATCCTTCTAGATTAATATTGGTACTGTATTTAAAAAAACCTTTCTACTGAGATTTGGTCTCGATAATGCGAATTAGAATCATATCACCACATTATCTTCTAGTAAGTCGACTTTGGTATGGGATAAATACAGGATGGATAGGATACTACTTATCGATTCTACTGCCTCCGTGGTCTAGTGGTCTGAACCATGGGCTCGGAGGTCCCGGGTTCGATTTCCGGCGGGGGATAATGACTTTGTGTTCTTGTTTCTACTAGTTTGGTTAAGACATTGCAGGCTGATCACCTGATTGTCCGAAAAGTAAGATAATCCATGCTGTCGTATGTTCATGTAAATCATCGGTCCTGCGCCTGATTTTTTTCTGGTCGTGTCAGTCAGTCTATCCTATCAGAAAAAGAGATGGAAGGAATGAAGAGTGCACCTGTGTGTAGCAAAAACACTTAGGCACTAAAAACGAGTCCTGCGCAGTTGGCTGATCTGTGGGAGATTAGCCGCCGTCACCGAAAATCGGTGGGAAGGATGAATCGATTTGAGGAGGTATGTATTTGATAGCAGTTGTCTCAGTGAATTAAAAATATATATATTTGCCGTGCTTGGTGAGAAGGGAGGTTTCATGTCCAGTAGCGGATTGCTCTGTGGAGTTAAATATGAACGTGGGTAGGTAGGTATACCACGTGTAAGGGACAGTTGTATTTTTTTTCAGGAAGTGAAAAAAAAGATTGGTTTTTCATACAAATTGTCCGATCGTGGTGAGAATTTTGTATGGAGAAGCCATTTATTTCTCTTCCTGAAATAATTTCCTGGTAAAAGTTATTCAGTGTCGTTGTCTGAGCAACCCCAACAAGTTTGCGGGACGCTGTCCCTTATGCCTGGTATAACATTAATTTTAAATCTATGTTCTAGCCGACTTTTTTCCTAATATTATAGTCAAAAAAATCAAATTGGACTTAAAGATTACTTTATATTTTATAAAATCAGAATCGTGGTCCAGCATGTTGTTTCATGCTAGACTGGGAGCGAGAGAAAAACATAGAATGTGCGAGCTGCATTTCCTCCCGTGCATGCTGAAAAACCAGCTAAGGGATCCGAGGGATTCTGTATATTTCAATTTAGGCGATGGGTTGACAACCTCTCACTACAGCAATATACTTAAATAACCCTCAAAACTTTGTTTTAAGTGGCGGAATAACCTTTGTTTAAATAATTTACCCCATAAATGATAAAGGCGTGATTATATGTATGTAAAAGTTTTCAGAGTCAGATTTGACTTAATTTATTTTATATTTTACAAAATCAGAATCGTGTTCCAGCATTAAATTCTATCTTGTCTAAGCCGTTAACCTCCTCAGAAGAGAACATAAGATTTTCTAGTAAAATTCAAAGTCCCGGCCCCCTGGGGAGACTGGTGCACTATCAAAAACGTACGTGCTTACCGACTGGAACTTTCTTACTGATTGAGTGAATGTGACGACGAGAGAGGGCATAGAAAGATTTAAAACGATGAATAGGTACTTATGTTATATACTTATACATACTGTAGGTTTGGTAGGTGTAGAATAATATTATAGACCTGATAACGGCATTTTGATGATTAGTTTTATAATGCGGAATTTAGATTTTAGTGCTTGAATGGGCACGATTCTTGATTCCACTGGCTAAAACTAAAAATAAAATTGATCTGTCTCTTTTAAAATAATAAAATTTAAAAAGGATAGGTAATTTATACTGTATGGTTTTACACTTTGTGCCCAAGATTTTGATCCCAGCATTTCTGTCAATTGTATTCGCCATATCATATGACGGCGGATAAAAGTGACAGATAAAGCATAAAACAACCAACTATAAATCAAAAACCGGAGAGAATAGATCTCCTGTCCCTCTACAATTTTTTTAGTCTTAAAGTAACAGATAGATTTTAATTTTAGGTTTATCCGGTTGAATCTAGAATTAAGACCAATGTTTTCGCAATCTAGAGGTAGGCATGAGATAAATACTATAATTGCATATCGAATAAAATTTCCTATAATTTCAATCTTATCTATTTCACTAAGCTTAATCACATTAGTAACAGCCCGATTCGTGTTTTAAATAGACAATCTTGATAATAATACATTACTTTATTTCTCGTTTTTGCTATAGAGTTCTGAACACCAACCCATCGATACCACTAATGATTCCATAATATCGAAGCTAAGGTAAACACGTCAAGACGGTACGATCTGAAACAATATAGCAATCGGCCGATACGTGACTCCGGCCTGAAATAAGCCGGATCTCGGCTCCTGCGGCGAATAAGCGAAAATAATTCGTTTATCCCACGAAATTACCTATTGGCCCGGCAAATTAGCCTCCCATAGAACTTGGGACATGACTCGGTGCTGAGCACGTGGATAAACTGTTATAGAAGGTTACATAAACATACGTATTAGTCTTATAAACCTTCTTGTGGTTGGAAGCTCAAGGAATTCTTCTAGGTATATGAGCTTAACAGATATACGTTGACTCAAACTGATATAAATACTTTATATAATAATAATAGTCCTCCCACCGATTTTTGGTGAAGGCGGCTAATCTCAATGGCGCAGGACTAGTTTTTAGTGCCCAAGTCTGTACATTACACACAAGTGCACTCTATAGGGTTCCCAGGGTTCCCATTTGGGCCCGTTACTTTTTAATGTATACATTTTTGATATATGCACATGCTTCCGTCACTCGCAGTTCTCCATGTATGCCGACGACATGAAAATTTACCGTATTATTAGTGGTGAGCATGACTGCATGGATATGCAGCGTGATTTGGACAGTCTTAGCAATTATTGTAAATTAAATCTTCTGGACCTGAACGTCAACAAGTGTCACTGCATCACCTACACTAGGAAGATTAATGTTGTTAACTGCAATTATTCGATTGATGGTGAGCATCTTACAAAACTTACCAGCGTTAGGGACTTAGGTGTAATCCTCGACGATAAGTTGTCTTTTTCACTGCATTGTGATCGTATCGTGCAAAAAGCGTATAAAATGTTAGGTTTTATTTTGCGTATAACGAGACCCTTTAAACGCATTCAAACCATGAACACCCTGTACTTTGCTTATGTGAGGAGCATACTGGAGTTTGCATCATTAATATGGTCTCCAAATTATGCTGTTCACGTGGGCAAGGTGGAGGGAATCCAGCGATGGTACTTGCGAACTATAAACCGACGTTTTGGTGGTAACATTGCGGGATACGAAAATAGACTGGAGAAATACAAAATGATGTCCCTTGAAGATAGAAGAAAGATGAGCGATATGATGTTCCTTTTTAAAATTATAAATAATTTAATTGACAGTCCAGAACTTGTTGCGAGTATAGGTCTATGCGTTCCCGGTAAGCGCACTCGACACACAAGCTTATTTCATCAACCTAGAGCTCTTACCAATTATGCTCATAACTGTGTCATAAACAGATGCGTCCGCACTTATAACTCAAGTTTTCAGGAGTTAGATATATTCCATCTCACAATAAGCCAGTATAAAAGAATCCTTTATACTGCAATTTCAAACAGACCTTGTGATGGTGGAAATCAGGTCGCTGGATAATCTCATTTATACATACACACACACTCATACACACACACACACTCACTTACAGACGCACACACACATGCTCACACTTTCATTGAATTTAATTTATATAATTAGTTTTGTTGTTATTGTATATCTATTTTGTATTTTGTAACTTTATCGGTAAATTAATTAGCTGTTATAATGTGTATAATGAAATTAATATGTAAAATCTTTATTTGGCAAACGCGATGTCTAATGTAATTGATTTATTTTTATACTTAAATGCTGTAAGATTTTCTGTGAATGAATAAATAAATAAATAAAATAAATAATATTCCTTCAATCTCTTATTCTGATGGGACAGATTGACATGACCAGAGAGAAATCAGGCGCAGGACCGCCTATTAACAAGCCCACCCGACAGCATGGGTCATCTTCCTTTTAGAACAATCAGGTGATCAGCCTGCAATGTCCTAACCAAACTAGAAACAACAACACGAAGTCATTGTCGTCCCGTCGGGCATCGAACCTGGGACCTCCGAGTTATATTTTTTAAATGTAGTACTATTATATATTCTGTGATTTAGGTATATACCGATAATACCTAAATTATTCAAATGTTTGCACGTTAATCATGAGGTGTGTGTAACTGAAGGATATTGTGCAAGAAAACTAGAGTTACGAAATTATTTTATCGAACGTACCTTGTCTTGTCTATGGCTTATATTTCTAAAGCGATATCAAGATTGAAAGTAATATTAAATATAGATTTGACAGGTCCTTTTGTACTGAAATGATATTTCTAATACGGACTCAAACTAGCTGTCAGTCTTAAATGTTGTTCATAATTACGGGCGTATGTGTCTAGTTTACCATGCTAGACTGGGAGCGAAAGAAAAACATAGAATGCGCCTGCTGCATTTTCTCCCGGGCATGCTTTATAAAACAGCTAAGAGATCCGAGGGTTATAGTATATTGCAATTTAGGCGATGGGCTGACAACCTGTCACTACAGCAATATATACCAACAAATCTATCTTAAATAACCCTCAAAACTAAGTCAGACGTGGCGGAACGACGTGTATACGTCGTTTACGCTCTGCCTACCTCTTTTCTGTCGTGATTATATGTATGTATGTGTCTAGTCTACCAAAGAGAAACCTAATATTTTTTTTTTAGAGTGTATCGAGCTTACTTTCCAACACTGCACTGTGCACTGAAATAAGTATTTTGAGCCAATCTACATTTTACTTGATAAATAAAATATAATGTACTTGGTACTCGACGTTTTGGATTTATGAAAATTGGACACATAATTTTATTTATTTATACTTTTATACATATAATCACGCCTTTATCCCTACTGGGGTAGGCAGAGTGTTAAGGACCCAAACAAAGGTCATTCCGCCACGTCTGACAATGTTTTGAGGTTTATTTAAGACAAATTTGTAGGTATATTGCTGTAATGACAGGTTGGCAGCCCATCGCCTAAATAACAATATACTAAAACCCTCGGATCCCTTAGCTGGTTTTTACAGCATGCCCGGGAGGAAATGCAGCTGACACATTCTATGTTTTTGTCTCGCTCCCAGGACAGCATGGAAGCGTGTTTATTTATAATGTCCAATAACTTTATGTGTCATTTGATATTAACTATGATCATCCTATGTTACTAAATAAACGTTGTCATAAACTAAATTATTATCCTTCACTACATAGTGTAAAACATAGTCGCTTACCGCGTCTGTCTGTCCCTACGTATGATTAGATCTTTAAAACTACACAACGGATTTTAATGCTTTTTTTTTAATAGCTAGAGTTATTCAAGTGTAAGGTTTGTTTGTATAATGCATGCATTAAATATTAAAAATCACTGATGATTTCGGTGCGAAGCCGGGGCGAGTCGCTAGTTATAATAATAAAGGGTTGGTTATTAGGGCTCTTAGCAAGGTCGACGATGCTTTTAACCCGTTGACCTAAATAATTCCGGGTCTCAGTGCGCTTTGTCCTTTTAATAGGAAAGCGGAGCTGTAACTAAGAAACAGCGTCCGTTTTGTGACTATTGCTTGCTTCCTCCTTTCAGCGGAGTTGCAAGCTACCTTACTAAACATATTACTTTATTAAACATTTGCTGTTTCTAAGCTGTAGCAAAAAAATATAATAATAATTTTATGTTCTTAATGTAGTCCGTGCTACGGAAGGCACGTTATGCTGTTGGTCCTGGTTAATATCGTTTAATACCGTAGATATTAGTCGTTAAGCCATGTCAGGGGCCAGTGCTAAGCATTGGCGGGTTGAAAACTCTGACCTAATTTAGGATGGGGTCTGATTACCCTTCTGGGTTGCGAAATTCAGCTGGCAGTTGTTCTTTGTAAAAATCAGTACCCTCGTTCAATCACCTAGATTAGGTAGCCAACCTATGAGATACGCAGTTACGTGAGTAAGCAGCAGGCCTCTTTAGAACTGTAAAATTCTCTCGTCTGCTAGCGGAAGTTTAATTTCGCACTCCAGTTATATTCAACAACTTTGGCTATACCGTTACTAGCAGGCTATCAGTCTATCTTAAAATTCGTCGTGTCTCCCTTGGTCACCGCTCACGATGGGCGTTTTTTGATTAGACGGCACGGCAACGGTGACGGCATGACACCGTCTAAGTTAGCGTGGAAGAGATAATCTATAAAAATCAATGAAATTATCTGGCACGCTTTTCCGCTTGCGGGCACGGCAACGGCACGGCATTGATTCCCACTGGTATATGCATGTGTTTTTTATTCGTACGAAGCATGCGCGTGTGTATGTGCTGTCAAAATAGAACTAGGTGGACGTTGCCGTGCCGGCTAGTAGAAAAACGTCCATTAACTTTTTACCTACCCCTTTTGAGCAGTTTCTCCGCGTTCGTTTTTAAAGCACTAGAATTTGTAAGAGTTGCAATTACTGGTAGCAATTCGTATTTGCAATAATCACGACTTAAGTTAAGTCTATTCCTGTCATTTTCTATCATAAAAGAACAGATAGAGACGGAAATCATTTTAGTCAAGATTTAGTTAAGTTGTGCGCTCTACGAATCGATACCACTGATGCCTTATAGTTTTAAGGGTCGTATTCGTAATCAGCTCTCAAGAGTGACAGCGAGTTTGTGTTCGTATCAGAAATGTCATTCAGTACAAACTGGCCTATCAAATCCATACTTAATATTGCTCTCAAGTTTGATATCGCTTCATAAAAATGACCCTAAGTTGCAGTTACAACTTATAAGACTGGAGAGACATCAATGTACATCGAATTCTCTTTTGTCGCCGTCACAGTAGATAAATTTAAACATTTCTGTTAATACTCGCTGGCTATTCCCATTGTTTTAATACTTAATGCTATCCTAAAGATGATGCTTATTGCGATTATTTGTGGCTTCTTTGTTGAAGGGTTCACGGTTTGTTTTACTGCTTTATTTTCTGTTTTTAAGCTATCTTTCTTCCTGTCTTTGGCTTATAAGGGAGTTTGGAGTGTAGTGTCTTCTAAGCTAAATGCCCTTTGGTTTTGTTTGTACTCTAAGGCTGGTGATTTTACGTCTAATAAAATAGTAGCTTCAACTATGTTTTTAAATTAATATACATAGAAAACACACTCATACTCTCTATCCAAAGACTTGAGTGATTTTTCTGGCTCAGAGTGACCTTCATTGTCCTAACAAAACTTGGGAACATTTCATAAAATTACCTTTATAATATCAACCTTAGCGTTTCCCCGTGGCAATCGAACTCAAGTCTACCGAATTGAAGGCCCTAAGCTTAGAATACTAGACCACTTTATGTTTTCCGTAGGAATCGAACCCACAACCACTTAATCGAGTTAAACTGCTAAAACATTACTAATATCTCCAAACATCTACATATAAAATGACACAAAGCCTTAGATCTAACTACGGAGCGTTGCTTTGGCAGTAATAATCCTTTATCACACCGGTGCCTTCATTACTTACATGCCGCAAATAACTAAAAGTCTAACATATCTAGGGCTTTCATCACTGAGAAACATCATAAACAAACTAGCCTTGTATCACGCTATTTCACTAGTTACTTTGTTTTATTTCCTAATAGAAAATGAGCAAGATATTTTCCCGTTGAAATTTACTTGCTTTGGCAGTAATAATCCTTCATCACACCGGTGGTGCCGCCATTACTTACATGCCGCAAATAACTAAACGTCCAACGTACCAACCCGCACCTATCATATCTAGGGCTGTCACCACTGAGAAAATCATAAACAAACAGTCCTTTTATCACGCTTTTCATTAGTAACTTTGTTTTATTTCCTAATAGAAAATAAGCAAGGTATTTTCCCGCGGTAAATGTATATGCGTTGGCAGTAATAATCCTTCATCACAACGGTGGTGCCGCTATTACTTACATGCCGCAAATAACTAAACGTCCAGCGTACCAAACCGCACCTTGAGGTCTAGGGCTGTCAACAAATAAGACAGAGGCGTTTATCATGCAAAGAAATGTCACGTCTAATGAGCAAGCATTAAACAAGATCTCGATGCTAGTTGCCGTGGCCGTGGCATTGATTTTAATCATTTTAAATTATTGACACGACAGACGAAAAATAATAGGACAAAAAATCTCCATAAAATAATTAATTACCGCTGTTAACTATAATTTCTCTAGCTAAATTAAATACTGATATACTAATATTCAAGATAGGTCCAAATAATTAGTCACAATTATTTGACAGCTATGAATCCATAGTAAAACTATTTGTTATAACTTGAGTGAAATGAAATATCTTCAACATTGCAGATAAATTATTTTCAAATAAGTTTTAGATGGAAACTGTACTGTGTGTTTACATACATTCATACATATAATCACGCTTTAATCCTTAATGGAGTAGGCAGAGCATAAAAGACCTAAACAAAGGTCGTTCCGCCACTCTGAAAACCTTTTTGGGGGCTATTTAAAATAGATTTGTAGGTATCATAATGCTGTGGTGACAGATTTTCAGCCCATCGCCTCAATTGGAATATACTGTATTATTTTATTATTCTATGTTTTCCTCTCGCACCCAGTCCAGCATGGAAGTCTATATAATTTGTTCAAAAAACTCTCTTCTAGCAACCCTGTACATGTTTCTTCGAAAGGTCAAGGTCGCACGTCCTCCTTGAAGGAATTACACGGAAATTACGTATAAATCATCCCTCATACCCCCCTCTGCCCCTCCGCCCCTCCTGGTGACGTGGGGACGTGTCACTTCCGCAAAGTAAACGCCTAAGGTACGGTGTCTGATGCTCATTATCTGTACCTACACTTACTTACACCTGATCCGCTGGCATAGCAGCTTTTTAATACTGTCGCGCTAAGCTAAAAGGTGGTATTTTGTCATTTTGGCGAAATCGACTTTTTCGCAAAGGATTACTTAGCTAATTCTTTCGCGTTTTTCTATCTTGAACTCATTTCGCAATTCCCACTAATAACCGAGATGCCAATATGCAAAAATACGTAAATGCGCTGATTTTTCCAGTGATATTAGCTTAAAAAACCGTCTGACAAAGTTTTGAGGATTATTTAAGATTGATCTGTAGGAATATTGTTGTAGTGACAGGTTGTCAGCCTATCGCTTAAATTACAATATACTGAAATCGTCGGATCCGTTAGGTAGTTTTTACAGCATGCCCGGGAGGAAATACAGCTGGCAAATTCTTTGATTTTCTCTCGCTCCCAGGCCAGCATGTTTTATATCTTTTAGATAAATTACATTGTACAGAAAAAAATATTGAAACATTGTGCATGGCTCATTTTCATAAAACTTATAAAATATCTTTCACTCTTGCATATTTAGGCTCGTAATTATGTAGCGATCTCAAACTTGAGAGCAATATTAAGTACGGATTTGACAAGCCAGTTTGTACTGAAATGACATTTCAGATACGAACTCAAACTCGCTGGCACTCATAATTGAATAGAATAATAATAATTGCTGATTATAAATTCGGCCCTCAATGTAGCTATCGACGTAAGTGATTTTATTTTAACTACAATACACTTAAAATGTGGCATCTTCGCCTTCAAAACTCGTTAATGCAACTTTTAAAACTATTTTTTTTGCTTACTGATCACTTGTTTGCCTAACGGAGGTGTTTTTTCCATGCTGGCCTGGGAGCGAGAGAAAAACATAGAATGTGCCAGTTGCATTTCCTTCCGGTCATACTGTATAAACCAGCTAAGGGAATCGAGGGTTTCAGTATATTGCAATTTAGGCGATGGGCTGACAACCTGTCACTACAGCAATATACTTACAAATCTATCTTAAATAACCCTCAAAACTTTGTCAGACGTGGCGGAACGACCTTTGTTTCGGTCGTTTACGCTCTGCCTACCCCATTAGGGATAAAGGCGTGATTATATGTATGTTTGTATGAAAGAAAGAAAATAATAAATTTGTTTCTGGCAGGACTCGAACCTGCGTCTCTAGAAAGCCGGTTCATTATTAAATAGAAATAGCGTTGTAAGTGCTAAACACCTCACAAAAAACCTGAAAAGTTTCTTCAATTTCACCCAAAAAGGGAATTTAACACTCTTCTAGAGCACTATCACACTTCAGCGTTTCAGACGCGACCCATAGATGGCGCGATATTGTATAATGGCAACACTTCGCTTTAAGGGGCGAAAACAGGCGCGACGGTAGCGCCGTCAGTTTTAAATTAATACATACATATAATCACGCCTTTCTTAATTCTTTATTGTACACACAGATATTCTTAAAATTAACTTAATCTAGATACATTATGTACACAGGCGAGCTTAACTCAAAATATTTGAGTTGTCTTCCAGCTTACCGTGTGAGAGGAAAAAAAATATATAGATAACAGCAGGCAAGGCCTTTGTCTCTTATGGGGTAGGCTGAGTGTAATCGACTTACACAAAGGTCGTTTCGCAACGTCTGTCAAAGTTTTGAGGGTTATTTAAGATAGATTGATAGGTATATTGTTGTAGAGACATATACCTATATGTTGTATACTAAAACCCTCAGATCTCTTAGCGGGTTTTTACAGAATGCCCGGGACAAAATGCAGCTAGCACATTCTATGTTTTTCTCTCGCTCCTAGTCCAGCCTGGAAGAACTAAATAAATTAATTGTGCCTGAAATACAAACATTATCATGTATATTCTACGTTTCGCGGGTATTGCAACTTATTCTCAATTTTATCATCCATAATTTAATAAGTCATATTGAGTATTTAAGCTTTCATATGTATGTATGTATGTAAGCTCTTTATTGTACCTTAAAAATCTTAAAACTAAAATACAAGAAGATTAAAACAATAGTGGCACAAAGGCGGACTTATCCCGTAAAGGGATCTCTTCCAGTCAACCTTTGATAAACCCAGAGGAGACAATTATGCTTGCAGGTAAACTAAGATAGGTACTTGAAACGATTATATAACGTGACATAGACAAAATAATATACTTAACAACTCAAATTTGAACGAATAAATACTAGATATAAATATATACAAAATAATGTTTAATATTATATATAATAAATATATATTTATAATATATAATAGATACCTATAAACATCCTAAATATATATACATATATATCCGAAACATAAAATTATAAATAAATATTCTACGTATTGTCCGATTTTTTTAACCCTAAACCAGAGTTTCTTAATTTCACTCTTAAAAGAAGTGATATTTTTACTTTTCCGAATATCTGAAGGAAGTTTATTCCATAAACAAGCAGCATTAACAGTGAAAGACTGTGCGTACGATTGAGAAGAGCATGTAGGTACCCTGAGTGAGAGATCCCCACTAGATCGCAAATTTGCCCTCTCCACATTATGATGTTCAAATCTTTCTTTCAAGTAAACAGGGGTTATTTTTGCTTAGTTTAAATTATGATATTATAAAATGGAGAATTACTTGCGATTTCCATATGTTTAACATATATATATATATATTAAGAGATGAAGGGGAGGCTTTTACCCAGTAGTGGGACAATATACATATATATGCACTACTGGGTAAAAGCCTCCCCTTCATCTCTCCAGGCGTCTCTGTTTACAGCTTCTGTCGTCCACTGTTCGCAATAACCATCCAGGTCGTCTCGCCACTCGCCAATTCCTTCATGGACTAGAAGCTCTTCCAGGCATTTTGGACACGTCTTTCGACTTCTTTGCCTTGCCTGTTTTCGAAGAATGCTATCTGGCCCCAGTAGGTGTACTCGTTAACATAGTGTATTACCCGCCCATCAACCTCGACCCTACGTTTTGTGTTGTTAGACATGAGTTGGGTTTTTGACATATTCATTTGAAGCCCAACCTCAAAGCTTGCCTCGCTTAGCTCTTACAGCAATTGTTGAAGCTCTGTGGCTGAAGTGGCAAAAAGAACAATGTCGTCCGCAAACCGGAGATTAGTCAGATGTTTTTTGCCGACTTTTATGCCTCTAGACGACCAGGAGTCTCAGAGAGTTTTAAAGACCTCCTCGAAAGTAGCTGTAAACAGCTTTGGTGATAAAGGGTCGCCTTGCTTGACACCGCGGTCAATTTGAAAAGGTTGTCCAGAGCTTTGTAATTTGATATTTGTTGTGCTTGTTCTATAAATGATTTTTAAAAATTTGATGTAAGTGGGAGCGATATCCTGTTTCTGTAACGCTTTGAAAATTGCCGAATGGTTAATGCTGTCACATAAAATATTCATGAAAATGTTTTTATTTTAGACACAGTTAATTTATTACAATTAAAGGTGCCACTTATGCTCTCTTTTCACCTTAATAAGGAGATAATGGGTGTAAGAGACAGCTTTTCACAACAAATTAGAGTTTGCTGAGTCATAACGACTGATCAATTTTACAAAGTGGTTCTTACAGACAATTGTAAATACTACACATTGCCTCATCAAAAAAGAATTTATTTGTGAAAGTAGTTTAGTTTCGTTGGCTGAGCAACCCCTATCAGTTTGCGGGAATCTGTCCCTTACACCCTATATAATGGCTACACTTCGCTTTAATAAGGAGATAAACCAAGCTCTACGGTGACGAGAAATGACGTCATTAAATTTGTAAATTTGGGCCGTTAGCGTAATCTCGCCGCGTTCGGTTTTTAAATGGCACGTTTGATTGGTCGGCGGATTTATTTGAGGTGAAAATTGGGAAATAAAACTCAGTTATCGGATTCTTAACGCTTTAAAGATTATCAAGTAGAGTTTATCAGTTTTACAATTATTAGTCGCACTTAATTATACTTCCATGCTGGACTGGGAGCGAAAGAAAAACATAGAATGTTCTTGCTGCCCCCTCCTCTCAGGCATGCTGTAGAAGTCAGCAATATGGATTCGAGAGCGCAGTGTATTGTAATTTAGGCGATGGGCTGACAACCTGTCACTATAGCGCTACACATTACCATCTGAAATTGCCCTCAATATTCGTCAGACGTGGTGTAAAAGCTTTCACTAAGCGTTTTACGCTCTGCCTACCCCGTAAGGGAAAAAGGCGTGAATATATGTTTATATTTAATTATAAACTTTCTCGTTTATTTTCACTGATAACCTATGATACATTTTTAACAGCAATCATGGTCCTTGCAACAGCGATGTAATATCGGGAACTCGAAAACAAATTAAATCATACATCTATACATATAATAAATCTCTAGAAAGATCGTGTCTGTACATTGAATATTTTTACAAAAACATAATTGCAGCAGGCATTTTAACGATATAAAGATCAAAACTTTTTTTTTTTAAATTTCTGTCTGTCTGTATGTTACCACATCACGCCAAAACTGCTAAACCGATTTCGATAGGTTTTTTTTTATTCAATTATGTGTTATCTGGGTTGCAACTTAGGACACCTAAAATCACGCTACCTGACTTAGAGCGTAGGTATGAAATTAAAATTTGGATGTTTCTTAACCGATTTATATGGAACTTTTTTTATTCGAGTGAGCATTATTTGAAATCAAAGTTACGATACAAACAATCACGCCTAATAACTTAGGAGGTAGGTAGGAAATTGAATTACCGTCGTTTTTAA
This sequence comes from Scrobipalpa costella, assembly GCA_949820665.1. Lineage (NCBI taxonomy): Eukaryota > Metazoa > Arthropoda > Insecta > Lepidoptera > Gelechiidae > Scrobipalpa > Scrobipalpa costella. The sequence continues at coordinate 19,663,796 of OX463303.1, forward strand.
CCGATTTTGATGGAACTTTTTTGTTTGACTGAGCATTACTTAAACTTAAAGTTACGATACAAATAATCATGCCACCTGACTTAGGGGGTAGGCATGAAATTGAACTCTAATCGTTTTTAACTGATCTTAAAGGGGCTTTTTATTTGGCTGAGATTTTTAATTACCTGATGTCCAGCCTAGGTTAGAAATAATCACGAAAACCATTCTAATATTGAGTAAGTACCCCAGTTTGTATGAAAACACGCAGTGCCGAACATACTGAAAACGCTTCTCCGCGCGTAGAAGCGGGATCTGCTAGCTCGCGTGCGGAATCGTGTTTTCCATACAAAAACAAAAAACAGACACTGCGAAACATGCTTACGCGCGCGGTTTAGCAGGTCCCGCTCCTACGCGTGGAGAGGCATTTTCAGTATGTTTGACACTGCGTGTTTTCCATACAAACCGAGCGTATGAAGTCGCGGGCACAGCTATACATCATACAAAAGTTAACTTTTTGTCTATTAAAAAAACAATTGTATCATGATTTGTATATAATTATTTGATCCCAAAACAAAAAGAAATGGAAACAAAGAAACAACCGTTCGGTAACACAACTCCTTCTATATTTAAGTAGACAGGTACATAGAATACCTACTATAATGTACTATGCTCGCATAGGTGTAATGTAAGACTGTATTCTATCCCAATTATGTAAAATTTAAAACAAAAAAATACATCGCTGTTTAAAATCATAACCACCACGCGTACGGAGGCGCGGGCACAGCTAGTACATACATATATATATAATCAGACCTTTATCCCTAATGGGGTAGGCAGTATGTGAACGACCTAAACAAAGGTCGTTCCGCCGCGTCTGACAAAGTTTTGAGGGTTATTTAAGATAGATTTGTAAGTATATTGCTGTAGTGACAGGTTGTCAGCCGATCGCCTAAATTGCAATATACAGAAACCCTTGGATTCCTAGTTTTTACAGCACGTCCGGGAGGAAATGCAGCTGGCATATTTTATAATTTTCTTTCACTCCCAGTCAAGCATTGAACAACAATTAAATCATGGTATGGAAGTCATCAGGCTATTGTTGAACCCTAAAAAGTCAATGAAATCTGGTTCGTTGACTGGCATCTCAAAATATCACTGTACGATACAAGCGTCATGCATTTCGCGCGTCATCAATTTACTTTAAATTTGTTAACTTAGCATTTTATATTTTTGCCCTACTTTAGTCAGTCTACGTGTAAGCGTGCTCACCATTATACAGTTTATCAATCTTCTTCTTCTTCTTCTGTCGAGTGGGTAGGTATCGAGTCTATCGACCCGATGAACCCTGGTGTCAGAGTTTTTAAACCGCCTAGTAGCACAACTATCAGGCCTCTGACATGGTTTTTTAAGTAACGACCACTATCAAAGACAGCGACCGTGACCTACGGCTTAACGTGCCCTCCGAAGCACGAGTTCTTTTTCTTTTCGGACAATCAGGTGATTCAGCCTGCAATGTCCTAACCAAACTGGGGAAAAATTCACAAAGTGATAAATTCTCAAATATCAACTTTTTGTTTCCCCCCCGGGAATCGAACCCAGGACCTCCAGATCGGGAGTCCATGGCACTAGCCACTAGACCACGGAGGCAGTTATCAATAAATCAAGATCAAATCATTAAATCAGTGTTTTCATCATAAACAACATCAAATCATTATCATCTTTAGCTGTATCAAGGATCCAGACCCATATTAAAAATGTCCTGTCAAATCCATACTTAATATTGCTCTCAAGCTTGAGATCGATATAAATAGAATAGATATTTGGATATAATTCAGTCAATGGGTACGTGTTCGGGCCTTTTGGACTGTGGGAAAGTTTATGAGATGGCACATTTTATTTTAATTCTAGTTTTTTTTTGCCTTGTTGAATCCGAATCTGACGATTGCTAACAATACTTCCTCCTTTTTAAGCTCCGTCAGCATAAAAAAAAGTGTTTTTTTGTATTGGAATTTTCAAAAAAAAAAAAACAAACCTATGTTGTGTAGTATTTAATGAAAGGGCATTTTGAGCTGATTCTGAAAATATATCACATCATTACATATAAGTCACAAATTGCTCTCATTGAGGACTTTACATAAAACTTTGTTATGATTTCTTAAAGTCTGAAAGGTAAGAAAATGTCAGGAACATCTTAAGCTTGTTATCCTGTTTTTACCCGGTTCGGGAGTCTTATCCGGGTATCCGGGTACCTATGGTTCACTGAGTAGGGTTACGGGTGAATCCCTGTGCGCTTATTATGCTGTCTGTACTTGACACGATATTTTTATTGTCATGTTTATTGTAGTTTCAGAAATAGGATGTAATAAAAAAAGCTACAGATTGTGGTAGTTTTTATTTTTTATCTTTGTCCAAAGACCTCAAATAGAGATACTCGAGGAACATAAAAATCTTCTTTTTTACATTCTCTAAAAACACAATGAATCGAAAATCCGATCCAACAGACTCAAGTACATACATACATACAATCACGCCTTTATCCCTAATGGGGTAGGCAGAGCGTAAACGACCTAAACAAAGGTCGTTCCGCCACGTCTGACAAAGTTTTGAGGGTTATTCAAGATGAATTTGTACGTATATTGCTGTAGTGACAGGTTGTCAGCCCATCGCCTAAATTGCAATATACTGAAACCCACAGATCCCTTAGCTGGTTTTTACAGCACGCCCGGGAGGAAATGCAGCTGGCACATTCTATGTTTAACTCAAGTAACAGTTATAAAGATAATTTAGAAATTCATAGTTCGTTAGTAACAGGAACAAAAATTGCCGTTAGTGGGGGTTATTCACATTTGTTTTCCCTTTTACTACAACGAACTATGAATCGCTAATTTATAATGTTCTAAATTATCTTCATAACTATTACTTGAGTTTGATGGACCGGATTATCGATTCATTGTGTTTTTAGTGAGTTATGATTTTTTTACGATGGGGGCGCCACTTAGCTAATATGAAAAGGAAGAAGAAGAAAGAAAGCAGAAGAACTGTAATGACAATGACGACTTACAAGATATTAGTTGTTCATCATTTCACTTTTTACACCCGGATTTCCTTTTTACACCCGGGTGCATTTGAACCGGAGCCGGATTACGGCGTCCTTGTCGGCCCAACTTCAGTTAGCCCTTACTATGCCGCCTGTACTTGACAACTTCCGTACTGGACTGAGAGCGAAAGAAACTTCCGTACTGGACTGAGAGCGAAAGAAACTTCCGTACTGGACTGAGAGCGAAAGAAACTTCCGTACTGGACTGAGAGCGAAAGAAACTTCCGTACTGGACTGAGAGCGAAAGAAACTTCCGTACTGGACTGGGAGCGAAAGAAAAACATACTATGTGCCAGCTGCATTTCCGCCCGGGCACGCTTAAACGAAAACAACAACTAAGGGTTTTAGTATATTGCAATTTTGGCGATGGGCTGATAACCTGTCACTACACTAAAATACCGACAAATCTATCTTAAATAACCCTCAAAACTTTGTCAAACATGGCGAAACGAACATTGTTTTAGTCGTTTACGCTCTGCCTACTCCATTAGGGATAAAGGCGTGATTATATGTTTGTACGTATGTTTTTACCCGGGTGTATTTGAACCGGAGCCGGATTACGGCGTTCTTGTCGGCCCAACTCCAGTAAGCCCTTATTATGCCGCCTGTACCTGACGAGCCAGGTTTTTATTGTGTCCCTTAAGGCGACATTTTGATACTGTATGTATCATTGTTACGAATGAAAATTGTTGTTGGAACTCTTTCAATTATTTTTTTTGGCGTTGCAGTTTGTTTACACAGTTGTTAAGAAATACTATGTGGTCACCAACAAACACACCAGACATTTTTTTGATTATAGGTCGGTCCCGGTGCAAAGGTGCCCGTAACACTTGCGGTATTGCCCCAACCTGAGAATCGTTACAAACGAAGACCTAGGCATGTCCTTACCGACAGCGATGACCAAATTACTCGTGCATTTAATGTTGCCAATGCAAGTCGAGCCACACTCAGTACAAGCTCCTCCAGCAACCGCGCACCCCGCCGGCGGGGTCGCGGAGGTCCCTCCTTTGCTCCCCACTTTGGGGTTTACCGGCACGTACCGGTTAGATTCTCTCCGATAAGGAATTCCCAAGGCAACGCCATAAGTCGAGGTTCGAGCCCTAGTGGGCGCCCTTAGGCAGTTGCCATTGCATTTAAGGGTGTAGATTGCGTGTAGCAACTCCCCGCATTTAGTCCGGTGACGCATTATATACACTTTGTAATATGGTGCAAATAGGTTCATTAAAAAAATAGAAAAAAAAACTTATGGCATTGCCACCCTGGATGGCTATGGACAACCTTTGACCCAAAAATGATTCGGAACGGGCATAAAATCCCTTTTGAAGAGTAGTATTACTATGACATAAAAATTTTATAAACCATAAACAAAGACGTTTCAGTAACTAAAGATAAAGAATTTCACCGGGATACTTAGGATTACGGTAGAATAGAATAGTAAAACGTTAATTCATGAAAGGTAACGTAGTTGATAGAAGAGTAGAATCCCGATAGATTCATTTATTTTTTTCCATGTTTTCCTGACATCAGTAAGCTTTCATGCACGCATTCAAATTCCAAGTTGATTAATGAAAGACCAAATCCAAAAAGCGTCAAATCGGACCACTATATTCTACGACCAACCTAAACCACTATTTAATTCAACATATATTGTTAAAAGTATTGGAAAGGAACATAATAATAGGATATAATATATAAGAACAGGATAAATATGTTTAACAGGCGAACTTACATACATATAATCACGCCTTGATCCCTAATGGGGTAGGCAGAGCGTAAACGGCCTTAACACAGGTCATTCCGCCACGTCTGACAAAGTTTTGAGGGTTATTTAAGATAGATTTGTACGTATATATTGCTGTAGTGACAGGTTGTCAGCCCATCGCCTAAATTACAATATACTGAAACCTCGGATCCCTTAGCTGATTTTTGCAGCATTCTGTCGCTCCCAGGCCAGCATGGAAGCCAAGAAATTTAAACGCATTTAAACCAATATAATCTCTTTTTCTTAGGGTCGAGAAGCCCTTTCAAATCACCGTTAAACACATTATTGGTCTAAATACAATACAGGGTTATTTTTATATGACTTGCTTCTTGCAACTTTTACGAAAAAAAAAATACGTATATTTTTGTGATTTCACCATACACAATGGCAATTTCGATCAGACCATTTTATTTTTGTATGAGAAAGCTTTTTTTTATTTCGCAGAACTTTATTTGCTTGTGAAAGCTGTTCAGTTATATTGGCTGAACAACACCTATCAGTTTAGGGAGCTATACCCTACATTTACACCCTGTATAAATCGTCCTTCGACCTGGTAGCGCTTCCAATACCATTCGATAAAAAATATGCCCCTTTTTATCTCCATGTTAATTTTATCAGAGTTTATAAAAAGCGACACATGGTTACGTAAAATATTTCGTTGAGGAATTTCAGTAAATATTTTGCGCTTGTATCGATGCGACAACGTGCCCGATGGTGTAGTGGATACGGCCGCTGCCTCCTGAGCGGGAGGTCGTGGTTCGAATCCCACGTACCAATATGTTTTTCGGTTTTCGAATTTCATATGTACGTTTTTTCGGCGCTTTTTCCATGCTTTGGAAGGCACGTTAAGCCGTTGGTCCCGGTTAATATCGTTTAATACCGTAGAAATTAGTCGTTAAGCCATATCAGAGGCCAGTGCTAAACATTGGCGGCTTGAAAATTCTGACCTAATCTAGGATTGGGTCAGGTTTCCCTTCTGGGTTGCGGAGGTCTGATGGCAGTCGCTCTGTGTAAAAACAGTACCCTCGTTCATTCCCCTAGATTAGGAAGCCGACCCCGTGAGATACGGGATAAGGCTAGGGAGATGAGGGAGATGACTTATCGATGCGACAACGTGAATGGAAAAATACAGGTAGATAGTCACGTTTTCTCAAATCTCCATGAAAATATCACTACATAGTATAAAACAAAGTCGCTTTCTCTGTCCCTATATCCCTATGTATGCTTAGATCTTCAAAACTACGAAACGGATTTTGATGCAGTTTCTTTTAATGGATAGAGTAATTCAAGAGGAAGGTTTATATGTATAATACATGCATAATATAGTAGAGAAACACTGATGATTTCCGTGTGAAGCCGGGGCGGGTCCCTAGTAATATACAAAATATAAAAAAAAAACACTCACTTCTTAGGTCTGCTCCAACTATCCTCAAGAGCTCATCGTTTGTTTTCTTCTCCTTCCAACTGATACTCTTTATTCTCCTCTAGACAATGATAGACAAAAATGGAAGTTGCTCCACCGACAATAGCCCAGCTCTTAAGTGAAAGAAGAAGAAGTGTTGTGTGATTCCTATATAGTATTTTGTGTATGTTTCTGTTATACACAGGCATCTTCTGGGTGAGCTCGCACCATCGTCGACTCCGTCTCAGTCGTTCCTGACCTAGGAATTAAACTGGTAAATTAAATTAAAAAAAGAAAATATAAAATCATATTTGTATTCTCTTCATCAACTAGAGAGAGAGAGAGATATTTGAAAAAACATTCGATTGTTTGACAATCACGAAATCGCAATGATTGCGAGAATTAAATTTATGTCCCTCCAGTAGGTATACAGAATGCTATCAGCCCTCTTCGCTATTGCAAGCACGGCAACTGTCGCTCTGCTTACCCCGTTAGGGATAAGGGCGTGATTGTATGTATGTATGTAACTCAAAGAAACTCCTTCAAAAATTATAAAGTGCATAAACTTTCAAGACTGCAAAAGCGTTTACGAAAAAAACAGCAAAATTAAACTTGCTTGTTAAATAACGTAATTCAAGTGAGCTCAAACCCGTACTTTGTAAAAGCAAGTGCTTGACAAAGTATTTTGTGTACGTTATGAGGCATTCTCTTTGTAAATGCTATTTTACTACGCTCAGTTTTGCAATAAAGGTTGTTTTAAAGCCTTCGTAAGTGTTCGGCGGTGAAGACACAGGGAAGAAAAGATGTAGTAGGTTCATGTCCTTGAGATATTGGGCTCGAATCAAGATCATCATCATGGGGTGCCATCTTCATACTGACATTTGGAGGTCAGCATTTTAGAATGTCATTTTTATCCGCCGTAATAGAATATGGCGGATAGAATTAACAGAAATACTGGGGAAACGTGCAAAAGCGCGTCAAGATTTAGTGGACAAAGTGAAAAACCATAAAGTATAAACCGCCTGTACTTTTTAAATTTTATTATTTTGAAAGTTTCAGATTGATTTTAATTGTAGTTTTTGCCGGTAGTATCTAGATACTAATAAAATGACAGATAACGCATAAAACCACCGACTAAAAATCAAAAACCGGAGAGAATAGATCTCCTGTCCTTTTCCAATGTTTTTAGTCTGAAAGTGACAAATAGATCTTAATTTTAGTTGTAGCCGGAAAATCTGGAATCAAGTCCACTTGGTTCCTGTAACATCATCAGCTTATAAGGGCCGATGCAAACCGGAATGGCAGCGGACGTCAGCGGAGCGACAAGCACTTTCAGTGTTAAATAATATTAAACTTTGTCTACATACTTTTAAAGACTAGTATCGTTGGAAAAGTTTGAAAAGGACGCGCGACTACTGGCGACCATTAGGCTATACAAATGGGAGGACGCTGGCGGTGCCGCGCAGCGACGCGAATCTGCCGCGGCGGGATTTTCCGGCCTCGACGTGCCGCTGGCGGCCGCTTCTCTGGCGGCCGCTTCTCTGCCGGCCGCTTCGCTGCCATTCCTAACTAGTATTTTGCAAAGCATAATAATTAGATGATTTTCTACTTTGTATAAAAACATCGGCGTAACGGACTGATATTATAATAATAATAATAAACGTTTATTTCGGATTTTCATCCATAAGTGTTAGTAAATACAATTATCCTTAATATCTAATGTTAGTATTACAGATATAAGCTAGGTTTAGGGTATATGTGCCAACGGGTACAATTTTGAATTAATAGACCCTGTAACATTTCTGCAACAACACTCAGGAGGCCGTTGCCACTGCCACGAACTCTGCTCATCAGGGATGCCACTCTTTTTCTTAAAATGGCCCAAAAGCTAGATATTATGTCAAAGCTGTATTCAGTAGCTCCTATGAATAGGTTTACTTAGCTACGTCTTACTGTTGTATACTTTTACTGTGGTAAAGTTTAATGCATGTCTGAAAATAGTTTCGAAACGAGATAACGATTTTGTTAATGTACTTTATGTTGGCCAGTTCCGTACATAAGGAACAAAGCAAAAGTAAAGGTAGGATACAATGTTGTACAAAAAACATAATAAATTAGTAAAGAATCGAACGCAAAATTGTTACAACTCAAAGAAGACTTGGGTTGGTTAGAGGTGAATAATCTATACATATAATAAATCTCTAGAAAGATCGTGTCTGTACATTAAATATAAAAAAAAAATGCATTATTAACAATATAAAGGTGAAAACGATTTATGTTTTAAATTTTTGTCTGTCTGTCTGTCTGTGTGTATGTTACCATATCACGCCAAAACTACTGAACCGATTTCGATGGGACTTTTTTATTCAACTGTGTGGGTTGCAACTTAGGATACCTAAAATTACGCTACCTGACTTAGGGGGAAAGCAGGTAATTGAAATTTGGCTGTTTCTTAAAAGATTTTTAGGGAATGTCTTTTATTCGATTGAGCATTATTTAAAATCAAAGTTACGATACAAATAATCACGCCTCATGTCGTAGGAGGGATTGAATTTTGGTCGTTTTTAACCGATCTTAAAGGGACTTTTTATTTGACAGAGTTTTTTTTAATTACCTAGTGTCCAGCCTAAGATTGAAACAATCACGCAAACCATTCTAATATTGAGTAAGTACCCCAGATTGTAAAAAAAACACGCAGTGTCGAACATACCGAAAACGCTTCTCCGCGCGCGGAAGCGTGTTTCGCATTGTCTGATCTTTGTTCTTGTATGGAAAACACGCTTCCGCGCGCGAGCTAGCAGATCCCGCTCCTACGCGCGGGCGTACGAAGCTTACGAAGTCGCGGGCACAGCTAGAATTTTCGACAGAAACTTTATATAAGAGAGTTACTTTTTCATTTACTCTGTCTCTGGTAGCAACTTAAGACAGACGTTAGTTTTTAGAAGTGCCATAAAAAATACTATTTTATAATACTAAACATTGATAAAAAAATTAAATGTCAATGTACATACATACATACATATAGTCACGCCTTTATCCCTACTGGGGTAGGCAGAGCGTAAACGACCTAAACAAAGATCGTTCCGCCACGTCTGACAAATTTCTGAGGGTTAGTTAAGATCGATTTGTAGGTATATTGCTTTAGTGACAGGTTGTCAGCCCATCGCCTAGATTGCAATATACAGAAACCCTCGGACCCCTTAGCTGGTTTTTACAGCATGCCCGGGAGGAAATGCAGCTGGCACATTCTATGTTTTTCTCTCGCTCCCAGTCCAGCATGGAAGTAAAGTCAATGTATCAATATGATAAAACGTTTTGTATCGATATCGATCGAAACATTTGTAAACCATCCATCGTCAGACAAAACGCGTAAGTGACATTTCGCTATTTCCACATAATCTACCGTGACAATGTCTGATAGATGAGGGATAGGAACCTAGATGTTTTATTAAGAGGTACTTTTTATAATAATGTGTATAGTAATAATACATATCTACATACATATAATCACGCTTTTATCCCTGATGGGGTGGGCAGAGCGCAAACGACCTAAACAAAGTTTTAAGGGTTTTTTAAGATAGATTTGTAGGTATATTGCTGTAGTGACAGGTTGTCAGCCCATCACCTAAATCACAATATACCCAAACCCTCGGATCCCTTAGCTGGTTTTTACAGCATGCTCGGGAGGAAATGCAGCTGGCACATTCTATGTTTTACTCTTGCTCCCACGCCGGCATGGAAGAATAGTATAGGAATAATAGTAGTAGTATAGTAATAATAAAGCTTGTTATTTTATCCCCTCAACTGCCTCTGTGGTCTAGTCGTCGGAGCCACGGGTTTATGATCCGGAGGTCCTGGGTTCGATTCCCAGCAAATTGAGTTGACAAATATCAACTTTATGTTGATATTTGTCAATTTATCACTTGTGAGGTTTTCCCCGGTTTGGTTTGGCAGTCATACTACCTCCAACATACAACATACACAAAAATATACAAGAATAAATACACGACAACTCTCAGTTAAAAATGAGTACAATTTTGATATCATATAGAGACGCATTTTATAAATTACATACATACATACATATAATCACGCCTTTATCCCTTATGGGGTAGGCAGAGCGTAAACGACCTAAACAAAGGTCGTTCCGCCACGTCTGACAAAGTTTTGAGGGTTATTCAAGATGGATTTGTATTTTGTACGTATATTGCTGTAGTGACAGGATGTCAGCCCATCGCCCAAATTGCAATATACTGAAACCCTCAGATCCCTTAGCTGGTTTTTACAGCATGCCCGGGAGGAAATGCAGCTGGCACATTCTATGCTTTTCTCTCGCTCCCAGTCCAGCGTGAAAAAAATAAAGACGCATTTTATAAATTACAAAAGATATAAAACCAGCTTGACACAATAGAAGATATCAGAACACTATGACATATCGAGTGCCTCATTCATTTGACAAATGGTTTTTATGTGTGAGATAATTTTTATAGCATTTATTTAACTAGCTGTTTGCTGTGCGGTTTCACTTGCGATCAGGAAGCTACTCTATAAACTTATTTTTTTTATTATTTTCTTGTTTATTTAGGAAAAGAAACAGTTATAAAAGGGACTCGAGTGTTACATTGTATTGTAATTTAGGCGATGGGCTGACAACCTGTCACTAAAGCAATACATATTACAATCTAAAATAGTCCCCTTAATTTTTGTCAGACGTGGCGCAAGCGCCTTTTACGAGGCGTTAAACGCTCTGCCTACCCCGAAAGGGATAAAGTCGTGATTTATATATGTATGTAGTTGCAAACCATGTTTATGTTATTCAGTATAATTAATAAAAGTAAAAATGTAAGTAAGTTATCACTGAGACTTAAAAATATGTCTCATACAAATAATATTGTTAGATACGAAACAAACGGTATTGCGAATGAATTTAAAAAAAAAATGGACTAGGAGATAAACTTTAATATTCAAAATTGAAGTCAGACATGCTTAAAAATGTTCAAACACACCCGGAAGCGACAAATTAACAAAAAGTAAAAACTTCGAGGTACGGACTAATGATTCCAATATTTTAATGTCAGTTAAGCAATTTGTATACAGAGTCACTTATCAAAATCAGAACAGCACAAATTATACAAATTCCGGTAAGATAAGAGGACTTATTTTGAAAAACAGTCATAAATTACCAGAGTGTTTCAGAACTTTTTGAAAATGCAAACGTTTCTACCTCCACAACCCTTCTTAAACAAAGAACATTAATATTGTAAATTTATCACTGAAAGTTGTGCAAAAAACTTGAACAAAAGAAAGATGTCGTAAATATACTGTTGTTGATACATTTTTAACTGTATATTTATTTTTTCCATGCTGAACTGGAAGCGAGAGAAACACTTAGAATGTGCCAGCTGCATTTCCTCCCGGGCATGCTATAAAAAACAGCAAAGGCGTCCGAGTATTTTCGTATATCGCAATTTAAGCGATGGGCTGATAACCTGTCACTACAGAAATATACCTACAAATCTATCTTAAATAACGATAAAACTTTGTCAGACGTGACGAAACGACCTTTATTCAGGTCGATTACGCTCTGCCTAAGCCATTAAGGATAAAGGCGTGCCTGTATTTTATGTGTATATGTGTGTGTATTTTTTATACAGGGTGTTAATTTAGTTGTGTACCTACCCATAGCTTAGGACTCATTATATTTCGGTTATGACAAAGGAGCACATAATAAACATGTAAAATCATTCTTGAAACGGAACTATTTCCCCATACAAATTACCTCATAAAAGTGAATATTTTGTATGAAGTACATAACATAACATAAAAATACTTTATTGCACGTAAGAATACAAATCATACAAAACAATAGATAACAACAACAGACAAATACAACATAGGCGGCCTTATTGCTAAGGTAGCAATTGCTTCCAGGCAACCTTTGGGTGAAAGAAAAATACGTAGCGGTAAGCGGGATAGTGCAAACCTAGTTAAATTTGTATCCTAAATACATTATGTTACATATAATACATAAACTAGGTACAAGCTACTACATAGATATTGTTAAATAAACTAATACATCATATATAATAAACTAATACATAAACTAATGGAAGATAGGAGAATGCAAACTACAATCAGAACTAGACGAAGGAAATGACAGCAACAGCACAGGATAAAAGTGAAGGATAACTAATGATCAGATAGTAATTTGTTCCAAGTAATGTTTTTAATTCGGCTGTTAAAGGTCTCAAGACATGGTGAAGTCCCTAACCTGTCAAATAATTTTGTTGGTATGTAATATTTTAATGAGCATCTTCATGACTGAAACATTTGCGCGTCCACTATGAAAATAGCTATTTTTACTCAATGGTAGGTAGCTCTATGGTCAAAATTGCAATGAAGTTAAACGTCAAATTTTAGTGGCATTTCCATTTTGTAGTGTATTATATTTCGTAGGCATGTGCCAATGATTGCCTCTAAAGAGCAGAGAACTATTACGGGCTGAGTCAGGAGATGGTTTAAAAAAAAACAATTTTATTAGCTAGAACGAAAAGTTTATTAAAATTTCGGAAAATACATACATACATAAAATCACGCCTTTATTCCTTACGGGGTAGGCAGAGCGTCAAACTCCTCGTAAAAGGCGCTTTCGCCACGTCTGACAAAAATTGAGGGCAATTTTAGATTGTAATGTGTATTGCTATAGTGACAGGTTGTCAGCCCATCGCCTAAATTACAATACACTGTAACCCTCGAGTCCCTTTTGCTGACTTCTACAGCATGCCCGGGAGGAAGGGCAGCTGGAACATTCTATGTTTTTCTATCTCTCCCAGTCCAGCATGAAAGAAAAATTTCGGAAAATAAATGAAAAGTAAGGAACGACGACGGTCCAAATCAATCTGATTAGCCAATTCAATAAAATGTATGTGGAAAACAACAGGTCAACGGTCTCCTATTGCATTGACGTCAATGCAATAGGCTGCATACTCAGCATTTTTTTTTAAATTACATGTCCCTTTGATATAATTATTACAGTATCAAAACCTACAGTGGCTGCTCGATAGCTCAAAACGACGCAGTTTTCAATGACCGTGATCGGGGGCGCAGTAGTATAAGGATAATTGTTAAATCTGAAGATGGCGGCCTTAGTTAAATTTTTCTGACACCTACATTTCAAGCATGGATGGACACAAATGTCGATTTTTTTATATGACATAATATGACATGCCAAAGGCATTCTGTAGTTTGACAAGCCATTGAAAAAGTAATAGCAGATTACTTAGAGAAATACGAAAGAGTCAACAACTCCACGACATCGAAATAGCATTTTGAATTTTTGAAATAACAGACTCGGGCCTTGGTTTCCGGCCTTCGCTCCTAATTTATCCTGTTTAAAAAAATATATGCGAAAACTTGTTTTTAGGGCAGCACGGTCTATTATCTACTATCTCATAAGCTCGTATTTATAAAGCGATCTCAAGATTGAAAGTAATATTAAGTATGGATTTGACAGGTCCTTTTGTACTGAAATTACATTTCCAATATGGACTCAAACTAGATATCAGTCTCAAGTGCTGTTTTTAATTACGGGCCTAAAACTAGGACCAAGACCAAGACAACAACAAAACACAAACTATTTAAAATTTTAAGAAAAAAAGCCAATACGAAGAAACTATTTATTTCTCAACCAACCAGTCTCTACATTAAAACAAAACTCCACTTAAAAAACAATCTCAGAATCAAACCGTTTTACAGGCAAAGCAAAATTAACAGTCGCATTAAAAAACGGCATAATGAAAAATAGCGCCTAGTTTTTTCCCTTTGAGAATCCAGTAATTGTCATTTAATTACCAACAGTGGGGAAAAATAAAGCCCTCGGCCATTTAATGGCGGCCAATTTTACGGTCCTGTGGCTTTGAGGCCGTTTTAGATACATTGTTCTAGTGGCCGTTCATCCTTAGTGGAATAATGGTGAAATGTATACTTTTTTTGCAGATCCTTTGGTGCTAAAAGTACCTACGTTAGGCTCGGTTGAGTCACGATTGATGAAACTCAATCGTAACGTCTGGCAAAGGTATTTATCTCTTAATAAGTACGTATCTAAACGAACCCTATACAATATGTTAGGTTTGGTTTGAAATGTAAATAAGCTAGCGAAATAATTACCGCACATGCAAGGTCATAATTAAAAAGCGACATTTAATTAATTAACGCGTACATTTTATAAAATGCTACCAAATTTCAGAATCGGCAGAAATCACCTATCTAAATTGTGGTAGATTTTACGAGCAGAATCACTTACAAAATGCTTTTTCATCCTCACTCTATTAATCAAAGTTTAACTTATAATATAAAAAACAGACAAATCATTCTTTTTTCATAACAGACGAATTTAACGCGGCTTAAATGTTTTTGAAACAGGTAAAGTTAAACCTCATAATATGAAAAAATACAAACAATTTCAACCGCGGAACTGCTACAGACAGCTGTTTTCCGTGTAATTTCCCCAATTTAATTTTCAGATGTGCGTTGTATTTGATTTTCTGTTAACGTTAAGGTAAATTCTGCCAGCAGATGAGTAGGTAGATTTCAAGATATGAAACCATCACCCGTAATACCTTAGAATATCGTTCAAATCGGCACGCACTACGGCGTGGCGGTTACGTGCGCGGTTGCGTCAAAAATGTGTGAAAAAAGCACATAAAGGTAATTCCATAAAAACTAAAAGTCAGATTCAAAAAAGCTATGTTGCGATTTTAGATAAACATAATAAGCATAATTTCCTGAAGGAAACGTGAAAGCGCTTCTAATAGTTTAGAAGGAATATCAATTTACTGATAAAAACAGCTTTACTGCCAGATTTTTGATACTGATTGATACACTAGAATATTTTTAATTGTTGCAACACACAGGCCATGAACAAATTTCTTAGATGTATATTTTTTAGCATTTTCCATTGATTGGTTTAAGAGAAATAAGCTCTTAAAAACAATTATTTGCCGGGGGGAATCACCTTAAACGAAAATCAACGTATTTTAGGATTTCATATGCTTAATTACGTATCAAAACTGAATGCTATAAATATACTTTTGTAAACCAATCGTATTTGCTGATACTGAATGGATTATTGTTAAACACGAAATTCTTTGAAATGTAATCCAAAAGCGCATCACTGTTAATTTCATTATTTCCGTATAAAAATTACTTTAACCGCATTTTAAATTAAGTTTCTCTACATCTTAATATAATCACTACATAGTATAAAACAAAGTCGCTTTCCCTGTCCCTATATCCCTATGTATGCATAAATCTTTAAAACTATGCAACGGATTTTGATGCGGTTTCCTTTTATAGATAGAGTGATTCCAGAGAAAGGTTTATATTTATAATACAAGCATAATATAGTAGAGGAACACTGATGATTTCCGTGCGAAGCCGGGGCTGGTCGCTAGTTTTAAATAAGTGGGTAATTCTCCTGATTGACGGAAATGACACGAGCATGTTCCGCGATAAAACATTGCATTAGGTTTTACAGCTACAAGCTGTAATATATACTATTTTGAATGTGGGACTATTAATTATATTTTTGAAAGAATAAACAGTTTTTATGAAGTACATACATACATACATATAATCACGCCTTTATCCCTAATGGGGTAGGCACAGCGTAAACGACCTAATTAAAGGTCATTTCGCCACGTCTGACAAAGTTTCGAGGGTTATTTAAGATATATTTGTATGTATATTGCTGTAGTGACAGGTTGTCAGCCCATCGCCTAAATTGCAATATACTGAAACCCTCAAATCCCTTAGCTGGTTTTTACAGCATACCCGGGAGGAAATGCAGCTGGCACATTCTATGTTTTTCTCTCGCTCCCAGTCCAGCATGGAAGAAGTAGTGGTAATAAATTCCGTCAAATCATTTCTGTCAAGGAGAACTACCCAAGTACAATCAAATTGCTGTCTGCAAGCAATATTGTGACATAAGTACATCATGCAACCTACAGAATCCAACCTACAAATGACACACATCGCTGTACTCCCATACATATTCCCCCTACTGGAATTTTCCCCGTTTTCAATGATTTGCTTTGAAAAAAGACGTGTTTTTCTTCAGTAAAAACATGCAACAATACATTTTCTCGTGTTTATACTTTGCTTGGTTAATGAATAGCTATTTTATTTTCCAGCATATAAAGATGATTAACAAAGATGGCGTATTAAAATTGACAAATATCTAAAATGTAGGAACAAAGTAGTAGGACATTTAAATTATAAAGATATTTGCATCAATTTTATTTAATGTCTTATTTTGATGATATTATTTCATTTCCCTCTTAGCGAGTGGATTCTCGAGTCGAACGACCCGATGAACCCTGGTGTCAGAGTTTTCAAACTACCTAGTAGCACAGCTATTGGGGAATTTAATGATAGAAACAAAAATATGTACATTTTTAATCAGTTACCTCAAAACAAAACCTTACAGAAAATTTAGAGTTTATACTTCCAAGTCGAAAATGTAGCTTAACCCACGTAGCTGCCTTCATAAACTCTCCCTATCTTTTGTAAAGACTCCCATTCACCAGCATTTTACACACTGCTCGCTCGGCTTGCCACCATACATCCTTCTATCCACCATCGCCCCCATATTGTGCGAAGTTATCAGATTTATAAGCCATATTCATGGGCCGGCAGGAAGCGTGTTAAAACAATGGATACGGTTAGTCAGATGAGCTTTTGAAATTTATGGACTGGCAGTACTTGTGTTCTGAGCCTATTCTATTCATAATGGTAGCGTCGGTGATTAAAACCCGGTAGTGGTATAAAAAAGTTTTAATAGTATTTTTAACATAGGTATAAGTTGCATTGCGCTCGACTGGATATACACACCTTTGCTTTTCTTCCATGCGGGCCTGGGAGCGAGAGAAAAACATAGAATATGCCATCTGCATTTTCTTCCAGGCATGCTGTAAAATCCAGTTAAGGGATCAGAGGGTATTAGTATATTGTAATTTAGGCGATGGGCTGACAACCTGTCACTACAGCAATATATGTGCAGATCTATCTTGAATAACCCTCAAAACTTTGTCAGTCGTGGCGGAATGACCTTTGTTTAGGTTGTCTAGGCTCTGCCTACCCCATTAAATAAGCTCTTAACTAAGCTAGAGCATATTGGAGTTCGAGGAATCGCATAGCAAATATTTAAAGATTACCTTACTAAACGTTTCCAGAGGCTTAAAATCCAAAATACTATTAGTGAAGACTTATTGATTAGTTTTGGTGTACCTCAGGGGAGCGTCCTCGGCCCAACCCTTTTCCTTGTCTACATCAATGACCTTTGCCTTACAAACTTTAAAAACTGCCAAGTGTTCACATATGCGGATGACACCGCTCTGTTAGTCTATGATGACAACTGGGAGAGGGTGAGGGCGCGAGCAGAAAATGTACTGCGCTCTGTTATGAATTGGTTAGACGACAATCTACTCACACTCAATACCGATATAACCAGGTTTAATCGATTTCTTCTCCCAAATACTAGGCCACCACCAATCGAGTCTCGTTTACTGAAAGTACATTCTTGTAGTGATATCTCCACCTGTAATTGTAAGTCTCTCGCAATGGTAAATCACATTAAGTATTTAGGGATAAACCTGGATGAAAGGTTAGACTGGAACACTCATATAGAGATGCTCTGTACTCGTGTCAGAAGACTCATATATATTTTTAAAAACTTGCGACTCTCAGCTGATTGGCAAACTTTACAATTAGTCTATTTCAGCCTATGTCAATCCATTATTACGTACTGCATCTTTATATGGGGGGGGGGTACCTACAAGACTGTATTATTGCCTCTGGAACGGGCTCAAAGATTTGTACTAAAAGTTCATTGTTTAAACGAAGAGACTATTCCACTAGTAAACTCTACGCTGATACACAAATGCTGACCGTTAGACAGCTCTATATATTAAAATCCATAGTACACAGACATTCATCCCTTCCTTTTGACATAAACCAAACTTTGAGGCGATCTGGTTGTCCTGTTTGTCCCAGTGTAAGATGCCGTACAGCATATGCACAAAGACAACATATTGCACAAATTGCCTATCTGTACAATAAAGTCCATAATAAAATTTCTATATATTCCTTAACTATACGAGAAGTAAAATTTACGGTATCAAAGTGTCTGCAAACTCTTACTTATGACCAGACTGAGGAATTACTAACTCATTTAAGTTAGTTTACCAAATCAAAGTTTTTAATTACTTATAAACACATACACAACATACCCAATAACACACTTACATTCACACACCCCCACTCACTCATACATGGAGCATTTAGTTTTAATTTCTCTTTAATTTGTTTTCAAAGAATTTGTTCCTTAATTATTATTATTTTTATTTTTTATTTTGTTTTTAGTACAATATAAGTTACTGATGTTCAGTTCTGTGTAAATAAATTGATTGTAGCAAGCTGGACTTACAAGTGCAGGATGATTATCACCAGTTCCTATAATACAGGTTAATTCCTAGCTTAGGAACTGTCTGATGGTCTGACACATCTCAAATGGCTTCTGTACAATTAATTTGACGATAAACAAAGACTTTTGTATAATTGATTATTGTACTGGGATAAATATTTTATTTTATTATTTATTAGGAATAAAGAGTATGTATGTTAGTTTGAAATCTGTCTTTTTGTGTTTTAAACAGTTTTCAACCTATCCACTGGCCTTTAATGGGCTAGAAACTAGCAGTTAATAGTCTCTAGCGCAATTCATCATCTTCCTAGCCTTATCCCGTATCTCACGGGGTCGGCTACCTAATCCAGGGGATTGAACGAGGGTACTGGTTTTTACACAGAGCGACTGCCATCTGACCTCCGCAACCCATTAGGGAAACCAGACCCAATCCTAGATTAGGTCAGAGTTTTTAAGCCGCCAATGCTTAGCACTGGCCTCTGATATGGCTTAACGACTAATATCTACGGTATTAAACGATATTTAACCGGGACCAACGGCTTAACGTGCCTTCCGAAGCACAGAAAAAGCGCCGAATAAACGTACATATGAAATTCAAAAACCGAAAAACACATTGGTACGTGGTGGGATTCGAACCACGACCTCCCCGCTCAGGAGGCAGCGGCCCTATCCACTACACCATATGGCTAGAAACTAGCAGTTAATAGTCTCTAGCGCAATAATAAAAAAAATACTTTTACCATTGCAAAAGCAAAAAAAAAAACTATAAACTAAAGTGTGGTGATATCTGCGAGAGAAATATCCATTTGAAATGAGAAATAGAGGAAGCAGAAAGTTCTGAAATCCGAGGTGCCGCAGACAACGACACAACCGGCACCGCAGCACTTAACAGCTAGTTTGGGAACGCAATGATGATATTTCTAACGTATCAGACGGTCCCCTACCACTGTAACTATAGTATATTGTGCAGTATGCACCGAGGGGAGATCGTAAACGATTACCAACATACATTCATACATACATTTATAATCACACGTTTATCCCTAATGGGGTATGCAGAGCGGAAACGACCTAAACAAAGGTCGTTTCGCCACGTCTGCCAAAGTTTTGAGGGGTATTGAAGATGAATTTTTGTAGGTATATTGCTGTAGTGACAGGTTGTCAGCCCATCGCCTAAATTGCGATTACCAACAAGGGTATAATACAGTCAAGATTTAAGTTTCAGCTTTGACCAGGCAAGCGAACAGTGCCATTATCTTGGGCTTCAAGATACACACTTTTTATATCTTTTGGCTATCGAACTGCCTGTTTCTAGTCCTGAATAAAGGCTAGGCTAGGTTGCATTTTAGCCAGCAGTAAATTCCATAATAATAATAAAATAATCAACTATCGGCCGACTATTTGCTCTTGATCTTAGTGTAGGCGAGAGCGAGAGGTTACTAAGATGATTCAATGACAGAGCTCAACGTTTAGATTACAACCAGCTGTTTTTCGCCAATGTTCAGACGTGACCAAAACCATTTCTCCTCCTTTTTACCAAACCTTTGACGCTGCTATGGTAACTTTGGAAGGAATATAAAGTTTTACGACAAGTGCACAAAACAAGTCAAATTTGTCCGAGATTTTTTGCTGCCCGAACCTGCAGGGCGAGAGCTGATATTGGTCGGGGACAAGAATGGTTTTGTTCACAAGTTATAAACTCTGATTTTCACTTCGGTAGCGAGGAAATTTGAGGAAATACCATATAAATATCCTAAACTAAACAATTTATTCCCGCCATTTAACTTTTTAATTCATTCGACATTAAAGTATTAGGCTTAGGATGGAAACCTATACACATTCAGCCTACTATTAATTTAATTTTGTAATATTAAATCAAAAACAAAATTGTCCTTGAATTTTAGGTTTTAATATCGTTTTATGTCATAAAAAACACAAACGGCAAATAATCTGAAGTAATTATTTTAGAATAAAAAGTTCTATCTATGAACTTCTTATTGTATTTGGCTGTACGGCCTCATTTTCTTTGCTTTGGAAGAGATGCATTTACGAGTAGTTATGTTTTTGCCCTTGTACACTAAATTTAATTTTGTGCAGACTACACCCTACCTACATTAAAATAGCACTTTCAAAGCATGAGAAGTGATTTTTTTATAAGTATGTATGTTTAAAGTTCTTTGTTTTCGAGTGATCACAGTAGTAAGAGCCGTATAACTCACAACTATTCTCAGTTTCTGAGCGTATGTCATGGCTTAATACTCGAGCGAGGCGCGGCGCCGTATTCCATTTCTCACTGAATTTCCACCTGATATAAAACTTGGGAATGTCTTCTGAGTGCAAAGAACAAAAGATACATAAGTATAAATACAGAAGGTTTATGATAGTTTGAGTATACTTACAGTAGTTATACAGCTTCCCGGCACCTTGTCGTCAGCGCCTTTCCCTCAAGAAAAATCCTCTTATTCCCACCGAAAAACATATAAAGCAGCATAGTTACCATGCTACTAAGAACGAGAAAACCAGTATGAAAGAAAATATTGTTAAAGGCAAATTGGATCTGTGTTGTCTGAGAAAATAAACCATTCTATTCTGTTCTAATATGCGATTGACTCACGCTTGCAGTGAATCATTTACATCTTAAGAAATCTTGTAATTATTGTGACATAATCATATAACCATGGACTTTTAATTTATTACTTACTTCCATGCTGGACTGGGAGCGAGAAAAAATATAGAATGTTCCAGTCATTATCCTCAAAACTTTGTCAGACGTAGCGGAACGCCCTTTATTTAGGTAGTTTACGCTGCCTACCCTACCCCATTAAGGATAAAGGCATGATTATATGTATGTATGTATGCATGTTAATTTATTCTCCTGGTACAAAAAGAAAAAGACTAAACAAACTATGCACGCAGGATACGGGGGCCATCTTCATTTCCTCTGTTCGCGCCGATTTATAATCTGTGGCTTGCAGGCAAAGGATTGCTGAGATAAACCCTACGGCAATTAAAAATAAAAGCCGAATAATAGACCTGGTCACAACTGGCCAGTGCAGTGTGTGAGTTTAGTTTTATTTTTTGTTTGTGTTCGATTTGCAGGACTGCTTCGTCTTCTACTCCTAGAAGATTTTTTTTTATTGGCGATGGTTTTGAAAACTTTAAAATTTTGGGGGTTTATTCGAAAATGCAGACGCAGGTAGCGAGTTCCACTCTGTGCGCAAATGTATTCCTTAAATACAGTGCGCAAGATTAAATTACTAATTTAATAAGGAAATATGTTATGTATTAAGATTGTTCCTCACTGAAATAACTCTGCAGATATTTCCGACCTTCATCTAGCTTTCTCGTTACATTGTTTTACAAGCGCCGTGTCTCGCGACTTTAAGAAACTGCAGCTGCCTAGCTACTTTTTTATCATTTTGCTAGTTTTCTCTGGCATCTGGCCGTGTAGAAGACATTTTTCGCTGTAAGCTTAGACGTAATATTAAATTAGGTAAAAGGCAGGAGCGATGATTCCCTTATAAAGTGGAAATTCACTTACTGAATTATTAGAATAACTAAACTTATAAAGGTTGGGATAGAATAACGTTTTCATGTAAGAACCAAAAACAAAGTTTCGAATCGCTCCGATCTGTGAAACAGCAGGTTTTCAGATAGTCAGCCGAACTTGCAACCGAACTACTGCACCTATGCTATGGATACCTACCCTGTAGAAAGATCCAATTGTAAAATTTCAGACACTTGATCGATTCATACAGTAATTTACTGTATCAGTGAGATCATACTCTTTAAGGGCCGATTCAAACCGGAATGGCAACAGCCGGCAACGGCCCTACGAGCACTTTTAGTGCTAAATAATATAAAATGTTGTCTACATACTTTTAAAGACTAGTACATACATACATATAATCACGCCCTAATCCCTAATGGGGTAGGCAGTGCGTAAACGCCCTAATTAGAGGTCGTTCCGCTACGTCTGATAACGTTTTGAGAGTTATTTAAGATAGATTTGTAGGTGCATTGCTGTACTGACAGGTTGTCAGCCCCGAAACCCTCTGATCCCTTAGCTGGTTTTTACAGCATGCCCGGGAAGAAAAGCAGCTGGCACATTCTATGTTTTTCCCTCGCTCCCAGTCCAGCGTGAAAGAAGTAATAAAGACTAGCACCGTATGAAAGTTCGAAAAGGCCGCGCGTGATCCCACGGCGCTGCGCGGTGACGCAAGCAGTCACTAGGAAAAGGACTAGGCTGCTATCTGGAGGCTGCCAGCGGCGACGCGAGCCTGCTGCGGCGGGCTCATCCGGCCTCGTGGCGCCGCTACCGGCCGCTCTTCTGCCGGCCGCGCCGCTGCCATTCCGGTGTGAATTGAGCCATACTTATTAAACACACCAAACACATAGGTAAAGTTATTATTCTAAGACATGGCAATGTTACATGAATGATACCATCATCTCCCTAGCCTTATCCCGTATCTCACGGGATCGGGTTCCTAATCTATCTAGGGGATTGAACGAGGGTACTGGTTTTTACACAAAACGACTGCCATCTCACCTCCGTAACCCAGAAGGGAAACCAGACCCAATCCTAGATTAGGTCCAGAGGTTTCAAGCCGCCAATGCCAATTTTTTTCTAACTCTTTTTCTGTACGAGCTGCTCAGCTATGGAATAAACTTCCAAAATGTATTCAAGAAAGTCCGTCAATTTACGTTTTTAAAAAGAGATTAAAAGAGCACTCCTTATCTGAACAAGTTTAATATATGTATTTATGTATTGTAGTTTATGTATCTATTATGCATGTACGTATGTATATACTATATATAAATAATAGATATGTATGTATTGATTGATTTAATCTTATTGATTTATTATTTTTACGTTTAATAGTTCTACTTCATGTATTTTAGAGTAATTTTTAGTTTAAATTGCATTATATTTGTCTTGCCCTTAAAATGTTTCTCATTCTCTCAACTGCCAGTGGATTAGCTGGAAGAGATCTCTTCATAGAGGTAAGATCGCAAACTTCATTTCTTGTATTTTAATGCAATAAAGAATATATATGCTTAGCACTGGCCTCTGATATGGCTTAACGACTAATATCTACGGTATTAAACGATATTAACCGGGACCAACGGCTTAACGTGCATTCCGAAGCACGGAAAAGCACCGAATAAACGTACATATGAAATTCGAAAACCGAAAAACACGTTAGTACGTGGTGGGATTCGAACCACGACCTCCCCGCTCAGGGGGCAGCGGCCCTATCCGCTACACCATCGGGCTCTTACATGAATGATACCGAATACCCAAAATATTTCGATAGCTTTAATCTGTGCGCAAAAATGTCCAGGAACATGAGAAGTATTCAATTTCTACTTAGCGGTGAGTTTGCCAAGTCTCACGGACGTATGTGCCAAGCCGCGGGAACAGATGGCATGAGCTCCGTAACCAACAAAACTTCAGCAATCAAGACCAGTGTGGCTTTCTTATTTTTGTTACATGATTGCAACTATAAAGTGGGCTATACCATAAATTACCATAAATCATCGGGTCTATAGACTCGATACCCACTCGACAGAAGAAGAAGACCGTAAATCAGAAAGCACAGCGTAAGTTTTAAAAAGGTACAGCTTCCTGCTAAATAGGTGATGCTCAGTGTCAACGAAACTGAACAACTCGCACCAGAATTTCCTTCAGGATATGAAA
This sequence comes from Scrobipalpa costella, assembly GCA_949820665.1. Lineage (NCBI taxonomy): Eukaryota > Metazoa > Arthropoda > Insecta > Lepidoptera > Gelechiidae > Scrobipalpa > Scrobipalpa costella. The sequence continues at coordinate 19,688,218 of OX463303.1, forward strand.
AAAAATAGATATTTCTCATACAAATTGTCCATCTCCTCGATAAATAATTTATATGAATAATATACATTCATTTAATCAATCCTTTATCCCTAATGGGGTAGGCAGAGCGTAAACGACCTAAACAAAGATCGTTCCGCCACGTCTGACAAAGTAAATTAAACTAAATAGTATAAAAAAAGTTAATAAAGAATCAAATAAATTCTTCTAACAGGGCAAGCAATAAATATGAATACCTAAGTTAATTAAGTAAATAACATAGAAGATATCAATAGGATAAAATGACACCCTTTACGTAGACATTTTGCAAATGGACTTTTTATTTTATTTCTGCGAGAATTGAAATAGCAATCTTAAATTTCGTAAGCGTTATCCACTGAGCTATCTCAAATAATGTCTTCCGTGCTGGACTGGGAGGTCTTCCGTGCTGGACTGGGAGCGAGAGAAAAACATAGAATGTGCCAGCTGCATTTCAACCCGGGCATGCTGTAAAAACCAGCTAAGGGAACCTAAGGGTTTTAGTACATTGCAATTTAGGCGATAGGCTGACAACCTGTCACTACAGCAATATACCTACAAATATATCTGGAATCTTCTTCTTCTTCTTAGCCTTCTTCTACCATTTTCTTGGTGTAGGCCTCCTTTCTGTTAAGCCAGTGTCTTCTATCCTGAGCCACCTGTATCCACATCGATCCGGCTTCTCTCTTGATGTCGTCACTCCATCGCATTTGTTCCTACCGGGCGTGTCTCTCCCCATGGTCTCCACTCAACAACTGTCTTACACCAGGAGTCATGTTTACGGGCGACGTGGCCTGTGCATTCCCACTTGAGTTTCGCTACTCGTTGGACCACATCTGTAACTTTACTCTGCTCTCTTAGTCACTTATTTGTCATGCGATCTCGAAGTGTTACTCCTACCAGTTTTCTCTCTATTGATCTTTGTTCCACTCGCAGTTTATTGATACAATCTTTGGTAAAGACCCAAGTTTCAGCACCATATGTTAGCACTGGCAGGATACACGCGTCAAATATACGAGCCTTTTGTTCCGCAGTGATGTTCATCCTTAAAGCAAATTCAATCTTGCAGTATGCGGCCCATGCTAGACGTGTGCGTCTACTGATCTCATTGACCTGGTTTTCTTTACCCATCTTGATCTCCTGCCCAAGATAAATATTCTTCCTCACTCTATCAATAGTGGTTTGATTTACTGTGTTCGTATTAATGTCAGTGCAATTAGTCATAATCTTGGTTTTGCTTAAGTTCATTTCCAAACCCACTTGTAGCGAAGCATTACTTAAATCTTGGATCATGGTCTGTAAATCGGTAAAATTATCAGTAAGCAGGACTATATCATCTGCGAACTGCAAATTGTTCAACCTTTTGCCTTCTATCTCTAGATCAAGGTTTTCCCATTGTAAGCTTTTGAAAACATCTTCCAGGATGAGAGTAAATAGTTTTGGTGAAAGGGCATCCCCCTGTCTTACTCCTTTTTCGATATTTATTGCCCTGGTTTCTGGCGGAATATTGAGTTTCATCGTAGATGTTTTGGTGATATAGTCAATGAGCCTCGCATATCTATGGTCTATACGAGCGTTCTGCAGTGATTGAACAATAGCCCAATTTTCGACACTGTCAAATGCTTTCTTGTAATCGATGAAAACTAACCACAGAGGAATGTTGTATTCTGTGTTTTTTTCGATGACAATGCGCAGCGTCAGAATATGGTCCATGGTGCTGTATCCACTTCTAAACCCGGCCTGCTCTTTAGGTTGGTAGAAATCTAGTTTACTTGTGAGCCGAATAGTAAGGATTTTGGTTAAGAGTTTGTACAACTGTGATAACAAACTAATTGGACGATAGTTGTTGAGATCGGCCTTATTACCCTTTTTGAATAGCAAAATAACATTGGCACATTGCCATTCTTTTGGTATTTTTCCTTCTTCAATGCATTTATTGAAGAGTGCATTAAGGATCTTAATCACATTTTCACCTCCTGTCTTAACCATTTCTACTAATACATTATCACTTCCGGCTGCTTTACCATTCTTCATTCTACTTAAGACGGTTTCTATTTCGGAGTCTGTAATCTCAGGCACATCCTCGGAGCCTATTTAATACTCTTTTGCTCACCACGGTATCAGGTTTAGTCCCCGTTGATTTGTATAATTGTTCATAATATTTAAAAACTATTTCTTGTAGGTCGTTTCTATTATTTACAAGATTCTGGTTTTCATCTAAGAGTTTGGTAATTTGTTGGGTTCCTGGTAAAAGTGCCTTTTTGAATACTTTAGGACCTCTGTGGTTTTCTATGACCTTTTTCACAGTTTCCTCTCTATACTCCTCTATATCCGCTTCAACGAGCTTGCGAGCTTCTTTACATAAGAGCTTGAATACGTCTGTATGGCCCAGGCCTTGTTTAAGTAAAGAACGACGTTCCTCCAGCTTATCAACTGTACTCTTTTTTAACTTCTGACGTTTTATTTTACCTTGTGGCGCTAATTTTTGCGCTACATCACTGAGTGTTTTTTGTAGATGAAGGGTAATGTTGTCAATATCTGAATTGGTGGCATCAATACAAGATAGCTGTTCTTCTACTTCGTCTTTATACTTTTCTTTCTGCAAGGCTAAGCCAATGGTATCTATTCTTTGTCTTCTAGTTTTCACCGATGCATACCTCTCCAGTTTAGCATTGATCTCAATATTAGCTCTTATGAGACGATGATCACGAACACTCCCGGTGCAGAAACTGTTCAGTACGGTGACGTCCTTGACAATGTATTTATGAGTGCAGAATACATAGTCTATTTCGTTTTTATATCTCTGTCCCGGGGATAACCATGTCCATTTCCTCTCAGGTCTTTTTTTTGGAGAAACAGCTCACATGAAATAACTTATAATGTTCTAGAAAGTTGACTAACATAGTTCCTCTAGGGTTTCTATTGCCGTAACCAAACTGAACCATTATGGTTTCCGAATCATCTGCTTTTGTGCCTATCTTGGCATTAAAATCGCCAGTTACTATTGTATAGGTGGTTTTATTTTGATGTATACACTTACTGGCATCTTCGTATACCTGTTCGATATCCTCGTCAGGGGCTTTAGACGTCGGGGCATATACTTGAATAACTTTTAGAGTTATCTTTTTGGTTATAGATAGAGTAAGGTATAGAACTCTGTCGGAGACTGAATCTATTTTCAAGATGTTATCATTCAGCCGCTTATTGATATATAGTCCTACTCCATGTTCGTGGCTATTGGCTTTCCCTCTATAGTAAAGTGTATGTCCAGAATTTAGTTTTAAACTTCTGATAATCCTATAACATCCCAGCTTATCTTTTGCAATTCGTGTAAAAGTTCTTCGAGCCTGTCGTCGGATCTTAGTGTTTTGGCGTTGCATGACCCTATTTTGAGTTTCGTTATCGATAACGGGTTGTTTCTTCGGCAGATTTTCCCTCAGAGATTCTTCGCACCCCTGGTTCCACATGTGCCCATCCTACTGCCGTTGTTGGGAATCGTGGATCCGCTAGGGACTCGGGGCCATTGTTTCTGTTGTACCTGCATATTTTTGAAAGGGTTTAGGCTTATACAGACCACCCACTTGCCCAAGGTTTCTTGGTGGTGCAGTCTTTTTGAGGGTATTTAGTCCTCAAGGTTACTGTAACCCAAATATGGACGGGTTAATTAACCGCCGCCCGACACTCGGCGTTACAGATTTTACAGCGGGCAAGATGATCATCCCGCCAACCCTCCTCTTTTCGCATCCGGGCTTGGGACCGGCCATGGCAGAGTTATATGAGTATCTTGAATAACCCTCTAAAACTTTATCAGACGTGGCGGAACGATCTTTGATTAGGTAATTTACGCTCTGCCTACCCCATTAGGGATAAAGGCGTGATTTTATGTATGTATGTATCTCAAATATCTCAGGTCAATCCTGCTGCTTTACTAAAGATCTGTTTATAACGTGCACCTCGAAGCACTCAGGCAGGTATTACGAGTGGATCTAGCAATCCGACAGACATGCCTAGACTTGCTGTGCCCACTCATTAAACACTACATTCCGCCAACGGTAGAGTAGCCATACGTTCATGTTTCAACGGAACTAAAAATGATTGAATTATCCAAGAAAATAATAAACTACCACTGACAGTTTACAATAACCAGTCACAATAAACCTAAATTGAATTAACATCTGTCAAGTCAAATAAATGTATTGAATTTAATAAGTTCACTTTATTAATTTCGAGATATATCAAGCAAGTTACCAATGTAAGATGCATTCCATTACTGGCTTTATTTATTAAAGTACTAGCGACCCGCCCTGGCTTCGCACGGAAATCATCAGTGTTTCTCTACTATATTATGCATGTTTTATACATACAAACCTTCCTCTTGAATCACTCTATCGATTAAAAGAAACCGCATCAAAATCCGTTGCGTAGTTTTAAAGATTTAAGCATACATAGGGATATAGGGACAGAGAAAGCGACTTTGTTTTATACTATGTAGTGAAGAACTATAAATGATCTCCCGCGATACAGGTGCTCCTAGTGCAGGGTCCGCAAGTGAAATTTTATAACGTCACATATTTGAATTTTTGGTGATTAAAGATTATATTATACCGAGTTGAATTAACTTGCAAAACCTATTTTGACGAGACCATTTTAATAAACTGTAAAAGTACCTACCTGTTTATTTTAACGGACCACATATTATTCTTGCAAACCGGTAGGTAGAGCATGGTCACTGTACTGCAAACTGCCTGAATCTCCAGGCCCTTTGAGCAGACCGCAGGATACGTTGAATACCAGCTCGTTGGACTCCTTAAATGCTTTCATTTCCTTACTCCGAGCAATAACATTTGAGAAAGCATGTTTTTCTGCCTTTTCACGCCTTGTCTACGTTTTGCATTTTTTTAATTATATATTAAAAACGAGAAATTTAATAACAATATTTTAATCATTTTAATGTTGATAACCGTGAGACTTTTAGGCCCGTATTTATAGTCAGCTCTCGAGTCTGACGTCTAGTTTGAGTTCGCATCACAAATGTCATTTCAGTACAAAACGACCTGTCAAATCCAAACTTAATATTGCTCTCAATCTTGAGATCGCTTTATAAATACGAGCCTTAAAAGACTATTGCAATTTATTAGGGCATCAAACTTATAAATGACAATAGGCTGGTATTTATACGGAATGTTTATCTATTTGCGTGCCCTTAGTTTTTGATTTCAATTTATGTCTGGAAGCGCTGATTGTATCAAAAACTAGCATACAAAGTAACTTTAACGCCATTACAAAACTTAAACAAAATATGCGTCCGTTTTACAGAAAACATCGAACGAAACCGATCTCCGCGTATTGTAGCTAGTTTTGTTCAGAATTGCAGAAGTGTCGCAAAGTTGAACTGTTTTTGAAGACAACAGTTGTGTTTGCGATACAATGCGACGAAGTGGGACGACACTCCGATTCTGGTATTGATTTATGTATTGCAGTAACATTTGAAACGAAGCGTTATAAAAATTCTCCCATGCTGGCCTGGGAGCGAGAGAAAAACATATAATGTGCCAGCTGTATTTCCTTCCGGGCATGCTGTAAAAATTTGCTGAGGGATCCGAGGGTTTCAGTATATTGTAATTTAAGCGATGGGCTGACAACCTGTCAATGTATCTTGGATCACCCTCAAGACTTTGTCAGACGTGGAGGAACGACCTTTGTTTAGGTCGTCTAGGCTATGCCGATAGGATATGGGATACTATTAGGGATAAAGGCGTGATTATATGTATATATGTTATAAAAATAGATACATACATAATAATTACGCCTTTCTGCCGGGGTACGCAGAAGAACAGCTACATCTGTAAATTTTTATTGACTGGCTGCAATACACTGAAACCCTCAAATCCCTTAGCTCGTTTTTACAGAATGACCGGGAAGATATGCAGCTGACACATTTTATATTCTTGACATTCTAGGTAATTTATTGACATCGAGACAAACTTAATCAAGGTTTGGCGATGTCATTTAATATTATATATATTTTTTTGTATACGTTCGTAATAATTAATAGGTTTTGCCGGTATTAAATCTTAATATACGTACCCCATCAATTGAGTTTTATTTATCCAAGGAATTCATTTATCAAAATAATACCGAAATACTTAGGTATTATTATATTAACTTCCATGCTGGCCTGGGAGCGAGAGAAAAACTTAGAATGTGCCAGCTGCATTTCCTCCCGGGCATGCTGTAAAAGTTAGCTAAGGGATCCGAGGGTTTCAGTATATTGCAATGTAGGCGATGGGCTGACAACCTGTCACTACAGCAATATACCTTCAAATCTATCTAGAATAGCCCTCAAAACTTTGTCGGACGTGGCGGAATGACTTTTGTTTTGGTCGTTTACGCTGTGCCTACCCCATTAGGGATAAAGGCGTGACTATATGTATGTATGTATTAAATAAATAATTAAAAAAGTTACATACCGAATAGGTACATACAAAGGCCATACTTCGTTTCATTTCAAATTCCTTTAGTAACATAAACTTTTACCTCCAACATTTTCCTAAGTCATACACATTAGTTGAAAACGGTCTGCGAATTGGCTAGTTAAAGAGCTAAAGGCTAGTTAAAGAGCTAAAACTAAAGTTTTCTCTACACAGTGTTTTTATTTTCGAAAATTATGCAAATGTGCAGGTTATAGTCAGGGCTTCCAAAGCTGCTAAAAGCGAATTGTGTACCTATCTTCTTCTTAGCGAGTGAGTTCTTATTCTCGAGGCAAACAACCCGATGAACCCTGGTGTCAGAGTTTTCAAAGTTTTTACCTATAATTATGTAGGTATCAATGTGTATGGATATTGTATCTTATTATTAAATTGTGATGTGTGTTTACTTTGAATATCAAAGTCAAAGTAAATGTTCATAATATTTGGATCTGTTCTTCTTTTTTTGACACAATGTAATGAATAATAATAATAATACCGGCAACAACCTGTAGCCGAGCCGAAATAAAACGGAACACATTAATAATAATAATAGTATAAGTAGGTACATCATAACATAAGTAGTATTTAATTAATTGATCAATTTAATTTAATATAAAATTAAACTTAATCTAATTATATATGGACAAATAATTGCTAACATGACTGTAATGTAATTTGGTCTGAAATAAAACAATTTTATTTTTATTTTATTTTTATTGTTAGTAACTGACGACAACTTTGATGAACATTTTAATAGAGACGTTTTGATATACTTACATTTAATATACCTACAAATCTATCTTAAATAACCCTCAAAGCTTTGTCCGACGTGGCGGAACGACTTTGTTTAGGTCGTTTACGCTCTGCCTATCCCATTAGGGATAAAGGCGTGATTATATATATGTATGTACGTTGTTGGTAACCGGAAGCTTGGTTAACAGTTTGGTATGAGTAATTATAATATTTTTTCTTTGACTCTATTTTGGTGATTTAAATATAGTCCGTATTAACTAAACTTCCAAAAAACAAGTAAAATTTACATAATATCAAATTATTTGGCTTGCAAAGTCCGGCACCAATCAGCATTCTGAGTTCCTGTGGTATTAGTGGGTACTTGTGCTTTTAAAATGATAAAATAAACATATTGTATCTACCAATTAGGTACATAATATTATTAGTTGACAACCCTATCAGAAGTTCTTGCAATCGCTACATTGTTGTTCGTTAATTTCACAAAATAAGCCCTGTTTAATTTCCACGGTGTAAAAACTAAAAACTGTAAAAGTTAATTTGCAGCCTTATTTTCTTTGTGTAGGAAATAAAACGGAAATGAAAAAACAATGTAGTAGGACGGGATGATGCATGCGGCATTTGATGTTTGGAGCTTAACAAAAAAAAAATATAAGAAACTACTTTTTGTTTGACCTATGAGTATATCTATTTTATTAACTTAGTGGTCCTTATTTATAAACAGATCTTCTTGAGACTGACAGTTTCAGCACGAAACGATCTGTCTAAACCATACTTAGGCCCGTATTTATAATCCGCACTTGAGATTGACAGCCAGTTTGAGTTTGTAACAGAAATTCGTACTTAATATTGCTCTCAATCATGAGATAGCTTTACAAATATGAGCCTTAAATAGTGCTCTCAATCTTGAGATCGCTTCACAAATACAAGACTGTGATACTGTCTACTTGTTCCATACTGGACTGGGAGAGAAAGAAAAACATAGAATGTTCCAGTTGCCCTTCCTCCCGGGCATGCTGTAAAAGTCAGCAAAAGGGATTCGAGGGTTTCAGTGTATTGTAATTTAGGCGATAGGCTGACAACCTGTCACTACAGCAATACACATTACAATCTAAAATTGCCCTCAATTTATGTCAGACGTGGCGAAAGCGCCTTTTAGGAGGCGTTTTACGCTCTGCCTACCCCGTAAGGGATAAAGGCGTGATTATATGTCTATGTCTAGGATGGAAATAAAATATTACCCACATTATATCCAAAATAAGAAGTGAACTTCCAAGCTCGACTGGGAGCGAGAGAAAAACATAGAATGTGCCAGCTGCATTTTCTTCCGGGCATGCTGTAAAAACCAGCTAAGGGATCCGAGGGTTTCTATAAATTGCAATTTAGGCGATTAGCTGACAACCTGTCACTATAGCAATATACATTAAAATCTATCTTAAATAACCCTCAAAACTTTGTCAAACGCGGCGTAACGACCTTTGTTTAGGTAGTTTACGCTCTGCCTACCCCATTAGGGATACAAGCGAGATTAGCTGTAGCATGTATAAGAAATTAACTAATCCATAATATAATAACCTAGTTCTTGAGTCAGATCTCTCGACCTCAATATATCAAAGAGACCACAAAATAAATCGCGTTGAATCTCTTTAAGATTCACATGTTAGTCATCGCTTCGCTATGTTGAAAGCAAGTTTCATTGACCAATAAATCTCTAAAGAGTTAAAAGGTAATAAATCGTTTAGTGTTTGTAGGAATTAGGTTTTATCTGACCCCTTCTTGAAACCTGATTGTGTGCAGGTACGGGCAAGGGGAAGTGTTTGAGGCCCCCCTTTGATACCGAAATGAAATTGCCCCGAATTGTATAACCATTGCGCGTTTTAGTAATATTTTACATACATACATATAATCACGCCTTTATCCCTAAAGGGGTAGGCAGAGCGTAAACGACAAAAACAAAGGCAGTCCCGCCACGGCTGACAAAATGTTTGTGGGTAATTTAAGATAGATTTGTTGATATATTGTTGTAGTGTGTCAGCCCATCGCCTATTGCAATATACTGAAACCCTCGGATCCCTTAGCTGGTTTTTACAGCATGCCCGGGAGGAAATGCAGCTGGCACATTCTATTAGTTTCTCTCGCTCCCAGTCTAGCAAGGAAGATGATGTAATGTTTTACTTATCAATATAGGAGGTGTAAGTGACAGCTTCCCACAAATTATACAAACACACAAGGAAACTGAACAACTTTCACCAGAAAAATCTTTATTAAAATGATAGTATTTTACCTTCCTTAAAATTACCACATCGATCAAACATTGCTTTTTAATTTCCTTATATCAATTCTATGTAAAAGATTCCAGGAAGCTGTCCCTTACACCCCATTTAGATTTGCATACGAGTATCAAGAGACGCGTTTTGACTCCATGTCTTTTATCCTTATTTACTTAAAAATCAAATTAATTTCTTTCGCAAATCTTGAACTAAAATTCTGGCGACGATTTTCCTTACTCACAATCTTAAATTTTACATATATATTTATATATAAAATCCCTGATGGGGTAGGCAGAGCGTAAACGACCTAAACAAAGGTCGTTCTGCCTGACAACATTTTTAGGGTTATTTAAGATAGATTTGGAGATATATTGCTGAAGTGACAGGTTGTCAGCCCATCGCCTAAATTACAATATACTTATCTATTGAAACTCTCGGATCCCTTAGCTGGTTTTTACAGCATGCTCGAGAGGAAATGCTGCTGGAACACTCTCGGTCTTTCTCTCGGTCCCAGGCCAACATGAAACACAATTAAATTATCAATTATTAATTCTTAGTGCACTACGTCATAGACTTATGGACCTTATCAGAAATTGCCTGGGGCCTTAATGTTAAATACGGTCCTTACGTATGGTTTTACTTTTTTCATTTGAAAAACATGTAGAGCGAAATGTAAAACGTAATTGGTACTAAATTGTCTTAAAAATATAGTTACTTGATTTCGAGTAGTTATATTAGCTGCCTTATAAAATATATACATACATACACATAATCAGGCTTTATCCCTAATGGGGTTGGCAGAGCGTAAACAACCTAAATAAAGGTCGTTCCGGTCGTCTGACAAAGTTTTGAGGGTTACGTAAGATAGATTTGTAGGTATATTGCTGTAGTGACATGATGTTGTCAACCCATCGCCTAAAGCAATATAAGATATCGCTAAATATATAAAAAAAACAAAGTCGCTTTCTCTGTCCCTATATCTCTATGTTTGCTTTGATCTTTGAAACTCCGCAACGGATGTTGATGCGGTTTCTTTTAATGGATAGAGTGATTCAAGAAGAAGGTTTATATGTATAAAACATGCATAATGTAGTAGAGAAACACTGATGATTACCGTGCGAAGCCGGGGCGGGTCGCTAGTAGTTATATAATATATAGTATTTGTTACTTTCCACCTGGAAGATACATATTTACTTATACACGAGGACTTAATTACACTTCTTATTCCTAAATTGAAGTGCTGGGCACTTGTCGGTGGAGTAATCGTCAATTGTCTCTGTCTTCTGCCAACGATTTCACTTCCTGATAGCAAAAATATTTATATTTTCATGAAACCCAATATATTAGTTATCTGCATCGCAGTTTCACCCACTGATCTGAAGTCTGAGCTAGCTTTTACTCTTCTGTGGTTTCACCCATTGCTGAAAGAGTTTTGCCGTGGAAATGATATAGAGATACAGTTTTACAAAGAACTTCTGGTATATGAAAATACGCACATACACACTTACACAGACACACACTCATTATACCTACGCTCTCTTGTTTTCAATTGGATAAACGCTAAGCAGAAAAAGAAGAAAGTTTGAGAAATAACAATGATACACAATTTGTTAAAGAAGTAAAGTAGATGCGTATGTTAGTTAAAGTCCAGTGTCAGACTGACTTTTGTCAATCAGTAGAAGGCAAAAAGTAATTGCATAATTTGACATTGCAAGGCCGTTCATTATACGCACGGGGCGACGGCCGATCTTAAGGCCATATTTATAATCAGCTTTCTTGAGTGACAGCGAGTTTGAGTTCGTATCAGAAATGTCATTTCAATACAAACTGGCCTGTCAAATCCATACTTAATATCGCTCTCACTCTCACTAGTTTCTCTAGTATGATATCGCTTTATAAATACGAGCCTTAGGGCCTCAGCAGACAGAAGTCTTGCCTTACACTTTGGCTATTTATGTGTCGACGAAACTTGCAATGGTTTCGTGGTTTTATGTATTTTATTATTTGCTTTTAACTAGTACCTCATTAATGACTCAACTTTGTATGGCTCAGATAGTAAATGAGTAATTGCTGTATCTTCTTGTTTGACGGTCTTTTTAGTTGAAATTGTAAATTTATGTCATTATCGGCTACCTTAAAATAAAATATTTATTATTTAAATGTTCATTAATTTCATCACTCAAATTATGAGTCCAAAAGTGTAAACTCCAGAAGCTCCTAAGTTTAAAATAATGTGGTAAAACTATGTGCGAGCTACTGCCTTCCGTCTGCTGAAACCCTTATAGTTATTTAGTCCATTGACATCACGCGGTTGGATAATAATAAGTAGTATTGAATTCTGAAAGCAAGGTTTTAATTTTAATTATTATAATAAAATTATAAAGGGTATTTAAATATCATTTTCCAATTATAAGGTGAGTTTGTTAATTTCTTTTTAACTTTGAACATACATACATATAATCACGCTTTTAGCTGCATTTTCTCCTGACCATGCAGTAACAATGATGAATGAAAAGATGGTTTCAGTATATAGTAACTTGGGCGATGGGCTGACAACCTATCACTGCAGCAAATATACCTATGTTTAGGTCGTTTACGCTCTGCTTACCCCTACCCTATTAGGGATAAAGGCGTGATTATATCTATGTCATCATCTCCCTAGCCTTATCCCGTATCTCACGGGGTTGGCTTCCTAATCTAGGTGATTGAACGAGGGTACTGGTGTTTACACAGAGCGACTGCCATCTGACCTCCGCAACCCATAAGAGAAACCAGACCCAATCCTAGATTAGGTCAGAGTTTTCAAGCCGCCAATGCTTAGCACTGGCCTCTGATATGGCTTAACGACTAATATCTACGGTATTAAACGATATTAACCGGGACCAACGGCTTAACGTGCCTTCCGAAGCACGGAAAAAAACGCCGAATGAACGTACATATGAAATTCGAAAACCGAAAAACACATTGGTTCGTGGTGGGATTCGAACCACGACCTCCCGCTCAGGAGGCAGCGGCCCTATCCACTAAACCATCGGGCTCTCTGATTATATCTATGTATGTATGCAAAATATTTTAGTCCTATACTAAAGTTAGTGATAAAACGCAGATAACTAGAGGTATGCAAATTTTAATTTCCTAGTGACTACTGTAGTTCCGTGTCGCATACTTCGAAATTTACAATCAATCACAGCTTTATATTAAACTTAATCAACTGTTTAACCTTGAGTCAGACTTCAATTTTGTGTTCAAAGGCTATTTCCAACGCGTGCTCGACCGCACCACCAAAAAGCCTCTCTCTTGACCTAGACGGTACTTACTTCCTATTATCAGAATTGTATTGGGTCCAGGACTCATATAAAAGACAAACCAATTCAGAATTAATCATTCACAGTTCACTGTGCAAAGAAAACAAACAATCCAAAATGGCAGCTAAGGTGAGTTGAAATAAATAATTTATTTATTTTTATTAACAAATCAAATTGCTAAGGTGAGATGAATAAATTAATATTTTTTTATGACAATTTACAAATAAAATAATAAAACTTTCATCAAAGCACACTAGCAATAAATAAGTATTTATTTCATTGGATGTGGTAAAGAATGCGGTAGCTCAGTTGGAAGAGCGACTTCACGGTCTTCCAAGACAGCAGGTTTCAAATTTGATTTATTATTTTACATCCTTTTTTGTCACCAGTATACCTCGTTGACTTTTCTTCAGTTATTCTTTACAATTTTGAGATTCTATTATTCATAAGAGAGATAATCTGAATACTAAACTTACCTTCTTATTTACTATTCGTGTTCACTTCAGTTATTTAATGGCAATCTTCCATTTTAATAACATCATCTATAATTGCCTATTTCAGTTCGTCGTTGTCGCTATGCTGGTGGCCTGCGCAAGCGCAAGCGGCTCCGGCTCCGCATACAGCTTCTCCTACGGCGTGTCGGACCCCCACACCGGCGACGTGAAGAGCCAGCACGAGACCCGCCACGGCGACCACGTCGTCGGCCAGTACTCCTTGTTGGACTCCGACGGTACAAAGAGGACCGTTGACTACGCCGCTGGACCTCACTCTGGATTCAACGCGGTCGTGCGCAAAGACCCCGCTCTGGTGCACGCTCCCGTTATCGCCCACGCCGCTCCTCTGGCCTACGCCGCCCACGCCGCTCCCGTAGCTGTAGCACACAGCGCCTACGCTGCTCCCATCGCCCAAGTTTCATCTTTGGCCTACGGTGCCCACGCCTCTCCTTTGGCCTACGGAGCCTACGGTGCCCACGCCTCTCCTCTAGCCTATGGTGCCCACGCTGCCCCCGTAGCTTACGGTGCTTACGGTGCCCACGGTCTTTCTGGCTACGGCTACGGTGCCCACGGTCTTTCTGGCTACGGCTACGGAGCTCACGGTCTCGGACTCGGAGGTCTCGCTTATGGTGCCAACCACGGATGGTAAATAGTTATATTATAGAAATATAAATGTTTAATCATCCCTATATGGGACGACGAAGTAGCTGCCTGTGATCTGTGATTTAATAAACTATAAAATAGTTATTTCCTTTTTTATTTAGTAGCGTAAGATTAGTCTTCCCTGTGCTTAGATCAAATATAGTTCTTTATAGACACACATTCGCCGCTTGAAAAATGGCACCAAAAAATCAAGGTATATACCTTTTTTTATGTCAGTTGCTATTTGACCAATCGAACTTAATTTTATAAGCAGTAACCCATATTGAAGCTTTAAGTCAAACTTTATTTTATAAGTAGTACGGTAAATATTAAAGATTTAAGTAAACCACTATACGAACATTTTGCACATAGTTGACGTGGTGCCACAGTTTGAGTTTGATTCTTTGTAGGACCGTGGATCTAAGTCCCAGTGACACTATTTGTTTAATTCTATTTGAATCAGAAATATCAGTTTATTTTTTTACTAAAATTCGATACTAACTTTTTGATTCTTTTACCACATTGGTAAACTTATTTATATAAGGTAAGAAAATCAAACCAAATCATAAACTTGAAAGGTTGTTTGCAAAAACGCAAACTATTGAACTAGAAAACCCGCAAGTATTTTATGGCAAAATTTGAGATCTCTTTATAAATTTTCGATGCGTAATACATAAAATATTCAGAAATTAGCATAAACGGTTTATCGGCCAGACTGAACATAAATTTTTCGCAACAGAGGTTCTCAAAGTTTAGTATTACTTCTTTTAACTATTGAGTAGTTTGTTTGTCAAATAGACTGAGAATGTTTAAACCTATGATCATGATTGATGATGATCAACTCAATGGTACAGATTAATAAATTTTATCGCTGCCGCAGATAAATCACTCTAAGGCCCCGTATTTATGCCTAGTTCTTGAGACTGACAGTATGTTTGAGTTCGTATACAAAATGTCATTTCAGTACAAACCGAACTGACAAATCCACACTTAAGATTGCTCAATCTTGAGATAGCTTTATAAATACGACCCTTAAACTCTTATTGATCGCTTTGCCTTTTATCCTGTGACCCCAAAAAACATACAATTTGACCAGGTTTTGCGGCCAGTAAATTACTTCACCACACTCTACGTAGCCTGAAAAGGTGGTTTCAGATTAATTGGCTAAAACTTTAAGGCTTTGGTCATCTGAACAAAAGCGTGTGCATAGACTGATTAACCCGGGACTAATGATTTCTGAAATCATCATGTCATGACCAAATTAGTTACTTATTTAGAAAAATAATCACTACATGGTATAAAACAAAGTCGCTATCTCTGTCCCAATATCCCTATGTATGCATAAATCTTTAAAACAAAGCAACTGATTTTGATGCGGTTTCTTTTAGTGGATAGAGTGTTTCAAGAGGAAGGTTGATATGTATAATACATGCATAATATAGAAAAAAAAACACTGATTATTTCCGTGCGAAGCCAGGGCGGGTCGCTAGTTAATAATAAATTTGACTTTATTTCAGGTGTGTAGTTAGTGTGTAGGTACACAATTTAATTTTAATCTACGCGCCACAAGAATCAAACATTTATGCCAAGCTACTTGTACATACATACATATACATAAAACTCCTCGTAAAAGGCTCTTTCGCCACGTCTGCCAAAAAAATTGGGTAATTTTAGATTCTTATGTGTATTGCTGTAGAGACAGGTTGTCAGCCCATCGCCTAAATTACAATATAATGTAACCCTCGAATCCATTTAACTATGTTCTACAGCATGGCCGGGAGGAAGGGCAACTGGAACATTCAATATACTCAACTGTACGTGTCCCGTTTCGACTCATCTACGTACAGAAAATGTGGAACCCACGCCAAGATCGCCTTCCGGAGCTGACCAATTTAATCGTGGGGATACGACAACTGGAAACCTATAGATTGACAGCTTTTAGATCTTTTGTCGTATCTGTCCCCGGGAAAAGAGCAGGAGAGTTTCTGAATAGTGATTTCTGGCCACAGGGCTATTCAGGCGCTATCGACCTTCCGTAAAACGCGAGCCATTTTTGTAGCTTGAAGTGCCTACTCAGTAGTTTAATTATATTCAATATTGTAGTGTATTTATAGTATGTATTTTAAATTTAAGATATTATATTGTATAATTATATTGTATATTACGGTGCTGACAGAATATCAGTGTTACTGGTTATAGATATAACTTGTAACAAATACTGAGTCAGCTCCATTTCTTGTGCAATACAGATCAGAGCATTCAATAACTCTACTTACTGTATGTTGAGTTTTGTATTGTTTCATAAATAAACGTTTTTATTCTATTATATTTTTGTATATCTCCCAGTTCAGCATGGCAGGTTACTTGTACATTATGTCCTAAATTGCGAAGACAAAAGTTTGAGGACCCCTATTTAAGGTCTCTTCACACGACACGATTGCGGACACGACTTGTCACGCGATTAATGGTGGATGTCGTCATACGAAAGTGATACTGGTATAATTCTACTTAATATACTAATTCTAATTATACTTTATTCGTAAAAAACAAAAGCATACCTGTCATTTAGTGTCTTGATCATACAAGTTTTTTTTGACAAATTCTTACTGATATGATTACAATAAGTCCGTCTATCTCGTGGTCTATCTATACTGCCGTCCCTTTCTGTTCACTCGTGACGGAAAATGACAAGTATGGTTTTATTTTGCTTTAATCTTGTATACGCCGTATCCAGGCTAATATATCCACGCCACGACACAAGGCGTCAAAAAATCTGAAAAAAAGACAAAAAGATTTATGAGAGGTTATTAGATTTCTTATATCAGGAACTAGTCTTACCACTACTTTGGAACTTTGTTATAATGTTTGCATGAACAGAAGATGCCGAAAATAACACAAAGTGTTAGATTAGGTCATTCGGGTCATTGGGTCAATACGATCATTGTAAGTAAGTACGAGTAGTAAATAGCCCGATGGTGTAGTGATTTATTGCTGCTGCCTCCTGAGCAGAAAATACAAATCCGGATTTTTATTCCTAATAGAGAGGATGACAGAGCAAAACAGACTTAAGCAAACGGTCGTTCCGCCACGTCTGAGAAGTTTTGAAAGATGATTTAATTATTATATTGCTATGGTGACGGGTTGTCAGAAGCATCGGGCTTCTGACAACCCGTCACCATAGGTGTAGTGGATCGGGCCGCTGCTTCGAAACCCACCACGTACCAATGTGTTTTTCGGTTTTCGAATTTCATATGGACGTTAATTCGGCGCTATTACCGTGATTCAGAAGGCACGTTAAGCCTTTGGTCCCGGTTAATATCGGTTAACACTGTAGATATTAGTCTTTAAACGATGTCAGAGGTCAGTGCTAAGCATTGGCGGCTTGAAAACTCTGACCCAATCCGGGCTTGGTTTCCCTTCCGGGTTGCAGAGGTCATAAACCAATACCTTCGTTCAATCACCTAGATTAGGTAGCCACTCCGTGAAATACGGGATAAGTCTAGGGAAATGATGATGTATGTTAATAAACTCACCGCATTTTCCTTCGTTTTCTTTTTTGCCTTGTTTTCAGGCACACGTTTTAGCACCACCACTGCATTATGCGTTGGCAATGCCGTGCAATATGACCGAGTTCTAGTGGAAAGAAAAACTTTGCAAGTGCTTCGCTCCCCTTCGGCCGCGTACGTAACCGGAGATTCGTAACCAGTTGCGATAGAAGAAAAAATACTCTTTGTACGATACCAGTTACTAACCAAAAGATTTTTTTATTTACTAGATACTGGTTTCGATAAAAGAAATTCGAAGGAATTACTAGGCAGTAATTTATTTTCTTCATACGAAACTATAATTTTTCAACACAGGACCTCTTTAGATATTGTTATTCTAGGCTAGAAATTCTAGCATAAAGAGATAAAAACTTCTTGAGATAACACTATTGTCAGTGTCAGTATTCCATTGTTTCCTCATTGATGTCTGTTGATGTCACCCATTCGCAAATTTCAAGCAATTCAATTTAAATTTGTTAAATAAATTCTGTGCTTAATAATTGAAGATACAATATGAATAAAACAAGACTGGAATTCATTTCTACGAAGAGAGGTGGGAGGTCATTATTGATCGACGGACGCAGATATCATAGAAAGAAATTCTACTCTAACGGTGGCACTTTTTGGCTCTGCTATAATAATAATAGTATTGGTTGTAAAGGTAGCGTCACACTCAATGATAGGAACGAAGTTGTGAAAACTAAAATCCACGATGCAGCCTGTAAAAAAGATATTAGTAACAATAAGATTTTGAAGGAACTAGATAAATTGAAAGAGAACTGCAGTCAAAATTTTGATAGTATCCAGAAACAATATTCTTCTTCGTCTGTCGAGTGGGTATCGAGTCTATCGACCCGATGAACCCTGGTGTCAGAGTTTTTAAACCGCCTAGTAGCACAACTATCAGGCCTCTGACATGGTTTGAGTAACGACCACTATCAAAGACAGCGACCGGGACCGAAGGCTTAACGTGCCCTCCGAAGCACGAAATCTTTTTCTTTTTCGGACAATCAGGTGATTTAGCCTGCAATGTCCTAACCAAACTGGGGAAAAATTCATGGGGAAACAATATGACAACATGGTATTTTGTCTGGAGAATGATGGAGTAAATTTAGAGGCAATTCCAGGATTTCAAAATGTAAAAACCGGGCTCTTCAATACAAGAAATAGAGTTTTAGGAGCTCCAAAACTACGATTCAAATCGTCTAAAGATGTAATTATTCTTGAAAAATTCAAAAACTTCGTGCTGGCCGAATATGAGGATGAAGACAATAAGATTTTGTTGTTTTGTAACAAAAAAATTATATCATTATTGGGAAGATTTAATCATATTTTAGGTGATGGTACATTCAGTTCAAGTCCAATTGGTTTCAAACAGTTATACACTCTACATGGAGTTGACGAATCCACTTCAAAAATAAAACCTTTAATATATTGCTTGCTTCCTGACAAGAAAGTTGAAACATACACAGTTGCTTTCCAAATGATACAGTCGCAATTCAAAAACTAGCAACCAAATAAAATAACTGTTGACTACGAGTTAGCTGCAATGAGAGCAATTCGAGGAGTCTTTCCTGCAATTGACATCAGGGGATGTTTTTACCACTTAAATAAATGTTGTTTAAAAAGGCCAAGTCTTTAAAAATTACTTGCTGCCCTTGCCCGATTGCCCAAAGAATATATAAAAACTGGTTACAGTTACATTATGAGTATAAGCCCAGTTGAGGAAACAATAACGAAATTTAACAAATATTTTCAAAAGCAGTGGATGAAAAAAACGGATTTTGCTAAAATCTGCAGTTGTTCCGAAGAAAAAATAAGGACAACCAATAATGTCGAGGGTTGGCATAGCCGTATAAATAGGTTCGTTGGACGAAAGAACCCAACCCTAGCTCACCTGCTGGACATATTAAGAAAAGAAACAAAACTAATAAACATACATGCAAAAAAAACTAAACTGTCCACAGAGTACATGGAGATTGATGCTGAAATAAACCGGTCTATCGCAGAACTGAATAAAAATAAAATAACAGTGGGACATTGCATAGAGATAATATTATGTCCTTTTTAATTTTAATTGTTTTCATTAGATTGATTAAAAATAAAACTAAATAAACACATATATATCCTGTTTCACTCAATTATTATATTTTGTACCTCACATTAAATTTAATAATATTAATATTATCAACAGAGTATTAAAAAAGTTTAAATACGAAACCTTTTAATGACTTCATAGTAATGCTTACTTTATAGTTAGATAACGCATTCAATACTTTAAGCGGCTGAAGTAGAGTAAAGGTTTAGTCACTGGTATCGTACAAGGAAGATGTTCTCAACTATCGTAACTAGTTACGAACTTCTGGGTCAGTATCTAGTAAATAAAAAAATCTTTTGGTTAGTAACTGGTATCGTACAAAGAGTATTTTTTCTTCTATCGTAACTAGTTACGAACCTCCGGTTTCGTACGCGGCCGGAGGGCTTCGCTCTTGTGAGTTTAGCTTGTTTGGATCGGAACGGAATCCAACTTATTAGCAGCCGTTAAGCATACACACACACACACACACACACATATATACACACAAAATCACGCCTCTATCCCTTATGGGGTAAGCATGATCTCCGCAAAGTGGTCCTCCCCGCAAGGGGGCCCTTTCCCACGTGTATCTCTGTCGAGAATTATCTCGAGCATTAGCTCACAAGAGCGAAACACTTGCAAACCAACTGTAATGCGAGCACTTTCGCATCCGATGAGTCGAAATGAAAACGAAACAGTGGTCAACAAACGACGAACCGATGAGTTTCGTTTTCTCTCAAAGTCATCACAAAGGCCAAAGTGCCTTTACACTAAACTGAAAGAAAAACTGGTTAAAGCCGGCAAATGGTTATGGTATGGTATTTTTTAAGGCCTACTAATTGAGTCAATGAAGAAATAAAAATATATATCAATTTAAATAGTTCATTGTCCAGAAAAGCAACATTTATAAATATTGTAGTTCATAAGTAAGTGTGCTAAAATGTAAAGCTGTACTTTAATGTTAAAAATATATTTTACTTAAAATGTTCCCTTCCTTCAGTGTTTTCTATTTGGTTTCAAACTTTGGTTGTAGTATCATTGACTCCACCTTCCGTTTTGGTTTCGTTGAGTCCACCTTTCGTTGTAGTTCGGTTCTCTTCACCCTCCGTTCCATTTTCGTTGATTTCACTTTTCGTTGTAATTTCGTTCACTTCACCTTCCGATGTGGTATTGTTTTTGACTTCGGGTTTGTTGCTATCTGACACGTTGCTTTCAGTATTATTTGAATTTTCTGTAGTGTTAGTGTCAGTGTAATTTTTTACTACTGAGACATTTTCGCCTGTCCCTGCGCTTGCATTAAATTTATCGTTTTTTTCATAGTCTATAACGGCGCTTAGTTGATCAAGGTATTTTCTTTGTTGATCAATATTGTGGTAATCATCTTTTCTAGGTCGAACGGAGTATATACAGTTAGAAACACATTCGTACTCGTCTTTAAACATATTGATGTTAGGAAGGCAACCTCTCCAAACGCCTACCTCACATCGAGACCCTATAAAACATAAAAAAAGTATTTCAGTGTTATTTAACCTATCCCTAGTTATGTATAAGGCAGGCAGTATGAGCAATTCGTAGTTGCACAAATACGACCTAACTATTCTAAGGCTATACCAGTCGTTTTCTATCATAAGAGACCAAAAAGGAGAGCAATATTTTTAGTCATGACTTAGTTAAGTCGTGCCCTCAACGAATCGATAGCAATGCTAATTTCAAGAATAAGGGCATGGCTTTGTTCACTTATATTTCAGTACAATCATACATTTTTACAACGAGTGGAAAACGTGTGTCGTGTCTTTTGCTATGTTACACCTCCACACACTGCCTCCCTGGTCTAGGGGTCAGAGCCATTGGCTCTCGACCCGGACGTCCCGGATTCTATTCCCGGCGGGGGACAATGACTTTGTGTTGTTGTTTCTAGTTTGGATAGGACATTGCAGGCTGATCACCTGATTGTCCGAAAAGTAAGATGATCCATGCTGTCGGATGGGCATGTAAATAGTCGGTCCTGCGCCTAATTTCTCTCTGGTTGTGTCAGTTAATCTGTCCCATCAGAATAAGAGATTGAAGGAATATAGAGTGCACCTGTGTGTAGCGCAAACACTTGGGCATTAAAAACTTGTCCTGCGCAGTTGACCGATCTCTGGGAGATTGGCCGCCATCACCGAAAATAGGTAGGAGGACTATTATTACATCTCTATCTACAAAAGATTATTATGCCTAAACGATAAATAAATTATAAAAGTCTTACCGGGTTTATAGTAGTACATTACTGGCGTAGGTGTTTTTCCGCAGTCTTTCGAAATGAATGGAGCGAAGCATGCCGTTGGTGGTACTTGTAAAAAAAATAACAATCAATGTCGAACTGACATTATAATTTTCAACCAAATGGGAAGAGTATCGTAAGCGACAGTAATAAAGAATTATAAGAGAAAGATTTTAAATATTATTTCGTAAGATTTTATATTTGTCAATTCTCTTTCCGAACAAGCTCGATTTGTTTTGTATAGCCTCTTAGCCTGTTCTGTTGTTGATTAACACTTTTTTTTCTTACAGGCAGCAAGGTGATTCATCCTGAATTAGCTCAACTAAAGTGGAGAAAATGTCACAGTGCTATAATGGCGAAAATTCTAGACGCGTAGTGCATAGTCCTTATCAAATACTAAGCTAGCGCTGTCACTTTGTTAACTTTGACATAAGAACAAAATAGCAAATGAACACATGACTTTGACATTCCTAATTTGACGTAAGACGCTTTAAATAAGAACTGAGCACAGAGGTTACTCCCTTATTTTACGTCAAATAAGCATTCCTATGTTGTCAGATTGGGAATGTCAAAGTCATGTGTTTATTTGATATCCTGTTCTTATACCAAAATCAAAAAAGTGACAGCGCTAGCTTAGAATGAATTGCTTAGGAATCAACCACATAAAGAAACAACCTTCGGATTGAGAGCCCATGACACTAACACTACACCACGGAGGCAATTAGTTTACTTACATGAATAAACCTCATTTTCAAAGTAAATTGACACTAAATGTATAATTAACACAAAAATAAACATGGTGTTATTCCCCGTCTTAGTAGAAAACTATGGAACTTTTTTTTATGTCCTCCGTTTGCAATAAGTAACTGAAAAATACAGTTCATTCTTACCTAAAATTTAAATTGAAAAATTATTCGATCATTATGAAAACGTGTTTACTATAATGAAGTACAATAATATTTACCTACTGACGTAACTGCCTCCTTGGTCTAGCGGTCTGAATCATGGGCTCTTGATCCGGAAGTCCCGGGTTCGATTCCCGGCGGATTGGACTTTGTGTGTTTTTTTTTTTGTATTTATTTATTTATTATCATTTACAATCAACTTATTTCTATTACAATAGCCCCCCAGTGTTGTTTCTAGTTTGGTTAGGGCATTGCTGGCTGATCACCTGGTTGTCCGAAATGTAAGATGATTCATGCTGTCGGATGGACATTTAAATATCGGTCCTGCGCCTGATTTATCTCTGGTCGTGTCATTCAATCTGTCCCATCAGAATAAGAGATTGAAGGAATAGAGAGTGCACCTGTGTGTAGCGCAAACACTCGGGCACTAAAAACTAGTCATGAAAACTGATCTTTGGAAATTATAAAAAAAAAAAAAAAAAAAAAAATTGGCCGCCATCAACAGAAATCGGTGGGATAACTATTACTTACCTACTTTATAACGATGGAAGAAACTTCACATACCTATCCCCGTAAATCACTCATTTTTGCTAAGGGTTGAGTAGAGCGTCAAGGGTTTTTTGAAAATCGTTTCCACAACATCTGTCAAATTTTGTGGCAGATTTCGTAAATAACGAACGACCGATGAAATATGGAGTTATAAATTTGAGAGCTTAAATTGACCTCTGAAATGATTTTGAAAAACAGAGGTAATGAATGTACCTATATCTTTCTTCTTCCTTATAAGGAGTTCAGCCGTGATTACAATGTACGTATATGAAGGTACTGATAAATCAACGACTACTCACTTGTGTGTTTAACGGAGGTGTTTGATCTCAATGCTTCGACTTTTTACGAGAGAGTCTTCTTCATGGAGAGTGAAAATCACACACCACCGTCCGCTGTATGTGATCTTCGACTACAGTTAGCTACTCGCTGCGCCCGCGCCGACAACACGATAGGTGGTTTTGCAGGTAAAAACCTAGTACATAGTGAAGATAGAGTCAGTGTCGTGTGTTCGAATTTATCGATATTAAAAAATCCACCAACAATACAGGATCTAGCCCCGGTGCCGACTGCAGCGCCACCTGTCGTGTAGTCGGCGCGGGCGCAGCGAGCAGCATACCGCTGTAGAAGATCACACACGGCGGGCGGTGGTGTGTGATTTTCACTCTCCATGAAGAAATTTCTTTTTAGAAATAAGCAGTGCCTGTTGTGTCTTTGTTTTTTATGTCCTGTGTTTATGATGTTTTTTGTGTACAATAAATTGTTAAATAAATAAGACTCCCGTAAAGAGTCGAAACGATGAGGTCAAACATCTCCGTTAATCACACAAGTGAGTGGTCGTTGATCTATCAGTATGAATAACACTTGTTCGTTGTTTAGTGATAAAATATATATAGATTGTAGGTATATCCATAATAATGTATGATCTTTAATATTACATACATGAAGTCACGCCTTTATCCCTAATGGGGTAGGCAGAGCGTAAACGGCCAAAACAAAGGTCAGACAAAGTTTTGAGGGTTATTTAAGTTAGATTTGTAGGTATATTGCTGTAGTGACTGGTTGTCAGCTCATCGCCTAAATTACAATATACTGAAACCCTCGGATCACTTAGCTGACTTTTACAGCATGCCCAGGAGGAAATGCAGCGTGCGCATTCTATGTTTTTGTCTCGCTCCCAGTCCAGCATGGAAGTAAATAGATAGTAGTCCTTAATATTACAAATGCGAAAGTAACTATGTCTCTGTCAGTCTGTTTGTTGATCTGTCACGCCTAAACAGCTAAACGTATTTTAATGAAAAGATGAGCACAAATGTACGGGCCGTGCACCAGGGGCTTAAGCACTGAGCCTACTATTGGTTTAATGCTAACACAGGAGGGTAACCCTATGCCAATGCGCATCAAAATCTGACTACTCATTTTCGATATATTGCATAGAACTCTCTTTTCATACAAGAAAGGTCCACTCCACTCATGAAACTGATAAAACTAAGTATATTTTGTTAAGGCCCTGAAAAATTCGTCACGGTGGCCATCAGATAAAAAAAAATGCATGGTGATAAATGACAACCTGTACGGATATAAGCTACGGAAAAAATCCCCATTCGTATGGGAAAACTCACTTATCCGCGGGAACTGCGGGGCGAAAAGCTAGTATAATTATATTTTGATGAATGATTCCTCGGACGATTTGTTTTGCCCGCGGACAACGGATGACAAGGGACCCTTTGAGGTCCAGACCCTGGAATGACAAATGACGTGAGACCATACACTAAGGGAAGCTCATGGAATTGAACAAGACATATATTTGATCACAGTATGTTTATAATTATATCTATCTTGCTGCTTTCATGCCGCCCTGGGAGCGAAAGAAAAACGTAGATTGTGCCAGCTGCATTTCCTACCGGGCATGCTGTAAAAACCAGCTAAGGGCCGAGGGTGTCAGTATATTGTAATTTAGGCATGTCACTATGTGACAGCAGTATACGCACAAATTTATCTTAAATATCCCTCAAAACTTTGTCAGACGTGGCGGAACGACCTTTGTTTAGGTCGTTCACGCTCTGCCTACCCCATTAGGGATAGAGGCATGATTATAATATGTATGTTTGTATCTTTCTGTAAGAAGAGCTGTAAGATAAAACGAGAAAACAAAGGTCGACAAAGACCGTAAACAAAGGTCGTTCTGCCACATCTGACAAAGTTTAGAGGGTTATTTAAGATAGATTTGTGTATATTGCTGTAGTGACAGGTTGTCAGCCTATCGCCTAAAATACAATGTACGAGTACTATAAACTTTGAATCCTTTTTCCGCTTTCTACAGCACCCGGAGTAGCATCTGGCATATTCCATCGCATTGTATGTTTTTCTTTCGCTCTAATTTCAGCACGGAAGTAAATAAATAAATTGACAATAGTGTTCATTCCGTGGGTATGTAACCCGGGATCTTCGGATCGGCAGCCCATGGCTCAGACCACTAGACTGCGGAGGCAGTTAGAGTACGTTACCATCCGTCAACGAGCTGACCCAATATAGACCCTCGTCAAGACACAGATGCTGCTGTTATGAAATATTGTATATAGCAACTTTAATCTTGCTGCCATCCTTAAAATACTCGCTAAGAGTCGGACAGCAATGATTTATTCGCTCATCTAAGAGAGTAGTACAATAAGGTCTACTAGTTAACTGCCTTCGTGGTCTGAGCCATAGGCTCTCGACCCGGAGGTCCCGGGTTCGATTCCCGGCGGGGACAATGACTTTGTGTTGTTGTTTCTAGGTAAGTTAGGACATTGCAGGCTGATCAGTTGATTGTCCGAAAGGTAAAATTATCCATGCTGTCGGATAAGCATGTACGTAAATTGTCGGTCCTGCACCTGATTTCTCTCTGGTCGTGTCAGTCAATCTGTCCCATCAGAATAAGAGAATGAAGGAATAGAAACTGCACCTGTGTGTAGACTACTACACACTAAAATCTAGTCCTGCGCAGATGGCCGATATCTGGGAGATTTGCCGCCATCACCATCATCTGTGGGAGAACTATTATTACAATAAGGTCTACACTCTACAGTTCCTCACCTGCAATGGTTATGGTGTACTAAAAACACAGTTTTTTATGAATCTTTTAAATATTTTTTTTTTAAGGGTCCTCAAATCCTCGTAGTGCAATCATTAATGAGATGTAAGAAACTTTCGTGTGCAAGATGGTAAAAAATTCGGGTGCAAGTCCGACTCTAACTTAACCTATTTTAATCAATCTTGCGCCCTCACAATATCTCCTGATTTTATACCTATAGTATTTCCAACTTAGTTTTAGAATAAAGTTAAACAAAGTTGCATGTCTTTTCATTGAAGATCTTGTTTCTTAAATAAGTTAGTAGTTTTAGTCATTGCCAACACGTATCATTTATTATTGAAATGTGTTTTTTGAATAAAAAGACATTAAACTTCGCTTACCTTTATTCTAAAAATGAATTGGAAATACTTTTAGTATGTATTTTGCTATTTGTCAATGTAGGCTAGAGGAATTCTAATCTATCTTCTTCCACATAAGGAGCCTATGCGTGTCACCCGGCCGAGTTCCGAAGCAGGCGTTAAGATGAGCGATTACAGGGTACGGTGTCATATTTCATTCGGTCGATTTATTGCCATGTCGTCGCTCTATCTATCTAGTCTATGGCATAGTCAACTCAACATCAGTACGACCACGCTTTTAATGAACGTGGCAAATCTATCTAATTTAATTATGAGGCGTGATTATTTGTATCGTTACTTTGATTTTAAATAATGCTCAGTTAAATAAAAAAAACACCGTAAGAAAACGGTTAAGAAACAGCCAAATTTCAATTTCCTGCTTACCCCTAAGTCAGGTAGCGTGATTTTAAGTATCCTTAGTTGCAACCCGGGTAACACACAGTTGAATAAAAATAAATCATTGAAATCGGTTCAGTAGGTTAGGCGTGATGTGGTAACATACATACAGACAGACAGACAGACAAAAATTAAAGAAAACGTTTTGAGCTTTATATCGTTAAAATTGTGTGCTGCAATTATTATTTTGTAAAAATAATTAATGTACAGACATGACCCTTCTAGAGATTTATTATATATAGCCCAGGCTATCATAGCACCTGTTTCTTAGAAAAAAAGCATGCAAGAACAGTTTATTGTTTTATTTACGTTTTATCCCAAAAATATTCACATGACAGAAAAAGAATAACAAGAGTATCATAGCAACAAAATATATGATATAAACAAGTATGATAAAACAGACGTGGCGGAACGACCTTTGTTTAGGTCGTTTACGCACTGCCTACCCCATTAGGGATAAAGGCGTAATTATATGTATGTATGTATGTATGAAAATACCTATGATTATGGTTTCTAGTGGGATAAAGATACAATTTTTCTGGCTTTGTATTAGATTCTCTTCGTTAACCTCCAAATTCTACCAAATGAAAACCGCTCTACATTTACATCTGCAAGTCTTCCGAAGTTTGTGATGCCTTGAGCACGCAAACCTAGCTGGCTTCTAGCTGTTCGACGTGGTTCATGTACTACGCTTCCAGTTATTTTATAGAATTGTAAATACTAAGATTTCACCCGTGGCTTAATATACAATTTGTTGCCTAGTGGTTTGAGCCTTTGGCTTTCAATTTGGAGCTCCCGGGTTCGAATTACAGTAACGGACAGTAATCTTGTGTTGTTTCTCTTCACGCTTGGCAAACAGATTGGCAAGTGCTGAGCAAGATTTAATAAAAAAGAACGCCGTTGCGCGTTTCTTGAATTCTGTTTATACCTCAATCAGTTCTTGCGACAATAGTGCGTCGATATGGGATAAGACTATGGGGTAATACTATACTACCTACTATACTCAAACAGACATACGGGGTAGGGTCAACGTACCAGTAACTGAAAGAGGTTACTTACTCAGGCAACGAAACTGAACAACTTTCACCAGGAAATTCTTTCAGCAGGATATGAAAAAAATATACTTTGCCACAAAAAATTGCCACCTCGATCAGACAATTTTATTATTATTTGGACTAACCATTTTTCTTTCAATTAATAAAATAATCACTTCCATGCTGGACTGGGAGCGAGAGAAAAACATAGAATGTACCAGCTGCATTTCCTCCTGGGCATGCTGTAAAATCAGCTAAGGGATCCGAGGGTTTCAGTATATTGCAGTTTAGGCGATGGGCTGACAACCTGTCACTATAGCAATATACCTATAAATCAATCATAAATAACCCTCAAAGCTTTGTCAGAAGTGGCGGAACGACCTGTGTTTAGGTCGTTTACGCTCTGTCTACCCCATTAGGGATAAAGGCGTGATTATATGTATGTATGGATGTAATAAAATAATACGTTGTCCCTTACACCTGCTATATAGCCCCCTCCCAGCTGGTGGTTTGAACAATTCGGCTCGATAACTCTCAACTATACGCAGTCAGCCGGCGCTGCTTCGAATCGAATGCACCAGCCACCGGTCTAACTTCTAAGAACAATTTATTAAGGATGATAGTGTGGCCAGCAGTTTTGTCTTCAGATTATCTAATGAAAAAAAAATACAGAAGGAGACTATTATGGGCCTTTCTAGGCCTTTCCTGATTGGGGTGTTATTGCCGTCATTCATCACACCTGGCAAGTAGAAGCGGGCTGCGCCTTTCTTTTAATACCTCAGTAGGTTCTTGTTTAGTTAAGTTTATTGTATATTGCGTATCTCTCATTAGCTCTTCCGGCAATCGTATGGAATAGTGCTATGGGGCAATATAGTAAATACTCAAACAGATATACATAGGTCCCTCCCAGCTGGTGGTTTGAACAATTCGGCTCGATAACTCTCAACTATCGAATGCACCATCCAGTCTAACTTTCTAGAACAATTTATTAGAGATGATAGTGTGGCTAGCAGTTTTGTCTTCAGATACCATTGTCTGCGATGTAGCCTAATTGTTTTAACAGTTTCGGGAATTGATTAGATTGTATTGTCTTTCACAGGTTAGTTCGAGTAAATCTTAAATTTTGCTTCAATAATCTGAAATATTGTCTGTATTAAAGTTTCTTATAAGGTCAAGTGGAGTAAGTGAAACACAGTGGAAGAAGTGAGTCACTTTCAACATATCATCAGGACTAATAAAAGTTGTTCGTTATTCTCAGAAATCTGCAAAATGTTGAAAGGGTTTCAGAAATTATAGCTGTCTATACAGTCAGCCTTCTGATATTTATAAGTGTTTCAATTCCTTTTTTGCGTGACCTTATCGATATTGTAAAAAATATATTTCTTTTTCTAATTTTAAATGTAACGTAACATTTAACTGAACTATAATCAACATGAAATTGTAGGTACATACCTATCAATCTTTTTCTTAGGTATTATAAACCTAACTAAGTATGTAGTGAGGGTTGTAGGATAGACTGAAGTCTTACTGAATTGGTATAATTAACTTAAATGCACACACCAAGTTTATAATCCCACTGATTGCGCCAAAGGAAACCAAGGGGGCGAAAAGAGACTCCCAAGTACAGAACCCAGATTTTAGTCTAGAATCTAGTCTAGATATAGGACAAGACTTTGGCTTAGACCCCGGGATCTGCCTTTGAAAGCTTCAGAGTTTGTGCTGCCATGTATTTAGTTATTTAAACTTGGGGGTAGTTTGAGAGTTCGGTTTTGACGGTTGCATGTGGCAAATGAAATTTTCAGAGATTGCTCTTCGAAGGAAGCTCGTTTTTGAACTGATTTATTCAGACTGTTGGTCAGCATGCATTGTTTATTTTATTTTCTGGTTAGCAAATAGCATAAAACTTGATTTAACAAAATAAAACCAGTATTATTTTCTTCCATGAGCGAGGGAAAAATATAGAATGTGCCCGCTGCATTTCCTCCGGGCATGATGTAAAAACCAGCTAAGGGATCCGAGCGTTTCAGTATACTATAATTTAGGCGATGGGCTGTCAACCTGTCACTACAGCAATATACCTACAAGTCTACCTTAAATAACCTTCAAAACTTTGTCAGACGTGGCGGAACGTCCTTTTTTTAGATGGTTTGATGGCCTACTTGAGGTATTAGTGATAAAGGCGTGATTACATGTATGTATGTATTCTTTTTCTATCAAGGATTTATCATCCTCGCGGTCATTACAGAAGCGAATTTCAATAACGTTTTAAAACGCACCCGTTTTTTTTAAAAAACCGCACATTGAATTTCACTCAACAAAATTGCAAAGTACAGCCGAAAAGGAAATAACTCATAAAACACCGAATAAAATGAATTAAGAACACATCTTTCGTTCATAATTTCAACGTTTATCCCATTTCGCTTGAGGCGAGGTAGAGGCGCGCAACATTTTTAACAGGTTATTATTTTAGCGAAACAATGGCGCATCTACACCGGTAATAGGCAGGTTTGTTGCAACTGCTAAATGGTTATCTTGGGCTCCGGGGCTACTTGAGTGCTTGGTATAAGTCATGAGGTTCATTGTTTGAAAGATGTGTCTTATATTAGTTTTATTATAGGAGGTTTCATATATGTATTTTAAAGCACGGTACCATAGAAATCCCTGCAATATAAATTAATTTGCTTTTCCATGGATTTTATTGAACTAAATACATAAAGAGATTTCTTAATAAGAATATTAAGATTATAAAAAATATATGTTACCAATTATTTTATAATTATAGGAAACTTTTAAATGAAAACCTTATTTCCTATCTGTTGTTATATCTGTTTACTTAGGACAATGCAGACTAAATCATTAAAATTATCTGTCAAGAAAAAGGTCTCCTTGCTTGGGAGGCAATGTGAAGCCATCGCTTTCTTTGAATGCGGTCGTCTCATAAACTTTGCCAGTCGCTTTTTTTTAGCTGTGCTAGTAGGCGGTTTAAAACTTTAACACTACTAGGTGGTTACCAAGTCGTTCGGCAATTCACAAAAAGCACTTTGCAGGAGATTTGATACATCAAAGTAAATATTCTAGTTCCATGTTCAATGCATTTGTCAAAAGAAAAATTAAGCTCTCGCTGTGAGCTTATAACTTGTACCACGCAATAATTGTTGCGCACCTCTGGCCCGGCTACTTTCCGCTCCCATTGTGGTGCACTCACCGCATCTCAGTACATAATCAAAACTTATGTTTTTGCTTCAAAATATTCTATATTTCTTGAATAATATTATGGTTGAACCTTCGCTATGGAAACAGTTCAGAAAATCTGGTGAATTCTACTCGATTTCCTCGTTTTTATTTTTATTTCTGAGTGCTTAGTTCTGGACTTTTGTATTTTTTGGCGACTTGTCATTTATAGAATTTGATAATATCCGAGTATACAATACTTGTCTTAAGAATTGCAAGTTTTGAATGTCTAAAATTGCTGGTTATGCAAGTTAAACAATGGATTATACGGGGAATAAGGAACAGCGTATCGAAAACTGATAACAATTATCAGCGGCAGTTTTTTTACAGCAAAAAAAAATTGCTTTTCCATACAAATTGTCTGGTCGAGGTGGTCATTCTGTATGGTGATAGTGGTCCAGTGTCGTTGACTGAGCAACCCCTATCAGTTTGCAGGACAATGTCCCTTACACCCGGTATGCATCTTTAAAATTATTTATCTACCATCTATGATTGACAGATGAATTACGAAGCTCATTGCAAACACACAAGTAATGGCATAGGTACTTGGTCGATCCTATTTCAATCTAAGTATTAATTCTGTTAGAGAAGACAAAGAACGTAATACAAATCCTGTCTAAGAAGTTATACACACACACTACCACGCCTGAATGGGAGAGGCAGAGCGTCAACGACCCAAACAAAGGTCGTTCCGCCACGTCTGACAAGTTTTGAGGGTTATATAATATGATAGATTTGTATATTGCTGTAAGAACAGGTTGTCACCCCATCGCCTTAATTACAATATACTCAACCCTTGAATCCCTTAGCTGGTAAGAATGCAGTTTTAAATCTTCAATGTTTAGAAAGCACCATACAAAAACAAAGAAACGCTTACAAAAGTGGCTGTAAATACAAATTGCATGTATTTAACCCCACAACTCATTGCAAGCTGTGATTTGTCCGAGCTATATGGCACTAGATTATATAGCTGTTTGTTTTGTGGGTTACTGGACTAAGGGCCAGTTGCAAAAACCATTGGTTAAGTGACTAAAACTTCTGGTAACAATTTTGTGTCATAATCTTACATACATATAATAGTAGGCAGAGCGTAAACGATCTAAACAAAGGTCATTCCGCTACATCTGACAAAGTTTTGAGGGTTATTTAAGATAGATTTGTAGGTATATTGCTGTAGTGACAGGTTGTCAGCCCATCGCCTAAATTTAAATATACAGATCCCTTAGCTGGTTTTTACAGCATACCCTGGAGGAAATGCAGCTGGCACATTCTATGATTTTCTCTCGCTTCCAGTCCAGCATGGACGCTAATAATTTTACTGTCGTAAATTGAGACAAAAGTTTACGACCGTAAGATTATTTCTGTATTTTTTTACCAATAAGACACTTTTACCCAGAGCCCTATTTAACGAGGTGAAAAATACTTCATTGGTTATTTTTAACATAATTATTGTTTATTCCTCGAATAAAGTTATTTTTGATAAATTGCCTTCGCGATGTAGACCAATCTTTAAATGCGAGACAGTACTGTGTTGTAATTTGTTGGTTATACCTTTAACCAAACTTAAAAACATCGGTTACTTCCATGCTGGCCTGGGACCGAGAGAAAAACATACAATGTGCCAGCTGCTTTTCCCTCCGGGCATGCTGTTAAAATTAACTGAGGGATCCGAGGTTTTCAGTATATTGTAATTAAGGCAATGGGCTGTCAATCTGTCACTATAGCAATATACCTACAAATCTATCTTAAGTAACCCTCAAAACTTTGTCAGACGTGGCGGAACGACCTTTGTTTAGGTCGTTTACGCTCTAACCACCCCAATATGGATAAAGGCGTGATTATATGTATGTATGTAAAAACATGAGTTAAACTGACAGTTACCATTTTGTTTTGTGTAAACGGCCCAACTTTACTTTCACGCGGGGTAATGCTGGAGGCACAGGTCGTTGAAGTCTTGAAGAAATTGTTGAAATAAATAAGTAGAAATTGGTGGACCCGACCAGACGGGACTGAAGGTATATTTTATAAGGCGTAATGCTCTCCGCATTTTTTTTGTGTTTGTAAAATGGCGGCTTTCTGGCGATTTTGTTCATAATATTCAAAGTGAACTGGTTTTTTTTATAATTTTCATTTTTACGTATGCTCTGAAGTTGGCTAATATTGAGAATAGGCATAAAAAAAGATATATATACATAAAAACTATGTCCGAAAATGTGACCAATTACGAAGGAAATTTTTGTGATAAACTTGAAGATATTTTATTTACCATTGGGTGATATTGGACTCGATTCTACATTTTCCGGCTATAACTAAAATTTAAATATATTTGTCACTCTTATACTTAAAACTTTGGAAAAGGGCAGGAGATCTATTCTCTCGGGTTTTATTTATTTTATTTATAGTCGATGGTTGTATGCGTTGTCTGTCATTTTAATCCGCCGCCATATGATATGGCGGATAAAATTGACAGAAATACTGGGGAAAATCTTCCATGCTGGACTGGGAGCGAAAGAAAAACTTAGAATGTTTCAGCTGCATTTCCTCCCGGGCTTGCTGTAAAAATCAGCTAAGGGATCCGAGGGTTTCTGTATATTGTAATTTAGGCAATGGGCTGACAACCTGTCACTACAGCAATATACTTACAAGTCTATCTTAAATAACCCTCAAAACTTTGTCAGACGTGGCGGAATGACCTTTTGTTTAGGTCGTATACGCTCTGCCTACCCCATCAGGGATAAAGGCGTGATTATATGTATGTATGTATGTATTTTTTTATCATAGTATCAAACTTATAAAGTAACGTAAAAGGTTTTTTTACATGCTGTAGGTATACAAATCTATCTAAAATAATCTTAAAAACTTGTCCAATGTGGCGAAGCGACCTTTATTTAGGTCATTGACACTCTACCTATCCCATAAGGGTTGAATCACCTGATTGTCCGTAAAGGAAAAGATTTCGTGCTTCGGGGGGCACGTTAAGCCGTCGGTCACTGTCTATGATAGTGGTCGTTACCCAAACCATGCCAGAGGCCTGATAGTTGTGCTACTAGGCGGTTTAAAAACTCTGACACCAGGGTAGAAGAAGAAGAGTAAGCGCGTTCATTTGTTTTACAAGCGCCTGTGCAAAGTGTATTGACCTACTTTTTTTTATTCTACTTTATCCGCGGTGTTACCCACAGAATATTTCAAATTTTTACATACGCTCGGGACGTGTCCCGCATGCTAAACGAGCGCAGTGTTTAGCCAATTATTTATATGATAAAAAAATGCATGGGAAAATTTGCTAGGGAGGTTATTTTGGATTTTAAGGGGACCACAAAACATCATTACTAACTGAAATCGTAATTATTCGAAAATCCGGTAAATCAGATTGAAGTTTATTTTAAGCATTATCAATTAATAATTCAGTGTTAAGGGAAAATGGTATCACATTTAACAAGGAATAGGGACACAGTCAAGAATAGAACGATTGGCAAAAAAAACTCGAAATCGCATTTTATAAAAGAGGGGACCATAAAAATGCAATTTTCTGACAGAGCTGGCTATTTTGTATGGAAAAGTAAAGAAAATACGTTCACTAAAAGAATTTCCTGGTATAAGTTGTACAGTTTTGTTGACTCAGCTAAACAGCCCCTATCAGTTTGCGGGAAGCTCTCCCGTACATAATGACGCCAAAGCTAATGCTAGGTGTTTGTCATACATAATCATAACATAACAATCGCTACCCCTATTTTCATTATATATGTAAACAATGGTCTCGATTCTAGATACCACTGGCTAAAACTAAAATTAAAATATATCAATCACTTTCAAAATAATAAAATTGAGAAAGGATAGACAATTTATACTCTATTTATAATTTATACTCGATTTTCCCCAGTACATACAAACATACATATAATCATGCCTTTATCCCTAATGGGGTAGGTAGAGCGTAAACGACCTAAACAAAGTCCTTTCCGCGGCGTCAGACAAAGTCTTGAGGGCCATTCAAGAAAGATTTGTACGTATATTGCTGTAGTGACAGGACCCCATCGCCTAAATTACAATATACTGAAACCCTCAGATCTCTTAGCTGGTTTTTACAGCATATTCGGGAGGAAATGCAGCTGGCACATTCTATGTTTTTCTCTCACTCCCAGTCCAGCATGGAAGATTTTCCCCAGTATTTCGGGTAAATTTTATCCGCCATATCATATGCCGGTGGATTAAAATGACAGATAACGCATAAAACCACCGACTATAACAAAATAAAAAACCAGAGATAATAGAACTCCAGTCCTTTCCCAATGTTTAAGTCTGAAAGTGGCAAATATATTTTAATTTTAGTTTTAGCCGGCAAATATAGAATCGAGTCCAATATCACCCAATGGTAAATAAGGAATTATATACCCTGTCAAAGCGGTAGTAAATATTACCTCAAGTTAACTAAACTTTCGCTTCGTTGGCTACATAAACAATTCAGCTTTAGGAAGCTATTATGAATAGGGTGTAACGTGGGTGTGGCAAGTGAGAATTCCTTAGTGCCAAAATACATTTTATTTGCTTTGTTATCATTATAGTCTCATATCTAAAGTTAGCTTTCCGATTTTGAGCCGCGATTTTGGTCCATTGGGCTCAGTTCCTGCTACGTCTAGTGGGGCTGATTTTTCCGCGAACGTCTATTTTAGCGAAAGCTTTTATCTGCGATCGTAATTTTTTTCAAACGTCCATTTCCGTGAACGTCCACGTAACTAAAACTTCTTCTTTCAGTACTCAAACTGGTAATTATAGGCTTGAAATCTAGCTTACGGCTTATTGACAAGATCTACATTTTCAATCCATCAATTTTGTGGACATTATTGCTCTTCTTAGAAAAGTTGCTCATATATTATTAATACCATTCGAACCTACCACCTAATTTTAAGTGTACACATATACACACCTATAATCACGCCTTTATTTCTAATGGGGTAGGCAGAGTGTAAACGACCTAACCAAAGGTCGTTCCGCCACGTCTGACGAAGTTTTGAGGGTTATTTAAGAAAGATTTGTATTATTGCTGTAGTGACAGGTTATCAGCCCATTGCCTAAATTGCAATATACTGAAACCCTTGGATCCCTTAGCTGTTCTTTACACCATGCCCGGGAGGAAATGCAGCTGGCAAATTATTTGTTTTTCAACACGGAAGATTTTAAGTGTCCTTAGTCAAAACACGACCGCCCCATTCCTTTTCAATTGAGTAGCGTAATACACTCACCGCTTCGGCTTTTTAGGGTCCCCCAGTCGCATGTTTATTTGTATAGGGAACTCATCGGGAATGTAAATGTAACCTGAATATTTTCTAATACATACACAATGAAAATATTAACATAATGTCTACATAATGTCGTTGGGTGCGAAGCTACGAAAATTTCGGGAAGAAATTCAGTGAATCGGAATACTTATGAGATTGTTGTTTGGCAAACAAGAATATCACACTTTTTCCAGTCTTCATCTTAGCGAGTGGATTCTCGAGTCAAACAACCCAATGAACCCTGGTGTCAGAGTTTTAAAACCGCCAAGTAGCACAGCTATTAGGCCTCTGACGTGGTTTGAGTAACGACCGCTATCAAAGACAGCGTCCATGACCGACGGATTAACGTGCCCTCAGAAGCACGGTATCCTTTTTCTTTTCGGTCAGTCAAGTGATTCAGCCTGCAATGTCCTAACCAAACCGTGAAAACCTCACCAAGTGTTAAATTGACAAATATCAAGTCCATGTCCCGCCTGGGAATCGAACCCAGGACCTCCGGATCGTAAGCCCATGACTCTGACCACTAGATCACAGAGGCAGTAAGAGGCAGCCAATAAAAAATGTAAGCATGATTATTCTCATAAAAAGCAGCTACAGCAGATCGTTTTTGTACGAGTACACACCTTTGAGAGATCTCTATGCCTATTTACCATCAAGTAGTCCGTTTGTTGCCTAACTCTATATACAGAAAAACTAACTCTAATCATTTGTAGCTTCAATAAACAATTCTATTAATATTGTATGTGTGTAGTTACTTAAGTGTATTCAAATGTTTACGCACATGTAGAACTGTTTGCGTATATTTATGCTACGGTACGCATTTTGTCGAACTTGTGCGAAAATATTAAGGCGCATAGCAAGTAGGAAGCTGCCTCCGTGGTCTAGTGGGTAGTGCCATGGACTCCCGATCTGGAGGTCCAGAGTTCGATTCCCAGGGGGGAAACACAAAGTTGATATTTGAGAATTTATCACTTTGTAAATTCGCAATAAATATTTGAATTCGCAATAAATATATGAATATGAAATTTTACCCCAGTTTGGTTAGGACATTGCAGGCTGAATCACCTGATTGTCCGAAAAGAAAATGATTTTCATGCTTTGGAGTCGTTAAGCCGTCGGTCCAGGTCGCTGTCTTTGCTAGTGGTCGTTACTCAAACCATATCAGAGGCATGATAGTTGTGCTACTAAGCGGTTGAAAAACTCTGACACCAGGGTTCATCGGGTCCATAGACTCGATACCCACTCGACAGAAGAAGTAGGAAGCGGTGAGGCGGTAGCGGGCCGGAGGCGCGCTGATTATGAATAGGAATTTACATTTGCGCAGCGCAACTTTAAAATTAAATTGCGCTGCGCAGACGTACATTAATATACAGAATCGACGCGCCTCCGCCTCACCGCTACTTATTTGCCATGAGCCTAACGCTTACAACCCGAACTGGCAAAGCATCAAAGGTTTCTAAAACGATTATGGCATAGTGGCATAGTCTGCATTGGAAGAATTGCAACTTTCTATGTAGGTAGTACACCGCGGTGCGTCTAATTGTCTGACGATAGAAATAAATCAGTTGGATACAAAAGAAAGGATTAAAAGAGAGGAAGAGAGGAAGAGAGGAAGAGAGGAAGAGAGGAAGAGAGGAAGAGAGGAAGAGAGGAAGAGAGGAAGAGAGGAAGAGAGGAAGAGAGGAAGAGAGGAAGATAGAAAGAGAGGAAGTGAGGAAGATAGGAAGAGTGGAAGAGAGGAAGAGGGAAAGAGAGGAATAGAGGAAGATAGGAAGAGAGGAAGAGATGAAAAGACGAAGAGATGAAGAGTGGAAGAGAGGAAGAGTGGAAGAAAGGAAGAGAGGGACAGAGGAAGAGAGGAAAGAAGAAAGAAAATAATTTTATTCAACACCAGTTATTACAATTAGACAACTTAAACTTAAGTAGCCTTAAAGGTTCCAAGCTCAGCATGTGCTACAGGTCCAAGACTGTAGAGGAAGACAGAAGAGGCTGGTTTTCAATAAGATAAGGTTGAATGCGTCTTCAGCTCCTTCAGAAGAGCACGATTTGTAGAGGACTAACAGACTGACAAATCTATCTTAAATAACCCTCAAAACTTTGCAACCCTCAGACCTTTGTTTAGATCGTTTACGGTCTGCCTACCCTATTAGCATGTATGTATGTATGTAAAAATAAGCCACAAAGTTCTCATAATGCCTAAAAGACGTGGGGCATGACAATCCATCTCCATTATACTAGGCCACCTTTATAAACTACACAGACCGTACAAAACAGGAGAGACTATCTAGATCGAACCCGCCGAGCGTGTGAACATACATACATGTAATCACGCCTTTATCCCTAATGGGGAACGCAGAACATCAACGACCTAAACAGGTCACGCAGGAAAGTTTTGAGGGTTATTTAAGATAGATTTGTAGGTATATTGCTGTAGTGACAGGTTGTCAGCTTATCGGCTAAATTGCAATATACAGAAACCCTCGGATCTCTTAGCTGGTTTTTACAGCATGCTCGGGAGGAAAAGCAGCTGGCACATTAGATGCTTTTATCTCACTCCCAGGCCAGCACGGAAGTAAACATACATACATATAATCACGCATTTATCCCTAATGGGGAAGGCAGAACGTCAACGACCTAAACAAAGGTCGGTCCGTCACGTCTGACAAAGTTTTGTGGGTTATTTAAGATAGATTTGTAGGTATATTGCTGTACTGACAGGTAGTCAGCCCATCGCGTAAATTCAATTTATACTAAAACCCTCGGCTCCCTTAGCTGGTTTTTACAGCATGTCCGGGAAATGTAGCTGGCACATTCTATGTTTTTCTCTCGCTCCCAGTCCAGCATGGAAGAAAAGATGAAAGATTATATGTATGTATGTATGGAAATACCTATGATTAGGGTTTCTAGTGGGATAAGGATACAATTTTTCTGGCTTTGTATTAGATTCTCTTTGTTAACCTCCAAATTCTACCAAGCCCGGGAGGAAATACAGCTGGAACATTCTATGTTTTTCTCTCGCTCCCAGGCCAGCATGGAGCAAGAATGGAGCGTGTGAAGGCGTACAATTAGCGGAAAAGCTATTCAAATGTGGTTTAAGTATATGAAAAAAATGTTTTCATAAACTTTTTTTATGGACAATCATTGATTATTTTGTATTGGGTGTAAGGGACAGCTTCCCGCAAACTGATCGGGGTCACTTAGTCAAAAAAAACTGTACAACTTTCACCAAGTAATCCTTTTAGTAAATTAAAAAAACCGATTGGCTTTTCCATACAAGTTGTCTGATTCAGGACCGAAATAGCTATTTTGCAGGGAAAATGAATTGTCTTTTTCACGACGTGAAATAAATTCCGTGCGTAAATTGTTCAGTTTCGTTGACTGAGCAACCCCTATCAGTTTGCGGGACGCTGTCTCTTACACCCCGTATACCCAATTAACACAGAACGTGTATAAGGTAATAGTCGAGCCCGATGATGTAGTGGATAGGGTCGCTGCCTCCTGAGCGGGAGGTCGTGGTTCGAACCCCACCACGTACCAATGTGTTTTTCGGTTTTCGAATTTCATATGTACGTTTATTCGGTGCTATTTCCGTGCTTCGGAAGGCACGTTAAGCCGTTGGTCCCGGTTAATATCGTTTAATACCGTAGATATTAGTCGTTAAGCCCTTACAGAGGCCAGTGCTAAGCATTGGCGGCTTGAAAACTCTGACCTAATCTAGGATTGGGTCTGGTTTCCCTTCTGGGTTGCGGAGGTCAGATGGCAGTCGCTCTGTGTAAAAACCAGTACCCTCGTTCAATCCCCTAGATTAGGAAGCCGACCCCGTGAGATACGGGACAAGGCTAGGGAGATGGATGGTGTATAAGGTAATAAATCATTGCTGTTTAAGGCCTTTTGACTTTTATGTTTGTGTATTCTTTACATAAATCCCACCAGGGCATTACCTATTACCTGAATTAATTATATTCTATTTCGCTTTTAAATAAAAGGTAGATGTATCATTCGGGAAACATCCTTGAAGGGAAGTTTATTAAAATGTGTTTAAGATTGTAGTCTAGGTACGCCTGTATTTTTATGGGCTAGGTAGAGCGACAGTGGCATTTTCATGTCTTTAATTTTTGTCATTCTAGAATTTTTATGGGAGCAATATGCATTTTTTTTTTTTTAATTAAAAAGTGATAAAAAAAAAGTGAACTCTAGGACTCTTCAAATTATTGGCAGTAATAAAAAAGTATCTTCTGAAACATTGAGGCCATAATGCTGATTTTATTTTTACTCAAAACGGAAACGGAAAAGTTACAAAGAATTTAAGCTTTGTCCTTTATGAGAAGAGTTTATTTTTATTGGTTAATTTTCAGGAAACTTATGGACGTTGTGTAGGAAAACAAAATGGTTGGGTATGGGATCTAAGGCTCGTATTTATGGAGCGATATCAAACTTGAGAGCAGTGTTAAGTATGCATTTGACAGGCCAGTTTGTACTGAAATGACATTTCTGATACGAACTCAAACTCGCTGTCACTCTTGAGTGCTGATTACAAATACGGCCCTAAGTACTGTAATCCATTCCTGGAAACGAGGTCAAAGACAACGACAAAGTCATTTAAATATTATTAATTATAATATATATATATGTATATATATAAATTTTAATTTAATTAATTAATTAATTTAATTTTAATTTTATTTAATGTAATATAATATAATTTAATTTAGATTATATTGTGATTTTGAATATGGGTGTACATTTTAAATGCCTGAAATAAATGATTATTATTATTATTATCGTTTTCTTTTTGTTTTTCTCGGCTTTCACCGGTAAATACTGGTATACACGGGCCTAAGCCAAGTGTATATCAGGGTTAATAATTGGGTTCTGAGAGTTTTGTGTGGCAGTATCTGGTCGTGTATTCGTCGGCGCGTTTTGAGGTTCTATTTCTATGTTTGGTTCAATGTTTGGCTGCGTGGGGGGTTGTGATATAGAATGATAGGTGGTTTGTGTGGAAGTTTGGGATGAATCTATATGATCTTGTTCACTGTGCAGAAATTTTCGCACTATACGGCACGTATTTAAGATAACGGCTTTTTGTAAAAGGTTGTAGATGTTTGCCGGGAGGTTGAGTGTCTTGAGTGACTGATGAATTTGCTTCGGTATCACGCCTGTTGATGAAAGTATAATCGGGACTATTACTACTTTCTGGAGATGCCATAAACGGGTTATTTCATCTTTAAGTTCGACGTATTTGGTGAGCTTTTCAGATATTGTGTTTTGTAAGTTATGGGTGCTAGGGACTGCTATATCAATTAGGTAACCGGTTTTATTTATTTTATTAATCAAGGTAATGTCCGGTCTGTTATAGTGGATTGTTCTGTCGGTAAGGATGGCACGGTCGAAGTACAGTTTAGTCGTTGAATTTTCTAAAACAGTTTCCGGTATGTATTTATAGTATGGCTGAATAGATGGGATAAAATTATGTTGGTGTGCAAGTTTTTGATGGATGATATTAGCTACTTGGTCGTGTCTATGTTTATAGTCAGTTTGGGCTATGGATTTGCAAGCACTTGTTATGTGTTGAATGGTTTCTGGGCAGCTATTGCATTTCCTACATGTATCTGAAGCTAAAGTCTTTGTTATGTATCTCTGGTAGTTTTTCGTTTCTACTACTTGGTCCTGTATTGCCATAATGAAACCTTCAGTCTCCGGGAATAAATCACCACGACTGAGCCATGCGTTCGACGCATCTCTGTCGACATTAGATTGACTCAAGTCGTGGTGATGTCTCCCGTGTAGAGACTTTATGGCCCATTCGGCATGTTTCGTTTTGTCGTCTGTTAGTTTCTCGTTATTTTGTTGTGTGGTGTCTTGTAAGTTTAAAGGGGTTGCTTTGGAGTCATTCTGTATTATTGATTTGTGCAGAGTGGAAATTTCTGATTTTTGGAAGAAATATTTTCTGAGGTTAATGATTTGCCTATTGTGTAGGTTTGGGATATCAATTAGTCCTCTGCCACCTTCTTTTCTGGGGAGTGTCAGCCTTTGTAGGCAAGATCTGGGGTGGTGTTTACGAAATTTAGTCAGAGTTGTATTTATAGTTCGCTGCATTGTTTTAAAATCAGTTTGGGACCATGGTATAATGCCAAAAGAATATGTGAGTATAGGGATAGCATATGTATTTATAGCTTTGAATGTGTTTCTGGAGTGTAGCTGCGTTTTTAATATGGAGTTGAGTCGGTGTCTAAATGTCCGTTTCAGTTTTTCTTTCGTATCTTTAAAACGTATTTGTAAAGATTGGTTGTATCCTAGGTATTTATATGTGTCCAGTTCATCTAATGACTCTATTCGTTCTCCAGTTTCTAATGTATAATTATGTTTGTAATTCTGTCCTGCTTTTATTGAATTTATTTTGCATTTATCTAAGCCAAACTCCATATTTATGTCACGTGAAAATTGTTCTGTAAGCTGGGCTAGCTGGTGAAGTTGTTCTTCATTTTTGGCATATAATTTAATGTCATCCATGTAGAGAAGATGGCTTATGTTTTGTCGTCTGTCAGTTTGTTGGTCAATTTCTGCGTAATTTAACTGATATCCTAGTGTGGTCGAGTTGAGAATGTCTGAAAGTGGGTTTAGAGCAAGGCAAAACCATAGAGGACTCAATGCATCTCCTTGGAATATGCCTCGCTGTATTTTTATCGGTTCAGTCTGTATTGAGTGTGTTGGGGTGGTCAGTTTAAGTCTAGTTGTCCAGTTTTCCATACTTTTCTTTAGAAGATTAACAATTTTTGGATGTATTTTGTAGATATCAAGTATTTTTAATAACCACCTTCGTAGGCTTTTTTGTAATCAATGTACATGCTGTGTAAATCGGATTTATGTTTTTGGACCTGTTTTAATATAACAGAGTCGATGACTAGCTGTTCTTTACAGCCTTGGCTGAACTTACGGCATCCTTTTTGTTGCTCAGCTAGAATGTTGTTTGCATCAACGTGGCTGTATATTAATTGAGATATACAGGCGGTAAGAATTTTATATAGAGTTTGTAAACAAGTGATAGGTCGGTATTTTGCTGGGTTGGTAGGGTCATTTTGGTCTTTTTGTATCATATAAGTAGTTCCTGTAGTAATGTAGGGTGGTATTAAACTTGGGTTGTTTACGAAGTTGTTTAGGTGATTGTGTAAATATCCGTGTAAACTAGTGAATTGTTTATACCAATAGCTGTGTATGTTGTCTGAACCCGGTGCTTTCCAATTGTGAAGATTACGGAGAACTTTAATAAAGATATCAATTGGTATATGATCAAATTGCATTTCAATGGTGGCTGCATGATTTTCAATTTCTGTTTCAATCCATTCAGCTTGTGCATTATGTTGAACAGGTTGTTCCCGTATTCCAGCCCAAAAAGTTTTTAGATCTTGTGGATCTGGGGTAACGTCTATATTATTGGGATCGCTGTTTTCTTGTGTGTTTGATGAATTCTGTCTTAAACTACGATAGAAATGTTTTTCATTGTTTTTAAAC
Source organism: Scrobipalpa costella (assembly GCA_949820665.1). Lineage (NCBI taxonomy): Eukaryota > Metazoa > Arthropoda > Insecta > Lepidoptera > Gelechiidae > Scrobipalpa > Scrobipalpa costella. The sequence continues at coordinate 19,732,417 of OX463303.1, forward strand.
TGGTTGTTTTGTTGCTTTCGTGATGTGCATGCGGTGTATCTACGAAGTCGTCCTGTAATTACTGCTAGTTTTTGTTTGAGTGTGTCTAGTGTGTGTGTGAGTTGTGTGTTAGGTTCTTCATGAGTGGAATGGATTCTATATTGCTCTTTTATGCCTTCTACTTTTCTTTCTAGATATTTGCTTCTATTGCCGTTAACGAATTGTGTTAGTCTGCTTATATTTGTTCGCAAGCTTTCAAGCCTACGTTCCAATCGTCTTTGCCAATGTGGTTTGTGTTGTTTTTGAGATGGTCGAGATCTGTCAGCAGGTTCCAGAGATACCTTTGCTCCGTTTATTTTAGCAGCTGTCCATGCTGCACAATAAATTGCAGTTTGTAGTGTATTGAAATTTGTTTCTAAGCTAACCTTCTCAGGAAGCGTTATTCTATTTAAGTAGTCAACTATGGATGCAAATTTTTTGGATGTCTTTTATTATTATTATTATTAAGTCTTCTTCTGCTTCTTCTTCTGTCGAATGGGTATCGAGTCTACGGACCCGATGAACCCTGGTGTCAGAGTTTTGAAACCGCCTAGTAGCACAACTATCAGGCCTCTGACATGGTTTGAGTAACGACCACTATCAAAGACAGCGACCGGGACCGACGGCTTAACGTGCCCTCCGAAGCACGAAATCTTTTTCTTTTCGGACAATCAGGTGATTCAGCCTGCAATGTCCTAACCAAACTGGGGAAAAATTCACAAAGTGATAAATTCCCAAATATCAGCTTTGTGTTTCCCCCCTGGGAATCGAACCCAGGACCTCCGGATCGGGAGTCCATGGCACTAGCCACTTGACCACGGAGGCAGTTATTATTAGGTATTTACATAACATATAGTCACATCGTTATTCTATTAAACAAAAACACTTTTTACACTAGTTCCAGTATATATTATTTATTAAAGCGACCGGTTTCGTTACACCATCCATCATGCAACTAGTTTTTGATTTCCTTTGATTCCCAGGGGGAAACACAAAGATGATATTTGTCAATTTATCATTTTGTGAAGTTTTTGTTAGGACATTGCAGGCTGAATCACCTGATTCTCCGAAAAGAAAAAAGATTTCGTGCTTCGGAGGGCACGTTAAGTCGTCGGTCCCGGTTGCTGTCTTCGATAGTGGTCGTTATTCAAACCATGTCAGAGGCCTATTAGCTGTGCTACGAGGCGATTTAAAATAAACTCTGACACCAGGGCTCATCGGGACATGCGACTCGAGAATCCACTCGCTAAAATAAAAAAAATTGAACTAGTATAAAAAGTGTTTTCTCAATAGTATACTATAGAGTTCTATCAAGAAATAACAAGACAAAGTGTAACATACATCCTTATTCCTTAGTTGATTTACGGGGTAGGCAGAGCATAAAACAATTAGTAAGGGCCCTAATTTAAGTTCATATCTGCAACTTTCTATAATGACAATTAAGACAAAACAGGACAGGACTGGAATTATATTCAAGTCTCGTCATCTTCCTAGCCTTGACTCGTATCTTACGAGGCCGGCTACATAATCTGTGGGTTTGATAGAGGGTGCTGGTTTTTACACAGAGCGACTGCCATCTGATGTCCGCAACTTAGAAGGGAAACCCATTCCTAGATTAGGTCAGAGTTTTTAAGCCGCCAATGCTTAGCATTGGCCTCTGTCATGGCTTAACGACTAAAATTTACTGTATTAAACGATATAAACCGGGGCCAACGGCTTAAAATGCCTTCCGAAGCACGGAAAAACGCCGAATAACACATTGGTACGTGGTGGGATTCGAACTACGACCTCCCGCTCTGGGGGCAGCGGCCCTATCCACTACACCCTCGGGCTCTCTATTATCAGCTCAATAATTGGAGTCTGGTTGATTATAAAACAAAACCGTAACCTTTAAAGTAATTAATTTACTTTACTTCAGGTGGTTCAGCAGGATGTTTCATAATACGAAAATAAGGTTGTATTCGAAAGTATTACGACATTATTCTTGATAAGAGCACTCAGATCACCTTTTGATGGCTTGACCTTTAAAAATTATGTCAATTTATCTTTTCGTATCAAAAGTCGTGCAAAATTATTGCTAATGCAATCGTTATGTCTGACATATTGAATGTGGAAACTGGATCAGTTATGTGATGAATAAGATAAAATGAACTCGATTCTGGATATCACCGGCTAAAACTAACATTTAAATCTATCTATTACTTTCAAAATAATAAAATTTAAATAAGGACAGGCGATTTATACTCTATGGTTTTACACTTTATCTGCTATATTTTGACGCGTTTTTGCATGTTTCTCCAGTATATCTATCAATTTTATCCGCCATATCAAATGACATACATTCCGTACATACAAATATTTACGCCTTTATCCCTAATGGTGAAATCAGAGCGTAAACGGACGGATATGACGGCTGATAAAAATGACAGTTAACGCATAAAACCACCGATTATAAATCAAAAACCGGAAAAAATAGATCTCCTGTCCTTTCCCAATGTTTTTTGTCTTAAAGTAACAAATTGATTTTAATTTTAGTTTTAGCCGGCAAATCTAGAATCGAGCCCTTTGTGAGTTAAGTTGACCACCTCACCTTTGGCAATATGTCATTGGACTGTATTTAATATTGAACAGTATTTTATAGTGGTACATACGTACATACATATAATCACGCCTTTATCCCTAATGGGGTAGGCAGAGCGTAAACGACCTAAACAAAGGTCGTTTCGCCTCGTCTGACAACGTTTTGAGGGTTATTTAATATAGATTTGTAAGTATATTAATGTAGTGATAGGTTGTCAGCCCATCGCCTAAGTTATAATATACTGAAACCCTCCGATCCCTTAGCTGGTTTTTACAGCATGCCCGGGAGGAAATGCAGCTGGCACATTCTATGTTTTTCTCTCGCTTCCAGGCCAGCTTTTATAGTGGTAGTGGGATAAATCAGGCTACTATATTTTTTTGAATGTACCTCTAATAATTTGATAGTTTCTTTACGCCTGCAGTAATCGTTCATTATTGAAATAAGATAAGATAATAAGAACTGCCTCCTTAGTCTAGTGGTCAGAGCCATGGGATTACGATCCTGAATTCTTGGGTTCGATTCCCAGCGTTATACACAACGTTGTTATTTGTATTTTTTCACTTTGTGAGGTATTCCCCAGTTTGGGTCCCGAAAAGAAAAGAATTCTGTGCTTCGGAAGGCACGTTAGCCGTCGGTCCCGGTCGCTGTGTTGGATAGTGGTCGTTACTCAAACCATGTCAGAGGCCTAATAGCTTTGTAGGTATATTGGTGTAGTGACAGGTTGTCAGCCTATTGCCTATATTGCAATATACAGAAACTCTCGGATCCCTTAGCCGGTTTTTACAGCATGCCAGGGAGAAAATACAGCTGGCACTTTCTAAGTTTTTCTCTCGCTCCCAGTCCAGCATGGAAGTAATCTCATATACAGCGTGATAATAAATCACACGGCAGCTTGCGAGCATTCGCTCGAACAACTTGGGCAGTTTATTTTGTACGTAACTCACCCTGTGTATGACGGCTGTGGATCGATGGAGGACTGATTTGGCTTAGTGGATGTTTCTGGAAAATGTAAGAGATTATATTCTTCCATACTGGACTGGAAGAGAAAGAAAAACATAGAATGTTCCAGTCGCCCTTCCTCCCGGGCATGCTGTATAAGTCAGCAAAAGGGATTCGAGGGTTACAGTGTATTGTAATTTAGGCGATGGGCTGACAACCTGTCACTACAGCAATACACATTACAATCTAAAATTGTCCCCAATTTATGTCAGACGTGGCGAAAGCGCCTTTTAGGAGGCGTTTTACGGTCTGCCTACCCCGTAAGGGATAAAGGCGTGATTTTATGTATGTATATATGTAAGAGATTATAATATGTTTTACTTTAACAACATACAATCACGCCTTTTTCCCTAATAGAGTAGGCAGAGCGTAGACAATCTAAACAAAGATCGTTCCGCCACGTCTGATAAGGGTAGGGTTATTTGAGATAGATTTGTAGGTATACTGCTGTAGTGACAGATTTGACTGTGACGCCCATTGCCTAAATTACAATATACCAAAACCCTCTGATCCCTTGGCTGGTTTTTACAGCATGCCTGGGAGGAAAAGCAAACTACTAAAATTTTTTTTTGGATAATCTCGAAGACATTGGTGATTGACAATGGATGCACCAATTCATGGCCAATGACCACAATACTACATATACACATACATAAAATCACGCTGTTGTCCCTAATGGGGTAGGCAGAGCGTAAACGACTTAAACAAAGGTTGATCCGCCACGTCTGACAAAGATTTGATGGTTATTTAAGATAGATTTGTAGGTATATTGCTGAAGTGACAGGTTGTCAGCCCATCGCCTAAATTACAATGTACTAAAACCCTCGGATCCGTTAGTTGGTTTTTACAGCATGCCCGTGAGGAAAAGCAGCTGGCATATTCTATGTTTTTCTCTCGCTCGCAGGCCAGCATGGAAGAATACCACAATACTTCACTTGATAAACAGCTTATTTATTTATTCATCGTATGGCATTTTTTCTTCCATGCTGGCCTTGGAGCGAAAGAAAAACATAGAATGTGCCAGCTGCATTTCCTCCCGGCTATGCTGTAAAAACCGTCTAAGGGATCCGAGAGATTCAGTATATTGCAATTGGCTGACAACCTGTTACTACAGCAATATACCTACAAATATACATACATACATCAATCACGCCTTTATCCCTTACGGGGTAGGCAGAGCGTTTAACGCCACTTGAAAGGTGCTTTCGCCACGTCTGACAAAAATTGAGGGCAATTTTAGATTGTAATATGTATTGCTTTAGTAAATTACAATACACTGTAACCCTCGAGTCCCTTTTGCTGACTTCAACAGCATGCCCGGGAGGAAGGGCAGCTGGAACATTCTATGTTTTTCTATCTCTCTCAGTCCAGCATGGAAGAAATACCTACAAATATATCTTAAATAACCCTCAAAACTTTGTCAGACGTGGCGGAACGACTTTTGTTAAGGTCGTTTACACTCTGCCTACCCCATTAGGGAAAAAGGCGTGATTATATGTATGTATTTATGGTATTTTCTGCTGCGAGGTCCAAAGGACAGATGCAGCAGCCGGTATTAATGCACTCTTAGCACCGCCCGGGGGTCACGTGTAGGGTATTTAAGCTAGTTCTTACGGACGTGGAGCAACATCGACCTGTAACGACCACTATTAGAAACAGTGACTAGGACCATCAGCTTAACGCGCCCTCCAAGGTACGGAATCCGTTCTCTTCCAGACAATCAGGTTGATTCAGCCTGCATTGTCCTAACTAAACTGGGGAAAATCTCGCAAACTGATAATTTGTCAAATACCAACTTTGTGTTTCCCCCTGGGAATCGAACCCAGGACCTCCGGATTGTGAGCCCATGGCTCTGACCACTAGACCACGGAGGCATTCCAACAGCTAAATTCTATTCACGATACATCTTCACCTTATAAGCGAGTCCGGTGCGATGGTAGTTATGCAGGATAACTCTTGATTGCTATGATTTTGATTGAAAGGCTAAAGTGATATGGCTTTATCATCAACTCTTTCTTAAAGTGCCGATAGAGCCTAAGTGGTGCCATCATCAGTTGAAAAAATCTTAAATCACTGAAAACATAATGAATTGAAAATCTAGTCCAACAGATTTAAGCAATAGTTATAAGGTAAATTCATAGATTCATAGTTTGTTGTAGTAACAAGTAGAAAAATTGCCGTTGATGGCCGTTGATCGCATTTTTTAAACTGTTACGACAACTAACAATGACTCGCAAATTTATAAGGTTATTATCTAAATTATCATTATTAAAATTAAATATTATTATCGTTGGACCGGATTTTCGATTTACTGTGTTTTAGTGAATTATGGGTTTTTTAACTGATGAGGTCGACACTTAGGCTCTATCAGTCTAGATCTAGATCCAAGAGTCATACCTATGATGAAAAAATATCAATTGGTCTGAAAACTTATTATAACAACGGGATGGGATGGGATCTACCTCCTAGTGGTCCACCGCGGGCAACGGCAACACAGACTTGCCTGTGAATAAGTCCGGCTGAACGATCCCAACAAAGCGGTGGTAGGCTCCGCAAGGGGCCGCTTGACTCGCAACGCAAGTCTGGCGCTTAACAGCTTCCTGTGTTTCGCCAGTGCGAATGATTTCCAGTGACATAACAGGCATCTTCTGGGTAAGCTTGCTACGTTGTCGACTCTGTCACGGTCATCCCTGAACTAGTGTGTAGAGTCAAGAGCAAACCCATTTAAAAAAGGATAAAAATAAATAAAACGCAAACACTATAATGCGCTAATCCAAAGCTCAGTAAAACAATTCGCTCACAAAAATAACAAATCATTGAATCCTGTACAAAGTTATGCGAGAGCAAATTAAAAATTGACGCATCGGATTGGCATGAAGCAGAATAGATTACATTCAAAATCCGAGTATTCAATTACCAAGTTGTCGCGCGGCCGCAGGAAAAAACGTTCTGCTATTTTCATAACAGTACATACATATAATCAGACCATTATCCTTGATAGGGTAGGCCGAGCATAAACGATCTGAACGAAGTTCCACCATGTTTGACAAAGTTTTCAGGGTTATATAAGATAGATTCGTAGGTATATCGCTGTAGTGACAGGTTGTCAGCCCATCACCTAAATTGCAATACACAGAAACCCTCGGATCTTCTTAGCTGGTTTTTGCTGCATGCAGGCCATATGTGAAGTTTGGCTCGAAAGAGCGTCTTTGCCTACTCCCTTTGTCCCGCTTGCCGAGAATCTCCCTCCTGGTCATAAAATACCGTGGCCGATCAGGAAGTCCTTAAACAGGCTTTGGACTCAGGTTGGTAGAAGTAAGGAGAGCAGGGTCAGGTGGGGATTTTTGGGCTAGCTCCGATGTGGACTGTGTTTCCGGTGCAGTGCAAACCATGGCACACATAACATCGTGCCCGGCCTGCTCCAACTTGCACGCCAGCGGATTAATTGGGCGGCAGCCAATCCGCAAGTGAATGAATACAAGTGTCTGAATTCTGGGCCGCTACGTTGTAATTACTCGTGTTCCATCGAAACGCTAAGAAGAAGAAGAAGATGCTATTTTCAGTTGCTACTGGTCCGCGCAGGCATAATCATCGTGTCGACAAAAGCTAAGAAAAAGAAGTTCTACTACTTTATCGCTCCTCAATTTAGAACACTGTGGTCTGATATTCTGCACCAAAACAATCTGCGCCGTTCAGATGGATATCAGTTTAAAAATTTGAGTTACCTAACTGTTACGAAAATAACTGATTAATTTCGCTGTAGCGTGCCCGTGTTAACATGCAAATTGGTAGCAACCCGAATGTCCCGAACCATCCGAAAGTGCCCCGTCCCTTTCGTTAATAGGAAATGGGCCTTTTCCGTTATTATTCTCTTTGGTAGCGGCCCCTTTTGTTTTGTCTTCGCAGATTTGGAAATTATGCCGGGCCCTGTAAAGCGACAACTTTGCCGGACGCGTTTAACGACGAATTAGAATTTGCGGAATTGTAGATGTATTTGTGGTTAAGTTTTTGATGTTGATTATAAATTAACGCACATGAAAATAAGTAAGGGACAGCGTCCCACAAACTGATAGGGGTTGCTCAGTCAACGGCACTGAACACCTTCCACCAGGAATTTTTTTCAGGAAATGAAAATGAAAATTGGATTTTCCATACCAAATGTCCACCTTGATCAGAAAAATTTTATGGAAATGCCATTTTTTTCACTTCCTGAAAGAATTCCCTGGTGGAAGTTGTTCAGTATCGTTGACTGAGTAATCCCTGTCAGTTTGCGGGACGCTGTCCCTTACACCCGGTATAGCCGTTGCACTGGATTTGAACCTATCTACTTCAGAAATGGCACTGATATAGTGGTCTAGTAAAGTCCATTACCTATGATATAGCGGTCGTTGTATGCCTACATGCCTCGATTCTAGATTTTCCGGCTAAAACTAAAATTAAAATCTATTTGTCACTTTCAGATTAAAAACATTCGAAAAGGACAGGAGATCTATTCTCTCCGGTTTTCGATTTATAGTCGGTGGTGCCTCCGTGGTCCAGTGGTCAGAGCCATGGGCTTTCGATCCGTAGGTCCTGGATTCGATTCCAAGGGGGGTAACACAAAGTTGATATTAGTCAATTTATCACTTTGTGAGGTTTTCCCCAGTTTGGTTAGGACATTGCAGGCAGAATCAAATTGTAATTGTTGCAAAAATCTGATTGTCCAAAAAAAAAAAAACCGTGCCTGGGAGGGCATGTTAAGCCGTCGGCCCGGTCGCTGTCTGTGATAGTAGTCGTTACTCAAAAAGGTGACAGAGGCCTAATAGCTGTGCTACCCGGCAGTTTGAAAACTCTGACACCAGGGTTCATCAAGTCGTTGTTCGACTTGAGAATCCACTCGCTAAAAGAGAGAGAGTTTCGGTGGTTTTATGCGTTAACTGTCAAATTGACAATACTGAAAACCTGTAGGTTTAGGAAGCGCGTCAAAATCTAGCGGACAAAGTGTAAAACCATAGAATAAAAAAAGCCTGTACTTTTTCAATTTTATTATTTTGAAAGTAACAGATAGATTTTAATTTTAGTTTATGCCGTCGTTATCTAGAATCAAGCCCAAAATATTCATGTAAAAAACGACTAGTCTGGATTAAATCAAAAGCTGAAATTTAATAATAATAAAACACTATAATTTGCACACATCTACAATTTCAGCGCACCATGTTTCTATTATTATTTCCGTTCTGTTTTGAATATGTGCTTCTATTGGCCTAATTTGCTACATAAAATCATACGGGCCAGTTGTTTCATTTGTAACGTATATTCAATTATCTTCATTTTGGTTGGTTTGTATTTCTTTATGCAAATTATATTGTAAATCAGTGGCTTGTCCTGATTTTAGTAGCACAGATAGACAGACAGGCCTCTGACATGGTTTATATAATTACCTCTATCAGACAGCGATCGGGACCGACTGCATATCGTGCCCTTCGAAGCACAGAATCTGTTTTCTTACAAAAAATTAGGTGATTCAGACTGCATAGTCCTCACTAAATCATAGAGCTTGTTTAGAACAGTCTAGAGACAACCTGTCACTACAGCAATATACCTACAAATCTAACTTAAATAACCCTCACAACTTTATCTGACGTGGCGGGACGACCTTTATTTTGGTCGTTTACGCTCTGCCTACCCCATTAGGCATAAAGGCGTGACTATATGTATGTATGTAAAGAGATATTAAAACATCCTAAACCCTTCTCATGTGTATCACAGAACGCGCAAAAGCTTCCAAAAAATGGGCATTTTAATATCACCCGATTAAAACCAGTGGCTTAGCATTTTATCATAGCAGGATGTCTGGTTATTTATGCCAGAGCTACGAGTTAATGGAAAATGTATGCGGAGATTTTTCATTCACTTTTTAAAACACTCCATACATTACCCGTGATATCCACTTCTGTTTTTTATGTGTTCTGTGCATTGTCTCTCTGTGGATTTACGCGGCTTTAATTTTTCTACGGCTCATTTCTATAGTTTATGGCAGTGTTTGCGTTTTAAAGGAATTATAGTTTATTCTTTTACACTGTGGTCCTTTTGGGGCAGCGGTATCTTTTTTTCTACGCCTTTATCCCTAATGGGGTAGGAACGCGTAAACGACCTAAACAAAGAACGTTCCGCCTCATCTGACAAAGTTTTGATAGTTATTTAAGATAGATTTTTTTGAGTTGTCAGCCTAAATTGCAATAAACAGAAACTCTCGGATCACTTAGCTGGTTTTTACAGCATACCCGTGAGGAAATGTAGCTGGCATATTCTATGTTTTTCTCTCGCTCCCAGTCCAGCATGGAAGTAAGTGTGGCTCAGCGAAACAAACTGGATCCAAATGCCATACTTCTCTATCCTGTGCTAAATCTGACCAGTCGGACATTTGCAGCTCTTTTAGGTCTTTGGCAACCCACTCATCATTTCAGTGATATCTTGAACTCCTATCTTGGTTTTATGGACGGGGGAAGTTATAGCAACTGTCCTAAAAACTAACACGCCAATGACAGGTGAGATAAAGTGATTTTTTTACTTTATAATTTTATTAAAAACTAGCTGGTGCCCGCGACTTCGTTCGCGTTGAAGTATGTGAAAGTAATTAATAACTATTTACAATCAAGAAATATCTCTATAAACTACATTAGTAGTTTTTCTTCTGTGTCTTCATTACGCGTCGCATCCACACTCAGCCGCTCATTTTCTAAGAAAATTACATTATTTCTACGCAAACGTTCATAATGTTCGCTTGCTTCTTCTAATCTCTGTTGATGCTGGTCATCGCTTTCTAGAGATATCGCCCTGTTGTGCTGGTCTCGATCATTTCGTAATAGTTCTTCATGTTGAGAAAAGGATTCAGATGCTCGTGATACGGCGTGGCTCTGACTGTCAGCCGTCAGCCTAGAGCTTCTTTCGGTAAAGGTTTCCGAGGCTCGTGATAAGGCGTGGCTCTGACTGTCAGCCATCAGCCTAGAGCTTCTTTCGGTAAAGGTTTCCGAGGCTCGTGATAAGGCGTGGCTCTGACTATCAGCCGTTAGCCTAGAGCTCCTTTTGGTAAAGGTTTCTGAAGCTCGTGATAAGGCGTGGCTTTGACTGTCAGCCGTCAGCCTAGTACTCCTTTCGGCAAAGGTTTCTGAGGCGCGTGATATAGCGTGGCTCTGACTATCAGCCGTTAGTTTACAGCTGCTTTTGGTAAAGGTTTCCGAGGCTCGTGAAAAGGCGTGGCTCTGACTGTCAGTCGTCAGTCTTGAGCTCCTTTCGGTAAAGTTTTCCGAGGCGCGTGATAATGCATGGAGCTCACTGTCAGCCGTCTGCCTGAGGTCCTCTTGGCAAAAAACTCGGAGGCGCGAGGCAAGTATGGCGGTCATTATCAGCGAGCAATCGCGATTTCCTTTCTATAAAGGTTTGGAAAGAGTTTCCAAAGAGCGCGCAATAGCATGACGTTCTCGATCAGCTTCAAGTCGGACCTGCCGTTCGTCATTTGATTCCTGTGATCGAACCAAACTCTTTCTTTTTGCTTCTCTACTATTTTTTTTTTACAGATTTGGGCGTTTTCGAGGCATTGCTAATAATTACCCACTTAACAACAACAACCAAGATATCAATAACCAAATCGCAAAGGACAAATGAAAGTCCGTTTTACTAACCTTGTCAAATATATCATTTTAACGACAAAAACATTTTTTTTTTTTATTCAAAGCAACAAATAACCAAATCGCAAGCAATAACAAAAGTCCGTTTTAGTAATCAAGTCAAATTATTTGATAAGAAAGTATGAATTCCAGAAGCAATGAAAATCTGAAAAAAGCGCTGTGGTTGCTCCTCTGTGTTACCGTCTGCACAACCACACAATGACCAAATACACTACAACAATAACATAAACTCGAAGGAAGGAATCTACACATCACAATATAATGGGAGTTTTAGCCAGTAATTAACTGTTACCGCCTTCACCGCGTGGAAGGTAGGTAGCTTAGGCTATTGTGTAGAGGTTAACATTACCTAAATGCAGGCCTACCTGCGACTCTAGGTACACACAGTTAAATCAATAAGTTTCATCTTAATTGGTTTAATAACATTCAAAATTTAATTTTCTGCCTGCCCCCAAGTCAGGTAGCGTGATTTTTCGTATGGTAACTTTGAATCCGTTTGTTTTTACCGTTTGTAAAAACAAACGGTATTCAATATCCTGCCTACCTCTTAGTAAAGTAGTAAAGTAACTGGGCGTGATTTTTATATCCTTATTTACAGTATAGGTAATACTTATTTATATACAAAAAGTTCCATCTAAATCGGTCCAGTAGATTCTGAGATTAAACCGGACAGACAGACAGAAAGACAAACAGACAAAAAAAATTAAAAAAATGTTTTTGCGTTCTATTACTTGTAAGATGCCCCCTCAACGCAATTTTATAATAAAATATTCAATGTACAGAATTCACCTCGTTTACAGTTTTATTATAATATGTATAGATGGGTTTGCTCTTGACTCCAGTCTAGGTCGGGAATGACTGAGACGGAGAGTCGACGATGGTGCGAGCTCACCCAGAAGATGCCTGTTCACTCTAACTTTAAAATGTTGGGGGTTGAAGAACGAAACACAGTTGCAGGTAGTGAGTTCCACACTTTTGCCGTGCGCATTATAAAAGAGTTTTGGAAGTGCTTATAAGCGCGTGATCACTTTATTCAACACTAGCAATCCGCTCCGGCTTTGCACGGAAATCATCAGTGTTTCTTTACTACATTATGCATGTTTTATACATATAAACCTTCCTCTTGAATTATTCTATCCATTAAAAGAAACCGCATCCGTTGCGTAGTTTTAAAGATCTAAGCATACATAGGGATATAGGGACAGAGCGACGTTGTTTTATACTATGTAGTGATAAGTACTGAGGGAATCTTTGGTACCCACAACCACAGGGTAAAGAGCTCCAGGGTCAGCCTTTATGTATAAAATACAACCAGTGCTTGAGAGAAAAAAAAATGTGTTGTGTTTCGAAAAGTGCATCAATTAATCGGATCGGATTGCAATCTTGGAATATTGAAGTGAGCCGCTCTGCGGATGCAACTTTTTTTTTTTTTTTTAATGGACCTGTTTGCAAAATACTACAAAGTGTATATAATGCGTCACCGGGCTAAAGCGGGGAGTTGCTACACGCAATCTACACCCTTAATGAAATGGCAACTGCCTAGGGGCGCCCACTAGGGCTCGAACCTCGGCTTATGGCGTTGCCTTGGGGACTCCTTATCGGAGAGAATCTGCCCGGTACGTGCCGGTAAACCCCAAAGTGGGGAGCAAAGGAGGGACCTCCGCGACCCCGCCGGCGGGGTGCGCGGTTGCTGGAAGAGCTTGTGCAGAGTCTGGCTCGACTAATATTGGCAACATTAAACGCAAGGGTAATTTGGTCATCGCCGTCGGTAAGGACATGCCTAGGTCTGCGGATGCACCGACAAGCCTCAGGTGGTTCCATCCTTGTACGCCTGGCTGTCTTCTGTTTTATTCCTTCGCATCCCTAGCAAGACAGCTGATTTCATGTTTGATTTTTTTGTGTGTAATCAGTCCTTCAAAACTCTACCGCTAAAAAATAGCCTTTGTTTAGGTAGTTTACGCTGTGCCTACCCCATTAGGGATAAAGGCGTGAATATATGTTATTTAAAAACCGTCATAACATAATGTTGTTGACCACCGAATAAAACTAGAGCGACCTGTCCTAGAACTGTCCCAAAAACTGACACGTCTGTGACAGATGATGTCACTTCGATCCGGGCCTGCCACTGCACTGCCGATATTTTATTCGGCACACGCCGCAGGTCTATCAAAATACCGCATATCGAAAACACGGACGTTTCCCTGTTGTTTCAGATTTATTTTGTTACGATGTAATATATTGTATGCAGGAAAGAAAAAGCATGAAGAAACGTTAAAATTTTAACGTTCTTAGTTTCAACAAAGTAATTTTATTGTTTTTTTTTGTAATGAATGATTTAGGAAAATACTACTGTCAATTTATTCTTTGATCAAATTACAATAAAATATTAGTTTCATATCTTTAAAAATACACGCACGCAAAATTATTATTTAAAGACTACTAACATGACCCAAAAATAAAAAGAAAAATTTACCTCAGCCAACCAATCATTTCGGTACAGGTGCAGAAATATTGAAAAGATTATTGAGGTCCGGCGCTGAATCGTGTCAGGATTGGAAGTGGCGACGGCTCCTGGGGGACCAATCATGGGGCCATTCCGGTGGTAATTGTGTTACCGAGGTACAGTCAGCGCGGACGACCAGTGTGGGCCAGTGGCTTTTGATAATATGGGCTTCTGGGTTGGAATGTTACCAGTAACTGTATCTAAAGATATGTACTTGCAGAGAACGATGCTTCTGCCCATTCTATTCTTTTGTTTTCTTGGTTAAGACTTGGCTTGAAGGACTCGCATCCAAGCCAAAAAATATATATAAAAAAATGACAAATAGTGGAAAGGTATATGTATAGGACCGGTACAATTCAAAACCCGCAATCTTAATTTCTTTAAAAAAATAGGGTGGTTTCCATATATTGTAAAGCGAAAATAAAAATTCTGTTAATAAAATGTTGTTTTAAATATTTTATACAGAAATTTATTCGTCCGAAGCACAAGATTAACACGTTACAGTAACTCTGCTGACCGAATTCATGTTTCATCATCATTACTGGGCGAATAAATTATATTGTATAATCTTTATCAAATAATAATGTTTTGAATAATACCGAGACCAAACATTTGGATTTGTTTTCAGACGGGTGATTTAAACATTTAAAAAAAGAGTAGCTGTTCCCGTGACTTCGTACGCCCGGTTTGTATGGAAATCGCGCAGTGTCGAACATACTGAAAACGCGTCTCCGCGCGTAGTAGCGGGATCTGCTAACCCGCGCGTGGAAGCGTGTTTCGCATTGTCTGATCTCTGTTTTTATATCTAAAACACGATCCCGCTCCTCCGCACGGAGAACCGTTTTCGGTATGTTCGACACTGCGTGTTTTCCATACAAACTGGGGTACTTACTCAATATTAGAATGGTTTGCGTGATTATTTCTAACCCAAGCTGGACACCAGGTAATTTACAAAACTCAGTTAAATAAAAAGTCCCTTTAAGATCGGTTAAAAACGATCAGCGTTCAATTTCCTGCCTAACTCCTAAGTCAGGTGGCGTGATTATGTGTATCGTAACTTTGATTTTAATTAATATTTTTTTAAGTAATCAGTCAAACAAAAAAAGTTCCATCAAAATCGGTTAAAAACGATCGAAATTCAATTTCCTACCTATCTCCTACGTCATGAGGCGTGATTAATTGTATCGTAACTTTGATTTTAAATAATGCCAAGTCGAATAAAAAATTTCCATAAAAATCAGTTAAGAAACAGCCAAATTTCAATTTCCTGCCATCCCCTAAGTCAGGTAGCCTGATTTCAGGTATCCTAAGTTGCAATTCGGAGAACACACAGTTAAATAAAAAAAGCTCCATCGAAATCGGTTCAGTAGTTTTGGCATGATGTGGTAACATACAGACAGACAGACAGACAAAAAAAAAAGTTTTGATCTTTATATCGTTAATAACGCCTGCTGCATTTATATTTTTGTAAAAATATTCAATGTACACGTACCAAAATATGTCTTTTTGAGTAGGGCATCCGAGGGTTTCAGTATATTGTAATTTATGCGATGGGCTGACAACCTATCACTACAGTTATATACCTACAAATCTATCTTAAATAACCGTTCCTCTAAACGTTGCCAGACGTGGCGGAACGACCTTTGTTTAGGTCGTTTACCCTATTACGGATACAGCCGTGATTATATGTATGTGTGTATGTATTTTTAAGAGACTTCATCGTCACATCAGCAGTCAGTAAAGAATGCTCTATCAAAATGCTACCTACGTAAAGTTTTAGTAGATTACGTGAAAAGAGTACGCAAGTTTAATAAACATACATTCATATAATCCCGTCTTTATCTCTCTCGGGGTAGGCAGAGCATAAACGATCTTAAAAAAGTAGTTTTGCCACTCGAACAGCGTACTGCCATAACAAGCACAACTGCATTTATGGAGCCATATGGACGGGGTGATGAGCTTTATGGCGGGAGCTATTGAGATTGCGAGATGATGTTTGACTCTGATTTATTAGTTAAAATGTGTGATGTTTTATAATAAAGTTATGTAATACACACAGTGACAAAAATATCTTAGTATTCTATGCGTGTGAGTTGCAAGCTCAGCATGTCACGCAGTATTGATAATAATTATGTAGTAAGCAAATCCATAACCTGCGCGACACGCTCACATAGATTACTTATACGCCGGCGGCGGGCGCATGTTGACTAAGATGTTTGGGTTAACCTAAACACCACTTCTGACAACGTTTTAAGGGTTATGTAGGTAAGATATATTTAGGAATATTGCTGTAGTGACAGGTTGCCTAAATTACAATGAACTGAAACCCTCCGATCCCTTTGCTGATTTTTACAGCATGCCCAGGAGGAAATACAGCCGGCAAATTCAATGCTTTTCTCTGGCCTCCAGGCCAGCATAGAAGAATTAACAAACTGTACGTCTAAATAATAAGGTGGCTTCACTTGATTACTGATTAGGAAGGCTACGTCATCGTATTAATGTTCTTATGTAAACATCGATACCTTGGTTTACTTCGTAATTAAGTTGGTCTGTAGATAGATTATCCGTGAAGGCGGTAATAGACAAGATAGTTATGAAATCTAGGCCAATTATATGTCTGAGAATAGGAGTTCTGAATACAGGGTGTAAGGGACAGCGTCCCACAAACTGATAGGGGTTGCTCAGTCAACGCAACTGAAAAACTTTCACTCTCATTTTTTTTTTGGGAAATGATGATAAAGACTTTCAGATACAAATGCCTACATCGATCAGGCAATTAGCATGGATAAGCTTAAATGAAATTATATTTTTGGTAAAAGTTGTTCAGTACCGTTGTCTGAGGATCCCCGATCAGTTTGCGGGAAGCTGTTCCTTACACAATACAATTAAAAAATCTTTATTGCATAAAGAAACACATACAACAGAAATAAAAAGGAACAAACGTGACAGTACAATATAGGCGGCCTTATAGATAAAGCAGCAATTTCTACAAACTACTACTGCTAAGTTTTGATGGTTATTTAAGATAGATTTGTAACTGCTGTAGTGACTGGTTGTCAGCCCGTCGCCTATATTGCATTATACAGAAACGCTCGGATCCCTTAGGTGATTTTTACAGCATGACCGGGAGGATATGCAGCTGCCACATTCTATGTTTTCTCTCGCTCCCAGTCCGGCATGGAAGAATAACTCTATTTCAAATAATTATAGCAGGTCTGTATAAACTGTAATAAAAATAATAAGCCAAAAACTTTTCTTACTTAGTGAACGTGTTAACTTAGCTATTAATGTTTCCAACCTGTTCCCTGCTTGAACCAAAACTTTATTACCTGTAATAAATGTATCATAAATACTTTATATTAATTCTCGTTGAGGTAGTGAGCGTGTTAATTAAGTAAGTTTATAGTCGGTCTTAAGAAAATTATACGGATTTCGGTAATATAAGAACAGAATGCTTTTAAGTGTAATTTCCATGTTGGATTGAGAACGACAAACATTTGAAAAATGTGCCAACTAATTGTCTTACTGGTCATTAATTTTATATAATATCTACTGTTATTATTAAATTTTGTTAGAAAACGCTGCTTTAGCAATAAGGCCGCCTATATTGTACTGTCACGTTTGTTCCTTTTTATTTCTGTTGTATGTGTTTCTTTTTGCAATAAAGAATACATACATACATACATACATATAACCAAGCCTTGATCCCTAATGGGGTAGGCAGAGCGTAAACGACCCAAACAAAGGTCGTTCCGTCACGTCTGACAAAGTTTTGAGGTTTACGAGGTGCATTCAATAAGTACCGAGCCTCATCGCCAGAGGGCGCTGTAGTTTCAAAAGAGTTTAAACACAGTGTAGCACATTCTTTTTTAATTCTTTTTTCAAATTTTCATTCCAATCCCTTCATTTGTTTTAATTTTACAACTTATGGAAGCGAACGTGTCGATCGGTTTTACAAAAATGGAAAAAGAGCAATATCGTTCGGTGATTCGATTCCTATTTTTGGAAGGGAAAACGCGCTTCGAAATCAAAGAGCGCTAGGATGCTGTTTACGGTGACTCTTCTCCAACGATGGCCACCGTCAAGAATTGGTTCAACGAGTTTGCACGTGGCCGTACGTCGGTTTTTGATGAACCACGTCCAGGTGCACCGAAAACAGCTACTGCGGAGGAAAACATTAAAAAAATCCATGATCTCGTATTGGCAGATCGCCGATTGAAGGTTCGGGAGCTAGCTGAGACTGTAGGCATTTCAGAAGGAACAGTGCATCATATTCTTCATGAGGAACTCGGCATGAGAAAGCTGTCGGCGCGATGGATGCCGCGTTTACTCACACCGGAAAACAAGCGCAACCGTGAGACCACATCGGAGACGTGTTTGGCGCTGTTTAAGCGGAATCCAGCGGAGTTTTTGCGTCGTTTTGTGACCGTCGATGAAACCTGGATCCACTGGTACACACCAGAGACCAAGGAGCAATCAAAACAATGGATCCAGACCGGGGAACGTGCTCCAAAGAAGGCGAAAACTGTAAAATCGGCCGGAAAAGTTATGGCCACCGTTTTCTGGGATTCACAAGGTGTGATCTACATCGATTACCTCCAGAAGGGTAAAACAATTACAGGGCTTTACTATGCCGATTTATTGGGCCGATTCGACGCCGAATTAAAGAAAAAACGACCCCATCTGGCGAAGAAAAAAGTGCTGTTTCACGACAACGCACCGGTTCACACGTCTGCCGTTGCCATGGCCAAATTGGTCGAATTACGCTACGAATTGCTGCCCCATCCACCGTATTCTCCAGATTTGGCCCCTTGTGACTTCTTTCTGTTTCCTAATCTGAAAAAGTCACTCGCCGGGAATAGATATGGATCAAATGAGGAGGTCATCGCCGCCACGGAGGCCTATTTTGCAGAGTTTGACAAAAACTATTTTTCGGACGGGTTAAAAAAGTTGGAGCATCGCTGGGCTAAGTGTATAGAACTAAAAGGAGACTATGTTGAAAAATAAATTGCCACTTTTCCAAAATTTTCGTTTTCTTTTTGTAGGCTAAGTATTTATTGAATGACCCTCGTATTTAAGATAGATTTGCAGTATATTGCTGAAGTGACATGTTGTCAGCCCATCGCCTAAATTACAATATACTGAATCCCTTTGAGCTCGGGAGAAAATGCACATTCTATGTTTTCTCTCACTCCCAGGCCAGCATTTTTTTTTGTATTGTATTGTAATACAGTGGTCTCTATTCATTGGAAACATGATTTAACTAAAATAAGGCTACACCTGTTGAACAAGAAGGAACAGCACTATAAAGACGCACTAGTTAGTTTGTATTTGAAGGATCTCAGAGAATTCAACAAGAAAAAACACCTAAATATTTCTTACATATATCACGCCTTTATCCCTAATGGGGTAGGTAGAGTGTAAACGACCTAAATAAAGATCTTTCCGCCACGTCTGACAAAGTTTTTAGTGTTATTTAAGATAGATTGGTACGTATAAAACATCTTCGATTAAATTTAAATCCAAATTGTAATCATAAAGCTATCTGAATTTGTAATTCTAATTTATATATATAATAACTAATTTTAATATTAATATTTATCTTTCAATAATTTAAATTTTATTCATATCCTGATTTCAATGTGTATTTATAAGTATTTTTTTTTTCTTAATTTTTTTTTTTATTTGATAATATCGTTCTACTACATTTACTGTTATATTAATTGTATACATTCGCTTTGCTATTAATGCTGTGTTTAGTTGTAAGTGGGCATCGGATTTATGAATGTTTTGTTGTATTATTTATTGCGTCTAATCTTAGTCTGTTGCCTGTTACTGAACCTATTTAAATAAAATAAAAATAATATCTCTATATATATAAAGCTGTAGACCCACTGACTCACTGACTCACTCACTGACATAATTGTTCTCCCAGAAGGAGGTTCGGGGGGTGAAAGTAATGTATAGGAAATATGTGGAGGTGTTTTTGGTGAGTATGGGAAAATTCCGAAATCTTGGAAAACTGCTCCTCATCATGGAGAGACCCTACGGCCTGGCCAAACTATTAGAGTTAGGTGGATGGTTCTCAAACTAATATTGGAGTACACCCTGGGCAATTTCAGTTTTTGGTGAAAAAAATCCAAAATGGCGGAAAACAAGATGGCTGCCATACAAAATAAAAACTTGAATATCTCGGAAACGGTTAGAGATAGAGTGGGGGTGTTCGACCAAATGTCATAGATAATGTCGTGGGTCAAGTGCTGGTAGTCATGAAAATCCAAGATGGCGGATCCAAAATGGCGGCCGAAACAAAAGTTGCTCTGATCGGATTGAAATTTTGCATGCGGTTGGTCCTCGGGGAGCTTATTTGATATTTTTTGTTTGTTTTTGTTTTTTTCATTTTTCAAGATGGCCGCCATACAAGGGTATTTTGTATGGGGAGCTTTTTTTGGCTCT
This sequence comes from Scrobipalpa costella, assembly GCA_949820665.1. NCBI lineage: Eukaryota > Metazoa > Arthropoda > Insecta > Lepidoptera > Gelechiidae > Scrobipalpa > Scrobipalpa costella. The sequence continues at coordinate 19,752,641 of OX463303.1, forward strand.
GGCGTGGAAACGGTGTCCCCGAGGTGGGGGGTCGCAATACTATGTATTGTTATACTCCGGGGTAGGCAACTTTTGGTATATGTCAAAATTCAAAATGGCGGAATCAAAATGGCGGCCGAAATAAAAGTTGCTCTGATCGGAATGAAATTTTGCATGCGGGTAGTCTTCAGGGAGCTATTTAGCTTATTTGATATTTTAGGTTCGTTTTATGAATTTTTCATTTTTCAAGATGGCCGCCATGCAAGGGTAATTTGTATGGGGAGCTTTTTTTGGCTCTGGCGCGGAAACGGTGTCCCCGAGGTGGGGGGTCGCCATACTTTGTATTGTTCCTCTCTTGGGTAGGCAATTTTTGGTGAATGTCAAAATCCAATATGGCGGATTCAAGATGGCGGCCGGGAGTAAATTTGCTCCGATCCGGCTCAAAATCGATATCTGGGGTTTTCCGGGGTCAGTGTTTTTATTTTTGAGGTTTGTTTTGTTATTTTGCTATTTTTCAAGATGGCCGCCATACCAAATTTTGTAGGTAAATCATGTATTTCATTGCATCGCGGAATTTAATGCAGGTAGGTTGGTAGTTTCTTTGGAAATACGGTAGGTTTGTATTAGGACAAAAAATTGTGTTTGTCAAAAATCCAATATGGTGGATCCAAGATGGCGGCCGGGTGTCAAGTTGCTCTGATCCGGCTCAAAATCGATATGTAGGGGTTTTCGGGGTCAGTGTTTTTATTTTTATGGTTTGTTTTGTGATTTGGCCATTTTTCAAGATGACCGCCATACAAAATTTTGTAGGTGAATTATGTATTTGATTTTATGGCGGAATTGATTGCAGGTAGGTTGATAGTTTCTTTGGAAATATGGTAGGTATGCATTAGGACAAAAAATTGTGTTCGTCAAAAATACAATATGGCGGATCCAAGATGGCGGCCGGTTGTCAATTTGCTCTGATCCGGCTGAAAATCGATATCTGGTGGTTGTCGGGGGCGCTGATTATACATCTAAAGTTTTTTTGGTGACTTCGTGGGTTTTCAAGATGGCCGCCATACAAAAGTCACATGCGGCACGCGGGATGCTTTAGCTGCGCGCGCACCCCGCACCCCACCCGCACACCGGCTCACGGGCTGCTTAAGCTGCCCGCGCACCTCGCACCTCGCACCCCACCCGTACACCGGCTCGCGGGCTGCTTTAGCTGCCAGCGTACCCCGCACCCTACCTGGACACCGAAATGCGGGCTGCTTTAGTTGCCCGCGCACCCCGCACCCCACTCGCACACCGGCTCGCGGGCTGCTTTACTTGCCCGCGCACCCCGCACCTCACCAGCAATTTTGAAATTTTATATAAAAAAACAAAATGGTGGGTTCAAGATGGCGGCTATAACTAATCTTGCTCCGATCTGGCTAAAAACCGTAGCTTTTGGGTTTTTGGGGTGGCTGATCATAGATTTTTGTAAAAAAATTTGGAATTCGAGAATTTCAAGATGAAGGCTGTTAAAAACAAAACTTGCTCTTATTGGACTCAAAATTGACATCTTGGAGTTTCTTGAATTTCTGATTTCAGATTTGAGATTAATTTTGAAAATCTGTGATTTTTCAAGATGGCCGCCATACAGGTCAATCATGTATTTCATTGTATCGCGGTATTTATTGCAGGTAGGTTGGTAGTGACCTTGGATGTATAAGGACAAAAAATTGTGTTCGTCAAAAATCCAATATGTCGGAACCAAGATGGCGGCTGGGTGTCAATTTGCTCTGATCCGGCTGAATCGATATCTGAGGATTTTCGGGGTCACTGTTTTTATTTTTATGTTTTGTTTTGTGATGTTGCCTTTTTTTTAAAATGGCCGCCATACAAAAGTCACATCCGGCAAGCCACCAGGACACAGGCACGTGGGCTGCTTTAGCTGTCCGCACCCCGCGCCCTACCTGGACACCGGCACGCGGGCTGCTTTAGCTGCCCGCGCACCCCGCGCCCTACCTGGACACCGGCACGCGGGCTGCTTTAGCTGCCCGCCCACCACGTACCTCACCTGCACACCGGCACGCGGACTGCTTTAGCTGCCCGCGCACCCCGCACCTCACTAGCAATTTGACATGTTATAAAAAACAAAATGGCGGCTAACACTAATCTTGCTTCGATCTGGCTTGAAATCGTAGGCACGCAATTTTTAGGGTAGCTGATCATAGATTTAGGTTTATTTTTGATTTTCGAGAATTTTCAAGATGGCGGCTGATAGAAAAAATACTTGCTCAGATTTGACACAAAATTGAAATTTGAGGGTTTTGTGAATACTGACCTCAAGTATTAAGTTGACTTTTAAATTTCAAGTATTTGAAGATGGCCGCCATATAAAATAAATTTGTTTAGGACAGAACTATATTAAATTAAATACTTGCGCTGCCCAACAAAACACCGCAGACACAACGACCGCGGGCTGCTTTAGCAGCCCGCGCACTACGCAACCACTAGTCTATATATATAATCTATATATATAAAGCTGTAGACCCACTGACTCACTGACTCACTCACTGACATAATTGTTCTCCCAGAAGGAGGGTCGGGGGGTGAAAGTGATGTATGGGAAAAGTGTGGAGGTAGTTTTGGTGAGTATGGGAAAATTCCGAAATCTTGGAAAACTGCTCCTCATCATGGAGAGACCCTACGGCCTGGCCAAACTATTAGAGGTAGGGGGATGGTTCTCAAACTAATATTGGAGCACACCCTGGGCAATTTCAGTTTTTGGTAAAAAAAATCCAAAATGGCGGAAAACAAGATGGCTGCCATACAAAATAAAAAGTTGAATATCTCGGAAACGGTTGGAGATAGAGTGGGGGTGCTCGAAGGAATGTCATAGAGGGCGGTGGGGGTCAAGTGCCGGTAGTCATGAAAATCCAAGATGGCGGATCCAAAATGGCGGCCGAAAAAAAAGTTGCTCTGATCGGGATGAAATTTTGCATGCGGGTGGTCCTCGGGGAGCTTATTTGATATTTTTGGTTAGTTTTTTGAATTTTTCATTTTTCAAGATGGCCGCCATACAAGGGTTTTTTTGTATGGGGAGCTTTTTTTGGCTCTGGCGTGGAAACGGTGTCCCCGAGGTGGGGGGTCGCCATACTATGTATTATTCTACTCCGGAGTAGGCAACTTTTGGTATATGTCAAAATTCAAAATGGCGGAATCAAAATGGCGGCCGGGAGGCAATTTGCTCCGATCCGGCTCAAAATCGATATCTGGGGGTTTTCGGGGTCAGTGATTTTAGTTTTGTTTTTTGTTTTGTGATTTTACCATTTTTCAAGATGGCCGCCATACAACATGTTACAGGTCAATCATGTATTTCATTGTATCGCGGTTTTTATTGCAGGTAGGTTGGTAGTTTCTTTAGAAATAAGGTAGCTATGTATTAGGACAAAAAAATGTGTTTGTCGAAAATCCAATATGGCGGATCTAAGATGGCGGCCGGGTGTCAAGTTGCTTTGATCCGGCTGAAAATCGATATCTGGTGGTTGTCGGGGTCGCTGATTACAGATCTGAAGTTTTTTTTGTGACTTCGTGCATTTTCAAGATGGCCGCCATACAAAAGTCACATCCGGCACGCGGGCTGCTTTAGCTGCCCACGCACCCCGCACCACACCGGCACACCGGCACGCGGGCTGCTTTAGCTGCCCGCGCACCCCGCACCCCACCTGCACACTGGCACGCGGGCTGCTTTAGCTGCCCGCGCACCCCGCACCCTACCCGCACACCGGCACGCGGGCTGCTTTAGCTGCCCGCGCACGCTGCACCTTACCTGGACACCGGCACGCGGGCTGCTTTAGCTGCCCGCGCCCGCCGCACCCTACCTTGAAACTGGCACGCGGACTGCTTTAGCTGCCCGCGCACCACACACGTCACCAACTATTTTGACATGTTATAAAAAACAAAATGGCGGCTAACACTATTCTTGCTCCGATCTGGCTTGAAATCGTAGTTTAGGGTTTTTGGGGTAGCTGATCATATATATTTTTGGTTGACTTTTGAATTTTGAAAATTTTCAAGATGGCGGCTGTTACAAACAAAACTTGCTCTGATTTGACTCAAAATTGACATCTGGGGGTTTTTTCGGTTTCTGATATCTGGTTTGAGATTAATTTTGAAATATTTTGACTTTAGCTGCCCGCGCACCCCGCAGCCTACCCGGACACCGGCACGCGGGCTGCTTTAGCTGCCCGCGCACCCCGCACGTCACTGGCATATTGGCACGCGGGCTGCTTCAGCTGCCCGCGCACCACGTACCTAGACTGGACAACGGCACGCGGGCTGCTGCAGCAGCCCGCGCACCCCGCACCCTACCAGGACACCTCACCAGCAATTTGACATGTAATAAAAAACAAAATGGCGGCTAACACTAATCTTGCTTCGATCTGGCTTTAAATCGTAGACAAGGGGTTTCTAGGGTAGCTGATCATACATTTTGGTTAATTTTTGGATTTCGAGAATTTTCAAGATGGCGGCTGATAGAAAAAATACTTGCTCAGATTGGACTCAAAATTGATATCTGAGAGTTTTTTGGAATACTGATCTCAAATATTTAGTTGATTTTTAGATATTATGTATTTTCAAGATGGCGGCTATACGAAATAAATTTGTTTAGGCCATAAATATATTAAATTAAATACTTGCACCGCCCAACAAAACACCGCAGGCACAACGACCGCGGGCTGCTTTAGCAGCCCGCGCACTACGCAACCACTAGTTACTATATATATAGCTGGAAACCCACTCACTCACTCACTCACTCACTGACTGACATAATTGTTCTCCCAGAAGGAGGGTCGGGGGGTGAAAGTGATGTATGGGAAAAGTGTGGAGGTGGTTTTGGTGAGTATGGGAAAATTCCGAAATCTTGGAAAACTGCTCCTCATCATGGAGTGACCCTGCGGCCTGGCTAAACTATAAGAGGAAGGCGGGTGGTTCTCAAACAAATTTTGGAGCACACCCTGGGCAATTTCAGATTTTCATGTAAAAAATCCAAAATGGCGGAAAACAAGATGGCTGCCATACAAAATAAAAAGTTGAATATCTCGGAAACGGTTAGAGGTAGAGTGGGGGTGTTCGACCAAATGTCATAGAGGGCGGTGGGGGTCAAGTGCTGGTAGTCATAAAAAACCAAGATGGCGGATCCAAAATGGCGGCCGAAAAAAAAGTTGCTCTGATCGGGATGAAATTTTGCATGCGGGTGGTCCGCGGGGAGCTTATTTGATTTTTATTGTTTGTTTTTTGTTTTTTTCATTTTTCAAGATGGCCGCCATACAAGGGTATTTTGTATGGGGAGCTTTTTTTGGCTCTGGCGTGGAAACGGTGTCCCCGAGGGGGGGGTCGTCATACTTTGTATTGTTCGTCTCCGGGGTAGGCATGTTTTGGTAAATGTCAAAATTCAAAATGGCGGAATCAAAATGGCGGCCGAAATAAAAGTTGCTCTGATCGGGATGAAATTTTGCATGCGGGTAGTCCTCAGGGAGCTTATTTGATATTTTAGGTTCGTTTTTTGAATTTTTCATTTTTCAAGATGGCCGCCATACAAGGGTATTTTGTATGGGGAGCTTTTTTTTGGCTCTGGCGCGGAAACGGTGTCCCCGAGGTGGGGGGTCGCCATACTTTGTATTGTTCCTCTCCGGGGTAGGCAATTTTTGGTAAATGTCAAAATCAAATATGGCGGATTCAAGATGGCGGCCGGGAGTAAATTTGCTCCGATCCGGCTCAAAATCGATATCTGGGGGTTTCCGGGGTCAGTATTTTTATTTTTGAGGTTTGTTTTGTGATTTTGCCATTTTTCAAGATGGCCGCCATACCAAATTTTGTAGGTAAATCATGTACTTCATTGCATCGCGGAATTTAATGCAGGTAGGCTGGTAGTTTCTTTGGAAATACGGTAGGTATGTATGAGGACAAAAAATTGTGTTCGTTTAAAAAGCAATATGGCGGATCCAAGATGGCGGCCAGTTGTCAAGTTGCTCCGATCCGGCTCAAAATCGATATCTGGAGGTTGTCGGGGTCAATAATTATATTTTGATGGTTTGTTTTGCGACTGTACCATTTTTCAAGATGGCTGCCACACAAAATTTTGTAGGTAAATCATGTATTTCATTGTATCGCGGAATTAAGTGTAGGTAGGTTCTTAGCTTCTTTGGAAATATGGTAGGTATGTATGAGGACAAAAAATTGAGTTTGTCAAAAATTAAAAATGGCGGATCCAAAATTTCTTCCATGCTGGCCTGGGAGCGAAAAAAAAACATAGAATGTGCCAGCTGCATTTCCTCCCGGGCATGCTGTAAAAACCAGCTAAGGGATCTGAGGGTTTCAGTATATTGTAATTTATGCGATGGGCTGACAACCTGTCACTACAGCAATATACTTACATCTATCTTAAATAACCCTCAAAACTTTGTCAGACGTGGCGGAAAGACCTTTGTTTGGGTCGTTTACGCTCTGCCTACCCCATTAGGGATAAAGGCGTGATTATATGTATGTATGTATGGATCCAAAATTGCGGCCGGGTGTCATGTTTCTCTGATCCGGCTTAAAATCGGTATCTGGGGGTTTTTGGGGTCGCTGATTATAGATCTGAAGTTTTTTTATGACTACGTGAATTTTCAAGATGGCCGCCATATAAAAGTCACATCCGGCACGCGGGCTGCTTTAGCTGCCCGCGCACCACACACGTCACCTGGACACCGGCACGCGGGCTGCTTATCTGCCCGCGCATCCCGCGCTCTACCGGGACACCGGCACGCGGGCTGCTTTAGCTGCCCGCGCACCACGCACCCTACCAGGACACCGGCACGCGGGCTGCTTTAGCTGACCGCGCACCCTGCCCCTCACTGGCATATCGGCACGCGGGCTGCTTTAGCTGCCCGCGCACCACGCGCCTCACCTGCACACAGGCACGCGGGCTGCTTTAGCTGCCCGCGCACCCCGCACCCTACCAGGACACCGGCACGCGGGCTGCTTTAGCTGCCCGCACACCGCACCCTACCAGGACATCGGCTCGTGGGCTGCTTTAGCTGCCCGCGCACGCCGCACCCTTATCTGGCAAACGGCACGCGGGCTGCTTTAGCTGCCCGCGCACGCCACACCCTAACTGGAAACCGGCACGCGCTGCTTTAACTGCCCGCGCACCACCCACCTCACCAGCAATTTTGACATATCATACAAAATCAAAATGGCGTATTTAAAATGGCGGCTAAAACTAATCTTGCTCTGATCTGGCTAGAAATCGTAACTTACGGGTTTTATGGGTTGCTGATCATAGATGTTGCTGATTTTTGGATTTTGAGAATTTTCAAGATGGCGGCTGTTAAATACAAAACTTGCTCTGATTGGACTCAAAATTGACATTTGGGGGTTTCTTGGGTTACTGACCTCAAATATTTAGTTGATTTTTAGATTTCAAGTATTTTCAAGATGGCCGCTATACAAAAAGAACATGTTTAGGTCAGAACAATATATAATTAAAAAACTTGCACCGCCCAACAAAACACCGCAGGCACAACGACCGCGGGCTGCTTTAGCAGCCCGCGCACTACGCAACCACTAGTTACTATATATATAGCTGGAAACCCACTCACTCACTCACTGACTGACATAATTGTTCTCCCAGAAGGAGGGTCGGGGGGTGAAAGTCTTGTATGGGAAAAGTGTGGAGGTGGTTTCGGTGAGTATGGGAAAATTCCGAAATCTTGGAAAATTGCTCCTCATCATGGAGTGACCCTGCGGCCTGGCTAAACTAAAAGAGGAATGGGGGTGGTTCTCAAACTAATTTTGGAGCACACCCTAGGCAGTTTCAGATTTTTGTGTAAAAAATCCAAAATGGCGGAAAACAAGATGGCTGCCATACAAAATAAAAAGTTGAATATGTCGGAAACGGTTAGAGATAGAGTGGGGGTGTTCGACCAAATGTCATAGAGGGCAGTGGGGGTCAAGTGCCGGTGGTCACGAAAATCCAAGATGGCGGATCCAAAATGGCAGCCGAAAAAAAAGTTGCTCGGATCGGGATGAAATTTTGCATGCGGGTAGTCCTCGGGGACCTTATTTAATATTTTAGGTGAGTTTTTTGAATTTTTCATTTTTCAAGATGGCCGCCATACAAGGGTATTTTGTATGGGGAGCTTATTTTGTCTCTGGCGCGGAAACGGTGTCCCCGAGGTGGGGGGTCGCCATACTTTGTATTGTTCCTCTCCGGGGTAGGCATGTTTTGGTAAATGTCAAAATCCAATATGGTGGATTCAAGATGGCGGCCGGGAGTCAATTTGCTCCGATCCGGCTCAAAATCGATATCTGGGGGTTTCCGGGGTCAGTGTTTTTATTTTTGAGGTATGTTTTGTGATTTTGCTATTTTTCAAGATGGCCGCCATACAAAATGTAACAAGTCAATCATGTATTTCATTGTATCGCGGTATTTATTGCAGGTAGGTTGGTAGTGTCTTTGAAAATATGGTAGGTATGTATTAGGACAAAAAATTGTGTTCGTCAAAAATCCAATATGGCGGAACCAAGATGGCGGCCGGGTGTCAATTTGCTCTGATCCGGCTGAAAATCGATATCTGGGGATTTTCGGGGTCACTGTTTTTACTTTTATGTTTTGTTTTGTGATGTTGCCTTTTTTCAAGATGGCCGCCATTTTTTAAGGTAAATCATATATTTCATTGTATCGCGGGACTAATTGCAGGTCGGTTGGTAGTTTCTTTGGAAATATGGTAGGTATGTATTTGGACAATTTTTTTTTTTATATTTTAAAAATGGCGGCCGGGTGTCAAGTTGCTCTGATCCGCGTCAAAATCGATATCTGGGGGATATCAGGGTTACTAATTATAAACATGATTATTTTTTTGTGACTGCGTGAATTTTAAAGATGGCCGCCAAACAAAAGTCACATCCGGCACGCGGGCTGCTTTAGCTGCCCGCGCAACCCGCACACTACCTGGACATCGGCACGCGGGCTGCTTTAGCTGCCCGCGCACCCCGCGCCCTACCTGGACACCGGCACGCGGTATATATATATAGCTGGAAACCCACTGACTCACTGACTGACTTAATTGTTCTCCCAGAAGGAGGGTCGGGGGGTAAAAGTCGTGTAGGGGAAGAGTGTGGAGGTGGCTTTGGTGAGTATGGGAAAATTCCGAAATCTTGGAAAACTGCTCCTCATCATAGAGTGACCTTGCGGCCTGGCTAAACTATGAGAGATAGGGGGGTGGTTCCCAAACTAATTTTGGAGCACACCCTGGGCAATTTCAGTTTTTGTTGAAAAAAATCCAAAATGGCGGAAAACAAGATGGCTGCCATACAAAATAAAAAGTTTAATATCTCAGAAACGGTTAAAGAAAGAGGGGGGGTGTTCGACCAAATGTCATAGAGGGCGGCGGGAGTCAAGTGCCAGTGGTCACGAAAATCCAAGATGGCGGACCCAAAATGGCTGCCGAAAAAAAAGTTGCTCTGATCGGGATAAAATTTTGCATGCGGGTAGTCTTTAGGGAGCTGATTTGATATTTCTCATTCGTTTTTTGATTTTTCCATTTTTCAAGATGGCCGCCATACAAGGGTATTTTGTATGGGGAGCTTTTTTTGGCTCTGGCGCAGAAACGGTGTCCCCGAGGTGGGGGGTCGCCATACTTTGTATTGTTCCTCTCCGGGGTAGGCATGTTTTGGTAAATAACAAAATCCAATATGGCGGATTCAAGATGGCGGCCGGGAGTCAATTTGCTCCGATCCGGCCCAAAATCGATATCTGGGGGCTTTCGTGGTCAGTGTTTTTATTTGTATGGTTTGTTTTATTGTTTTGCCATTTTTCAAGATGGCCGCCATACAAAATTTTGTAGGTTAATCATGTATTTCATTGTATCCCGGAATTTAATGCAGGTTGGTTGGTAGTTACTTTGGAAATATGGTAGGTATGTATTAGGAAAAAAAAATGTGTTCGTCAAAAATCCAATATGGCGGAACCAAGATGGCGGCCGGGTGTCAATTTGCTCTGATCCGGCTGAAAATCGATATCTGGGGGTTTTTGGGTTCGTGGATTACAGATTTGATAATTTTTTGTGACTGCTTGAATTTTCAAGATGGCCGCAAAACAAAATTTTGTAGGTAAATCATGTATTTCATTGTATCGCGGAATTTATTGCAGGTCGATTGGTAGATGCTTTGGAATTATGGTAGGTATGTATAGGGACAAAAAATTGTGCGGGTCGAAAATCCAATATGGCGGATTCAAGATGGCGGCCGGGAGTAAAATTGCTCCGATCCGTATCAAAATCGATATCAGGGGGTTTTTGGGGTTAATGATTTAATTTCGATGGTTTTTATTTTGTGACTGCCATTAATCAAGATGGCCGCCATACAAAATTTTGTAGGTGAATCATGTATTTCATTGTATCGCGGGATTAATTGCAGGTCGGTTGGTAGTTTCTTTGGAAACATGGTAGGTATGTATTTAGACAATTTTTTTTTTATCTTTTAAAAATGGCGGCTGGGTGTCAAGTTGCTCTGATTCGGGTCAAAATCGATATCTGGGGGATATCAGGGTTACTGATTATAAAATGATTATTTTTTTGTGACTGCGTGAATTTTAAAGATGGCCGCCAAACAAAAGTCACATCCGGCATGCCGGCTGTTTTAGCTGCCCGCGCACCTCGCACCCTACCAGGACAATGGAACGCGGGCTGCTTTAGCTGCCCGCGCTCCCCGCACCCTACCTGGACACCGGCACGCGGGCTGCTTTAGCTGCCCGCGCACCCAGCGCCCTACGTGGACACCGGCACGCGGGCTGCTTTAGCTGCCCGCGCACCCCGCGCCCTACCTGGACATCGGAACGCGGGCTGCTTTAGCTGCCCGCGCACCTTGCGCCCTATCTGGACACCGGCTCGCGGGCTGCTTTAGCTGCCCGCGCACAACTCACCTCATCAGCTATTTTGACATGTTATAGAAAAACAAAAGGCGGATTTAAATTTAGAATTTAAAACTAATCATGCTCCGATATAACTAGAAATCGTAACTTACGGGTTTTAGGGGGATATTTGTTTTGATTTTTGGATTTTGAGAATTTTCAAGATGGCGGCTGTTAAAAACAAGACTTGCTCTGATTGGACTCAAAATTTACAAATGTGGGTTTTTTGGGTTTCTGAGTTCAGGTTTGAGATTGCTTTTGAAAATTAATGATTTTTCAAGATGGCTGCCATACAAAAATAAAATGTTTAGGCTAGAACAATATAAAATTAAACACTTGCGCCACCCAACAAAACACCGCAGGCACAACGACCGCGGGCTGCTTTAGCAGCCCGCGCACTACGCAACCACTAGTTATTATTATTATTATTATTATTATTATAATATATAAAGCTGTAGACCCACTGACTGACTGACTGACTCACTGACAGAATTGTTCTCCCAGAAGGGGGGTCGGGGGGTGAAAGTGATGTATGGGAAAAGTGTGGAGGTGGTTTTGGTGAGTATGGGAAAATTCTGAAATCTTGAAAAACTGCTCCTCATCATGGAGTGACCCTATAGCCTGGCTAAACTTTAAGAGGTAGGGGGCTGGTTCTCAAACTAATTTTTGAGCACACCCTGGGCAGTTTCAGGTTTTGGTGTAAAAAATCCAAAATGGCGGAAAACAAGATGGCTGCCATACAAAATAAAAAGTTGAATATATCGGAAACGGTTGGAGATAGAGTTGGGGTGCTCGAAGGAATGTCATAGAGGGCGGTGGGGGTCAAGTGCCGGTAGTCATAAAAATCCAAGATGGCGGATCCAAAATGGCGGCCGAAAAAAAAGTTGCTCTGATCGGGATGAAATTTTGCATGCGGGTGGTCCTTGTTGAGCTTATTGTATATTTTTGGTTAGTTTTTTTCATTTTTCAAGATGGCCGCCATACAAGGGTTTTTTGTATGGGGAGCTTATTTTGGCTCTGGCGCAGAAACGGTGTCCCCGAGGTGGGGGGTCGCCATACTTTGTATTGTTCCTCTCCGTGGTAGGCATGTTTTGGTAAATGTCAAAATCCAATATGGCGGATTCAAGATGGCGGCCGGGAGTCAATTTGCTCCGATCCGGCTCAAAATCGATATCTGGGGGTTTCCGGGGCCAATGATTTTATTTTGGTGGTTTATTTTTTGACTCTACCATTTTTCAAGATGGCCGCCATACAAAATTTTGTAGGTAAATCATGTATTTCGTTGTATCGCGGATTTGATTGCAGGTAGGTTGGTAGTTTCTTTGGAAATACGGTAGGTATGTATGAGGACAAAAAATTGTGTTCTTTTAAAAATCAATATGGCGGATACAAGATGGCGGCCGGAAGTCAATTTGCTCCGATCCGGCTCAAAATCGATATCTGGGGGTTTCCGGGGTCAGTGTTTTTATTTTTGAGGTTTGTTTTGTGACTGTACCATTTTTCAAGATGGCCGCCATACAAAATTTTGTAGGTGAATCATGTATTTCATTGTAACTCGGGATTTATTGCAGGTCGGTTGGTAGTTTCTTTGGAAATATGGTGGGCATGTATTTGGACAATTTTTTTTTCATTTATTAAAAATGGCGGCCGGGTGTCAAGTTGCTCTGATCCGGATCAAAATCGATATTTGGGGGATATCGGGGTAACTGATTATAGATATGATTATTTTTTGTGACTGCGTGAATTTTCAAGATGGCCGCCATACAAAAGTCACATCCGGCACGCTGGCTGCTTTTTCTGCCCGCGCACCCCGCACCCTACCAGGACACAGGCACGCGGGCTGCTTTAGCTGCCCGCGCTCCCGCGCCCTACTTGGACACCGGCACGCGGGCTGCTTTAGCTGCCCGCGCACCCCGCACCCTACCAGGACACAGGCACGCGGGCTGCTTTAGCTGCCTGCGCTCCCGCGCCCTACCTGGACACCGGCACGCGGGCTGCTTTAGCTGCCCGCGCACCCGCGCTCTACGTGGACACCGGCACGCGGGCTGCTTTAGCTGCCCGCGCACCCGCGCCCTACCTGGACACCGGCACGCGGGCTGCTTTAGCTGCCCGCGCACCACGTACCTCACCCGCACACCGGCTCGCGGGCTGCTTTAGCTGCCCGCGCACCACGTACCTCACCTGCAGACCGGCACGTGGGCTTCTTTAGCTGCCCGCGCACCCCGCACCCTACCAGCAATTTGACATGTTATAAAAACAAAATGGCGGCTAACACTAATCTTGCCTCGATTTGGCTTGAAATCGTAGACAAGCAATTTTTAGGGTAGCTGATCATAGATTGAGGTTGATTTTTTGATTTCGAGCATTTTCAAGATGGCGGCTGATAGAAAAAATACTTTCTCAGATTGGACTCAAAATTGACATCTGAGGGTTTTTCGGAATACTGACCTCAAATATTAAGTTGACTTTTAGATTTCAAGTATTTCAAGATGGCCGCCATATAAAATAAATAAATTTGTTTAGGGAAAAACTATAAATTAAATACTTGCGCCGCTCAACAAAACACCGCAGGCACAACGACCGCGGGCTGCTTTAGCAGCCCGCGCACTACGCAACCACTAGTTTATATATATAAAGCTGTAGACCCACTGACTCACTGACTCACTGACTCACTGACATAATTGTTCTCCCAGAAGGAGGTTCGGGGGGTGAAAGTGATGTATGGGAAAAGTGTGGAGGTAATTTTGGTGAGTATGGGAAAATTCCGAAATCTTGGAAAACTGCTCCTCATCATGGAGAGACCCTACGGCCTGGCCAAACTATTAGAGTTAGGGGGATGGTTCTCAAACTAATATTGGAGCACACCCTGGGCAATTTTAGTTTTTGGTTAAAAAAAATCAAAATGGCGGAAAACAAGATGGCCGCCATACAAAATAAAAAGTTGAATATCTCGGAAACGGTTAGAGATAGAGGGGGGGTGTTCGACCAAATGTCATAGAGGGCGGTGGATGTCAAGTGCTGGTGGTCACGAAAATCCAAGATGGCGGATCCAAAATGGCGGCCGAAAAAAAAGTTGGTCCGATCGGGATGAAATTTTGCAGGCGGGTGATCCTCGTTGAGCTTATTTGATATTTTTGGTTCGTTTTTTGTTTTTTTCATTTTTCAAGATGGCCGCCATACAAGGGTATTTTGTATGGGGAGCTTTTTTTGGCTCTGGCGTGGAAACGGTGTCCTCGAGGTGGGAGGTCGCCATACTATGTATTGTTCTACTCCGGGGTAGGCAACTTTTGGTATATGTCAAAATTCAAAATGGCGGAATCAAAATGGCGGCCGAAATAAAAGTTGCTCTGATCGGGATGAAATTTTGCATGCGAGTAGTCCTCAGGGAGCTTATTTGATATTTTAGGTTCGTTTTGTGAATTTTTCATTTTTCAAGATGGCCGCCATACAAGGGTATTTTGTATGGGGAGCTTTTTTTGGCTCTGGCGCGGAAACGGTGTCCCCGAGGTGGGGGGTCGCCATACTTTGTATTGTTCCTCTCCGGGGTAGGCAATTTTTGGTAAATGTCAAAATCCAATATGGCGGATTCAAGATGGCGGCCGGGAGTCAATTTGCTGCGATCCGGGACAAAATCGATATCTGGGGGTTTTCGGGGTCAATGATTTTATTTTGATGGTATTGTTTTATGATTTTGCCATTTTTCAAGATGGCCGCCATACAAAATGTTACAGGTGAATCATGTATTTCATTGTATCGCGGTATTTATTGCAGGTAGGTTGAAAGTTTCTTTGGAAATATGGTAGGTATGTCTTAGGACAAAAAATTGTGTTTGTCGAAAATCCAATATGGCGGATCTAAGATGGCGGCCGGTTGTCAAGTTGCTCTGATCCGGATCAAAATCGATATCTGGGGGATATCGGGATAACTGATTATAGACATAATTATTTTTTGTGACTGTGTAAATTTTCAAGATGGCCGCCATACAAAAGTCACACTCGGCACGCGGGCTGTTTTAGTTGCCCGCGCACCCCGCACCCTCCCAGGACACAGGCACGCGGGCTGCTTTAGCTGCCCGCGCACCCCGTACCCTCCATGGACACAGGCACGCGGGCTGCTTTAGCTTTTAGCAGCCCGCGCACCCCGCGCCCTACCTGGACACTGACACGCGGGCTGCTTTAGCTGCCCGCGCACCCCGCGCCCTACCTGGACACCGACACGTGGGCTGCTTTAGCTGCCCGCGCACCCCGCAGCCTACCTGGACACCGACACGTGGGCTGCTTTAGCTGCCCGCGCACCCCGCACCCTACCAGGACACCGGCACGCGGACTGCTTTAGCTGCCCGCGCACGCCACACCCTAACTGGAAACCGGCACTAGCGCTGCTTTAACTGCCTGCGCATCACCCACCTCACCAGCAATTTTGACATGTCATAGAAAAACAAAATGGCGGATTTAAAATGGCGGCTAAAACTTATCTTGCTCCGACCTGGCTAGAAATCGTAACTTACGGGTTTTATGGGTTGCTGATCATAGATTTTGCTGATTTTTGGATTATGAGAATTTTCAAGATGGCGGCTGTTAAATACAAAACTTGCTCTGATTGGACTCAAAATTGACATTTGGGGGTTTCTTGGGTTACTGACCTTGGATATTAGGTTGATTTGTAGCTATCGAAAAATTTCAAGATGGCCGCTATACAAATTAAAATAGAAAGTGCCCGAATTAAATTATAATTTAAGACTTGCGCCGCCAAACAAACAACAACCCAACAAAACACCGCGGGCTGCTTTAGCAGCCCGCGCACTACGCAACCACTAGTTACTATATATATAGCTGGAAACCCACTCACTCACTCACTGACTGACATAATTGTTCTCCCAGAAGGAGGGTCGGGGGGTAAAAGTCGTGTATGGGAAAAGTGTGGAAGTGGTTTTGGTGAGTATGGGAAAATTCCGAAATCTTGGAAAACTGCTCCTCATCATGGAGTGACCCTGCGGCCTGGCTAAACAATAAGAGGTAGGGGGGTGGATCTCAAACTAATTTTGGAGTACACCCTGGACAGTTTCAGATTTTGGTAAAAAAAATGCAAAATGGCTGAAAACAAGATGGCCGTCATACAAAATAAAAAGTTGAATATCTCGGAAACGGTTAGAGATAGAGGGGGGGTGTTCGACCAAATGTCATAGAGGGCGGTGGGGGTCAATTGCCGGTGGTCACGAAAATCCAAGATGGCGAATCCAAAATGGCGGCCGAAAAAAAAGTTGCTCTGATCGGGATGAAATTTTGCAAGCGGGTAGTCCTCGGGGAGCTTATTTGATATTTCAGGTTCCTTTTCTGAATTTTTTATTTTTCATGATGGCCGCCATACAAGGGTATTTTGTATGGGGAACTTTTTTTGGCTCTGGCGTGGAAACGGTGTCCCCGAGGTGGGGGGTCATCATACTATGTATTGTTCTACTCCGGGGTAGGCAACTTTTGGTAAATGTCAAAATCCAATATGGTGGATTCAAGATGGCGGCCGGGAGTCAATTTGCTCCGATCCGGCTTAAAATCGATATCTGGGGGTTTTCGGGGTCAGTGTTTTTATTTTTATGGTTTGTTTTGAGATTTTGTCATTTTTCAAGATGGCCGCCATACAAAATGTTACAGGTAAATGATGTATTTCATTGTATCGCGGTATTTATTGCAGGTTGGTTGGTAGTTTCTTTGGAAATACGGTAGGTATGTATGAGGACAAAAAATTGTGTTCGTTTAAAAACCAATATGGCTGATCCAAGATGGCGGCCAGTTGTCAAGTTGTTCCGATCCGGCTCAAAATCGATATCTGGTGGTTGTCGGGTTCAATTATTATATTTTGATGGTTTGTTTTGCGACTGTACCATTTTTCAAGATGGCTGCCACACAAAATTTTGTAGGTTAATCATGTATTTCATTGTATCGCGGAATTTAGTGTAGGTAGGTTCTTAGTTTCTTTGGAAATATGGTAGGTATGTGTGAGGACAAAAAATTGAGTTTGTCAAAAATTCAAAATGGTGGATCAAAAATTTCTTCCATGCTGGCCTGGGAGCGAGAGAAAAACATAGAATGTGCCAGCTGCATTTCCTCCCGGGCATGCTGTAAAAACCAGCTAAGGGATCTGAGGGTTTCAGTATATTGTAATTTAGGCGATGGGCTGACAACCTGTCACTACAGCAATATACTTACATCTATCTTAAATAACCCTCAAAACTCTGCCAGACGTGGCGGAAAGACCTTTGTTTGGATCGTTTACGCTCTGCCTACCCCATTAGGGATAAAGGCGTGATTATATGTATGTATGTATGGATCCAAAATTGCGGCTGGGTGTCTTGTTTCTCTGATCCGGCTTAAAATCGTTATCTGGGGGTTTTTGGGGTCGCTGATTATAGATCTGAAGTTTTTTGATGACTACGTGAATTTTCAAGATGGCCGCCATATAAAAGTCACATCCGGCACGCGGGCTGCTTTAGCTGCCCGCGCACCACACACGTCACTTGGACACCGATACGCGGGCTGCTTTATCTGCCCGCGCATCCCGCGCTCTACCGGGACACCAGCACGCGGGCTGCTTTAGCTGCCCGCGCATCCTGCCCCTCACTGGCATATCGGCACGCGGGCTGCTTTAGCTGCCCGCGCACCCCGCACCCTACCAGGACACCGGCACGCGGGCTGCTTTAGCTGCCCGCGCACCCCGCACCCTATCAGGACACCGGCACGTGGGCTGCTTTAGCTGCCCGCGCATGCCGCACCCTGACCTGGAAAACGGCACGCGGGTTGCTTTAGCTGCCCGCGCACGCCACACCCTAACTGGAAACCGGCACGCGCTGCTTTAGCTGCCCGCGCACCACCCACCTCACCAGCAATTTTGACATATCATAGAAAAACAAAATGGCGTATTTAAAATGGCGGCTAAAACTAATCTTGCTCCGATCTGGCTAGAAATCGTAACTTACGGGTTTTATGGGTTGCTGATCATAGATTTTGCTGATTTTTGGATTTTGAGAATTTTCAAGATGGCGGCTGTTAAATACAAAACTTGCTCTGATTGGACTCAAAATTGACGTTTGGGGGTTTCTTGGGTTACTGACCTTGGATATTAGGTTGATTTGTAGATTTCAAAAAAAATCAAGATGGCCGCTATACAAAATACAATAGAAAGTGCCCGAATAAAATTATAATTAAAGTCTTGCGCCGCCAAACAAACAAGAGCCAACAAAACACCGTGGGCTGCTTTAGAAGCCCGCGCACTACGCAACCACTACCAGGACACCTCTTCAGGAATTTGACATGTTATAAAAACAAAATGGCGGCTAACACTAATCTTGCTTCGATCTGGATTTAAATCGTAGACAAGGGGTTTTTAGGGTAGCTGATCATAGATTTTGGTTGATTTTTGGATTTTGAGAATTTTCAAGATGGCGGCTGATAGAAAAAAATACTTGCTCAGATTGGACTCAAAATTGATATCTGAGGGTTTTTTGGAATACTGACCTCAAATATTTAGTTGATTTTTAGATTTCAAGTATTCTCAAGATGGCCGCTATACAAAAAGAACATGTTTAGGTCAGAACAATATAATATATTATAATTAAAAAAACTTGCGCCGCCCAACAAAACACCGCAGGCACAACGACCGCGGGCTGCTTTAGCAGCCCGCGCACTACGCAACCACTAGTCTATATATATAAAGCTGTAGACCCACTGACTCACTGACTCACTGACTCACTGACATAATTGTTCTCCCAGAAGGAGGTTCGGGGGGTGAAAGTGATCTATGGGAAAAGTGTGGAGGTAATTTTGGTGAGTATGGGAAAATTCCAAAATCTTGGAAAACTGCTCCTCATCATGGAGTGACCCTGCGGCCTGGCTAAACTATAAGATGTAGGGGGCTGGTTCTCAAACTAATTTTTGAGCACACCCTGGGCAGTTTCAGGTTTTGGTGTAAAAAATCCAAAATGGCGGAAAACAAGATGGCTGCCATACAAAATAAAAAGTTGAATATATCGGAAACGGTTGGAGATAGAGTTGGGGTGCTCGAAGGAATGTCATAGAGGGCGGTGGGGGTCAAGTGCCGGTAGTCATAAAAATCCAAGATGGCGGATCCAAAATGGCGGCCGAAAAAAAAGTTGCTCTGATCGGGATGAAATTTTGCATGCGGGTGGTCCTTGTTGAGCTTATTGTATATTTTTGGTTAGTTTTTTGTTTTTTTCATTTTTCAAGATGGCCGCCATACAAGGGTTTTTTGTATGGGGAGCTTATTTTGGCTCTGGCGCAGAAACGGTGTCCCCGAGGTGGGGGGTCGCCATACTTTGTATTGTTCCTCTCCGTGGTAGGCATGTTTTGGTAAATGTCAAAATCCAATATGGCGGATTCAAGATGGCGGCCGGGAGTCAATTTGCTCCGATCCGGCTCAAAATCGATATCTGGGGGTTTCCGGGGCCAATGATTTTATTTTGGTGGTTTATTTTTTGACTCTACCATTTTTCAAGATGGCCGCCATACAAAATTTTGTAGGTAAATCATGTATTTCGTTGTATCGCGGATTTGATTGCAGGTAGGTTGGTAGTTTCTTTGGAAATACGGTAGGTATGTATGAGGACAAAAAATTGTGTTCTTTTAAAAATCAATATGGCGGATACAAGATGGCGGCCGGAAGTCAATTTGCTCCGATCCGGCTCAAAATCGATATCTGGGGGTTTCCGGGGTCAGTGTTTTTATTTTTGAGGTTTGTTTTGTGACTGTACCATTTTTCAAGATGGCCGCCATACAAAATTTTGTAGGTGAATCATGTATTTCATTGTAACTCGGGATTTATTGCAGGTCGGTTGGTAGTTTCTTTGGAAATATGGTGGGCATGTATTTGGACAATTTTTTTTTCATTTATTAAAAATGGCGGCCGGGTGTCAAGTTGCTCTGATCCGGATCAAAATCGATATTTGGGGGATATCGGGGTAACTGATTATAGATATGATTATTTTTTGTGACTGCGTGAATTTTCAAGATGGCCGCCATACAAAAGTCACATCCGGCACGCTGGCTGCTTTTTCTGCCCGCGCACCCCGCACCCTACCAGGACACAGGCACGCGGGCTGCTTTAGCTGCCCGCGCTCCCGCGCCCTACCTGGACACCGGCACGCGGGCTGCTTTAGCTGCCCGCGCACCCCGCACCCTACCAGGACACAGGCACGCGGGCTGCTTTAGCTGCCTGCGCTCCCGCGCCCTACCTGGACACCGGCACGCGGGCTGCTTTAGCTGCCCGCGCACCCGCGCTCTACGTGGACACCGGCACGCGGGCTGCTTTAGCTGCCCGCGCACCCGCGCCCTACCTGGACACCGGCACGCGGGCTGCTTTAGCTGCCCGCGCACCACGTACCTCACCCGCACACCGGCTCGCGGGCTGCTTTAGCTGCCCGCGCACCACGTACCTCACCTGCACACCGGCACGTGGGCTTCTTTAGCTGCCCGCGCACCCCGCACCCTACCAGCAATTTGACATGTTATAAAAACAAAATGGCGGCTAACACTAATCTTGCCTCGATTTGGCTTGAAATCGTAGACAAGCAATTTTTAGGGTAGCTGATCATAGATTGAGGTTGATTTTTTGATTTCGAGCATTTTCAAGATGGCGGCTGATAGAAAAAATACTTTCTCAGATTGGACTCAAAATTGACATCTGAGGGTTTTTCGGAATACTGACCTCAAATATTAAGTTGACTTTTAGATTTCAAGTATTTCAAGATGGCCGCCATATAAAATAAATAAATTTGTTTAGGGAAAAACTATAAATTAAATACTTGCGCCGCTCAACAAAACACCGCAGGCACAACGACCGCGGGCTGCTTTAGCAGCCCGCGCACTACGCAACCACTAGTCTATATATATAAAGCTGTAGACCCACTGACTCACTGACTCACTGACAGAATTGTTCTCCCAGAAGGAGGTTCGGGGGGTGAAAGTCGTGTATGAGAAAAGTGTGGAGGTGTTTTTGGTGAGTATGGGAAAATTCCGAAATCTTGAATAACTGCTCCTCATCATAGAGTGACCCTACAGCCTGGCTAAACTATAAGAGGTAGGGGGGTGGTTCTCAAACTAATATTGGAGCACACCCTGGGCAGTTTCAGATTTTGGTGAAAAAAATCCAAAATGGCGGAAAACAAGATGGCTGCCATACAAAATAAAAAGTTAAATATCTCGGAAACGGTTAGAGATAGAGGGGGGGTGTTCGACCAAATGTCATAGAGGGCGGTAGGGGTCAAGTGCCAGTGGTCACGAAAATCCAAGATGGCGGATCCAAAATGGCGGCCGAAAAAAAAGTTGCTCTGATCGGGATGAAATTTTACATGCGGGTGGTCCTCGGGGAGCTTATTTCATATTTCTCAATTGTTTTTTGATTTTTCCATTTTTCAAGATGGCCGCCATACAAGGGTATTTTGTATGGGGAGCTTTTTTTGGCTCTGGCGCGGAAACGGTGTCCCCGAGGTGGGGGGTCGTCATACTATGTATTGTTCTACTCCGGCGTAGGCAACTTTTGGTATATGTCAAAATTCAAAATGGCGGAATCAAAATGGCGGCCGGGAGTCAATTTGCTCCGATCCGGCTCAAAATCGATATCTGGGGGTTTCCGGGGCCAATAATTTTATTTTGGTGGTTTATTTTGTGACTATACCATTTTTCAAGATGGCCGCCATACAAAATTTTGTAGGTAAATCATGTATTTCGTTGTATCGCGGAATTGATTGCAGGTAGGTTGGTAGTTTCTTTGGAAATACGGTAGGTATGTATGAGGACAAAAAATTGTGTTCTTTCAAAAATCAATATGGCGGATACAAGATGGCGGCCGGAAGTCAATTTGCTCCGATCCGGCTCAAAATCGATATCTGGGGGTTTCCGGGGTCAGTGTTTTTATTTTTGAGGTTTGTTTTGTGACTGTACGATTTTTCAAGATGGCCGCCATACAAAATTTTGTAGGTGAATCATGTATTTCATTGTAACTCGGGATTTATTGCAGGTCGGTTGGTAGTTTCTTTGGAAATATGGTGGGCATGTATTTGGACAATTTTTTTTTCATTTATTAAAAATGGCGGCCGGGTGTCAAGTTGCTCTGATCCGGATCAAAATCGATATTTGGGGGATATCGGGGTAACTGATTATAGATATGATTATTTTTTGTGACTGCGTGAATTTTCAAGATGGCCGCCATACAAAAGTCACATCCGGCACGCTGGCTGCTTTTTCTGCCCGCGCACCCCGCACCCTACCAGGACACAGGCACGCGGGCTGCTTTAGCTGCCCGCGCTCCCGCGCCCTACCTGGACACCGGCACGCGGGCTGCTTTAGCTGCCCGCGCACCCCGCACCCTACCAGGACACAGGCACGCGGGCTGCTTTAGCTGCCTGCGCTCCCGCGCCCTACCTGGACACCGGCACGCGGGCTGCTTTAGCTGCCCGCGCACCCGCGCTCTACGTGGACACCGGCACGCGGGCTGCTTTAGCTGCCCGCGCACCCGCGCCCTACCTGGACACCGGCACGCGGGCTGCTTTAGCTGCCCGCGCACCACGTACCTCACCCGCACACCGGCTCGCGGGCTGCTTTAGCTGCCCGCGCACCACGTACCTCACCTGCACACCGGCACGTGGGCTTCTTTAGCTGCCCGCGCACCCCGCACCCTACCAGCAATTTGACATGTTATAAAAACAAAATGGCGGCTAACACTAATCTTGCCTCGATTTGGCTTGAAATCGTAGACAAGCAATTTTTAGGGTAGCTGATCATAGATTGAGGTTGATTTTTTGATTTCGAGCATTTTCAAGATGGCGGCTGATAGAAAAAATACTTTCTCAGATTGGACTCAAAATTGACATCTGAGGGTTTTTCGGAATACTGACCTCAAATATTAAGTTGACTTTTAGATTTCAAGTATTTCAAGATGGCCGCCATATAAAATAAATAAATTTGTTTAGGGAAAAACTATAAATTAAATACTTGCGCCGCTCAACAAAACACCGCAGGCACAACGACCGCGGGCTGCTTTAGCAGCCCGCGCACTACGCAACCACTAGTCTATATATATAAAGCTGTAGACCCACTGACTCACTGACTCACTGACAGAATTGTTCTCCCAGAAGGAGGTTCGGGGGGTGAAAGTCGTGTATGAGAAAAGTGTGGAGGTGTTTTTGGTGAGTATGGGAAAATTCCGAAATCTTGAATAACTGCTCCTCATCATAGAGTGACCCTACAGCCTGGCTAAACTATAAGAGGTAGGGGGGTGGTTCTCAAACTAATATTGGAGCACACCCTGGGCAGTTTCAGATTTTGGTGAAAAAAATCCAAAATGGCGGAAAACAAGATGGCTGCCATACAAAATAAAAAGTTAAATATCTCGGAAACGGTTAGAGATAGAGGGGGGGTGTTCGACCAAATGTCATAGAGGGCGGTAGGGGTCAAGTGCCAGTGGTCACGAAAATCCAAGATGGCGGATCCAAAATGGCGGCCGAAAAAAAAGTTGCTCTGATCGGGATGAAATTTTACATGCGGGTGGTCCTCGGGGAGCTTATTTCATATTTCTCAATTGTTTTTTGATTTTTCCATTTTTCAAGATGGCCGCCATACAAGGGTATTTTGTATGGGGAGCTTTTTTTGGCTCTGGCGCGGAAACGGTGTCCCCGAGGTGGGGGGTCGTCATACTATGTATTGTTCTACTCCGGCGTAGGCAACTTTTGGTATATGTCAAAATTCAAAATGGCGGAATCAAAATGGCGGCCGGGAGTCAATTTGCTCCGATCCGGCTCAAAATCGATATCTGGGGGTTTCCGGGGCCAATAATTTTATTTTGGTGGTTTATTTTGTGACTATACCATTTTTCAAGATGGCCGCCATACAAAATTTTGTAGGTAAATCATGTATTTCGTTGTATCGCGGAATTGATTGCAGGTAGGTTGGTAGTTTCTTTGGAAATACGGTAGGTATGTATGAGGACAAAAAATTGTGTTCTTTCAAAAATCAATATGGCGGATACAAGATGGCGGCCGGAAGTCAATTTGCTCCGATCCGGCTCAAAATCGATATCTGGGGGTTTCCGGGGTCAGTGTTTTTATTTTTGAGGTTTGTTTTGTGACTGTACGATTTTTCAAGATGGCCGCCATACAAAATTTTGTAGGTGAATCATGTATTTCATTGTAACTCGGGATTTATTGCAGGTCGGTTGGTAGTTTCTTTGGAAATATGGTGGGCATGTATTTGGACAATTTTTTTTTTCATTTATTAAAAATGGCGGCCGGGTGTCAAGTTGCTCTGATCCGGGTCAAAATCGATATCTGGGGGATATCGGGGTAACTGATTATAGATATGATCATTTTTTGTGACTGCGTGAATTTTCAAGATGGCCGCCATACAAAAGTCACATCTGGCACGCGGGCTGCTTAAGCTGCCCGCGCACCCCGCACCCTACCAGGACACAGGCACGCGGGCTGCTTTAGCTGCCCGCGCTCCCGCGCCCTACCTGGATACCGGCACGCGGGCTGCTTTAGCTGCCCGCGCACCCCGCACCCTACCAGGACACAGGCACGCGGGCTGCTTTAGCTGCCTGCGCTCTCGCGCCCTACCTGGACACCGGCACGCGGGCTGCTTTAGCTGCCCGCGCACCCGCGCCCTACCTGGACACCGGCACGCGGGCTGCTTAAGCTGCCCGCGCACCACTCACCTCACCAGCAATTTTGACATGTTATAAAAAAACAAAATGGCGGATTCGAGATGGCGGCTAAAACTAATATTGCTCCGATCTGTTTTGAAATCGTAGACAAGAAGTTTTTGGTGTAGCTGATCATAAATTTTGGTTGATTTTTGGATTTTGTAAATTTTCAAGATGGCGGCTGATAAATACAAAACTTGCTCTGATTGGACTCAAAATTGACACCTGGGGGTTTCTAGAATTTCGGATTTCAGATTTGAGATTGATTTTGAAATTCTGTTATTTTTCAAGATGGCCGCCATACAAAAAGAACATGTTTAGGTCAGAACAGTATGTAATTAAAAAAACTTGCGCCACCCAACAAAACACAGCAGGCACAACGACCGCGGGCTGCTTTAGCAGCCCGCGCACTACGCAACCACTAGTCTATATATATAAAGCTGTAGACCCACTGACTCACTGACTCACTGACATAATTGTTCTCCCAGAAGGAGGTTCGGGGGGTGAAAGTGATCTATAGGAAAAGTGTGGAGGTAATTTTGGTGAGTATGGGAAAATTCCGAAATCTTGGAAAACTGCTCCTCATCATGGAGTGACCCTGCGGCCTGGCTAAACTATAAGAGGTAGGGGGGTGGTTCTCAAACTAATATTGGAGCACACCTTGGGCAATTTCAGTTTTTGGCGAAAAAAATCCAAAATGGCGGGAAACAAGATGGCTGCCATACAAAATAAAAAGTTGAATATCTCGGAAACGAATAGAGATAGAGTGGGGGTGTTCGACCAAATGTCATAGAGGGCGGTGGGGGTCAAGTGCTGGTAGTCATGAAAATCCAAGATGGCGGATCCAAAATGGCGGCCGAAAAAAAAATTGCTCTGATCGGGATGAAATTTTGCATGCGGGTGGTCCTCGGGGAGATCATTTGATATTTTGAGTTTGATTTTTGAATTTTTAAATTTTCAAGATGGCCGCCATACAAGGGTATTTTGTATGGGGAGCTTTTTTTGGCTCTGGCGTGGAAACGGTGTCCCCGAGGTGGGGGGTCGTCATACTATGTATTGTTCTACTCCGGGGTAGGCAACTTTTGGTATATGTCAAAATTCAAAATGGCGGAATCAAAATGGCGGCCGGGAGTAAATTTGCTCCGATCCGGCTCAAAATCGATATCTGGGGGTTTCAGGGGTCAGTGTTTTTATTTTTGAGGTTAGTTTTGTGATTTTGCCATTTTTCTAGATGGCCGCCATACCAAATTTTGTTGGTAAATCATGTATTTCATTGCATCGCGGAATTTAATGCAGGTAGGTTGGTAGTTTCTTTGGAAATACGGTAGGTATGTATGAGGACAAAAAAATGTGTTCTTTTAAAAACCAATATGGCGGATCAAAGATGGCGGCCTTTTGTCAAGTTGCTCCGATCCGGCTCAAAATCGATATCTGGTGGTTCTCGGGGTCAATAATTATATTTTGATGGTTTGTTTTGCGACTGTACCATTTTTCAAGATGGCCGCCATACAAAATTTTGTAGGTGAATTATGTATTTGATTTTATCGCGGAATTGATTGCAGGTAGGTCGATAGTTTCTTTGGAAATATGGTAGGTATGTATTAGGACAAAAAATTGTGTTCGTTAAAAATACAATATGGCGGATCTAAGATGGCAGCCGGGTGTCAAGTTGCTCAGATCCGGCTGAAAATCGATATCTGGTGGTTGTCGGGGCTGATTATAGATCTAAAGTTTTTTTGGTGACTTCGTGGATTTTAAGATGGCCGCCATACAAAAGTCACATGCGGCACGCGGGATGCTTTCGCTGCCCGCGCACCCAGCACCCCACCCATACACCGGCTCGCAGGCTGCTTTAGCTGCCCGCGCACCCCGCACCCCACCCGAACACCGGCTCGCGGGCTGCTTTAGCTGCCCGCGCACATCGCTCCCCACCCGCACACCGGCTCGCGGGCTGCTTTAGCTGCCCGCGCACCTCGCACCCCACCCGCACACGGGCTCGCGGGCTGCTTTAGCTGCCCGCGCACGCCGCACCCTACCTGGACACCGACACGAGGGCTGCCTTAGGTGCCCGCGCACCACACACCTCACCAGCAATTTCGAGATGTCATAGAAAAAGAAAATGGCGGTTAAAACTAATCTTGCTCCGATCTGGCTAGAAATCGTAACTAACGGGTTCTATGGGTTGCTGATCATAGATTTTGCTGATTTTTAGGTTTTGTGAATTTTCAAAATGGCGGCTGTTAAATACAAAACTTGCTCTGATTGGACTCAAAATTGACGTTTGGGGGTTTCTTGGGCTACTGACCTTGGGTATAAGGTTGATTTTTAGATTTCGAAAATTTTCAAGATGGCCGCTAAACAAAATAAAAAAGAAAGTGCCCGAATTAAATTATATTTAAAGACTTGCGCCGCCAAACACACAACAGCCAAACAAAACACCGCGGGCTGCTTTAGCAGTAGTACTGACTGACTGACTCACTGACAGAATTGTTCTCCCAGAAGGGGGGTCGGGGGGTGAAAGTGATGTATGGGAAAAGTGTGGAGGTGTTTTTGGTGAGTATGGAAAAATTCCGAAATCTTGGAAAACTGCTCCTCATCATGGAGAGACCCTACGGCCTGGCTAAACTATAAGAGGTAGGGGGTTGGTTCTCAAACTAATTTTGGAGCACACCCTGGGCAGTTTTAGTTTTTGGTGTAAAAAATCCAAAATGGCGGAAAACAAGATGGCTGCCATACAAAATAAAAAGTTGAATATCTCGGAAACGGTTAGAGATAGAGTGGGGGTGTTCGACCAATTGTCATAGAGGGCGGTGGGGGTCAAGTGCTGGTAGTCATGAAAATCCAAGATGGCGGATCCAAAATGGCGGCCGAAAAAAAAGTTGCTCTGATCGGGATGAAATTTTGCATGCGGATGGTCTTTGGGGAGCTTATTTCATATTTATTGTTTGTTTTTTGTTTTTTTCATTTTTCAAGATGGCCGCCATACAAGGGTTTTTTGTATGGGGAGCTATTTTTGGCTCTGGCGTGGAAACGGTGTCCCCGAGGTGGGGGTCGCCATACAATGTATTGTTCTACTCCGGGGTAGGCAACTTTTGGTATATGTCAAAATTCAAAATGGCGGAATCAAAATGGCGGCCGGGAGGCAATTTGCTCCGATCCGGCTCAAAATCGATATCTGGGGGTTTTTGGGGTCAATGATTTTATTTTGATGGTTTTTTTTTGTGACTCTGCCATTTTAAAGATGGCCGCCCTACAAAATGTTACAGGTAAATCATGTATTTCGTTGTATCGCAGTATTTATTGCAGGTAGGTCGGTAGTTTCATTGGAAATATGATAGGTATGTATGAGGACAAAAAATTGTGTTTGTCAAAATTCCAATATGGCGGATCCAAGATGGCGGCCGGGTGTCAAGTTGCTCTGATCCTGCTCAAAATCGATATCTAGGGGTTTTCGGGGTCAGTGTTTTTATTTTTCTGGTTTGTTTTGTGGTTTGACCATTTTATCGCTCTCTCGCTGTCGCTGATTACAGATCGAAAGATGGCGGATCCAAAATGGCGGCCGAAAAAAAAGTTGCTCTGATCGGGATGAAATATTGCATGCGGGTGGTCCTTGTTAAGCTTATTTGATATTTTTTTTTTTTTTTTTTTTTTTTTTCATTTTTCAAGATGGCCGCCATACAAGGGTATTTTGTATGGGGCGATTTTTTTGGCTCTGATGCGGAAACGGTGTCCCCGAGGTGGGGGGTCGCCATAATATGAATTGTTCTACTCCGGGGTAAGCAACTTTTGGTATATGTCAAAATTCAATGTGCCGAAATCAAAATGGCGGCCGGGAGGCAATTTGCTCCGATCCGGCTCAAAATCGATATCTGGGGGTTTTTGGGGGCAATGATTTTATTTTGATGTTTTTTTTTGTGACTCTGCCATTTTTAAAGATGGCCGCCCTGAAAATGTTACAGGTAAATCATGTATTTCATTCTATCGCGGTATTTATTGCAGGTAGGTCGGTAGTTTCTTTGAAAATATGGTAGGTATGTATTTGGACAAAAAAATGGGTTTGTCAAAAATCCAATATGGTGGATCTAAGATGGCGGCCGGGTGTCAAGTTAATCTGATCCGGCTGAAAATCGATATCTAGGGGTTTTCAGGGTCAGTGTTTTTATTTTTCTGGTTTGTTTTGTGATTTGGCCATTTTTCAAGATGGCCGCCATACAAAATTTTGTAGGTGAATTATGTATTTGATTTTATCGCGGAATTGATTGCAGGTAGGTTGATAGTTTCTTTGGAAATATGGTAGGATCCGGCTGAAAATCGATATCAGGTGGTTGTCGGGGTGGCTGATTATAGATCTAAAGTTTCTTTGGTGACTTCGTGGATTTTAAGATGGCCGCCATACAAAAGTCACATACGGCACGCGGGATTCTTTCGCTGCCCGCGCACCTCGCACCCCACCCGCACACCGTCTCGCGGGCTGCTTTAGCTGCCCGCGCACCCCGTACCCTCCATGGACACAGGCACGCGGGCTGCTTTAGCTTTTAGCAGCCCGCGCACCCCGCGCCCTACCTGGACACTGACACGCGGGCTGCTTTAGCTGCCCGCGCACCCCGCGCCCTACCTGGACACCGACACGTGGGCTGCTTTAGCTGCCCGCGCACCCCGCAGCCTACCTGGACACCGACACGTGGGCTGCTTTAGCTGCCCGCGCACCCCGCACCCTACCAGGACACCGGCACGCGGACTGCTTTAGCTGCCCGCGCACGCCACACCCTAACTGGAAACCGGCACTAGCGCTGCTTTAACTGCCTGCGCATCACCCACCTCACCAGCAATTTTGACATGTCATAGAAAAACAAAATGGCGGATTTAAAATGGCGGCTAAAACTTATCTTGCTCCGACCTGGCTAGAAATCGTAACTTACGGGTTTTATGGGTTGCTGATCATAGATTTTGCTGATTTTTGGATTATGAGAATTTTCAAGATGGCGGCTGTTAAATACAAAACTTGCTCTGATTGGACTCAAAATTGACATTTGGGGGTTTCTTGGGTTACTGACCTTGGATATTAGGTTGATTTGTAGCTATCGAAAAATTTCAAGATGGCCGCTATACAAATTAAAATAGAAAGTGCCCGAATTAAATTATAATTTAAGACTTGCGCCGCCAAACAAACAACAACCCAACAAAACACCGCGGGCTGCTTTAGCAGCCCGCGCACTACGCAACCACTAGTCTATATATATAAAGCTGTAGACCCACTCACTGACTGACTCACTGACAGAATTGTTCTCCCAGAAGGAGGTCCGGGGGGTGAAAGTAATGTATGGGAAAAGTGTGGAAGTGTTTTTGGTGAGTATGGGAAAATTCTAAAATCTTGAAAAACTGCTCCTCATCATGGAGTGACCCCACGGCCTGGCCAAACTATAAGAGGTAGGGGGGTAGTTTACAAACTAATTTTGGAGCACACCTTGGGCAGTTTCAGTTTTTGGTGAAAAAAATCCAAAATGGCGGAAAACAAGATGGCTGCCATACAAAATAAAAAGTTAAATATCTCGGAATCGGTTGGAGATAGAGGGGGATTTTCGACCAAATGTCATAGAAGGCGATGGGGGTCAAGTGCCGGTGGTCACGAAAATCCAAGATGGCGGATCCAAAATGGCGGCCGAAAAAAAAGTTGCTCTGATCGGGATAAAATTTTGCATGCGGATAGTCTTTAGGGAGCTTATTTGATATTTCTCGTTCGTTTTTTGTTTTTTCTATTTTTCAAGATGGCCGCCATACAAGGGTATTTTGTATGGGGATCTTTTTTTGGCTCTGGCGCGGAAAAGGTGTCCCCGAGGTGGGGGGTCGCCATACTTTGTATTGTTCCTCTCCAGGGTAGGCAACTTTTGGTAAATGTCAAAATCCAATATGGCGGATTCAAGATGGCGGCCTGGAGTCAATTTGCTCCGATCCGGCTCAAAATCGATATCTGGGGGTTTCCGGGGCGTGTTTTTATTTTTTAGGTTTGTTTTGTGATTTTGCTATTTTTCAAGATGGCCGCCATACAAAATGTTACAAGTCAATCATGTATTTCATTTTATCGCGGTATTTATTGCAAATAGGTTGGTACTTTCTTTGAAAATATGGTATGTATGTATTAGAACCAAAAATTTTGTAGGTATTTATTAGAACCAAAAATTGTGTTCGTCAAAATTCCAATATGGCCGATCCAAGATGGCGGCCGGATGTCGAGTTGCTCCGATCCGGATCAAAATCGATATCTAGGGGTTTTCGGGGTCAGTGTTTTTATTTTTATCGTTTGTTTTATGATTTTGCCATTTTTCAAGATGGCCGCCATAAAAAATTTTGCAGGTGAATTATGTATTTGATTTTATCGCGGAATTAATTGCAGGTAGGTTGATAGTTTCTTTGGAAATATGGTAGGTATGTATTAGGACAAAAAATTGTGTACGTCAAAAATACAATATGGCGGATCCAAGATAGCGGCCGGGTTTCAAGTTGCTCTGATCCGGCTGAAAATCGATATCTGGTGGTTGTCGGGGTCGCTGATTATAGATCTAAAGTTTTTTTGGTGACTTCGTGGATTTTCAAGATGGGCGCCATACAAAAGTCACATGCGGCACGCGAGATGCTTTAGCTGCCCGCGCACCCCGCACCCCACCCGCACACCGGCTCGCGGGCTGCTTTAGCTGCCCGCGCACCTCGCACCCCACCCACACACCAGCTCGCACACCGCACCCTACCAGGATACCGGCACGCGGGCTGCTTTATCTGTCCGCATACCCCGCACCTCACAAGCAATTTGACATGTTATAAAAAACAAAATGGCGCCTAAAACTTATCTTCCTCCGATTTGACTTGAAATAGTAGACAAGAAGTTTTTTGGGTGGCTGATCATATATTTTGGTTGATTTTTGGATTTAAAAATTATCAAGATGGCGGCTGATAAAAACAAAGCTTGATCTGATTGGACTCAAAATTTACAAATGTGTTTTTTTTGGTTTCTTTATTGCAGTTCGGTTGGTAGTTTCTTTGGAAATATGGTAGGCATGTATTTGGACATTTTTTTTTTTCATTTATTAAAAATGGCGGCCGGGTGTCAAGTTGCTCTGATCCGGATCAAAATCGATATCTGGGGAATATCGGGGTAACTGATTATAGATATGATTATTTTTTGTGACTGCGTGAATTTTTAAGATGGCCGCCATACAAAAGTCACATCCGGCACGCGGACTGCTTTAGCTGCCCGCGCACCCCGCACCCTACCAGGTCACAGGCACGCGAACTGCTTTAGCTGCCCGCGCTCCCGCGCCCTACCTGGACACCGGCACGCAGGCTGCTTTAGCTGCCCGCGCACCTGCGCCCTACCTGAACACCGGCAAGCGGGCTGCTCTAGCTGCCCGCGCACCCCGCACCTCACCAGCAATTTGACATGTTATGAAAACAAAATGGCGGCTAACACTATTCTGCCTCGATTTAGCTTGAAATCGTCGACAAGCAATTTTTAGGGTAGCTGATCATAGATTTAGGTTGATTTTTGGATTTCGAGAATTTTTAAGATGGCGGCTGATAGAAAAAATACTTGCTCAGATTGGACTCAAAATTGACATCTGAGGGTTTTTTGGAATACTGACCTCAAATATTAAGTTGACTTACTTAAGTTGACGCCATATAAAATAAATAAATTTGTTTAGGGCAAAATTATAAATTAAATACTTGCGCCGCCCAACAAAACACCGCAGGCACAACGACCGCGGGCTGCTTTAGCAGCCCGCGCACTACGCAACCACTAGTCTATATATATAAAGCTGCAGACCCACTGACTCACTGACTCACTGACAGAATTGTTCTCCCAGAAGGAGGTTCGGGGGGTGAAAGTCGTGTATGGGAAAAGTGTGGAGGTGTTTTTGGTGAGTATGGGAAAATTCCGAAATCTTGAAAAACTGCTCCTCATCATAGAGTGACCCTACGGCCTGGCTAAACTTTAAGAGGTAGGGGGGTGGTTCTCAAACTAATATTGGAGCACACCCTGGGCAATTTCAGATTTTGGTAAAAAAAATCCAAAATGGCGGAAAACAAGATGGCTGCCATACAAAATAAAAAGTTGAATATCTCGGAAACGGTTAGAGATAGAGGGAGGGTGTTCGACCAAATGTCATAGAGGGCGTTGGGGGTCAAGTGCCAGTGGTCACGAAAATCCAAGATGGCGGATCCAAAATGGCGTCCGAAAAAAAAGTTGCTCTGATCGGGATGAAATTTTGCATGCGGGTGGTCCTCGGGGAGCTCATTTCATATTTTTTGTTTGTTTTTTGTTTTTTTCATTTTTCAAGATGGCCGCCATACAAGGGTATTTTGTATGGGGAGCTATTTTTGGCTCTGGCGTGGAAACGGTGTCCCCGTGGTGGGGGTCGCCATACTATATATTGTTCTACTCCGGAGTAGGCAACTTTTGGTATATGTCAAAATTCAAAATGGCGGAATCAAAATGGCGGCCGGGAGGCAATTTGCTCCGATCCGGCTCAAAATCGATATCTGGGGGTTTTTGGGGTCAATGATTTTATTTTGATGGTTTTTTTTGTGACTCTGCCATTTTTAAAGATGGCCGCCCTACAAAATGTTACAGGTAAATCATGTATATCATTGTATCAGCAGTATTGCAGATAGGTCGGTAGTTTCATTGGAAATATGGTAGGTATGTATTAGGACAAAAAATTGTGTTTGTCAAAAATCCAATATGGCGGATCCAAGATGGCGGCCGGGTGTCAAGTTGCTCTGATCCTGCTCAAAATCGATATCTGGGGGTTTCCGGGATCAGTGTTTTTAATTTTCTGGTTTGTTTTGTGATTTGGCCATTTTTCAAGATGGCCGCCATACAAAATTTTGTAGCTGAATTATGTATTTGATTTTATCGCGGAATTAATTGCAGGTAGGTTGATAGTTTCTTTGGAAATATGGTAGGTATGTATAAGGACAAAAAATTGTGTTCGTTTAAAATACAATATGGCGGATCCAAGATGGCGGCCGGGTGTCAAGTGGCTCTGATCCGGTTGAAAATCGATATCTGGTGGTTGTCGGGGTGGCTGATTATAGACCTAAAGTTTTTTTGGTGACTTCGTGGATTTCAAGATGGCCGCAATACAAAAGTCACATGCGGCACGCGGGATGCTTTCGCTGCCCGCGCCCCCCCGCACCCCTCCTGCACACCGGCTCGCGGGCTGCTTTAGCTGCCCGCGCACCTCGCACCCCACCCGCACACCGGCTCGCGGGCTGCTGTAGCTGCCCGCGCACCCCGCACCCCACCTGCACACCGGCTCGCGGGCTGCTTTAGCTGCCCGCGCACCCCGCACCCCACCCGCACACCGGCTCGCGGGCTGCTTTAGCTGCCCGCGCACCCCGCACCCCACCCGCACACCGGCTCGCGGGCTGCTTTAGCTGCCCGCGCACCCCGCACCCCACCCGCACACCGGCTCGCGGGCTGCTTTAGCTGCCCGCGCACCCCGCACCCCACCCGCACACCGGCTCGCAGGCTGCTTTAGCTGCCCGCGCACCTCGCACCCTACCCGCACACCGGCTCGTAGGCTGATTTAGCTGCCCGCGCACCACGCACCCCACCCGCACACCGGCTCGCGGGCTGCTTTAGCTGCCCGCGCACCACGCACCCCACCCGCACACCGGCTCGCGGGCTGCTTTAGCTGCCCGCGCACCCCGCACCTCACCACCAATTTGACATGTTATAAAAACAAAATGGCGGCTAACACTAATCTTGCCTCGATCTGGCTTGAAATCGTAGGCAAGCAATTTTTATGGTAGCTGATCATACATTTAGGTTGATTTTTGGATTTCGAGAATTTTCAAGATGGCGGTTGATAGAAAAAATACTTGCTCAGATTGGACTCAAAATTGACATCTGAGGGTTTTTTGGAATACTGACTTCAAATATTAAGTTGATTTTTAGATTTCAAGTATTTTTAAGATGGCCGCTATACAAAATAAATTTGTTTAGGCCAGAACTATATTAAATTAAATTAAATACTTGCGCCGCCCAACAAAACACCGCAGGCACAACGACCGCGGGCTGCTTTAGCAGCCCGCGCACTACGCAACCACTAGTCTATCTATATATATAAAGCTGTAGACCCACTGACTCACTGACTCACTCACTGACATAATTGTTCTCCCAGAAGGAGGGTCGGGGGGTGAAAGTGATGTATGGGAAAAGTGTGGAGGTAGTTTTGGTGAGTATGGGAAAATTCCGAAATCTTGGAAAACTGCTCCTCATCATGGAGAGACCCTACGGCCTGGCCAAACTATTAGAGGTAGGGGGATGGTTCTCAAACTAATATTGGAGCACACCCTGGGCAATTTCAGTTTTTGGTAAAAAAAATCCAAAATGGCGGAAAACAAGATGGCTGCCATACAAAATAAAAAGTTGAATATCTCGGAAACGGTTGGAGATAGAGTGGGGGTGCTCGAAGGAATGTCATAGAGGGCGGTGGGGGTCAAGTGCCGGTAGTCATGAAAATCCAAGATGGCGGATCCAAAATGGCGGCCGAAAAAAAAGTTGCTCTGATCGGGATGAAATTTTGCATGCGGGTGGTCCTCGGGGAGCTTATTTGATATTTTTGGTTAGTTTTTTGAATTTTTCATTTTTCAAGATGGCCGCCATACAAGGGTTTTTTTGTATGGGGAGCTTTTTTTGGCTCTGGCGTGGAAACGGTGTCCCCGAGGTGGGGGGTCGCCATACTATGTATTATTCTACTCCGGAGTAGGCAACTTTTGGTATATGTCAAAATTCAAAATGGCGGAATCAAAATGGCGGCCGGGAGGCAATTTGCTCCGATCCGGCTCAAAATCGATATCTGGGGGTTTTCGGGGTCAGTGATTTTAGTTTTGTTTTTTGTTTTGTGATTTTACCATTTTTCAAGATGGCCGCCATACAACATGTTACAGGTCAATCATGTATTTCATTGTATCGCGGTTTTTATTGCAGGTAGGTTGGTAGTTTCTTTAGAAATAAGGTAGCTATGTATTAGGACAAAAAAATGTGTTTGTCGAAAATCCAATATGGCGGATCTAAGATGGCGGCCGGGTGTCAAGTTGCTTTGATCCGGCTGAAAATCGATATCTGGTGGTTGTCGGGGTCGCTGATTACAGATCTGAAGTTTTTTTTGTGACTTCGTGCATTTTCAAGATGGCCGCCATACAAAAGTCACATCCGGCACGCGGGCTGCTTTAGCTGCCCACGCACCCCGCACCACACCGGCACACCGGCACGCGGGCTGCTTTAGCTGCCCGCGCACCCCGCACCCCACCTGCACACTGGCACGCGGGCTGCTTTAGCTGCCCGCGCACCCCGCACCCTACCCGCACACCGGCACGCGGGCTGCTTTAGCTGCCCGCGCACGCTGCACCTTACCTGGACACCGGCACGCGGGCTGCTTTAGCTGCCCGCGCCCGCCGCACCCTACCTTGAAACTGGCACGCGGACTGCTTTAGCTGCCCGCGCACCACACACGTCACCAACTATTTTGACATGTTATAAAAAACAAAATGGCGGCTAACACTATTCTTGCTCCGATCTGGCTTGAAATCGTAGTTTAGGGTTTTTGGGGTAGCTGATCATATATATTTTTGGTTGACTTTTGAATTTTGAAAATTTTCAAGATGGCGGCTGTTACAAACAAAACTTGCTCTGATTTGACTCAAAATTGACATCTGGGGGTTTTTTCGGTTTCTGATATCTGGTTTGAGATTAATTTTGAAATATTTTGACTTTAGCTGCCCGCGCACCCCGCAGCCTACCCGGACACCGGCACGCGGGCTGCTTTAGCTGCCCGCGCACCCCGCACGTCACTGGCATATTGGCACGCGGGCTGCTTCAGCTGCTCGCGCACCACGTACCTAGAATGCACAACGGCACGCGGGCTGCTGCAGCAGCCCGCGCACCCCGCACCCTACCAGGACACCTCACCAGCAATTTGACATGTAATAAAAAACAAAATGGCGGCTAACACTAATCTTGCTTCGATCTGGCTTTAAATCGTAGACAAGGGGTTTCTAGGGTAGCTGATCATACATTTTGGTTAATTTTTGGATTTCGAGAATTTTCAAGATGGCGGCTGATAGAAAAAATACTTGCTCAGATTGGACTCAAAATTGATATCTGAGA
Source organism: Scrobipalpa costella (assembly GCA_949820665.1). NCBI lineage: Eukaryota > Metazoa > Arthropoda > Insecta > Lepidoptera > Gelechiidae > Scrobipalpa > Scrobipalpa costella. The sequence continues at coordinate 19,789,420 of OX463303.1, forward strand.
GTTTTTTGGAATACTGATCTCAAATATTTAGTTGATTTTTAGATATTATGTATTTTCAAGATGGCGGCTATACGAAATAAATTTGTTTAGGCCATAAATATATTAAATTAAATACTTGCACCGCCCAACAAAACACCGCAGGCACAACGACCGCGGGCTGCTTTAGCAGCCCGCGCACTACGCAACCACTAGTTTATATATATAAAGCTGTAGACCCGCTGACTCACTGACTCACTGACTCACTGACATAATTGTTCTCCCAGAAGGAGGTTCGGGGGGTGAAAGTGATGTGTAGGAAATATGTGAAAATGTTTTTGGTGAGTATGGGAAAATTCCGAAATCTTGGAAAACTGCTCCTCATCATGGAGAGACCCTACGGCCTGGCCAAACTATTAGAGTTAGGGGGATGGTTCTCAAACTAATATTGGAGTACACCCTGGGCAATTTCAGTTTTTGGTGAAAAAAATCCAAAATGGCGGAAAACAAGATGGCCGCCATACAAAATAAAAACTTAAATATCTCAGAAACGGTTAAAGATAGAGTGGGGGTGTTCAACCAAATGTCATAGATGGTGGTGGGGGTCAAGTGCTGGTAGTCATGAAAATCCAAGATGGCGGATCCAAAATGGCGGCCGAAACAAAAGTTGCTCTGATCGGGATGAAATTTTGCATGCGGGTGGTCCTCGGGGAGCTTATTTGATATTTATTGTTTGTTTATTGTTTTTTTCATTTTTCAAGATGGCCGCCATACAAGGGTAATTTGTATGGGGAGCTTTTTTTGGCTCTGGCGCGGAAACGGTGTCCCCGAGGTAGGGGGTCGCCATACTTTGTATTGTTCCTCTCTTGGGTAGGCAATTTTTGGTAAATGTCAAAATCAAATATGGCGGATTCAAGATGGCGGCCGGGAGTAAATTTGCTCCGATCCGGCTCAAAATCGATATCTGGGGGTTTCCGGGGTCAGTGGTTTTATTTTTTAGGTTTGTTTTGTTATTTTGCCATTTTTCAAGATGGCCGCCATACCAAATTTTGTAGGTAAATCATTTATTTCATTGCATCGCGGAATTTAATGCAGGTAGGTTGGTAGTTTCTTTGGAAATACGGTAGGTTTGTATTAGGACAAAAAAATGTGTTTGTCAAAAATCCAATATGGCGGATCCAAGATGGCGGCTGGGAGGCAATTTGCTCCGATCCGGCTCAAAATCGATATCTGGGGGTTTCCGGGGTCAGTGATTTTATTTTTGTGGTTTTTTTTGTGATTTTGCCATTTTTCAAGATGGCCGCCATATAACATGTTACAGGTCAATCATGTATTTCATTGTATCGCGGTATTTATTGCAGGTAGGTTGTTAGTTTCTTTAGAAATAAGGTAGCTATGTATTAGGACAAAAAATTATGTTTGTCAAAAATCCAATATGGCGGATCCAAGATGGCGGCTGGGTGTCAAGTTGCTCTGATCCGGCTCAAAATCGATATCTAGGGGTTTTCGGGGTCAGTGTTTTTATTTTTTTGGTTTGTTTTGTGATTTGGCCATTTTTCAACATGGCTGCCATACAAAATTTTGTAGGTGAATTATGTATTTGATTTTATCGCGGAATTGATTGCAGGTAGGTTGATAGTTTCTTTGGAAATATGGTAGGTATGCATTAGGACAAAAAATTGTGTTCGTCAAAAATACAATATGGCGGATCCAAGATGGCGGCCGGTTGTCAATTTACTCTGATCCGGCTAAAAATCGATATCTGGTGGTTGTCGGGGGCGCTGATTATACATCTAAAGTTTTTTTGGTGACTTCGTGGATTTTCAAGATGGCCGCCATACAAAAGTCACATGCGGCACGCGGGATGCTGAAGCTAAAGCTTCCCGCGCACCCCGCACCCCACCCGCATTACGGCTCGCGGGCTGCTTTAGCTGCCCGCGCACCTCGCACCCCACCCGTACACCGGCTCGCGGGCTGCTTTAGCTGCCCGCGTACCCCGCACCCTACCTGGACACCGAAATGCGGGCTGCTTTAGTTGCCCGCGCACCCTGCACCCCACTCGCACACCGGCTCGCGGGCTGCTTTACTTGCCCGCGCACCCCGCACCTCACCAGCAATTTTGAAATTTTATATAAAAAAAAAAACAAAATGGTGGGTTCAAGATGGCGGCTATAACTAATCTTGCTCCGATCTGGCTAAAAACCGTAGCTTTTGGGTTTTTGGGGTGGCTGATCATAGATTTTTGTAAAAAAAATTGGAATTCGAGAATTTCAAGATGAAGGCTGTTAAAAACAAAACTTGCTCTTATTGGACTCAAAATTGACATCTTGGAGTTTCTTGAATTTCTGATTTCAGATTTGAGATTAATTTTGAAAATCTGTGATTTTTCAAGATGGCCGCCATACAGGTCAATCATGTATTTCATTGTATCGCGGTATTTATTGCAGGTAGGTTGGTAGTGACCTTGGAAATAAGGTAGGTATGTATAAGGACAAAAAATTGTGATCGTCAAAAATCCAATATGTCGGAACCAAGATGGCGGCTGGGTGTCAATTTGCTCTGATCCGTCTGAAAATCGATATCTGAGGATTTTCGGGGTCACTGTTTTTATTTTTATGTTTTGTTTTGTGATGTTGCCTTTTTTCAAAATGGCCGCCATACAAAATGATATAGGTGATCATGTATTTCATAGTATCGCGGTATTTATTGCAGGTAGGTTGGTACTTTCTTTGGAAATATGGTAGGCATGTATTATGTTTTTTTTTTTGTCATTTATTAAAAATGGCGGCCGGGTGTCAAGTTGCTCTGATCCGGATCAAAATCAATATCTGGGGGATATCGGGGTAACTTATTATAGATATGATTATTTTTTGTGACTGCGTGAATTTTCATGATGGCCGCCATACAAAAGTCACATCCGGCAAGCCACCAGGACACAGGAACGTGGGCTGCTTTAGCTGTTCGCACCCCGCGCCCTACCTGGACACCGGCACGCGGGCTGCTTTAGCTGCCCGCGCACCCCGCGCCCTACCTGGACACCGGCACGCGGGCTGCTACCACGTACCTCACCTGCACACCGTTACGCGGGCTGCTTTAGCTGCCCGCGCACCCCGCACCTCACTAGCAATTTGACATGTTATAAAAAACAAAATGGCGGCTAACACTAATCTTGCTTCGATCTGGCTTGAAATCGTAGGCTCGCAATTTTAAGGGGAGCTGATCATAGATTTAGGTTTATTTTTGATTTTCGAGAATTTTCAAGATGGCGGCTGATAAAAAAAATACTTGCTCAGATTTGACACAAAATTGAAATTTGAGGGTTTTCGTGAATACTGACCTCAAATATTAAGTTTAATTTTAAATTTCAAGTATTTCAAGATGGCCGCCATATAAAATAAATTTGTTTAGGACAGAACTATATTAAATTAAATACTTGCGCTGCCCAACAAAATACCGCAGGCACAACGACCGCGGGCTGCTTTAGCAGCCCGCGCACTACGCAACCACTAGTTATTATAATATATAAAGCTGTAGACCCACTGACTGACTGACTGACTCACTGACAGAATTGTTCTCCCAGAAGGAGGGTCGGGGGGTGAAAGTGATGTATGGGAAAAGTGTGGAGGTGTTTTTGGTGAGTATGGGAAAATTCCGAAATCTTGGAAAACTGCTCTTTATCATGGAGTGACCCTACAGCCTGGCTAAACCATAAGAGGTAGGTGGGTGATTCTCAAACTAATTTTGGAGCACACCCTGGGCAGTTTCAGTTTTTGGTGAAAAAAATCGAAAATGACGGAAAACAAGATAGCTGCCATACAAAATAAAAAGTTGAATATCTCGGAAACGGTTGGAGATAGAGGAGGGGTGTTCGACCAAATGTCATAGAGGGCGGTGGGGGTCAAGTGCAGGTTGTCACGAAAATCCAAGGTGGCGGATCCAAAATGGCGGCCGAAAAAAAAGTTGCTCTGATCAGGATAAAATTTTGCATGCGGATAGTCTTTAGGGAGCTTATTTGATATTTCTCATTCGTTTTTTGATTTTTCCATTTTTCAAGATGGCCGCCATACAGGTCAATCATGTATTTCATTGTATCGCGGTATTTATTGCAGGTACGTTGGTAGTGACCTTGGAAATAAGGTAGTTATGTATAAGGACAAAAAATTGTGTTCGTCAAAAATCCAATATTTCGGAACCAAGATGGCGGCTGGGTGTCAATTTGCTCTGATCCGGCTGAAAATCTATATCTGAGGATTTTCGGGGTCACTGTTTTTATTTTTATGTTTTGTTTTGTGATGTTGCCTTTTTTCAAAATGGCCGCCATACAAAATGATATAGGTGATCATGTATTTCATAGTATCGCGGTATTTATTGCAGGTAGGTTGGTACTTTCTTTGGAAATATGGTAGGCATGTATTATGTTTTTTTTTTGTCATTTATTAAAAATGGCGGCCGGGTGTCAAGTTGCTCTGATCCGGATCAAAATCAATATCTGGGGGATATCGGGGTAACTTATTATAGATATGATTATTTTTTGTGACTGCGTGAATTTTCATGATGGCCGCCATACAAAAGTCACATCCGGCAAGCCACCAGGACACAGGCACGTCGGCTGCTTTAGCTGTTCGCACCCCGCGCCCTACCTGGACACCGGCACGCGGGCTGCTTTAGCTGCCCGCGCACCCCGCGCCCTACCTGGACACCGGCACGCGGGCTGCTACCACGTACCTCACCTGCACACCGTTACGCGGGCTGCTTTAGCTGCCCGCGCACTCCGCACCTCACTAGCAATTTGACACGTTATAAAAAACAAAATGGCGGCTAACACTAATCTTGCTTTTTTGGCTCTGGTGCGGAAACGGTGTCCCTGAGGTGGGAGGCCGCCATACTTTGTATTGTTCCTCTCCGGGGTAGGCATGTTTTGATAAATGCCAAAAACCAATATGGCGGATTCAAGATGGCGGCTGGGAGTCAATTTGCTCCGATCCGGCTCAAAATCGATATCTGGGGGTTTCCGGGGTCAATGATTTTATTTTGGTGGTTTGTTTTGTGACTCTACTATTTTTCAAGATGGCCGCCATACAAAATTTTGTAGGTAAATCATGTATTTCATTGTATCGCGGAATTTAATGCAGGTAGGTTGGTAGTGTCTTTGGAAATATGGTAGGTATGTATCAGGACAAAAAACTGTGTTCGTTTAAAAACCAATATGGCGGATCCAAGATGGCGGCCGGGTGTCAAGTTGCTCTGATCCTGCTCAAAATCGATATCTAGCGGTTTTCGGGGTCAGTGTTTTTATTTTTCTGGTTTGTTTTGTGATTTGGCCATTTTTCAAGATGGCCGCCATACAAAATTTTGTAGGTAAATCATGTATTTCATTGCATCGCGGAATTTAATGCAGGTAGGTTGGTAGTGTCTTTGGAAATATGGTAGGTTATTAGGACAAAAATTATGTTCGTCAAAAATACAATATGGCGGCTCCAAGATGGCGGCCGGGTGTCAAGTTGCTCTGATCCGGCTGAAAATCGATATCTGGTGGTTGTCAGGGTTGCTGATTATAGATCTGAAGTTTTTTTGTGGCTGCGTGAATTTTCAAGATGGCCGCTATACAAATTATTGTAGGTAATTCATGTATATCATGGTATCGCGGAATTTATTGCAGATAAGTTAGTAGTTTCTTTGGAAATATGGTAGGCATGTGTTTGGACTTTTATTTTTTTTCATTTATTAAAAATGGCAGCCGGGTGTCAAGTTGCTCTGATCCAGATCAAAATCGATATCTGGGGGATATCGGGATAACTGATTATAGACATAATTATTTTTTGTAACTGCGTAAATTTTCAAGATGGCCGCCATACAAAAGTCACATCCGGCACGCGGGCTGCTTTAGCTGCCCGCGCACCCCGTAACCTCCCAGGACACAGGCACGCGGGCTGCTTTAGCTGCCCGCGCTCCCCGCGCCCTACCTGGACACCGGCACTCGGGCTGCTTTAGCTGCCCGCGCATCCCGCACCCTCCCAGGACACAGGCACGCGGGCTGCTTTAGCTGCCCGCGCTCCCCGCGTCCTACCTGGACACCGGCACGCGGGCTGCTTTAGCTGCCCGCGCACACCGCACCCTATCAGGACACCTGCACGCGGGCTCCTTTAGCTGCCCGCGCACACCGCATCCTACCAGGATACCGGCACGCGGGCTGCTTTAGCTGCCCGCGCACACCGCATGTCACTGGCATATCGGCACGCGGGCTGCTTTAGCTGCCCGCGCACCACGTACCTCACCTGCACACCGGCACGCGGGCTGTTTTAGCTGCCCGCGCACCCCGAACCTCACCAGCAATTTGACATGTTATAAAAAAACAAAATGGCGGATTTAAGATGGCGACTACAAATTATCTTGCTCCAATCTGGCTAGAAATCGTAAAAAACGGGATTTAGGGGTAGCTGATATGATCATAGATTTTTGGATTTTGAGAATTTTCAAGATGGCGGCTGTTAAAAACAAGACTTGCTCTGATTGGACTCAAAATTGACAAATGTGGGTTTTTTGGGTTTCTGAGTTCAGGTTTGAGATTGTTTTTGACAATTTGTGATTTTTCAAGATGGCCGCCATACAAACAGAATACGATTAGCACAGTACAAAAAATATATTAAAAACTTGCGCCGCCCAACAAAACACCGCAGGCACAACGACCGCGGGCTGCTTTAGCAGCCCGCGCACTACGCAACCACTAGTTATATTATAATATATAAAGCTGCAGACCCACTGACTCACTGACTCACTGACAGAATTGTTCTCCCAGAAGGAGGTTCGGGGGGTGAAAGTCGTGTATGTGAAAAGTGTGGAGGTGTTTTTGGTGAGTATGGGAAAATTCCGAAATCTTGGAAAATTGCTCATAGTCATGGAGTGACCCTGCGGCCTGGCTAAACTATAAGAGGTAGGGGGGTGGTTCTCAAACTAATTTTGGAGCACACCCTGGGCAATTTCATATTTTCGTGAAAAAAATCCAAAATGGCGGAAAACAAGATGGCCGCCATACAAAATAAAAAGTTATATATCTCGGAAACGGTTAGAGATAGAGGGGGGGTGTTCGACCAAATGTCATAGAGGGCAGTGGGGGTCAAGTGCCGGTGGTCACGAAAATCCAAGATGGCGGATCCAAAATGGCGGCCGAAAAGAAAGTTGCTCGGATCGGGATGAAATTTTGCATGCGGGTAGTCCTCGGGGAGCTCATTTGATATTTTAGGTTAGTTATTTGAATTTTTAATTTTTCAAGATGGCCGCCATACAAGGGTATTTTGTATGGGGAGCTTATTTTGGCTCTGGCGCGGAAACGGTGTCCCCGAGGTGGGGGTCGCCATACTTTGTATTGTTCCTCTCCGGGGTAGGCATGTTTTGGTAAATGTCAAAATCCAATATGGCGGATTCAAGATGGCGGCCGGGAGTCATTTTGCTCCGATCCGGCTTAAAATCGATATCTGGCGGATTTGGGGTCACTCATTTTATTTTGATGGTCTGTTTTGTGACTCTGCCATTTTTCAAGATGGCCGCCATACAAAATTTTGTAGGTAAATCATGAACTTCATTGTATCGCGGAATTTAGTGCAGGTAAGTTGGTAGTTTCTTTGGAAATATAGTAGGTATGTATTAGGACAAAAAATTGTGTTCGTCAAAAATCCAATATGGCGGAACCAAGATGGCGGCCGGGTGTCAATTTGCTCTGATATGGCTGAAAATCGATATCTGGGGATTTTCGGGGTCACTGTTTTTATTTTTATGTTTTGTTTTGTGATGTTGCCTTTTTTCAAGATGGCCGCCATGTTTTAAGGTAAATCATATATTTCATTGTATAGCGGAACTTAGTGCAGATTGGTAATTTCTTTGGAAATATGGTAGGTATGTATAAGGACGAGAAATTGTATTCGTCGAAATTTTAATATGGCGGATCCAAGATGGCGGCCGGGCGTCAAGTTTCTCTGATCCGGTTGAAAATCGATATCTGGGGGTTTTCGGGGTCAGTGTTTTTATTTTTATGGTTTGTTTGGTGACTGCTATTAATTAAGATGGCCGCCATACAAAATTTTGTAGGTGAATCATGTATTTCATTGTATCGCGGGATTAATTGCAGGTCGGTTGGTAGTTTCTTTGGAAATATGGTAGGTATGTATTTGGACAAATTCTTTTTTTTATATTTAAAAAATGGCGGCTGGGTGTCAAGTTTTTCTGATCCGGGTCAAAATCGATATCTGGGGGATATCAGGGTTACTGATTATAAACATGATTATTTTTTTGTGACTGCGTTAATTTTAAAGATGGCTGCCAAACAAAAGTCACATCCGGCACGCGGGCTGTTTTAGCTGCCCGCGCAACCCGCACACTACCTGGACACCGGCACGCGGGCTGCTTTAGCTGCCCGCGCACCCCGCACCCTACCAGGACACCGGCACGCGGGCTGCTTTAGCTGCCCGCGCAACCCGCGCCCTACCTGGACACCGGCACGCGGGCTGCTTTAGCTGCCCGCGCACCCCGCGCCCTACCTGGACACCGGCACGCGGGCTGCTTTTGCTGCCCGCGCACCCCGCACCCTACCAGGATACCGGCACGCGGGCTGCTTTAGCTGCCCGCGCACCCCGCACCTAACTGGCACATCGGCACGCGGGCTGCTTTAGCTGCCCGCGCACCACGCACCTCACTGGCATATCGGCACGCGGGCTGCTTTAGCTTCCCGCGCACCACGCACCTCACCTGCACAACGGCAAGCGGACTGCTTTAGCTGCCCGCGCACCCCGCACCTCACTGGCATATCGGCACGCGCGCTTAGCACCTCATCAGCAATTTGACATGTTATCAAAACAAAATGGCGGATTCAAGATGGTGGCTTAAAATGATCTTGATCTGATCTGGCTAAAAATCGTAACTAACGGGTTTTAGGGGAAGCTGAACATAGATTTTTGGTTTATTTAAGGATTTTGTGAGTTTTCAAGATGGCGGCTGATAACATAAAACTTGCTGTGATTGGACTCAAAATTGACATCTGGGGGTGTTTTTGGTTTCTGATTTCAGGTTTGAGATTGTTTTTGACTATTTGTGATTTTTCAAGATGGCCGCCATACAAAATCAAATTGAAAGGGCCCGAATCAAATTATAATTAGAGATTAGAGACTTGCGCCGCCCAACAAAACACCGCAGGCACAACGACCGCGGGCTGCTTTAGCAGCCCGCGCACTACGCAACCACTAGCCTGGCCAAACTATAGGAGGTAGGGGGGAACTTCTCAAACTAATTTTGGAGCACACCCTGGGCAGTTTCAGATTTTGGTGAAAAAAAAACAAAATGGCGGAAAACAAGATGGCTGCCATACAAAATAAAAAGTTGAATATCTAGGAAACGGTTAGAGATAGAGGGGGGCTGTTCGACCAAATGTCATAGAGGGCGGTGGGGGTCAAGTGCCGGTGGTCACGAAAATCCAAGATGGCGGATCCAAAATGGCGGCCGAAAAAAAAGTTGCTCGGATCGGGATGAAATTTTGCACGAGGGTGGTCCTCGGGGAGCTTATTTGATATTTATTGTTTGTTTTTTGTTTTTTTCATTTTTCAAGATGGCCGCCATACAAGGGTATTTTGTATGGGGAGATTTTTTTGGCTCTGGCGTGGAAACGGTGTCCCCGTGGTGGGGGGTCGCCATACTATGTATTGTTCTACTCCGGGGTAGGCAACTTTTGGTATATGTCAAAATTCAAAATGGCGGAATCAAAATGGCGGCTGGGAGGCAATTTGCTCCGATCCGGCTCAAAATCGATATCTGGGGGTTTTTGGGGTCAATGATTTTATTTTGATGGTTTTTTTTGTGACTCTGCCATTTTTAAAGATGGCCGCCGTACAAAATGTTACAGGTAAATCATGTATTTCATTGTATCGCAGTATTTATTGCAGGTAGGTTGGTAGTTTCTTTGGAAATATGGTAGGTATGTATTAGGACAAAAAGTTGTGTTTGTCAAAAATCCAATATGGCGGATCCAAGATGGCGGCCGGGTGTCAAGTTTCTCTGATCCGGCTCAAAATCGATATCTAGGGGTTTTCGGGGTCAGTGTTTTTATTTTTCTGGTTTGTTGTGTGATTTGGCCATTTTTCAAGATGGCCGCCATAAAAAATTTGCAGGTGAATTATGTATTTGATTTTATCGCGGAATTGATTGCAGGTAGGTTGATAGTTTCTTTGGAAATATGGTAGGTATGTATTAGGACAAAAAATTGTGTTCGTCAAAAATACAATATGGCGGATCCAAGATGGCGGCCGGTTGTCAATTTACTCTGATCCGGCTAAAAATCGATATCTGGTGGTTGTCGGGGGCGCTGATTATACATCTAAAGTTTTTTTGGTGACTTCGTGGATTTTCAAGATGGCCGCCATACAAAAGTCACATGCGGCACGCGAGATGCTTTAGCTGCCCGCGCACCAGCTCGCGGGCTGCTTTAGCTGCCCGCGCACCTCGCACCCCACCCGCACACCGGCTCGCGGGCTGCTTTAGCTGCCCGCGCACCCCGCACCCCACCCGCACACCGGCTCGCGGGCTGCTTTAGCTGCCCGCGCACCCCGCACCCCACCCGCACACCGGCTCGCAGGCTGCTTTAGCTGCCCGCGCACCTTACACCCCACCCGCACACCAGCTCGCGGGCTGCTTTAGCTGCCCGCGCACCTCGCACCCCACCCGCATACCGGCTCGCGGGCTGCTTTAGCTGCCCGCGCACCTCGCACCCCACCCGCACACCAGCTCGCGGGCTGCTTTAGCTGTCCGCATACCCCGCACCTCACCAGCAATTTGACATGTTATAAAAAACAAAATGGCGCCTAAAACTTATCTTGCTCTGATTTAACTTGAAATAGTAGACAAGAAGTTTTTTGGGTGACTGAACATATATTTTGGTTGATTTTTGGATTTAAAAATTATCAAGATGGCGGCTGATAAAAACAATGATTGATCTGATTGGACTCAAAATTGACATCTGGGGGTTTTTTGGGATACTTTCCTTAGATATTTGGTTGTTTTGTAGATTCTAATAATTTTCAAGATGGCCGCCATACAAAATCAAATTGAAAGGGCGCAAATTATATTATAATTACAGACTTGCGCCGCCTTAACAAAATCAACAGCCCAACAAAACACCGCGGGCTGCTTTAGCAGCCCGCGCACTACGCAACCACTAGTTACTATATATATAGCTGGAAACCCACTCACTCACTCACTGACTGACATAATTGTTCTCCCAGAAGGAGGGTCGGGGGGTGAAAGTCGTATATGGGAAAAGTGTGGAGGTGGTTTTGGTGAGTATGGGAAAATTCCGAAATCTTGAAAAACTGCTCCTCATCATGGAGTGACCCTGCGGCCTGGCTAAACTATAAGAGGTAGGGGGGTGGATCTCAAACTAATTTTGGAGCACACCCTGGGCAGTTTCAGATTTTGGTGAAAAAAATCCAAAATGGCTGAAAACAAGATGGCCGCCATACAAAATAAAAAGTTGAATATCTCGGAAACGGTTAGAGATAGAAGGGGGGTGTTCGACCAAATGTCATAGAGGGCGGTGGGGGTCAAGTGCCGGTGGTCACGAATATCCAAGATGGCGGATCCAAAATGGCGGCCGAAAAAAAAGTTGCTCGGATCGGGATGAAATTTTGCATGAGGGTGGTCCTCGGGGAGCTTATTTGATATTTATTGTTTGTTTTTTGTTTTTTTCATTTTTCAAGATGGCCGCCATACAAGGGTATTTTGTATGGGGAGCTTTTTTTGTCTCTGGCGTGGAAACGGTGTCCCCGAGGTGGGGGGTCGTTGTACTATGTATTGTTCTACTCCAGGGTAGGCAACTTTTGGTATATGTCAAAATTCAAAATGGCGGAATCAAAATGGCGGCCGAAATAAAAGTTGCTCTGATCGGGATGAAATTTTGCATGCATGCATGGTAGTCCTCAGGGAGTTTATTTGATATTTAAGGTTCGTTTTTTAAATTTTTCATTTTTCAAGATGGCCGCCATACAAGGGTATTTTGTATGGGGAGCTTTTTTTGGCTCTGGCGCGGAAACGGTGTCCCCGAGGTGGAGGGTCGTCATACTTTGTATTGTTCCTCTCCGGGGTAGGCAATTTTTGGTAAATGTCAAAATCCAATATGGCGGATTCAAGATGGCGGCCGGGAGTAAATTTGCTCCGATCCGGCTCAAAATCGATATCTGGGGGTTTCCGGGGTCAGTGTTTTTATTTTTGAGGTTTGTTTTGTGATTTTGCCATTTTTCAAGATGGCCGCCATACCAAATTTTGTAGGTAAATCATGTATTTTATTGGATCGCGGAATTTAATGCAGGTAGGTTGGTAGTTTCTTTGGAAATACGGTAGGTATGTATGAGGACAAAAAATTGTGTTCATTTAAAAACCAATATGGCTGATCCAAGATGGCGGCCAGTTGTCAAGTTTCTCCGATCCGGCTCAAAATCGATATCTGGTGGTCGTCGGGGTCAATAATTATATTTTGATGGTTTGTTTTGCGACTGTACCATTTTTCAAGATGGCTGCCACACAAAATTTTGTAGGTAAATCATGTATTTCATTGTATCGCGGAATTTAGTGTAGGTAGGTTCTTAGTTTCTTTGGAAATATGGTAGGTATGTATGAGGACAAAAAATTGTGTTCGTTTTAAAACCAATATGGCGGCCGGTTGTCAAGTTGCTCCGATTCGGCTTAAAATCGATATCTGGTGGTTGTAGGGGTCAGTGTTTTTATTTTTGAGGTTTGTTTTGTGATTTTGCCATTTTTCAAGATGGCCGCCATACCAAATTTTGTAGGTAAATCATGTATTTCATTGCATCGCGGAATTTAATGCAGGTAGGTTGGTAGTTTCTTTGGAAATACGGTAGGTATGTATGAGGACAAAAAATGGGGTTCGTCAAAAATCCAATATGGCGGATCCAAGATGGCGGCCGGTTGTCAAGTTGCTCCGATTTGGCTCACAATCGATATATGGTGGTTTTCGGGGTCAATTATTATATTTTGATGGTTTGTTTTGCGACTGTACCATTTTTCAAGATGGCTGCCATACAAAATTTTGTAGGTAAATCATGTATTTCATTGTATCGCGGAATTTAGTGTAGGTAGGTTGGTAGTTTCTTTGGAAATATGGTAGGTATGTATGAGGACAAAAAATTGAGTTTGTCAAAAATTTAAAATGGCTGATCCATAATTGCGGCCGGGTGTCATGTTTCTCTGATCCGGCTTAAAATCGGTATCCGGGGGTTTTTGGGGTCGCTGAATATAGATCTGAAGTTTTTTTTATGACTACGTGAATTTTCAAGATGGCCGCCACATAAAAGCCACATCCGGCACGGGGGCTGCTTTAGCTGCCCCCGCACCACACACGTCACCTGGACACCGGCACGCCGGCTGCTTTAGCTGCCCGCGCATCCCGCGCTCTACCTGGACAACGGCACGCGGGCTGCTTTAGCTGCCCGCGCACCCTGCCCCTCACTGGCATATCGGCACGCGGGCTGCTTTAGCTGCCCGCGCACCACGCGCCTCACCTGCACACCGGCACGCGGGCTGCTTTAGCTGCCCGCGCACCCCGCACCCTACCAGGACACCGGCACGCGGGCTGCTTTAGCTGCCTGCGCACCCCGCACCCTACCAGGACACCGGAACGTGGGCTGCTTTAGCTGCCCGCGCACGCCACACCCTAACTGGAAACCGGCACGCGCTGCTTTAACTGCCCGCGCACCACCCACCTCACCAGCAATTTTGACATATCATAGAAAAACAAAATGGCGTATTTAAAATGGCGGCTAAAACTAATCTTGCTCCGATCTGGCTAGAAATCGTAACTTATGGGTTTTATGGGTTGCTGATCATAGATTTTGCTGATTTTGGATTTTGAGAATTTTCAAGATGGCGGCTGTTAAATACAAAACTTGCTCTGATTGGACTCAAAATTGACATTTGGGGGTTTCTTGGGTTACTGACCTTGGATATTAGGTTGATTTGTATATTTCAAATTAATTCAAGATGGCCGCTATACAAAATACAATAGAAAGTGCCCGAATTAAATTATAATTAAAGACTTGCGCCGCCAAACATACAACAGCCCAACAAAACACCGCGGGCTGCTTTAGCAGCCCGCGCACTACGCAACCACTAGTTACTATATATATAGCTGGAAACCCACTCACTCACTCACTCACTCACTGACTGACATAATTGTTCTCCCAGAAGGAGGGTCGGGGGGTGAAAGTCGTGTATAAGAAAAGTGTGGAGGTGGTTTCGGTGAGTATGGGAAAATTCCGAAATATTGGAAAACTGCTCCTCATCATGGAGTGACCCTACGTCCTGGCTAAACTATAAGAGGTAGGGGGGTGGATCTCAAACTAATTTTGGAGAACATCCTGGGCAGTTTCAGATTTTGGTGAAAAAATTCCAAAATGGCGTAAAACAAGATGGCTGCCATACAAAATAAAAAGTTGAATATCTTGGAAACGGTTAGAGATAGAGGGGGGGTGTTCGACCAAATGTCATAGAGGGCGGTGGGGGTCAAGTGCCGGTGGTCACGAAAATCCAAGATGGCGGATCCAAAATGGCGGCCGAAAAAAAAGTTGCTCCGATCGGGATGAAATTTTGCATGCGGGTAGTCTTTAGGGAGCCTATTTGATATTTTTCATTCGTTTTTTGATTATTTCATTTTTCAAGATGGCCGCCATACAAGGGTATTTTGTATGGGGAGCTTTTTTTGGCTCTGGCGCGGAAACGGTGTCCCCGAGGTGGGGGGTCGCCATACTTTGTATTGTTCCTCTCCGGGGTAGGCATGTTTTGGTAAATGTCAAAATCTAATATGGCGGATTCAAGATGGCGGCCGGGAGTCAATTTGCTCCGATCCGGCTCAAAATCGATATCTGGGGGTTTTTGGGGTCAATGATTTTATTTTGGTGGTTTGTTTTGTGACTCTACCGTTTTTCAAGATGGCGGCCATACAAAATTTTGTAGGTAAATCATGTATTTTATTGTATCGCGGAATTTAATGCTGGTAGGTTGGTAGTTTCTTTGGAAATACGGTAGGTATGTATGAGGACAAAAAATTGTGTTCGTTTAAAAACCAATATGGCGGATCCAAGATGGCGGCCGGTTGTCAAGTTGCTCCTATCCGGCTCAAAATCAATATCTGGTGGTTGTCAGGGTCAGTGTTTTTATTTTTATGGTTTGTTTTGTTAATTTGCCATTTTTCAAGATGGCCGCCATACAAAATGATACAGAAAAATCATGTATTTCATTGTATCGCGGTATTTATTGTAGGTAGGTTGGTAGTTTCTTTGGAAATATGGTGGGCATGTATTTGGACATTTTTTTTTTTCATTTATTGAAAATGGCGGCCGGGTGTCAAGTTGCTCTGATCCGGATCAAAATCGATATCTGGGGGATATCGGGGTAACTGATTATAGATATGATTATTTTTTGTGACTGCGTGAATTTTCAAGATGGCCGCCATACAAAAATCACATCCGGCACGCGGGCTGCTTTAGCTGCCCGCGCACCCCGCACCCTACCAGGACACAGGCACGCGGGCTGCTTTAGCTGCCCGCGCTCCCGCGCCCTACCTGGACATCGGCACGCGGGCTGCTTTAGCTGCCCGCGCACCCCACACCCTACCAGGACACAGGCACGCCGGCTGCTTTAGCTGCCTGCCCTCCCGTGCCCTACCTGGACACCGGCACGCGGGCTGCTTTAGCTGCCCGCGCACCCGCGCCCTACGTGGACACCGGCACGCGGGCTGCTTTAGCTGCCCGCGCACCCGCGTCCTACCTGGACACCGGCACGCGGGCTGCTTTAGCTGCCCGCGCACCACATACTTCACCTGCACACCGGCACGCGGGCTGCTTTAGCTGCCCGCGCACCCCGCACCTCACCAGCAATTTGACATGTTATAAAAACAAAATGGCGGCTAACACTAATCTTGCCTCGATTTGGCTTAAAATCGTAGACAAGCAATTTTTAGGGTAGCTGATCATAGATTTAGGTTGATTTTTGGATTTCGAGAATTTTCAAGATGGCGGCTGATAGAAAAAATACTTTCTCAGATTGGACTCAAAATTGACATCTGAGGGTTTTATGGAATACTGACCTCAAATATTAAGTTGACTTTTAGATTTCAAGTATTTCAAGATGGCCGCCATATAAAATAAATTTGTTTAGGACAGAACTATATTAAATTAAATACTTGCGCCGCCCAACAAAACACCGCAGGCACAACGACCGCGGGCTGCTTTAGCAGCCCGCGCACTACGCAACCACTAGTTACTATATATATAGCTGGAAACCCACTCACTCACTCACTCACTCACTGACTGACATAATTGTTCTCCCAGAAGGAGGGTCGGGGGGTGAAAGTCGTGTATGGGAAAAGTGTGAAGGTGGTTTTGGTGAGTATGGGAAAATTCCGAAATCTTGGAAAACTGCTCCTCATCATGGAGTGACCCTGCGGCCTGGCTAAACTATAAGAGAAAGGGGGGTGGTTCTCAAACTAATTTTGGAGCACACCCTGGGCAATTTCAGATTTTTGTGTAAAAAATCCAAAATGGCGGAAAACAAGATGGCTGCCATACAAAATAAAAAGTTGAATATCTCGGAAACTGTTAGAGATAAATGGGGGGTGTTCGACCAAATGTCATAGAGGGCGGTGGGAGTCAAGTGCCAGTGGTCACGAAAATCCAAGATGGCGGATCCAAAATGGCGGCCGAAAAAAAAAATGCTCTGATCGGGATGAAATTTGGCATGCGGGTAGTCCTTGGGGAGCTTATTTGATATTTTAAGTTAGTTTTTTGAATTTTTCATTTTTTAAGATGGCCGCCATACAAGGGTATTTTGTATGGGGAGCTTTTTTTGGCTCTGGCGCGGAAACGGTGTCCCCGAGGTGGGGGGTCGTCATACTTTGTATTGTTCCTCTTTGGGGTGGGCATGTTTTGGTAAATGTCAAAATCCAATATGGCGGATTCAAGATGGCGGCCGGGAGTCAATTTGCTCCGATCTGGCTCAAAATCGATATCTGGGGGTTTCCGGGGTCAGTGTTTTTATTTTGGTGGTTTGTTTTGTGACTCTACCATTTTTCAAGATGGCCGCCATACTAAATTTTGTAGGTAAATCATGTATTTCATTGTATCGCGGAATGGATTGCAGGTAGGTTGGTAGTTTCTTTGGAAATACGGTAGGTATGTATGAGGACAAAAAATTGTGTTCGTTTAAAAATCAATATGGTGGATACAAGATGGCGGCCGGAAGTCAATTTGCTCCGATCCGGCTCAAAATCGATATCTGGGGGTTTCCGGGGTCAGTGTTTTTATTTTTGAGGTTTGTTTTGTGACTGTACCATTTTTCAAGATGGCCGCCATACAAAATTTTGTAGGTGAATTATGTATTTCATTGTATCGCGAAATTTATTGCTGGTGGGTTAGTAGTTTGTTTGGAGATATGGTAGGTATGTAATAGAACATTAAATTAAGTTTGTCAAAAATATAATATGGCGGATCCAAGATGGTGGTCAGGACTCATGTTGTCATCCGGCTTAAATTCGGTATCTGGGGGTTTTTGGGGTCGCTGATTATAGATCTGAAGTTTTTTTTATGACTACGTGAATTTTCAAGATGGCCGCCATATAAAAGTCACATCCGGCACGCGGGCTGCTTTAGCTGCCCGCGCACCACACACGTCACCTGGACACCGGCACGCGGGCTGCTTTAGCTGCCCGCGCACCCCACGCCCTACCTGGACACCGGCACGCGGGCTGCTTTAGCTGCCCGCGCACCCCGCACCCTACCAGGACACCGGCACGCGGGCTGCTTTAGCTGCCCGCGCACCCCGCGCCCTACCTGGACACCGGAACGCGGGCTGCTTTAGCTGCCCGCGCACCCCGCACCCTACCAGGACACCGGCACGCGGGCTGCTTTAGCTGCCCGCGCACCACGCACCTCATCTGCACACCGGCACGCGGGCTGCTTTAGCTGCCCGCGCACCACGCACCTCATCTGCACACCGGCACGCGGGCTGCTTTAGCTGCCCGCGCACCCCGCGCCCTACCTGGACACCGGCACGCGGGCTGCTTTAGCTGCCCGCGCACCACGCACCTCACCTGCACACCGGCTTTAGCTGCTCGCGCACCACCCACCATACATAGAAAAACAAAATGGCGAATTTAAGATGGCGGCTAAAACTTATCTTGCTCCTATCTGACTAGAAATCGTAACTTACGGGTTTAAGGGGTAGCACATCAGAAATTTTTGGTTGATTTTTGGATTTTGAGAATTTTCAAGATGGCGGCTGATAAAAACAAAACAAAATATATATAGCTGGAAACCCACTCACTCACTGACTGACATAATTGTTCTCCCAGAAGGAGGGTCGGGGAGTGAAAGTCGTGTATGGGAAAAGTGTGGAGGTGGCTTTGGTGAGTATGGGAAAATTCCGAAATCTTGGAAAACTGCTCCTCATCATGGAGTGACCCTGCGGCCTGGCTAGACTATAAGAGGTAGGGGGGTGGTACTCAAACTAATTTTGGAGCACACCCTGGGCAGTTTTGATTTTTGGTGTAAAAAAAACAAAATGGCGGAAAACAAGATGGCTGCCATACAAAATAAAAAGTTGAATATCTCGGAAACGGTTAGAGATAAAGGGGGGGTGGTCGACCAAATGTAATAGAGGGCTGTGGGGGTCAAGTGCAGGTGTTCTTGAAAATCCAAGATGGCGGATCCAAAATGGCGGCCGAAAAAAAAGTTGCTCTGATCGGGATGAAATTTTGCATGCGGGTAGTCCTCGGGGTGCTTATTTGATATTTTAGGTTCGTTTTTTGAATTTTTCATTTTTCAAGATGGCCGCCATACAAGGGTATTTTGTATGGGGAGCTTTTTTTGGCTCTGGCGCGGAAACGGTGTCCCCGAGGTGGGGGGTCGTCATACTTTGTATTGTTCCTCTCTGGGGTAGGCATGTTTTGGTAAATGTCAAAATCCAATTTGGCGGATTCAAGATGGCGGCCGGGAGTCAATTTGCTCCGATCCGGCTCAAAATCGATATCTGGGGGTTTTTGGGATCAGTGATTTTATTTTGATGGCTTTTTTTGTGACTCTGCCATTTTTAAAGATGGCCGCCATACAAAATGTTACAGGTGAATCATGTATTTCATTGTATCGCGGTATTTATTGCAGGTAGGCTGGTAGTTTCTTTGGAAATATGGTAGGTATGTATTAGGACAAAAAATTGTGTTTGTCGAAAATCCAATATGGCGGATCTAAGATGGCGGCCGGTTGTCAAGTTGCTCTGATCCGGCTGAAAATCGATATCTTGGGTTTTTTTGGTTCGTGGATTACAGATTTGATCTTTTTTTGTGACTGCATGAATTTTCAAGATGGCCGCCATACAAAATTTTGTAGGTAAATCATTTCATTCTATCGCGGAATTTATGGTAGGTATGTATAAGGACAAAAAATTTTGCTTGTCGAAAATCCAATATGGCGGATTCAAGATGGCGGCCGGGAGTTAAATTGCTCCGATCCGTCTCAAAATCGATATCAGGGGGTTTTTGGGGTCAATGATTTAATTTCGATGATTTTTTTTTGTGACTGTCATTAATCAAGATGGCCGCCATACAAAATTTTGTAGGTGAATCATGTATTCATTGTAATTAATTGCAGGTCGGTTAATAGTTTCTTTGGGAATATGGTAGGTATGTATGTGGACATTTTTTTTTTATATTTTAAAAATGGCGGCCGGGTGTCAAGTTACTCTGATCCGGGTCAAAATCGATATCTGGGGGATATCAGGGTTACTGATTATAAACATGATTATTTATTTGTGACTGCGTGAATTTTAAAGATGGCCGCCAAACAAAAGTCACATTTGGCACGCGGGCTGCTTTAGCTGCCCGCGCAACCCGCACCCTACCAGGACACCGGCACGCGGGCTGCTTTAGCTGCCCGCGCACCCCGTGCCCTACCTGGATACCGGCACGCGGGCTGCTTTAGCTGCCCGCGCACCCCGCACTCTACCAGGAAACCGGCACGTGGGCTGCTTTAACTGCCCGCGCACCCCGCACATCACCCGCATGCCGGCTCGCGGGCTGCTTTAGCTGCCCGCGCACAAGTCACCTTTCAGCTATTTTGACATGTTATAGAAAAACAAAAGGCGGATTTAAGATGGCGGCTAAAACTAATCATGCTCCGATCTGATGTACTAGAAATCGTAACTTACGGGTTTTAGGGGGATTTTTGTTTGATTTTTGAATTTTGAGAATTTTCAAGATGGCGGCTGTTAAAAACAAGACTTGCTCTGATTGGACTCAAAATTGACAAATGTGGGTTTTTTGGGTTTCTGAGGTCAGGTTGAGATTACTTTTGAAAATTTGTGATTTTACAAGATGGCCGCCATACAAAAATAAAATGTTTAGGCCAGAACAAAATAAAATTAAACACTTGCGCCGCCCAACAAAACACCGCAGGCACAACGACCGCGGGCTGCTTTAGCAGCCCGCGCACTACGCAACCACTAGTTACTATATATATAGCTGGAAACCCACTCACTCACTCACTGACTGACATAATTGTTCTCCCAGAAGGAGGGTCGGGGGGTGAAAGTCGTGTATGGGAAAAGTGTGGAGGTGTTTTTGGTGAGTATGGGAAAATTCCGAAGTCTTGGAAAACTGCTCCTCATCATGGAGTGACCCTGCGGCCTGGCTAAACTATAAGAGGTAGGGGGGTGGATCTCAAACTAATTTTGGAGCACACCCTGGGCAGTTTCAGATTTTGGTGAAAAAAATCCAAAATGGCTGAAAACAAGATGGCCGCCATACAAAATAAAAAGTTGAATATCTCGGAAACGGTTAGAGATAGAGGGAGGTGTTTGACCAAATGTCATAGAGGGCGGTGGGGGTCAAGTGCCAGTGGTCACGAAAATCCAAGATGGCGGATCCAAAATGGCGGCCGAAAAAAAACTTGCTCCGATCGGGATGTAATTTTGCATGCGTGTGGTCCTAGGGGAGCTTATTTGATATTTGTGGTTTGTTTATTGATTTTTCCACTTTTCAAGATGGCCGCCATACAAGGGTATTTTGTATGGGGAGCTTTATTTGGCTCTGGCGCGGAAACGGTGTCCTTGAGGTGGGGGGTCGCTATACTTTGTATTGTTCCTCTCCGGGGTAGGCAATTTTTGGTATATGTCAAAATCCAATATGGCCGATTCAAGATGGCGGCCGGGAGTCAATTTGCTCCGATCCGGCTCAAAATCGATATCTGGGGTTTTTCGGGGTCAGTGTTTTTATTTTTCTGGTTTGTTTTGTGATTTGGCCATTTTTCAAGATGGCCGCCATACATAAATTTATAGGTAAATCATGTATTTCATTGTATCGCGGAATTTAATGCAGGTAGGTTGGTAGTTTCCTTGGAAATACGGTAGGTATGTATGAGGACAAAAAATTGTGTTCGTTTAAAAACCAATATGGCGGATCCAAGATGGCGGCCGGTTGTCAAGTAGCTCCGATCCGGCTCAAAATCAATATCTGGTGGTTGTCGGGGTCAGTGTTTTTATTTTTCTGGTTTGTTTTGTGATTTGGCCATTTTTCAAGATGGCCGCCATACATAAATTTATAGGTAAATCATGTATTTCATTGTATCGCGGTATTTATTGCAGGTAGGTTGATAGTTTCTTTGGAAGTATTGTAGGTATGTATTAGAATGAAAAATTGTGTTCGTCAAAATTCCAATATGGCCGATCCAAGATGGCGGCCGGATGTCAAGTTGCTCCGATCCGGATCAAAATCGATATCTGGGTGTTGTCGGGGTCGCTGATTGTAGATCTGAAGTTTTTTTGTGACTTCGTGAATTTTCAAGATGGCCGCCATACAAAAATCACATCTGGCACCTCACCTCACTGGCATATCGGCACGCGGGCTGCTTTAGCTGGCCGCGCACCCCGCACCTTACCAGGACACCTCACCAGCAATTTGACATGTTATAAAAAACAAAATGGCGGCTAACACTAATCGTGCTCCGATCTGGCTTGAAATCGTAGACAAGGGGTTTTTGGGGTATCTGATCATAGATTTTGGTTGATTTTTGGATTTCAAGAAATTTCAAGATGGCGGCTGATAGAAAAAGAAATTGCTTAGATTGGACTCAAAATTTACATCTGAGGGATTTTTGGGATATTGACGTCAAATATTAAGTAATTTTTCAGATATCAAGCATTTTTAAGATGGCTGCCATACAAAAGTCACATCCAGCACGCGGGCTGCTTTAGCTGCCCGCGCTCCCTGCACCCTACCTGGCCACCGGCACGCGGGCTGCTTTAGCTGCCCGCGCACCCTGCACCCTACCTGGCCACCGGCACGCGGGCTGCTTTAGCTGCCCGCGCACCCCGCGCCCTACCTGGACACCGGCTCGCGGGCTGCTTTAGCCGCCCGCGCACCACGCACCTCACCTGCACACCGGCACGCGGGCTGCTTTAGCTGCTCGCGCACCACCCACCTCACCAGCAATTTTGATATGTCATAGTAAAACAAAATGGCGAATTTAAGATGGCGGCTAAAACTTATCTTGCTCCGATCTTACTAGAAATCGTAACTTACGGGTTTTAGGGGTAGCACATCAGAAATTTTTGGTTGATTTTTGGACTTTGTGAAATTTCAAGATGGCGGCTGATAAAAACAAAATTTGCTGTGATTGGACTCAAAATTGACATCTGGGGGTGTTTTTGGTTTCTGATTTCAGGTTTGAGATTGTTTTTAACAATTTGTGATTTTTCAAGATGGCCGCCATACAAAATGAAATTGAAAGGGCCCGAATCAAATTATAATTAAAGACTTGCGCCGCCCAACAAAACACCGCAGGCACAACGACCGCGGGCTGCTTTAGCAGCCCGCGCACTACGCAACCACTAGTTATTACTATATATATAGCTGGAAACCCACTCACTCACTCACTCACTGACTGACATAATTGTTCTCCCAGAAGGAGGGTCGGGGGGTGAAAGTCGTGTATGGGAAAAGTGTGGAGGTAGTTTTGGTGAGTATGGGAAAATTCCGAAATCTTGGAAAATATTTCCTCATCATGGAGTGACCCTGCGGCCTGGCTAAACTATAAGAGGTAGGGGGATGGTTCTCAAACTAAACCAGGAGCACACCCTTGGCAATTTCAGATTTTGGTGAAAAAATTCCAAAATGGCGGAAAACAAGATGGCTGCCATACAAAATAAAAAGTTGAATATCTCGAAAACGGTTAGAGATAGAGTGGGGGTGTTCGACCAAATGTCATAGAGGGCGGTGGGGGTCAAGTGCTGGTAGTCATGAAAATCCAAGATGGCGGATCCAAAATGGCGGCCGAAAAAAAAGTTGCTCTGATCGGGATGAAATTTTGCAAGCGGGTGGTCCTCGGGGAGCTCATTTGATATTTTAGGTTTGTTTTTTGAATTTTTCATTTTTCAAGATGGCCGCCATACAAGGGTATTTTGTATGGGGAGCTTTTTTTGGCTCTGGCGCGGAAACGGTGTCCCCGAGGTGGGGGGTCGCCATACTTTGTATTGTTCCTATCTGAGGTAGGCATGTTTTCGTAAATGGCAAAATACAATATGGCGGATTCAAGATGGCGGCCGGGAGTCAATTTGCTCCGATCCGGCTCAAAATCGATATCTGGCGGTTTTCGGGGTCACTGATTTTATTTTGATGGTCTGTTTTGTGACTGCCATTTTTCAAGATGGCCGCCATACAAAATTTTGTAGGTAAATCATGAACTTCATTGTATCGCGGAATTTAGTGCAGGTAAGTTGGTAGTTTTCTTGGATATATAGTAGGTATGTATGAGACAAAAAATTGTGTTAATCAAAATCCAATATGGCGGAACCAAGATGGCGGCCGGGTGTCAATTTGCTCTGATCCGGCTGAAAATCGATATCTGGGGGTTGTCGGGGTCGCTGATTGTAGATCTGAAGTTTATTTGTGACTTCGTGAATTTTCAAGATGGCTGCCATACAAAAGTCACATCCGGCACCTCACCTCACTGGCATATCGGCACGCGGGCTGCTTTAGCTGGCCGCGCACCCCGCACCTTACCAGGACACCTGACCAGCAATTTCACATGTTATAAAAAACAAAATGGCGGCTAACACTAATCTTGCTCCGATCTGGCTTGAAATCGTAGACAAGTGGTTTTTGGGGTAGCTTATCATAGAGTTTGGTTAGATTTTGGATTTTGACAGTTTTCAAGATGGCGGCTGATAAAAACACAACTTGCTCTGATTGGACTCAAAATTGACATCTGGGGGTGTTTAGGGTTTCTGATTTCAGGTTTGAGATTGTTTTTGACTATTCGTAATTTTTCAAGATGGCCGCCATACAACATCAAATTGAAAGGGCCCGAATCAAATTATAATTAAAGACTTTCGCCGCCAAACAAACAACAGCCCAACAAAACACCGCGGGCTGCTCTAGCTGCCCGCGCACCTCGCACCCCACCCGCACACCAGCTCGCGGGCTGCTTTAGCTGCCCGCGCACCCCGCGCTCTATCTGAACACCGGCACGCGGGCTGCTTTAGCTGCCCACGCACCTCGTACCCCACCCGCACACCAGGTCGCGGGCTGCTTTAGCTGCCCGCGCACCACTTTCCTCACCAGCAATTTTGACATGTTATAGAAAAACAAAATGGCGGATTCAAGATGGCGGCTAAAACGAATCTTGCTCCGATTTGGCTAGAAATCATAACTTACAGGTATTAGGGGTAGCTGATCATAGATTTTGTTGTTTGTTGGATTTTGAGAATTTTCAAGATGGCTAATAAAAACAAAACTTGCTCTGATTGAACTCAAAATTGACATTTAGGGGTTTCTTGAGTTACTGACCTTGGATATTAGGTTGACTTGGACCTTGTGCATTTTCAAAATGGCCGCCATACAAAAGTCACATCCAGCTCGCGGGCTGCTTTAGCTGCCCGCCCACCACGCACCTCACCTGCACTCCGGCACGCGGGCTGCTTTAGCTGCCCGCGCACCCCGCACCCTACCCACACACCGGCACGCGGGCTGCTTTAGCTGCCCGCGCCCGCCGCACCCTACCTGGAAACTAGCACGCGGGCTGCTTTAGCTGCCTGCGCACCACACACCTCACCAGCTATTTTGACATGTCATAAAAAAACAAAATGGCGGATTCAAGATGGCGGCTAAAACTAATCTTGCTGCGATCTGGCTAGAAATCGTAACTAACGGGTTTTATGGGTTACTGATCATAGATTTTGCTGATTTTTGGATATTGAGAATTTTCAAGATGGCGGATGTTAAAAACAACAATTGCTCTGATTGCACTCAAAATTTACATTTGGGGTTTTCTTGGGTTACTGACCTTGGATATTAGGTTGATTTGTAGATTTCGAAAATTTTCAAGATGGCCGCCATACAAAAAAAACATGTTTAGGCCAGAACAATATAAAGTTAAAAACTTGCGCCGCCCAACTAATTTCAACAGCCCAATAAAACACCGCGGGCTGCTTTAGCAGCCCGCGCACTACGCAACCACTAGTTATTATAATATATAAAGCTGCAGACCCACTGACTCACTGACTCACTGACAGAATTGTTCTCCCAGAAGGAGGTTCGGGGGGTGAAAGTGATGTATGGGAAAAGTGTGAAGGTGTTTTTGGTGAGTATGGGAAAATTCAGAAATCTTGGAAAACTGCTCCTCATCATGGAGAGACCCTACGGCCTGGCCAAACTATTAGAGGTAGGGGGGTGGTTCTCAAACTAATATTGGAGCACACCCTGGGCGATTTCAGTTTTTGGTGAAAAAAATCCAAAATGGCGGAAAACAAGATGGCTGCCATACAAAATAAAAAGTTGAATATCTCGGAAACGGTTGGAGATAGAGTGGGGGAGCTCAAAGGAATGTCATAGAGGGCGGTGGAGGTCAAGTGCCGGTAGTCATAAAAATCCCAGATGGCGGATCCAAAATGGCGGCCGAAAAAAAAATTGCTCTGATCGGGATGAAATTTTGCATGCAGGTGGTCCTCGGGGAGCTCATTTGATATTTTGAGTTTGATTTTTGATTTTTTAATTTTTCAAGATGGCCGCCATACAAGGGTATTTTGTATGGGGAGCTTTTTTTGGCTCTGGCGTGGAAACGGTGTCCCCGAGGTGGGGGGTCGTCATACTATGTATTGTTCTACTCCAGGTTAGGCAACTTTTGGTATATGTCAAAATTCAAAATGGCGGAATCAAAATGGCGGCTGGGAGTAAATTTGCTCCGATCCGGCTCAAAATCGATATCTGGGGGTTTCAGGGGTCAGTGTTTTTATTTTTGAGGTTAGTTTTGTGATTTTGCCATTTTTCAAGATGGCCGCCATACCAAATTTTGTTGGTAAATCATGTATTTCATTGCATCGCGGAATATAATGCAGGTAGGTTGGTAGTTTCTTTGAAAATACGGTAGGTATGTATGAGGACAAAAAAATGTGTTCTTTTTAAAACCAATATGGCGGATCAAAGATGGCGGCCAGTTGTCAAGTTGCTCCGATCCGGCTCAAAATCGATATCTGGTGGTTCTCGGGGTCAATAATTATATTTTGATGGTTTGTTTTGCGACTGTACCATTTTTCAAGATGGCCGCCATACAAAATTTTGTAGGTGAATTATGTATTTGATTTTATCGCGGAATTGATTGCAGGTAGGTCGATAGTTTCTTTGGAAATATGGTAGGTATGTATTAGGACAAAAAATTGTGTTCGTTAAAAATACAATATGGCGGATCTAAGATGGCAGCCGGGTGTCAAGTTGCTTTGATCCGGCTGAAAATCGATATCTGGTGGTTGTCGGGGCTGATTATAGATCTAAAGTTTTTTTGGTGACTTCGTGGATTTTAAGATGGCCGCCATACAAAAGTCACATGCGGCACGCGGGATGCTTTCGCTGCCCGCGCACCCAGCACCCCACCCATACATCGGCTCGCAGGCTGCTTTAGCTGCCCGCGCATCCCGCACCCCACCCGAACACCGGCTCGCGGGCTGCTTTAGCTGCCCGCGCACATCGCTCCCCACCCGCACACCGGCTCGCGGGCTGCTTTAGCTGCCCGCGCACGCCGCACCCTACCTGTAGGCAACTTTTGGTATATGTCAAAATTCAAAATGGCGGAATCAAAATGGTGGCCGAAATAAAAGTTGCTCTGATCGGGATGAAATTTTGCATGCGGGTAGTCTTCAGGGAGATTATTTGATATTTTAGGTTCGTTTTTTGAATTTTTCATTTTTCAAAATGGCCGCCATACAAGGGTTATTTGTATGGGGAGCTTTTTTTGGCTCTGGCGCGGAAACGGTGTCCCCGGGGGGTCGCCATACTTTGTATTGTTCCTCTCTTGGGTAGGCAATTTTTGGTAAATGTCAAAATCCAATATGGCGGATTCAAGATGGCGGCCGGGAGTAAATTTGCTCCGATCCGGCTCAAAATCGATATCTGGGGGTTTCCGGGGTCAGGGTTTTTATTTTTGAGGTTTGTTTTGTTATTTTGCCATTTTTCAAGATGGCCGCCATACCAAATTTTGTAGGTAAATCATGTATTTCATTGCATCGCGGAATTTAATGCAGGTAGGTTGGTAGTTTCTTTGGAAATACGGTAGGTTTGTATGAGGACAAAAAATTGTGTTTGTCAAAAATCCAATATGGCGGATCCAAGATGGCGGCCGGGTGTCAAGTTCCTCTGATCCGGCTCAAAATCGATATGTAGGGGTTTTCGGGGTCAGTGTTTTTATTTTTCTGGTTTATTTTGTGATTTGGCCATTTTTCAAGATGACCGCTATCCAAAATTTTGTAGGTGAATTATGTATTTGATTTTATCGCGGAATTGATTGCAGGCAGGTTGATAGTTTCTTTGGAAATATGGTAGGTATGCATTAGGACAAAAAATTGTGTTCGTCAAAAATACAATATGGCGGATCCAAGATGGCGGCCGGTTGTCAATTTGCTCTGATCCGGCTGAAAATCGATATCTGGTGGTTGTCGGGGGCGCTGATTATACATCTAAAGTTTTTTTGGTGACTTCGTGGATTTTCAAGACGGCCGCCATACAAAAGTCACATGCGGCACGCGGGATGCGTTAGCTGCGCGCGCACCCCGCACCCCACCCGCACACCGGCTCACGGGCTGCTTTAGCTGCCCGCGCACCTCGTACCCCACCCGTACACCGGCTTGCGGGCTGCTTTAGCTGCCAGCGTACCCCGCACCCTACCTGGACACCGAAATGCGGGCTGCTTTAGTTGCCCGCGCAC
Organism: Scrobipalpa costella; assembly: GCA_949820665.1. Taxonomy (NCBI): domain Eukaryota; kingdom Metazoa; phylum Arthropoda; class Insecta; order Lepidoptera; family Gelechiidae; genus Scrobipalpa; species Scrobipalpa costella. Next base: position 19,817,685 of record OX463303.1, read on the forward strand.
CCCGCACCTCACCAGCAATGTTGAAATTTTATATAAAAAAAAGCAAAATGGTGGGTTCAAGATGGCGGCTATAACTAATCTTGCTCCGATCAGGCTAAAAACCGTAGCTTTTGGGTTTTTGGGGTGGCTGATCATAGATTTTTGTAAAAAAATTTGGAATTCGAGAATTTCAAGATGAAGGCTGTTAAAAGCAAAATTTGCTCTTATTGGACTCAAAATTGACATCTTGGAGTTTCTTGAATTTCTGATTTCAGATTTGAGATTAATTTTGAAAATCTGTGATTTTTCAAGATGGCCGCCATACAGGTCAAACATGTATTTCATTGTATCGCGGTATTTATTGCAGGTAGGTTGGTAGTGACCTTGGAAATAAGGTAGGTATGTATAAGGACAAAAAATCCAATATGTCGGAACCAAGATGGCGGCCGGGTGTCAATTTGCTCAGATCCGGCTGAAAATCGATATCTGAGGATTTTCGGGGTCACTGTTTTTATTTTTATGTTTTGTTTTGTGATGTTGCCTTTTTTCAAAATGGCCGCCATACAAAATGATATAGGTGATCATGTATTTCATAGTATCGCGGTATTTATTGCAGGTAGGTTGGTACTTTCTTTGGAAATATGGTAGGCATGTATTATGTTTTTTTTTTGTCATTTATTAAAAATGGCGGCCGGGTGTCAAGTTGCTCTGATCGGGATCAAAATCGATATCTGGGGGATATCGGGGTAACTGATTATAGATATGATTATTTTTTGTGACTGCGTGAATTTTCAAGATGGCCGCCATACAAAAGTCACATCCGGCAAGCCACCAGGACACAGGCACGTGGGCTGCTTTAGCTGTCCGCACCCCGCGCCCTACCTGGACACCGGCACGCGGGCTGCTTTAGCTGCCCGCGCACCACGTACCTCACCTGCACACCGGCACGCGGGCTGCTTTAGCTGCCCGCGCACCCCGCACCTCACTAGCAATTTGACATGTTATTAAAAACAAAATGGCGGCTAACACTAATCTTGCTTCGATCTGGCTTGAAATCGTAGGTACGCAATTTTTAGGGTAGCTGATCATAGATTTAGGTTTATTTTTGATTTTCGAGAATTTTCAAGATGGCGGCTGATAGAAAAATTTCTTGCTCAGATTTGACACAAAATTGAAATTTGAGGGTTTTCGTGAATACTGACCTCAAATAATAAGTTGACTTTTAAATTTCAAGTATTTCAAGATGGCCGCCATATAAAATAAATTTGTTTAGGACAGAAGTATATTAAATTAAATACTTGCGCTGCCCAACAAAACACCGCAGGCACAACGACCGCGGGCTGCTTTAGCAGCCCGCGCACTACGCAACCACTAGTTAATATATATATAGCTGGAAACCCACTCACTCACTCACTGACTGACATAATTGTTCTCCCAGAAGGAGGGTCGGGGGGTGAAAGTCGTGTATGGGAAAAGTGTGGAGGTGGCTTTGGTGAGTATGGGAAAATTCCGAAATCTTGGAAAACTGCTCCTCATCATGGAGTGACCCTGCGGCCTGGCTAAACTATATGAGGTAGGCGGGTGGTTCTCAAACTAATTTTGGAGCACACCCTGGGCAATTTCAGATTTTGGTGAAAAAAATCCAAAATGGCGGAAAACAAGATGGCTGCCATACAAAATAAAAAGTTGAATATCTCGGAAACGGTTAGAGATAGAGGGGGGGTGTTCGACCAAATGTCATAGAGGGCGGTGGGGGTCAAGTGCCAGTGGTCACGAAAATCCAAGATGGCGGATCCAAAATGGCGGCCGAGAAAAAAGTTGCTCTGATCGGGATGAAATTTTGCATGCTGGTAGTCCTCGGGGAGCTTATTTGATATTTTAGGTTCGTTTTTTGAATTTTTAATTTTTCAAGATGGCCGCCATACAAGGGTATTTTGTATGGGGAGCTTTTTTTGGCTCTGGCGTGGAAACGGTGTCCCCGAGGTGGGGGTCGCCATACTTTGTATTGTTCCTCTCTGAGGTAGGCAATTTTTGGTAAATGTCAAAATCCAATATGGCGGATTCAAGATGGCGGCCGGGAGTCAATTTGCTCCGATCCGGCTCAAAATCGATATCTGGGGGTTTCCGAGGTCAATTATTTTATTTTGGTGGTTTGTTTTGTGACTCTGCCATTTTTAAAGATGGCCGCCCTACAAAATATTACAGGTAAATCATGTATTTTATTGTATCGCGGTATTTATTGCAGGTAGGTTGGTAGTTTCTTTGGAAAAATGGTAGGTATGTATTAGGACAAAAAATTGTGTTTGTCAAAAATCCAATATGGCGGATCCAAGATGGCGGCCGGTTGTCAAGTTGCTCCGATCCGGCTCAAAATCGATATCTGGTGGTTGTCGGGGTCAATAATTATATTTTGATGGTTTGTTTTGCGACTGTACCATTTTTCAAGATGGCTGCCATACAAAATTTTGTAGGTAAATCATGTATTTCATTGTATCGCGGAATTTAGTGTAGGTAGGTTGGTAGTTTCTTTGGAAATATGGTAGGTATGTATGAGGACAAAAAATTGAGTTTGTAAAAAATTAAAAATGGCGGATGCCAGATGGCGGCCGGGTGTCAACTTGCTCTGATGCGGCTGAAAATCGATATCTGGTTGTTGCCGGGGTCGCTGATTATAGATCCGAAGTTCTTTTTGCGACTACGTGAATTTTCAAGATGGCCGCCATACAAAAGCCACTGCCCGCGCACCCTGCACCTCACTGGCATATCGGCACGCGGGCTGCTTTAGCTGCCCGCGCACAACTCACCTCACCAGCAATTTTGACATAATATTATAAAAACAAAATGGTGGATTTAAGATGGCGGCTGAAATTTATCTTGCTTCGATCTGGCTTGAAAACGTAGACAAGGGGTTTTCGGGTAGATTATCATAGAGTTTGGTTAGATTTTGGATTTTGACAGTTTTCAAGATGGCGGCTGATAAAAACACAACTTGCTCTGATTGGACTCAAAATTGACATCTGGGGGTGTTTAGGGTTTCTGATTTCAGGTTTGAGATTATTTTTGACTATTTGTAATTTTTCAAGATGGCCGCCATACAACATCAAATTGAAAGGGCCCGAATCAAATTATAATTAAAGACTTGCGCCGCCAAACAAACAACAGCCCAACAAAACACCGCGGGCTGCTCTAAATGCCCGTGCACCCCGCACCCCACCCGCACACCGGCTCGCGGGCTGCTTTAGCTGCCCGCGCACCCCGCGCTCTATCTGGACACCGGCACGCGGACTGCTTTAGCTGCCCGCGCACCACTTTCCTCACCAGCAATTTTGACATGTTATAGAAAAACAAAATGGCGGATTCAAGATGGCGGCTAAAACGAATCTTGCTCCGATTTGGCTAGAAATCATAACTTACAGGTATTAGGGGAAGCTGATCATAGATTTTGTTGTTTGTTGGATTTTGAGAATTTTCAAGATGGCGGCTAATAAAAACAAAACTTGCTCTGATTGAACTCAAAATTGACATTTAGGGGTTTCTTGGGTTACTGACTTTGGATATTAGGTTGATTTGTAGATTTTAAAAATTTTCAAGATGGCCGCCATACAAAAGTCACATTTGGCACGCGGGCTGCTTTAGCTTTTAGCAGCCCGCGCACCCCGCGTCCTACCTGGACACCGACACGCGGGCTGCTTTAGCTGCCCGCGCACCCCGCAGCCTACCTGGACACCGGCACGCGGGCTGCTTTAGCTGCCCGCGCACCCCGCAGCCTACCTGGACACCGGCACGCGGGCTGCTTTAGCTGCCCGCGCACCCCGCGCCCTACCTGGACACCGGCACGCGGGCTGCTTCAGCTGCCCGCGCACTACGCACCCAACCGGCACACCGGCACGCGGGCTGCTTTAGCTGCCCGCGCACCCCGCACCCTACCAGAACACCGGCACGCGGGCTGCTTTAGTTGCCCGCGTACTACTTACCTCATCAGCAATTTGACATGTAATAAAAAACAAAATGGCGGCTACTACTAATCCTGCTACGATCTGGCTTGAAATCGTAGACAAGGGGTTTTGGGGGTAGCTGATCATAGATTTTGGTTGATTTTTGGATTTCGAGAATTTTCAAGATGGCGGCTGATACAAAGAAAACTTGCTCAGATTTGACTCAAAATTGACATCTGGGGGTTTTTTGAGTTACTGACTTTAGATATTAGGTTGTTTAGTAGAATTCAAAAAAATTCAAGATGGCCGCCATACAACATCAAATTGAAAGGGCCCGAATCAAATTATAATTAAAGACTTGCGCCGCCAAACAAACAACAGCCCAACAAAACACCGCGGGCTGCTCTAAATGCCCGTGCACCCCGCACCCCACCCGCACACCGGCTCGCGGGCTGCTTTAGCTGCCCGCGCACCCCGCGCTCTATCTGGACACCGGCACGCGGACTGCTTTAGCTGCCCGCGCACCACTTTCCTCACCAGCAATTTTGACATGTTATAGAAAAACAAAATGGCGGATTCAAGATGGCGGCTAAAACGAATCTTGCTCCGATTTGGCTAGAAATCATAACTTACAGGTATTAGGGGAAGCTGATCATAGATTTTGTTGTTTGTTGGATTTTGAGAATTTTCAAGATGGCGGCTAATAAAAACAAAACTTGCTCTGATTGAACTCAAAATTGACATTTAGGGGTTTCTTGGGTTACTGACTTTGGATATTAGGTTGATTTGTAGATTTTAAAAATTTTCAAGATGGCCGCCATACAAAAGTCACATTTGGCACGCGGGCTGCTTTAGCTTTTAGCAGCCCGCGCACCCCGCGTCCTACCTGGACACCGACACGCGGGCTGCTTTAGCTGCCCGCGCACCCCGCAGCCTACCTGGACACCGGCACGCGGGCTGCTTTAGCTGCCCGCGCACCCCGCAGCCTACCTGGACACCGGCACGCGGGCTGCTTTAGCTGCCCGCGCACCCCGCGCCCTACCTGGACACCGGCACGCGGGCTGCTTCAGCTGCCCGCGCACTACGCAACCAACCGGCACACCGGCACGCGGGCTGCTTTAGCTGCCCGCGCACCCCGCACCCTACCAGAACACCGGCACGCGGGCTGCTTTAGTTGCCCGCGTACTACTTACCTCATCAGCAATTTGACATGTAATAAAAAACAAAATGGCGGCTACTACTAATCCTGCTACGATCTGGCTTGAAATCGTAGACAAGGGGTTTTGGGGGTAGCTGATCATAGATTTTGGTTGATTTTTGGATTTCGAGAATTTTCAAGATGGCGGCTGATACAAAGAAAACTTGCTCAGATTTGACTCAAAATTGACATCTGGGGGTTTTTTGAGTTACTGACTTTAGATATTAGGTTGTTTAGTAGAATTCAAAAAAATTCAAGATGGCCGCCATACAAAATCAAATTGAAAGGGCGCGAATACTAATATAATTAAAGATTTGCGCCGCCCAAAAAAACACCGCAGGCACAACGACCGCGGGCTGCTTTAGCAGCCCGCACACTACGCAACCACTAGTTATAATATATAAAGCTGCAGACCCACTGACTCACTGACTCACTGACAGAATTGTTCTCCCAGAAGGAGGTTCGGGGGGTGAAAGTGATGTATGGGAAAAGTGTGAAGGTGTTTTTGGTGAGTATGGGAAAATTCAGAAATCTTGGAAAACTGCTCCTCATCATGGAGAGACCCTACGGCCTGGCCAAACTATTAGAGGTAGGGGGGTGGTTCTCAAACTAATATTGGAGCACACCCTGGGCGATTTCAGTTTTTGGTGAAAAAAATCCAAAATGGCGGAAAACAAGATGGCTGCCATACAAAATAAAAAGTTGAATATCTCGGAAACGGTTGGAGATAGAGTGGGGGAGCTCAAAGGAATGTCATAGAGGGCGGTGGAGGTCAAGTGCCGGTAGTCATAAAAATCCCAGATGGCGGATCCAAAATGGCAACCGAAAAAAAAAAAGCTCTGATCGGGATGAAATTTTGCATGCAGGTGGTCCTCGGGGAGCTCATTTGATATTTTGAGTTTGATTTTTGATTTTTTAATTTTTCAAGATGGCCGCCATACAAGGGTATTTTGTATGGGGAGCTTTTTTTGGCTCTGGCGTGGAAACGGTGTCCCCGAGGTGGGGGGTCGTCATACTATGTATTGTTCTACTCCAGGTTAGGCAACTTTTGGTATATGTCAAAATTCAAAATGGCGGAATCAAAATGGCGGCTGGGAGTAAATTTGCTCCGATCCGGCTCAAAATCGATATCTGGGGGTTTCAGGGGTCAGTGTTTTTATTTTTGAGGTTAGTTTTGTGATTTTGCCATTTTTCAAGATGGCCGCCATACCAAATTTTGTTGGTAAATCATGTATTTCATTGCATCGCGGAATATAATGCAGGTAGGTTGGTAGTTTCTTTGAAAATACGGTAGGTATGTATGAGGACAAAAAAATGTGTTCTTTTTAAAACCAATATGGCGGATCAAAGATGGCGGCCAGTTGTCAAGTTGCTCCGATCCGGCTCAAAATCGATATCTGGTGGTTCTCGGGGTCAATAATTATATTTTGATGGTTTGTTTTGCGACTGTACCATTTTTCAAGATGGCCGCCATACAAAATTTTGTAGGTGAATTATGTATTTGATTTTATCGCGGAATTGATTGCAGGTAGGTCGATAGTTTCTTTGGAAATATGGTAGGTATGTATTAGGACAAAAAATTGTGTTCGTTAAAAATACAATATGGCGGATCTAAGATGGCAGCCGGGTGTCAAGTTGCTTTGATCCGGCTGAAAATCGATATCTGGTGGTTGTCGGGGCTGATTATAGATCTAAAGTTTTTTTGGTGACTTCGTGGATTTTAAGATGGCCGCCATACAAAAGTCACATGCGGCACGCGGGATGCTTTCGCTGCCCGCGCACCCAGCACCCCACCCATACATCGGCTCGCAGTCTGCTTTAGCTGCCCGCGCATCCCGCACCCCACCCGAACACCGGCTCGCGGGCTGCTTTAGCTGCCCGCGCACATCGCTCCCCACCCGCACACCGGCTCGCGGGCTGCTTTAGCTGCCCGCGCACGCCGCACCCTACCTGTAGGCAACTTTTGGTATATGTCAAAATTCAAAATGGCGGAATCAAAATGGTGGCCGAAATAAAAGTTGCTCTGATCGGGATGAAATTTTGCATGCGGGTAGTCTTCAGGGAGATTATTTGATATTTTAGGTTCGTTTTTTGAATTTTTCATTTTTCAAAATGGCCGCCATACAAGGGTTATTTGTATGGGGAGCTTTTTTTGGCTCTGGCGCGGAAACGGTGTCCCCGGGGGGTCGCCATACTTTGTATTGTTCCTCTCTTGGGTAGGCAATTTTTGGTAAATGTCAAAATCCAATATGGCGGATTCAAGATGGCGGCCGGGAGTAAATTTGCTCCGATCCGGCTCAAAATCGATATCTGGGGGTTTCCGGGGTCAGGGTTTTTATTTTTGAGGTTTGTTTTGTTATTTTGCCATTTTTCAAGATGGCCGCCATACCAAATTTTGTAGGTAAATCATGTATTTCATTGCATCGCGGAATTTAATGCAGGTAGGTTGGTAGTTTCTTTGGAAATACGGTAGGTTTGTATGAGGACAAAAAATTGTGTTTGTCAAAAATCCAATATGGCGGATCCAAGATGGCGGCCGGGTGTCAAGTTCCTCTGATCCGGCTCAAAATCGATATGTAGGGGTTTTCGGGGTCAGTGTTTTTATTTTTCTGGTTTATTTTGTGATTTGGCCATTTTTCAAGATGACCGCTATCCAAAATTTTGTAGGTGAATTATGTATTTGATTTTATCGCGGAATTGATTGCAGGCAGGTTGATAGTTTCTTTGGAAATATGGTAGGTATGCATTAGGACAAAAAATTGTGTTCGTCAAAAATACAATATGGCGGATCCAAGATGGCGGCCGGTTGTCAATTTGCTCTGATCCGGCTGAAAATCGATATCTGGTGGTTGTCGGGGGCGCTGATTATACATCTAAAGTTTTTTTGGTGACTTCGTGGATTTTCAAGACGGCCGCCATACAAAAGTCACATGCGGCACGCGGGATGCGTTAGCTGCGCGCGCACCCCGCACCCCACCCGCACACCGGCTCACGGGCTGCTTTAGCTGCCCGCGCACCTCGTACCCCACCCGTACACCGGCTTGCGGGCTGCTTTAGCTGCCAGCGTACCCCGCACCCTACCTGGACACCGAAATGCGGGCTGCTTTAGTTGCCCGCGCACCCCGCACCTCACCAGCAATGTTGAAATTTTATATAAAAAAAAGCAAAATGGTGGGTTCAAGATGGCGGCTATAACTAATCTTGCTCCGATCAGGCTAAAAACCGTAGCTTTTGGGTTTTTGGGGTGGCTGATCATAGATTTTTGTAAAAAAATTTGGAATTCGAGAATTTCAAGATGAAGGCTGTTAAAAGCAAAATTTGCTCTTATTGGACTCAAAATTGACATCTTGGAGTTTCTTGAATTTCTGATTTCAGATTTGAGATTAATTTTGAAAATCTGTGATTTTTCAAGATGGCCGCCATACAGGTCAAACATGTATTTCATTGTATCGCGGTATTTATTGCAGGTAGGTTGGTAGTGACCTTGGAAATAAGGTAGGTATGTATAAGGACAAAAAATCCAATATGTCGGAACCAAGATGGCGGCCGGGTGTCAATTTGCTCAGATCCGGCTGAAAATCGATATCTGAGGATTTTCGGGGTCACTGTTTTTATTTTTATGTTTTGTTTTGTGATGTTGCCTTTTTTCAAAATGGCCGCCATACAAAATGATATAGGTGATCATGTATTTCATAGTATCGCGGTATTTATTGCAGGTAGGTTGGTACTTTCTTTGGAAATATGGTAGGCATGTATTATGTTTTTTTTTTGTCATTTATTAAAAATGGCGGCCGGGTGTCAAGTTGCTCTGATCGGGATCAAAATCGATATCTGGGGGATATCGGGGTAACTGATTATAGATATGATTATTTTTTGTGACTGCGTGAATTTTCAAGATGGCCGCCATACAAAAGTCACATCCGGCAAGCCACCAGGACACAGGCACGTGGGCTGCTTTAGCTGTCCGCACCCCGCGCCCTACCTGGACACCGGCACGCGGGCTGCTTTAGCTGCCCGCGCACCACGTACCTCACCTGCACACCGGCACGCGGGCTGCTTTAGCTGCCCGCGCACCCCGCACCTCACTAGCAATTTGACATGTTATTAAAAACAAAATGGCGGCTAACACTAATCTTGCTTCGATCTGGCTTGAAATCGTAGGTACGCAATTTTTAGGGTAGCTGATCATAGATTTAGGTTTATTTTTGATTTTCGAGAATTTTCAAGATGGCGGCTGATAGAAAAATTTCTTGCTCAGATTTGACACAAAATTGAAATTTGAGGGTTTTCGTGAATACTGACCTCAAATAATAAGTTGACTTTTAAATTTCAAGTATTTCAAGATGGCCGCCATATAAAATAAATTTGTTTAGGACAGAAGTATATTAAATTAAATACTTGCGCTGCCCAACAAAACACCGCAGGCACAACGACCGCGGGCTGCTTTAGCAGCCCGCGCACTACGCAACCACTAGTTTATATATATATAGCTGGAAACCCACTCACTCACTGACTGACATAATTGTTCTCCCAGAAGGAGGGTCGGGGGGTAAAAGTCGTGTATGGAAAAAGTGTGGAGGTGGTTTTGGTGAGTATGGGAAAATTCCAAAATCTTGGAAAACTGCTCCTCATCATGGAGTGACCCTGCGGCCTGGCTAAACTATAAGAGGTAGGGGGGTGGATCTAAAACTAATTTTGGAGCACACCTTGGGCAGTTTCAGATTTTGGTAAAAAAAATCCAAAATGACGGAAAGCAAGATGGCCGCCATACAAAATAAAAAGTTGAATATCTCGAAAACGGTTAGAGATAGAGGGGGGGTGTTCGAACAAATGTCATAGAGGGCGGTGGGGGTCAAGTGTCAGTGGTCACGAAAATCCAAGATGGCGGATCCAAAATGGCGGCCGAAAAATAAGTTGCTCTGATCGGGATGAAATTTTGCATGCGGGTAGTCCTCGGGGAGCTTATTTGATATTTTAGGTTCGTTTTTTGAATTTTTCATTTTTCAACATGGCCGCCATACAAGGGTATTTTGTATGGGGAGCTTTTTTTGGCTCTGGCGCGGAAACGGTGTCCCCGAGGTGGGGGGTTGCCATACTTTGTATTGTTCCTCTCTGGAGTAGGCATGTTTTGGTAAATGCAAAATCCAATATGGCGGATTCAAGATGGCGGCCGGGAGTCAATTTGCTCCGATTCGGCTCAAAATTGATATCTGGGGGTTTCCGAGGTCAATTATTTTATTTTGGTGGTTTGTTTTGTGACTCTGCCATTTTTAAATATGGCCGCCCTACAAAATATTACAGATAAATCATGTATTTTATTGTATCGCGGTATTTTTTGCAGGTAGGTTGGTAGTTTCTTTGGAAAAATGGTAGGTATGTATTAGGACAAAAAATTGTGTTTGTCAAAAATCCAATATGGCGGATCCAAGATGGCGGCCGTTTGTCAAGTTGCTCCGATCCGGCTCAAAATCGATATCTGGTGGTTGTCGGGGTCAATAATTATATTTTGATGGTTTGTTTTGCGACTGTACCATTTTTCAAGATGACTGCCATACAAAATTTTGTAGGTAAATCATGTATTTCATTGTATCGCGGAATTTAGTGTAGGTAGGTTGGTAGTTTCTTTGGAAATATGGTAAGTATATATGAGGACAAAAATTGAGTTTGTCAAAAATTAAAAATGGCGGATCCAAAATTGTGGCCGGGTGTCATGTTTCTCTGATCCGGCTTAAAATCAGTATCTGGGGGTTTTTGGGGTCGCTGATTATAGATCTGAAGTTTTTTTTATGACTACGTGAATTTTCAAGATGGCCGCCATATAAAAGTCACATCTGGCACAGCCACTATATATATAGCTGGAAACCCACTCACTCACTGACTGACATAATTGTTCTCCCAGAAGGAGGGTCGGGGGGTGAAAGTCGTGTATGGGAAAAGTGTGGAGGTGGTTTTGGTGAGTATGGGAAAATTCCGAAATCTTGGAAAACTGCTCCTCATCATAGAGTGACCCTACGTCCTGGCTAAACTATAAGAGGTAGGCGGGTGGTTCTCAAACTAACTTTGGAGCACACCCTTGGCAGTTTTAATATTTGATTAAAAAAAAACAAAATGGCGGAAAATAAGATGGCTGCCATACAAAATAAAAAGTTGAATATCTCGGAAACTGTTAGAGATAGAGGGGGGGTGTTCGACCAAATGTCATAGAGGGCGGTGGGGGTCAAGTGCCAGTGGTCACGAAATTCCAAGATGGCGGATCCAAAATGGCGGCCGAAAAAAAAGTTGCTCTGATCGAGATGAAATTTTGCATGCAGGTAGTCCTCGGGGAGCGTATTTGATATTTTAGGTTTATTTTTTGATTTTTTCATTTTTCAAGATGGCCGCCATACAAGGGTATTTTGTATGGGGAGCTTTTTTTGGCTCTGGCGCGGAAACGGTGTCCCCGAGGTGTGGGGTTGCCATACTTGTTATTTAGGCGATAGGCTGACAACCTGTCACTACAGCAATATACCTACAAATCTATCATAATTAACCCTCAAAACTTTTGTCAGACGTGGCGAAACGACCTTTGTTTGGGTCATTTACGCTCTGCCTACCCCATTAGGGATAAAGGCGTGATTATATGTATGTATGAGCTTTAACTTAACAATAATAATTAATACATACATAAAATCACGCCTTTATCCTTGACGGGGTAGGCAGAGCGTTAAATGATCGTGGACATATATAAAGACGTATAAGCTAATTAGAGTAGGACATTATTTATGTCTTATTTATGTTCCTTGTAACGCCTGAGGCTAGGCAGCTAAGTGTACCACAGAAGTTGAATTAAATGATGTTTAGTAGAGATGCCACTTGCTATCTCTGTAGTAAATATCAGTCGATTCTTTCATGCTGAACTGGGAGCGAAAGAAAAACATAAAATGTGCCAGCTGCATTTCCCGGGCATGCTAATAAAAAACAGCTAAAGGTACCAAGGGTTTCAGTATATTGCAATTTAGGCGCTGGGCTGACAACCTGTTACTACAGCAGTATACCTACAAATGTATCTTAAATAACTCTCAAAACTTTGTCAAACGTAGCCAAATTTGAGCGCATTTGCTTTGTTATTTTGAGCACTTTCTATTACACATGATGACGAGGGTCTCATGATGGGACCGACAGACAGCCATTGGAACTCCTTCGTGGAAAGTGCTAAGATATCCGAGTTTGGGCTCATTAGCTTTGTTATTATGAGCACTTTTTGTTGCACATGATGACGAGGGTCTCAGGATGGAACCGACAAATAGCCTTTGGATTTACCTCGTGGAAAACGCTAAGGTAGCTGAGTTTAGGCAATTTTTTTAGTCTTCAACCGATTAAGATTTTAATGAACTCGTGTAATATGGTAACTAACCAGTAAAAAATAAATTAAAAGTAATAAGACTTTTATTTAATTAACTTATTAGGTACGTCCACAATACACAATTTACATAATACCTATAAAAGCTTGTCACGAGATCTAGCTATGTAGATGAAATAAACAAATAACTTAAACAAGTGAATACGAACGAGTATGTACGTAATTAAATCTCACGTTAAGCTTTTATAGGTATCATGTAAATTGTGTATTGAAGACGGACCTAATAAGTTAATAGTAAAAGTTTTAAAGGATTAGTTTATTTTATTCTTTATACATACACACATACATATAATCACGCCTTTATCCCTAATGGGGTAGGCAGAGCGTAAACGACCTAAACATAGGTCGTTCCGCCACGTCTGACAACGTTTTGAGGGTTATTTTAAGATAGATTTGTAGGTATATTGCTGTAGTGACAGGTTGTTAGCCCATCGCCTAAATTACAATATACTGAAACCCTCGGATCCCTCAGCTGGTTTTTACAGCATGCCCGGGAGGATATGCAGCTGGCCCATCCTATGATTTTCTCTCGCTCCCAAGCCAGCATAGATGAATTATTATAATTATTCTTTTTAGCTCACTTAAATAAAAGCTTGTTTATAAAAAAGTCTCTTTTACTTTAAATTTAAACTTTTAACAAAACGCGTCATGCCACTTCTGTGCAAACGTCCCTAGAGATGACATTAAATAGATGTACCAACCGTAGGGTAGACAGGGACAGATGGATGTCAAAATACCATGACAGACAGAGATAAACGCGTACAGTAGACGGCGGTAGACGGCCTTAGACTAGCTCGAGGCGTTGTAGATTAGGCGTTATAGACCGGGCGTCGGATGAGAAATTGCGATAATATGTCTTCCGTCTCTAAATAATATTTGCATATGTTGTGTTTGTGCAATTTTCTCATTTATTAGAGTTTATGTTTGTTCAAATGTTTTATCAATTGGAGATGAGAGCCACACAAAAGTACTAAGAGGATAATCAAGGGAGGGCGTTTTTCGACTAAACGCGGCACGGCGACGGCAACGGCGACGGCATGGCACGGTCGAAGAGATAATCTATGAATATCAATGAAATTATATGGAACGCTTTTTCACTTAGTACCGTCACCGGCCTACCGAACTGCATGCGCTTTGTATTCGTATAAAACATGCGCGTGTGTGCGCTCAGATTGCAAGGTAGACGTTATCAAGACATTGCCATGCAGTCTAGTGGAAAAACAGAGCCACGGCATCGTACCGGCACCGTCGCCGTGCCGTCTAGTGGAAAAACAGAGCCACGGCATCATACCGGCACCGTCGCCGTGCCGTCTAGTCGAAAACAGAGCCACGGCATCTTACCGGCACCGTCGCCGTGCCGTCTAGTGGAAAAACAGAGCCACGGCATCATACCGGCACCGTCGCCGTGCCGTCTAGTGTAAAAACAGAGCCACGGCATCATACCGGCACCGTCGCCGTGCCGTCTAGTGGAAAACCAGAGCCACGGCATCATACCGGCACCGTCGCCGTGCCGTCTAGTGGAAAAACAGAGCCACGGCATCATACCGGCACCGTCGCCGTGCCGTCTAGTCGAAAAACAGAGCCACGGCATCATACCGGCACCGTCGCCGTGCCGTCTAGTGGAAAAACAGAGCCACGGCATCATACCGGCACCGTCGCCGTGCCGTCTAGTGGAAAAACAGAGCCACGGCATCGTACCGGTACCGTCGCCGTGCCGTCTAGTGGAAAAACAGAGCCACGGCATCGTGCTGGCACCGTCGCCGTGCCGTCTAGTGGAAAAACAGAGCCACGGCATCATACCGGCACCGTCGCCGTGCCGTCTAGTGGAAAAACAGAGCCACGGCATCATACCGGCACCGTCGCCGTGCCGTCTAGTGGAAAAACGCCCGGGAAGCAGCGCATAGCGTGAATAACATCATGTATTGCGCTCGCCATTTCACCTGCCAAGCAGGTTTGGCTTAACGTACCCACTATGACTAGAAGAATACATTCGCGTTTTGGAGATGTGCTTGTGCGCTGCGGCCAATGAGGCGACATCAGCGTACTCGCCTAGGTGTATGGAATGCGATCTACCTGCTTGTGGTCCGCCCCGGCCAACGGCAACACAGGCTTGCGTGTGAATAAGTCCGGCTGAACGATCCCAATAAAGCGGTGGTAGGCGCCGCAAGGGGCTGCCTGGCTCACAACACAGGCTTGCCTGTAAATAAGTCCGGCTGAACGATCCCAATAAAGCGGTGGTAGGCGCCGCAAGGGGCTGCCTGGCTCACAACACAGGCTTGCCTGTAAATAAGTCCGGCTGAACGATCCCAACAAAGCGGTGGTATGCTACGCAAGGGGCCGCCTGGTTCGCAACCCTCTCATCGGAATCCGGTGCCAAACAGCTTGCTGTGTTCCGTCGGTGCGTGACAGTGCCAGTGCCATAACATGCATCTTATGGATGACCTCGCTCCATCGTCGACTCTGTCACGGCCATCCCTGACCTTGCGCCTTGATTCAAGAGCAAACCCATTGCTAATAGTAAAAAGTTACTTATTCGGTGCGAAGTATACGTATCCTCATGCCCTAGCGTATCTTTAGCTTGTATGAACCGCCCTCTCTGTACGGTTCATTACTCTAGTTTCTAGGCTAGCCTTATCAACGGTCTCTACCTAAGGCAAAGCATCGTCAATATAAGTGCCTCATTCCGCACCGTGTACTGTGCACAGCCTCAGGGCATGCTGGGGAGACAGATGTCTTGGAATTTGTCGGATGATAGAGCTTTGTTTTAAGCTAGATAAATACAGTAGGATAGCTTAATTTTATGCTCTAGAAATAATTTCAAAAATAAATACCATGGAATTATAGCTGTTTGCTTCAATGCTGAAATGAAAGCGATAGAAAATCATAGAATGTGCCAGCTGCTTCACCTCCTGGGCATGAAAATTGGGCATTGAAAACTAGCTATGGGATTCGAGGGTCTCGGTGTAATGTAATTGCGGCAATGCGCTGACAGCAATAAACAAATTTACCTGAAAAATAAAACCAAAACTTGTCAGACATTGTTTTGTTAAATAGTTGCCTACTTACTTAAGTTTAGGCAGAGCGTCAATGAAACTAAATATTGTCAATGATCGCATGTATCGTTCTCAGTCCAGAATGGAAGAAAATAATTAAACAATACGGGCATCAATTCAACTCCAGACACAACATGCCCAAATCGCAACTAAGACCCCGAATCCTTTCCACTAATACGGTTTGATTAATCGTCTCTTAAAGACAAGGGTAGAACAGCTTTAGAATAAGTTGTTTTGGGCCATTATTCACGGTTCTGTGGTGTAGTCGTCTGAGTCTTTGGCTATCCATCCGGAGGTCGTTGGTTCAGGGGACAGACGAAGTTGGTAAATAATCACATTTAAATATTTTTTCTCTAGAAAGAACCTAACCTGAATCATTCGAAACTTCGTAAGTCACGTTTAGTCATTCTCGATCACTGTCTATGCTAAGTAACATACAAACATACATACATATAATCATATTGTCGTCTTTATTCATATTGGGGTAGGCAGAGCGTAAACGACCTAAACACAGGTCGTTTCGCCACATCTGACAAAGTTTTGAGGCTTATTTAATGATAGATTTGCATGTATATTTCTGTAATGACAGGTTGTCAGCCCATCGCCTAAATTAACTTATAGTAAATTAATTAATTTACTAAAACTTGGATCCCTTAGCTTAGCATGCCCGGGAGGAAATGCAGCTGGCACATTCTATGTTTTTCTCTCGCTGGGAGCTTGCTTGCTTATAGCTACACAAAATAATCCCTTAATTTCTAGCACCACCGCAAAACTGTAAGTGTTCCATGTTCGGAATTAGCGTCCTTATTAGACAATAAAGTGATACAGCGTGCATTGTCCTGACCAAACTGAGAATGATTTCACAAATTAATAACATCAACTTCACGACTGTATCTTCCGTTAAAATCGAACTCACGAAATCCGAATTGGGAACCCATAAGGCTCCGACCAAAATACTTCACGAGCCACTTTAAGTTGACTATACTAGCCAAGTAGCGCCCCCATTAGAAAAATAATATAACTCACGAAAAACGCATTGAATCGTACAAAAGAATTAAGTAGGTATTATAATTAGGATAATTTAGAACTTTATAATTTAGCGATTCATAGCTCGTTGAAGTTACAGGAAGAAAAAAATCTGTTGGTGGCCATTCGCAATTTTCGTTCCCGTTACTACAACGAACTAAGAATCGCTTATTTATAAGGTTCTAAATTATCTTAATTACTATACCTTGATTCTGTTGAACCGTTTTTTCGTTTCACTGCGTTTTTAGTGAATTACGTTTTACTAATGGGGGCGTTACTTGGCTAGTATTGTCACCTTAACGCGTCGTAGCTGCTATGTAGCCGCTATAAATAGTTGCCAACCCCCTTATAATAAAAAAAGAGGTGTCATTCTCATTATAAACACAGTGAGTAGACAGTTTTATTACAACTCTTTGTATATCACTGTACATCCGTTCTAAAACTGTAGTTTCGGTTAATAGTGATTAATAGGTGGGGTGCTTTGTTCACAGTTTAAATGTTTAAATTGAAAGGTAAAGTATGTTTTCGTTGAATAAGTTATTAGGGGTTAGGTTAAGAATGTATTTTGTATTTGTGAATAATTTACGTATTTATGAAAGTTTCTGAACTTAGTATGTACCATACATACATATAATCACGCCTTTATCCCTAAAGGGGTAGGCAGAGCGTAATCAAAGGTCGTTCCGCCACGTCTGACAAAGTTTTGTTCCCTTAGCTTAGGTTTTTACAGCTTGCCCAGGAGGAAATGCAGCTGGCACATTCTATGTTTTTTTCTCGCTCCCAGTCATCCAGCATGGAAATATATCCCTTCGAAAATAAACTGCCATTCTTGAACTTTTAGACCTCATCTTCATCAACTGATCGCAGCTGAAATATGGTGAAAATTATAATGAAAGTTTTCTTTTCTCAGGCTTGTATTTCATATACAAAGCGATCTTAGGATTGAGAACAATATTAAGTATAGTTTAGACAGGCCATATTCTACTGCAATGACATTTCTGATACAAACTCAAACTAGCTGCCACTCCCAACCTCCCAAGTGCTGTTTATCAATACCCTTGGTGAGGTGAGAATTTCATCAACGTCATCAATTTGCAAAGTTTCTTCAATTATGCTCGGGTGTTCGCTAGTATTAAAGTTTTTCACTTCGGACTAAGGTCTCCGCCAATTTCGTAGCTGCTGATCTTTAAATTTCCCACAAGAATTATTGGATGTAGGAGCAGAAAAAAATTAAAAACCTGCTACGGCGCACCGAAGACGCGATTTTTATTAAAGCAAAAAATGCCGAAAAGCTCCATGATGCCTGCGGGAGGCTTTTATAAGGCGGACAATAAATCAAGGGCGGGAAAATATTTAAAAGCTTGCGCCACCAAGATTCGCTGCTGCTGTTCACTTGGCTCTCGATTAATGGTTCTTATAAAGATTGTTCTTTGGGGTGGGATAGGATCTACTTCCTAGTTGTCCACCCCGGACAACGGCAACACAGGCATGCCTGTGATCAAGGCGGCTACAAAACGATGGTAGGCTTCGCAATGGGCTGCCTGGCTCACAACCACCCTCTCACCGGAGTCCGGCGCCAAATAGCTTGCTGTGTTCCGTCGGTGAGTGAGATTGCCAGTGGCATAACATGTATCTTCTGGATGAGCTGGCTCCATCGTCAACTCTGTCACTGTCATCCCTGACCTAGTGTCTAGAGTCAAGAGCAAACCTATTTCCAATTAAAAAAAACTTATATGAGAAAAAGAATATTTGTGGAACTGTACATGGCAAATATTTGAGGTCAAATACTTGGCTCATTTTGCTGCTAGTTTTTAATAAAGTTTCATTTTATTTCCCTCCAGACGTACGTCGAAAACGGTCAAGTTCATTTCATTAGTTCTTAAGTAAAACATAATTTTTGTAACTAATAAGCCAACCACACTCCGTGATGCATTCCAGTAGTACATTCTCTACAAAATGCTAGCCTAGCTAGAAGTAATTCTAAAATGGCGTGTAGAAGCGTGCGAGTTTCTTGCGCAGATTATTCTAGTAACTAGATAACTTTAGAATTAAAAAGGAATGATATTCATAATATCATAAGTTCATAATATCATTCCTTTTTACTTAATTTTGCATTCGTATGACATTTAAAAAGTATTCCATGGAATCTATGTTGAATAATAAATTATTCATTATTTCATTTTAGCCTACATATCGTTCCTTTATCACTACTCAATATGCAATATCCTCTGATAGGACCAGCTCAAAGCTTACCAAGTGGAACACTCCAAATCTCTGGGGCGTCCATAGTGAGGCAAGAACATGGCTCGTTTCCTCCTACATGAAATACCATCTGAGGAAATATAGGGGAAGATGGATGGCCGCAGGATAATATTGTCCAAGGAAAATCAGATGAAAGCTCACGGAAATTGGTGAAAACTGCTAACGCTTTGCGGACTTTGCGTTAAAGGTTGTGATATAATATACCTCATGAAAAATACATACATTCATACATATAGACACGCCTTTATCCCTTACGGGATAGGCTGAGCGTAAACGACCTAAACAAAGGTCGTTCCGCCACGTCTGACAAAGTTTTGAGGTTTATTTAAGACAGATTTGTAGGTATATTGCTGTAGTGATAGTTTGTCAGCCCATCGCCTATATTGCAATATACTAAAACCTTCGGATCCCTTAGCTGATTTTTATAGCATGCCCGGAAAAATTAAAGAAACAAAAAACTAAAGTTGTATAGAATTTTGCCAATCGTGACTTCAAATGGTGTTTATCAAAATCAACTAAACTTACCTACTACATCTTATAATCTCGGTTAGTTAATGTGATGCTCTTAAAAAACTGGCCAAGTGCGAGTCGGACTCGCGCACGAAGTATTCTGTACCATTATCTATATAATATTAGACACTATATTTTAACCATTAAAAACCAATTTAATATCATGCAAAAATCCGGCAAATAAATCACCCTTAAATATTCTTTTTTTTTCAGTTTTAATTACCTATTTGTTATTATAGCGGCAACGGAAATAAATTGTCTGCGCAAATTTCAACTCACTACCTCTCACGGTTCATGAGATACACTACGCCTGGTGACAGATAGACTGACAGCAAAGTCTCAATAATAGGGTCCCGTTTTTTACCCTTTGGGTACGGAACCCTAAAAATCGAATAATCAGTTTGTTGTTCAGCAGTATGCAAAGCTGCATACCATTTTTTACATTTCATTGCCTTTTGATACCGCGAGCATGTTAGCCTACAAAAAGAACGTTTCGAACAATTCATCCAAGCATTTGATTCCACGAACACAGCAACAAAAGGATACTAAAACGAAAACAGCAAACGTTTCAAAGTACGAAACAAAAATAACTCTGTCAACTGCATCCTTGTGTATCTCAATTTGAATATTCGATTCGTGTTCCATTCGAATTACTCCTTTGATTCGATTTCGAGCGCTCTCGGGCTTAACGGCTGCGTTTTCGGTTTTTAATTAATAATAGACGGGGATCCGATTGGTTTGTGATAAAGAATACAGGGGTGAGGACTGGAGGAGAGTAGATTGCATACATACATAAATATAGTCATGCCTTTATCCCTAATGGGGAAGGCAGAGCGTAAACGACATAAAAAAGGTCGTTCCACCACGTCTGACAAAGTTTTGAGGGTTATTTATGATCGATTTGAAGGTATATTGCCGGAGAGATAGGTTCTCAGCCCATCGCCTGAATTGCAATGTACAAAAAAAAACCGCAGATCCCTTAGCTGGTTTTTACAGCATGCCCGGAAGAAGTCCAGCATTGAAGAAAAAAAGAGTAGATTGGTTGAGAAATATTTCGATGAATTTGGCTTTAGTCTCTTTTCAGTAGCAAGACAAAGCGCAGAAGTTTGGAAGCTGAATTCCATGCGAAAAAAGATCTTTCATTGCGCTTGAAAGTCCACCTTGTAGGCATGGAAGGTATAGATAAGTCATCATCAGCCACAACAGTCCACTGCTGGACATGGCCTCCCCAAAATTGAGGGTATATGCCATACTCACCATGCTTAGCAGGCGGATTGGTGAGCGCAGTCGAAGTTTTCCATTCACAGGGAACGCCGCTGCCCATTCCCTGGATTAATCCCTTGGTCGCCTTTTACGACACCCACGGAAAGTTATGGGGTGATGCTATTCTAACCCGGCACCACACGGGGATAGATAAGTGCTTCGGGATAATTAAGGGTTATCAGCATTCTCAGCCTCGCCTCTAAACTAGAGGGTGTAAGGGACAGCGTTCCGCAAACTGATAGGGGTTGCTCAGTCAACCGAACTGAACAACTATCACCAGGAAATTCTATCAGGAAATTAAAAAAAATATTTGCTTTTACATACAAACCTGTCTGATTAAGGTGGTCATTGTGTATAGGAAATATATTATTTTTACATCTCCTGAAATAATTTCCTGGTGAACGTGGTTCAGTTTCATTGATTGAGCTACCCCTATCAGTTTGCGGGACGCTGTCCCTTAAAAACCAGCTAAGGTATCTGAGGGTTTCAGTATAGTGTAATTTAGGCGATGGGTTGACAACCTGTTACTACAGCAATATACCTATAAATCTGTCTTAAATAACCCTCAAAGCTTTGCCAGACGTGGCGAAACGACCTTTGTTTAGGTCGTTTACGCTTTGCCTACCGCATTAGGGATATAGGCGTGATTACATGTATGAAAATTTCATCATTCTTCCCTATGCTTGTGTTATATAAAAAGAAAATGGTGTTAAAATTAACCCCGCACTAAAAACTCTTCGTCCAAACGAACTCATCTCCATATCCCATCCGATAGTATGTAAGCGTCAGTGTTGTTTGCAAAAAGTTCCATTTGGTGTGCAGTTTTAAACATTTTAAAAGTAATTCGATTTCATAGCGGTCTCTCTTGTTTGGTCGCTGTTTGGCCAATGTGGTCACTGTAAATGGGTTGATGGAATTAGATACTTGTAACGAGTTAACTTTTTTGTGTATTATTGGGCTGGGTTAGGATAGCACCAGTTTGTACGGGGTGTAAGGGACAGCGTCCCACAAACTGATAAGGGTTTCTCATTCAACGGCAATGAACAACTTTCACCAGGAAATTCTTTCAGGAAGATTTAAAAAAAAAAACCATACATATGGTCTGATTTAGGTGGACATTTTGTATGGAAAACCCAATATTTTTTTTCACTTCCTGAATTTCTTTTTTGGTAGGTAGTTGCTCAGTATCGTTGACTAAGCAACCCCTATTAGTTCGCGGGACGCTGTCACACCCTGTATATGTTTTTCCGAAGATGTCATAGTTATGCGGAAGCTACCGCATCTGATGAGTCGAAATGAAGACGAAACAGTGGTCAAAAAACGGCGAAAAGATGAGTTTCGTTTTCTCTCACAGTTATCACAAAAGCCAAAGTGCCGTCTACACTAGCCATGTCATAGGGCAGCAACACACAGGCGTCACTTACTGCGCAAAAGATTGCGCTCAACACGCTCCTGTCAATGCGTTTTGCATTGCCTACAACACACATGCGTCACCTTACGCTGAAAACGCGCGTAGCGATGAACTCCACATCAGCGCATCCCTATGCCAGTACGCGCGTGTAGATTGTAAGGTGACGCATGTGTGTTGTAGGCAATACAAAACAATGTGACAGCGTGTTGAGCGCAACCTTGCGCGCAATAATTAACGCCTGTGTTTTGCTGCCCATAGTTAAATCCAGGTTATGGTCAGGAGCGTATCTCTTTAATAAAATCTTTTTACTGCGCTCGCCAAACTCACCTCGGTAACTTATTTTTTTAAATAACCCCTAAGTGGAGAAGACCTGCGTCCAATAGTGGATTTTAATTTATTTACTAAGTATAGTTCTATTATCGATAGCAACGTGTTTTGCGGCCTATAAATAGCTTTATATTTGCAACTTAGCGAAGGTTAAAATTTTGGAACCGCAAACGACAAACTTGTTACAAATATATGTTTTGCGGTTGACTTTCTTTTAAGTTGTAAAGCAAAACCAGGTTATAGGCCGCAAGACAAGTTGGTGTCGATAACGCAACGTTAAAATAACGGAGTATAGTAGGCCAGCTGAACGGTACAATCTCATTGTCACTACTTAGCCTGATTTGCGACCTTGCATGGAACTATACGTATAACTTTTTTCTGCCAAGTCACTCGGACATCCCGAAAGTTTATAATTTTCCATCTACCATTGTTGGGCCGGCGTCCCCGCAAAATACTCCGTAACAAGCAACCAACTTCATAACAGAAAGTTCATTTTTATGTTTAGAATTTCCGTTCGGGTTCTTAACCGAGTTCCTTCAGAATAAAATGGGGTAACTTCGTGGAAAGTTTTAGTTATGAAGCGGTATAGGGACTGATTTTGTTAGTTTGATGATATCAGACATACTTATTACTTGCTTTAGAAGTCAGTGTTTTTGGGGGTCAAAGCTGTCCGCGTCCGTAGGCGAGGCCCTTTTCTGGGCCTCTTACTCGAGTTTCCCTACACGTGGCCCCTGGGCAGTGCAAAATGGACAGCACTCTCTCCGGTGGTAGGTTTCGGCCGCGGCTGGTTACCACCCTCCTAACTAAATAATGTCGCCAAGCGGTACCGCCGTGTTCCGACATGTAGTAAGGAGAAGTCAGTATGGAGGTTGGGTCTGTACAGTAGTACCGCGGCATGTAGCAGGTCGGAGTGGCTGATTGTTGCGACAACGAGTGGCTGGTTCTGGAGGCTAGCGGGATCCGAAGCACGGTGCACCGCTGGCCGACCGTAGGAAGTTGAGGGCCCAAGTAGCGGGAAAGCCACCCGCGAAAGGCTGCCCTGCCACCTCACGAAAAATCCCGGGATGCTCCACCTTGCCGGTTGGCGACCGGATGGGAGGACCAGGTGGCAATCCCCGGGGGGGTTCGGGCGTCCCCGCGGTCTCTAAGCTTATTGCAACGCGGTACCTCGTACAACTGCCTTCCTCCTGCCTATTCACTTTTTCCCCACATCACCAATTATGAAAACACTCAAAAAACGGAAAATGGTTAAACAGCGGTTGCACGTCCTCCCACTTAAAGTGCACCTCTCAAATATTCGAGGCTTGCACTTAAATCTCAACCCCGTCCATCACCATCTTGAGACTGAAAAACCGCATCTGCTGTTCCTCACTGAGACGCAGATCAATTGTCCGGCTGACGCGGCGTACCTCAGCTATCCCGGCTACACACTAGAACACAGGTTTCTACCTCGTGCCGGAGTCTGTGTGTACGCTCGCGATGACATTTGCATCAAGCGTCTCAAGAACCTTGAGGCCCCAAGTTTTTCCGTATTGTGGGTACTGGTCGATACTGGTGTAGCTCAAAATGTGTATGCTTGCGTCTATCGCTCGCATAGTGGAGACACGGAGACAACCAAACTGTTTGAACACCTCAGTGAAGGTGCTGATGAAGCTCTCCAGAGATACCCGGCAGCGCAGCTAGTCATCCTGGGGGATTTCAACGCTCATCATAAAGAGTGGTTGTTCCCATACCTAGTGACCGATCATGCTGGGCGAGAGGCGCGCAAATTTGCATTGTCGCTAAATCTCTCCCAGCTTGTCAGCTGTGCAACAAGGGTCCCGGATATTGAGTCTCATACAGCCAACTGCTTAGACCTTCTGCTGACTACCGATCCAGACCGATACTCTGTGTCTGTTTCTGCCCCATTGGGCACCTCAGATCACTGTCTGGTGAAATCTGTATCAGTGTATTCACCACCCGATCAGGGCCCTTGTGGTAAAAGACGGGTGTGGCGATACAGGTCAGCAGAATGGGATGAGATGCGCCACTTCTTTGCTTCGTATCCTTGGCAGGACTGTTTTTCTTCAGCCGAATCGTCGAGCTGCGCGGATGCTATTACAGAAGTCATACGTCAGGGTATGGAGTATTTCATACCGTTCTCTGATGTTCCTACCGGTAGCAAAGCTCGCCCGTGGTTTAATGCTGACTGTAACTGCGCGGAATCGCAGAAACAGTCGGCATTCCTTGCTTGGGCTGATGCTCGTGCACGCAAAGCTCCGAATACTCGCGGTCTGAAGAAAAACTATAACAAAGCCACCAAGTTAAGCAAAAAGGAATTACGCAGGGCTCGATTCGCCCACATAGGCCGAGTAGGCGCTAAGCTTGCTTCCTATCCGGCTGGCAGTAAAGCATTCTGGTCGCTTGCGAAAGCAGTGGAAACAAATTTCTGCCAGCCATCTTTACCGCCTCTGCAGAGACCTGATGGGTCGCTTGCTCATACTGCGGAGAAGAAAGCCAATCTTTTTGCCTCCTATTTTGCGGAAAGTTCGCGTCTTGATGCCGCAGGTAAAATACCACCCCCGTTACCTCGTGTCGACTGCTCTATGGCAGCCGTACGCATCCGGCAAAAAGAGATCCTTAAAACCATGCGAAATCTAGACGTGAATAAAGCAAGTGGCCCTGACGGTATCCCTGCAATCGTCCTGCGTAACTGTGCGCCTGAGTTGTCTCCGGTGTTGACACGCCTGTACCGCCTCTCACTTGAGACTGGTGTTGTTCCCAAATCGTGGAAGCTTGCAAATGTGCAACCTGCACCCAAAAAAGGTAGTCGAGCAGACCCTGTCAACTATAGACCCATATCGGTAACCTCTATACTCTGCAAGATTATGGAGCGTGTACTGAATAATCGGCTCCTGGCATACCTTGAGGATAATGATCTCCTTAACGATCACCAATATGGCTTCCGCCGAGGGCGATCGACGGGGGACCTCCTCGTGCATGCCACTCACTTATGGAGCGAGGCTATCGAGAGACATGGTGAAGCACTTGCCGTGTCTCTGGATATCTCCAAGGCCTTTGACAGGGTCTGGCACGCTAGCCTTACTGGCAAGCTTCCCGCCTACGGGTTACCTGCTGGCCTTTGCAACTGGATTTCGGACTTCTTGAGCGAACGATCCATACAAGTGGTCTTAGAAGGCTGCTCCTCCGGACAACAGGCTATTGATGCCGGAGTTCCTCAGGGTTCTGTCCTGTCTGCAACCTTATTCCTGCTGCATATCAACGACATGTTTACACCCGATACCTTTGGGTACGCTGATGACAGCACGGTTGTTGACAGATATCTGTCCAGTGCAAGGGCCAACAGTGAAACAATCCAGTCTTGTCGGGAGTCCATGGTGGATCGTCTGAACTCATCGCTAAGGGTGATATCCGAGTGGGGCGATGCCAATCTCGTCAAGTTCAACGCATCCAAAACCCAGGCGTGTCTATTCTCGACAAAACGGAGTCCTTTTAACCTGGCTCCAACTTTCCGGGATGTATCCGTACCGATTTCTGACCATCTTGAGCTTCTTGGTATGAGCCTTACGTCCGACTTGAACTTTGGACGTTACATTGAGTCTCTGGCCACAACAGCTGCCAAAAAACTTGGTATCCTCTCGAAGGTGAGGCGATACTTCACACCGGGACAGCTATTGCAGTTGTACACAGCTCAAGTCCGATCGTGTATGGAGTACTGCTGCCACCTTTGGGACGGTTCAGCTAAATACCAGCTGGCTGCCTTAGACTCAATCGAGAAACGCGCTAAGAAGCTCATTGGAGACTCAGCACTGGTTGAGGCAAAACTACAGAACCTTGAGCACCGTCGCAGAGTGGCGTGCATGTCGGTATTTTACAGGATACATTTCGGGGAGTGCGCGTTAGCACTTCATGACCTTATACCCCCCTCCCCTTTCCATCTCCGGAGCACGAGGCGTGGACAGGGGTTCCACCCTTATGTCGTGGATATACCACAAATTCACACGAAGCGGTTCGCTTCCACATTCTTAATGCGAACGGCTAAGGAGTGGAACTCCCTGCCGGCGGATCTGTTTCCGGAACAATATAACCTGGGCCTTTTCAAGGCGAGAGTGAATAGGCACTACATAGGTGAGTATGTTTCAACATAGTCCGCATCGTCACTTTCCACCAGGTGAGATGGCGGACAAATGCTCGCCTATATATATAAAAAAAAAAAAAAAGTATGTTTTTAAACACTGACTACTGTAGGCACACTGCCTCCGTGGTCTAGCGGTCTGAGCCATGGGCTGTCGACCCGGAAGTTCCGGGTCCGGCGGGGGACAATGACTTTGTGTTGTTGTTTCTAGTTTGGTTAGGATATCGCAAGCTGATCACCTGATTGTCTGAAAAGTAAATTGATCCATACTGTCGGATGGGCATGTAAATAGTCGGTCCTGGGCCTGAATTATCTCTGGTCGTGTCAGTCAGTCTGTCCCATCAGAATAAGAGATTGAAGGAATAGAGAGTGCACCTGTGTGTAGCGCAAACACTTGGGCACTAAAAGCAAGTCCTGCGCAGTTGGCTGATCTACGGGAAATTGGCCGCCATTACCGCAACATCGGTAGGAGGGGATTATTACTGTAGATACAACAGTCAAAGTCTAAAGAGGTGTATTTTTTAATAAGCTTTTTATTAAGTGGCAATTCAACTACCTTTGAAGGTGTGTGAATTTGACACAGCCGCAGAAAATCTCTAACTGTTATCCGTAACTGTCACCGTAATAGAGAAATTTCGGAAGGAATCAAATAACTTCCTCCAAACTTTTAGTCGCACCTTGAAATTATGTAGCTGCAACGGAGAAAAAAAGAACAAAGAGTATTTTTGTTGACTATTTCCAGGCCTAAATATTAAATTATCTCGACAGGGATACACTTGGGAAAGGGCCCCCTTGCGGGGAGGACCACTCTGCGGAGATCATACCTAACGGCTACTCCTAAAGAGTTGGATTCCGTTCCGATCCAAACAAGCTAAGCTCACAAGAGCGAAGCACTTGCAAACCAACTTTAATGCTGACACTTCCGCATCTAATGATCGAATGAATGTAGACGAACCGTTGCATTTCCTATTCTCTCACAGTCATCATCATCACAAAGGCCAAAGTGCCTTTACACTAATATTTCCAGGCCAGTTACTTCCAAGCTGGACTGGGAGCGAGAGAAAAACATAGAATGTGCCAGCTGCATTTCCTCCCGGGCATGCTGTAAAAACCAGCTAAGGGATCCGAGGGTTTCTATATATTGCAATTTAGGCGATGGGCTGACAAAATGTCACTATAGCAATATATTAATATATTATATTCAAATCTATCTTAAATAACCCTCATAACTTTGTCAAACGTGGCGGAACGACCTTTGTTTAGGTCGTTTACGCTCTGCCTACCCCATTAGGGATAAAGGCGTGATTATATGTATGTATGTTTCCAGGCCAGTCGCTATCAGTTATAAAAAATTTCATACAATCAAACAAATAAAATAAATACATACAATCACGCCTTTATACCTAATGGGATAGGCAGAGCGTAAATGACCTAAACAAGGGTCGTTCCGCCACGTCTGACAAAGTTTTGAGGGTTGGTTATTTAAGATACAGATTTGTAGGTATTTTGCTGTAGTTACAAGTTTTCAGCCCATTGCATAAACTACAATATACTGAAACCCTCGTGTCACTTAACTGGTTTTTGCAGCTTGCCAGGGAAGAAATGCAGCTGACACATTCTTTGTTTTTCTCTAACTCGCAGGCCAGCATGGAAGAAAAAATAAACTTGTAATATTTTAAACCTGCTAATTCACAATCTCAACCAAATCAGACTGTATATAGAGCATAACTGCATCGAAAACACTTTTCCGGTTAAAACTGGCAATTAGAGTTTTACCGGTAAAAGATTTAGCGGGGCAAAAGTTGGCCTCAAACTTGAAATTCATTACTCAAACTGCTTTTTCTCCAATACGGCTAGGTCTTGTTTCTGCTAAGTTTACTTTTAACAGTTTTAGTTGAGAACGTTATAAATTCACACCACAAAAAATATACGGAGTTGGTTTGGTATGCTGTAAAAAATATATTTGAAACCTAAAACTGGACTCGACGTGACGGAATGACCTACGTTTCGGTCGTTTTCTCTCTGCCTACCCCATTAGAGATAAAAGCGTGATTTTATGTATGTATGTATGCTAAATCTGGATATCATTATGAAACAACTTTCCCCGAAAAACATCGTCAAATTATAACAATAACAATTTAATTAATCAAATAGATAAAACGGCAAAACTGGGCAAAAAACAACATTTAAACTGCTAAATGATTCTCTGCGACACAAATTACCACATAAATAAATAATAGTAAGGGATGAAACCATGCTGGACTGGAAGCGAGAGAAAAAGTGCCAGCTGCATTTCCTCCCGAGCATGCTGTAAAAACCAGACGACAGCACATTCTGACTCTCACTAATACTCTACCCAACTTTTGGTGCATTCTTTCACAATATAGTTCGCTCCAGGTTCGCTCTAACAAACACCTCTAAACGAAGTGACCAACCGCCCCAGGGCCTGCAATCAATGTGCAGCGTAATCCTATAAACTCCGCCGAAACAGCCATAAGCATATTTCCAATCAGCCACAGAGGACCGGGACGTACTCGTACATTCTCTATTCTTAATAAAATGCGTTGGTAAATTTCAATTGAACCATCTCGTACCACTATATCTCCAAAAGTTTGCGACAGAAATTCGCACTTGTGGAAGTTGGGGTAAGGTGGTATATTGATTGCGGTTTTTGTCGTTAGAACGTTTTGTAAGAGATGGATAACGTTGGATCGCGTCTAGCAACGAATACAGGCGTATAAATAACGTTGCACAATAAAGTTGAGCTAAATCAAGGAGCATTGTGAAAAGGGGCTGCCTTGTTAGCTGTTCCGTGTGAGACCGCTGATTTTTAGGGGTCCGCAGGTCACAGGGTTAATCTGCCAAATGAATATTTTTCCCTCAAATTAAAACAGGTGTGAGTGTTGAAATGATGACTGACTGGGATAAATAGAAGAAGAAAGCATACGCAAATCTCAAATGATGGGATGAGAGCAAGGTAATGATGATGAAATAGATGATCGTAGGTAATGTAGGTATGATAATAATAAACGATAAAGGGCTTTTGACTACTCTGAATATAAGAAATTCTATGAAGTGCGAGTAAAAAATATAATTGACTGTTTTTTTTCCTCGCCGTGCACCATATTTTATTTCCAGTTACTAAGCCAATATAAACGCCTGAGTCGACTCGCTAAGAAGAAGAAGCCAATAAAATAAAAGATCAAGTTAAAACCTACTACAAGATATTGAAAATTAATTTTCCTCACATAATACTTTATCACAAAACAAAGAACAAGTGTGTAAACTCATAAACTGTAAAAAGTATTTGTACAGAATTAATGCATACAGGCTTTACACACACTTGGCCGGTCTTATTTGATATCTCAATAAACCCTTGTTTGGTAAGGGTTTGGAACCGGCTCCAACCACTTCGTTTTATTTTCTTATTTATATTTTTGAAAAGAATTTCGCTTTTTACAGCAGGGTGTTTGATTTATAAATTTTATTTAACAGTTTTGTTTGGTTAGGCCTGTTATAAAGTTTATTGGCCCAATGGAGTTTCTGAGTTGTCCTTCAAACGTTTACGTTAAATTGTATATTTGACTTGTGTTTGCATCTAAAATCATAGACAAGTTTTAAACATAAGTAAACTTTTTATTACTTATGACTTGCATTTTATATTTTCCTCAGTAAGTGAGAATGCCAGAGTCTTTACGGTTTCTTGGTAAACTGACTTGCATTTTATATTTTCCTCAGTAAGTGAGAATGCCAGAGTCTTTACGGTTTCTTGGTAAACTTGCTTATTTGTCTTCTATGTCTCAATCATCTCTGGCGTAGTCTAGGTTCTAGAATTCTGGACTCTTGTTCTTCTTCTTTTCGTGTCGATGAAAAAAAAAATAAGTCTAAACTTTTTTGGACCAATGGTCAACCACGCGTACGGCTTCATCGCTTTCTGGATTCTAGAAGTAATAGTTAACCTATAGCAGAATAAAACTATAAACTTTCCTGTACATAAAAGTGTTACACAGCACGTAGTCTATCATCTGACGTCAGTTCTAACGTTTTAAAATACTGAAGGCGGCGCCAGTTTAGCGACAAATAGCTGTCGGCTTCTCAAACAAACAGAACTTTAGTAATCATAATAAATGTAGCAAGTGGCCCTTTGTGGACTCATGAATGAAGAGACACGCCTCCGATGTCTGTCTTTTGGATTCACCGCAAAGTATGTAATGATAAGTTTTTGAAGGGATAAAGAACTTTGGTTACCTAATTTTTGGATCTACGGGTTACCTATAACAGTGAGATACCTGATAGAGATAAAAAAATCATGAATCCGAAAATTTATTGTAGGTAGTTCAATCAAATAGACTTGACTCGATATTTTGCATAAACCGGTTGGAGCTTAAAAGAAAGTAACCAACCAATTTGTTAACAGAGAATGATCATAATAAGGACCTCAAAAGGACTTAAGAAAAAATTAATTACCTATTAATGAAACAACCCTATTTAAAGATAACAAACCCAAACATCAAATACCGGCAAGCACATTTTTTGCTACGCCTATTTTGAACAAAAAATATTATGCTACATCAATTAGGGTGAGCTCGCCAATAATGGACCACTGCCGGCAAACGATTGTAACCGCAAATTGTTACGTGCTTTGCTTTCTTTTATCCCTCTTTGTCTTGTAAATTGTTATTATTATTTTTATTGCGGCGAAATTTTGGTCGTGTTTTCATGTATGATTTTGTTCGTATGGCGGTCATTAGCACTTTTGTTGTCCGGTGGAAATACGAAAATTAAAATAATTATGTCGTTTCATTTTTGGTAAATTACATTAAAATTATTTTAAGCTGATATACAGATCGACAACATAATGATTATTACATCAATTACTTGAAATTTAGATCATAAAACGTTTTGCTGAATAAAATTGTTATAGTTTCAATAAGTAGGTACGTAACAATATGTGTTACAAAAAACAAGTTTTACTTTAAATGTTGCACAATTTTAAATAACGAATTTTATCCAGCTCACAAAACTAATAAAGAAAAACTCAGATTTTCCTAGAAAACCGGTAATTCGAAACTGCCATCAATTAACTGGCGCAAACTGGGTCAGCTCTTGGATTAAAAAAAAATACAGAGTCTGAATCAACTGTGATGCCATCAGGCAAGATGTTTGGCAGCCAAATAAAGCATTGCCCATTAGAGACTGCCGGATCCGGGATCGAAACGGCAAATTGTAACAAATGGCTGCTCCGCCCATTCCGGGCGACTCTCGCTTGCTTTTGTTCCTTTTTTCTTTTTAAAATTCAATTTTGCGTCTAGCGTGCCAATCTTCCTCAACTGACTGTACAAATTTATGACTCTCCAGTTTATTTTTCTAGATGGCGGGTCCCCTTGGCCGGGATCTACAAATCTGTCAATCGAACTTGGCTTGTAGATTCTTTTTTATGTTTCTGTATTGGAACGCCAACGCAGCCAAATTGTCAGGTGATCGTGATATATACTGCAGCTAGAAAATAGAGTAGGAGAGTGAACCAAGCTAGAAATTGGCAAGGCGTATGCAATCAGCGAGTGATAAACCGACTGAAAACTTAAGACTCCACCTAGACGGTTTGCAAATGAATATTGATGTAAGTCATATACGTTGGTGGTGCAGCAGAAACAATTATTATAATGCTTTGTCCAGTCGGACGTTTCTTCCATACTGTGACTGGAAGCGAAAGGAAAACATAGAATGTTCCAGCTGCATTTCCTCCCGGGCATGCTGTAAAAATCAGCTAAGGGAACCGAGGGTTTCAGTATCATGCAATTTAGGCGATGGGCTGACATCCTGTCACTAAAGCAATACACCTACAAATCTATCTTAAATAACTCTCAAAACTTTGTCAGACGTGGCAGAACGACCTTTCTTAGGTCGTTTACGTTCTGCCTACCCCATTAGAGAAGGAGGCGTGACTTTATGTATATATGTTATCCAGTCAGGCTAATATAAAGTCAGCCCCGGCACTATCACGACAAAATTTTGTCGTCGTACTTCGCCCTATGCTACACATACATACCACACGCCTTTATCCCTAATGGGGTAGACAGAGCATAAACGACCTAAACAAAGGTCATTCCGCCACGTCTGACAAAGTTTTGAGGGTTATTAAAGACAGATTTGTAGGTATATTGCTGTAGTGACAGGTTATCAGCCCATCGCCTAAAACACAATATACTGAAACTCTTGAATCCCTTAGCTGGTTTTAACAGCATGCCCGGGAGCAAATGCAGCTACACACAAGGTAATGCGACGGCAAAATTATATTGTAGCGCTAACACTAACTTAGCTGGGCAGCTAGTCTTTTTTTGGGACATTCTCCTGTCATTGCAAAGACTACGCCGCCGATAATTTTTGTCAATTAATTATGTGGCATTTGGATAATTGTGTGACGAATCTTGCTAGGCAGCATTCGTTTGTTTGTTTGTAATTATTCGTTTGATGCGTATCGATAATATTTGATACTGTTTAATATCAGATACAAGAAATCGTTGACTGTTGTGCTTTTGAGCACTTCTCTACATAAAAATAGGAAAAATGAGAGTAAACCACATTTTTTCGTCAGTGGAATAAACAATGACGTTCCCGCCAATATTGTCCGCGGCCATTTTGCGAGTTCAGTTGATTTATCTGTGCGGCTAAGTGATACTGATACACTGGTTGCGCCTTTTGCTCTGACCCACTGACCTGATGGAAAAATGTGACCTGGTGGAGAAAATAGAGTCATCTATGGGTGTTTATTTGTTTTCTTTCATGCTGGCTTGGATTCTTCCAAGTCGGCTTGGAAGGTCAATGGTCACTATAGTTTATAGAGTGAGTTTATGATGCCATCAAGGACAACAGACTTTTTTATAATATTTCAAAATTAATTATTTCAACGATTATTTTGTAACTGGACTGAAATTGATAAAACGTCAAAAATATATCACCTGCTACTGTTCCGGGCTTACCCAAAAGATTTACTGCAATTTAGGCGAAGCTGATGAATCTGATTAATCTGGAATGCCTTTATAAACGTTGATTAATATCGTGTTTGTGGTGTTTATAAGCCACTGACAATCTGCCAACCTTATAGGATATAGCTGGTAATTTTACGTATGAATATTTGTTTGTTTGTTTTCTTCCATGATGGACTATGATCGTGAGAAAAACATAGAATGTGCCAGCTACGTTTCCTCCCGAGAATGCTGTAAAAATCAGCTAAGAGATTTGCAATCACCACTACAGCAATATACCTACAAATCTATTTTACACAACTCTCAAAACTTTGTCAGACGTGGCGGAGCGACCTTTGTTTAGGTCGTTTACGCTCTGTCTACCCCATTATGGATAAAGGCGTGATTATGTATGTAGGTGATGCTGATGATTTTAATCTGAAATGCCTTTATAAATGTTGATAACTTTTGTGCTTCTGGCGTTTATAAGCCAACGACGATCTGTCTACCTTAAAGGATATAGCTGGTAATTTTATGTATGAATGTTTGTTTACATTCATCAAACGTCAAGACTGATGGTCTGCCCTCATTAAGCCAACCCACTGACCTGGCTGAAAGTAAAGGGTGGTCACTTTGCGTAGCTTACAGGGTAAACTGTATAAAATTTATAAACTGGGGCCGCTTTGATGTCACTTGCAACTGCCATTAACTGGACAGTTAACCCTAGCTAAAGTAGCTTTCTTTTTATTTTATTTTCTTAAAGTACTAACTAGGGACTGGAAGAGAAAAAATTACATGTAATACTTTTCCCAAACATACATACAAACATATATATAATCATGCCCCTATTCCTAATGGGCTAGGAAGAGCGCAAACGACTCAAACAAAGGTCGCTCCGCCACGTCTGACAAAGTTTTGGCAGTTATTTAAGATAGATTTGTGCGTATATTGCTGTAGTGACAGGTTGTGAGTCCATTACCTAAATTGCAGTTTACAGAAACCCTCGGATCCCTTAGTTGGTTTTTACAGCATGCCCGGGTTGAAATGCAGCTGGCACATTCTATGTTTTTCTCACGCTCCCAGTCCAGCATGGAAAATATAGGGACTGGTAGAGAAAAAAGACATGTAAAACTTCTCCCGAACATACCCTAAGGTATCGATGAATTATTAATGGGCTTTGACGATCTGTCTATCTCCTGCTAGTGGCGTGATATCATATTTGTATTATGTTCAGTTTAATGTTATAATATTGTGTCCTGTCTTGATTTAGCCAGGAACTAAAACAGATGAAAAAGAACCTGTCTTTGCTTTTTTTTCTGTACCGAATAAAACGCAAGGAATTCAAAGGTTAGTCGAATGAATCGACAAATTCCTTTTATGACGTCACAACCTACACGCCATCGGCATCCAACTCCATTTTTTTTTTATCCTTCAACAAACACCAATTGATCATCCATAACATTTAGAATAGAATTTCGAATCTACGCAGACGAATGGCCGTTCATAATTCGAATTTGGAACGCTGATAAAAAACAAAATGGCCGCCGCCCATTTATTAACCCTTCCCGGTAATCCCGGGGTCCGCGTGATAAATACAGGGTACTTGCGCGCACCCTTAACTTTTGCTTCTGAGTCATTATGGCATTTAAATATGAGAAATTATTAATGGCGCTCTTTATATATGTTTGTGC
Organism: Scrobipalpa costella; assembly: GCA_949820665.1. Classification (NCBI taxonomy): domain Eukaryota; kingdom Metazoa; phylum Arthropoda; class Insecta; order Lepidoptera; family Gelechiidae; genus Scrobipalpa; species Scrobipalpa costella. The sequence continues at coordinate 19,852,839 of OX463303.1, forward strand.
TACTAAATTTTCCGTTACATATTTATGGTTATCCTATTTTATTTAAATTGTATTTAGTACTAGATGTAAATGAAACAAAACTCTTACTCTGACCTAATCTAGGATTGGGTCTGGTTTACCTTCTGGGTTGCGGAGGTCAGATGGAACTCGCTCTGCGAAAAAACTAGCACTCTCGTTCAATCGCCTAGATAAGGTAGCCGACCCCGTGACATACGGGATATGGCGACAGGAGATGATGATATTGAAGTAAGAAAACTGAACAATACTCAAGAAGATAATCTTTAGGTATTGAGAAAAATCCCCAACCATAAATAAATACTGCCGTGATCAGTGGGTAACTCTCTTTTATTAAACTAAAACTCACAGTTAAAAAGGTTTTGTAGAGTTCTCCATTATCTCTCGTGTACAGTCTACAAATCGGGATAAAACGTAACAGTTTTGGTGCCCAGTTAAACTCAAGCCGTGGGTTATGATTTATAAAGCGATACGGTACGTGACACGGGCTAATCTCGCGGTGGCACGTGTTTAAATGCAATGAGTATATCTTATGAAGTATATCTTAGATGAAGCAACCCTATTGTAATAAAAGGGTTGAACCGCCGTGGGTCGAACTTATGCGTCTTTTGCAGCTATTAATTTACAAAATGGATTTATTTTGACTAGAAATCATTATTTTGAAGGTAAATTTAGGTTTTAATGGTACTACAAAGAATTAATTTAGTCCATACAGTATTGAGAAGAATTATATTTCCGAAGTCCATCTCCCTAGCCTCATCCCGTATCTCACGGGGTCGGCTTCCTAATTTAGGGGATTGAACGAGGGTACTTGTTTTTACACAGAGCGACTGCCATCCAATCCTAGATTACGTCAGAGTTTTCAAGCCGCCAATGCTTAGCACTGGCCTCTGATATGGCTTAACGACTAATATCTACGGTATTAAATGGGATGATATTAAAAAAGGATGTTAAGCGTGACCAACGGCTTAACGTGCCTTCCGAAGCACGGAAAAAGCATCGAATAAACGTACATATAAAATTCGAACTTGTATTTTGTAACACACATTGGTACGTGGTGGGGTTCGAACCACGACCTCCGGAGGCAGCGGCCCTATCCACTACACCATTGGGTTCTTATTTGCGAATTATATTTCCGAAGTATTTAAAAAAAAACTACATGCTCTTCTTCTGTCGAGTGGGTATCGAGTCTATGGACCCGATGGACCCTAGTGTCAGAGTTTTTAAACCGCCTAGTAGCACTACTATCAGGCCTCTGACATGGTTTCAGTAACGACTACTATCAAAGACAGTAACCGGGACCGTACTTAACGTGCCCTCCAAAGCACGAAATCTTTTTCTTTTCGGACAATCAGGTTATTCAGCCTGCAATGTTCTAACCAAACTGGGGAAAAATTAAAAAAGTAATAAATTCTCAAATATCAACTTTGTAACCCTTTTTAAGGCGTACTGTCAGTCTTTTTATACAAGCAGCCTATGGACTTCGTATGCCAACCGCGCCTACAGTGACCTTCGAATCCTCTACAACAATATCTTCAGGGGCCTGTTGGGACTGCGTCGCTTTTTTAGTGCATCAGGGATGTTTGCCGACGCGCGAACTGATGACTTTTTCGCTATAATGCGTAAAAAGGCAGACTCCTTGCTGTGCAGAACGCGGGGTAGTGGCAATAGGATCGTGAAGGTGTTTTATGACAGACTGGATGGACGTATATGCAGACATTGGGTTGCGCTGTTAAAAGGTGTATACGTCCATGCCAGAAATTAGATTTTCATTTATGTTTTTGTGTTTTTTTATATTGATTAGCTTAGATTTTATTTTACTGTTGTTTATAAATTGTGTAGCAAATGTATTATTTTTTGTAATTTCAATTATTTATGGACTGTAATCGTCTGAAATAAAATTATTATTATTATTTGTGTTTCCCCCCTGGGAATCGAACCCAGGACCTCCGGATCGAGAGTCCATGGCACTAGCCACTAGACCACGGAGGCAGTTCACTACATGCTGAATTTAATACACACAAAAATAGAAGCAAGTGGTAGATTTGAAAGAGGCTACGTTGAAAAATGCAGCGTGGTATATTCCAATAGTGATCCTACATCAAGTGGACGTGGACCGATGACCTCAAAGGTTAATAATAGTAATAGTCCTCCCCCCGATTTTCAGTGATGGTGGCCAATCTCCCGGAGATCAGTCAACTGCGCAGGACTTGTTTTTAGTGCCCGAGTGTTTGCGCTACACACAGGTGCACTCGCTATTCCTTCAATCTCTTATTCTGATGGGACAGATTGACTGACACGACCAGAGATAAATCAGGCGCGGGACCGACTATTTACATGCCCATCCGACAGCATGGATCAACTTACTTTTCGGACAATCAGGTGATCAGCCTGCAATGTCCTAACCAAACTACAAACAACAACACAAAGTCATTGTCCCCTGCCGGGAATCGAACCCGGGACCTCCGGGTCGAGAGCCCATGGCTCAGACCTCAAAGGTTAACTGTAAGCCTAAGACATCTTATCGAACTTAAACTCTGTGCCTCCTGTGAAAAACGGTTTAATTCAAAATAGCAATATTACAGGGCATCCAAAAAAACCGTTTCTCACCAGTATCTGTCGTTTACAGAAATAAAATTTTAAAACTCTGACACCAGGGTTCATGGGGTGGTTGTTCGACTTAAGAATCCACTCGCTAAGAAGAAGAAGAACAGAAATAAAGCAGTTCAGCCCGTGGTCATGCAGTTACATACCATGCTTGTTGATGATGTTCACAATTGACAGGAGAATTATCATCCTTATTATGCACAACATTTATCCAGGCCTTTTCAAGTTTTTTCTTCCATGCTGGACTGGGAGCGACAGAAAAACACACAATGTGCCAGCTGCATGTCCTCCCCAGCATGCTGTAAAAACCAGCTAAGGTATCCGAGGATTTTGTATATTGCAATTTAGGCGATGGGCTGACAACCTGTTACTACAGCAATATACCTACAAATTTATCTTAGATAACCCTCAGAACTTTGTCAGTCGTGGCGGAACGACCTTTGCCTACCCCATTAGGGATAAAAGCGTGATTATAATGTATGTATGTTTATCCAAGCCTTTCCCCAGTCGTTTTACACGGAGCCCTAAAATGGCGATTTCACTAACACCGAGTGAGGTTTATCGCTTTACAGCCGATTTAATGGCGTCATCAATTTTATTTATCACTTAATGATTATATTGGTACGTTCGGCCAGTATTATATAGGGCTAATTGCTCTTTAGTATCACGGATTTTATAGTTAGTTTTCTTGTGTTTTTTGGGCAGTAAAATTAGATTGTAGTCGATTAAGTGACTTAAGATACCTTTTAAAATATCTCTCTGTTTTATTAGCAAATGTTCGTGTGTGTCCATATTACTTTGATAAAATTAAATTAATATAACCTGTCATTTACAAATTAAATGCTATAGGTATGTGTCGTCAACGTACAGGGATATAAATCAACGGTGACATAAATAACTATAAACCAAGTAACAATTAATCTGACAATTAAATACTTGCCTTTACACATGCAGTTAGGTCTTTGTTTCCTACATGCTACGCAAAAAAAAAATTAAGTAAGTGTACTAAAAAAAAAAAATCATCGAAGCTTATCTAAACCAAAATATATATTTTAATCTAGAGAGTAAACTTCTTCAATTATCCCTCCATCGTATCGACCGGCGAATGAGCAAGCGAACTGGAATCATGCAAATTTGCCTGACGGTACAAAAACTGCGGACTGGCGACATTCCTTGTCCTTTATTTTTCTTCCGTGGAACAGATGGTGGACCCGGCTTAGATTTCGGGTATCTATGGATATGCTGCTTTAAATTTTTGTTGTGATTAATTTAGAAGATACACAAAATTTACAAGCGCAGGATGTATTTTAACACTAAACGATAAACAAGTTCATAATCAAAACTGATCTGCTTACTTGTTTGTATTGAAAGGAGGGTTAGCCCACGACGTTTCCATCCTATACGAGGATCTTCATCACGAGAGAAGAAATTCACACTTCACTGCCCGCCAAGTGCAACTTTCGACTCAGGCGAAGATCCTCGTATAGGATCGAAACGTCGAGGGCTACAAACTTTAATACAAACAAGTAATCCGATCAGTTTTTATTATGAAACGCAGGATGGTGTTGTAGGTTGCCATTTATTATAGTCTTCTCTGTCCATCGGAAAATTCCATATAGGTATACCTTTTGTGCCTACCATCATCCAACAAGATGATCCGTATGTGTTATTTTCCACTGTTGATTGAAGTTAAAAAAGGGTCTTTAAGTGAAACATAATAATTTTTTTGTGTGGACCTTAAATCATTGACGTGGGTATTCTTCAAATCATCTAAGTGACTATTCGGCATTCCCCGATGTAGACTGTATTTGCGGTGCAGTGCAAACCATGGCACATTTGACATGGTGCCCGGCGTGCCCCAACACCTGCACGCCAGCGGATTTAATGGACGGCAGTTTATCCGCAATACAAGTTGCTGAATTCTGGGCCCCTATGATGTAAGTTCTCGTGTTCCATCGACACGCTAAGAAGGAAAAGAAGAAGATCTTAGGCTCATATTTATACGGCGATCTCAAGATTGAGAGTAATATTAAGTTTGGATTTGACAGGTCCTCTTGTACTGAAAAGACATTTCTGATACGGACTCAAACGAAAGTCTCGAGTGCTGTTTATAATTACAGGCCTAAGTGACTCATATCCTTCTACAGAATCCTGAACCGTTTTTTCCTATCTAAAACCTACCACCGTAACACAACCTCGAATTCCCTTAATCCAAGACATTCGGAATTAAAATCCGCATCCACGCGGATTGGCAGTTGGCAGACCATTTTTTGAGGTCCATGCATAATGCAACGTCATCAGAGGGTTACGCGCCGTGACGTCAGCTTTCTTGCTGGGGACAGATCACAGCAGGGACAGATGGATTTTTTTGGGAGAGCTGATGTAGATACCTATCAAATATGTAGCTAAGCAACTGATTGATATTGGTCTGTGGAAAGAGTTTGACCTTGTATAAGGAATGTGTGGTAAATAGTGATTGGAATTCGGTATATAGGCTCGTTTTTAAAAAGCGATTTCAATATTGAGAGCGATATTAAGTTTGGATTTGACAGGTAATATAGTACTGAAATGACATTTTTGATACGAACTTAAACTCGCTCTCACTCTCAAGTGCTGATTATAAATACGGGCCTTAGTGTTACTGGAATAACAAACCCTGACAAGGGCAGCAACACACAGGCTTCACTTACTGCGCGCAAAGCTCTGCTCAATCCGCTGTCAATGCTTTTTGCATTACCTACAACATACATGCATCACCTTACGCGCCACGCGCGCGTTGCGATGAACTCTACGTTGGCGCATCTCTCTGCCAGTCCGCGCGCGTAACGTAGCGTAAAAAGCATTGACAGCGGGTTGAGCGCAACCTTGCGCGCAGTATGTGACGCCTGTGTGTTGCTGCACTTAGTCACTGCTTCTCATTTTGAGCGGAATGTCGAGTCATCGAATGATTTGATGATCCTTGGTGCCGAAAGTTTTTGAAGTTTGGTATAATCAATGTGCTCATTGCTATTGGTGGTAAAATTAAAGATGAAATGTTTTGTGGAAATTGTCTTAAGGATATTTAAATTATCATATCGTTATATTTTAAGACACTTTTAAGAAACATATATAGTCACGCCTTTCATCCCTAATGGGTTAGGCAGAGCGTTAACTACTTAAACTTCGTGCCGCCACGTCTGACAAAGTTTTGAGAGTTATTTAAGATAGATTTGTTGGCATATTGTTGTAGTGACAGGTTGTCAGCCCATCGCCTAAATTAAAATATACTGGAACCCTCGGATCCCTTAGCTGGTTTTTACAACATGCCCGGGGGGAAATGCAGCTAGCACATTCTATGTTTTTCTCTCGTTACCAGTCCACCATGGAAGAAACCGAAGGTTTTCGAAACCGTAGCACATAATATCAATACAAGGGTTATTCATCTTCGTAATCCGCAAGCCGTACCTATTGTTTACAACAGTAGAACCCTTGAGACTCATCTGTTGACCTTGGGCAGACATATTGTCCTCAGAAGGGCTGTATGCTGGTATTAATGTCCTTGGTAAGATTACTGAGTAGGGATTGGGGGTGTTTTACAAGTTTATACATACATACATAAATCACGCCTTTATCCCTTACGGGGTAGGCAGAGCGTTTAACGCCTCGTAAAAGGCGCTTTCGCCACATCTGACAAAAATTGAGGGCAATTTTAGATTGTAATATGTACTGCTTTAGTGACAGGTTGTCAGCCCATCGCCTAAATTACAATACACTGTAACCCTCGAGTCCCTTTTGCTGACTTCTACAGCATGCCCGGGACGAAGGGCAGCTGGAACATTCTACGTTTTTCTATCTCTCCCAGTCCTGCATGGAAGAAAGTTTATACTAATACATATAATCTCACTGCTAATATCACGGCTTTATCCCTATTGGAGTAAGCAGAGCGTAAACTACCTAAACAAAAGGTCGTTTCGCCAAGTCTGACAAAGTTTTGAGGGTTATTTAAGATAGATTTGTTATTGCTGTAGTGACAGGGTACAAGTTTAGCGCTTCCAAAACTCTTTTATAATGCTCACGGCAAAAGTGTGGAACTCCCTAATTGCGTCTGTGTTTCCCAACGCCTTCAACCCCCAACATTCCAAAGTTAGAGTGAACAGGCATCTTCTGGGTGAGCTCGCACCATCGTCGACTCCGTCTCAGTCGTTCCCGACCTAGACTGGAGTCAAGAGCAAACCCATTTCTAATAAAAAAAATGTTTATAATTTTTTAATGAAACAGTAGTAAAATTTCCAGGGGTTGAATAAGTATAAATAATTATAATTAATGTCCAGAACGTTTTTCATCACAGATTGAATAATATTATTTTTGAATACTCTATATCCCTATGTTGCTACTATACAGAGTGACCAAAATCACAATACTACTTTAAATTTTTTTTGGTCTTTTTGACCCGATGGGCGTAGTCATGGGTTAGGTCTCTAGATGGGGTGACTTCATCGATGACTCTTGCTCGACTATTACTGATCTAGCTTGACTACAAGAGCTTAAGCGCTAATAAATTGTAAAGATCAAGCCTCGGGCTTTTTAATAAACAAAAAACGAAATACTACGAAATAATAATAACTGGACTGGGAGCGAGAGAAATATGTAGAACACTTGAATTTTTTCCCGGGAATGCTGTAAAAACCAGCTAAGGGATTATATCCGAGGGTTTGTGTATATTGTAATTTAGGCGATAAGCTGACAACCTAACACTACAGCAATATACACAAATCTATTTTAAATTACCCTCAAAACTTTGTCAGAGGTGGTAGTACGACCTTTGTTTTGGTCGTTTACGCTCTGCCTCCCCCATTAGAGATAAACGCGTGATTGTATGTATGTATGTATGTAATAACAATAGGTACTAACATCAATGATTTGCTACAGAATACTCGCTCATTTGAATGAAGGAGATACGCAGTATCGCTCAAGGCTCATCATCAGAACGGCAGGTGCTCCTGCGCAGATGTTACGAATTTTTGAGTTTCGAATGATTTAAAACCACAAATTGCAGCGTTTATATCCGCTTGTGAAATGAGCGTGAAATATGGTGGTCAGAAAAAGATTTTGTATTTTTAAGTAGCAACGTTTAAAAACGTCCTACAAAATATCTATTGCTTTGTTTCATTATTATGTCATAAATGCTACTAAGGGTCGTATTTTTGAAGCGACCTCAAACTGGAGAACAATATTAAGTATGGATTTGACAGGCCACTTTGTACTGAAATAACATTTGTGATACGAACTCAAACTCGCTGTCACTCTTGAGAGCTGATTACAAATACGGCCCATAGAAGCTACTTATCAAAGAGAAATAAATGATTTCTTCCATTCTGTAATGTAAGCGAGAGAAAAACATAGAATGTGCCAGCTGCATTTCCTACCGGGCATGCCGTAAAAATCAGCTAAGAGATCCGAGGGTTTCAGTATATTGCAATTTAGTCGATGGGCTGACAACCACACTACAGTGATATACCTATAAATCTGTCTTAAATAACCCTCAAAACTTAGTCAGACGTGGGGAAACGACATTTGTTTAGGTCCTGTACGCTCTGCCTAACCATTAGGGATAAAGGCGTGACTCTATGTATGTTTATAATAAATGATCAGTTTAATATGATTTTTGTGTAATAAAATATGGATCTAAAACCGAGCAAGTATTTTCGACAGGAAATTTCCTTCTCCTTCGCTTTTTTACAATCAAAAGCGATTCTCACAATTTCTTGTTTTTAATTAAAACATTTGCAGAAGATACTTGGAACAAAAACCGTGTTACTGTCCCGTCCACCCGGTCCAATTAAACTTTTTCTGTCCTCCGATAAATTGTTTATCTCATTGTCTTACGAGAAACAGGCGTTCGGTTCTTATTAGATTTCAGTGAAACGGTTTTTATTATTTGAAAACATACGTTTGATAAGTTTATTCTGTGCTTTCACAGTGAAGAAAAACATCGCGATGAAACCTACAGCACACTGCGAAGAAATTCAACTAAATTCAAGGGAGGTTCGTGACCCTGAGTATTATTTATCGTATGGCAAAAATATTATTAGATTTTAGTTAAACAGTAAAAATGTATTTGAAAACATACGTTTGATAAGTTTATTCGGCCCTTTCACGGTAAAGAAAACATCGCGATGAAACCTACACGTACACTACGAAGAAATTCAATGGCTGTGTGTGAGGTCGACCAATCCGTACTGGGCCCTCGTGGTCGACTACTTAAGGCCCGATCGTCCTAAATTCAAGGGAGGCTCGTAACCTGTTTATCGTATGGGAGAAATATTACACTGTGCTAACAATATTACTTATACATAACTTAAATTTTAAATTTAACTCTACGTAGATAGTCTGCAGCATCGCTCGTGAGGTCTTTGAAGTGGTGGTAATATATATATATATATATATATATATATAAATATAAATACACTTTATTGCATAAACACAAAATAAATGTAATTAACAAACATAGTGTGCAAGGGCATACTTATCTCTATGAAGAGATCTCTTCCAGCCAATCCAATGGTAGTAAGAGAAAGTGAATAATTTTGAGGGGACAAGAAAATGCAACATTAACAGAGACTAATAAATCAAAATAAATACATACCTATACATATATAGGTTAAATACCTACCGTATCTTACTATCTTAAATAAACATACAAATATACTAAACAATATATTGATAAATACATATACGAATAAACTACATAAATACATACATCAAAATAATAATATAATATGAGGTGGTGGTGATAACATTGAGGCTAATTATTCAAATACAGTATGGTATGCAAAACCGCAAGTAAATGGGATAAGGGCAAGCGAATGGTGAGTATGGTATGCATAATGGTAATGATTTAGTGTGTTAGATCGTTCAGGAGATGCGAATGACCGATGATCAAATAGGTTAGACTATTCAGAAAAAAATGTCTTCTTAAAAATGTCTTTTTATATCGCGAATTCTAATACTATAGTACAAACCATCAATAAATTGAGGTCACTCCCACACTTTCATACTTCTATGCTAGCCTAGGAGTGAGAGAAAAACATAGAATATGCCACCTGCATTTCCTCCCGGGCATACTGTAAAACCGCTGAGAGATCCGAGGGTTTCAGTATATTGTAATTTAGGCTATGGTCTAACAACCTGTCACGACAAAGATATTCTTACAAATCTATCTTAAATAACCCTTAAAACTTTGTCAGACTTTGATCTCGTTTACGCTCTGCATACCTCATTAGGGATAAAGGCATGATTATATGTATTTATGTAACTCTCACAACAGTGCCTTAAACAAAGAATACGCTCTTTCATCTGAATAAACCGTTTTATCAGAGGCTAGTTTTTAAACTGCTTCCGTGGTGTAGTGGTCAGGCTTACGATCCGGAGGTTCCGGATTCGATTCCCAGGGGGGGGGTACACAAAAGTTTATATTAGACAATTTATCACTTTGTGAGGTTTTCTCCAGTTTGGTTAGGACATTGCAGGCTGAATCACCTGATTGTCTGAAAATGAAAAAGGATTCCGTACTTCCGTGGTCCCGGTCTCTGTCTTTGATAGTGGTCGATACTCAAACCATGTCACAAGCCTAATAGGTGGTTTGAAAATTCTGACACCATGGTTCATCGGGTCGTTTAACTGAGAATCCACTCGCTAAGAAGAAGACGAGGCTATTGAGATGATTCTTAAGAAACTGCCTTAAATAAAGAATACGCTCTCTCATCTGAACAAACCGCCTTTTCAGAGGTATCAAAAACTCAACAAGATCACGTCTCTAGGGTGGCAGAAATTATAATTTTATTGCTCCGTATAATTTATGAGGAATTGGCTGCTTTTCTGCCGGGATGTGAGTCGCGACTACGTTGATGGAATTTTAAATTGCCGCCTCAAGACGATTTGTAGGTGTGTAATATTTAGGAATTTTGTTTTAACTTTTTAATTACATGAGCTCATCTTCATGGTAAGCTGAGAGTGTTTTGATGATGAAAATATGTTTGAGCATCTTTAACTTTTCTCAACGTACTATCTTATAATCTTCATCTTCTTAACGATGAACCCTGGTATCAGAGATTTCAAACCGCCTAGCAGCACAGCTATTAGACGTGGTTTGAATGACGACCACTATCAAAGACAGCGACCGGACTGACGGCTTAACGTGCCCTCCGAAACACGGAATAATTTTAAAAACAACAACCTTGCGTTCCCCCCCTAGGAACTGAACCCAGGACCTCCGGATCGTAAGCTCATGGTTCTGACCACTAGACCACGGATAAGTCACTATCTTATAATGATACTGTTTTATCTCGCGATTGCCGTTCACTTGTGTGTGTAAATGTGCGTGAACTCGGTATCGTAATAGATATGATAGCTATCATACTATCAAATAGTAAACCTGAAGTTACACACACAAGGGCGAGTATCCGTATCTGTACGTACAACCACAATTATAGCTTAGCGGCAGTGGTAAGGTAAAACGAATGTACAATGAAATGCAAAGCATAACTATATTTTAAGGTTATAAACCAAGGTATTCTAGCACTTGCAAGTAAGTTGTAAGTTGTGTCTTAGAAGTTCCTTTGCAGTCAGATAAATCAATTTTAAACTTAATTTAAAATACTGCTAAAAGACTCGCACTGAATCCGAAGCTGACCGGTTTAAAGTAGCGTTAGCAAAATAATACGATATTTATTATTTACTAGCTGACCCGGCAAACTTTGTTCCGCCTTAGACGCCATAAATGAGCAGATTTTTGATTATTGGCAGAAGAATCCGTTTTAAACGTTATTTTTTTTCTCATCCTCTTTGACTATATTTGCAGCACGCATTCAGTCAATTCTATGTCAAATGTCTTAAGACTACATTAAAAAAGTTTAATATTTTTATATGGTGGTGAAGTAATTTTAAATTTTCAAATTTTCCACGCAAGTTTCTTAATTTTTTCTTTCATAAGAACCTTCTCCTGATAATAACGAACAGAACAAAAAAAGAATTAACAAAATCGGTCCAGCCGTTCAGGCGTGATGCCGTGACCAAGGGAAATAGGGATTCATTTTTATATATATAGATAGATGTAGGTATTATATATTTATTGTATTTTATGATATTAGGGTTTGAATCGTATTGAATGTAATTTTACCTATATTTTTAATTATACAGGCCTTATCTGCCTCACTTATGCAATCTCATTAGCGTAGATCAGCTGAAAGAGTGCTGTTTCATGTTTAGAGATAAGCTGTACCTGTTGGGTTAACACGTTTATATTTAAAACTAAGGGGTTAAAAATGCTGCAGATCTCATTTGACATAAAAAATGCACATTTAGATTTAATAATCGCGTATAAAATATAGTAGTAATTGATTTGAGTAATCAATATTTACTGAGTTCGATTCCCAGGGGGGCACAAAGAAAGTTGATATCTGTCAATTTAACACTTTGTGAGATTTGCCTCAGTTTGGTTAGGACAATGCAACGAAATGTAACAAAATTGGATCAGTGTTGTCTGAGGAAATAAACTATTCTATTCTACATACATACATATGATCACGCCTTTATCCCTAATGGGGTAGGCAGAGCGTAAACGACCTAAATAAAGGTCGTTCCGCCACGCCTGACAAAGTTTTGAGGGTTATTTAAGATAGACTTGTCGTCGCCTAAATTACAATACACTGGAACCCTCGGATCCCTTAGCTGGTTTTTACAGCATTCCCTGGAGGAAATGCAGCTGGTACATTCTATGTTGTTTTTTTTCGCTCCCAGGTCAGCGTGGAAAAAATTCTATTCTATTCTATATTCCTGTAATGTGATTTTTCTGCTGTCTCTCCGCAGACGAGGAGGAGTAATTCAATTTTATCATAGTGATATTAAGTGCCGTACAGCTCCAATTCTCTACACGTTTCGACTACCCATCCAGCTCCTGACGTTTCTTTACGAAGGTTATATTACTAGCTTTTATGAAAATTGGGTAGGTACCTACAAAAAAAATAATCTCCTGTTGATTTTTTACAAGATGCCGTAGATAATTAAACCGCTTATCAGACCTATGGAAGTCACCCATCAAAAGTTAAATGATTGGCATCGTGAAGTCTAAAAGAGAAAAGAATAGAAAGCATAAAAGTTTGGGGTGAGATATAATCTACCTCCTAGTGATCCACCCTGGGCAACGGTAACACAGGCATGACTGTGAATAAGTCCGGCTGAACGATCCCAACAAAGCGGTGGTAGGCTCCACAAGGGGCTGCGAGGGTCGCGACCACCCTCTCACCGGAGTCCGGCGCCAAACAGCTTGCTGTGTTCCGTCGATGCGTGAGATTGCCAGTGCCATAACAGGCATCTTCTGGGTAGGCTCGGTCCATCGTCGACTCTGTCACGGTCATCCCTGACCTAGTGTCTAGAGTCAAGAGCAAACCCGTTTATTTTTTTTTGTCCAGCACTGCAGTAGGATCTTCTTCAATTTCTTTAACACGTACCCAATGTTTCGGTGGTAATATTTTCCCAATACCAACAGTGGGGTAATGTAGTGTAGGCTAGATAAGTAAGATCTTCTTCTTAGCGAGTGGATTCTCTAATCGTACAACCCGATGAACTCTGGTGTCAGAGGTTTCAAACAGCCTAGTAACACAGCTATTAGGCCTCAAACATGATTTGAGTAACAACCACTATCAAAGACAGCGACCGGGACCGACGGTTTAACGTGCCTCCGAAGCACGGAATATTTTGTCTGCTCGGACAATCAGGTGATTCAGCCTGCAATGTCCTAACCAAACCAAATTGACAAATATCAACAAATAAATTGACAACTCCTGGGAATCGAACCCAAGACCTCCGGATCGTAAGCCCATGGCTCTGACCATTAGACTACGGAAGCAGTTGTTTAAGTAAGATAAAATGAGAAGATATTAAGTGCCGCTACACCTTACAGCTAAAATTCCTTACACGTTTCGACTACCCATCCAGGCCCTGACATTCCTTTACGAAGGTTGTTTTCTATGAAAATTGGGTAAAAGGTAATTTTAAATCATTCATTTAAAAAATATTGTATTAAAATGGTGGGCGCCTGGAGAGTTGCGGGCAAGGACTGTTACTCTTTGGCAATTATTTATATATACCTACATACAATCATACCTTCATCCCTAATGGGGTAGGCAGAGCGTGAACGACCTAAACAAAGGTTGTTCCGCCACGTCTTACAAATTATGAGGGTTATTTAAGATAGATTTGTAGGTATACTGCTGTAGTGACAGGTTGTCAGCTCATCACCCAAATTGTAATATACAGAAACTCTCGGACCCCTTAGCTGGTTTTTACAGCATGCCCGGGAGGAAATGCAGTTGGCACATTCTATGTTTTTCTCTCGATCCCAGTCCAGCATGGAAGATTCTTCTTCTTTCCAATTCTATTTATAGATTTTATGTTGTATATGGTGGGTTACCGATGACTTCATAAACCGCATAGGTATCTTAAATGGTTCCTGTATGTCTATATATACAACTGGACCACAGAGGCAGTCAGCAATTACCATACTTATATCTCGACATCCCTAATTATTTTCTATCCATATAATCACGCCTTTATCCCTAATGGGATAGGCAGAGCGTAAAAGACCCAAACAAAGGTCGTTCCGCCACGTCTGACAAAGTTTTGAGGGTTATTTAAGATAGATTTGTAAGTATATTGCTGTAGTGACAGGTTGTCAGCCCACCGCCTAAATTACAATATACTGAAACCCTCGGATCCCTTAGCTGGTTTCTACAGCATACCCGGGAGGAAATGCAGCTGGCACATTCTATGTTTTTCTCTCGCTCCCAGGCCAGCATGGAAGAAATTATTTTCTTCCATTAAGTATTCATAGCTTTTATTTATTTCACAGTTTACGTTTTATTTGGAACCGTAAAATAGAAACAGGAAGCCAAATAATCAATTAAAATGAAAGGTTTCTAAACATCAATACAGACGGACTGCAATTCAACTGCATTCTGCCTGCCGAACTGTAATTCAGATGCAGTTTGAATGTAGTTGGCATGACTGCAAAGAAACTACATGCCAACTGCCCTTCAACGTGTGGTTTGATTGCAGTCTGCGTGCAGTTACTGATTGTTAACTAACTGAACTTTGAAATTCATAAGATCTGTATCTACGTCAACATACAATAAGCTTGCAGTCAGTGACGTACAGTCTTTCATATTATTATCGAGTCAATCGAACTCTGGTAAGAGAGTTTATAAACCAACTATTAAGACATATTCTACCTAATAGGCCTTTGACGTGGTCTATGGATGTATAACTATATGAAGACTGAACACCGTCTGCGTTTGAGTGCAGTCTCTTTGTAGTTATGCGAATAGAATTTGAAACGCATCCGAACTGCAATTTCGCTGTAAGTTTGCAGTTTCCTTGCAGTCCGTCTGTCTAGAGACTAAAACAAGAAATAAACTTTACACATCTCGGGATCCCGGTCATCAAAGGCTATCACTATCAGGACTTTAATTAATTTAATTCCCAGACGTATATTTATTTATTGTAGCTTAGAGTTGAATCTAACTACAGTAATTTAAATTACTTGGAGTTTGAGTTTTATGAAAGGTTTTAATCATATGGGAATGCTGTTAATGTTTATTGCAATTTTATGTTTTTATGGTCGTAATTACGACCATAAAAATAAACGCATAATTATGCGCAACTTATAATTTAATTTTAGAAAATAACTTAAGTTTGGATTTGAAACTAGGAGTTGACAACCGGTACAAGCTAAGTTTTCTAATGAAATAATTTAAGTCACGTCATGTCCGATACCTTGGCCTAAACATTTTATATTCGCGCAGCCAAAGATTTCGATAAGACTCGAAGATATTACGCTATACGCGAGCGACAGGTATTCAAATTTTAGAAACACGATTGTAACTACGAAGAAATAATTTATTTTATATCTCTAACTTTCGTACCTGTCCATAAAAATCTCTAAATAATATGCTACCGAAAAAAAAATCAAAGTTAGTTGCCATATCGCAAAGAAACTCAAGCGGTTTTAGCGAACATGTTGACTACCATCAAATACCGCAAATTTTGAAACAAGCAGTTTTAATGAAGGTTGTGTCCCATTGTTCATCTGTATAACAGATGGGCCCCAAGGGCACCAGCCGCCGTGTTTTGCCGACCCTTGCCGCCCCTTACCGCCCAACTTAGTTCTGAACTGACATAAACCGGAATGTACTAGTTTTGGGGAGATTGTAGAGTTGACAGCGGAGTGGCTTGAGGAGAAAGAGTTGGGATTGATGGGTTTTGTTTGGAATTATCCAGATATCATACAATACAATTCATTATTATCATCTTCCTAACCTTTTTCCGTATCTCTCCGGGTCAGCTACCTAATCTAGGTGATTGAAATCAAAATCATACAATACAATACAAAATTCTTTATTGCACAAAGAAACACATACAACAGAAATAAAAAGGAACGAACGTGACAGTACAATATAGGCCGCCTTATTGCTAAAGCAGCAATTTTTACCAGGCAACCTTTATCATACATAGTCTTTCTTCTGGCACTTATAATTTTGCTTATCAAGTGAAGAATTTTTTGTGGCTGACTTGATTTTTCCACATTTTGAAGCACTCTATCTTCATCTTATTTTGAGTCGTTTTTAGAAATCAACATGTAATCAACTTTTGAGTCTCTTTCTTCTTCTTTCATTCTTTTCAAAAATGTGGAATTTAGGTGATCTGATAAAACACGAAACATGATACGAACAAAATAATTACACATTATTTAAAACAGGTTGAAATATCAAATTCTGATTTTAATGAGAATAAAAAAAACGTGGAATTGTAATTATTCCGGTGGAAGTGAGGATAATTGCGAACGGTATTAATTTCGCAAATCTGTATCAGACGAACGTTGAATGATGGCATCCGCTAACCAAAAGTTATACAAGGCTTCTTTTTAAATCAATTATGTATTTTAGTTTATTATAATGAACGATAAAAATATACTTACGATAAAAATTTACTTCCATGCTGGACTGGGAGAGATAGAAAAACATAGAACGTTCCAGCTGCCCTTCCTCCCGGGCATGCTGTAGAAGACAGCAAAAGGGACTCGAGGGTTGCAGTGTATTGTAATTTAGGCGATGGGCTGACAACCTGTCACTATGGCAATACACATTACAATCTAAAATTACCCTCAATTATTGTCAGACGCGGCGAAAGCGCCTTTTTACGAGGCGTTTAACGCTCTGCCTACCCCGTAAGGGATAAAGGCGTGATTTTATGTATGTATGTATGTATAAAAATATATTTTAGAATCAGGCGTTATTTTGCGGAAGTCCATCATAACCTAAGTAAGATAGAATACATACGTATATACATATAGTCATGCTTTTATCCCTAATGGGGTAGACAGAGCTTAAACGACCTAAACTTTGGTCGTTCCGCCACGTCTGACAAAGTTTTAAGGGTTATTTGACATAGATTTGTATTGCTGTAGTGACAGGTTGTCAGCCCATCGCCTGAATTGTAATATACTGAAACCTTCGGATCCCTTAGCTGCCTTTCACAGCATGCCCTGGAGGAGATGCAGCTGGCATATTCTATGATTTTCTCTAGCTCCAGTCTAGCATGAAAGAATAGTAGAATAAAATTACTAAATATTTTTCAATCTTAGCACGGTAATAAAAAAACATCCTACAAGTTAAACATAAAAGTACAAAGGAGGTCGTTTTGTACTGAAATAACATTTTCAATATGAACCCGCTGTCATTTTTGAGACGATATCAAACTCGAGACCAGTTTGTACTGAAATGACATTTTAGATAACTCGCTGTCACTCATGAGAGCTGATTATAAATGCGGCCCTAAACCATCTATATCTAAAGCCTAATATTTCACATCATCACGACAACGACAATAGGAAGTAACAAGTTGACAAAACTCATGCGAACAAAACGGCACTAAAACTGATGGATCTACAAACTAAATCCGAAACTTGAGATCTAAAGTGACACTAAATATAAACCCAGCGAATGGCACGGTAACTCATCAAACACGGAAAATATACCTATAATATAATAATAATAATACCAGAACAAAAGTGACCAATACAAGTGAAACTATGAGGAAACTATCAGCCTGCATTATCCTGAAAAAAGTGGAGACAATAGTGATATTGCTATCAAAACAATGATGACACACCAAAAAGGTAAAATCACGCGATCTACCTTATGGGCAATATTGAACAATACGAAGTAACAAGTTGACAAAAAAGCACTAAAACTGATGAATCTCAAACTTGACTAATCTAAAGTGGCACTAAATATAAAGCCGAGGCGACGGCAGCGAATGGCTCGGTAACTCGTCAAACACGGAAAATATTCAAGTCCGTATCTCATTACAGATTTTATTGCCGGCATAAAGCTGAAGTCCGCTTTCAAAGTCCACGGATGACTTGGGACAATGTTGGGATGGGGGCAGGAAAAGAGCGAGAAAACATTTATTTTGAAAACTTTATTGTTTGTTTTTTGGGATGGGTTTGCTTTTAGCATTAGTCTAGCTCTAGACCAAAGGTGATCAAGATCCTCATTACATCAAACATAGAGTGAACAGGCATTTTCTGAGTGAGCTCGTTCTATCGTCGACCTCTGTCGTCCATGACCTAGAGTCAAAAGCAAACCTAGAGTTATAATCAATAAAAAACATAAGAGTCGATGATGGCAAAAACTCACTCTACAATTTGTTAAGGCACTCTTATCCCTAAATACTGATGGAATACGGCAAGCTGCTTGGCATCAAACTAAAATTATAGGGGTACATTCGCTACCTTGATCGTGCTGCTTGACTGTGGTATTGCATGTGTTTGGGGTAGAGCGCTGCTAGAGAAAAATATTAAATCATCATACCGGGTGTAAGTGAGAGCGTCCCGCAAACTGATAGGGGTTGCTCAGTCAACGATACTCAACAACATTCACCAGGAAATTCTTACGAGATGAAAACCAAAATTATCATCCCATACAAAATGACCACCATGATCAGACAAGTTCTATGGAAAAGCAAAATTTCATTTTACTTCCTGAAAAAATCTCCTGCTGATAGTTGTTTGGTTTTGTTGACAGAGAAACCCTCATCAGTTTGTGGGACGCTGTCCCTTAAACTCCGTATATTTTTAGTAGTAGTAGGGGTGCCCGCCGCACTCATATTTAAATTTAGATTTTTATATATCATACTATCAACTTCATAATCACATCACATTACAATAATAATTAAAATTACCGAGGATAATATGATTGTCAAAAAGTAATTATACAAATATGTCAAACAAAAATTTCTTCCATGCTGGCCTGGGAGTGAAAGAAAAACATAAAATGTGCCAGCTGCATAATAAATAAAAAATAATATAAATAAAAAAACCAGCTAAGGGATCCGAGGGTTTCAGTATATTGTAATTTAGGCGATGGGTTCTGACAACCTGTCCCTACAGCAATATACCTTCAAATCTCTCTTAAATAACCCTCAAAACATTGTCAGACGTGGCGAAACGACCTTTGTTTAGGTTGTTCACACTCTGCCTACCCCATTAGGGATAAAGTGATTATATGTATGTAATGTATGCATGTATGTCAAACAAAAGTAAAATAAATAAATATCCTGTGTAGTGGTTGGTAGTAGTCCCTAAAATTCGGTACTCGCAGTTTTCCTAGCCACAACTTTAAAGTGGTAACTTACAATGTTATTTTTATGCTCGGATCCTAGAAACAAAGATAGATAGGTAGGTAATTCTGGCCATATTTTTGCGTACATTTTGTGCAATGGTGATGGCTGCAGTCGACACTAAGGAAACGCTGAAATATTTTATTTAGTTCTTCCATACTGGACTGGGAGAGAAAGAAAAACATGGAATGTTCCAGTTGCCCTTCCTCCCGGGCATGCTGTAAAAGACAGCAAAAGGGATTCGAGGGTTACAGTGTATTTTAATTTAGGCGATTGGCTGACAACCTGTCACTACAGCAATACACATTACAATCTAAAATTGCCCTCAATTTATGTCAGACGTGGCGAAAGCGCCTTTTAGGAGGCGTTTTACGCTCTGCCTACCCCGTAAGGGATAAAGGCGTGATTTTATGTATGTATGTATGTGAAATAAAATTGCATTGTGAGTGTTAAAAATCCTCAAAATTATTTCGTTTTACTTTTGTCGGTAAACCTTTCGAATTAATTAGTTTGAACTGAAAGCAAATCAAGTAATTTGAACATAAACAAAGTTTGCTTTTTACTAGTGACCGAAAAATTATATTAGGTATATTAATCTTTTCTCAGGGAATATGATCCAAATATTATTGTAATATTTTTTTTTTCTCTTCCTTTCTCGTCTATAACATTTATTTCCCATTTTCTCATGAATTAAAACTCATCCAAAGTTTAAAGTCCAGTCAAATCCTGAAGTTCATCCATAAATGGTTGCACTAACTTGGCTACCATTCCTCAGTATGTCAGAAGATTGATGAAGTTCTTAGGTCATGAAGATGTCTTGTAAGTTTAGTGCTCTGTAACATGAGTGGTTCTAATGTTAGCCGTTAAATCTTAGATTGTATGACTTGATATAGGGGAAGTTGGGTAGTTTCTCAGAAGACACCAAAGTTGAAGTGTCTTAAAATTACACTCGAGTCACTTCCATAAAATTTCATTATATATTACCTTAGATCAAATATAGCTATAGATCCACGTACCTATACAGAATCAAACTTAAACTGTGGCACCACGTCAACTATGTGCAAATAGGTTGTAAAGTGGTTTACTATAAGCATCAATATGGACCTTACTGCTTACAAAATAAAGTTCGAATTGTCAAATAGCGAGTGACATAATAACAAGGCATATGCATAAGGCAGACTAGAATTTATAAGGCAAATGCCTTGTTTTTTTTGTGCTTATTTTGAAGCGGCGTTTGTGTATCTATAACTTTATTTGATCTAAGTATCAGACTCAGAGTCAGACTGTTTTTTATTTAAACCAGCTTCATAATTGAAAAAGTCAGTTTACTTTTCTGTGCAACAAAATTATTATATTCCAATTTTGTTAATACTAACAATTTCGTTTTATTTCTTTTTCGATTTAAGTGTGATTTTTGTATTATATATAGACGATTTCTTGATCTGGAAGACCACAATAATGACATCTATCCCCAAAGAAATGAAAAGCAACAAAACAAAATAAAAAAAAACTGGTATCCTTTTACTCTCCATCGGTTTCAATATCTCCAAACTGGACAGAGATAATGTCTAGTTCTTTCTTTTTGTCTGGGTGCTAATGTACCCGGTAACAAATTATATTGATTGTCAATATTATTTTTAATGGTCACTGGTAAAATATAGTGATATAGGCGAGTCCTTTAAAATGCTTCGATATGTGTATAGAGCTGTTGATACGCCTTAGTAAAAAAAAATACTTTGACACGTTGAGTAATTAGGTCCCTCCTTACATATGAAACTGCCGATTCTCAATACGGATAACTATGACAGAACGGCAATTTTATATGTAAGGACCCAATATTACACTTAAAATATATTAAAAAAACATAAAAAGTACAAAAAACAAAAACGAAAAGCATCCCCACTTTGTGCAAACAACAATCTCGTTTTATGTAACAGACTGTAAAGTATATTTAAGTGTTTCAAAGTAATGCCCAACTATTTTCTATACATCTAAAGACAAGTAACATAAAGCACTCTAGTTTCCAAGTAAGATTTTAATACCCAACAGCATGTGCCATGAGAGCGATATTGTGTAAAACGTTAATTGTCACTTTAGAGCACGTTAATGTTGCAATATGAGAATGTTGAGACGAGCGTAGTGCTGAAGAGAAAATTTACTTAAGGTGCCTTTACAACTATAAAATAAAATACTATAGAGAAAGCTGGATGAAAATGAAATTATTTCAGATATTTCTAACAAAAGTAAACATTGGTGCCGATTCGGTTGCACAAACAACTTAATCTATACATTTATTTCAGGTATCTACTTTAAGAAAAAGATATTTTAACATAATATATATTTTAACATCTAGCATGACGACTAATTCTGGGTAATAATTAGGTGTAACGTTACAACGTTACTTTGACAGGATGCAAATTAACTGAAGTTGATCTATTATGTGCATTTTTATTTAAATTCAAAAAAATGTCAGGACCAAACTTAAATAACTCAAGTTGTCCCTATGACCGAATCGGCACCATTGCAAATCAAAAGTTTACCAAAAATGTTGTTGCATCAGCTCCATACAGATCCCATACAATCGGTTACGCATTAAAAAGTCATCGTGTCCCGTGTGCCGAGCGCCTAATTTATTCACTGATATACATCTGGCAGTGGCCGGTTCGTAAATAAATCCCGACGTACACGGGGATAAGTTTTTTTTGCCCTCGCTTTAGTTTGCTGGAATCCTGGTAGATTTGACAATGTTTTTTTAAGGGATGTAATGTATGAGGTTTTTTTACATACATACATACATAAAATCACGCCTCTATCCCTTACGGGGTAGGCAGAGCGTTAAACGCCTCGTAAAAGGCGCTTTCGCCGCGTCTGACAAAAATTGAGGGCAATTTTAGATTGTAATGTGTATTGCTAATGTGTAGTGACAGGTTGTCAGTCCATCGCCTAAATTACAATACACTGTAACCCTCGAGTCCCTTTTGCTGTCTTTTACAGCATGCCCGGGAGGAAGGGCAGCTGGAACATTATATGTTTTTCTATCTCTCCCAGTCCAGCATGGAAGAAATGAATGAGGTGTTTTTACCTCACATTAAAGGTCGCAAATAAATATAGGTGGGTGACCGGTGACCAGAAAAAGCCGGAAAGCGGACCCCAGCATCAGGCTGGGAGAAGAAGAAACAGATAAAGCTGTGTATATTGATATTTTCTTCCATGCTGGACTGGTAGAGATAGAAAAACATAGAATGTTCCAGCTGCCCTTCCTCCCGGGCATGCTGTTGAAGTCAGCAAAAGGGACTCGAGCGTTACAGTGTATTGTAATTTAGGCGATGGGTTGACAACCTGTCACTAAAGTAATACATATTACAATCTAAAATTGCTCTCAATTTTTGTCAGACGTGGCGAAAGCGCTTTTTACGAGGCGTTAAACGCTCTGCCTACCCCGTAAGGGATAAAGGCGTGATTTATGTATGTATGTATGTATATATATTGATATTTTCTGGTTGAAATAAATATACACCCTATTCTTACAGGTCATCCCAGGAAACAACAATCGATTGGATAGATTTCGAACCTACATACATATATATAATCACGCCTTTATCCGTAATGGGGTAAGCAGAGAGATGAAACGAAGGTCGATCCGCCACGACTGACAAAAAAAAACTGTAGGTATACTGCTGCAGAACCCGATGGTGTAGTGGATAGGGCCGCTGCCTCCTGAGCGGGAGGTCGTGGTTCGAATCCCACCACGTACCAATGTGTATTTCGGTTTTCGAATTTCATTTGTACGTTTATTCGGCGCTTTTTCCGTGCTTCGGAAGGCACGTTAAGCCGTTGGTCCCGGTTAATATCGTTTAATACCGTAGATATTAGTAATTAAGCCATATTAGAGGCCAGTGCTAAGCATTGGCGGCTTGAAAACTTTGACCTAATCTAGGATTGGGTCTGGTTTCCCTTCTTGGTTGCGGAGGTCAGATGACAGTCGCTCTGTGTAAAAACCAGTACCCTCGTTCAATCCCCTAGATTAGGTAACCGACCCAGTGAGATACGGGATAAGTCTAGGAAGAAGAGGAGTTATACTGCTGTAGTGACAGGTTGTCAGCCTATCGCCTTTATACAGAAACCCTCAGATCCCTTAGCTGGTTTTTACTGTATGTCCTTGGAAATGCAGCTGGCACATTCTATGTTTTTCTCTCGCTCCCTGTCCTACCTACCTATAAGATCATTGTAAATGTTAGGTGGCTTCAAATTTAACTTTTACCTCGTATAATATTATTTATTTTAAAAAATGTTACTCTTATTCTACGTCTTCAAAAAATTGATCTCAAATTCACTAAACCATCAGCTTCAGTAATCAAACCCCATCTCAATTAGTTTTGATGATAATAACTCAATTACCAGGAACACATAATACCGGTTGATGATAATGATGATTCTATCATTAAATGTATCATAAACCCAGCCTAACCGCCCCTTCGTGATAAATATTTTCACCCAATTAAAATTACTCCAGTCTTATGGTGGTACGGTGGTAGGAACTGGTTTAGTGTACATTATGTAGAGTATTTCTTAGGGTTGTAAAGTTCTATGAAAATAAAATTCCAAAAGGTATTAGCTACGAGCTGTGCTAAGTTTTATGTTAGTTTGGATATGTTCATAATCTTTAATTATACCAGATGTAAGGGACAGCGTCCCGGAAACTGATAAGGGTGGGTCAGTCAACGACACTGAACAACTGTCAGCAGGATTTTCTTACGAACGGACGACATTCAATAGGTGTAGTGTACGTCTTTCATACAAAAGTAACTGCCTCCGTGGTCTAGTGGCTAGTGCCATGGACTCCCGATCCGGAGGTCCTGGGTTCGATTCCCAGAAAGTTGATATTTGAGAATTTATCACTTTATGAATTATTCCCCAGTAGGTTAGGACATTGCAGGCTGAATCACCTGATTGCCCGAAAAGAAAAAGATTTCGTTCTTCGGAAGGCACGTTCAGCCGTCGGTCCCGGTCGCTGTCTTTGATAGTGGTCGTTACTCAAACCATGTCAGAGGCCTGATAGTTGTGCTGCTAGGCGGGTAAAAAACTCTGACACCAGGGTTCATCGGGTCGATAGACTCGATACCCACTCGACAGATAAAGAATATAAAAGTTAGTAAGTGACAACCCTTACAGAGATTTTTCTAAATTGTAGATACACAAAACCCATCTAACTTACCGTGATACATATACAGAACAGGAATGGCATAACGATGACAAGGTATGATTTATATGACAGCTGTATATGGATTCAGTATGCACATGCACCAGGCTATAGGATAATTCTAGGTGCATACAGGACTGTCATGTTATAAGCTATGTTTGATGATGGGACAATCTGGAAATTTGAAAACTGCAACAAGAAAATTTAATAACTATTATTGGAGTAATCTTTACTACAAACTGTTTGCATTGTATCCATTTTCAGCTGCGTTGAATATCATACATGCACACAGACACACATAATCACGCCTTTATCTCTAATGGGGTAGGCAGAGCGTAAACGACCTTAAAATAGGCAGTTCCACGACGTCTGATAAAGTTTTGAGGGTTATTTAAGATATCATAAAATACGATAAGATATTATAGAATATCTGGTTTTTATAATTGTATTTTCTTTTTCAACCACGATAGTTGAAAAGAAATAATCACAATATGAATGCAGTATATTATTTACAAATACAAAAATAATAAACTATTACATGGATGTACCAGTAAGAACATTCAAAATTTGTGAGTTTCGTGCTTCTTCTCTAGTAGAGAAGAATTCACGCCTTTATCCCTAGGGTAGGCAGAGCGTAAACGACCTAAGGAAAGGTCGTTCCGCCACTTTGAAAAAGTTTTTAGGGTTATTTAAGATCTATTTGTAGGTATATTGCTGTAGTGACAAGTTGTCAGCCCATCGCCTAAATAACAATATACAGAAACCCTCAGATCCCTTAGCTGGTATTTACAGAATGCCCGGGAGGAAATGCAGCCGGCACATTCTATGTTTTTATCTCGCTCCCAATCCAGCATGGAAGAACATAGAATCATCCCAAGTTAGAAATCAACTTTGTTAACACGTTGACTTAAGTCAACAATCTATTATAGCTGGCTCTGCGTACGTACATACAATCAACCTTTAATTAAGCAGGCAGGATACTCCTGCTATTAGTTGTCGTCTAATTTGATCCGTTGACAGCGACTATAGTATTACATCAAGCTACATAAACTAGGGGCTTGGGTAAATTTGTCTATAGCAAAAACTTTTTATTAGATTATTATATACACACATTTGTCACGCCTTTATCCCTAATGGGGTGGTAAGAGCATAATCGAGCAAAACGAAGGTCGTTCCGCCACGTCTGACATAGGTTTGAGGGTTATTTAAGATAGATTTGTAGGTATTGTATATTTTTGTAGTGATAGGTTGGCAGCCCATAGCCTAAATTGCAATATACTTACACCCTCGGATCCCTTAGCTGATTTTTATATCATGCCAGGGAGGAAATGCAGCTGGCACATTCCAAGTCCAGCATTGAAATATTTGTTTTTATTAGACAATTGCAAGGGTCAATTATAATATTCTCAATTTTATAAAGGGATAATTTCATCCATTTGAAGAATATTTAAGAGTTAACCAATCCTAACCCTTTTATGTAAGCGAGAAATGTAAGATAAACAAATCTTGGTACTTGCATTATCTACAGAAGCTTTAATGTGGTTGTCAATTTTTGCTAAGACTTCCATAAAGACAGCGCCGTGCTTGGTTACTCTGGAAACGATATAAAAAATCAACGCTTTGATAAACATATAGTCACTTATTTCGCAGTACGACCCATAAATAGGATCCCCTTACAACAGAAGTCTTTAATCCTATGGAAACACAAATTAAATTAAATCCAGATGAAATCACGATTCGGAAAGCTAGCGGTTAAATTTTCGTATTATTCATTGCTTAGATTCACAGTTTACGTGGCATAACGTGTCGCATTTTCTGGATGATTTCTAATTAGAACCACGTGTGAACAGATACACAAGCTTTGAATAAAATAAATCATAATTTAGTGTATTTGTAGACACGACTGAAATAAAAACTGCATGGTATAAGTATTTTGAACAACAAAATTAATTACCTTGGAGTTAAGAAATAAAATGTTTCGCCTTCTTTACTCACATTACTAGCTCCTAAAGAACTAAATATTAAATTTATTTTTCTTCGTAGCATTTATTTCACAAAGACTGCATTCTCCCTTAAAATCAAGACAATAAAAAGAACGACACGAGTCCAATTTATTAAAACCGTTTTTATTTATACAAAGACAGATTACGGGCAATTTGTAAAACTCCAGTTTAAATGTAAATATCATAATAACACACTAAAATGACAGTGTTTTAAATAACGCTCCTTGCTCCGAAACCCCATGTCCTGCCTAAAAGGAATTTTATTAAGTGTCATTAGTATATTTTATAAAGAACAGGGGGCCCAAAGTGAAGCCCAGCGGGACGCACTATGGGCCATAGGATTTTTTCATACATTACTCTTTTTATTTCCACTCAAATGCCTCGTTGTGGGCCAGCTGTGAATAAAATTGGATTCATGTTGTGCTCGTAATGAATTTGTTACTGTGCTCGTTGTTTTTACTGATTGCTTGTTTTAAATAGAATCAAAAGCTTGTTATGATGCGGTCGTATGCATCTTAAAGGATTACTGCAATACAATGAACTTTATTGCACAATAACACAGAAATTACTAATTACATTAACAGAAAAGTAGTACAATTGGTGGCGTTATTGTTAATGTAGCAATATCTTCCAGGCAACCAGGATTAAATAAAATATTCATATCTCGAATAGGTAAATATCAATATTGATACATTAAATCTAAATATACCTCTAAATACATCATTTTATACAATTTATACTTGCTATTGTCGGCACTTGGTGAAACTCCATATTTATAATATTGTTATTTAAAACTCTTGTACTTGTGTCACTTTATATAAAATAATCCTACCGGTTTCGCTAACTTATAACATCATCAGGGATTTTATACATATCATACACAACACATAAAACATTTTGAATAAACCGTTCATATTTAGCGAACGAAGTGCAACAATTGATATGTTAGTAACTAACATATCTACTACATAGCACTTCGTTAATAACTAACATATCAATTGTTGTAGTTCGTTCGCTAAATATGAACGGCTAATTTTAAACAGTTTAGTTGTGCTATAAGTTAGTGAAACCGGTAGGATTAAATTATATTAAGTGAAACAAATACAAGTGTTTTTAGTAACAACATTACATCATTTTACTTTTCAAATTGGTTCCTATAACGTCCGGAAGTTTAGTTTAATATCCTGAAAAATTATAATGCATCAAAACGAAGAAAATGTGTGCAGTTGTGCAAAAACTAGAAATAATTGAAATTGCCATATTGTCAGAAACAAAAGGTGGAAGAGGAAGCACGAAGCCAGCGGTATTTCAAATTTAAAATTCCTCGCCGCCACACGCGGTGTCACAAACAAAAGTGAATTTATCATAACATTTCTCGTATCTGGAGGTAAATCTTCGTCGGCACCCAAAAGGCAGTCACGTACGGCAAACTCATAACTTAAAACAACACGTTCGAATGTAAGTAACGCTACACCCTTTGAGATGTTGTCTGCAGTTATCACAGGTCTGATCCAGATCTCACCGGATTTTGTTACCAGAAAATTCGTACGTGGAATAAGGTATATTACTGAACGTGAAAAATGGAACAATTCGTGTGAAGGTATGATTTACGATTTCGATTTGGGTCGTAAGTCTCTTGTGTCTTGTGACATTGACATGTTAATTTCAAATAGGGCCATGATTACAATTTTTATGGCCCATGATATTTTAAATCATAACGTGCCAGCATTTTATGACGCCATAAACAGTACCTTAAGGCTACCTTTTCATGTGTCTTGGGTTTCTTTATACAATGTTGTAGTTCGTATATTTACGATGAACGTGACATGTCTCGCGAGCAAAAATATAGATAGGGTTTCAGAATCCCTAGACATAGTTGCTATGATCCACTGAGACTTTCAAGTAGGATACTTAGATACTTTGAATAAAACTTGTGTTGCCGACGTATTAAAAAATTTTGTCACTTATTTAAAAATGTTTTTCACTAGGACATAACTCATTTTAAAGAAAATTAATGAAAATTAAGTAAATTACGAGGACTATCTTGAATTTAGATATTAAAACAGTTTGGATCCAGAAACGACCAAATTTTAATATCAAAGAGTTTTTATAGGTTGCTTTTGTTGGCTCGTATAGTGTGTTTATTCTTTCCCATGACGAACGTTAGCATGGATGGCAAGTTGTGAAGGCAAAATTAGGTAGATGATAAACGTATATCATCATACTAGAGTATTTACCATGTTTTATAGGACCTCCTGGTGACTTCTTAGAATATAATTTAAAATCACTGAAATTCATAACAATAAACAAAATTTTGTCCGCAATTTTTCTCTTTATCTTTCATGCTTGACTGGGAGAGAGAGAAAACTGGAATGTGGCAGCTGCATTTCCGCCCGGGCATACTGCAAAAACCAGCTGAGGGATCCGAGGGTTTCTGTATTGTGCACATTAGGCGATGGGCTGACACCCCGTCACTAGAGAAATATACCTACAAATTGATATGTAGATAGATAGATAAAGCGTTTTATTCAAATATATCTTCAATAACCCTCAAAACTTTGTCAGACGTGACGAATCGACCTGTGTTTAGGTCGTTAACGCTCTACCTACCTCATTAGGGATGAAGGCGTGATTATAATATGTATGTATGTATTTATATGAAATATCATGCCCAGGCAGGCGCCCATATTCTCAACTCTTTGAAGCCCGAAGTCTTCAACAAAGTGTGAGGAAGCAAACGTCTGAAGTGTTCCATCTGTTCACATTGGTATTCATCCCTCGGTCAGACCGCACCTTTCGGTAACCAGAGTATGGCAAAGAAAAGATTTCGGGAGTAAGCCGTATTTCAGAGGCGACACTCCATTAAATAAAATGACTGATTCATTGTTGCATCATCATTACAGTAAAAATAAATTATCAAATAAAATCAAATGTTGCTTATGATGTGTAAATAGTTTCATCATTTACCTGGCAAGCCAAGAATCAACCCTATAAAATTCTACACTTGGTGGACGTACTTTACCTACTTAATTTAAAAAATAAAACCGCATTATGCACAAGCAAACTGCGTGCTCACTATGAGACAGGGTCGTATTTATAAAGCAATCTCTAGATTAAAAGCAATCTTTAGTGTAGATTTGACAGTTCAATTTTGTACTGAAATTACATTTCTGATACGAACTCAAACTTGCTAATCATAATTACCGGCCATAATAAGGCTTGTCTTATATGCGAGTATTTGCACTGGATCGCACGTGCTTCGACCAAAACACAAAAGAGCATACATCTCTATTTAGTATCCAAAGAGATTGTTCTTGGTTATTTATTCTATGTCCATTGTCGCGACACTCGATAAGTTCAAACCCCGGGGCTAGGAAAGCCCTTCTCAAAACTTCTTACAAAATTATTTGAACAAGACTCCCCATTCAACCTCCGCAAACTATGTTGCACACAAAAATGGTCCCTTTGGAGCGGTCGTTAGGGCGAAAGGAATGTTCAGAACTTCCCAAGAACCCAGAAAGTTCCTTTTCAAGTGACAAGGGAAATAAAGAATGAAAAAAATAGTAGGTTAAATTGCTGGTACTGACACTGACAAAAATAAAAACAGATTTTATTCAAAATTTGGTTTTATTGTTTATGACTGAAGGTAGGTTTTCGTCTTTCGTTCTTATGTTGACATTCCGTATATTGTGTGCGAATTTATTGTGATCCATGTAAATTCGGTTCTTATTCAATTTTGTAAGGGTTTTGAGCTTCGGAATCCTTTTTCTTGTTTTGTGAGTCCTTGACATTGTAATTTACGAGATTCCCTTGTGGTATGTCTCTGTTGCAATCAACATTTAACATTGTTTCTCATTTTTGGTGCGGAGAGGAATATATTTCAGATTAAGATATTTCAGTCTTTCGTTTGACATCAAGTGTCTATATCGACAACGTTACCGTTTCTTTATCCAATTTTCTTTCCATAATTTTGATACAATGTGGATATATTTCTATATCAATTATTGTGCCTTTAATCTTCGGGGTAGGTAGAGTGTCAACGACTTCTCTAAAGATCGTTTTTACCCCACCTAAAAAGTTTTGAGGAACCGTATGATATAAACTCTCCTTACTTAATCCTCTATATTTCCTGCTTACCACGTATTTTATAATAACGTCCTGCATGTAATCGAAAAAGGAATCGCTCTAAAAAGGAATCGAAGCTATGACTGAACCCGTACCAAATCGGTCATCGGATCATAAGCTACCGACACCGAATTATCCGCGGGGTCTAAGGTGCTGTTGGTTTTCGCGCCATCGCGGGTTAACCCAGGGTTAACTGGAACGGGTGTTGCCAGACGATGTAAGAAAATATTGTTCATTGTTAAAATATTTATTCCTTTAAAGCGTATAAACTAACTACCGCCGTGGTCCAGGCTTCGATGCACACAAAGTTGATATTAGTCAATTCATCACTTTGTGAAGTTTTCCCCAGTTTGGTTAGGACATTGCAGGCTGAATCACCTGATTGTCAAAAAAGAAAAAGGATTCCGTGCGGTCCCGGTTGCTGCCTTTGATAGTTATCGTTACTGAAAACATGTCAGCGGCCTAATAGCTGTGCTACTAGGTGGTTTGGAAAACTCTGACACCATGGTTCATCGGATCATTCAACTCGCGAATCCACTCGCTAAGAAGAAGAAGGTTTATAAAGACGTGAATAATATCGAATATTTGCCAAAGAGTTTGGTTCCAAAGGTAGGTGACCTTCCGAGTTTCATGTGTTGAACTGCACTTCCTCTCGAACTTTTCCCAAACATCTAGTATAAAATACGGCGACCCTTCAAAAGGGTGTGAAAAGCTTCTACGTTATGCCTTCTGTGTTATACCTAGACCCTAGGCGTTCATTGATTAGTAAATTACAGTGAACGTTTTATATAAGACGGGATGGGTCATATGCACGTTTGTCACTTACGTTTTTCGCATAATAAAAAAGGTATATATTTTTTTTGTTTCTGGCAACACTACCACCAAGCGCACGTGGGAACAGAAAATCCGAACCCATTCTCACGACAGAAAGTAGCCTCCGAATTCATTTGCATTTGACCGAGGAACAATAATATCGGACGATCTGTAAACCTACTCGTATTATGCAGGGTATTATAATTCAGTTGGTCTGGGAGCGAGAGAAAAACATAGAATGTGCCAGCTACATTTCCTCGAGGGTATGCTGTAAGACCCAGCTAAGGGGTACGAGGGTTTAAGTATATTGTAATTTAGGAGATGAACTGAAAACCTGTCACTACAGTAATATACCAACAAATCTACATACATACATATAATCACGCCTTTATCCCTAATGGGGTAGGCAGAGCGTAAACGACCTAAATAAAGGTCGTTCCGCCACGTCTGACAACGTTTTGAGGATTATTTTAAGATAGATTTGTAGGTATATCGCTGTAGTGACAGGTTGTCAGCCAATCGCCTAAATTACAATATACTGAAACCCTCGGATCCCTTAGCTGGTTTTTACAGCATGCCCGGGAGGATATGCAGCTGACCTATTCTATGATTTTCTCTCGCTTCCAGTCCAGCGTGGAAGTTCAACCAAAAAATCAACAAATATATCTTAAATAACTCTCAAAACATTGTCAGACGTGGCGGAACGACCTTTGTTTAGGTCGTTTACGCTCTGCCTATCCCATTAGGGATAAAGTCATGATTATATGTATGTATTATAATTCAACGAAGATTGTTTCAAAGGCTTTAGGAAATAAAAGGCTAAGGATAAAGGACAAACGTGAAAAGGATCGTGCTAAATGTTTTTGGTCTGGAGTTTATCGTATCAGATATCGAATCAAAGGATAAGAAAGATCTCGTCAAAAGCCTTGTCTGTATTTCCGTACTCGTATCCAGAGAGAGTGTCTGATTTCGAATGTATAAGAAGTAAGTGGTGTCACATTTCCAAACTTTTTTTTTAATTGCTTCACATCTCATGATTTGAGACGTATTGTGCCAATGACAACATATACTCGATCTCGACACAAAAGGAGGTTGTTCGGTAATAAATTTGAAAGTGTGATGAAGACACAAGAATTTCCAAACTTATTAAAATTAATCCTGTCACTGACAAAAATAATTATCAGCTAAATTTTTTTCTGGTATGGCACTAGTGAAACTTTGTGCCAGTGTCGAGTATAAAAGGTAGGGAATCTGAAAGGGAAAGGAAAGGAAAAATCAAGGAAAGTGGGGAAAGTTAGTTTAAATACAATATTTTATAAACATATTTCTTCCATGCTGGACTGGGAGAGATAGAAAAACATAGAATGTTCAAGCTGCCCTTCCTCCCGGGCATGCTGTTAAAGTCAGCAAAAGGGACTCGAGGGTTACATTGTATTGTAATTTAGGCGATGGGCTGACAACCTGTCACTAAAGCAATACATATTACAATCTAAAATAGTCCCCTTAATTTTTGTCAGACGTGGCGAAAGCGCCTTTTACGAGGCGTTAAACGCTCTGCCTACCCCGTAAGGGATAAAGGCGTGATTTATGTATGTATGTATGTTTTATAAACATAATTAAACAAAATTTTAATATCATTAAATAAAATAAAGGATGAGATTATATAAAAATATTTAGCGGATTCAATAAAAGGCAAGTGGTACGGGTAGGATACGGAACATTAAGGGACTCGGATACGATATTATAAAAATCTGATTGTAAAAATTGTAATTGGATTGTAAAAATCTGCTAACTTTACCATAATTTCTACTATGACTTTACGGCTGCTAAAGCTAGGTTTGCTAATATAAGGTTTGAAATTATATCCTAATATTGGAAATTCAATTGTTTTCCCTTTTCAGAAAACTTTATACTTTGTTCATTGCATCCCATAATAAAACGAATTTCTTTTTAGTTGACTTAAAAACTATTCTCCGCAAACATTCCTCTTTGAATTAATATAAAGCTTGCATCCTGTTAAAAAAACAACAACTGTATGGAAAGGCGTTATACCGAGATTGTGCACTTTTATTCTCTTTGAAAAAAGACAAGTTTTTCACTGTTTTTAATCTGCATGCTTCCACAACTCGGCTCCTCTCAGCTCGCGGCCATTTTAATCTTTTCCCCGTTGTATACAGACAGACAAACGAACCTTCCACACAGCTGCAAAGTCATTTAGCTACAAATTAATCTATATTTTTTTTCACCTGTTTGCAAAGATCTAAACAATTTAGCCTTTTGTGGCACGTTTTGTTGTTATTAAGATTTTACTGGGTGGAAACTGTGGAAATAAAAGATTTGGAAAATGTTTTCATTTCTGGTGTTAACGTGCGACTTAGTTGTGGTGGGAATTAGAATTATGGCTTAGTTACAACGAGTAGATAAATTAAAATGTTTTTGGTCTATATGTGAGTTGGCTTATGAAATTGTTTTTTTATAATTTACTATTATTATTTGCTCATGCTTGTCTGTTTTCTGCGCAATACATGTAATTTCTACCAAAAAAGCTGTTTTGCCCCACATCGCATAAGGTAGATGATTTTATTTAATATGTTGGTCGGGTGCTTCCATGCTGGCCTGGGAGCAAAAGAAAAACATAGAATGTGCCAGATGCATTTCCTCCAGGGCATGCTGTAAAAACTAGCTAAGGGAGCCGAGGGTTTCAGCATATTGTAATTTAGGCGACAGGCTGACAACCTGTCACTACAGCAATATACCTACAAATCTATCTTAAATAACCCTCAAAACTTTGTCAGACGTGGCGGAGCGACCTTTGTTTAGGTCGTTTATGCTCTGCCTACCCCATTAGGGATAAAGGCGTGATTATGTATATGTATGTTATATTTGAATTGTTGTCTAAAAAGTTTTAGGAACATTTTCAACAACTTTAGTTACATTATAAGTGATGTCTTCATTATCGTGCAAAAAAAATATTTCTTTAAAAAATATATTTTTCATTTTGTATAAATAATATAAATATCTACCATTGCTATCATGTTTCGTTTTGCGTACATAGGTTGGTTTGATAAAATATATTTGATAATTTTTTTGACTTCCATGCTGGATTGGGAGCGAAAGAAAAACTTAGAATGTTTCAGCTGCATTTCCTCCCGGGCATGCTGTAAAAATCAGCTAAGGGATCCGAGGGTTTCTGTATATTGTAATTTAGGCGATGGGCTGACAACCTGTCACTACAGCAATATACTTACAAGTCTATCTTAAATAACCCTCAAAACTTGGTCAGACGTGGCGGAATGACCTTTCGTTTAGGTCGTATACGCTCTGCCTACCCCATCAGGGATAAAGGCGTGATTATATGTATGTATGTATGATTTTTTTTTTTGACATCTAAATTGATGGTTGTTAGTAGAAACCTGTCGATGTACATAGGCCATTGTTAGAGCTATATCGGTGCTCCATATTGTTATTGACCATAGAAATCTGCAAATGGCTACATTCTGCACCCATATTCTGTAAAATTATAAATTCCGTAAGTAAAGGAATTTCATATTATACTTAATTTTAACCAAGATTTTGAAACTGTTTGATAGAAAAGCTTTGATATCTACAAATATTATTTTTATATTGAGGCACGCCTATAATTACTGATATTTTGGATCTGTGTTACTGCATCCCTTATAAATAACGTGAAAGGGTATCTGAACCCCAAAGAATACGAACTAGTCCATGCAACTAAACAAATTTGCCAATGATAAATAGATTTAAAAAAATAGATAGCGCGTGTAGTTTGGAAACTCTTTATTTTTCGTATTTCGACCTATGTTCCTTTGGGAAAGTTGTTCAGTTCCATGGACTGGTTCATATCCTTTCGAATACATAAACCCTTTCTGTTATACGTTGTCTTCCACGCTGGACTGGGAGAGGGAGAAAAACATAGAATGTGCCAGCTGCATTTCCTCCCGGGAATGCTGTAAAAATCAGCCGGATGGCTGGGATCCGAGGGTTTCAGTACATTGCAATGCAGGCAATGGGCTGACAACCTGTCACTACAGCAATATACCTACAAATCTTAAATAACCCTCAAAACTTTGTCAGACGTGGCGGTTCAACCTTTGTTTTAGGACGTTTACGCTCTGCATATCCCATTAGGTATGAAGGCGTGATGTGTATGTATGTTGCATAAAATGTCCAGAATATACCTGTAGTGAGCCTAGCCTAAGCGGGGCGTGTAGCCCTCAGGCTGCGTTGTCTCTGCTAACAACGCCCTGTACTGTTGTAGTACTAACTAGTTCAATGTTCAAGCCAATTGTTGTGATGACGTTAAAAATAATTTCAGACTGTGAGTGTCCAATGCTGGAATCATGCTTACC
Organism: Scrobipalpa costella; assembly: GCA_949820665.1. Lineage (NCBI taxonomy): Eukaryota > Metazoa > Arthropoda > Insecta > Lepidoptera > Gelechiidae > Scrobipalpa > Scrobipalpa costella. The sequence goes on from OX463303.1 coordinate 19,888,688, forward strand.
CCAATTCACATTCTTATCACGTAACGCTAAGGTGAACCTCCAAATAAATGCATAGATCTTCCATACACTTGGTATGAATATAGACAAATGAAAGGTTATCACTACATAGTATAAAACAAAGTCGCTTTCTCTGTCCCTATATCCCTATGTATGGTTAGATCTTCAAAACTACGCAACGGTTTTTGATGCGGTTTCTTTGAATGGATAAATTGATTCAAGAAGAAGGATTATATGTATAATACATGCATAATATAGTAGAGAAACACTCATAATTTCCGTGCGAATGCGGGGCGGGTCGCTAGTTATTTATAATACTGTAAGAGATGGGGTTTGAAAATTCTAGAATACAGCAACTTGTTAACCTTACTAGCGCATGTTGCTTGACGGCTCTAGGCGGAATTGTCTTTACTGACAACGCACTATACCAACTCCGTGGTAACTTTTGGCTCAATATTCAAGCCGATAGGTAGTTGGATATTGCAGGCAATTTATTCTTTATGAATTGTTTGCAAATAAATAGAGACAAATCTAAGACTATACATAATTAGCATTCACCTTATTCTACTGGGTGTAAGAGACAGCTTCCCGCAAACTGATAGGGGTTGCTCAGTCAACAATACTGAACAACATTCAGCACGCAATTCTTTCAGGAAATGAAAAAGAAAGGCTTTTTCATACAAAATTAGCACCTCGGTCAGACAGTTTTGTATGGAAAGGTAAAATTTTATTTTATTTTCCTGGGAGAATTTTTTTGTGATAATTGTTTAGTTTCGTTCACTGAGTAACCCCTACCACTACCAGTTTGCGGGACGCTGTCCCTTACACCCCGTATATTCTTGAGATGTCGATCACTTGTGCGACCGTTTTTCACATACATACACATACATACATAAATCACGCCTTTATCCATTACGGGGTAGGCAGAGCGTTTAACGCCTCGTAAAAGGCGCTTTCGCCACGTCTGACAAAAATTGAGGGCATTTTAGATTGTAATATGTATTGCTATAGTGACAGGTTGTCAGCCCATCGCCTAAATTACAATACACTGTAACCCTCGAGTCCCTTTTGCTGACTTTAACAGCATGCCCGGGAGGAAGGGCAGCTGGAACATTCTATGTTTTTCTATCTCTCCCAGTCCAGCATGGAAGTAATTCCATTTTAAACAGACTTAACATGTAGTATTCTTACTTAGTTAGATTATTTTTCAATAAAATCACTTCAAAGTACCAATTTGACCTTTTTGTACCGCACAAAACTCCAAAGATAAATGAGTATTAAATGAAATACATAATGTATTACCCAAACAATAGGGGCGTCTGAAATTTGTGCAAATCCCATTTTCCACCGACACAGCCGTCTGACGTTTGTCCCTGCAGCATAGGGCTTTAACTAGCTACATTCCTGCCCGTGAAATGATTTATTTTCGCAAGAGATAGATGAGAAAATTGCAGATGTTTCATACGATGTTAGGCCTAATGTAATAGACCTTCAACATAAAATTTTGAAGCTGTACGAAATGTAAGTTTGAAATATTTATTAGTTTAGATTTTTAGTGATGGAAACTGATTTAATCATTTAAAGGGAGGGATGAAAGTCATATAGGCAAAAGGGTAATGAATTTGAATGTGGATGGATATGTTGGGAGAGAACGACCAAAGAAAAGATGGATGGACTGCGTGAAAGACAATATGTTTAAAACAGGTGTGAGTGTTGAACTGACGGCTGACAGGGATGAATAGAAGAAGAAAACGTACTGCGCCGACCCCAAGCAAATGGGATAAGGGCAAGCGAATGATGATGATAATTTAAAAAATCAATAGCAGTGTTAATGACGACGATATTATACGTACATGCGAAAATAATAAAATCTTCTTGGTTGATTATCTGAATTCCCAAGAATGTATCAAGAAGTGTAGGCTTGCAACATTTATAAGAAAAATAGATTTATGAAGAAAACAAATAAAACCACTGCTCAGATTTACACTAGTTCAACTTTTATTTTCCTGTACCCTAAGGTTGCCTTGAAGAAATTGCTGCTTAGCAAAAGGGCCGCCTATTTGTACTACTATTTGTTTCATTTAATTTTATTTTCTCTTGTCTTTTCTGTGCAATAAAGTATATTCTTATCTTATCTTAATTATCTACGAGTATTTCAGAGCCTACTTTACCTAACCATTTATATTTAAAAGAATCTTACTTTACTTTTTTAACATACAGAACAGTACAGTGAGTGTGAGTACTTTTCTACAGAGTAATAAGCCAACTGTAATTAGAATTCCAGCTCATGTCCTCACATTTATCTCTGTTCTTCAACCGTAATTACAAGCTCAACTTTGTCCAAAGCGCAGCCAGCCTGACTGCCTCAGGGCGTCGCGTCGCGTTGTCGCATCTGTATGTTTATTCTTTGGCCGGAACACAATGTTTCCTTTTGTCCCCGCGCTTGCGTCGCCAATGTAAGCACTTGATGCTATATAATCCACGTTGAAAGTACGTCGCTTCCGTCTGTGGGGGTCTTTATTTTATTTGACGCTAGCCTTGGGCTGGTGGTGGCAGAATGGTTAGTTATGGCATGTAATTTTTTTGGCTAGTTTTTCTAAGTCATATTTTAAGAACTTAATTGTGCACTATACGGAATAGTAACGGGACAGCGTCCCGCAAACTGATATGGGTTGCTCAGTCAACGAAACTGAACAACTATCAGCAGGAACTTTTTTCTAGAAGGGAAAATAAAAATAAGTTTCAATACAAATTGTCTGATCGAGGTAGTCATTTTGTATGGGAATCTCCTGAATAAAATTCCCGGTGACAGATTTTCAGTTTCGTTGACAGAGCAACCCATATCAGTTTGCGGGACGCTGTCCCTTACACCCGGTATTGCTTTGGTAATCTTTCTAACAAAGACAAAATTTTATATTTTGATTCTCACAGGCCTATTCCTTAGGAAAAGATGTTTTTACCACCAGCACTTACAACATTGTTTCAGGTTTAAATTAACACAAACTCACCCGATATTTAAAACAGCAGGACTCCCCAAGACGGGGGTCGGTATGATTCGCCTCATCATTACGTTTTCATTAGCGGCCGCCAGCGGGCCGCTACAACCCTTGTGGTGGAGCTGTGGGTGTGAATATACTGATGATTATATTAACCAGAACAAAACGTTTTCGTACGAATTAAACACCTTGCAAATGATACATACATACACACATATAATCAAGCCTTTATCCCGAATGGGGTAGGCAGAGCGTAAACGACCTAAACAAAGGACAAAGTTTTGAGGGTTATTTAAGATCGATTTATAGGTATATATTGTTGTAGTGACGGGTTGTCAGCCCATGGCCTAATTTGCATTATACAGAAACCCTCGGATCCCTTAGCTGGTTTTTACAGCATGCCCGGGAGGAAATGCAACTGGCACATTCTATATCTTTGTCTCGCTTCCAGGAAGTATCCAGGCCGGCATGGAGGAGTTGAAAATGATACATACATATAAGCACGTATGTATCCCTAATGGGGTAGGCAGAGCGTAAACGACCTAAACAAAGATTGTTCCGCCACGTCTGACAAAGCATTGAGGGTTATTTATCAAAGTGACAAGTTGTCAGCCCATTGCCCAATTTGCAATATACAGAAACCCTCGGATCCCTTAGCTGGTTTCCACAGCATGCCCGGGAGGAAATGCAGCTGGCACATTCTATTTTTTTCTTTCGCTCCCAGTCCAGCATGAACGAAATATTTAATCTCTATAGTTTATAACTTTGAAAAAAAATGTAAATAAGACCTTTATTTGAATTAGAAAATATAAAGTCACTGATTGAAATTTGGAGATACAATTCGCCATGATGACTAATTTAAAACGTTGCATCTGTTTTATTTGTGTCTCTTTATGTTTATATTAAAAACTAGCTAAATAATGCTATCGATTCGTAGAGCGCACAACTATACTAAATCTTGACTAAAATTATTGCCGTCTCTTTCCGTTCTCTCATGACAGAAAATAACAGGTTTTTTTTTTAAATAATTAATTTGTATTTATTAAAATAAAAAACATTTAAATAGAACACGCATTTAACAAGGTACAGACTTATTCTTCCATGCTGGACTGGGAGAGATAGAAAAACATAGAATGTTCCAGCTGCTCTTCCTCCCGGGCATGCTGTTGAAGTCAGCAAAAGGGACTCGAGTGTTACAGTGTATTGTAATTTAGGCGATGGGCTGACAACCTGTCACTAAAGCAATATATATTACAATCTAAAATTGTCCTCAATATTTGTCAGACGTGGCGAAAGCGCCTTTTACGAGGCGTTAAACGCTCTGCCTACCCCGTAAGGGATAAAGGCGTGATTTATGTATGTATGTATGCAGATTTATATCAGTTAAGTCGCGATTTTTGCAACTACAAATAGGGACCATTGATATTATTTTTAGATACGTGACGTGAAAGTACTTTTTTACTAAAGTCACATCAAGTATCACGTTAATTAATTTGTGGGACATCTGTCGTTCAAGTAGCCTGGAGGGTCCATGAAATTCCCTAGTCATGTATGACATTGAGTTGTACTGTTCCCTGACCCTATCAGGACGATTCATCTGACGATAAGGACCCACAGTTCGAGCCCACATCCAGGGACTCTTAAATTGGCTCCGTGAGTAATCGAATTCTTTTAATTTGGCCCCCTGATTGGGAGCCACTGACGTTTGTTTTTTAAATGTATTGAATTGTCTAGACGATGGGAGTTGATGATCGTTTTGGAGAGTTTACGTATTGTCTTGATATTTTGGTGTTGTATTCAGAACCAGATAAACATACCTTTTCTTGACTTCTTATCATTTATTCGAATGATTGTTATAATACGGATGACGAATAACTAGTCAAATCAGCAACTTATTATGAAATGTCAAAAACACTTTTTATAGAAAAATACCTAATTATGACGTCACGTTATGGTGTGGTAATTGACTACTTACTCAAATCAACGGCTTTTATACTTTTAAACTCAATTGTTCAATCCAAATGTGCATTTTTTAATGATGAATGAGATCCACAATACTTAAGCCATGAGTTTTAAGTATAGACGTATTGACATTTTTTACCTACCCAGCCGTCACGCCTATTATAAAATATATTACAAAACTACATTGGCCCGAAGTCACATAGCTATCTTTTACCGCAGGAAATAATCAGTTTCTTCCATGCTGGACTGGGAGAGATAGAAAAACATAGAATGTTCCAGCTGCCCTTCCTCCCGGGCATACTGTAGAAGACAGCAAAAAGGACTCGAGGGTTACAGTGTATTGTAATTTAGGCGATGGGCTGACAACCTGTCACTACAGCAATATCACAAATCTAACTTAAATAACCCTCAAAACTTTGTCAGACGTGGCGGGACGACCTTTATTTTGGTCGTTTACGCTCTGCCTACCCCATTAGGGATAAAGGCGTGACTGTATGTATGTATGTATGTATAATCAGTTTCAAGAGACTCCAAAGTAAATATACACTACTGAACTTCGTTGAATTGATTGATTCAAATACCCTACACCAGTATTTGAACATCGCTGGTGCATCACGTTCTAAAGTAAACAAAACATTTCACGGCCTTAATAAATTGCAAACAGTCACGGTTTCAATTTATCACACGACTTGATAAAACCAACCGCATTTTTAAACCGAGGGTGAATAAAAAATAAAAAAACGGATTAAAAATCACGAAACCCTAAGCTCATCGAAAAAAAATTGCTTCTTCCCCTTCTTTGCCACAGTGACGAGTGACTTTTCCTGTCTAAATGATATTAAGTAATCAAATTAATGTGACAGCCCTGACGTATGGTAATTTCATTTGATGTCATCTGACATTTTATGAACGTTTTTCACTCAGAATAATTAATGTTCTTGGATAGCACGCAATGGTTTTTTGGTCGTAATCTACTCATCCAAGTAAATAACAGGACCAACAATGGTATAAGGAAAGGTCCTTCTATTGCCTTTTTAGTAAAGGTACTAAAAAGGCAAAAGAAGGAAAGAGTTTGATGTGAAATTTCTTTTCATTATTTTACATTTTTGCATGTTTCTGGAAAGTAAACTGTGTTTCTGGGTCATGGTGTAAAAGAACGTTGATGGCGAATAAGTTTACGTTCAGCCGTAACACGTAGGTCTTTTATAGGTTATGCCACTGGAAAAGGGCGCTGTAGAACAAAATTACAAAAGTTTAGGGAGTTTCGGTACTAGGTACTGAACACCAAACAAAGAAAAAAAGAAAATAATCAAAGAAAAATATTCAATCGTCAAGGGTCAACAACTGGCCAGTCAGAATAAAGAATCTCCACTCCAGCCATTGTAACGAAAAAGAAAATCACTCGAATTCGAGATTCAAATTTCGAACAAAGGGGTCAGCAACAAAAGGCTATCATATCCAACCAGTCAATTAAGGTCATTCTTCCCCCTCTCCGATAGAATAAATACTGGCTGAACAACAATAAAAAGAAATAAAAAAGAAATATATTAGGGCCTCGTTGAAGGAAAGCGGGTACTCATATGACAGGTGACGTGGCGATCAAAGCCGACAAGAAGTGGCCAGTCATCGTCAAATGATTATCGGCCGCCAAGGTTCTATAGTACGACAAAGTTTTAAATGAATGTGACGGAAGGACGGAGAAAAGGAACTAATGCTATTTTTGATAATTCTTCATACAATGCAGTGCCTTCGCCCACGTTCATTTAAAGTGTTGTCGTGTTGTATGGACGTTATTGGGCTTATTTGCTGTGATAGAGTATGTGTGGGTTCCAGTGATATTGGTTTATTTTGGATATTAATAACGAAATTCCGAACATTGACAAGCAGATATTGTTAACCTGTTAATTTTAAACGATAAGTTTGGCAAATGGTTTGGTTCTCGATCAGATAAAATATTTTTAAAGAAAGCTCGTAGGAAGAGTAGATAAAACATTGAATGTTTGATCCTATTTGATATGAAAACATTCAAGCCAAGCAGATTTGGCTTGACGTCATCTTTATGTCAAATTGGATCAAATAATGTTTCGTCAACATAACTTTGTAAATGTACAGCATTTTAAAATGAAAGCAATAATCCAATTTTTGTAAACATTTTATTTCTGCAGATTTAATTATAGACTGCTCAAAATTTAAAGAATAATGAAATTTAAATTGGCTTCTTTTATAACACCCTACCTTACTCTCGACTTTTGAGCGCGATATGAAATAAGAAGTACGTGCAACAAAGCTTTATTGTTGGCAACCCCAGGTTTAATAGAAAATACCAGTATTGTTAACGAAATTAACAGGGCTGGCAACATCCAGAGGTAAGTCGTTTTAGAAAATAAGTTAATATAAATAAATTATACACAACACAAAGACATGATTTAACTGAAATAAGTCCATATCCTTAGTCCATATTATATTTGTAACAATTCTTAGTTGCAAAAATCACCACTTAAGTAATATAAGTCTATTCATGTCATTCTCTATCATGAGAAAACAGAAAGAGACAGTAATCATTTTAGTCAAGATTTAGTTAAGTTGCGCGCTCTACGAATCGATAGCAGTATCTGTCATTCTCTATGATATGATGAGATTAGAGAACTTAAAGGGACGGCATGAGTGGCAATTCGTATGCGCACAAATTCACAAAATCTTAAATAAAATCGCTATCTGTCATATTCTGTCCTGAGAGAACAGATAGAGACGGTAACCTTGAACAAAATGTGAATGCAATTCGTAAAGTATCAATACTACTTTAAAAGTTTATAGTCAGGAATTCTTTTTTTTTTTTTATATATTTGATAGGCAATCATTTGTCCGCCATCTCACGTGATTCTACCGGATGTAATGATGATGGACAGCGTCCCGCAAACTTTTTGCGTTGGGTAGCTCAGGCAACGAAACTGAACAACTATCAGCAGTCTTTTTTAGGATGATAATAAAAATGGTCTTTCCCATATAAAATGACCGCAGTGATCAGACAATTTGTATGAAAAATGAAATATATTTTTATCACTTCCTGAACAAAAATGCTGGTGATAGTTATTCAATTTCGTTGACTGAGCAACCTCTATCAGTTTGCGGGACGCTGTCCCTTACACCCCGTATATAGAAAACCTGAAACGAGGGCGTTGCCTCCTTTTGTGCTAGGTTGAATAAAATAATTATTTCTTCCATGCTAGACTGGGAGCGAGAGAAAAACATAGAATGTGCCAGCTGCATTTCCTCCCGGGCATGCTGTAAAAACCCGCTAAGTGATCTGAGGGTTTCTGTATTTTGTAATTTAGGCGATAGGCTGACAACCTGTCACTAAGCAATATACCTACAAATCTATCTTAAATAACCCTCAAAGATTTGTCAGACATGGCGGAACGACTTTTGTCTAGGTTGTTTACGCTCTGCCAACCCCATTAGGGATAAAGACGTGACTTTATGTTATGTAGAATAAAATAAGATTCCCTTTTATGTCAAATAAAATTTATTGAAATGGCTCCTCAATATATCTGATGCGTCTTTTAAAAAACCTAGCACCGTGCAAAAGTGAAATTGAAACAAGATCTTAAATGCAATCAGTGACAGATGTCCCAAAGTCTTTGAACTGAGAATTATAGAAGAATCGAACTTTGAATCTGCAGCTCAAATCGCTTGGACTATCTTATTGGAAAACTTTCGACTTAGTAGAGATAAGTAGATTGAAATAACAGAAGGTTTCCACTTTTGTAGAATTTAAATGCTTTGGAATGATCGTGACTTTGATTGTATTGGTCTGAAATATTAGATATCTTATCATTCATACATACACACATACATATAATCTATACATATAATCACGCCTCTATCCCTAATGGGGTAGGCAGAGCGTAAACAACCTAAACAAAGGTCGTACCGCCACGTCTGACAATGTTTTGAGGAAGATAGATTTGTATGTATATTGCTGTAGTGACAGGTTGTCAGCCTATCGCCTAAATTGCAATATACTAAAACCCTCGGATCCCTTAGCTGGTTTTTACAGCATGCCTGGGAGGAAATGCAGCTGGCACATTCTATGTTATTCATTCGCTCCCAGTCCAGTATGGAATATGATATAATCTAATAATATCTAATACGTCGAAGTAGTATTTAAGTTCTTTTTTTATAAATATGTATGTTAGTCTGAAAGCTTAACCTCTGCAAGGTATACATTCTATGGGCCTCTGTTTATATTATTTAACATCTACTAATGTAAATATTGCCTGAAATAAAATGATATATTATAATAATAATCACACCTTATCACTAATGGGGTAGGCAGAGTGTGAACGACCTAAACAAAGGTCGTTCCGCCACGTCTGACAATGTTTTGATAGTTATTTTAGATAGCTTTGTACGTATATTGCTGTAGTGACAGGTTGTCAGCCCATTGCCTAAATTGCAAAGAAACTCTAGGATTCCTTAATCTCAAAATTTTATATTAAAATTATTCTAACAAAGAAAGAATAAATTGAACATAGGTACTTGTACAAAAAGTTACCCTAAAGTTTGCTTAGCAAGCATCTTTATAAAAAATGGAGGATTCTATTTGCTGTTAAATTGACGAATTCTAAATGATATAAGGTAGCTACTGTCTATTATTCTGGAAACTGCCTCCGTAGTCTAGTGGCTAGTGCCATGGACTCCTGATCCGGAGGTCCTGGGTTCGATTCCCAGGGGGGAAACACTAAGTTGATATTTGAGAATTTATCAGTTTGTTATTTTTTTCCCAGTTAGGTTAGGACATTGCAGACTGAATCACCTGATTGTCCGAAAAAGAAAAAGATTTCGTGCTTCTTGCTGTTTTAAATACGAGCCTAATAAATAAATCCTAAATAAAATTCCAGAATGATCTTCATCTGTCGAGTGGGTATCGAGTCTATCGACCCGACGAACCCAGGTATCAGAGTTTTTAAACCGCCTAGTAGCACAACTATCAGGCCTCTGATATCGTTTTAGTAATGACCACTATCAAAGACAGCGACAGGGACCAACGGCTTAACGTGCCTTTCGCAAGGAAAAAGCGCCGACTAAACGGATATACGAAATTCGAAAACCGAAAAACGCATTGGTGTGGGATGCGAACCAGCACCTCCCGTTCAGGAGGCAGTGGCCCTATCAACTACACCATTGGGCTCTTAAATCGTGTCTAGATTACAATCAGACCAAAATAAAATAAACAACTAAAATTGGGTTAAATTTCAGATTTGCCGGCTAAAACTAAAATTAAGATCTCTTTGTCACTTTCAGACTAAAAACATTGGAAAGGAAGGACCTATTCCCTTCGGTTTTCGATTTATAGTTGGTGGTGGTTTTTTATCTGTCGTCATATGATATCGACGGTTAAGATCCAAAAACGTCAATCTAACAAACTACAAATTTTACAGGAGGCGAAAAAAACGTTTCATGTCTTGAAATAAAAAGTTATGTCAAATCTACTTTTGCTAGATGTCATAGTAAGAATGTTGAAATATTATAGGTAGACCGGCTTTTTTCTATTCCTTGCGATTTTCGAAATATTGTAAGTTAGGTGGTTTTGATTTAATTAAATGCAATATGTATAATTTATTTTTGGAGATAGGTGATATTTCCAAATAAAACAACGTGTACATAAGAAAAAAATGTTTATTCAAAAACTAGAAAAATGGCCCTAGGAGACTAGTAAAATAAACGAAACTATTAAATTAATGATTAAATTAAATGAGATCAAGTTCACTAAGAAATACTCTAAAGTAATTATTATAATTAAGATAACAGAAGCAGAAGGCATTTATATACCTACAAATACAAGCAAAACAATTCAAAAAGACAATTAAATAATCAAATTTAGTAAGAAAAGAAAAAAATAGAAAGGCATATAGCAGAAGAGACAATCACTAGGTATGAAACACCTCTAAAGTTCTTGTATAATCAAAACGGAACCATTGGTCATAAATTAAAAATGCGGTAAGGTATCATAGAAAAGGTGGCAATCGCTCGGCAGGACCGACTTTAAGTCTTGAAGATGTTGATATTTTGTCGCAGGTATTGGGAGTGGATCTGTATGTAACGAAGAGTAAGCTCCGACAAAATGGGTCCTTTGAGGCCTGGCTGGTAAAGAAACCCAATCCTGATCATAATGTAGTTTTACTTTAATATCTCCATCGTAGAGAATTGCACGGATAACGGTCATCGTGGGTTCTCCAGCTTTACGTCCAGGCCTTATCGTCGTCGTCGTCGTCTCAGCCGATAGACGTCCACTGAAGGACATAGGCCTCCCCCAAGGACCTCCACGATGATCGGTCTAGCGCCTTCTGCATCCAGCAGCTTCCCGCGACCTTCACCAGATCGTCGGTCCACCTTGTGGGAGGCCTGCCTACGCTGCGTCTACCGTGCCAAGGCAGCCACTCCAGGACTTTCCTACCCCAGCGGGAGTCGGTCCTGCGAGCAATGTGCCCCGCCCACTGCCACTTAAGTTGAGCAACTCTTCGAGCTATGTCGGTGACCTTGGTTCTCCTCCGGATCTCCTCGTTTCGGATTCGATCGCGGAGGGAAACTCCGAGCATAGCCCTTTCCATTGCCCTTTGAGTGACCTTGAGCCTTCTTATGAGGCCCATTGTGAGTGGCCACGTTTCGGTTCCGTAGGTCATCACTGGCAACAGGCACTGGTCCCAGACTTTTGTCTTGAGACATTGCGGTAGTTGTTTGGATGAGAAGATGTTACGTAGCTTCCCGAACGCTGCCCAGCCGAGTTGGATTTGACGCTCGACCTCCTTCTGAAAGTTGGACCTACCCAACTGGACTTTTTGTCCCAGGTAGACATACTCGTCGACAACTTCCAGAGTAGAGCCTCCAACCGTCAGGGAAGTGGGTGCAACAAGGGAGTTTGACATGATCTTCGTCTTCTCCATGTTCATTTTAAGACCCACTTGTTGAGAGGCTCTATTGAGGTCATCGAGCATTGTACCGAGGTCCTCCAGGGTTTCAGCCACAATAACAATATCATCGGCAAAACGAAGGTGAGTCATATTCTTGCCATTAATATTAATGCCAAGATCCTTCCAGTCCAGAAGCTTGAAGACGTCTTCCAGTGCTGCGGTGAACAGTTTTGGAGATATAACATCTCCCTGTCTCACTCCTCGCTGCAACTGGATAGGCTTCGAGTTCTGGTGTGTGCGCACTGAGTGCGCACGTCGTTGCTGTAAGATTGACGGAATTACATACATACATACATATATACATATAATCACGCCTATATCCCTAATGGGGTAGGCAGAGCGTAAACGACCTAAACAAAGGTCATTCCGCCACGTCTGACAAAGTTTTAAGGGGTTGTTTAAGATGAATTTGTAGGTATATTGCTGTAGTGGCAGGTTGTCAGCCTATCGCCTAAATTGCAATAAACAGAAACCCCCGGATCCCTTAGCTGGTTTTTACAGCATGCCCAGGAGGAAATGCAGCTGGCACATTCTATGTTTTTCTCTCGCTCCCAGTCCAGCATGGAAGTTGACGGAATTACCAGCAATATATACGCGCTGGAACTTAGCCGGTATTTCCACGGCTCATTTCTCGCGTTATTTTTAGGTTGTATTATTGACGGTTTTGGTAGGACATGCAAAAATGAATTTTAAATCGATGTACATAAAAATGTCGATTTCGTCAAAAATGTAAGATTGACGTTTTTGGAACTTAACCGTCGATATGGCGAATAAAAATTAAAGAAATACTGGGGAAACGTGAAAAAGCGCGTAAAAATCTAGCGGACAAAGTATAACCATAGAGTATAAATCGTATATATCATTTAATTAATATATATAATTAATCTATCTTTTTTCAATTTTCCTATTTTGAAAGTGACAGATAGATTTTAATTTTAGTTTTAGCCGTTAGTGGCGGAAATTCTGGACGCACTATTTCGTGACTAATTCTTAGCTAGAACTATCACATTCTTAACTATGACATTAGAACAGGATCGCAAATAAACACATGACTTTAACATTCCTAATTTGACGTAAGACGCTTTAAATAAGAACTGAGCATAGAGCATGCTTCCTTATTTTACGTCAAATAAGCAGACATATGTCAGATTAGGAATGTCAAAGTCATGTGTTTATTTGCTATACTATTTTTATGTCAAAGTTAAGAAAATGACAGCACTAGCTAAGAATTAGAATTAGCATTATGTAACGTGAATTGACATTAGTATCTAGAATCGAGCCTAATATCATGTCAGCCACAAAATTGTTTACTTTCTCGTTCTCGTCACACAATATTATAATATCCTCACCTATTACTCGTTTTCCAGATGATTACTTTCCAACATCCTCCTTCCATCCCCTGACAGGAATAGTTTATTCCTCTGATTGGATTCCGTAACGATGTTAGCTCCTTGATTAATTTTCGCGAAATATGGACGCCTTAGTGATTATGAAGCAGTAGAAATAGTATTATGATAAGTCCTTTGAAGGACGAATCGTATCCACGTGCCATACATTAGCTGTGTTGTTTCAGAAACCACGTGTATGTAAAACTCTGACACCAGGGTTCATCGGTTGGATTGACTCGATACCCACAGAGATGAAGAAGAATTAGCATTCAATTCAATTCAACTTATTTCTTTCATATAATTCGGCCAGTGTACATTAGTATTAAAAATTGAGATTAAAAACCATTTTTGATTCTAGATTGGGAACTTTCGGAAACGATAAAAAATACAATAAACTCAACAGTTTTTTCACGGGCGGGCTGTTAAAGCCGGTAACCTATCTGAGAGGGTTTCAGTGTTTTAGGCAATCGGCTATAGGAGTTAGACCGCAGTATGGCGTAATTGCAGCAGAGCGGCGCGGCGCGGCACGGCACTGCAACAGCGCGACACTGCGCTACAAAATCTGTCAAAATGTATAAACCTGACATTGCCGCGCCGTGAAGCGTCGTGAAAAATCAAATTCATACAAAGTTTCGTGATTTTATGCTATTATTTAGGGTTGGTATATAAGTAAGTACACTAAGAGAGACCGATGGTGTAGTGGATAGGGCCGCTGCCTCCTGAGCGGGGAGGTCGTGGTTCGAATCCCACCACGTACCAATGTGTTTGTCGGTTTATGAATTTCATATGTACGTGTTCGGCGCTTTTTCCGTGCTTCGGAAGGCACGTTAAGCCGTTGGTCCCGGTTAATATCGTTTAATACCGTAGATACTAGTCGTTAAACCATATCAGAGGCCAGTGCGAAGCATTGGCGGTTTAAAAACTCTGACCTAATCTAGGATTGGGTCTGGTTTCCCTTCTGGGATGAGGAGGTCAGATGGCAGTCGCTCTGTGTAAAAACCAGTACCCTCATTCAACCCCCTAGATTAGGTAGCCGACCTCGTGAGATATGGGATAAAGCTAGGGAGATGAGATGATATAAGTAAATACACCAATCCGTCCTTCAGTAACAGTAAAGGTAAGTTCAAAAGCGTTTACATTTTGAATCAGTAACTACCAGTTATCTTCAGACCCATAACTTTTTGAGCTCTATATATTTTGAATCCAGCTAATGTTTGCGACGGACCAAACTTTGCACCAGCCCGCAGCCATATTTAGTCTATTGAACTAAGCCGTCCCTCTACAAGACTCGGCTAATAATTCTGACACGCCACAGCAGCAATAACTACATTCAAGTCTTTAAATGAACGTGGTCTCTGCCTCTGTAGTCTAGGTTTGAGCCATGGGCTCATGATCTGGAGGTTCTAGGTTCGATTCCCAGGGGTATACACTAAGTTGATATTTGACAATTTAGCACTTTGAGTGGTTTGCCCCAGTTTGGTTAGAACATTGCGGGCTGAATCACCTGATTGTCTGGAAAAATAAAGATTCCGTGCTTCAAAGGGTACGTTAATCCGTTGGCCCAGTCGCTGTCTTTGATAGTGGTCGTTACACAAACTATATTATAGGTCTGAAAATATGATGACAAATCAAAAATTCAACCGCAGACAGTATTTGAACTCGCGTCTTTGGAAAACCGTCCCATGTTAGCTGTGCTATTAATCGGTTTAAAATTCATCGATCAACTCTTTTCTTCCATGCTGGACTGGGAGCGAGAGAAAAACATATAATGTGCCAGCTGCATTTTCTCCCGGGCATGCTGTCAAAGCCAGCTTAGGGAACCGAGGGTTTCAGTATATTGTAATTTAGGCGATGGGCTGATAACCTGTCACTACAGAAATATACAAATCTACCTTAAATAACCCTCAAAAGTTTGTCACACGTGGCGGAACGATTTTTGTTTAGGTCGCTTAAGCTCTGCCTACCCCATTAGGGATACAGGCGTGATTGTATGTATGTATGATCAACTCTGAACATCCACGACAGAAAAACATAATTTTAGACAGTCTTCTCCCTACAAGCAACATCCCCGCTCATGTTCATTTAAACCTTTGACGTACAATAACAGGAAGGAAACTTAATGTCCAACAACTATGACTCCCAAAGTTTCTACATCAATTAAATCGACAAACTGTAGTGACAAATACAACTGAACTAACTTCGGGTTGTTGTAAATCATTGTATATCGATAGTTAATAGTGCGGTGGCAAGTTGGCATTGGAGTCTATTCTAGCTAACACATTTTCTTAAATGCAGTTATTTTTAGTCTTCTTAGCGAGTGTATTCTCGAGTCAAACGACCTAATGAACACTGTTGTCACAGTTTTCAGACCACCTCATGGTTTAAGTAATAATCCCTGTCAATAACAGCGACCGGGACCGACGGCTTAACGTACCCTCCGAAGCACGGAATCCTTTTTCTTTTCGGTCAATCAGGTGATTCAGCCTGCAATGTCCTAACCAAACTGGGGAAAACCTCACAAAGTAATAAATTGATAATATAAATATCAACTTTGTGTTACCCCCTTGGAATCCAACCCAGGACCTCCGGATCGTAAGCCCATGGTTATTTTTAGTAAGAAAAGAACAAATAAAAAACTTACAACTGACTTTGGGGCTGTTAAAAAGGACGTGAGAGATGTAAAGTTATGCACAACTGTACAATTTGAAGAGTATACTAATTGGGCACGTTAAGCCGTTGGTTTTGGTCGCTGTCTTTGATAGTTGTCGTTATCCAAACCACGTCAGAGGCCTATTAGCTGTGGTACTAAGCGGTTTGAAAACTCAGACACCAGGGTTCATCGGGTCGTTCAACTCGAAAATCCACTCGCTGAGCCTTTTATTTTAAAAGCGTAATTAATAAGAGAAGAGAGATGTTCAGACGGTTGTAAAAAATAACTGGTAAAAGACAATTATTCCTTCTATTGTATTTCTTATTTTTAAAAGTAAAGGATGAGCTCGATGACTTCGTCAAAAAATTACCAGAAGAAGCACAGAATAGGGAGTCGTGGAGAGTCCGGAGGGAGGCCTTTGCCCAGCAGTGGGACACTAACGGCTAAATAAGATAAGATAAGATAAGACGATTTAAATTTGATATTATAGAAATGTGCTAGCAGAATCAATACCATTGCAATGCATAAAGTTAGACATAGAATTAGCAGCTTCAGTGTAGGCACTTTATCCTATACATTTACCTACCATTTTTTTTCTCTTCCATGCTGGAGTGGGAATGAGAGAAAACATAGAATGTGCCAGCTGCATCTTCTCCTGGGCATGCTGTGAAAACCAGCTAAGGGATCCGAGGGTTTCTGTATATTGCAATTTAGGCGAGAGGCTGACAAACTGCAACTAAAGCACCTACAAATCTATCTTACCCTCAAAAGTTTGTCAAACGTTGCGTTACGCTCTGCCTACCCCATTAGGCATAGAGGCGTGATTATATGTATATTTTACTGCGATGATTTAGGTTGTGCCGCAGAGCAGATTTTTAATATTTTATTGTATAGCCGTTAAGCTCTGTATATGAGTGAACTACAGAACATCCAAATCACTTTTCTGCGAACCTCCGACAGTGACTATGCGATATATTTACAACCTCTAAAATGAGGTACTAAATCACCGTGAGTCAGACTAAAGAGATCCGCGAACAAATGCTGATGATATATTGGTAACACCCACATTGAAGGCTCTGCGAATGGTAGAACCTTAAAGGTTGATAGTTTAAGTGCTTTAAAACGGTTTGTTATAAAATATTCTTCTTCCATGCTGGCCTGGGAGCTAGAGAAAATTATAGATGCTGTAAATACCAACTAAGGGGTCAGGGGGTTTCAGTATATTGCAATTTAGGCGATGGGTTGACAAAAGGTTGACAACCTATCACTACAGCAATATACCAAATAATAATAATAAGCAATATATAAATCTATATTAAATAACCCTCAAAACTTTTAGATGTGTGTTTAGGTCGTTTACGCTCTGCTTACTCCATTATTGATAAAGGCATGAATATATATGTATATGTTATGAAATGTTTCTTTCTTCTAAATAATTTCATGTACATTTCAGTTTTCGTGTTTTATTTATGATTTAATTAGCTAGAACCGTTTACTGTATTTGTGGGCAAAATTATGCAACATGTTGGTAATATTAGCAGTTTTCGTTGATACTTGCGGTTAATTTAAGAATAAAAAGAGAAAAGGAAAATCAATAATTAAAAGATCCAAAAACGGATTCGTTCGTGTAGAATCTGGTACTTTTAGATTATAAAGTACTTGGCAACAATCTATATCGAGATTGATTTTTATATTTTAAGGCTTGGTAGCTTAAACGTTTTAAAAACTGTCCCCACCAAGCACCCAGAAATCACTTGAAGAAAATCGATTTCGGCAACTTGGACGTTTTCAGGAACGAATTGAAAACTGCCGCCGTTTCTAACCCGGCGCGCAGGCAATCAAAACTCCGAGTAGCTGGAGTTAAGGAGTTAGCATTTGTTAGTTCTTTGAACTAGAGATATGCGATCTACGGCCACTGTTGGCTGTTTGTTGAAAAAAAAATGGACCAAAATCCAAAATGGCGGATTCAAAAAGGCACCTGAAACAAGTTGTTCTGATCGTGGTGAAATAAGGAAGAGTAAGGTCGATATCACCTTAAGTTACTATTTAACCTAACCAATGTACCTGATATTTCCATCCCATTCTCAAAAAACGTGTTCTGATCGGACTGAATTTTTGCAACGTGATTCCAAAATAGCTACTCAATTCTTTTTAATTTCCTCTGCTCCTATTCCGCCAGCAACTTGGATTTGGCCCAACTGCTGAGTTACGACCACCGGCGCTTAGCCTTCAATAAAACAGTTCAGTCTTGCTCTACTTATGATTTACCTGATATTTGCATTGCCACTGGTATCTGGTAGACCATTTTTGGAAGGAAATCCAAGATGGTGAATCCAAAATGGCGGCTCAAAAAACGTGTTCCGATGACGTGATTCCAATATAGCAACTCAATGCTCTTTAATTTCCTCTGCTCCTATTCCGCCAGCAACTTGGATTTGGCCCAACTGCTGAGTTACGACCACCGGTGCTTAGCCTCCAATAAAACAGTTCAGTCTTGCTCTACGTATGATTTACCTGATATTACCACTGGTCTGAATGGGCTTATGAAGTTTGATTGTTTATCGGGAATAAATGCTGGTAGGCTTTTTTGTTGGCGGACTGTTTTTACTCACTCGGTAAAGAAATTCTCCATTGGTAGTACCAATCAGTAGTGGTTTTATACTGTGTTATATTTTATATTGTAGTAACCATAAATAAATGCATTAAACAACTTTGCACTTTAGAAATCTATTGGTTCAAATTCACGAACGATCTCAAGATTGAGAGCAATATTAAATACGAATTTTTCAAACTAAATTATACTGAAATGACATTTCTGATACAAACTCAAACTAGCTGTCATTCATTCTCAAGTGATGTTTGGGCCTTAGAATTTTTTAGAGTGTGTAGTCTGATTAGTTATTATCAAAAAAAAGGAAAAGAAAAAGGATTTCATGCTTCGGAGGGCACGTTAAGCCCTCGGTCCCGGTCGCTGTCTTTGATTGTGGTCGTTACTCAAATCATGTCAGAGCCCTAATAGCTGTGCTATTAGGCGGTTTAAAAACTCTGACACCAGGGTTCATCGGGTCGGTTTGACTCGAGAATCAACTCGCTAAGAAGAAGAGTTATTACCCCTTTAATTCACACATAGTATTACTATAAAATTACGCAGATCTCGTTGTAATCAATTAGGCAAAAATAAGTGTGTCAGACGTTATTAATATTCAAATAAGAATAAAAACAATGAGTAATAGTTTCGGCATCCAGTCATCATAATATTCGAGTTCCAAGAAATATTTCGTTGGTGATAAAAATCTAATTTGCAAACAATATTACCACCAAATCGGCAATTCATCTTTGCGGTTAGGGTGATTTAGTAGAACATTGGGTCGATTCTAAAAACTAATAGAAAAAGAAATAGATCTCCTGTCCTTTTCCAATGTTTTTACTCCGAAAGTGACAGATAGATTTTAATTTTAGGTTTAGCCGGCTGAATTTAGAATTAAGCCCATTTTGTATGGAAGTAATTTGTTCTCACAGTTATAATATTCTACCTAGTCATCTTGTTTTGTTGTTCTAGATTAATTGGACTTTATTCGTGGAATTTAGTTTTTTTTTTATATTAAATTACTCAGAGAGACAGAAAATAAATACAATTAACCAATTTAATACTTTTAATTGGTTCTTCCATGCTGGACTGGGAGCAAAGGGAACATAGAATGTGCCAGCTGCATTTCCTCCCGGGCATGCTGTAAAAATCAGCTAAGGGATCCGAGGGTTTCAGTATATTGCAATTTAGGCGATGGGCTGACAACCTATCACTACAGCAATATACTTACAAATCTATCTTAAATAACCCTCAAAACTTGTCAGACGTGGCGGTACGACCTATTCTTAGGTCGTTTACGCTCTGTCTACCCCATTAGGGATAAAGGCGTGACTGTATGTATGTATGTAATTGGTAAAAGATGGCGAGACGACCTAGATGATTTTTGCGCGCAATGGCTGACAGAGGCAGCAAACAGAGTCGCCTGGAGAGATAAAGGGGAGGCCTTTGCCCAGCAGTGGGACGACTTATAGGCTACAAATAAAAATACTCATAAATTGAGATTATTTAAATAAAATAAATATATAAATAAGAACTTTATTTACCAACAAGTATGCAAATTATAGTATAACTTATTTGTAATACTTAATCACTAACTAATAATACAGCTGGTAAAAAGGCAAGATTGCTCAGCATGAATGCTGTTTTTCAGAATCTCCCTGAATCGCTAATCTGGAAAATGCTTCTCAAAGCTGGTTACCTGAACTAAAATAAGTAATAATAATAATAATAATAATAATTTATTTATTTCCAAAATTAAAAATAACAATTTACAAATATTTTCTTACGGACCCCGCACTAGGAATAAACCTGTATCGCAGGAGTCCATTATCAACATTACCAAGTAACTACTTTACAAAATATAAAGCCAGCCAACATAAACAATTCGGATGCATCCTACTTTTATTACCTATCACAATATGAAAACATTCTGATTCAAATTTAAATTTAATATTCATAATATAATAGGAGATATAAAAAGAAAATTATAAGAGAATAAATGGAACAGCATGCAAAAATAATAACAACTATAACTAGGGTGTGGTGTGGAGATGTGGGTGTGTGTGTGTGTGTGTGTGTGTGTTTATGGGTGTGTGATGGTAAGTTTGAAAAGGTGGTAAAGTGGCTTTTTTTTTTTTTTTTTTTTTTTTGATGTATAGGAATTAGCACTCACTGTATATAAGGTCTTCTGATTCCTTGTACGTAAGGGAGAGCAGCAGCTCGCGGATCTTAGCTTTAGCCTGCCCGATCCTACATTCTTTAATGTCGCATCGTTTGACAATTCGGTTGTAGATGAAAGGTTGTGCGAAATAGGGAAAGCGGCGTGCGAATGCTGACTTAACTATGACTTGGGGAATTCCATAGACTCTCTTTTTCAAAATATTTTGATAATTTTCGGATTTTAAAACACTTCGGTGAGAGGCCAGAGTAATCCTCAGGATGTACAACTGCCGAACACCGAGTACACTGGCCTCGGAATAAAGTTGATTGGTTGCGTACAAAATTGGTTTTCTGAGCATAACTTTGAGCACAGATCTCTGCGATCTCTCTAGTACCAGCATACTTGTTTTTGCAGAACATCCCCAAACACCAATACAGTAGCTGATTAGGGACTCGCAGAGGGCCAAATAAACCATTTTTAAAATTCTTATCTCCGCCGCTTCTCGTAGTATTTTCATCACGTAAATAAGTTTACGAACTCTTTTTGCAGTTAAGTCAATGTGATGTTTAAAGTTTAATTTCTGGTCAATCATAATGCCAAGATATTTTAGTGCTTTTGTTTGTTCAATTTGCGGACAGGAACAGAGATTTGGATCGCAATTGCTTCCTGAATGAATTTTAACAATTGGCAAAATAACAGGTTGCGAAGCACAGGTCTTGAAAAAGCACATAAACTTTGTCTTCTGGGCGTTAAGCGTAAGGAGATTCATATCAAGCCATCTTGAAACATTCTTTAAGCCAGATTCCATATCGCTGACCACAGCACCCCATGTAGGACCACTGAATAGGATAACTGTATCATCAGCGTAAGAGATAAATTCCGCTTTGTCAGGTATTGAACAACTTATGTCATTAATGTAAATATTGAACAGGGTAGGCCCAAGGACGCTACCCTGAGGAACCCCGAACTCTATTGAATGAAAATTACTGACTACATTCCCCACCCTGACACACTGACTTCTATCTGATAGGTAGCTGGTAAACCATTCTAGTGCAAGCCCTCTGACGCCTATGTTTTCCAGTTTCCTTAATAATATAGGCACCGACACGGTGTCAAAAGCCTTTGCCAGGTCAAGAAATACACCTATACATTTCTTTTTATTATCCAGGCCTTTTGACACCGTGTCGACAAGTTTCCGAACTGCCCCTTCCGTGGACATGCCACGTCTGAAACCGTACTGATTAGGAGACAAAAGGTTGTGCTTTTCCAAATGGGAAACGAGACGAAAGTTAATAACTTTTTCCATTATCTTAGAGAAGGTACTTAGTAATGAAATCGGTCGGTGGTTTTCTACATCTTTTTTGGGGCCGCTTTTATGAATGGGGATAACAACAGCCTGTTTCCATAGCTGAGGGAAAGCTCCAGTCGAAATACTAAGATTTATGATGTGGGTTAACGGGGTAATTATATAGTCCTTAATGTATTTTATTAGGTTGACTGCAAATCCATCTAAACCCGGGGAACTAGAGCCTTTCAGTGTAGTTATAATTTTTGAAATTTCAATCTCATCGGATGGTTGAATATAAATAGATTGGGATACTAGATTTTGCGAAACTGTCGCCGCAACTAGAGAGTCTTGTGTTACTTTAAGTTTTTCTATTAGACGAGAGGCCAACTTTTCTCCGACCGTGGAAAAATATTTGTTGCATTGGTTAAGCGATTCTATTTCGTTTTCGGGTACTAGTTTGGTTAGTTCTGTGGCAGTGTTTTTCTGATTCGGTCGTTCACAGATCTCATCAATGATCTTCCACAGTCTCGTTGGGTCATGCTTAGAGTCTTCAAATTTCTGTTGCTCGTGATTTTGTTTAAGTTTGTATAAAAGCTCATTAAAAAAGTTACGGTATCGCTTATATGTAATCTTTTTCGCTTCATCATTTGGGTTATTGCGTTGGTCAAGGTGTAGACGGTCGCGATGTTTCATGCATCGTATGAGCCCTGGGGTTATCCATGGCTTAAGTGCATACTTAGACCTACTCAAGCGTACCTCAGAGGAGTTTTTACGAACCGCTTCAGCGAGTGTTGAGTTGAATTCTCTAGTTGCGATATTGACATCAGTTGCGCTGTACACCAGTGACCAGTCAGCGTCTGCAAGTGCAAGCGCAACAGCAGAGTAGTTGATTTTGATTACTGTTCTATTCTGTCGCTTTTTCCTTGTATCATCGCTAGACAATCCAGCCATGACTAGATAATGGTCTGTGGTGGCAGTGACGGCAACTAGACCTGTTTTAAAATCTGATCTGGATTTAATGAAAATATGGTCCAGACAATTCCCTTTCCTTGTTGGTCTAGTGATAGCCGGAATTAGACCTGTTTCCGCCAGAAGACAAAGATAATTTACGACTTCTGCATCTGTTGAGTTTAAAATATTAATATTTATATCACCCGCCAATATGAGTGTCGATCTGCTCTTCAAGGAATCAAGACAAGTACCGAGTGACTTTAAGAAAGAGTCAGTTTTTCTGAACGATGGGGAGCGATACACACCTAACACAGCTATAGACGGAGCGAGCTCGACTATTAGGCATTCAGCTTCCGCAAAGAACGGTTCCGAGACAGAAGCATTCCACTTGTTGTTAACGTACGCTACGACACCCCCGTTCCTATTTTTATTATAAACTGTGGAATAAGAAGTATATCCCGGGATTTGCCCCACCACAGTGCCTCCCATCAATAAACACTCGGTAAGAATAATTATGTCATATACAATGTCCAACCGTTTCAGACCGACGAGAAAAGCGTTAAAATTACATTGTATGCTACAGATGTTATACGTGAGAACTTTAATATCATGTAAGTTGTTGAGAATTGCTTTACAAGCCTCTAGTGTTTCAATAGTCTGACAGGGGATATCCAACATATTATCTATACTATTAAGTGTATGTACATTAATTGTAGCCATTTATAATTTATTGTATGTACTCTGTGACCACTCTAAATTGTGTGATTGTGTATGTTAATTTTGTGTGTAGTTTACAACCTAAATGAATTTACTTTATATTTGATTAATTCTGTCTTCAGTGCGAGGAGTTTCTTTTGTATTTTCAGTCCGGTCCAACTTGTGCAGGTCCTTTTCAGATCGAATACAAATCGCTGGTGATCCTTCACGCTTCCTGATAAAGATGCGCCCGTTTCGCGACCAACAAAACCTGTACCCTGATTTTTTTGAGTATTCCCTGGCAGTACGAAATAAATACCGGTTTCCTGAGGATAGCCTTTCATTCATATATATTTTCCGTTGTGGTCCAAATTCAGTAATGTCTTTATTGTCTAAGTTTTGCCTTGTTAATGCAGCTTTCAAAAACTCGTCACGAGTGGTCTTTCTCGTAAATTTAATTACAACGGGTCTTGGGAGCGAGGGTTTGCTGGGATTATTTGGTTGTGTATTTTTGCGAGAACCTGTGCGGTGCACTGAGCTGATATCAGCGACAGTGAGGTTGACTCCTATTTTGGTCGCAGCTACTAGGGTAAGATGTTCGAGGTTTTCATTATTTGCTTCTTCAAGACCGAGGACCTCAATATCATTATGCATGGCTGCTTGAGACTGATGATTTAACTGTTCTTGTAATTGCGATACGGTTGTTCTCAGCAAAACACAATCTTCATGCTTGCATTCAAGTGCTTTCAACTTATCCTCTGACGTTGTTAGTCTATTGTTAAAATCTTCTAAACGCTGGTTAACGTGCGATTTCCAGGAATTAATGTCTTCCCGCAACAACTTAATTTCTGTGATTAGTAATTCATACGGTTTTTCACTGAGCGAGGAGTCGTTAAGATCCAGTTGACGAGCCACACCTCGTTTATTATGGTTGACATTAGAAGATTGTGGAGAGTGTTGAACTGAACCTCTCTTAGAGTTGTCCTCGCCAGTCTGTGAAGAGTCCCTTTGAATGTTGATATAGGCAGTTTTTGGAGAGCGATGATATGACATAATGAGTTGTGGTTGCCCTCGATCTCGTAGTAACAGTAGTAAACAGCTTTGTAGCAGATGAGCGCGTTGCTTACCTCGTAGCGTTCGTAGCCGATGACGTAGGCTTGGCAGGCAGCATCCGGCAGCGATCAAGGTTGCACAACTCGAAGCACACTGTCAACACAGTAGCTATCACGCTCGCATAACCCCCGAGGGGAGACACCATATGTCCACGAGTGGTGAGCGCGAGCAGGAGGGGCCGATTCATAGACGTGAACTGGTTTCTGGTCGGTGCGAAAAGTGAAAGGCGCGCTTGCTGTCCAATCGTGCGAGACACCGGTGGGTGCGGCGAGTTGAATAAGCGTAGGGGTCTATATCACTGGTTGTGCGGGAGAATAAAGTAAGACACGTCCGATTACACTGACTGACACCAGTAGTGAAGTATATATTGACATATTTTGTTTACTAGCCTACACTTACTTTATGTTTTAATATTATATCACCAAACTTATTTTATAAATTTACCAATTAATTATCTAATATCCAACTAATTATCTAATATCAATTTCTTTAAGGGGGATTATTTCTTTCATTAGTTCTACAAAAGTAGCCACTTTTTGTACTTTTTGTGAAAATGTTTAGTGTGCATAATTGTATTCTGGATTATAAAATGGAGAATCACCTAATATTTTCGCGAAACGTAAAATATTCATGAAAATGTTTGTATTTCTCAGGCAAAATTAATTTAAATTACTGAATATTAGTTATTAAATTATGTATGGTAGAATGGAGAATTAGTTGCAATTCTTGCGAAACGTAGAATATTCATGAAAATGTTTGTATTTCTCAGGCACAATTAATTTAAATTACTGAATATTAGTTATTAAATTATGTATGGTAGAATGGAGAATTAGTTGCAATTCTTGCGAAACGTAGAATATTCATGAAAATGTTAGTATTTCTCAGGCACAATTAATTTAAATTACTGAATATTAGTTATTAAATTATGTATGGTAGAATGGAGAATTAGTTGCAATTCTTGCGAAACGTAGAATATTCATGAAAATGTTTGTATTTCTCAGGCACAATTAATTTAAATTACTGAATATTAGTTATTAAATTATGTATGGTAGAATGGAGAATTAGTAGCAATTCTTGCGAAACGTAGAATATTCATGAAAATGTTTGTATTTCTCAGGCACAATTAATTTAAATTACTGAATATTAGTTATTAAATTATGTATGGTAGAATCAATAGAACTTCCATGCTGGACTGGGAGCGAGAGAATAACATAGAATGTGCCAGCTGCATTTCCTCCCGGGCATGCTGTAAAATCCAGCTAAGGGATCCGAGGGTTTCATTATATTGCATTTTAGGCGATGGGCTGACAACCTGTCACTACAGCAACTTAACTACAATTCTATCTTAAATAACCCTCGGAACACTTTGTCAGACGTGGCGAAACATCGTATACGCTCTGCCTACCCCATTAGGGATAAAGGCGTGATTATATGTATGTATGTATGTATGGTAGAATGGAGAATTAGTTGCAATTCTTGCGAAACGTAGAATATTCATGAAAATGTTTGTATTTCTCAGGCACAATTAATTTAAATTACTGAATATTAGTTATTAAATTATGTATGGTAGAATGGAGAATTAGTTGCAATTCTTGCGAAACGTAGAATATTCATGAAAATGTTTGCATTTCAGGCACAATTAATTTTAAAACTGTTGGCGCCACCGTCGCGTCACTGTTCACCCCTTAAGAGCGTATATATACCGAGCGGTGGCGCCCTCTCTCGTTAAAAATCATAACTCGCGAAATATAAACTTTTTAATTTTTTTTTGATACTTCCTTAGATTTAGAGCTAATGATATGATTTAAGTAAAAAAAAACTGTCGAAATTACTGCTAAACACGGACTTTTTATCAATCTTACTTGATAATGAGGTAAGCAGATGTTCAACATAATAAATTGTTAATAAAATTTATAAAAGGAGAGTCAAACTTTAAATAAATATCATTCATATTCTTTTGATAACAGATTGAAACAACTGCTTAAAAAATATTCATTTATCAACAACAACACACGCCTTATCAAGCGATTAGTCACGCACGACTACACGATACAATCCACGCGTGAGCAGCTGTGACGTCACAATCACGCGCATAGACGCGTCAGGGCAACCCTACCGCTATTTCGACACGGCAAACATGGCCTCCGTGGCGCAATTGGTTAGCGCGTTCGGCTGTTAACCGAAAGGTTGGTGGTTCAAGCCCACCCGGGGGCGATCCTTCTTTTTAGATTTTTTTGTACTTTATTCTTTATTTGTTGTGATAAAAATCTTCAAAATTAATCAAAAGTTTTCATGGTTTTACTGCTAGTTGCGCAATATTTTTAACAATATTCTGATTTGTACAATTTTATTTATTAATTTTATCGCAAATTTAATCAATTCTTCATTATCACCACTGCTAATATTACGTAGTTTGGTACTAATTTATATAACGTAGTTCGTTATTTGCCATGAACATAAACCAATCTGTATAATATCATCACTTCATAATATAAAACAAAGTCGCTTTCTCTGTCCCTATATCCCTATGTACGCATAAATCTTTAAAACTACGCAACGGATTTTCATACGGTTTCTTTATAGAGTGATTCAAGACGAAGTATAATATGTATAATACATGCATAAATAATAGACAAACACTGATAATTTCCTTGCGAAGCCGGGGCGGGTCGCTAGTTAATAATAAATTGAGTTTCATCCGATTATTAAACTTAATTTATTAGGAAAGCAGAAAAATAGTAGATACAATCGACCAAATAGACTAAAGCATGGACTATTGCCAACAATTTCTACCACACAACAATAACATTATTCCACATTAGCATGCCAGAAGATACAAGAATGTTAAACTGTAGTATAATGGCCTTCTAGGTAGAGGTATTTTTTTTATTACACTCTTGGAACTATTATTATTGTTTGATTTATAACGCTTTGAACCAAATGCTACCAAAATTATGGGTCATCTATCAAAAGTTATGACTCTAATAATTTGACCAATTTTAGTCACCAAAAGGATCTAATTGAGAAAAACATAGAATGTGCCAGCTGCATTTCCTCCCGGGTATGCTGTAAAAACCAGCCAAGGGATCCGAGGGTTTCAGTATATTGTAATTTAGGCGATGGGCTGACAACCTGTCACTACAGCAATATACTTACAAATCTATCTTAAATAACCCTCAAAACTTTGTCAGACGTGGCGGAACGACCTTTGTTTGGGTCGTTTACGCTCTGCCTACCCCATTAGGGATAAAGGCGTGATTATATGTATGTATGTATGTAAGGATCTAATAATACCAGCACAGCTATGTTTAGGCAATAGGCGTTTGTCTTAATAATAGTTAGTTTGTAACGTAACGAAAACAAACTAAGGAATAGTTATATCTCTAAAATTTAAATGACAAGTCTTATCTGAGGTTTGTTAAATGCTTTGTTTGTCAAACTTCATTGACGTATTATATATATTATATACTTATAATACGTCAATGAAAACTTAATGTGAACCTATTTGACATAAGTACAACGTACCTACATACACACAATCACACCTATATCCCTAATGGGGAACGCACAGAGTAAACGACCTAAACAAAGGTCGTTCCGCCACGATTGACAAAGTTTTGTTGGTTATTTAAGATAAATTTTTAGGTATATTGCTGTAGTGACAGGTTGTCAGCCTATGGCCTACATTGCAATATACAGAAACCCTCTGATCCCTTTTTAACTGATTTTTACAGCATGCCCGGGAGGCAATGCTGCTGGCACATTCTATGTTTTTCTTTCGCGCCCAGTCCAGCATGGAAGATTTTTTTTCGCTCCCAGTCCAGCATGGAAAATTTGACATACAAATCGTTGACAAATCGGTTAAAGTTATATTTCGCGAACCTAACGAAAAGCGTGAGTTTTAAAACTTTTTCTATTCCTATTTGCAACGTGCAAAAATGTTAAGAAGTAGTGATAATTGGTTTTGGAATGTACCTATGTAAATAAATATTTTTATTTTTTTTATAAAGATCAAAGCAAATTATTTACATTCTAAAGTATTTTCAAAATGGTCAACACTCTTTGCTACCGTTATCATATTTCTATCTCCTTTTTATAGGATTTAATTTATCATTAAGAAAGAGATAAAGAATACGACATAATTTACTAATTGGACCACCTGTTGTTATATTTCCTTAATTATAATTAGTTATTTGTTGGTAGGGACCCATTCTTTGTATTCACGTGTGATCACGCCTTTATCCCTAATGGGGTAGGCAGAGCGTAAACGACCTAAACAAAGGTCGTTCCGCCACGTCTGACAAAGTTTTGAGGGTTATTTAAGATAGATTTGTAGGTGTATTGCTGTAGTGACAGGTTGTCAGCCCATCGCCCAAATTGCAATATACTGACAAAACTAAAACCCTCGTATCCCTTAGCTGGTTTTTACAGCATGCCCGGGAGGAAAAGCAGCTGGCGTATTCTATGTTTTTCTCGCGCTCCCAGGCCAGCATGGAAGTAACATAATATAACTCAAGTTTTAAGGATCAATTACTTATAAGATATGCTACATTACTGTATGTAAAACTTCTGTTGTGGAAAAAAAAAATGTTTTTTTTATTTACTAGCCCCGGCTTCGCACGGAAATTATCAGTGTTTCTCTACTAAATTATGCATGTATTATACATATAACCGTTCCTCTTAAATCACTCTATTCATAAAAGAAACTGCATCAAAATCCTAGGACCCCCTAGCTGGTTTTTACGGCATGCCTGGGAGGGAATACAGCTGGCACATTCTATGATTTTCTCTCGCTGCCAGATTAGCATGGGAGTGAATTCTCATTCTTTGTAATAAAGTAATCTCGTGTAGAGAAAACCGTCTCAAGAAAATGAGCTGGGCATATTTTGATTCAACAATTTTGAGGAAATAAAATAGAATGTTACAAAAATTATGACAAATCACTACTTAGTATAAAACAAAGTCGCTTTCCCTGTCCCTATATCCCAATGTATGCATACATCTTTAAAACTACGCAACGGATTTTGATGCGGTTTCTTTTAATGGATAGAGTGTTTCAAGAGGAAGGTTTATATATATAATACTTGCATAATATAGTAGAGAAACACTGATAATTTCCGTGCGAAGCCGGGGCGGGTCGATAATAAAATAGTATAACGTGTGTATGAAAAACATATAAAAACAAATGGAAGGGAATCCTTTAATTTTATCACCTGATAATATTAAGGGTTTACCTACACCATCATGGTTTGGTTGGGACAATGCAGGCTAAATCACCTGATTGACTGGAAGAAAAAGATTCCGTGCTTCGGAGGGCACGTTAAGCTGTCGGTCCCGGTCGCTGTCTTTGATAGTGGTCGTTACACAAACCATGTCAGAGACATATTAGCTGTGCTATTAAGCGGTTTAAAAACTCTGACAACAGGGTTCATCAGTCGATAGATTCGAAAACCACTCGACAGAAGAAGAACACCTTCACGGTAAAGATAGTTTTTGGAGACTATATTTTCATTGAGAATGTCTTTATAACAGTTTATGTGACAAACCTAAAGCGGAAATATGTTAAGGGTCAGTTCACATCTCACAGAAGTACATACATATAATCACGCCTTTATCCGTAATGGGGGTAGGCAGAGCGTAAAACGACCTAAACAAAGGTCGTTTCGCTACGTCTGACAAAGTTTTGTAGGTATATTGCTGTAGCGACAGGTTGCCAGCCCATAGCCTAAATTACAAAATACTGAAACCCTCGGATCCCTTAGCTGGTTTTTACAGCATGCTCGGGAGGAAATGCAGCTGGCGCATTCTATGTTTTTCTCTTGCTTCCAGGCCAGCATGGAATTAAGCACAGAAGTAGTTGTAATTTACATTAACATTGATTTTACTGTAGACTTAAAATAAATATTGAATAAAATAAATATAGTACCAGAGTTCCTACATAATACGGGGTACATAGTAAGAGACAGCGTCTCGCAAACTGATAGGGGTTGCTCAGTCAAAGGAACTGAATAACTATCAGCAGGTTTTCCATACAAATTGTCTGATCAAGGTGGTCATTTTGTGTGAGAAGTATTATTTTTTCATCTGCTTTTAGAATTTCCTGGTGATAGTTGTTCAGTGTCGTTGACTGAACAACCCCTATTAGTTTGCGGGACGCTGTCCCTTACACCCGGTATGTCAAAAATCTGTTCCATTGCGCAAGTTTGCTTCCAAAGCCTGTAATTCAGACCAAAACAAGCAGTGTCCAGCAGAAACTGCTATAAATCTTGCTATTCTCACCACCAGATGGCGTCGTTCAGGTTTTTGCCGCCATAACTTGCCGACCTGTTTTTGTATCACCTGTCTGGGATCTGGGATTTAGAATTTGGTATGTATGCATGCATATAATCACGCCTTTATCCCTAATAGGGTAGGCAGAGCTGAAACGACCTAAACAAATGTCGTTCCACCACGTCTGACAAAGTTTTGAGGGTTATTTAAGATAGATTTGTAGGCTACATTGCTGTTGTGACAGGTTGTCAGCCTATCGCCTAAATTGCGATATACAGAATCCCTCGGATCCCTTAGCTGGTTTTTACATCATGCCCGGGAGGATACGCAGCTGGCACATTTTATGTTTCTCTCGCTCCCAGTCCAGCATGGAAAAAACTACTAACTAGTATCGTCATACTAGCCAAGTGAATTTACTTGATTCTGTTAGACCGGTTTTTCGATTCACTGCGTAATTAGTGAATTATTTTTTTTACTAATGGGGGCGCCACTTAGCTAGTATCGTCACCTTAAAAATCTGTACAAATCTTCTTTTTCTACCTAGTGGTTTATGAAGTAGACGAAAGACCTAATGTACCTTAGTGTCAGAATTTTTATAACCGAATTAGACTCTGGTATGGTTTGTGAAATGACTACTATCAAGTCAATAAAGGCTTAACCTTTCCTTCAAGTGCATGGAATCATTTTACTTGTTAGACAATTTGTATAGGTGATCCGGCATGCATTGTCCTAACTACAACTCTTCCTCCCTCGCAAATATAGAATACTAGCGACCCGCCCCGGCTTCGCACGGAAATGATCAGTGTTTCTCTACTATATTATGCATGTATTATACATATAAACCTTTTTTTTTTATCACTCTATCCATTAAAAGAAACCGCATCAAAATCCGTTGCGTAGTTTTAAAGATTTATGCATACATAGGGATATAGGGACAGAAAAAGCGACTTTGTTTTATACTATGTAGTGATGACAATATGATGTGATTTTATACACATTTCGTGTCAAATGTAATCCACAAAACAATAAACAAAAAGTTCACTCGAATTCTGCTTTTCACGTCAAAATGAATGCAATCATTCATTGCAATTATTTGACGTTGCGCGTTTGTTTGCTTTTTAAATAAATCGTGCAAAATAAAACAAATAAATTGGACCAAATACACGTCCATTCCAAACTTATTTGTTGAACTAACGAACCATACCGATAATTAAATTGAAATCAGAGAAACTATATTTTTTTATTTTTAACGTTTGCCCTATGATTTTTTCATTAATGAATTTAAAATTTTGGCGGTTCTAGAGTTCAAACTATATTTGTACTATGATGGACAAAGTTTGGAAATAGTGTCGATTTGAGCAAACACATAAAAAAAAATCTGACACTTTCTCCAATCGTTAACCCCCAGCGCACGCCAGCGCCGTTTTCAATAAGATATATTACTTACTAAAAGTTTATTTTAAGCATTACAAATTAATCTTTCAGTTTTCACTGCAGTTGCAGATTGCAAAAGTGCTAAAAGTGGCCGCTTTACGCAATTATTCTATCTGTCGCTACAACGAACTATGAGTTGCAACTTTATGAGGTTCTAAATGACCTTCATTGCTTTAACCTCAATCTGATCTACCGGATTTTCGATTGATTGTGTTTTTAGTGAATTATGGTTTTTTGACTGATGAGGGCGCCACTTAGCCTAGGGAAACCCCTAATATGAAAAATTTAAAAATAAATACCTCAATTTTGAACTATTGACGTGACTTCGATGGGTGTGGGCGAACCAACTAAGCATTCTGAATTTGTTAGGATACACCATCAAAATTCGGGTGACAAAATTAAATAGCAATGAAGAAAATAAGCCATTCATTTCTACTTATAATTAACACCAATAAACTAAAGAATAATAATTTTAACCTACACTAAGCTTTAGGGATCCGAGGGTTTCAGTATATTATAATTTAGGCGATGGGCTGACAACCTGTCACTTCAGCAATGTACCTACAAATCTT
This sequence comes from Scrobipalpa costella, assembly GCA_949820665.1. NCBI lineage: Eukaryota > Metazoa > Arthropoda > Insecta > Lepidoptera > Gelechiidae > Scrobipalpa > Scrobipalpa costella. The sequence continues at coordinate 19,921,724 of OX463303.1, forward strand.
ATCTTAAATAACCCTCAAAACTTTGTCAGTCGTGGCGGAACAACCTTTGTTTAGGTTGTTTACGCTCTGCCTACCCCATTAGGGATAAAGGCGTGATTATATGTATGTATGTATGTACTAAGCTATCTCACTTCATTAATCATTTCACAAACCTCTTACCTATTTATCAATCCCATAAAAAAGTCCCTTTTGAATAAAAAGGTTGCTATTAAAATTTTAAAAGGACGCTTGCAACAGCAGGAGCCCTCCGCTTAATTTATTGTTTTATTGTAATAATGTGTGTTTTTAAAGAATTTATGTTTGACATGTATTGCTCTGTGAATAGGCTACTAATATTACAAATTTTAATGACATTTATAGTTTTGAGGGAATAATTTTATTAATTAATTTAAGTTAACGATGTTTGATTTGAATATTTTGAATGACAGATGCGTTTAATTTTAATTAAGAATTGCATTAATTATGTCGTTAAAGGTGGCATTCTAAATTTAAATTAAGTGCCTATAAACCAAAACCTTTGTTTAGATTTGAAACGCATTAGTTTCATAGATAAATGACATCAATCTCTTTGCTGATTAATACTATAAATTTATTACAGAAAATGTAGATACCTAAATATTATTCGAAAGAGAAAGTATATCTCTGCTAAAATAAAAATGTTACATGTTTCACATACATACAGATAATCACGCCTTTATCCCTGATGGGGTAGGCAGAGCGTAAACGACCCAAACAAAGGTCGTTCCGCCATGGCTGGCAAAGTTTTGAGGGTTATTTAAGATAGATTTGTAAGTATATTGCTGTAGTGACAGGTTGTCAGCCCATCGCCTAAATTACAATATACTGAAACCCCCGCGTCCCCTAGGTGGTTTTAACAGCATGCCCGGAAGGAAATGCAGCTGGCACATTCTATGTTTTTCTCTCGTTTCCAGTTCAGCATGGAAAAAACTACAGTATACAATTACGCTTTTCATTAATTAATTTTGCATCTGCCTTTTTTGTTCAAACAAAAAAGAATGAAAAGCGTAATTGTATAGCTAGCGTAAATGAAACATTAATATTCATATATTTATTGCGAATTTACATATTTTTGGAATTATACATGAATTATACTGACGTGGCGGAACGGCCTTTGGTTAGGTCGTTTACGCTCTGCATACCCCATTAGGGATAAAGGCGTGATGATATGTATGTATTTAAAATAAAAAAAGGCAGATGCAATATTAATGAATGAACATCGTAATTGTATACTACAGATAAACATTGGAGTACACTCGGGTTATTCTGCGAAAACTCTGCGCGGCAGCGCTTTTAAAATCCATTATCTGTGAACGAGGCCACTCTATGCGAAACTTCGCGGGAGCGGTAGAGTTGGGGTCCGAATGATAGCGATTTTATAAGCGAGCGGCAAACACATACATATATATAATCACGCCGTTATCCCTAATGACAGACAGAGCATAAACGACCTAAACAAAAGTCGTCCGGCACACGTCTGACAAGTTTTGAGGGTTATTCCAGACTGATCTGTATATTGCTATAGTGACAGGTTGTCAGCCCATCGCCTAATTTACCATACTGAAACCCTCGAATTCCTTAGCTGATTTTTACAACATGCCCGGAAGGAGATGCAGCTGGCACATTTTATGTTTTTCCACCCAGTCCAGCATGGAAATAGAAGAGCGAAGCAAAGCGAGCGGCAAATAGAAGAGCTTTTAGAATTCCTTTATCAGTGAACGAGGCCGCTAACGAAGTGGTGGCCAAAAGGAGCGAGAAGGCTAGTGGGCAAACCACCAGGTGGTATAAGCATAATAGGGGTGGGATGGGATCTACCTCCTAGATGTCCACCCTGGGCATCGGCAACACTAGTTTGCCTGTGAATAAGTCCGGCTGAACGATCCCTACAAAGCGGTACCTCTGCAAAGGCCACCTGGCTCGCAAACACCCTCTCACCGGAGTCCGGCGCCAAACAGCTAAGAATGTTAATGTTCTATCAGTGCGTGAGTTTGCTAGTGCCAGACATCTTCTGAGTGAGCTCGCTCGGACCTAGTGTTCAGAGTCAAGAGTAAACTCATTTTTAATAAAAACAAATATGTACGAGTACCTTACGACATCCTAATAATATAGTCCTGAGCAAACTGGATGAGATCCAGCATAGGACCGGGAGGATTTGCGCAATAGAAGAGAGGCCTAAATAACCTACAGTGGGTGGATGTGCAAAGGATGAAGATGAATAAAAAGTAGGAATCTGTTTGAAACACCTGGAAATTCTATGATCTATACGACTTTATCCGATTCATATCCTTGTTTTATAATCTTTATCTTACCCCAAATAAAAATACGTAGATTTTTTTATGTATACTGGACAAATGACACAGTCGTGATAATATTTTTTAAACATATGTGTTAAAAAACATTATTTAAAATAATAATAATTAAATGATCTTTATTGCTCAATTTATAGTAAGCAATTACAAAGTGCTTGTGTTGGGAGTGCCTCGCAACTTCCCAGGGTTTTTTTATCTTAATAAATTGAGACATGCCCACAACTTACTTTAAGAAATGTATCAATTATCTAAATAAAAATCAATAATAATTATAAAAAGAAAACAAAAAATACAGGTAGGAAAAACAGTAATACAATATAAAATTAAATTTTATAATTTCCCTGTCTGTTTAATATTTAGTTTTAGCGCTCTAACTGGCGCCACACCGCAAATTAATAGCAAGGGGCAATTCAATAATGCTCGAGCAATTTTTAATATTCGAACGATTCTCTGCACCCGATGTATTTATTGTCCATACACCGAGATCATTTTGATTTATTTTCGAAAGAGATTAATTTGAATAAGCAACCTATTACATAAGTACACTAAGGTTTAATATTCTTTGCATACCTATCAACCTGTGCAGTATAATTTATCACTGACTCTGATTGAAAAGACAGTAACATTGAAAATAAATTAAAAGTAGTAATTATTATTTCATGCTGGCCTGGGAGCGAGAGAAAAACATAGAATGAGCCAGCTGCATTTCCTCCCGAGCATGCTGTAAAAACCAGCTAAGGGTTTCCCGAGGGTTTAAACGCTTAACAATATACTTAAGTACTGACAACCTGTCACTTCAGCAATATACCTACATATCTATCTTAAATAACCCTTAAAACTTTGTCATTCCTGGCGGAACAACCTTTGTTTAGGTTGTTTACACTCTGCCTACCCCATTAGGAATAAAGGCGTGATTATATGTATGTATGTATGTACTAAGCTATCTCATTTCATTAATCATTTCACAAAACTCTTACCTATTTATCAATCCCATAAAATAAGTCCCTTTTGAATAAAAAGGTTGCTATTAAAATTTCACTTAACACGACAACCTGCCACTACAACTATATACTAATAAATCTATCTTTAAATAATCCTCAAAACTTTATCAGACGTGGCGAAACGACCATTGTCTTGGTGATTTACGGAATGCCTACCCCATTAGGGATAAAGGCGTGATTATATGTATGTATTCATTTCAGATTTATGATGGAAATATTATATTGATGAAATTGTTATTAAATTATATTAATTATCACAGAGAATAAACCTACTCAAATAAGTTTTGAAAATGAGCATTTTATATGTTATACAGTTTTACTATCGATGAAAGATATATGAATAGAATAATAAAGTTATTATAGGGGTTGCAGACCAATATCTCTCGGTTGATTGGCCTTAAAAAATTGAAAGATTTTTCAATTTGGCAGCCATTGTTGCATGATGTTTTTTTTTATATAAAGATTTTGTACGCAACCCTAACTTTGAACGAGGGTATAAAACCAATTATGTATTTAAAAGATCAATTGGACGGAAACTTTTATGGCTAAATTTAGTACTAACAATGTAACCTTTGGCCATTCATTGAATTATGTAAAAAAAGTTTAAAATGAATTTACATACATATAATCACGCCTTTATCCCTAATGGGGTAGGCAGAGCGTAAACGACTCAAACAAAGGTCGTTCCGCCACTTCTGACAAAGTTTTGAGGGTTATTTAAGATATATTTGTAAGTATATTGCTGTAGTGACAGGTTGTCAGCCCATCGCCTAAATTACAATATACTGAAACCCTTGGATCCTTTAGCTGGTTTGTACAGCATACCCGGGAGGAAATGCAGCAGGCACATTCTATGTTTTTCTCTCGCTCCCAGGCCAGCATGGAAGAAAATGAATTTAACCATATTAAAGGTCGTATTTTTTTATTGTAGGGCATGTGAGATGTCTCAACTGACCTGTCTCTAGAGTCCTGGTTATTTACTCAAATAAATGTGCATATTGTGTTACTTCTCTGATCGCAAGGCAATCTTTATGAACTTTCCGTATGGCATTTAGGTGATTTAAACTACTACACTCGGCTGTTAAACGGTCATCTATGTTCGACAAACACTTTACACTTTTCATGCACGTCTACTATTCATCAACTCCGTAGCCTTATCCCGTATCTTACGGGGTCGGCTTCCTAATCTAGGGGATTGAACGAGAGTACTGGTTTTTACACAGAGCAACTGCTATCTGACCTCCGCAACCCAGTAGGGAAACCAGACCCAATCCTAGATTAGGTCAGAGTTTTCAAGCCGCCAAAGCTTAGCACTGGCCTCTGACACGGCTTGACGTGCCTTCCAAAGCACGGAAAAAGCACCGAATAAATGTACATATGAAATCCGGAAACCGAAAAACACATTGGTACGTGACGAGATTCGAACCACGACCTCCCGCTCAGGAGGCAGCGGCCCTATCCACTACGCCATAGGGCTCCCATACACATCCACTATTGTTAGCATAAATACTAACTGATGGGCAGATAATTTATGGGTACTTTTCCTTACTTTCTTGTCTTTATCTTAAATCTAAGTTTTAACCTAACTAATATACAAGTTCCATTATTGTTTAATAACCTTATGGAAAAGCTTAGCATTCCCAATACAACTAATTCCTAATCACTTACTGGGAAGCCCCGTAAACATTGTGCGATTGCACTTTTTTTAAATAAAGATTAAAAAAAAACAAAAAATATATGTTTATACAGCTACCCCATTAGGGATAAAGGCGTGATTATATGTACGTATGTATGTATACAGCTATTTAAAGATTTAGTGCAATATTAAATACGGTTCTGACAGGTCATTATGTACTGAAATTATATTTCAAACTGGCTGTCATTCTCAAGTGGTGAGTATAAATACGGGCCTAAGTAACATTAAAATTATACATTCAGAACATTTGTTTTGAGAATCCTATTTCTTATCATTTGAATACTGTTTTTGTCCAAAAAAATATATCTCTCAAATAGATCCAATTAAAATGCTAAACGAATCCGGTCTAGATAGAATCAAGAAGCAGCTCTGAAAACTAGCGAAGGACAAGCTCAAAAAATGTTTTCGAGGGGGAAAGCAATTTGGACTTCTTTAAATATTTCTTTATAAAAACTGCTTTTAATATTTCAGCGCCGTAGCTCGCTCAAAGGGTGAGCGTAACAAAATCTTGTTAGAGTTAATGAACAAACTTAGAGTCTCACTTAAATTAGAACTCCTTGCTACCCTAGTGGGAGACGTTTTGAAAATGCACAAAATGATGGTAATGAGTCGGGGTATTTTAATGATCCTTCTCCTTACCTGGCCTGGGAGCGAGAGAAAAACATAGAATGTGCCAACTGCATTTGCTCCCGGGTATGCTGTAAAAACAAGCTATGGGATCCGAGAGTTTCAGTATATTGTAATTTAGGCGATGAGCTGACAACCTGTCACTACAGCAGTATACCTACAAATCTATCTTAAATAACCTTCAAAACTTTGTCAGTCGTGACGGAACGACCTTTGTTTAGGTCGTCTTCGCTCTGGCTACCCCATTAGGGATAGAGGCGTGATTATATGTATGTATGTTCTCCATTATATGTTCCCTACCTAGGTTGTACTTTATGCCTGGTCAATAGCTTACGTCGTTGCGACTTTAAGATCTCATGTGGTGACCAAACCTAGACTCAATGTTTCGAAAAAAAAAAACAAAACGTTTTACTAAAAACATATATACTGGTGGTGGTAAAAGTTATCCTTATGTGCACATTTGAGTTTTTATTTGGTATTGTAAAATATCTGATGTGCACCAACTTACGAAATCGTATTGCACAATTTTTGTTGACCCACCACATACATTTCAGGACATTTATGACATGTCTGTGAACATTTTGTTGTCTGTGTGGCCAGTCATAGGTGACATATTGGTAGCACTCATCAATGAAATATTTACTACCGGGATATATCCAGATGTGCTAAACAGCACGAGGGTATGCCCCGTATTCAAGGGTAAAGGTGACAAAGAGAGTGTTGAGAATTATAGACAGATAACGATTGTACCCAGCATCTCGAAACTGATTGAGTCTATAATATCACACACATACACATACACAAATCACGCCTTTATCCTTTACGGGGTAGGCAGAGCGTTTAACGCCTCTTAAAAGGCGCTTTCGCCACGTCTGACAAAAAATGAGGGTAATTTTAGATTGTAATATGTATTGCTAATATTATAATATCGAGTAGTATAATGCAACATCTAGAGCGAAATGACTTGTTATCTGAGAAGCAGTTTGCCTACCGGAAGAACAAGTCTACAAATACAGCAGCTCATTTAGTTATAGACTCGATCATAACGAGCATGGATAGCAAATATAAAACTGCTGGTATATTTTGCGATCTTACGAAAACTTTCGATTATATTACAAGCGGATCTACTGTTAGATAAATTATCTTTTTATGGCATCCGAAACAAAGCACACAAACTGTTACAATCTTTCTTGTCAGACAGAAAACAAACCGTGCAGTTAACTATAGATGGACGTAAAATTAAATCTAGCCCCGGAGACCGCACCATCGGCATTCCTCAAGGTTCAGCCTTGGGAAATTCCTTATTTTTGACTTCTATCAATGACTTGTCTAAGTACGTATCTCAAGGTTTAGTAGTCTTGTTTGCAGATGACACAACTGTCATAGTAAGTGCAGAAACATACGAAGAACTTAGCATAAAAATCAATGTTGCCTACACACAGCTACATGAGTGGTTCACTTCAAACGGCCTGGTACTCAATTCAACAAAATCATATTTTACTGTTCTCTGGTCGACAAATCACACCACCACCTTCTGTGAGGTGTCCCGTTCCATTACAAAATGAGTGCCGCTTCCTAAGGTTCACTTTAGACTCCAATATAAATTGGAAGTCACATATCGATTCACTTTGTAGCAGACTCAGTGGTGCTGCATATTATGCATTGCGACAACTACGCCCGTTGATATCCAACGTCGTATTGCATCAAATTTACTACGCTTATTTCCACTCTGTGATGTCATACGGTGTTATGCTGTGGGGTAATTCTTCTGACCACCATCGAGTATTTGTTCTTCAAAAGCGTGCACTCAGGATAGTTGCCGGAGTCAAGACGAGGGAAACGTGCAGAACCCTATTCAAAAAGAACAAAATAATGACATTGAGCGAAAAAAATTGCATACCTTTGCTCGTAAAATAGGTAGTGGACATAACTTGCGTAGCATGGGTAAACTGGAGACAGTACCGCGCAGACTTGAGTTAGCGGGTAAGAACCTGCGTGTAATCGGTCCCACGTATTACGAACAACTACCCACTGATATAAAAAACGAACCAAATGACGACACGTTTTATTGCCAACTAAAAAACTTTTTATTATATAAAGAATATTATACTGTAAGTGAAATATATTAATTTGTGGAATAAAATAAATATTAATAATTATATTGACATCTGATCTGTACTTCATGTACTTATTATTTTATTTTAAATTGTCATTTTCATTTATTTATTTTATTTTTAATTATCTGACATATTCACATAATATACTGATTTATATTTTAGTTTTGACATCGTGATAAAAATAAGCTTTTAAATTTGATTTTACAAATTGACCTATTTAAAATTATTCAGACATCTGTTAGAGTCCATTTGTATGATTGTAATTTTTGTTTTGACATTTTATTTATTTTATTGTGTAATCTGTATTTTTTGACGATCATATTATTCTTTGACATTTTTATTATTATTGCAATGTAATTGTGAAATTGATAATGTGAAATAAATGAATCTAATCTAATCTAATCATAAGGGATTTATAAAAATGTCTTTAAAACTACAAAACGTTATAAATATGTACATAGGAAATTTTTTCTACCGATTGAGGGGACAATTTTCTATAAAAATAGTTAAAATGCCATTTTGACAAATTTGACACATGAGGTTTTAAAGTCGCAACGACGTTATGAAGGCTATGTCTGTCCGCGAAAGTTAGCCTCGTAAGTTGTTTGTTGGTTGAAGAAATCATTTATTTCCAAATAGATTCCTACTTTTACAAAGTCAAAAGCGAGCCTATACAAAGAAAATGATATCTATGTCACAAAATAAAATGCAATTATATCACAATGAAAAGAAGCATGAGAAACTCGCACTTTGCGCTCCTCCCTCAGTTTTGTCTTATTCTTACTTTTGTTCTTTCTATTGCTTTAAATAGGGTTGGTGACCGCAATGTCTGCCAATAGTTTGGACCAATAAATTTTAGTCAACTGATTGTAGGACCAGTACGATAATTTATTTTTTTAGGAGGCTAATGGGCTCGACTGCTAAAACTAAAATCTATCTGTCACTTTCAAAATGATAAAATTCAAAAATACAGGTGATTTAAACTTTATGGTTTTACACTTCCGCTAGATTTTGACGCACTTTTGCACGTTTTCCCGGTATTTCTGTCAATTTTATTCGTCATATGTGACGGCGGATACAAATGACAGAACGCATAAATCCACTGACTATAAATCAAAAACCGGAGAGAATAGATCTCCTGTCCTTTTTTATGTATTACATGCGTGTAAGTTACAAGACGCAGTATTGTCAATAATATGTAGTAAGCAAGTCGACGATCTGCGCGACATGCTCACTAAGACGGTTCGAGTTTGCTCGAACATGCTCCCACTTTTAAAAGAGAGAAGAGAACAGGATGTGATGACAAACAAGGCTGCTTGTATGTTGATATTTGCAGTGTTGCGAAGTCCTCATCTCTCGTACAGTGGTTGTAGTAGCTGTCATCTTAGTTGTTCTTCTTGCCAGGAAGTACTCTTGTTGTTGTGGGTCATCAGGGTTGTAAATCCGTAGACTGCTGCTGCTGTAGGGATCCTGGCGCTGTAGACGTTCTCATCGTTAGATGTCCTCCCGCCCTTCAGGTTGCGTTGAAGTGTAGTGTAGGTCATAAGCGTCGGAAATCTTTAGACAAGTTGCTGATAGTGGTAGAAGTATGGAACGCCCTGTGATGAGTGGTCGAAAACGGGCACTCATCGCTATGTACCATGCTTGCTGCTGTAGAGTACTGGCACTTGCTTGTCGCTCAGTCTCATGATAAATTTTGAAGAGAACACTTGTTAGTCCTTCCCTATATCAATGCTGTCGGGAACGGGTACGTTTGTGATCCAGCCCCATGTCAAATGCTAATACTGCTGTCGGGAATAGGATGCTTGTGGTCCAGCCCCATGTCAAATGCTGATGCTGCTGTCGGGAATAGGACGCTTGTTTGTCCAGCCACATGTCAATGCTGGCGGGAAGAGGACGCTTGGTTGTCCAGCCCCATGTCAATGCTGGCGGGAACAGGACGCTTGATTGTCCAGCCCCATGTCAATGCTGGCGGAAACAGGACGCTTGATTGTCCAGCCCCATGTCAATGCTGGCGGAAACAGGACGCTTGATTGTCCAGCCCCATATCAATGCTGGCGGGAACAGGACGCTTGATTGTCCAGCCCCATGTCAATGCTGGCAGAAACAGGATGCTTGATTGTCCAGCCCCATGTCAATGCTGGCGGAAACAGTACGCTTAATTATTCAGCCCCATGTCAATGCTGGCGGAAACAGGACGCTTGATTGTCCAGCCCCATGTCAATGCTGGCGGGAACAGGACGCTTGATTGTCCAGCCCCATGTCAATGCTGGCGTGAACAGGACGCTTGATTGTCCAGCCCCATGTCAATGCTGGCGTGAACAGGACGCTTGATTGTCCAGCCCCATGTCAATGCTGGCGGGAACAGGACGCTTGATTGTCCAGCCCCATGTCAATGCTGGCGTGAACAGGACGCTTGATTGTCCAGCCCCATGTAAATGCTGGCGGGAACAGGACGCTTGATTGTCCAGCCCCATGTCAATGCTGGCGGGAACAGGACGCTTGATTGTCCAGCCCCATGTCAATGCTGGCGTGAACAGGACGCTTGATTGTCCAGCCCCATGTAAATGCTGGCGGGAACAGGACGCTTGATTGTCTAGCCCCATGTCAATGCTGGCGGGAACAGGACGCTTGATTGTCCAGCCCCATGTCAATGCTGGCGTGAACAGGACGCTTGATTGTCCAGCCCCATGTCAATGCTGGCGTGAACAGGACGCTTGATTGTCCAGCCCCATGTAAATGCTGGCGGGAACAGGACGCTTGATTGTCTAGCCCCATGTCAATGCTGGCGGGAACAGGACGCTTGATTGTCGAGCCCCATAATAATGCTGATGTTGGCAGGAACAGAAGGCTTGTTTTCTAGTTCCCTTGTAGTGCTCCGTCCGCGCAGGTCCCAGTGTTTGCTGAAAGCTCGTAGTAGGCGCGCTGCTGGTGTGATGTTCGCGGTTTTTCAAGTAATCGGTGGGACCCGCTTGTGGGAGGCCGGCCATTGGTCCACATCCGGCTCGAAGGATCAAAATGTACGGGACAAAGCCATTGCTGGCAAAGCCTGCACATGATGGAACCTAGCGGATGGGTTGTGAGGGCGCTCGCGGTTGCGAGGTATTGAGACGAGGAGTTCTTGATTTAGTCTGATTTTATTATGAAAGATAATGCTTCTTCTTTTGTCGAGTGGGTATCAAGTCTATCGACCCTATTGCTATTTTATATTGATATAACTTAATATACTCAATATTGAATTATTTATGTATTACATGCGTGTAAGTTACAAGCTCAGCATGTCACGCAGTATTAACAATAATACGTAGTAAGCAAGTCGATGACCTGCGCAACATGCTAAGTAAGATGGTTCGAGTTGGCTCGAACAGGTAGACTATGCCGACATCAGGCCCCGAGCAGTCGTTCGAGCCAATAACCACACGACAAAAGACGAATAAACAATCTTGCATCTCCAATATCTACTAACCAAACAGTAACCGTCTTCCCAACATCACAAGGAACCTCAACACGCTGAACAAAGCCGTTGGTAAATATTGAACTATAGTATGTATAAAAAATCGATCACGCTTTGTCGGCGCACATCAAAGGCGATTGGGCGGAGAGCCTTTATTCTTAGCAAACTTTGAGAACCAACTTCCTATTTCTGAAGTGGTTGCGTAGAGTTCTGAACTCACCTTAAGAACGTGTGTGGAAAAGTATATTTTTTATAAGCCTTTGGTTTTTGACTGGCTACAAAATTATTTAAGTATATTTTCCCATGATAAAAACCAACTTCCATGCTAGACTGGAAGCGAGAGAAAAACATAGAATGTGTCGGCTGCATTTCCTTTCGGGCGTCCTGGAAAAACCAGCTAAGGGAAGGCGTAATTATATGTGTGTATATATGTTATTATTATTATTAATACTAGCCTGTTGTGTCCCACTGCTGGGCAATGAATATATGTTAAATACATATATTGCGTGACTATATGAATATATGTATTTAACATATATTCATATAATCACGCCTTAATCCTAATGGGATAGGCAGAGCGTAAACGACCTAAACAAAGGTCGTTCCGCCATTTTTGACAAAAATATGTATTTTCCCATACTAAAAACCATTATTAACTTCCATGCTGGCCTGGGAGCGAGAGAAAAACATAGAATGTGCCAGCTGCATTTCCTCCCGGGCATGCTGTAAGATCCAGCTAAGGGATCCGAGGATTTCAGTATATTGTAATTTAGGCGATGGGCTGACAACCTGTCACTACAGCAATATACTTAGAATTCTATCTTAAATAACCCTCAAAACTATGTCAGACGTGGCGGAACGACCTTTGTTTGGGTCGCTTGCGCTCTGCCTACCCCATTAGGGATAAAAGCGTTATTATATGTATGTATGTATTATTCAGTAGATTTGGCGTGAAAAGGTAACAGACAGTTATTTTATTTATTTACTGTTTATTGTACACAAGTAACATGAGAAAGACAATACACAAGGTATAACGACACAAAAGGTATAGCTTAATATTAGTATGAAAATATAAGCTCCAGGAATGTTGTGACATGTCCACTCTTCTTGGCTAAATATTTAGTAAATAAGACTCGTATTTATATAGCGATCACAATATTGAAATCGGCATACTTAAGTATGGAATTGACAGGCCATTTTGTACTGAAATAATAACTTCATAAATTTATTACACAAATAGTTTTCTATATTTCTCTAATGATGCAATGTTTTTAAATATTCTTCATTACAACTAATTTAACACATTTCCAAGTCAAAAACAAATATTAACCTAAAAGTTCGTAAGATTTTACTATGAACATTAACACCCACGTACTTTAATAGCAAGTCAAATAAAAAAAAGGTGTCATAATTATTTGACCCGTGATAAAATTATGTCAATGTTGGTTATCAAACGAATATTTTGAATAAAATTAACATTCGGAATTCTTGATTTGGTTTTGAACGAAAGATTATTTTCGTATTTTTGATTGAGATAACAGTTTTGGTGTTTCCTATTATGACGCGGATGATCAGGTAAATTATTTAACTTATAGATATTATAATTATTTACATTGTGTAAGTATTATATTAATTCCATGCTGGATGGGAGGGATAGAAAAACATAGAATGTGCTAGCTGCATCTCCTCCCGGGCATGCTACTGGTTTTTACACAGAGCGACTGCCATCTAACCTACGCAAAACAGAAGGGAAACCAGACCCAAGCCTAGATTAGGTCAGAGTTTTTAAGCCGCCAATGCTCTAATAGGTATCTACGGTATTAAACAATACTAACTGGGACCAACGGCTTAACGTGCTCTCCGAAGCACGGAAAAAGCGCCGAATAAACGTACATTTATGAAAATAGAAAATCGAAAACATATTGGTACGAGGTGGGTTTAGAACCACGACCTCCTGCTCAGGAGGCAGCGGTCCTATCCACAACACCATCGGGGGGCTCATAAGTATTATATTATAATGAGTACCACATTTTTTTTTCAATGTTAATAGTAGGAAAACTTTTACCATTGGAATTACTTAACCAAAATTACTACCCTAGTACCTGAGAAAAATCTTATTCTTCCGATGAAATTACATTAGGTCCAGCTGGTTGACTCACTACCGTTGAGTAATTCTTTTGAATAAAATTCTGTCAGATAATCTCTATTGAACAGAACACATTGGTAAAAATATTCAAGTCTAAAAATAATATTATTTTCATCCAAAATCACCTTTAAACTTAACTTTAAAAATCTTGTTAAAACAAAGTCTACAACGGCGGAAAGTAAATTATCTAACGTGGTATCCAAGAGTACGTAGCGTAGGGCTAAGGCACCGTTAAACGCCACGGGGGACTTGGATAAGCGGACCGAAAAAGTTTATTAACTACGACATAAGGGTTGTGACACATCTGATAGTCTCTAAAAGGTTTTGTTAAGTAAATTATCTTACGTGGTATTCAAGTTTACGTAACGTCGGCATAAGATATGAGTCACATATTGAATCTAGGAAGGAGTATTTAGGTAAGTGTATTTTTAAAGTCAATTTATCTTACGTGCGGTATCCAAGTGCAACAACGTAGGCAAGTAACGTAGGTCTAAGGCAACGTTAAACGCTACGGGGGGCTCGGATAAGCGGAACAAAAAAGTTTATTTACTATGACATAAGGGTTGGTTCATATTTTTCTTGGGTCTTAAATCCCATTTTTTAAACGTAAGTATAATATTTCGCAATATTTCTGTTAACCGATTTTTGTGATTCTATTTTCTCTAAACATTAATCTGATTTATTTAACCCTTGACCTATTTTCTCAGCTTTGACTAAAATCAGCAAAAAGATTAAGATAAGCGTTTCTCACAAATCAATATTTTAGATTAAAATCATAGTGAAAATGAATAACGAAGCCGGTAAATTTTATTCATAGTCATAGTTGTACTTATCAAGTATCCAGTAAACGTTGTACCTTATACATAAACTTATACTTTTAAAAAAATCTTCAATTATTATTATTAGCCTATGCTGTCCCACTGCTGGGCAAAGACCTCCCCATCCTTCTTCCACCTCTCTCGATCTTTGACAACCTCACACCAATCCTTGCGATATGCGTCCAGGTCGTCTCGCCATCTTTTCCGAGGTCTACCCCGTCGACGTTGTCCGTCAGGGGGGACCCATTGGATGACGACATTAGGCCATCGCACCGGGTGCATACGGCTGACATGCCCAGTCCGAAATTCTATAAAGGATTTTTTATAGTCATCAAATGTGACTCGGCCTTAATCTTAAAACGTGTGAAAATGAATTTTCTCCGGCTTACACGCTAAGGTGTGGATTTAATTTAACTAAAGTAATTTCATTATGATACAGAATCGTCTGAATTTGTTTAAATTTTTATGGCAATCGTTTATGACGCTTATTCATTTGGTCATAAACTTTAATGAGATTTAAGAGAATAACGTTTCTTTGATTATTCAAACTTTTGGTATAATATTTTTATGACTGTTTTTTATAGTAATTTTAGGGGCATAAAATAATTAAGACTTTAAAAAAGTTGATAAAACTGCCTAACTTTAACAACTCTATCTCTCTCTATATTTACTTTAGACAAAAAAACTTTAATAAGATGTGTCTGGACTAACTAAAATTTTGTTAAGAAATGTTTTATCCAGAAATTATCAATACATGTGGAGATTGGTGCCTGTTAGGGTAAGTTTAGGCACCAGTTTCCACATATATTGCCCAAATTATTGTATTTGATGTTTTTGTTCTTGTATGTTATTATGGAGAAAATAAAAACATTTTATTTATATATAATATTATTACTATTCTTGATTATATGTTTTGTGGAAAAATGTGATTATGTTTTCTTTTTCTGTAATGTCCACTTTCAAGATGTCTATTCAGCGCGTCGTCTAAAACCTTGAATATTGAAATTGTTAGAACAACTTCAATAACCATGATCAAATGAATATAAAAATACTTATTTTTAGTGACAAATTGAACCCACGCCCTCCAGATTCACCCGAAATTTACCAACTGAACCATACAGCCGACGGAAGGCTTACTACGCACGTATTGTAACAATTTGTTGAGTTCTCATACTTTCTTTTTGACGGCCGACAGCCTTCGCCAAACTTATATTTATGCAAAAACTTATTTCATATTTCTTATTCAAAGATGTTGGTATGAGAAGGAGGGTTATGTAACTTGTTTTTATTACAAGGTCATTATTTCGATAAAATGGGCTCGATACTAGATACCACCGGCTAAAACTAAAAATAAAATCTTACAGTCACTTTCAAAATAATAAAATTGAAAATGAACAAGCGATTTATACTCTATGGTTATACTCTATGGTTTTACACTTTACATTTTGACGCGCTTTTGCACGTTTCCCCAGTATTTCTGTAAATTTTATCTGCCATATCATATGTCGGCGGAATAAAATGACAGGTAACGCAAAAAAACACCGACTATAAATCAAAAACCGGAGAGAATAGATCCCCTGTCCTTTTCCAATGTTTTTAGTCTGGAAGTGATAGACAGATTTAAATATTAGTTTTAGCAGGCAAACCTAGAATCGAGCCAAATATAAAACTTACTTATTTGACGAATGTAAGATTTAAATCGGTCTCAAATGTAGGATTTCAAGGCTGCAGGAAAAGATCCATTAAAAATCGAGCTTGAGCAGTGGACAAAGCTATACCCACCTGCAGCCTCGCGCCACTCATCAGCTTAGACACTTCCACCGGGCAGTGATCTTCCCTGGGTAGTCTGGAAGTCTTTCAATAGACTTCGTGCTAGTGTTGGAAGGTGCCAAAAAAACTAGATGAGGTGGGGTTTTCCCAACAATGGCACGTGTGATTGTGGCGCGGTGCAGACAATAAGGTGTCTCCAATATTATTGAACACGAGTGGGATAAAAAGCTGTTTTTTTATTTTTTTTTATTCAAACATACATATAATTTCGCCTTTATCCCTACTGGGATAGCCAGAGCGTAAACGACCTGAACAAAGGTCGTTCCGTCACGTCCGATAAAGATTTAAGGTTTATTTATAATAGATTTGTAGGTATATTTCTGTAGTTACAGGTTATCAGCCCATCGCCTAAATTGCAATATACTGAAACCACGGATCCTTGAGCTGATTTTTGATGCATGCCTGGGAGGCGATGCAGCTGGCACGTTCTATGTTTTTCTGTCGCTCCCAGTCAAGCATGGAAGAATGCTCATGCTTGTTTCTAATATAAGAGCCAGATTTGATTATTTGGAATTCTTTGGTCTAGGAATTAGATAAAAGTGTCAACACGAGTAGGTGCAGGCTATTAAGTAATAGGTACGTCATTTAATAGTTATGTTTACTATTTATTTAAGAATTTCTTTTTCAAATCTACGAGTATATTAAATAACTCTAAAAACTGGCGGAACGACCTTAGTTTAGGTCGTTTACGCTCTGCCTACCCCATTAGGGATAGAGTATGTAATTTGTATGTATGTACCTACTAGAGAGGCCATAATCAAACAAAACTTTCTTTAGCCTCGCTTTAAAAAGAACCGAAGAGAGAGAGAAAAGTGTCATGTTAGTAAAAACTATTACTTTAGTTAAGGATCAATCGAAAGACCAGTTGAAATGACTTCAGAAACTGACTGCAATTTAAGAGAAACTTTCCAAATGGAACGTTCACTTCCTCTTAATTGAAATAGTTTCAGGTATTTTTTTCCCTTTTTCTTAGATAAGTTTTCAAGTTACAGAAGTATGGGGGAGACTGTTTTTGTAAGTAACTTTGTGTTGTAAGACAGAGAGGAATTGATTTTGTTTTTCTATCTCAGACGAACCTTACATTTGCAGAACCATTTTTAATAAAATGCCTACAAATTATTTAGAAAAAGCATTGAATTCCGTTATTAATGTAGTTTTGTTTTTTTTTACGTACATAAAAAATTGCATAAAGCTTGGATTTTTGTGTTTATTGTCATTTTAATCCATATGAAAATATTGAAATCAAATGCATATATTGTATGTAGATATTATTAATCATTGCAATAGGCTTTTATTTCAGTGTATTATCTTGTAGACGAATCATTTCAGAAACAAACTGAAACCTGTTGTAAGAAAACACATCGTCAAAAAGATATAGTATCTAATAAACCCTCCTTTAAAGTTAAAAACGGGCCACATTTCCCGCGCATTTCCTTAATGGCTCATCGCTTAAAAGGCGGAAGCGAAAAGTATAAAAAAAGAAAAACAAAATGGCCGCACATAAGTGCACGAAAATATCTGCGCGTCATCGCGGCGAACACTAAGGTAAAACTTTTATTTATGCGAAAAGTTGTATCATTTTTCTTTCCTGGGGCATTTCAGAGAATAAAGCTCCAGGCTTGGTGCCTCTAGAACATAAATAACACCACATTAAAGATGTATGAAGAAGACGAACCCACTTCAAGAATTATTTACTAGCGTCCGCAAAGTTTGGCTAGTTTCGTTTTTGAGTAAACATTTGGACGCGGTTCCGGGTGCCACTTAAATAGAAAAAGTGTAATATCAGAAATACCTATTAATTATATTTTATACATCATCTTAATACATGCCAATACCAAAAATTACTTTTGAGTATACCTAAACAGAAAGAAAGTAAGAACTAATTCTGCGTAATTCCCACCAGGAAATTCTTTCAGGAAGTAAAAAAAATTGGATTTCAATACAAATTATCTGATCCTGGTTGACATTTTGGAAAAGACAATAACTTTTTTCATTTCCTGAAATAATTTCCTGGTGGAAGGTGTTTAGTGTCGTTGACTGAGCAACCTCTACCACTATCATTTCGCGGGACGCTGTCCATTACAGCCGTTATTACTAGACTAAATAAAATTTCTCCTTATTCTTATGAATTTCTATGACTAACTTAGCTTTGGGAAATGATATACAGAATTTAGCTTATTGTCGCCGTAAAAGTTAATTTGCGTTGCTTAAATTCTTGACAGAATATTTTAATGTACATAAGAGCCCGATGGTGTAGTGGATAGGGCCGCTGCCTCCGGAGCGGGAGGTCGTGGTTCGAATCCCACCACGTACCAATGTGTTTTTCGATTTTCGAATTTCATATGCACGTTTATTCGGCGCTTTTTCCGTGCTTCGGAAGGCACGTTAAGCCGTTGGTCCCGGTTAATATCGTTGAATACCGTAGATATTAGTCGTTAAGCCATATCAGAGGCCAGTGCTAAGCATTGGCGGCTTGAAAACTCTGACCTAATCTAGGATTGGGTCTGGTTTCCCTTCTGAGTTGTGGAGGTCAGATGGCAGTCGCTCTGTGTAAAAACCAGTACCCTCGTTCAATCCCCTAGATTAGGTAGCCGACCCCGTGATATACGGGATAAGGCTAGGGAGATGATGATGGTATCCAATTTTGTTCACCCAATATTCAACGTGTATACTGCTGTAGTTACAGATTGTCAGCCCATGGCCTAAATTACAATATACTGAAACCCTCGGACCTCCTAGCTGGTTTTTACAGCATGCCTGTGAAGAAATGTAGCTAGCACATTCTATGTTTTCCTTTTGCTTAAAGGCCAGCATGGATGAAAGTGAGTATTGCATTATATTTTAAGTTAAGAGTATTTGTTTGACAATTTCAATTACGATTTAGCGTTTCCCTTAGTTTTTTTTTTTTTTTAATATAAATAGGCGAGCATTTGTCCGCCATCTCACCTGGTGGAAAGTGACGATGCGGACTATGTTGAAGCATACTCACCTATGTAGTGCCTATTCACTCTCGCCTTGAAAAGGCCCAGGTTATATTGTTCCGGGAACAGATCTAGTGCATACTGTCGTCACGTGTAAATAAGTGTATCACATATACAACGTGTAAAATAAAGGGTATATCCATCGTGAAATGTGTGAATCTATCTACCCATGACACTGAACAACTTACTCTAAGGAACATACATACATACATAAATCACGCCTTTATCCCTTACGGGGTAGGCAGAGCGTTTAACGACTCGTAAAAGGCGCTTTCGCCACGTTTGACAAAAAAAATTGAGGGCAGTTTTAGATTGTAATATGTATTGCTATAGTGACAGGTTGTCAGCCCATCGCCTAAATTACAATACACTGTAACCCTCGAGTCCCTTTTGCTGACTTCAACAGCATGCCCGGGAGGAAGGGCAGCTGGAACATTCTATGTTTTTCTATCTCTCCCAGTCCAGCATGGAAGTGAATATATGTCGCAAATCGAAAAAAAAAATACCTTCCATACAAAATGCATCAGGAAGCGAAAATTTATTTTTTTGGTGTTTCATTTATTGAAAGTTGTTCAGTGTCATGGGCAGATACACACATTTCACGATACATATACCTTTTGTTTTACACGTTGTATTGTGATGCACTTATTTGACCGTGACGACAGTATGCACTAGATCTAAAGCAAACGCTAAATCGTAATTCTTCTTCTGTCGAGTGGGTATCGAGTCTATGGACCCGATGAACCAGAGTGTGTCAGAGTTTTTAAACCGCCTAGTAGCACAACTATCAGGCCTCTGACATGGTTTTGTGTAACGACCACTATCAAAGACAGCGACCGGGACCGACGGCTTAACGTGCCCTCCGAAGCACGAAATCTTTTTCTTTTCGGACAATCAGGTGATTCAGCCTGCAATGTCCTACCCAAACTGGGAAAAATTCACAAAGTGATAAATTCTCAAATATCAACTTTGTGTTTTACCCCCCGGGAATCAAACCCAGGACCTCCGGATCGGGAGCCCATGGCACTAGCCACTAGACCACGGAGGCAGTTGTCGTAATCGTAATTGAAATTGTCAAACAAATACTCTTAACTTAAAATATAATGTAATACTCACTTTCATCCATGCTGGCCTGGAAGCAAAAGGAAAACATAGAATGTGCTAGCTACATCTCTTCACAGGCATGCTGTAAAAACCAGCTAGGAGATCCGAGGGTTTCAGTATATTGTAATTTAGGCCATGGGCTGACAACCTGTAACTACAGCAGTATCCCTACAAATCTATCTTAAATAACCCTCAAAACTTTGCCCTGAACGACCTATGTTTAGGTTGTTTACGCTCTGCCTACCCCATAAAGGCGTGATTATATGTATGTATGTATATTAAAATTCAGTATAAGTTTGTTGGGAAATTATATACACTACACTAAATTTCCCTATTAAAGGAGATCTAATGGCGATCACTCCACCGACAAGAGCAAAGCTCTTAAATTTATGATGATGATAGGTTTATTCTACAATTTTAAGATCACTAATCCCTTCCATGCCGGCCTAGGAGCAAGAGAAAAACATAGAATGTGCCAGCTGCATTTCCTCCCGAGCATGCTGTACAATCCAGCTAAGGGATCCGAGGGTTTCGGTATATACTGATTAAGGCGATGGGCTGAAAACCTGTCACGACAGCAATATACCTACAAATCTATCTTAAATAACCCTCAAAACTTTGTCAGACGTTGCGGAATTATCTTTGTTTAGTTCGTTTGCGCTCTGCCTACCCCATTAGGGATAAAGGCGTGATTATATGTCTATATGTACTAATCCCTATTATCTAACCAACTGGTCCTAAACCAGAGCTTTCATTACAAAAGAAAGATAAGGGAAGCTTTATCGAAAATCTTCGACTATTCTTATGCAAGTTTTATCATGACTTGGCTTCGAGACAAACTTCGCTCACTGCATTAATAATTAAACTGCAACAACGGTGGTTTCAGTGTTTTAAAAGTTTTATACACAGTGTTATCTTAAGGGAATACATAGGTAGGTTCTTCCATGCTGGACTGGGAGAGATAGAAAAACATAGATTATAATATGTTTTATACTTTTATAATAATGTTAGGGAAGTCCGAAAAGCAGCAACCTTGCTGAGACTGTTCCTTTTCATCCTTTGCATGTGAATGTGTTTTGGTATGTTTTTATGGATGAATAAATAACTATCTATCTATCTATAGAATGTTCCAGCTGCCCTTCCTCCCGGGCATGCTGTAGAAGTCAGCAAAAGGGATTCGAGGGTTACAGTGTATTGTAATTTAGGCGATGGGCTGATAACCTGTCACTACAGCAATACAAATCATTAAAATCTAAAATTTCCCCTCAATTTTTGACAGACGTGGCGAAAACGCCTGTTACGAGGCGTTTTACGCTGTGCCTACCCCGTAAGGGATAAAGGCGTGATTTTATGTATGTGTGTAATACATAGGTTTTGAAATAGTCGGTATACTGGGTGTAAGAGACAGCGTCCCGCGGTGATAGGGGTTCATTAGTCAACGACAATGATCAACTTACGTCATAAAATTCTTTCAGAAAGTGCAAGCTTTTTTAGCTTTTTACATACAAATTATCTGATCAAGGTGTTAATTTTTAATGGTAAAGTATTTTTTATTTTAATTTCCTTGTGAAAGTAACCTCTATCAGTATGTGGGACTCTGTCTCTTACACCCCGTAATTGAAACTCAGACCGTTGGTCAAACTAACTATACCTATAAAATGTTCTTGGTAGCGTTGAACTTTCGATAAAAGTAATACTTAATTACTTAAAATCTCGGTGAACATAATAACTTAGTATTATACAGAGATTACTTTTCAACTTCTTAGAAAAAGTATTTTAAGTCAAACACAAAAGAATAACTTTTTACAACTGAATAAATTAACTTTTCCAGTAACTCTATTGTTTGGAATACTACGCAAAAGAGTTCAATAAAACTTTTAACTCGCAAATCGTATGTATCACTTAGGGCGTTCTTTCAATAGAAACTGAAGTTTTTTCTTGACACGTTAAATGCCGTCTTAATTTGTTTGTGGATGCGCTTTGAGGCAATAAGGTTTTTTTTGTAACAAAACGTATTTTTTCGCAAATTGCTAATTAGTGAGAATTTTAATCTGGAGAAATTGATAAGCATTATCTCATTCAAATTAAACTTAGAATACATGGGATGTATAGGAGCAACTTTTCAGGCAAAAATTACAGTGATTCTACTTTTTCTTTTTTGCATATTGGCACTTACTGACTTTTAGGCTAGTATCATGTTTTCAAATGTAGGTCTAATAATTCATAAAGGGCGTAAGTGATAATAATAATAAATCAGTTTATTTTTCTCCACTAAATTAAAATTCCATTAGGTTAAGTAGTAACAGAAGTAATAATTTTACATTTATCACTGATACTAAGCTAGAAAACTGTATAATATAAAAAGCATACCGCTTTTTAGGTCAGTATGTTAGAGTATTTTCAAAAGGTCATCAGAACTTAAAATACCGTATGTAGAATCCAACTATTATAATAGAAACTTAACCTAAAATCTTATGTATAATTAAACAAAAAAACTTAATCTAGGGCACAGAATTAATATAGTATCTAGGGTGACAAAAAAGTCCCAGCTCAGCTTAATGCTAAGAAGGTGCCTACTATAGTAATACACACCTTCCGCGAGACCGAAATAAAATAAAATGTACGCACATAATATGTACATAAAATTATTCATTTTCTCTTACTACCATTGGGTTGGCTGGAAGAGATCTCTTCATAGAGATATGTTCGCCTTTGCACACTATATTTGTAAATTACATTTCTTTTGTGTTATGCAATAAAGTATATATATAGATATATATATATATATATGTTTTTTTTATCTTGGTAGCTACACTTCTTATTGATTTTTTTAGCTTAGGATGATACTTAATATTTTTATGAATTACGTCATTTTAGCTTAGTATTGGTAACTTACGGTTTTTATGGTAGTATCTCATATTTCTGCATATTGGTATCTTGCTAATTAGTAGGAATTTTGAAATGAATCTAAGATGCTTAGCACTATGCTAAAAAGTCAAGTCAAGAACTATCTAAAAGACCTCAGCTGTATTTTGTGCAACAGCCACTATCAAAAGAGTGAAATGCAGACGTAAGTGGCCCGTTCTAAGCACGCAGAGTGTTAAAGAAGTTTCTCTGAAAAACACTCTAAAATAGAAAGAATTGGGGTGTCAGCCTTCATTCAAAGAGTGACCTTTTACAGTCACTAATTTAAAAGTTTGTTCATTACAAATTCCACTTAAAAAAATCTTCTGGCCTTTTTAATTTCGTTTTTGTTAATTTTCCACGGGCGAAAAAGAAAAAGTTATATTCTTGAGAGATTTTTTCGCCTCGATCACAAAGCTAAAAATCGAATAGCATTTGTCTTTGGATATTTTTTTGCAATGTTGAACAATTTATTAATTATTCGGGCTGAAATTGACAACCACACAGTTTAAGAATTTAGAAAACGTTTTGAAACCTTCATAAAAAGTATTTTTTTTTGTTTTTGAGCAAATAAAATGTCTTCTCTTTGTGTTCGAAAACAATATAAGTTTTGTAATTAAAATTCCATAATTTATGTTTTTATGCAAATATAATTTGTCTTGTCATCAAATTACGTATTCTGTTCGAGTTCTTTTTGCTTATTATTTTTCTGAGGACAGATTTCCCAGGATACCTTTGTAATTTCACATCGATTTCATTATCAAGTAGATAACTGCCTCCGTGGTCTAGCGGTCAGAGCCATGGGCTCACGACCCGGAGGTCCTGGGTTTGATTCCAAGAAGGGGAACACAAAGTTGGTATTTGTTAATTTGACACTTTGTAAGATTTTTCCCAGTTTGGTTAGAACAATGCAGGCCGAATCACCTGATTGTCTGGAAGAAAAAAAAAATCCTGCTTTGGTGCCGGTCGCTGTATATTAGCTGTGCTATTAGGCGTCATAAGAACTCTGACACCAGTATGGACTATTATGGATTACGGAAATTTTTGGGACTCTTAAATTTTGAAATCAATATGAGTCACAACTAGGTACGCATACTTTGCCGTAGAGTAAAAAAACACCTAATTGTTTGCTTAAAACTCACTTAGCAGCGAATGAATCCGAGATACAGAAGCTAGTATACCTAAGATACCGGGTGTAAGGGACAAACCCCGCAAACTAATAGGGGTTGCTCAAACAACGATACTGAACAATTTCCTCCAAGAAATTATTTCAGGAAGTGAAAATAAAAGTTGGGTTTTCCGTACAAAATGTCCACCTCGATCATATAATTTATATGGGAAGGAAATTTTTTTTCACTTCCTGAAAGAATTTCTTAGTGGAAGTTATTCAGTGTCCTTGACTGAGCAACCCCTACCAGTTTGCGGGACGCTGTCCCTTACACCCTGTATGAACTCGTCATCGTCATCGCAACAAAGCACAGCCATGAATACTAACTGGCACAAACGAACAAACGAACTTTAAGCAGTAAGTTAATAAAGATTCCTTAAAACAGTTTTCGTCGCTTTAATTAGGAGTTCGGAGCGGAATGTGTCAACAAAGTTGGAACTTCGCGCTTCGCCCCTGCAGATGGAATGCGGGTTGTTGTTATAACTATCTGTTTTGTTTACCAAATCTTCCTTCATCCTTTGTAAGTTAAGCAGCAGGTGAATGGCATGTAAAAACTGTTAAATAAATAAATAATGCTACCGTACAGTCGTGAAAAGAAAATACATCTAAATAACTTTAATTATATGTTGAATGTACTTTTATTGGTATATGTATACTACTATACGGTATTTACAATAACTAAATCAAATTTAAATGATCTCTCATATTCACTCATTCTGTCCAGAAAATAAAATTTTGGTTCCATTGATTCTTCATACCAAACCTTCGCAAAATATTCCTCTTTCTCTAAAATTTAGTGGCAGAAATCAAAACGCCATCAGACCGCACAGCTGACAAACAATAACCGTTGGCGTGAACCCCGCATGGCCTGCAAATGCCTGCAAAGAAGGAAATTGCCAATCACTTCCTTTAGGGGACTTCTAGCTAGCGCGTCATGCAAGTTTTTCTACATGCCAGAGACAGAGTTACTTCAAACGATGCTACAAGATGCGAAAAGACGGGTCTGCATGGCTTGCAAATGCCTGCAAAGAAGGAAATTGCCAATCACTCTCTTTAGGGGACTTCTAGCTAGCGCGTCATACATAGTCAAGTTTTTCTACATACCAGATAGAGTTACTGTGAGACGGCTCTGCACGGCCTGCAAATACCTGCAAAGAAGGAAATAATCACTGACTCCCTATAGAGTACTTCCAATCACATGTTACTGTTTGTTGTCAAATAGATGGTAAAATGAAATCGCTATAATCTGAAAAATAACCGTCGGCGTGAACCGCGCGGACCCACATGGCCGGCAAATGCCTGCAAAGAAGAAAATTGCAAAGAAGAAGGAAATTGCCTATGGCCCTTTCAGAAGACTTTCAACCAGCGTATGATTAATATAACCAACCCTTAAAAAAGATGACAAATATAATTTTGTTGTTCCATAGATCCACTGGTCGGTAACTCTAAAGTTTATCGTTCAAACATGATAATGTTCGTCATAATGATATCCTTTTTCTCAATAATAGCTATAGCGACCTAATCTCCACAAGCTTGAAATATATCACGTGATACCTAAACGCCCCCTCATCCAGCCGCAATATGGCCCTTCCATTCTCCTTGATTCCCCGTTCGGCTGAGATTTATGCAGTTTCCTATATTTTCACACCAACCACCAGATGCCGCAGTTATGATTAGGCGTTTATGCAGTCTTAGGGCGCTTTTGCACTGATCCAAATCCGTATCCGAATATTCTTTGATCCGAATTGGCCTTCCTAGTAAATGTATGACAGTTTGCGCACCCATCCGTATCCGTTTTGTATGGATATTTTACGGACACGATTCGGATACGAACTGAAAACGGAGCAGGTCAAAACCACACTTACATTTTTCTTCCTTTTTTGGGATAATTTAGACAAGTTGGTCTGAAAAAAGAGACCTGAAAAAATCGTTACACCTTTTGAAATTCACTCAATAACGTTGCTCCCTGTTGTCCGACCTGGTATTATTTCTAAACTTAGCGTTTTCAATTACTTGAACAATCAGTGTCCACAATTCATACACATTTAACTAAAGCATTGAATACAAATGATCTTTTTGAGCCACTGTTAGGCATGATCTCCGCAGAGTAGCCCTCTTCTCAAGAGTACCTTTTCCTACTTGTATCTCTGTCGAGATAATGCATTATTAGGGCCCTCTTGTGCCTATCATGCCCAACAGCGGCTCCAAAAGGTTTTTATTCCGGTCCGATCCAAACAAGCTAAGCTCACAAGAGCAAAGCACTTGCAAGCCAACTGTTATGCGGTCACTTCCGCATATGATGAGTCGACATGAAGACAAAACAGTGGTCAACAACGAACTGATGCGTTTCGTGTTGTTCGACATTCATCCCTAAAGACCATAAGGCCTTTCACGAAAAAAAAACTTTTGTTCATTTTCATTTTTCCAATTTTAAGAAAGCAGCATATCTTTCTAAGTATTCGTGTACAAATATCTTAGCAAGAATCTGGCGCATTATTATTTTGAGGTTTTGTAATACTTCCCCTACTTCCAGCATACCCCTAATCATCTCATTAAAACATTACCCTACAAATGAGAGACGACATGGCACAAACGTGTTTCAGTCACAACAAGGGAAGGGTGTGGGTTCGGTTCCCGGGGAGGACAACTTGCTGGTAACTGAATTAAAAGCTTCGACTTCGAGTCCTAACGAACGTACACGTTAAATAGGACGTATTATGTGTGGTGATGGAGATGGCTACGAAAGCGAGCGATTGCTATTGTGTCTTAAGGGGTTCGGAAGGTGGAACAGCGCTATCAGTTTTAAATTTATTGTGCCTGAAGTACAAACAGTTTAATGAATATTTTACGATTGGCAACCATCGCAACTAATTCTTTGTTTTATTTTATTTATTAAACTAAAGGTAAGTACAATTTTATAACTTAAATCTACTCGCCAAACTTAAAAGTTTGATGGCGAGATACGCCTGAATGTATTTCTTAGACCTACCTTAAATTAAAAGCATGCTTATAAAAAAATAAAATATGATAATCTAATAAAAAATAAAATGGAGAAATAAATAAAAACATAACATTGCTCAATGACTTTCATGTAGAAGTTCGTCCCTTAATTTTGATTTTAATACCCCTCTAGTACCTAACTTAGGTTCAGTTCGTAATATTTGAAGCTGGTTAAATATTTTTGGTACTAGATATTTTGAAACCTTTTCTATTTATAATAGTTTACTGAAAATCAGTAAAGTATTACTAATTTACGTTCTACATTTAATAACTCGTAATTCATTTATTTGCTGTCACATTGTGTCTTAACATTAAGATCAAATGTTATAGATACTATCACATATGACGCCCTGTCGAGGGCACTGCAAATTGAGGACTGTCATTAAATTGCATATAAAAATTAAAACTAAGATTGATATGAATAAATATGTCAAAAAAATATTTATAATAGCAATTATGTAAACAAAAAAAAATTAAACAGTCAAAAAATTATTAATTAAACAGTCAATATATTAAATTAGTATGTCTTTAAATCATGCATAAAATTAATAATCCATGATATAATAATTCACATTAAGCATAAAAGCTATGTATTTAAAAAGTGGCCACTTTTAGCGTATGTACAATAATACATAGCTTTTATGCTTAGTGTGAATTATTAATAATCACTACATAGTCGCTTTCTCTGTCCCTATATCCCTATGTATGCATAAATCTTTAAAACTACGCAACGGATTTTGATGCGGTTTCTTTTAATGGATAGAATGATTCAAGAGGAAGGTTTATATATATAATATAGTAGAGAAACACTGATAATTTCCGTGCCAAGCCGGGGCGGGTCGCTAGTGGATTATAAATTGGAGAATAAGTTGAGTTGTTGCCAATCGTAAAATATTAATGAAATGTTTGTAATTTAGACACAATTAATTTATTACTATTGAGGGCGCCACCTATGCTCTGCAACGATCTTAAGTGTGTAAGAAAACAATTCGAAGAAGAAAAATTGAAATTAATAGTATAGTGATGTACGTGAGTAAACGTACATATGAAATTCGAAAACCGAAAAACACATTGTTATGTGGTGGGATTTGAACCACGATCTCAGGAGGCAGCTGCTCTATCCACTACACCATCGGGCTCTATTAACTTAGCTTAGAACATTACTATATTTTAGTTACATTCTGTACACTGCTGTTTACTATTCCTAAATAAATAAAATAAAAAATACATTTAAATGAGGGATCAGAGAAAGATCGTTTATATGAGAAAATTATAGACAGGTTTTGGATATCGGTACCCACTAATTTTAAGTTTTACCATTTCCTGCCACTATACCTATCTAACTCTGAGAAAATAGCAGTGACATGATTCATTTCTTGCTATCAAACGTCTACGAAACACTACGCCGTAGCAGAGTAGCAACTGATTTTCAATTCTAGAAAAATCCACACGTAATACAGAAATGGGACTACAAGCCTATTCGAAAAGTTAGCTTGTTTTACATTTCTCCAAGTCGCAGTTAAGTTGCGCGATACAAACATTAGACATGTAAAAGCTTTTAATTTGCCCCTTTCCTAGCGGGGCTTTGTCACAGCAAGTTGGAAGGAGTTTGGCCTGAATTTAAGTAAATACGATTTATTTTTGTATGCTGTAAGTGTGACACAAGGACAGAAGACTGAATTAGGGTAATCAGTTCGACGTCTTCTTCTGTCTGTGTGGGTTATCAAGTCAATCGACCTGATGAACCCTATCTAGCACATCTATCAGGCCTCTGATATGGTTTGAGTAACGACCACTATCAAAGACAGCGACCGGGACCGACGGCTTAACGTGCCCTCCGAAGCACGAAATCTTTTTCGGACAATCAGGTGATTCAGCCTGCAATGTCCTAACCAAACTGGGGAAAAATTCACAAAGTGATAAATTCTTAAATATCAACTATGTGTTTCCCCCCTGGGAATCGAACCCAGGACCTCCGGATCAGGAGTCCATGGCACTAGCCACTAGACCACGGAGGCAGTTACAGAACACTGAAGTAGTGTGACATAGACGATAGAAAAGCACACTGGTTTGAGAAGCCAGCTCCCAACGCCTTCTTCTGTGGAGAAATAGGTACTAATTTCCGTGAAAATATTACATATTTTCTATTGATAAAATATTTTTTAATTTAGTCCAGTAATTTTGAACTTGCTACACAGTGTTTGATCGTCATAATCGTGAATGACTAATTATAGATAGAAGATATAAAGTTGGAGTTTCATAAAACGCTGTTTGCGTCGCATAAGATTTTTGCTACATCATTGGTTTATACCTCAATTTGTGGTGCAAATGATAGGCGAT
Source organism: Scrobipalpa costella (assembly GCA_949820665.1). Lineage (NCBI taxonomy): Eukaryota > Metazoa > Arthropoda > Insecta > Lepidoptera > Gelechiidae > Scrobipalpa > Scrobipalpa costella. The sequence goes on from OX463303.1 coordinate 19,951,237, forward strand.
AAGGGTAACCAGGAACTTCGTCTATATTCTAGTTGTCTGAACGTGTGGTTTTTCAATGTGGATGAGAATTCTTACGGGGGTACAGGAGTACCTATGAATTGATTAAAATAATTTATTTATTTATCGTATGGCATTATTTGCTGCGAGGTCCAGAGGTCAGTGCAGCAGCCGGTTTTGTTGCACCTTTAACACCACCCGCGGTCACGTGTAGGGTGTTTAAGGTAGTTCCTACGGACGTGGAGCAACATTAACTACTAGAAACAGTGACCGGGACCGACGGCTTAACGCGCCCTCCGAAGCACGGAATCCATTTTCTTCCTGACAATCAGGTGGATTCAGCCTGCATTGTTAGTATTTTTTTATATACTGGACTGGGAGCGAGAGAAAAACATAGAATGTGCCGGCTGCATTTCCTCCCGGGCATACCTACATACATACATACATATAATCACGCCTTTATCCCTAATGGGGTAGGCAGAGCGTAAACGACCTAAACAAAGGTCGTTCCGCCACGTCTGACAAAGTTTTGAGGGTTATTCAAGATGGATTTGTAAGTGTATCGCTGTAGTGACAGGTTGTCAGCTCATCGCCAAAATTGCAATATACTGAAACCCTCAGATCCCTTAGCTGGTTCTTACAGCATGCCCGGGAGGAAATGCAGCTGGCACATTCTATGTTTTTCACTCGCTCCCAGTCCAGCTTGGAAGTAACCCCCGGGCATGCTGTATAAATCAGCTACTGGACCATTACTTTAATTTTAGACGGAAAGTTGTATTGTATGACATCGGAACTAAAAAGAAGAAAGGACTCTTTAGACTTGTACCTCACAAAGCTTAGGTAGAAGTCACATAGACCATAATTCAGTGTTCCGAGCGATTAAACGAACGCAAATGTACTGAGAGAGGGTTAATGAGTTATTTCAGTGATACGTGGCTCTGGAAATGGCTGATCAGGATATTCTTCTTAGGCCTGGGCGGTAGAAAAACATAGAATGCTCACTTGTTTGTTTAACAGAGGTGTTAGACCTCAACATTTTGTAAGTTGAAGATCACATACGGCAGGCGGTGTTGTGTGATTTTCACCCTCTATGAAGAAGACTCTCGTAAATAGTCGAAACGTTGGGGTCTAATACCTCCGTTAAACAAACAAGTGAGTAGTCGTTAATTTTATCAGTATGAATAGCACTTGTTCGTCACTTAGTAATAAAATAAGCATAGAATGATCCATCTGCTTTTCTTCCCAAGCCCAAAAAAATAATATTTTTTAAAGTTTTTTTGGTAATATTACTCGTTTGTCTCCAATTTGCAATTAAAACGACAGTTGAAATTAAGATCCTTTATCCGTAATGGGGTAGGCAGAGTGTAAACGAGTTTATCAAAAGTCGTTCCGCCACGTCTGACAAAGTTTTGAGGGTTATTTAAGATAGATTTGTAGATAAATTGCTGTAGTGACAGGTTGTCAGCCCATCGCCTAGATTACAATGTAATGAAACCCTCGGATCCCTTAGTTGGTTTTTACAGCATGCCTGGGAGGAAATGCAGCTGACACATTCTATATTTTTCTTTCACTCTCAGGCCAGCATGGAAAATGATGCTCTATATATTTTGTTCCGAAAATCTTTAATGAATTAGATTGGTTAAGGGATTATGTTAAATTAAGTAAAGTAGTATAAAACCGTATAAAACGTAGATTACAGTCATGGTTTTTTAAAATACAGACATATAATCACGCCTTTATCCCAATGGGGTAGGCAGAGCGTAAACGACCTAAACAATGGTCGTTCCGCCACGTCCGACAAAATTTTGAGGGTTATTTAAGATATATTTGTAGGTATATTGCTGTAGTGCAGGTTGTCAGCCCATCGTCTAAATTACAATATACTGAAACCCCTTAGCTGACTTTTACAGCACGCCCGGAAGGAATTGCAGCTGGCACATTTTATGTTTTTCTCTCGCTCCCAGGCCAGAGTAAAATAGTTTTTAAAATAGTGTTTATTAAACTAGACACCACTGGCGAAGGATCCATACAAGTCGATTCCCGTTGGCTTCCCTTTCAAGAATTCCACTTCCACCAAATCCGGAGTTACGTCGAAACTATAAAGTACTTGAATGTTTTTTTTTGCCTTTGCTTACATACATACATACATATAATCACGCCTTTATCCCTAATGGGGTAGGCAGAGCGTAAACGACCCAAACAAAGGTCGTTCCGCCACGTCTGACAAAGTTTTGAGGGTTATTTAAGATAGATTTGTAAGTATATTGCTGTAGTGACAGGTTGTCAGTCCATCGCCTAAATTACAATATACTGAAACCCTCGGATCCCTTAGCTGACTTTTACAGCACGCCCGGAAGGAATTGCAGCTGGCACATTTTATGTTTTTCTCTCGCTCCCAGGCCAGAGTAAAATAGTTTTTAAAATAGTGTTTATTAAACTAGACACCACTGGCGAAGGATCCATACAAGTCGATTCCCGTTGGCTTCCCTTTCAAGAATTCCACTTCCACCAAATCCGGAGTTACGTCGAAACTATAAAGTACTTGAATGTTTTTTTTTGCCTTTGCTTACATACATACATACATATAATCACGCCTTTATCCCTAATGGGGTAGGCAGAGCGTAAACGACCCAAACAAAGGTCGTTCCACCACGTCTGACAAAGTTTTGAGGGTTATTTCAGATAGATTTGTAAGTATATTGCTGTAGTGACAGGTTGTCAGCCCATCGCCTAAATTACAATATACTGAAACCCTCGGATCCCTTAGCTGGTTTTTACAGCATTGCCGGGAGGAAATGCAGCTGGCACATTCTATGTTTTTCTCTCGCTACCAGGCCAGCATGGAAGTAATTTTTGCCTTTGCTTACCCTTGATATAATTGTACCCTGCGCCACTGCTGGACACATAAATATTATTTATAATTAGACATAAGTAAAATACTTAGATTAAATTGGAGAAGGTCTAGATTAAGAGTGCATATCGAGTGTAAGGAACAGCGTCCCGCTAACTGATAAGGGTTGCTCAGTCAACGAAACTGAACAAAATTCACCGGGGAATTCTTACCCGAGATGAAAACAAAAAATTTGGCCTTCCCATACAAAATTACCACATCCATCAGACAATTTGTATGGAAAAGCCAATTTATTTTTACTTCCTGAAAAATACCTGCTTTACGTTGTTCAGTGTCGTTGACTGAGCAACCCTAATCAGTTTGCGAGACGTTGTCCCTTACACCCCGTATATCGCCAACAAACTGCTCAGCAATTTGACGATACATAGTTTGAAATACATAGTTAAGAAAAAAAAAAGCTTTTGTCTAATAAATAAATAAATACTCTCTGAAATTTAATGCAAATTGTTGTTATCTTCCATGCTGACCTGGGAGCGAGAGAAAAACATAGAATGTGCCAGCTGCATTTCCTCCCGCGCATGCTGTAAAAAACAGCTAAGGGATCTGAGGGTTTCAGTATATTGTAATTTAGGCGATGGGCTGACAACCTGTCACTACAGCAATATACCTACAAATCGATCTTAAAATAACCCTCAAAACTTTGTCAGACGTGGCGGAACGACCTTTGTTTAGGTCGTTTACGCTCTGCCTACCCCATTAGGGATAAAGGCGTGATTATATGTATGTATGTATGTATGTTGTTATCACGAGATATCTCTTAAAAATTCGAATTAATTACTTCGATAATTTCATTTCATTCCGGTCCATTGTGAGTCCATCACTGTACAGCACGACAAAGTTTAAAATGAATATTGATAAAAAGGAACTAACACCGCCCCAACGTAAAACGGGGTGTAAGGGACAGCGTACCAGATACTGATAGGGGTTGCTCTGTCAACGAAACTGTTACCAGAAACTTTTACCTTCTTTTCAGTTTTTTTATCTCCCATACAAATTTTCAGATTGAGGTGGTCATTGTGTATGGGGAAGTATTATTGCTTAAGAATTGCTTGGTGAGAGTTGTTCAGTTTCGTTGACTAAGGAACCCCTTTTAGTATCTGGTACGCTGTCCCTTACACCACGTATTTTTAAATTTTCCTTTTATGCCAGCGCCCTAGCCTACGTGCATCGAAAGCCTTGTCGCACTGTCCGGTTGATTAATTATTAAAATTAATAATTAAACGAAACAAAAAGCTTAAACTGTCACACTGATAATCCGTAGGCGAGGGATGTACACGTATCACGGCAATTAAAACAAAACAATGGCAACACTGCGTGTACAATCTATGGTTCGTAGTGATGGGATGAGTTGCGAATATTCGGATACAATTTTTCAGATACTAGAGCTAGCAAGAGGTTTGATAGGAACCTATATTTTAGCTGTCGGCCCCAAGCAACGGTATCATTATATAATATGAAAGAAAGAAAATAATAAATTCGTTTCGGGCAGGACTCGAACCTGCGTCTCTGGAATGCCAGTCCGTTACTCTACCAACTGAACTACCGAAACGAATTTATCATAGTCTTACTTATGTACGCGTCATTGCGACGTAAGCGACATCTATCCGAGTAGTTTAAGAAGTACGCGGTGCCCTGTGGATAAGTTGGATTGAACTATCTGACACAAACCGAGGTAGAGAGCCACCACTCTACCACCGAATCCCGCTGTCCGTTTATCTCGTGTCTGTATGCCGTCGGTGTGCGGGAATACTAGTGCTATCAAATGCCCCTAGAATAGCTCTCCCAATCATTAACTCTGTCTCGATAAGTTAATATTGAAACTGGAGTACATTTTTATCTTTATTTTTCATTTTATTTCGTATGCAAAAAGTATGTAGATAGTTGTTTAGAGGCGAAATACCGTTCATTATTCTGCTATTTATTTACTTAGTCGGATATTTCCTATTCAGCCACACAATCTCGTTTGTACTTAGTTTATGTATTATATGTAATGTAATGTATTTAGGATCCATATTTGACTAGGGTTGCACTATCCCGTTAACCACTACGCATTTTTCTTTCACCCAAAGGTTGTCTGGAAGAAATTGCTACCTTAGCAATAAGGCCGCCTATGTTGTACTTATCTTTTTTTTGTTATCTGTTGTGTTGTATGATTTGTATTCTTACGTGCAATAAAGTATTTTTATTTTATGGTAATCTCCCATCCCTAGCCCATTCGTTCATTCAAAGCCGACGGCTGACGATCGATTCATCCGATTAGTTCTTCCAATAAACAACAAGCGCACACCGTTATTAATTTCCGATTGGCTCAGACGTCGGCGCGTTCGAAATTTGAATTTTGGATTGTTTTTTGATACCTAATCGTTACCGTTAGTTTAAACATATACACACGTATAATGACGCCTTTATCCCTAATCCCTCGAATTCCTTAGCTGGTTTTTACAGCCCGGGAGGAAATGCAGCTGGCACATTCTATGTTTTTCCTTCGCTCCCAGTCCAGCATGGATGTTGTTTTAAACATGTGAATGTATTTATTTATTCCTATTTACTAAAAACATGACTCTTAATTTATTTTAAAACAGCGTAAGGCAGTGATTTTTCAGATGAAATTAAAACTAAATCTCCATACCTATCACACAATTTTCTGTGCTATATCGCCGGTATAAAAACTTCGTTTAGTATAAAACAATCAAAAGACTTATCCCAGATCTGTCCAATTAATTTTGACCTCTGACATTTTAATACTTTGACATAATTTAAAATTGTATAAAGGACTTGCTTGCTTGCTTGTTTTGTCTTGTTTTTGTTTTGTTTGTTTGTGTTCATTTGTGTAGATGCAACTTTATGTAACATTAACAACTATGGGTGAAATTACTTATATGTAAGATTATTTCATTTTATTATAGGAATAAAACATAATTGGCCCTATTTGTTCCTGATCTGAAAAAATCTTGTCTAGTTATTTATTTTGATTCCAACTTTACCTACTGCTTTGCTGGACTGGGCTGGGATACATAAAAACAAACTGTCTTTCAGGTATGTAAAAAAAGCAGATGGAAATTTATGCCATGAACTGACAATCCTCACTTCTGTAACTTTTTTTTGGTTATTGTGCTCGGTTCCATATTTAGTTCCATAATATTTAATGTAATAAATAAAATTTGGATAACGCTTTTACACCAAACAATATTTTAGCATAACATAAAAAAGCATAACTGTTTATGCATAATATTTTTAAGCACAAGTGGGCGGAGCATATCGTTATGAACACATAACGATAATAAAACATTATATTTAAGGATATACAAATATAGTGTCATAATAACTAACTACTGAGTGGTTAAAATTCTATAATACGAAATTCCAAACAATAATTGTGATTAAGTAATAATTGAGATTAAGGCTCCACCCAAGGGCCACACACCGCACCTTAACCTACTGTCGCGACTCGCATTTTTGTATTGGAGTAGTCAAATTAATCGCAAGTGTGACTCTCCAGCGCACTGCTGTAGCGAGTCTCTTAATGCCTTCTTATTCTTTTTTAGATCTAATTTTTATAGAGAAAAATAACCCACTTGTACTATTATATTAGTGGAATAAATAGTATTCCTAATGACTGTTATGCGACTGAAAATTTGTCTAATTCAATACAGTACAACATATTGTTATGTTTAGAATACAGTATACCAAAATATAATTATGTAAAAGTTTCATTATGCTAGTAAAATTATGCGAAAGTCATTATGCTCTTACAAATTAGGAATTAAAAATTGCCATTAAAATGTCACCCATTGCACTCTACCCTAATGCGTTAGCCATATAGGCATGATTTTTTGTATGTCTTTACAGGTTTCTGCGACACAGGTCCTGTAAATCTGGTCAATGCTGCACCATCAAAGTAATTGATTAATTGAACCGCCGGAGCGTCCTCTGGAGGTTTCCTTCGTTTTCTTTCATAATGGAGTTTGCATAATTTCAGTTAGATGGAAATTGTTCACAGTTAAAATAGCAGCGGCTACGTCTAAAACGCAATGAAATAGTAAAACCAGTTTCAATAGAGAAAAGAATCTACGATGGATCGTAATATCGTAGTTTTTAATATCATATAAGGATAAAATCTGCCCAGTTCCACATTTTCCTACTAATCAATTCTCGACTCGAACAAGGATCCGATGAACCCTGGTGTCCGAGTTTTCAAACCGCCTAGTAGCACAGTTTTGCAGCTTTTTCTTCTGACATGGTTTTGAGTAACGACCACTACATCAGACAGATAGCGATCGGGACCAACGGCTTAACGTGCCCTACGATGCACGGAAATATTTTACTTTTCAGATTATCTGGTGATTCATTTTGAAAGTAATCAATTGACAAATTTAAAATTTGTTTTCCCCCTGGGAATCGAACCCAGGATCTCCGGATATTAAGTCCATTGCTCTGATCACTAGACCACGGAGGCAGTTACTGTGTTTTTCAGGTTATAAAAACAAGTAGATGTAAATACAATTCCACTAATACCTAGTTCATTTTGTGGTCAGGGCCAAACATTGTTAAGGAACGCTTGATAGTATAGAAACCGGAGACTTACCTTAGTCTTTATATTCTTGCATTCATAATAAATACTCTACCTACTACTTACATTACATTCAAATACGCTTGACAAAGTTTAGGAAACAGAATAGAACAAACAAAACTACACCTATAAAATTACAAACACAAAAGCCAACTGCAGCCCCAGATAAAACTTTAATACCATTACACCTTGAGATGATAAAAACAAGGATAGGCTGCCTTTCCACCAGAGATAGGCGAGGGAAATGTGTCGTGCGAGGATGTCTAGCTGTGCTGTGAAAATGTGTGGGTGTTTCCACCAAAGCTGTGCAAGGAAAATGTGTCGTAAGAAGGAGGAGGATGTGTAGCGGAGCTGTCAAAATGCGCAATAATCTGTCAATATGCGTATTAATATGTGGTGCGAGGATGCGTTGCTAAGCTGTGAAATGTGAAGGCGGCACATTCCTAGCACACATCTCTCGCTTGTTTTGTACGGACAATACTTCGCTCCGCTAAAGCCGTTTCCACCAAAGCTGTGCTGAGCGAGGCAAGGTAACTGGAGCGATCCTATTGGTTGTGTAAAAAAACACATCCCTCGATACCTATCCTCGCACAGCTCTGGTGGAAACGCAGCCTTAACCGGAAATAAGTCCCTCGCTCTGGACTCGAAGAAAATGGAGATTCATTTGTCCCTGATTGTTCTACTGAGTCCTGACTGTTAATAGATTTGAGTTCTTTCTTTGTATCAAATCTAGGACAGATTTTCTAGAGCACTTTCATTTCCAGTTTGAATGAGGATTCTTCGTCGACAATGCAATTTTCTTTATCCAACTCACGACCATAATTATTTTATAATGAGATTAAAGGATTCATTATAAAAAACTATTTGGTTCTTCGACACGAAATAACTAGATGAACAACAGCTAAAGTATAGAAAGTAGTTTTTTATTTTGATAATTTCGACGTACATAAGTATCTTCTTCAGGGATAGTCGATCAATTTTAGTTTAGAATCCACCATCTTTGGATTTAATTACTCCGAATGTTAAAACAAGGCTTCTGCAGGAACAGAGCAGGCGGAATGATAAAGAGGACAACACAGAGTCCAGTGCGTTAGCTGCAGTACAACCCAAGCTGAGGGAGAATAAGGCTATGAAGTGTTTTCGCTGCAAGAAAACTGGCCATTTCAAGAAGGATTGCCCTAGGAACAAGGATTTCAAGAAAAAGGTGCCGTATCAGCTGAAAAGTTTAATTTCTGCTATGTCAGTAAACTTGAGAAGTGACTTGTGGCTCTTGGACTCAGGTGCTACTAACCATATGTGCAATAACAAGGACATGATACTGAACTTTAAAGATATCAAACCAGAGGATGTGAATGTTGCCAATGGTGGGAAAGTGAAGGCAGAAGGAACTGGTACAGTGAAAGTTCGACTTCGAGATGGTGTTAAAATCATTAGTAATATATACTATGTTCCAGGACTATTAACAAACTTAATTTCTGTTAGTGAATTGGACAGAAAAGGTTATAGACTAACTTTTGGTAAAAATAAGTGCCAGGTTCTGTATAGAGGACAGGTTGTGGCCACTGCTACAGGTTTTAAAGGAGTCTATGTACTAGACACCATGGATAGGGGTTTCAACTACAGTCTCAGCACAGAGATCACCAACTCTGGATGTGGTGAAGTATCTACACAGGACATTGCTGGTGCTGGTGCAGTCGGCGAGGCTGCATCACAGACTTCACAAGAGGTTTGGCATCGTCGTATGGGTCATCTCAACTCAAGGAGCATGAATCTACTTCAAAAAGGTATGGTTTCAGGCATGAATTATAATAGTACAGATTTTAAAACTTGTATTGCTTGTATAGAGGGTAAGCAAACTAAACTTCCCTTCCCTAAAAAGTCAGCAAGTAGGTCAATTGAAGTATTAGGCCTAGTACACACAGATCTGTGCGGGCCCATGTCTGAGGCTTCTTTTAATGGAGCTCGTTATTTCCTTAGCTTCATTGATGATTTTACAAGAAAAACATTTATTTATTTTCTTAAATCAAAGAATGAAACATTTGAAAAATTCAAAGAATTTAAAAGCCTAGTAGAAAATGAGACGGAAAGGAAAATTAAAAGTCTTAGGAGTGATAATGGTGGAGAGTATATAAGTAAAACATTTCAGGAGTTCCTGAGGACTAATGGGATCCGCCATCAAACTACAGTTCCGCATTGCAGTCAACAAAATGGGGTTGCTGAGAGAGCAAACCGGACCATCATGGACAAAGCTCGCAGTATGCTACAGGATGCTGGTTTAAGCAGACACTTTTGGGCAGAGGCTGTCAATACAGCTGTGTATCTCAAGAATAGGTCACCAACTAAGGCCGTCATGGGACAGACACCAGAAGAAAAGTGGACATCTAAGAAGGTAGATGTAAGCCATTTACGTATATTTGGTTGTGTAGCATATGCAGTTGTCAATAATGTAAAGAAACTAGAGCCAAGGAGTTAAAGATACATTTTTGTGGGATATTGCGATAATAGCAAGGGATACAGACTAATTGATCCAGATTATCCAAAGAATTGCATCAAGGCTAGGCATGTAACATTTTTAGAAAATGAGTTTTTAAATAAACAATTAAAACAAAAAGAGTCAAAAGAAAACAGATAAAATTATGTTTTTATTAGGTAACTCATCATCATCTTCCAATAATGACATGGTGATACAGCAACCAAGTGCTGTGGTACAACAGCCAAGTACTTCTTCTCCAGCTTCTTCGGGTTCAGATTTGGATGATGAACAATCTCAAATGGATCCTCGCAGGCAAACAATGTTTAGTTTAGAAGATTCACAGGATTTACTTGATGAAACTTATATTCCAGACCTATCCGACATCAATCCTGAGGATTCTAATACAATAACATTTGAGGATGCTCAAGATGAGTCAGGAGGAGAGTTTGCTGGTCTGACAGAGCTCGTGGATGAAGAGGAATTGCCTAGTACTCTAGATGAGGCACTGAGCAGTAGTGAAGCTACCATGTGGAAGAAGGCTGTTGAAGATGAGTATAACTCTTTTATAACCAATAAGTGTTGGACACTTGTAGATATGCCAGAGGGGCACAAGCCTGTGAAATGCAAGTGGGTCTTCAGTAAGAAAAGAGGCCTAGATGGTGAACTACTCAAATATAAAGCACGTTTAGTAGCAAAAGGCTATACCCAAAAACATGGCATTGATTACAAGGAGACTTTTTCGCCGGTGGTAAGATATTCAACAATTAGAATATTGCTAGCTATGGCCGCACAGTACAACATGATGGTGGAACATCTTGATGTAAAGACAGCATTCCTGAATGGGGATCTATCAGAGTCGGTGTACATGGAGCAACCTGAAGGCTTTATTATAGAAAACAATAAGAAAAAAATCTATAAGCTTAATAAAGCAATTTATGGCTTAAAACAGTCGGCGAAAGCTTGGTATGATAAGATACATGATGTTTTAACCAATAAATTGAAATTTAAGAGGTTATCTTTAGAACCATGTGTTTATGTGTATAATGAAGATGGAGAAATAATATTAATTGGACTCTATGTTGATGACATAATGTTATTTTCATCTGGAACTACACAAATGAAAGAATTTATCAAGAAACAATTAATGAATGAATTCGAGATGAAAGATCTTGGTCCAGCAAAACACATCTTAGGCATGAAAATAACAAGATCAGATGACGGAAGTTACACTTTGGATCAGTCCAGTTATATTAGAAAAATGTTAGAAAAATTTAAAATGGTTGATTGTAAACCAACAAAGACCCCAATGGAAGTAGGATTGAAATTACAGAAGGAAGACAGTTCACAGTGTAATCATGACTATAGAAGTTTGATTGGTTACTTAATGTACTTAGCAGTCTGTTCTAGGCCCGATATTGCTCATAGTGTAAGCTATTTAAGCCAATTTAATAACTGCTATAGTGAAAGTCATTGGAAGGCAGCGAAGAGAGTGCTAAGGTACTTAAAAGGAACTATACATTACAGTCTTATTTTTCAGAAAGGTGACATGACAATAGCAGGTTACACTGATGCGGACTGGGGTGGTGATCAGCTGGATCGCAGGTCATATACAGGGTATGTATTTGGTCTTGGTAAATCTCTAGTATCCTGGGAGAGTCGCAAACAACGTACAGTGGCGCTTTCCAGTACCGAGGCTGAATATATGGCGATATCTGACACATGTAAAGAGGCTATGTTTTTGCAAACCTTTATCCATGAATGTACTGGTATTATGTGTAATATTGAACTGTATAATGATAACCAATCTGCTCATAAACTTTGTCGCAATTCTGTCTGTCATTCCAGAACCAAACATATTGATATTCGTCATCATTATGTAAGAGAATTTATAAGTAGGAATAATGTATCTTTAAGTTATAAATGTACTGAAGAAATGTTAGCTGATGTTTTAACAAAATCTCTAACTAGTGAAAAACATTTCAAGTTTGTATCTGCTTTATTAAAAACTAAATAACATAAACTTATAAAATACTGTATGTATATTTGTAAAATTATAATAATGCATAATTATATTTTTTTTCTCATGTTGGCCTTGTCCCAATGTTTACTTTAGATGTGATTTAATGTAATATATGAGAGGTGCCTATTATAATAATTCGTGACATAATTATTGTATGTAGGTACTTATAATTCTAATTTATTTTTTCTATAGCTTCTAACTTGTTTATGTTTTTTGTAAACTTTCTTATTGAGGTCTAGTAAAGAATTTGTCAGTAATGGTTTACTTATTGAATATTGTTGTGATTTAAGGCCTAGTGTTGGAATGTTCTTTATAAATGCACACAATAGTAACTAGCTAAGTAAATGTATCGTAAAATGTCAATCTGTCACTTTCGCTATGTCATGGCTACCGGTTCGCTCTTGCCCAAATAAATACAGTTTATATTTATTTGCATCTTTCTTTTTATGCCTATAACCCTTCATCTGTTTCTTTTCGGACAATCAGGTGATTCAGCCTGCAATGTCCTAACCAAACTGGGGAAAAATTCACAAAGTGATAAATTCTCAAATATTAACGTTATGTTTCCCCCCTGGGAATCGAACCCAGGACCTCCGGATCGGGAGTCCATGGAACAAGCCACTAGACCACAGAAGCAGTTAAATATATTAATTACTGCGATTTATTTTATTCTTTGAAAGAAGATGAGAGAGAGAGACTTGTACCAGCAGTGTGATGAAGTAGTATAGATATTTTAAATTGTTATCAAATTCCACACATTCCAATATTAAATTTAAAGGTCTGCCGGAGAAAGTGAAATCCCATACAAACGTAGTTTCGCTTTTATTCCTAAACATTAAAACTAAACTTAACCAAACTTCGTACTCATGACCAAATGCATCATATCCTATGCTTTTAATTTAAGGTTTGGTTCTAAAATATTAAGCATTAACAAAATAAGACCAAAATACGATTTTGTGAGAAAATTGCCTAAAATTAAATTGGTTTGTAATTTTGTACTTGGTTAATATTTTCAAACCAAACCAAATTAAAATCATAGATATAATGTATTTAGCCATGTGTACGAAGTTAGGTTAAATTTGGTTTTACTGTTTAGGAATAAAAGCGAAACTAGGTTTGTATGGGATTTCACTACTCCGGCAGACCCTTAAGTGTAAAAACAAACTCCCAAAACTCGAACGAGACTTGCATAGAGTTGCTTATAAAAGCTCTCCAGTACAATATACCGACAAACTTGTATAATTTACGAGTCCCCTGGGCACGCGCATATTTCACCCCGAGTCTGCGTGACGTCACAGCGAGCACGCACACCGCTATGGCGTTTTACAACGCGTTGTAAACTCCGCATGACTCATCGGGGAGTTTTGAATTAAGAACAGTTTTCGGAAGAACAAGAGAGAATAGTAATTGGGTAATTAACTTGGGCTCGTATTCGCTCGCTAGTTTGAATTTGTATCAGAAATGTCAATTCAGTTACAATATGGCCTGTCAAATGCAGATTTGTGTTGTCTTGTCATCGACACGATAGAAGGAGTTTTTTTTATTCTTCTCTTATCATATATTATTTAATTGATTTTATTATCATCTTTTACGTGGGTATACCTCTTCCGTTTTTAAGAGATAACTGCCAACATACTAAAACGAAGATTTTATACAGCACCAATTATCGCTTAAAAACGAATGAGGTATAGGAATATGCAAAAGTAACTCGATTTTTGATGTCTTGAACTAGGCAAGAAGGCTATTGTTTAGTGCTCAACGTTTCGTTCGTGACGATGCGGACTTGAGTTTCGGGATTGGGTGAAATTAAACGCTAATGCCGATTTACAGACTTCTTCTTTATTGACTTCGACTTACAAACGCATCCACGGCGTTTTCTTCTGTCTTCAGACCAGCAAAGTCCCGGCGTCCGACACTCACAAACTTCGGTTTGCCGCGCAGAGCATCACCCTGTCTACACTATTTCATACACATCACTTATCACTCCAACTGTGCTCACTATATCGCACTTTACTCACTGACTTCACTTTTCACCAATTTTTATTTCCACTTTCTTTTTCTTCTTACTTTTCCTCCTCGACCCACTTAAAACTTACAACTATCGGGTGACCGGCGTAGTATGGCCTATATACCCCTCAAATCGGTTTTAGAATATTCAATTTCGATTGTCATTTTAGCATTCGCTTCATTCGTCATGACTCCAGAATCGTCCTTCTATATTCCGTCTCACTTTACGATTTTCTGTTTCTTTTACTCATTTCTTTCTAGATATTACCTGACAAAACAATCCTCTTTACTGCAGTTTTGACGGCCAGTTATAGATGACATGACGACGAAGTATTTAATAAAAGAGTTTGAATACCATCACACTATTATCGGTGTGATTGCTAGGAATCGGGCTACTTGAGAAAACTACTCATGATTAAAAAAACACATACTAAATAGTTCATATTTATCCCTTAGCCGTTTCCCAAAACAGCCCCAACCAATAAATCCCTGACAAAAATTTCACCGGACAGATTGACAATGTTGACAATGAAAAACTACAGTCAACAAAAGCTGAATCGCTTAACCCACAACGCCTCGGGTCATTTAGGCAGATAACCCCGGATTTATTACGTACGATTTTTAAAACCTTTACAGGTGGTAACCCTGTGATAAATGGAAAGGTATAAAAATTGTCTGACGCGCGTCAAAAATTGTTATCTCGGTTTCCGGTGCGTGTGTCATGTCTGTTATTCGTTGCTCTATGATCGATTGGGTTTTGTTTTGTGTTTAACTTTATGTGTGTCACATTTATCTTCCATGCTGGACTGGGAGTGATAGCAAAACATAGAATGTGCCAGCTGCTTCTCCTTCCGGGCATGCTGTAAAAACCCTCAATACTTGTCAAACGTGGCGCAACGGCCTTTGTTTGGGTCGTTGACGCTCTGCCTACCCCATTGGGGATAAAGTCGTGATTATATATATGTGTCAAATTTATGTACAAATTTGACACACATAAAGTTAAACACAAGATTAACTTTTAGAAATGTTCAAGTTTTATTGATACGAACTCAAACTCGTTTTTGTTTTTTTTGTGAATGGACCTGTTTGCAAAATACTACAAAGTGAATAT
Source organism: Scrobipalpa costella (assembly GCA_949820665.1). Lineage (NCBI taxonomy): Eukaryota > Metazoa > Arthropoda > Insecta > Lepidoptera > Gelechiidae > Scrobipalpa > Scrobipalpa costella. The sequence continues at coordinate 19,966,326 of OX463303.1, forward strand.
AATGCGTCACCGGGCTAAGCTCAAACTCGCTGTCCATCTCAAGTGCTAATTCGTGCACGCAAAGCTCCGAATACTCGCGATCTGAAGAAAAACTATAACAAAGCCACCAAGTTAAGCAAAAAGGAATTACGCAGGGCTCGATTCGCCCACATAGGCCGAGTAGGCGCTAAGCTTGCTTCCTATCCGGCTGGCAGTAAAGCATTCTGGTCGCTTGCGAAAGCAGTGGAAACCAATTTCTGCCAGCCATCTTTACCGCCTCTGCAGAGACCTGATGGGTCGCTTGCTCATACTGCGGAGGAGAAAGCCAATCTTTTTGCCTCCTATTTTGCGGAAAGTTCGCGTCTTGATGCCGCAGGTAAAATACCACCCCCGTTACCTCGTGTCGACTGCTCTATGGCAGCCGTACGCATCCGGCAAAAAGAGGTCCTTAAAACCATACGAAATCTAGACGTGAATAAAGCAAGTGGCCCTGACGGTATCCCTGCAATCGTCCTGCGTAACTGTGCGCCTGAGTTGTCTCCGGTGTTGACACGCCTGTACCGCCTCTCACTTGAGACTGGTGTAGTTCCCAAATCGTGGAAGCTTGCAAATGTGCAACCTGTACCCAAAAAAGGTAGTCGGGCAGACCCTGCCAACTATAGACCCATATCGGTAACCTCTATACTCTGCAAGATTATGGAGCGTGTACTGAATAATCGGCTCCTGGCATACCTTGAGGATAATGATCTCCTTAACGATCGCCAATACGGGTTCCGCCGAGGGCGATCGACGGGGGACCTCCTCGTGCATGCCACTCACTTATGGAGCGAGGCTATCGAGAGACATGGTGAAGCACTTGCCGTGTCTCTGGATATCTCCAAGGCCTTTGACAGGGTCTGGCACGCTAGCCTTACTGGCAAGCTTCCCGCCTACGGGTTACCTGCTGGCCTTTGCAACTGGATTTCGGACTTCTTGAGTGAACGATCCATACAAGTGGTCTTAGAAGGCTGCTCCTCCGGACAACAGGGTATTGATGCCGGAGTTCCTCAAGGTTCTGTCCTGTCTGCAACCTTATTCCTGCTGCATATCAACGACATGTTGACACCCGATACCTTTGGGTACGCTGATGACAGCACGGTTGTTGACAGATATCTGTCCAGTGCAAGGGCCAACAGTGAAACAATCCAGTCTTGTCGGGAGTCCATAGTGGATCGTCTGAACTCATCGCTAAGGATGATATCCGAGTGGGGCGATGCCAATCTCGTCAAGTTCAACGCATCCAAAACCCAGGCGTGTCTATTCTCGACAAAACGGAGTCCTTTTAACCTGGCTCCAACTTTCCGGGATGTATCCGTACCGATTTCTGACCATCTTGAGCTTCTTGGTATGAGCCTTACGTCCGACTTGAACTTTGGACGTTACATTGAGTCTCTGGCCACAACAGCTGCCAAAAAACTTGGTATCCTCTCGAAGGTGAGGCGATACTTCACACCGGGACAGCTATTGCAGTTGTACACAGCTCAAGTCCGATCGTGTATGGAGTACTGCTGCCACCTTTGGGACGGTTCAGCTAAATACCAGCTGGCTGCCTTAGACTCAATCGAGAAACGTGCTAAGAAGCTCATTGGAGACTCAGCACTGGTTGAGACAAAACTACAGAACCTTGAGCACCGTCGCAGAGTGGCGTGCATGTCGGTATTTTACAGGATACATTTCGGGGAGTGCGCGTTAGCACTTCATGACCTTATACCCCCCTCCCCTTTCCATCTCCGGAGCACGAGGCGTGGACAGGGGTTCCACCCTTATGTCGTGGATATACCACAAATTCGCACGAAGCGGTTCGCTTCCACATTCTTAATGCGAACGGCTAAGGAGTGGAACTCCCTGCCGGCGGATCTGTTTCCGGAACAATATAACCTGGGCCTTTTCAAGGCGAGAGTGAATAGGCACTACATAGGTGAGTATGCTTCAACATAGTCCGCATCGTCACTTTCCACCAGGTGAGATGGCGGACAAATGCTCGCCTATATATATAAAAAAAAAAAAAAAAAAATTATAATTACGGACCTAGGAGTTCAAAGCTCAGACTATCATACCAAAGAGACAGTTTTTTTGTTTTAAATAAAACGCATGCAGCTGTTCATGTAGCTATAACAAGACCTTAAGCTCATTTAGTACGCTTTTCTATTTTATTAGGTCGTATAAAACGCTGGTTAATTCACCCTTAAACTTCACAGGTGCTTTCCGAGATAACAACAAAAATAACGATACGACTATTAGACACGAAATGCCCCCTTAAATTTTTGTTTTATAGATAACGGGAGCGGGTTATCCAGCAAACCATGGGAGTAAATTGGGGTATTGCATAATATATTGTTATAATAATTTACTGCATAATTACATGCAATAAAAAAAAAAATGGTTATTGAAGGTGTTTGGTGAAAAATAAAACCGGCTAAGTGCGTGTCGAACTTGCGCACGAAGGGTTCCGTACCAATATATATACAATAATAAGACACTATATTTTAATTATTTGTTACCAATTACCATTATTAATATACAGTAAAATAAATGGCAACGAAATCACGTTTTTGAATGGGAGCCCCTTTAAATATCTATTTTATTTAAATTTTATTGTTTACTAGCGACCCGCCCTGGCTTTGCACAGAAATGATCAGTGTTTTTCTACTATATTATGAATGTATTATACATATAAACCTTCCACTTGAATCACTCTATCCATTAAAAGAAACCGCTTTAAAATTCGTTGCGTAGTTTTAAAGATTTAAGCATACATAGGGATATAGGGACAGAGAAAGCGACTTTGTTTTATAATATGTAGTAATTTTCAAACTAATTATACAACTCAATGTTATGTGAATATTTCAAGCGTTTACCTGTTGCCGTTTTTAATATGCAAGAAATGTCAAAGAAAACACTTAAATTTTATGGGAGCCCCCTTTAATATTATTTTATTTTTAGTATTTGCTATAGCAGCAACAGAAATACATCATCTTTCAAAACTACAATTGTCTGGCTATCACGTTTCATGAGATACAGCCTGGCCACATGGTGACATACAGAAAATCACGTTCGTTGTATTAAATGTTTTTAGTATTTTTTTGTTATAGCATCATCTCCCTAGCCTTATCCCGTATCTTACGGGGTCGGCTTCCTAATCTAGGGGATTGAACGAGGGTATTGGTTTTTACACAGAGCGACTGCCATCTGACCTCCGCAACCTAGAAGGAAAACCAGACCCAATCCTTAGATTAGGTCAGAGTTTTTCAAGCCGCCAATGCTTAGCACTGGCCTCTGATATGACCTAACGACTAATATCTACGGTATTAAACGATATTAATCGGGACCAACGGCTTAACGTGCCTTCCGAAGCACGGAAAAAGCACCGAATAAACGTACATATGAAATTCGAAAACCGAAAAACACATTGGTACGTGGTGGGATTCGAACCACGACCTTCCGCTCAGGAGGCAGCGGCCCTACCCACTACAATAGCGGCAACAGAAATACATTATCTGCGAAAATTTCAAGTCTCTAGTTGTCACGGTTCATAAGATAAAGTCTGGTAACAGACGGACGGACGGATGGACGGACACCAAAGTCTTAGTAATAGGGTCCCGTTTTTTATCCTTTGGGTACAGAACCCTAAAAACAGAATATACCAGCGGATCTCTTTCCCGCTGCCGGATTCTTTAAATTTTATAGCAGATGGAGGCAAAAATTATAAATTCTATACTTTTTCCAACTCAGATTTAGAAGAAAGTTAAACAAAGTTTCATGTCATTTTAATCAAAAGCACATTTCAAAAATAAATGATGGTTGTTGGCAAATTAGTTGAATTACTAAAACTACTATTTCATTATGTTATCATACCTAATAGCTAAAACTTGTTTTAGAAACAAGATTTTCGATTAAAAGACATGAAACTTTGTTTACCTTTATTCTAAATCAGTGTTGGAAATCATATTATTACTTCCATGCTGGACTGGGAGAGATAGAAAAACATTGAATGTTCCGGCTGCCCTTCCTTCCGGGCATGCTGTAGAAGTCAGCAAAAGGGACTCGAGGGTTACAGTGTATTGTAATTTAGGCGATGGGCTGACAACCTGTCACTATAGCTATACTCATTACAATCTAAAATTGCCCTCAATTTTTATCAGACGTGGCGAAAGCGACTTTTACGAGACGTTTAACGCTCTGCCTACCCCGTAAGGGATAATGGCGTGATTTTATGTATGTATGGAAAAATATAAACACTTAATTTCGATATTGATTATAAACAGCACGATTGCCAAACGGCTTAGTTCAACGAATAACCAATTCCCTAATTCAAAAAGGGCGGCAAAAATATCGCTTTCCCAAGAGAACAATAACTGAGACGCCCTATTCTGCGTAGTTTACAACTAATCGATTGGACTATTATGGAACGTTCGAAATTAACGTATTGGGGATGCGGGGGCTATTAGGTGCACCTTTACGGCCCCTTGATCGGTTGTGTTTACCGTCAGCGTACAAGAAATTGGTTTCACGTGATTTAAATTATTTGTATGGATATGTACTCGTATGTGTTACTTCCATGCTAGACTGGGAGCGAAAGAAAAACATAGAATGTTTTAGCTGCCCTTCCTCTGAGGCATGCTGCAGAAGTCAGCAATATGGATTCGAAAATTCGGTCGCAGTGTATTGTAATTTAGGCGATGAGCTGACAACCTGTCACTATAGCGATACACATTACCATCTAAAATTGCCCTCTATTTTCGTCAGAAGTGGCGTAAAAGCTTTCACTATGCGTTTTACGCTTTGCCTACCCCCTAAGGGAAAAAGGCGTGAATTTATGCATATATGTATGTAAATGTGTGTGTTTTGTAGTTTAGCTATATCGGTTATAAGGGTCAGCGTCCCGCAAACTGATACAAATTGCTTAGTCAACGATACTGAACAACATCCATCAAGAAATTCTTTCAGGAAGTGAAATGTCCACCTCAATCAGACAATTTGTATGGAAAAGCCATTTTGTTTTTCACTTCCTAAAATAATTTCTTGGTGGAAGTTGTTCAGTATCGTTGACCGAGCAACCCCAATCAGTTTGTGGGACTCTGTCCCTTACACCCAGTATATGTGATAATATTTAATTCAAAGATTTATTTTTATGATTATATCATAATTTGATTGAAAACAAACAAAATATTTAAAACTACAGGCAAATATTAATTAATCTGTGTGATTAATCCCTTCTGATTCATTTTATTTTAAGTAAACATTGGCTTAAAATTTAAATAATATATATTGTTATATAAATAAGGATAGACAATTGGCGAAATGGTTTTTAATATTGTCCATTCATTCACGAATATCTTCCCTTCAAAAAAGGAAAAATAAAAAAATAAACTAAGATGTTCGCAATTCAAAACGAAACATTTGTAAATGCATTTTTAATTCCGAGACGTTCCATCCATTTCCCTAAATCGAACACGTCATCAATTAAATTACTTGCCCCTCCCTCCGCTATATTGTGAAGAATGACACGGATCAAAAATGGAGTTTTTGGCTACTTCAAATGTTTTATGACATAAAGTTTTTTTTTTAATATATTCTTATATCAGAAAAATAAAATTTTGCTCCCATACAGATGTTAACAACAGTTTTATTTTATCTATAAACATTTAAAAATTAATTAAAATGTCGCTATCGATTGGTTGACGATTTTTGTAAAAGTTTCAAATATTTCGCATTTGATTAGAGAACCGTGGAATGTTATGTAAAACTGTCGGTAATTATATGTTTTGACATAGCTTTCATTAATGCTTAGAAATGTATAATTTTTATTTTATTATTCATATTAACTAAACTTGGCTTTCCCATGCAAAATGCTAACCTCGATCGGACAATTTGCATGGAAAAGCCATTTTTTTTCACTTCCTGAAGGTATTTCCTGGTGGAGGTTGTTCGTTCAGTGTCGTTGACTGAGTAACCCCTATCAGTTTGCAGGACGCTGTCCCTTAAGCCGGGCTTATAATCTTATACCATAACATGAGTTTACCATATTTGTACCGAGTTATACCAAGCATCAATGTTGCCCCCTCCTCTGGCAATTCGCGCGTATTTCGTCAGGAAAAAGTTGCCACGGCGGGAACTGTTAATTTTGTACTGAGGGTAGTCTGGGATGGAGTGGATCAGGGTTATTACCATTTCCAAAAAGTTTTTTTTAAGATGCTTGATTGATAAAAATACTACATACGTACATACATATAATCACGCCTTTATTCCAATGGGGTAGGCAGAGCGTAAACGACTTAAACAAAAGTCGTAACGCCACGTCTGATAAAGTTTTGAGGGTTATTTAAGATGAGATTTGTAGGTATATTGCAGTAGTGACAGGTTGTCAGCCCATCGCCTAAGTTACAATATACTGAAACCCTTGGATCCCTTAGCTGGTTTTTACAGCATGCCCGGGAGGAAATGTAGCTGGCACATTCTATGTTTTTCTCTCGCTCCCAGGCCAGCATAGAAGAATATACTGTTTAACATGAGTGAAATCATTTAACGTTGTGCAAACAATTTAAAAAAAATATCACGTCGTTTTAAAATATTGCTATTAATGCTTGTTTCCTTTTAGAATAATAATAAAATCATTTATGGAGTTATATCTATTTTAGAATTATAATAAAATCATTTATTCCACATTGCCCCATAGTTACAGTAAATTAATAAATAAATAAATTTTCACTTAAATAAATTAATATATCTGGTTTTAAAATCAGACGCTAAAATCATAATAACCTGTGGTTCAATTAATATAGGAACCACCTGTTTTAAAATAAACACAAATTGTATTTGCTAAATGGCAAGACTATGTAAACATTTTTATTTCAGTATTTTCTTTTGTACAAATTTCATTTGTATTATTTCTTCCATGCTGGCTTGTGAGGAAAGAAAAACATAGAATGTGCCAGCTGCATTTCCTCTCAGGCATGCTGTAAAAACCAGCTAAGGTATAAGAGGGTTTCAGTATATTGAAATTTAGGCGATGGCCTGACAACCGTCACTACAGCAATATACCAACAAATCTATCTTCAATAACCCTAAAAAAATCAGACGTGGCGGAACGACCTTTATTTAGGTCGTTTACGCTCTACCTACCCCTTTAGGAATAAAGGCGTGATTATATGTATGTATGTTTTAAAATAAAAACAAATAGTATTTGCTAAATGGCAAGACTATGGAAACGTTTTTATTCCAGCATTTTCTTTTGTACAAACTTAATACGTATTATTATTTTATTTCCCAACATATCGAAGCGAGACCAACCCTAACGAAAACTCCCTCAAAAATTCTCCCCGTTCCTTCCTCAGGGCTCCGTTTATAAGGGACCCTTGGGACCTTTGAATGCAACTGCAGCCGTCTGTGTTTGTTTCCATACAGTTTCATACAAGCAACCCCTATAGGGGTGATTTTAAGGTTATGGTACGAACAATGATATTTTAAGAAAGATACGTTACGTTCATGCTGCACGCACATTTTAATTGTTCCGCGACACATATACATACATATTTATAACATTGCATATCTAAACAAACGCTGAGTGCGACACAAAATAGGCAAAGCGTAAGAGTGAAACAGATAGCTATTTGTAATCAGTGCAGCCTTGAATATAATTTAACTTTTTTTTCTCACTTCGCAGCTCGCAGCTCGACTGCCTAAAATGGTCACAATTAGGACCATTTGACGGCATGAGTTTCGCGCGTTGGTAACGTATCTACCTATATATAATATCATTGGGTACGAAGTATTTCTTTGGTGCATGGGTCGATGGAATCTGTTTAATTATGAACTAGCGTCTGGAATAGTGTTTCAAGGCGCCCTTTTGGATTATCAGTTATTGGGTATGTTATAAAAGATTTCTTCCATGCTGGTCTGGGAGCAAGAGAAAAACATAGAATGTGCTAGCTGCATTTCCTCCCGGGCATGCTGTAAAAACCAGCTAAGGGATTCGAAAGTTTCAGTATATTGCAATTTGGGCGATGGGCTGACAACCTGTCACTACAGCTATATGTATACCTACAAATCTATCTTAAATAACCCTCAAAACTTTGTTAGACGTGGCGGGATAACCTTTGTTTAGGTAGTTTACGCTCTGCCTACCCCATTAGGGATAAAGGCGTGATTATATGTATGTATGTATACAAGATGTAAATATTTAAATCTACAGTACAAACATACTTTAAGCGAACGCGTCGAAAAAGATGAACTAACGCCATCAACTTGAAATTTGACTGTATTTCCTGTTACATAGTCACGCCTTTATCTCTAATGGGGTAGGCAGAGCGTAAACTACCTAAACAAAGGTCGTTCCGCCACGTCTGATTTTTTTTAGGCTTATTGAAGATAGATTTGTAGGTATATTGCTGTAGTGACGGTTGTCAGTCCATCGCCTAAATTGCAATATACTGAAACCTTTGGATTCCTTACCTGATTTTTACAGCATGCCCGGAAGGAAATGCAGCTGACAGGTTGTTAGTCCATCGCCTAAATTGCAATATACTGAAACCCTCGATAGTCACTTAGCTAATTTTACAGCATGCCCGGGAGGAAATGCAGCGGGCACATTCTATGCTTTTCTCTCGCTCCCAGTCCAGCATGGAAGAATCAACAAAATATCTCTATTCTTGCATTTAACAGGTGTGTAGCACTATGGTACATTGTGTACGTATGTTGACATAAACTTCGTACAACTAAGGACTATTTTACGGATCAACAACACTCACATATATCAAACGTCATGTACATTGACAAATCGGTGAGCAGCTGTCAATTCCCAAAACGATCAGCTCGATTCTTCATTCGAGTCGAATCGAATTGGAGTATTAATGCTATTGTTTGTCCTGCTTAGGGGGACTCATTGAAAGTAATCGATATACTTATGGTTATTTAGGCTCGTATTTATAAAGTAATCTCAAGATTGAGAGCAATATAAAGTATGGATTTGATAGGCCACATTGTACTGAAATGACAAAATGATGAAATGATGAAGCAAGATTTAGCCCGTGTTTCTTGCCGACACGAAAGAAGAAGACTGAAATGACGTTTCTGATACGAACTCAAACTAGCTGTTAGTCTCAAGTACTGTTTATAATTACGGGCCTTAGAGCCAATGATACATTTTGTAGACACGTGTCATTCTCCACCAATAACTACCAATTACAGGGGAAAATATCGGCAAACAACTTCAAAGAAAATTAAATACAGTAATACTAACGAAAATAAATAAATAGAATATGTATTTATTAACATATTAACAAGTATCATCATCTCCCTAGTCTTATCCCGTATCTCACGGGGTCGGCTTCCTAATCTAGGGGATTGAACGAGGGTATTGGTTTTTACACAGAGCGACTGCCATCTGACCTCCGCAACCCAGAAGGGAAACCAGACCCAATCCTAGATTAGGTCAGAGTTTTCAAGCCGCTAATGCTTAGCACTGGCCTCTGATGTGGCTTAACGACTAATATCTACGGTATTAAAGATATTAACCGGGACCATCAGCTTAACGTGCCTTCCGAAGCACGGAAAAGCACCGAATAAACGTACATATGAAATTCGAAAACCGAAAAACACATTGGTACGTGGTGGGGTTCGAACCACGACCTCCCGCTCAGGAGGCAGCGGCCCTATCCACTACACCATCGGGCTCTTCATCAACATATTAACAAGTGTATACTTAGGTATTAACTATGTTTTTTTATAAATTACAATGTCACAAAAATACTTGATATTTCAGCCAAAATACCCAAATTACAAAATTACCCAAAAATCTTAATAAAGTGCGCATTACCAGCAATACCCAGGGAAGGCATTTCAAGAATTTATCAAAGGTTTCGCCTCAGGGAAGGTGGCAGGGTAAATTGGGCAAAATCGTTGGCAACCCCAAATTATGAGTATCTTGAATAATGATAAATGGACCAGCGGGCTCTGTCATAATCTATGCTCTCTGCGATGTAAAACCATTAATTTAAATCAAAGACTTTGATTCTAGTCGTTTGAATTACGTTAATGCTATCTTTGGAAATGTGGAAGTTTTGCGGTTTTCGGATTTCGTAATGAGTACCATACACACATACATATTATCACAGGTAGTGACAGGTAGACAGCCCATCGCCTAAATTGCAATATACTGAAACCCTCGGATCCTTTAGCTGGTTTTTACAGCAGGCCCGGGAGGAAATTCAGCTGGCATATTCTATGTTTTTCTATGCATGAGAGTTGTAGTAATGAGGAATGTAGCAGTAATTAGTATTTTGATGTTTATTTGATACGCATACATTTTATTAGTTTTATTTATCAAGAACAACCGATCGTCAAGTTCCTATAAATTTTATTTATAGTTTTAATTTAAGTTAAAAATTGTTTTAGAAAAAGAAGAATAAGTATTTTTTATTATTATTTTAAGTTTAGCTAGCATGCATAACTTGCAAGTAAGTTAACGCAAAACATATAGGTCACTAAATAGACCTGATATTAACTACGCTACACACACACACACGCTCACACCTACTTACAAATTAACTTTTCTCTAACAATCTAGGGATTCCATTTCACCCCACCCTCCCCAATTCATCACAAATTGTTTGTAATCCCAATCTTACCCTATCCCAATTTTACAACATAAATCTTTAATTGTATCGTATCTTGGGGCATGTTCAAGCATGCTGTTCTACCCTCAAGGTGGCTATTACCGAGCGTACACAACATTTGGAATAGAATAGTTCCCCTAGTTTGTAACAAAACTTCTTCATCGGCACTCTGCATTTGAATTGCCTCTGGGAATTTGTATGTAAAGTTGGTAGAATTTCGAAATACTGGAAGCGATAAGAAATCAAATGTTTCTTAACAAAAAAAAACAAACACTTCACGCACAAAACTGCTAACCATTTGAAATATGCTATTAACATAATCTACAACTTTTAACACTAAATATTAAATTTTTATTATCTACTTAACCTTGTCAATGTTGCTTCTATTTGCATTTCGAAATATGCAATTTTCTAACAAGAAGCATATTACTGTTACAAAATTACTTTATAACCTAAATTGACTTTATCCGTAATGGGGTAGGCAGAGCGGAAACGACCTAAACAAAGGTCATTCCGCCACGTCTGACAAAGTATTGTGGGTTATTTAAGATAGATTTGAAGGTATATTGCTGTAGTGATAGGTTGTCAGCCCATCGCCTAGATTACAATATACTGAAACCCTCGGATCCCTCAGCTGGTTTTTACAGCATGCCCGGGAGGAAATGCATCTAGCACATTCTATGTTTTTCTCTCGCTCCCAGGTCAGCATGGAAGAAAATAACCTAAATTAAAGATAAATAAATATGTACCTACTCATTCATATTTAAAATATTTAAGTAGGTACCTCTCTATAAGAATCCGAATATTTTCAATATAATATTTTTATTAGTGTCATATCTATTTCGATAGATCCATGTTTCTTCCTCCAAAGTAACGCAAAGGTGCACCATGTAAACCTAGTGTTATCTAATTTTGTCTTGTTTCAAAGGAAACTAGTTGCAAAAGCATTCAAATTGTTTCTGCAATATCATACATACCTAGTTGAAAAGTTTCAACAGGGATCAGAATTACAACTTAGGAACACGTTCCAATACGTTATATGTTATGCTATTCCGATAGCCATATATTTAAATATTGGAGATCTGTTCACCAGAGCGCGAACCGCAAATAACGGAATAATAATTTGTATTGTACTTTTTACATACATACATGTATTTTAATTTGTTATTTGTATCTTATTATTTTAAATTCATTTATTTATTTATGTTTGTATCTGTAACTTATTAGGTAATAAGAATGGGATTTATAATGCCTGAATAAAGAAATTTTATTATTATGTATTTAGAGTAAGCGCCTGTTAGAACGATGAAAGCAAATAGACCTAATTGCATTGCTATCTACATTGCTGTACGAAATTTGGCAGGCATTTTACGACTGGAGTTTTCCATGTAGGTAGGATACACATTGAATCACATTTAAAATCTACTTAATTAATTAAAGATCATTTAGAATAATTTCATAAATCAAATAATTAATGGTTTGATTTATGAACCGTTTTTTATAAGAAATTTGTACTTTTCAAATTTATATTTTTTCCATTTTATGGTAAGCTCTTTACTCATCATCAGGTTTTTACTAAAGATTATTATTTTTTTATCTTCCATGCTGGACTGGGAGTGAGAGAAAAACATAGAATGTACCAGCTGCATTTCCTCCCGGGCTTGCTGTAAAAACCAGCTAAGGGATCTGAGGGTTTCAGTATATTGTAGTTTAGGCGACGGGCTGACAACCTGTCACTACAGCAATATACGTACAAATGTTTATTGAATGGCCCCCAAGACTTTGTCAGACGTGGCGGAACGGCATTTGTTCAGGTCGTTTACGCTCTGCTTACCCCATTAGGGATAAAGGCGTGATAATATGTATGTACCTATGTAAATTTTAAAACATACTCTGCACCTTAAAATTCAATAAACAAGTAGTTGAAGTAGCTCTTCATTCTATAAGACTTCCAAACAGTAAACAAACTCCATACGTTTATCGCTAAAATAAATTTCTTTCGTCCCCTAACTGCGACCAACTCACTTGACTTCTTTTTGCAATATCATTAATTTCAGTCGCCACCCAAAAGAGACCTTTTTAACGATTTTAGGGTCATTTAACTAAACATGTTACAATAAAAGGGTGCCGTCTGATCAAGTGTAAGCTTCTAATGTTTTTATTTTGCCCATTTCGAGCCATTTTGTCCCTTGGGTGTAAGGTTGTTTAATTTATTAGAATGGATCATCCATTTTGTTGGCTTCTGCTTTAATGTAGGTATTTCTTTACATACATACATATAATCACGCCTTTATCCCTAATGGGGTAGGCAGAGCGTAAACGACCTAAACAAAGGTCGTTCCGCCACGTCTGACAAAGTTTTGAAGGTTATTTATGATAGATTTGTATGTATATTGCTGTAGTGACAGGTTGTCAGCCCATCGCCTAAAATGCAACATACTAAAACCCTCGGATCCCTTAGCTGGTTTTTACAGCATGCCCGGGAGGAAATGCAGCTGGCACATTCTATGTTTTTCTCTCGCTCCCAGTCCAGCATGGAAGGTATTTCTTTATATTTTTTTAAATACTTACAGCGATATTAAAGGTAACAATTTTATCAAAAAGTATTTCAATTTGATAAGACAACAATTTGCTATATACAATCAAAAGGATTTGAAGAATTTAGCCACATAAAACGTTTTGGTATAAAAACTAAGGAGTTTACATTACCTAGGTATTAGGGAATTATGCTATGACAATGTTGGTTGTAGCTTTACTCTGTTTATGTGCAGGTGCAGCTTTAGCTAAACCTTTCTATGCCTTACATGAAGCTGAAAAGCATTTTGAAGAATTCATCATCAAATATGACCGACACTATGCCAACGAAGCAGAAAGACGAATGAGACTTGAAGTATTTAAACAAAACCTGAAGAAGATTAACGAAAGAAACATGGATCCTTCTGAAGACGCTGAATTTGGTAAGAACGTTAATGTTACTTTACCATTATCACATTCTACATGAATGTGATAATAAAGGTAGAATACTAACCCGCGCGCGGAAGTGTGTTTCGCATTGTCTGATCTTTGTTTTTGTATGGAAAACACACTTCCGCGCGCGGGCAAGCAGATCTTGCTCCTACGCGTGGAGAAACGTTTTCAGTATTTCGACACTGCGTGTTTTCCATACAAACTGGGGTACTTACTCAATATTAGACTGGTTTGCGTGATTATTTCTAACCTAGGCTGTATACCAGGTAATTAAAAATAACTCTGTCAGATAAGTCCCTTTAAGATCGGTTAAAAACGATCAGAGTTCAATTTCCTGCCTACCCCCTAATTCAGGTGGCGTGATTATTTGTATCGTAACTTTGAGTTTAAGTAATGCTCAGTCAAACAAAAAAAGTTTCATCAAAATCGGTTAAAATGACCGAAGTTCAATTTCCTACCTACCTAAAAATCATCCATATAAATCGGTTGAGAAACAGCCAAATTTCAATTTCCTGCCTACCCTCTAAGTCTGGTAGCGTGATTTTAGGTATACTAAGTTACAACTCGAGTAACACACAGTTGAATAAAAAATGTCCCATAGAAATCGCTTTAGTAGTTTTGGCGTGATTTGGTAACAAACAGACAGACAGACAGATAAAAAGAAAAGATTTGGTCTTTATATCGTTAATAATGTCTGCCACAATTATTTTTTTTGTAAAAATATTCAATGTACAGACACGACCCTTCTAGAGATTTATTAGTTTTGCAAAATACAAGTAAAACTATAAAGACTATAGTTCAGCAAAAAGTACCCAAATTAGTTTGACAAATTGCTTGAGAAAAGTACGATGATATGTAATCTAATTTGATGTTTATTCTGCAGGTATAAACCATTTTGCTGATATGACCAAAGAAGAGATGAGTCCTTATATAGGGTCAGAAAAAAAATGTACACTGCTTGAAGATGACGATAACCGTGCTTCCAGTGAAGTACATCATTGTCAAATTAAGAAGAATATGGATAGGCATGTGAATAATATACTATTACCTGATAGCCTTGATTGGAGGAAAAATAATATTGTAACTGAAGTAAAGAGTCAAAAGTGTGGCGATTGTTGGGCCTTTGGAACAACTGGTGAGCTATGAGAACTTGAATAACAGATCAGAAATTCAACCGCAGACTGGATTTGAGCCCGCGTCTTTGGAAAACCGTCCCAACGATCTAAACCAACTTAGTTACTGCAGAAAATTCTGAGGAAATCTGCTATTTATTATTCAGCATGAGTGGGCGGTAGCGATCATTGTGGCTGAATTTTTGATTTGTTATTTCTCATATTATCAGAAATGTAATAGCACTCAATACTCAATTTCTTTATTGCTATCTTGTTGTGTCTTAGAAAAATATAATCAAAACAACAAGAGCCCTGTTAGGGCACTGCAATATATGTACACTGTGACTCCAAAAGGATTGTGCCATGGACTCCCGATCCGGAGGTCCTGGGTTCGATTCCCAGGGGGGAAACACATAGTTGATATTTGAGAATTTATCACTTTGTGAATTTTCCCCAGTTTGGTTAGGACATTGCAGACTGAATCATCTGATTGTCCGAAAAAGAAAAAGATCTCGTGCTTCGGAGGGCACGTTAAGCCGTCGGTCCCGGTCGCTGTCTTTGATGGTGGTCGTTACTCAAACCGTGTCAGAGGCCTGATATTTGTGCAACTAAGCGGTTTCAAAACTCTGACACCAGGTATCATCGAGTCGATAGACTCAATACCCACTCGACAGCAGAAGAAGAAGACTCCAATAACTATTATAATATTGCCTTGTATTATGTGCTTCGAAGGTTGTATGATTTGAATTCTTCCATTTTCTTTTTTCTTTTTTTTCTAGGTAACGTTGAAAGCATGTACGCCAAAAAGTATGGGAAGCTACTAAACTTTTCCGAACAACAGTTATTAGACTGTGATAAAAATAATCGTGGTTGCAATGGAGGAACTTTCAATTATAGTCTTGGGTAAGAAACTAATTACTAGACTGGTGGAAAAAGAGAATCTTGGAAGGCCTCACAACCTGAAAGCTTTAAGGGTCATTTCTTTAGCAGCATCTAGCAATAAGATCTATCAAAACTATTTTC
This sequence comes from Scrobipalpa costella, assembly GCA_949820665.1. Taxonomy (NCBI): domain Eukaryota; kingdom Metazoa; phylum Arthropoda; class Insecta; order Lepidoptera; family Gelechiidae; genus Scrobipalpa; species Scrobipalpa costella. Next base: position 19,982,059 of record OX463303.1, read on the forward strand.
AACGCAGATTTAGAATAAAGGTAAACAAAGTTTCGTGTCTTTTAATAGAAAACCTTGTTTCTAAAATAAGTTTAAGCTATTATGTATGACAACATAATGAAATACTAGTTTAAGTAATTTAACTTATTTGCCAGCAACCGTCACTTATATTTGAAATGTGTTTTTGAATAATAAGACATGAAACTTTGTTCACCTTTATTCTAAATCTGAGTTGGAAATAGTATAGTACCTGAAAGGGGTTGCTCAGTCAACGACGCTGAAAAACTTCCCCCAGGAAATCTTTCAAGAAGTGTTTTTTTTTGTTTTTCATACCAATTGTCTGATCGAGGAGGTAATTTTGTATGCAAAAGCTAAAAAAAAATATCACTCCTTGAAAGAATTTCCTGGTAAATGTCGTTCAGTGTCGTTAACTGAGAAACTCCTATAATTTTGTGGGAAGCTGTCCCTTACCATTATATACTATTAATCGCGTAGAGTTGAATGTACAGGTTATTTATTTTACCTTGAGTGCCAACAATTACATTTATACTAGTTAGTAAAAAGGAACAAATAATTTAATACAAAACTATTCAAGTAGTTCTTTCCAAATTTTCGACAACCAGTTTTTTAAATTAAATGCCAGACCGCGCTAGGACGTAGTAGCTACAGTGAAGCAGCGCGGCGCGACACTGCGCGAAAAGCGATTCTTTGTATGAAAATCTATGAGAGGTACCGCACTGGAGCTGCAGCGGAGCGGCGCGCCCTGCTTCACGACGCTTCACGGCGCGGCAATGTCAGGTTCATTTTGACAGATTTTATCGAGCAGTGCCGTGCGGCGCCGCGTCGCTCCGCTGCAGCTACGCCATAGTGCGGTCTAACCTTTAGGCAAATTATTATCAAAAGGATTAACTTGAGACACCTGTTTATTATAAAGCCTTATGTTCTTTTCAGTGGTCTAGTCACTATTGGTGGAATGATGAAACTTGAAGATTATCCCTATGAAGGGATAGTTAACGACATATGTTTGTTTAACAAAACCAAGGCCGTAGCCAAATTGAAGGATTGTATTATTTACGACCTAAAAGATGAGGAGCAACTAAGAGCATATCTTGCCACAAATGGTCCAATTGCTATTTGTAAGTACAGATTATTAAAAAGCTACCATCATCATCTCCTTAGCCTTATCCCGTATCTCACGGGTACCTAATCGAGGGGATTGAAGGAGGGTAGAGGCTCTTTCAATCTGCGATCTGACCTCCGCAACCCAGAAGGGAAACCAGATCAAAACCTAGATTAGGTCAGAGTTTTCGAGCCGCCAAAGCCTAGCACTGGCTTCTGACATGGTTTAACAACTAATATCTACGGCATTTAACGATATGAACCGGACCAACACGGCTTTATGTGCCTTTGATGCACGGAAAAAGCGCCAAAATAACGTACATGTGTTCCTATATTTTATATTCAAAAACCGAAAAACACATTGGTACGCGGTGGGATGCGAACCACGACCTCCCGCTCAGAAGGCAGTTGCCCTATCCACTAACTACACTATCGGGGTCTCTATTAAAAAGCTAACAATGGATGAACATAGATGAAACCTGATGAACAAATGTTACCCATTCTCATTACAGAAAGGACGCATAGGTAAAATACGCTTTAAAATTAGCTATGTGTTTGAATTTCTTTTTTGTTTTTTTATATTGCCTAGAAACCAATGACTGATTATGATAATCAAATTTATTAGTCCCAACATCTAGGAAGAATTGATTTGATATGTCGGGTGTAAGTGACAGCGTCCCGCAAACTGATAGGGCTTGCTCATTCAACGAAACTGAACAACTTGCACTAAGAAATTATTTCAGGAGATGAAAAATAATAATATCTTCCCATACAAAATTACCACCCCGATCAGACAATTTGTATGGAAAACCTCTTACTTTTTCACTTCCTGAAAACTACCTGCTAATAGTTGTTCAGTTTCTTTGACTGAGCAACCCCTCTCAGTTTGCCGGATGCTGTCCCTTCATCATGATCATTTCAGCCTACATCTACCCACTGCTGAGTATAGGCCTCTTCTTTTATTATATGTCGAGTGGGTATCGAGTCTATCGACCCGATGAACCCTGGTGTCAGAGTTTTTAAACCGCCTAGTAGCACAACTATCAGGCCTCTGACATGGTTTGAGTAACGACCACTATCAAAGACAGCGACCGGGACCGACGGCTTAACGTGCCCTCCGAAGCACGAAATCTTTTTCTTTTTCGGACAATCAGGTGATTCAGCCTGCAATGTCCTAACCAAACTGGGGAAAAATTCACAAAGTAATAAATTCTCAAATATCAACTTTGTGTTCCCCCCTGGGAATCGAACCCGTCCTGGCGCTTGCCACTAGACCACGGAGGCAGTCTTCTTTTGATCGCCACCTACACCGGTCCTGTGTCTCCTGCATCCACTGTTTCCTCGCGATCGCCACTATATCATCAGTCCATCTGGCTGTCCCGTCCCTTACACTCGTCTCCTATATTATGTTCAGGACTAGTTTGTTACTTCCATGCTGGACTGGGAGCGAGAGAAAAACATAGAATGTGCCAGCTGCATTTCCTCCCGGGCATGCTGTTAAAACCAGCTAAGGGATCCGAGGGTTTCTGTATATTGCAATTTAGGTCAGGGGATACACAACCAAGCTGCCTGTCCGGTAGTTTGGTGTTGTATACGGGTATGCGACCCCGGCTTCCCGAGCTACTACAGCCACAAACCCAGTTTTCCGAGGCAGTAGTAACCTTACACCTAGTTTCCTACCACAAACCTTAACTGTCCCCTCCTACACACCTTTTCCTTCCACCCTCCTTTATCCTTCCCTCTCCGCCAATCTAAGGTCTGCCGCGCCGATGGATGCATGGCTAGGGGCGAGCCTAGTTTTGAGCGTGCCGATTGCCCTGGGACCCGGTGACCCCAGATAATGGCTAACCTTATCCTGGTAAGCGGGGCTCTGCCAGGAGGGACATATATTGACCCTTGCTACTCGTGGGAACGCAATGATTTTAAAAAACAATACAAATCAATATGGCGGCGATGTGGATCGCGACACATCACGTCTCGTTCCTGGCGGGAGCGGAACGCGGGCTTCGGAAAGCCGCTTTGCTGCGATGAATGTTAGAGGAGGAATGGTAGATAAAATTGATGAAGTATGCCAGATGATGGATGACAGGCATATAGATGTATTGTGTGTGAATGAAACAAAGCGGAAAGGATGCGACACGACCAAACATGGACCCTATGTTGCTTATTGGTCTGGGGTACCCAGTACTGATCGAGCAAGCAAGGGAGGCGGTGTTTTCCTTTCGGCGCGAATGGCTGAATGTGTGACTGAGTTTGAGTGTGTAAGCCCACGACTTCTTTGGATTAGGCTGAAGGTCGGAATTACTCGAATCTTTGTCCTAGGTGTCTACGCACCGACAGATGGAGGTTCGGGTGGTTCCACAAAAGCTAAAAGGGAAAATGAGGAGTTCTGGGATAGTATGAGAGATGTACTGAAAATCTGCAAGGCGAATGAAAAGATTATCATGCTTGGAGATTTTAATGGATGGGTTGGAGTAAAGCGAGATGGGTATGATAAGGTTTTAGGTGCATTTGGTGATGAAAGAATAAATGAGAATGGAAAGAGTCTGTTAGAGATTTGTTCGGAGTGGGGTCTTTTTGTGTCGAATACAATGTTTCGACATAAAAAGATTCACACATATACAAGAGAAGAAGGTTCTAGTAGAACTATGATAGATTTTGTGATTGTGGATGGAAGATTGAAGACAAAAGTCATGGACACTCGCGCTTATCGTGGAGCCGGAATCCACTCAGACCACTTCCTGCTGATGTCCCGAATAAGTGGTCTGTTCAGTCGGTGGCGCCATAGGAAAACCGAGCCTACCAGTGTCATGGAAAGAGTGAAAGTAGAAAATTTGCAAGACCAGGATGTAAGAAAAGAATATGTTAAAAGACTGAAGGATGATTTTTGTGGCTTAGATGAGATGGCTGATATTGAAGAAGGTTGGAAGGGATTTAAGGAAGGAATTTTGAAAATTGCTACAGAAGTATGTGGAATTTCTAGACGCACGAAAGGGAATAAACAAAAGAGTGTATGGATGAGTAAAGATGTACAAGAAGTTGTTGAGAAAAAGAAGAAAGCATGATTGGATTGGTTGGCTACTAAAGCTAACCAAAGAAATCAAAAAGCGACAGATGAGGATGTAGAGAGAGCACGAAAGGAGTATAAAAGTTTGAAGGATGAAGTGAAGAAAACTGTGTCTCGAAAGAAAGATGAAAATAAGGATGAGTTTGACAAGAGGCTAACAGAGAACTTTCGTTCGAACTTGAAAGTTTTCTGGAAATCCATAAGGACAGCTCGAGGTAAAACCGCATCATCCGAGTTGATTAGGATTCAAAGCCAGGATGGTAGTATCGTAAAAGGTGAGGAATGCGTGTTGAAAAGATGGAAGGAATATTTTGAAAGTTTGTTTGAAAAAGAAGAATCAGCGCAAGAGGTTAATATTCCAGAAGTGGATGTAAGTGTGATAGACAGTGAGATTGAAATGGATGAGATTTTGAAAGCGTTGAATAGTATGAAGTCGGGTAAGGCTGCAGGGTATGATAGGGTATCAGTCGAGATGCTGAAGGCTGGCGAAGGCGTAGTGGCTAGTCAGCTGTACTGCCTTTTCAACTTGTGTTGGAGAAGCGGCCGAGTACCAAGTGATTGGTGCAAGGCTGTTATAGTTCCGCTGTATAAGGGAAAAGGGTCACAGCTAGACTGCAAAAATTACCGCGGTATAAGCCTACTCAGCGTTGTCGGCAAACTGTATGCAAAGATATTGATTGAAAGAGTGACGAAAGAAACTGATGAGAAGGTATGGGATGCTCAGGCAGGATTTCGAAAGGGAATGGGATGTACGGATCAGGTATTTTCCTTCCGGTGCATAGCTGAAAAATCTTTGGCTAAAAACCAAAAAGTCTATTGCGCATTCGTGGATTTGGAAAAGGCCTATGATAGAGTGGTGAGGAATGAATTGTGGTCAGCACTATCCATGCATGGGGTAAGCAGTATTTTGATACAAGCACTAAAATCCTTATACAGGGATTCTAGTGCTTGTGTCAGGATCAACGGGGCGTATACTGAATTGTTTAGCATCGAAAAAGGTGTTAGACAGGGATGTGTAGCGTCGCCATGGCTTTTTAACCTATTCATGGATAGTTGCTTGGAAGATTTAAAAGAAAGTGAACGGGGATTACGAATGAATGATTTACTCGTCAAATGTCTGCTCTATGCTGACGATCAAGTCTTACTTGCATCGTCGGCAGAAGAGTTGCAGGAGATGGTAAATATTATGAATGAAGCTTTGAACAAGAAAGGAATGAAAGTAAATGTTAGTAAGACGAAAGCAATGGTTTTTGAAAAGGAGAATATGACAGAGTGTAATATCTTGATAGGGAATGAAAAAGTGGAGCAAGTGAAAGAGTTTGTGTATTCAGGATCAATGTTTACAGCAGATGGAAAGAATGATAGTGATATTGAAAGAAGAGTGAATGCCGGTAACATGGTGAATGGAGCGTTGCACGCCTTTATGAGCAGTCAGAAGGTGTCCGATAAGGCCCGTCTGGCTGTGCATAGAGGGGTGTTGGTTCCAACACTGATGTATGGGAGTGAAAGTTGGGTATGGCAGAAGAAGCATGAAAGCAGAATAAATGCAGTAGAAATGAGAGCGTTAAGAAGTATGATTGGAGTCAAACTGAGTGACAGGATACGAAATAGTGTGATTAGGGAACGTTGTGGTGTGAAAGAAGATATAGTGACAGGTATTGACAAGGGAATGCTTAAATGGTTTGGACATGTTGAGAGAATGAGTGAAAGCAGGTTGACCAAACAGATATATATGGCGAGTGTGGATGGAAATGTTGGGAGGGGAAGGCCTCGACGCACGTACTTGGATCAAATCGGGGACGTCCTAAAGAAAGGTCAGGTCAAGAGTACCCTAAACCGACGAGCATGTATGAAAAGATTAATGAATGTGGATGAAGCGAAAGAAGTATGTAAGGATCGTAGCAAGTGGAAAGATGTGGTCTCTGCCTACCCCTCCGGGAAAGAGGCGTGATTATATGTATGTATGTATGTATGTAATTTAGGCGACAGGCTGACAACCTGTCACTACAGCAATATACCTACAAATCTATCTTAAATAACCCTCAAAACTTTGTCAGACGTGGCGCAACGACCTTTGTTTAGGTCGTGTACGCTCTGCCTACCCCATTAGGGATAAAGGCGTGATTATATGTAGGTATGTATGTATGTAGGACTAGTTTGTTTTTTCAGCTGTTGCAGCACATACCTTACAATCATATAAGAAGGGTATTTTACGTAAGTGCCTCCAAAAGCCAGTGAACCATGCTACCTTACTCGTTGGATATGGAACAGGTACTTAATAATAATAATAAAAAAAATACACGATCACATTCATAGCCCCACTAGGATTCCCTGTATAGGGGTACCATGGACATACACAGAAACAACCACAAATAACACCCAGACCCAGAAAAGACATTTAAATTCATCATTAAAATATCTGCTTGGCCGAGAATCGAATTCGGGACCCTCTGCGTAGCAGGCAGGTACACTGTGTACTAGGCTGCGCGTATCGTCAAAATAATACTTATACGTTAAACATACATACATATAATCACGCCTTTATCCCTATTGGGGTAGGCAGAGCGTAAACAACCTAATCAAAGGTTGTTCCGCCACGTCTGAGAAAGTTTTGAGGGTTATATAAGATATATTTGTAGGTATATTGTTGTAGTGACAGGTTGTCAGCCCATCGCCTAAATTGCAATATACTGAAACCCTTGGATCCCTTAGCTGGTTTTACAGCATGCACGGGAGGAAATGCAGCTGGCACATTCCATGTTTTTCTCTCGTTTCCCAGGCCAGCATGGAAGACCTAACTTGTAAACTGTTAAATAAATATATTGATAAATTTTTTTACAGAAAAGGGAACACCATTTTGGATTATAAAGAACTCTTGGAGCACACACTGGGGTGAAGACGGCTATTTCAGGATGAAGAGGAATGAGAATTTGTGTGGTATTGTGAACCCATGTGCTGGTACTGCGGTTATTGCATAAAATACACAGATTTAGAAATGACGTAGGATTTTGAAGCTAATAAAATCAAAAATTAAATTAAATTAATTTGCTGTTCTTTTTCCATGTATCTAAAACTGCAAACTAAAATTATTAGTCAACTTACGTAGGAATAGAACAGTTACAAACCCGAGCCCGATGGTGTAGTGGATAGGGCCGCTGCCTCATGAGCGGGAGGTTGTGGTTCGAATCCCACCACGTACCAATGTGTTTTTCGGTTTTCGAATTTTATATATCTTTCCATGCTGGCCTGGGAGCGAGAAAAAAACATAAAATGTGCCAGCTGCATTTCCCCCCGGGCATGCTGTAAAAATCATCTTAGGGATCTGAGGGTTTCAGTATATTGTACTTTAGGCGATGGGCTGACAACCTGTCACTACAGCCGTATACCTACAAATCTATCTTAAAATTACCCTCAAAATTTGTCAGACGTGGCGGAACGACCTTTGTTTAGGTCGTTTACGCTCTGCCTACCCCTTTAGGGATAAAGGCGTGATTATATGTATGTATGTTACGTAGGAATACACCAGTAACAAACCCTCTCGACTAGAAGAAGAACACTTACTAGGACCCTTTAAAAATAACAGCTCCTTTATGAGAAATGGCCATTGAGGCTCTGTATACCCCGCAGAGGAGACTTCTTACGTGAGGCGATATCCTTGGAGAATAAAAAGTGCAGAGGACACCATTGTTGGTTTTACTTGCAATAAATAATCTTTTCCGATGTAAGTCGGCCATCTTGCTTGTATAATGCAAAAATAAATTGGTGGTGTTGGTTTTGAAGCCTAAGACAGTCAGCAAAAAATTTTTACGTTAGATTTTTTCTTCTTTACTGGCGACGGCGACTCCAAAATTAAAAATGAATGTTCAGTACGGTTCGAATATGAGGAAGTGGAATAAATTACCTTTTAGGTCGTTTTTCCCAAAAAAAACTTAAAATAAGTTGAATATTTTGATCATTAGTTTAAATTAGTTCTTTTTTCATCACAACATTACTCTTCTCTATTGTTTTCCATTTATTTATTTGAAAAAATCATGAACAAATATTTTTTGGGTAGTTTTTGCTATCTGTACTTGAAGAAATTCGCCCTCCAATAGGCAGTTTTATGACTGTGGAGTGTGCAAGCGGCTGCATTCTATGTTCGCACTTGACATACTATTTTATTGATTGCATTTGTGGTAATGTTAAAAAAAAATGTTTAACTACATAAATATCTTGATACCCACTCAATTAATCGTAATAGTAATCATAATCGTTGTATGCAGTTCTTCTGTCGAGTGGGTATCAAGTCTATCGACCCGATGAACCCTGGTGTCAGAGTTTTTAAACCGCCTACTAGCACAACTATCAGGCCTCTGACATGGTTTGAGTAACGACCACTATCAAAGACAGCGACCGGGACCGACGGCTTAACGTGCCCTCCGAAGCACAAAATCTTTCTTTTTCGGACAATCAGGTGATTCAGCCTGCAATGTCCTAACCAAACTGGGAAAAAAATCACAAAGTGATAAATTCTCAAATATCAACTTTGTGTTTGTTTCTGGGTTCGATTCCCAGGGGGAATCGAACCCAGAAAAGTGTGTGTATTGGGGAAGTGTGTGTATTTTATGCAATAACCAGGACCTCCGGATCAGGAGTCCAAGGCACTAGCCACTAGACCACGGAGGCAGTATGCAGTCTTACATACCGACGGAAAAAAAATACTGGACGTCGGACACGTGTCCTTCTGTAGTGATAGCAAACCAGAAGCAATTCTAAGTGCCGTCACACGGGACTGTTCAGTTACTAATGATGCAACTGGTCCGGCGAAGGCCATGAACCGGCTAGGAGCTTTTTCTTCTTAGCGAGTGGATTCTCGAGCCGAACAACCCGATGAACCCTGGTTTCAGTTTTCAAACCGCCTAGTACCACACCTATACGGCCTCTGACATGGTTTGAGTAACGACCACTATCAAAGACAGCGACAACGAAACCTTATAATTTGACAAATATAAACTTTTGTTCCCTCTTTGGGAATCGAACCCAGGACCTCGGGATCGTGAGCCCATGGCTCTGACCATTAGACAACGGAGGCAGTTACAGGCAAGGAGCTAGATTCCGTATACTGTCCTATAACATTCCAAAAACTAAATCCTTCAGTTTACTTGTTTACCAAGTTTATCTCTTATCACTAACTGCCTCCGCGGTCTAGCGGTCTAAGCCATGGGCTCTCGACTCGGGGCTCCTGGGTTCGATTCCCGACGGGGGACAATGACGTTGTCTTGTTGTTTCTATTCTAGTTTTGATAGGACATTTCAGGCTGATCACCTGATTGTCCGAAAAGTAAGTTGATCCATACTATCGGATTGGCATGTAAATAGTCGGTCCTGCGCCTGATTTCTCTCTGGGCGTGTCACTCAATCTGTCCCATCAGAATAAGAGATTGAAGGAATAGATAGTGCACCTGTGTGAACCGCAAACACTTGGACACTAAAAACTAGTCCTGTGCAGTTGTCTGATCTCTGGGAGATTGGCCGCCATCACCGAAAATCGTTGGGAGGACTATTATTATTATCTCTTATACAAAGCCGTTTAATTTCATACCTGGCATCCTCCTATTGCTTAGGTCAATTTTCCAGACGATAGACCACTCCTGCCGCTCATTTAAAAGTTTGCGTAGCTCGCGCGCGCCATTAGATGCTCACTGCCGGCTAATGTACGAATTTATTGCTTCTTTTTCTTTCTAAGACGCCACAAAGTAAGGCTGGTGTTGTGAACATTCTTGCAGTCCAAAATAGAAACATTTCCCCATAGCATCATCCCATAGGGCAGCAGTGCTCTCTGTGAATGTAACAGCTCGCACTGCGGTTGCCAAACTGTCTGCCAAGCGCGGTGAGTATGAAGTAACAGACTTGTAAGATCAATATTATACAGTCTAAATTCGTAATATTTCCCCAGAGCATAACTCCATATCGTACAACTGACTTGTAAAAGCTGATTAAGAAATACATACAGGAAACGGGCAGCTGTGGTCTCTGCGAAAGTATCATTGCGCTCGGAGCGTATGGTAAAACTACGCCCTGGTCAGAAATCACTACATAGTATAAAACAAAGTCGCTTTCTCTGTCCCTATATCCCTATGTATGCATAAATCTTTAAAACTACGCAACAGATTTTGATGCGGTTTCTTTTTGTGGATAGAGTGATTCAAGAGGAAGGTTTATATGTATATAACATGCATAATATAGTAGAGAAACACTAGTAATTTCCGTGCGAAGCCGGGGCGGGTCGCTAGTGTATTATATTACTGTTTTAGTACTAAATCACTTAAACCAATTTGGAACTTAAATATTTATTAAAAGCCAAACTAACACAAAACATTGACAAAACATTTAAACAGCTTGTACAAAACCTAACTTTTTATAGAGAACGAGCTCCCACCGCTTCAGTTTCGTGATTGGCGCGTCACTTTCCACTTTCTTGTTTTTCTTGTATTTCCTGAAGAAGTCACCATCGACCTAAAACAAAATTCACACCTCATTCATCCATACAGGGTGACTTTTTATATCACTTAGCCGCCGGTGGGACGCCGGACGATTCGCTGCGGCAAACTTTCGCGCGGCGAGAGCGGCAAGGGAGTAGGTGTATTGGGTGTAAGGGACAGCGTCCCGCACACTGATAGGGGTAGCTCAGTCAACGAAACCGAACAGATTATCATAAGCATTCCTTTGTGAAAAAAAATATTTTTTCCATACAAATTGTCTGATAGAGGTGGTCATTTTCATGGGAAGGTCAACATGTATTTTTCACTTCTGATACTTGTTCAGTGTCGTCCTATTCTAGGATTGAATCTGGTTTCCCTTCTGGGTTGCGGATGTCAGATGGCAGTCGCTCTGTGTAAAAACCAGTACCCTCGTTCAATCCCCTGGATTAGGTGGCTGACCCCGTAAGATACGGGATAAGGCTAGGGAGATAATGACTTGTTCAATGTCGATGACTGAGCAACCCCTATCAGTTTGCGGGTCGGTGTCCCTTTCACCTCGTATAAGACGTAAATGTTTTCCTGTTCGGACAACTCGATTTTCTACTGCAGCATGTGCCCCATGATCAAGGAAGAGATAAGAAATAAGAAGGGAAAATTTAAATCAGAAATTTTCCGCGCTTTCCCTTACCAACAACATCATTTAGGCCCGTATTTATAAACAGCACTTGAGACTGTCAGCTAGTTTGAGTTCGTATCAGAAATGTAATTTCAGTACAATATGATCTGTCAAATTCAAACTTTAAATTGCTCTCAATCTTGAGATTGCTTTATAAATACGGGCCTATTAGGCCAGCACTTGAAACTGACATCAAGTTTTAGTTTACATCAGAAATGTAATTTCAGTTCAAAATTAACTGTCAAATCCATACTTAAAATTGTTCTCAATCTTGAGATTGCATTATAAATACGAGCTTTAAATGCGTTCATTACCTTGATACGTTGATCAACGTTGTCCCTGGTACCGGGCACTTCCCCAGTTGGAGGTTCGCTCTGTGAATGCGTTCGTGGGTAGAACAACCAGCGCTTCGATCCAAGTCCGTCACTCTTCAATATCTCCTGGATGCGGTCCTGCTTCTTCTTCGTGGCTAGGTACTTGGTTGTACTCTTTTTGTGTTTACTGGCTGGAAGTGAATACATTTTTTTTATTATTGAGAATACACATTCATATGTACTAATGGCAGAGCGTAAACAATCTAAACACAGGTCGCTCCGCCACGTCTGACAAAGTTTCGAGGGTTATTTAAGATAGATTTGTAGGTATATTGCTGTAGTGACAGGTTGCCAGCCCATCGCCTAAAATTACAATATAATGAAACCCTCGGATCCCTTAGCTGGATTTTACAGCATGGCCAGGAGGAAAGGCAGCTAGCACATTCTATGTTCTTCTCTCGCTCCCAGGCCAGCATGGAAGAAAGAAGACTCCTAATAATAGGCCAATATCTAAATTGATGTTTCTATACTGATCTTTTAGGCTAAAGTTTGTCAATATAATAATACTTATGGTCGTTCGCAATATGACCAAAAATAATAGCAACGAAATTTATGAACTATTCATGTTGTTACATGTTTTGTAGTTAAGAAGAACTTGAAAACTTACATACATACATAAATCACGCCTTAATCCCTAACGGGGTAGGCAGAGCGTAAACGACCTAAAGAGAGGTCGTTCCGCCACGTCTGACAAGCTTTGAGGATTATTCCAGATAGATTTGTATATTGCTATATACACAGGTTGGCAGCCCATCGCCTAAATTTCAATACAAAAATCCTCGAATCCCTTAGCTGATTTTTACAGCATGCCTGGGAGGAGATTTAGCTGGCACATTCTATGTTTTCCTCCCACTCCCAGGCCAGCATGAATACTTTATGTATAAGGTTATTTTAGTGATTTTTTGTGTTGATTTATTTTATTGTATGTATGTTTGTGTTTTTATAAATAAAGTATTTTACTAGAAGAACTTGAAATCTTACGTGTAAGATAAATCACTCGGAATGCATCCAGCAAGGTAGGCTGCTTGTAAGTCAGCTCAATATGGCGAGTGGAACGGCTATGGCTTCGACTGGCGCTTCGGGACCTCGACTTGGAATGGGATCTTGAAGTTATTAAGATAATTAGTAATTTTTTCTTTACCATAGATGCCATGGAAATAGATAAGATAGACAGATAAAAGGGTTATTGGCGTCGATTCTCGCGATATAATCCTAATTCCTAGCTAGCGCTGCCACTTTATTGACTTTGACATAAGAATAGGATAGCAAATAATCATAAGACTTTGACATTCCTAATCTGACATAAGCCTGCTTATTTGACGAAAAATAAGGGAGCATGCTCCATGCTCAGTTCTTATTTAAAGCGTCTTACGTTAAATTAGGAATGTCAAAGTCATGTGTTCATTTGCTAAGAAAGTGACAGCTAGCGTTAAGAATTAGTTAAGGAATAATGCGTCCTGAATTGCCGCAATTGCATCCAAAATCATAATCACAAATATAACAAAAAGTTAAAACAAGAAAGAGCACAAAAAGTTACAACAAGAAAATGACGTAAACATGAAGAACTTAACCTAAATTACACATTATGTTGTATATGTAGAGCAATCCTTGCTACTTCCATGCTGAACTGGGTGTGATAGAAAAACATAGAATGGGCCAGCTGCTATCCTCCCGGGTATGCTGTAAAAACCAGCTAAGGAATTCGAGGGTTTTAAGTATTGCAATTTAGGCGATGGGCTGACGACCCGTCACTATAGCAATACTTATATCATCTGTCCCTCAAAATTTTGTCAAAAGTCGCGGAACGACCTTTGTTTAGGTCGTTTACGCTCTACTTACCCCATTTGGGATAAAGGCGTGACTATGTGTGTGTGTGTGTGTGTGTGTGTGTAGAGCAATGCAGAAGGTCAAGTTCAAAGCTCAGTGTATAAGAACATGCAGGCCCAATATAAGACAATGCAGGGCGGCTGTCCTAATATAAAATACATACATACATATAGTCACGTCTTTATCCCTAATATGGTAGGCAAAGCATAAACGACCTAAACAATGGTATTTCCGCCACGTCTGACAAAGTTTTGAGGGTTATTTAAGATTTGTAGGTATATTGCTGTAGTCACAGGTTGTCAGCCTGTTGATTAAATTGCAATATATTAAGACCCACGGATCCCTTAGCTGGTTTTTGCAGCAGGCCCGGGAGAAAATGCAACTGACAGACTCATGTTTTTCTCTTGCTCCTAGTCCAGCACGGCAGAAAATAATGAACATGAAATATAAAAATGTATTTTATACTTTTACATTCAAAAAGTAATTAAATATACCTTGACTTTGAGATTGACCTTGACTTGGAACGTGACCTCGATCTTGAGTGAGACTTAGACGACTTTGAGTGAGACTTCGTGTCGCTCTCACGCGACCGGGAGCGTTGTCTTGATTTTCGAGTATGGTATTTTGAGCAACTGGGTCTGCAATGAAAATCGTATATTTATAAATTTTATAAACCTGAAATACGGGGTGTAAGGGACAGCGTCCCGTATACTGGTAGGGGTTGCTCAGTCAATGGAACTGAATAACTACCACCAGGAAATTCTGACCGGAGTTAAAAAAATAATAACTCCCATACAAAATGACCACCTCGATCAGACAATTTGTATGGAAAACCAAATTTATTTTTTCACTTCCTGAAAAAAAATCCTGCTATTAGTTGTTCAGCTCCGTTGACTGAGCAACCCCTATCAGTTTGCGGGACACTGTCCCTTACACTTCGTATTTAACAGAAGCTCTTTATCAAATACTAGCGACCCGCCCCGGCTTCGCACGGAAATTATTAGTGTTTCTCTACTATATTATGCATGCTTTTATACATATGAACCTTTCTCTTGAATCACTCTATCCATTAAAAGAAACCGCATTAAAATCCGTTGCGTAGTTTAAAAGATTTATGCATACATAGGGATATAGGGACAAAGAAAGCGACTTTGTTTTATAATATGTAGTGAAAAGACAAGAGTGGTGTTAAAAACATCGACTCATTGTCTTACGAGGATCGAATATTAGAGTGAAACTTCTACAATGGATAAGTCTGTACTTAAAACCAAAAAATCTTCAGGACCTTTGGTGCAAATCATATTCTGGGGGCGGCGTAGCCAGTGGCATAGACATCCACTTCCAGTAAGTATAAGGAAACATGATGGGCCCCCATGGATCACCACATTCATAGTTGCCATGGGGAAATTGTGGAAGCCAGCTCTCGGGTGGATATGGAGACCTGCGCAGAATGCAGAAGAATTGTTTTTGAGTCATTAAATTGCAAATGAAATCATCTGAATGCTGCGCAAAGTCAAAGCATGGAGTTGAATAGTAGAGCGTATGATGTGGATGAATTTGAATATGGACCTAGCTTATATCAATTTAGACTTGGTGATACGCTTAGAGAGAAGCAATGTCCAGAGTAGTGATGAAACCTAATATGTAGAAAGTTGAACGAGAATATATTTTTTATGGTAGGAATTTGGACCAGAATGAATAATATTTTTGATACATCTTACTTACTACAAATAACTAAGATAATAAGACCAACAACAACAATACACTACCTTTTAGAAGGATCTTCAGGTCCTAAACCATAGTAATCTCCGAAACCATCCCCATGATCTGGGTACTCCCCCTCTGGGTGAATGGGGGGATATGCTGGGGGGTAGGGATATCCATAGCCTGCCATTGGATAATCACATGAAAATAATTGCCGAAAATAGTGGAAAAAATAAAAGTGTTTTTATTTCTTTAGATTTCTGCACGGACGTTGTCACTGTCAAATTTTGTAGTTATAAATGCTGTCACAGATGACAAGTGTACTTTTAGCAGCTTTATTTTCCATTTCAGGTTTTATTGATATTATGTACTTATTTCTTGAAACCTTGTTTATCTATAAAAACAACTTTTTCGTAACCATTGATCGTAAAACTTTACTTGAATTTATTAAACTTGATCATATTTCTATAAATCCTATTTATTTCATGTCGCTTCCAACCCAACGAATTGTAATTCATACTTTCCAAATAAAATTTAATTAAAATTATTTTATATTTTTTAGCACTTACAGTGCTATTAAATTTTATATTATATAAAAGAAAGAAAATAATAAATTCGTTTAGGGCAAGACTCGAACATTAGTCTCCAGAATTTTGGTCCATTACTCTACCAACTGAGCTACCGAAATGGTAGGGGGTATTTTCTTTCTTTCATATTATATGAAATATAATACGTGCAGTGCTAAAATCCTCAAAAATATATGTAAGAAGTAAGGCGATAGCATTATTGAATTGGATCTTAATTTGGACTGGTCAAGCCCTGCGTAGTTCTTAAACTACACCGCTAGATGTCGCTAACTTCGCTATGACATGAACATAAGTAAGACTATGATAAATTCGTCACTCCTATTTCCATTTCGGTAGCTTAGTTGGTGGAGTAATGGACCGGCATTCCAGACACAGGTTCGAGTCCCGTCCGAAACGTATATATTACAAATAATGGGTGGCGCAAAAGTACTGGCACTAAAGAAAATATTTTTATTTTTTTTATATGACATTTTCTGTCATTCTGTTGTTGAAAATTGTGTAGTGAACAAATGTAAAATACACTGAAAATAAACATGGACCGTTTTACTCTCCAAGAACGTGGAATAATTGTGTCAATGTTCTTACGGAATAATTCATCAGTGATAAGAACACAACGTGAATTTCGTCGACGATTTCCCCACCGTCCGGCACCGATTGGTCGCACAATTCGACGCTTTGCCACACGCCTTGAAGCAACTGGCTCAACATTGGATAGACCTAAGTCTGGGAGACCAAGAACAGGCCGTTCAGCTGAAAATATCGATGCTGTGCGCGAAGATGTGGAAGAGTGTCCAGAAACATCAACGAGGCGACGTGCCACGCAATTGGGCATTTCCAGACGGACCCTGCAGCGTATTTTGGTGAAAGACTTAAAGATGTTCCCGTATAAAACTCAAATGACTCATCAGCTGCTGCCTGCTGACCACCGAGCTCGTCTAGATTACTGCCAGCGCGTCATAAACCTCAACCTTGAAGAGGATAATTTTCCTTCAAAATTGGTTATGAGTGACGAAGCGCATTTCCATCTCTCAGGGCATGTCAATAAGCAGAATACTCGGTTCTGGGGCACTGATAATCCACGCATTATTCAAGAAACACCTCTACACCCACTAAAAGTTACTGTATGGTGTGGCATCTGTGTTGACAGAGTGATCGGACCCTATTTTTTCGAAGACGCTGGAGGCAATGCGATAACTGTCACTGGAGAACGCTACAGAACCATGTTACGTGAGTTTTTGATACCCAGTTTGGACGAATTGGGGCTGGAGCACATCTGGTTTCAACAAGACGGCGCTACGGCACACACAGCGCGCGACACTATGGACTTAGTGAGGGACGCTTTTCCAGGCCGAGTTATCTCTCGTTTTGGCGATTTACCTTGGCCTGCAAGATCACCCGATCTGACCAGTCCAGACTTCTTTCTTTGGGGTTTTTTGAAATCTCGGGTGTATGTGAACAAGCCACAGACTCTCGCAGCTCTAAAAGAAAACATTCGTCAAGAAATAACGAACATATCGCAGGAAGTGTTACGGCAAGTTATGCAAAATGTCATAAATAGGGCTCAAATGTGTATCAACTCTGGAGGTCACCATTTAAAAGACATCATCTTTAAATCCTAATGGTACGAAATTTAATGGCACAAATATACATTTAAAAAAACCTAAATCTAGTTTTCTAATTTAGAAAAAATGTTATAGCTGAACCAAATAGGGTCTTTACTTTTGCGCCACCCGTTATATATATTTATAATCTAGAATCTATTCGCTAAAAAAAATACTTATTACAAAACATTATGTTAAGGGGCTTTCCTGGGCTAAGTGGCGCCCTCATCAGTCAAAAAATCATAATTAACTGAAAACAAAATCAGTCGAAAATCCGGTAGATCAGATTGAGGTTAAAGCAATAAAGGTCATTTGGAACTTCATAAAGTTGCACCTTATAGATCGTTGTAGTTACAGATAGGAAATTTGCGAAAAACGGCCACTTTTAGCACTTTGACTATCTGTAACTGAAGTGAACATTGAATTATTAATTTATAATGCTTAAAAAAAACTTCAGTACCCATACTTCAATCTGATCTACCGGATTTTCGATTAATTGCGTTTTCGGTGAGCAATGATTTTTTGACTGATGAGGGCGCTGGCGTGCACCGGGAATCCCCTTAAGCTTTGAAAACTTCTTTATCTGAAATTTTTTAAGATTAGAAAACAGGCCCGTAAATTACAAATTAGGTCTGATAACTTAAGTTATTTCTCAAAATGTTTTAATGTTAAATCTTCGAAATGTTAGTAAGCTTTTTCCAAAACTTTTTTAGTGATAGGTACTCGTTTGCTTTTGACCCTAGTTAAGGTTAGTGGGGTCGCTCGCCGCGCTCATAAGGTAATTTGTGTCAAAGGCAAGGATATTGGTCAGAGGCGACCAATGGTTTCAATGAAACTAGTTTGCACGGGGGTGATTTTATTTTACCTTTTAGATGCGTACTATCCCAATCGTCTTTAATCAAATAGACTATTATTTTTATAGATAGATAGATATATAAACCCTTTATTGCGCATACATCGTACCGTTTCGAAAAGCTTAAAAGTAACAGTGTGCGCAAAGGCACTATCAGTTTGTAAAAACTTTATAATGTTAAAGCTGTGATCAACTTATTTTTTTTTTCAGTCTCGGTGCACTGTCCCTCACACCTTGTGTATATATTTTTTAGATAGTTACTTTTCGCTTTTCTTCCATGCTGGAATGGGAGCGAGAGAAACAAATAGAATATGCCAACTGCATTTATTAATTTATTTAACAGTTTATTGTACACAGTAACATACACAAAACAATTACATAGGAATCAAGACACAACAGGTACTGTTTATTTCTAAAATGAAATGTCTTACAGCAGACCTAGGAAGTGAGATTGCATAAAACGAAAAGCATTTCCTCCCGGGCATGCAGTAAAAATCAGCTAAGGGATCCGAGGGTTTCAGTATATTGCAATTTAGGCGATGGACTGACAACCTATCAGTACAGCAATATCTACAAATCCTTTTTTAAATAATCCTCAAAACTTTGTCAGACGTGTAAGAACGCACTTTTTTAGGTCGTTTACGCTCTTTGCAAATTCGATGCGATTGCAAAGGCCATGCTTTCTAGGCCCCATTGCAAAATGAAATCTAACGACCGAAAAGTCAAAAAGTGCGATTAGAGGAACACACAGCGGAACCCTCACAAAAACCGGACTTTTCTACCAAAACTCCATTCCGTCCAGATAAAGAAAGAGCAATTAACAAAGAAGATAAATTAGGAATCGATGAATGGGTAATGGCTGCCTCCATTAGAGGGTTTTGAGTTTGCTGAACACTTTTTTCGAAAAAGAAAATTTTTAACTACTCCCCTCTAAAGTTTAGATGGATGCAAAGATATAAAGTGAATGGAAGGGACAAAATCTAAATAATTCGCAAATATTTAATCTTATTAAAATAATTGATGCCACATGTAACTATATTAATTTCCAAAAAACTGGAGAAAACATTAGACATTTGATAGACATAAGTGTTATTTTGCGAAAGGTTAACTAGTGTACATGCCAGACTGGGA
Organism: Scrobipalpa costella; assembly: GCA_949820665.1. NCBI lineage: Eukaryota > Metazoa > Arthropoda > Insecta > Lepidoptera > Gelechiidae > Scrobipalpa > Scrobipalpa costella. The sequence continues at coordinate 20,001,437 of OX463303.1, forward strand.
GGGAGAGAAAAACATACAATGTGACAGCTGCATTTCCTCCCGGGCTTGCTGTACAATCCAGCTAAGGGATCCGAGGGTTTCAGTATATTGCAATGTAGGCGATGGGAATCTCTCACTACAGCAATATATCTACAAATCTATCTAAAATAAACCTCAAAACTTTGTCAGGTGTGGCGGAACGACTTTTGTTTAGGACCTACAAGATATAGGTATATCTCTGTAGTGATAGGTTATCAGCCCATCGCCTAATTTACAATATACTGAAACCCTCAGATCCCTTCGCTGTTTTTTACAGCATGCCCGGGAAGAAATGCAGCTGTTATATTCTATGTTTTTCTCTCGCTCCCAGGCCAGCATGTATACTAGTTACATTAGTAAATATTTTTTTCTGCATTTTTAAAACCATATCCAGTAGAACCTATTTCATACAAAATGCGGTAAGAATACTTGCGGAGTTCGCTTTGAGCCACGGTCTGCTCTGCAGTTTCTTCTTATTTCAATATTCCAAGAGTTTCTGCCTCATTTGTAGTACCTACCTGTAGTTCTACTGATGGATTTATATCTAGATTTTAGAATTATACCCCTTTGTTAAGTTTAGGTTGATTGCTCAATTAATCCAGAAGAAAACTATGAATAATTTGATTCGATTTTTATAGTACTATAGCGTTGGCTATTTAAGTTATTCAGTACCTATGGGAAAAGTTTAAAATAAATATAGAAGATTTTACAACAGGTGCACAAAACAAGTCATTCTTGGCCGAGATTGAAGCTGCCCGAGCCCGCAGGGCGAGGTCTGATATTATCAAGGACAAAAATGGTTTTGTGCACGAGTTCTAAACTCTGCTTTTCATATACATATAATCACGCCTTTATCCCTAATAGGGTAGGCAGAGCGCAAACGACCCAAACAAAGGTCGCTCCGCCACGTCTGACAAAGTTTTAAGGGTAGTGACAGGTTGTCAGCCTATCGCACTAAATTACAATATACAGAAACCCTCGGATCCCTTAAGCACAGAATATATAATAGTACTACATACCTTAAGGGAAGAAATGCACCTGGCACATACTATGTTTTTCTCTTGCTCCCAGACCAGCATGAGAAAGAACACTTCACTGGAATTGCGAGGAAAATTGAGGATGTTCTTCAAAAATATTGTGAACGAAATAACAAATTCAATCCCGCCATTCAACTTTATAAATCTATTGACATGAAATATAGGCATGGGCGATCGTTTTATGTCATGAAGAACGCAAAAAGAAAATTACTTGAAGTAAATATTTTAAAATAATAAGTTCCTTGAATATTTAAATTTATTGAGTTTGGCTGTACGGTCTAGTTATAAATATAATCTTTGCCTTAAGAAATGCATTTATGAGTAGATACGTTTTTGCCCTTGTGCAGAAATTGAATATTGTGTATCCAAGAACCTGCACAAAATACTACTTTCCGAGCATGAGAATGGAAAACATGTTTGTAATAGAACTTAAAAAAAAGAAGTAAATAAATATGTTTCATGCATAGTGCACTCTAAAAGTGTATGAGATTTTCTAGTTCCATGAGAAAAAGGAAGACGTACATACATATATTCACGCCGGTATCCCTAATGGGGTAGGCAGAGCGTAAACGACCTAAACAAAGGTCGTCCCGCCACGTCTGACAAAGTTTTGTGGGTTATTTAAGATAGAATTCTATGTATATTGCTGTAGTGACAGGTTATCAGCCCATCGCCTAAATTACAATATACTGAAACCTTCGGATCCCTTAGCTGGATTTTACAGCATGCCCAGGAGGAAATGCAGCTGGCACATTCTGTGTTTTTCTCTCGCTCCCAGGCCGGCATGGAAGTATAAAAAGGAAGACACCTGAAGCAAACAAAACAGAAAAATAAACTTTATCAACATGTCTGTTAATTAAAGTGTAGAGTGACTCGCCGTCTTCCTACGTCTATTTAATAAACTCTCAGCATTTTCAATTATTCCACCTTTTCCTAGAAGAGTGGGGCAAATGTAAAATAATCAGAAACTTCCAACATCGCCGGAGCAGGTAGTTTTTAAAACAGTAAAAAAATTGCAAATCGCACTAATTAACTGAAAATACAACCTGTCGGAGGTAACCTACTTTTTAACCCGGTCGCTCTAAGCTAAAACAGCTTAACTGCCATTTTAATGATTTTTAATAAAAGCGCTTGTTACTTCGAGACAGGGTTGAAAATTTTAAAAAAGTTGATTTATGGATTTAAATAATTTTTTAATAAGTGTAAAAATGAAAAGTCACGGCCCTTACCGTGTGCGGTGGAAATGACGAGTGGGGTTTTTATGCAGCTCGTGAAGTATTGGTTACTGGAAAATACATGACGTTTGCCTTACGAAGCTTATAATCATACAAAATACAAGATAAATACTTTTTCAGTACTGTTATATTTACGTGTTATTATTATGTAACTAGCTGTGCCCGTGACTTCGAACGGTTTGTATGGAAAACACGCAGTCAAATAAAAAGTCCCTTTAAGATCGGTTAAAAACGATCAGAGTTCAATTTTCTGCCTACCCGCTAAGTCAGGTAGCGTGATTATTAGTATTGTTACTTTGAGTTTAAGTAATGCTTAGTCAAACAAAAAAAGTTCCATCATAATCGACATCGAAAAACGACCGAAATTCAATTTTCTACCTACCTCCTAAGCCATGAGGCGTGATTATTTGTGTCGTAACTTTGATTTCAAATAACGCTAAGTCGAATAAAAAAAAATCCATAAAAATCGGTTAAGAAACAGTCAGTTTCCTGCCTACTCCCTAAGTTGAGTTGTCTAGAGATTTATTATATTTATAGATTGAAGATTTCTGACTATACGACCCAGGTCTTTTATATTTTGTGATTTCACTAAAATAAAATACTTTTTTTTTTTTACTAGCTGTGCCCGCGACTTCACACGCCCGCTTTGTATAGAAAACACGCAGTGTCGAACATACTGAAAACGCTTCTCCGCGCGTAGGAGTGGGATCTGCTAACCCGCGCGCGGAAGCGTGTTTCGCATTGTCTGATCTTTGTTTTTGTATGGTATAACAGATCCCGCTACTACGCGCGGAGAAGCGTTTTCAGTATGTTCGACACTGCGTGTTTTCCATGCAAACTGGGGTACTTACTCAATATAAGAATGGATTGCGTGATTATTTCTAACCTAGGCTGGACACCAGGTAATTAAAAAACTCAGTCAAATAAAAAGACTCATTATGATAGGTTAAAAACGATCAGAGTTAAATTTCCTGCCTACCCCCTAAGTCAGGTGGCGTGATTCTTCTTATCGTACTTTGAGTTTATGTCATGCTGAGTCCAACAAAAAAAGTTCCATCAAAATCGGTTAAAAACGACCGAAGTTAAATTTCCTACCTACTTCGTAAATGATGTGGCGTGATTGTTTGTATAGTAACTTTGATTTTAAATAATGTTCAGTGAAATAAAAAAAAGTTCCATAAAATCGGTTAAGAAACAGCCAAATTTCAATTTCGTGCCTACCCCTTAAGTCAGGTAGCGTGATTTTAGGTATTATAAGTTGTAACCTGGGTAACACACAGTTGAATAAATAAAAGTCACAGCGACAACGGTTCAGTAGTTTTGGCGTGTAGTGGTAACATACAGACAGACAAAAATTCTAAAAAAAAAACGTTTTGATCTTCATATCGTTAATAATGCCTTTTGTAAAAATATTCACAGACACGACCCTTCTAGAGATTTATTACATGTAAAGATTTATCATCACATCAATCATTAAACGAAAATAAAATGCAAATAACACGTCATGTTTTCCGAAATTTAATCCACTATTATGTACAAAGCTAAGACCATTATTTTTACAAAATCTGTAAGACTATGATATAATACGGACTCACAACTCTTCGTAATGAATAAACGCTCTCGAGGCGGCGCGTTCCCTACTTTCTAGCCTCCATACAACTTGCCACTTAGGACTCTCTCTCTAATGACGCGGCCAGCATTGTACCAACTTTTTCATCCCGCTTCCACTTCGCATGAATATGGACGCCTTTGTGAAGCTCCTTCGAAACCACCTCCGCAACAGTTCATGCCTCAAATTCAGACTTTCTGCTGTTTCAACCTTATTACTTCACATTAAACACGATAATGTTTTAGGATTTTCCTATTCAACTGTAAATGAAAGTTGTAGAATTTGTTTATAATTTTTAAAAGTTGTTTTTGCACATCTCGCCCTTTTCAAGTTTCACGTGTCGAAGTATTTTTAATTACGTTTTTATATATAGACCGTGTAGTGTAAAAATGTGGGTTAAGTATTGTACCTACATGTGTAAAAATAATTTGTTTCTCCTGAATAAAACTGGCAAAATGGAAGATGGTTAACTTTTCAAACAATTTCGAGAATGATTTTGTTTATGAATTTAAATGTATTTTTTAACGATTTTTTTTTTTTTATTTTTTTTTTTTTTATGAGCCTGTGGTGTCCCACTGCAGGGCAAAAAGAATGGCGAATTTAAATTAGTTAGTTATAATTAGTCAAATTTTACAAACCGTACAGGGTTTTGATTAAAACAAAGTACATTTTACAAACGATGACGAAGGCTTCACGCCAACCCTTGTCATGTCGTAATAAGAGGTTTTTAGTGTAATTCTACAAATGTACGTTTTTTTACAGTTTATGATTTATTTTAGCACAAAAAAAAATATACTGATACAACTTATATACTTTAAGTGGTTGAAAACTTAGACACCACGGTTCAATTGGTCAATTTTATATTTTTATAATTAAATAAATAAAGAATTACTTAGTATAGAAAATACCTATCAATCTTCAGACGAAATGTGGATAAAAATAGGTCTCTATAGGTATTTTTTCTTATTCTTAATTTGTATTCTCCTATTCTCTATTTTGATAAAAGACTCGTCAGATCGAAGAGAGTTTCGCGTGTTCTCGGGAAATTACTTTTTTGGAGATCAACAGATGTTTTTGACGGTTAAGAAATATTAACAAACAAATATTATATTTATCTTTCATGCTGGACTAGGACCGAGAGAAAAACATAGAATGTGAAAAATCGAGGTAAGGGATCCAAGGGTCTCTGTATATTGTAATTTAGGTGATGGGCTGACAACCTATCACCATAGCAATATACATTCAAATTTATCTTAAAAATCCCTCAAAACTTTTGTTAAGGTCGTTTACGCTCTGCCTACCCCATTTAGGATAAAATCATGATTATATGTATGCATGTATTATATTTATATTAATGACGTTATTGTAATGACTAATGAAAGATGATGAATTAATATTGCTCTACTAATTAACCTGAAAATGTTTCGTTAACTTAATTAAGGTTTTTTTTTACTTTCATCATTAACGTACCACAATTTTACAAGTTAAATGATATCGCGAAACCTTTATCAAGTTTGTCTTGATATATCAGCTTATATTAAAAAAAACAACTAAAGTTAACTAATATTATATGAAAAGCATACATTCGTACAATTAGGTAATTTTCATAAATGACAAAAACGCATTTACTAGGCTGTAAGTAAGTTTTTAATTTTAACTTATTATCTTTAAACTTGTATATCAACGTATTTGACGAAATATATTTAGCGGTAAAAAAAATATTCTGCATTTTTCACTCCAACTCCAACTGGATGATTTGGCGAAAGCTGGATGGGGCTTTAAAACGATTATTCTTTTCCTGCTCCAAATTAAATGACGTGTGAGTTTTCACCAGTTAACTGAAAGTTATTTTTAAATACCTACACCAAAAAAGTATTTTAAAATCACAAAGAAGTCTCATGTTTGACAGTGCAAATTAGATATAGGTATCACTACATAGTATAGAACAAAGTCGCTTTCTCTGTCCCTATATCCCTTTGTTTGTTTAGATCTTTAAAACTTCGCAAAGGATTTTGATGCGGTTTCTTTTATTGGATAGAATGATTAAAGAGGAAGGTTTAATGTATAATACATGCATAATATAGTAGAGGATAGAGATGTATGGAGGATGGAGGGCCGGCACGGATGCAAGGAAAAACGTCTTATGTCTTCAATAATATTCTTTATTGAACTTCTTCCTAAAATTATACCCTCAATTACAATTACACCCTTGCCCTTATCATCCAGACTGAACTGCCATACTGATATGCTCTCTCTTTCACACTTATACAACGTCACTCTATCATCTTCGTCTAAAAACCATCATACTTCACCGTTTGGAAATAGATCATTCAACAAAGAGATCCTTACCCACATTCATTTTATCAATTATTGATTATTTATTAAATTGAATCCATCAGCTGTTACTTAGTTTAAGTATAGCAACAATCTGATACATTTTTGTAGCAAACTAAAGTAACGGTTGTAACAGAAAAAAAATCATACCCCTCGATGATTCTCTATATTATTTCTGATCCGTTACTTTTTTAATTCTATCAACATCAACATCAGCCACAATAGCCCACTCCTGGACATGGGCCTTCAATAAGTTGGGGGAATATGCCATACTCACTACGCTTGGCAGGCGGGTTGGTGAGCGCAGTAGAAGTTTTCCATTCACAGGAAACGCTGCTGCCACCCACGGGAAGATATGGGGTAATGCTATTCCAACCCGGCACCACGCGGGGATTTTAATTCTATACTTACCAAAAATGTTTTTTTCAACATGGCACGTGTAAGAAAAATATGAGATAATACGAAAAATAAAATACCCGGCCCTGACATATTAACAAACTAATAGAACAATAAGACGCACAATTGATTGTATTGCTAATCGCATGTGATATTAATTATTGGTGTAATGACGTGATTAATAATAATGAATGATATCGCTCTGAAAGGGTGGCCATAAATACAAGAAGATTTTCTGTTTTACCGGGTGTAAGGGACAACGTCCCGCAAACTGATAGGGATTTCTCAGTCAACGATGCTGAACAACTTCCACCAAGATATTCTTTCAGGAAGTGAAAATAAAAATTGTCTTGTCCATACAAAATATCCACCTCGATCAGACATTTTGTACGGTTTGTTACGGTTTACAGCATGCTCGGGAGGAAATGCAGCTGGCACATTCTATGTTTTTCTGTCACTCTTAGTCCAGCACGGAAGTAAGGGATTTCAGTATATTGTAATTTAGGTGATGGGCTGACAACCTGTCACTACAGCTTTATACCTAAAAGTCTATCTTAAATATGTAACTCTTAAAACTTTGTCAAACGTGGTAATACGATCTTTATTTAGGTCCTTGACGCTCTGCCTGCCCCATTAGGGATAAAGGCGTGATTATATGTATGTATGTATGTATTATCCAAATCTAACTGAGATTATAAATCAGAAAATTGATAATATCAAACGTGTGTGTCTGTGTTAAGTGGAAATCAAACGTAGGTACAACCTCCGAATCAAAACTCCATGGCACAGACCGGTACACCAAAAAAGCAAATTAAAAATATTTTGCTGCAAGATCTTCTGAACAAGTGGATTCTTGAGTCGAAATACCCGATGAACCCTGGTGTCAGAGTTTTCAAACCGCCTAGTAGCACAGCTATTTAGGCCTCTAACACGGTTTGAGTAACGACCACTATCAAAGACAGCGACCGGGACCGACGGCCTTACGTGCCCTCCGAAGCACAGAATCGTCTTTCTTTTGGGACAATCAGGTGATTCAGCCTGCAATGTCCTAACAAAACTGGGGAAATCCTTACAAAGTGATAAATAGCAACTTTGTCCCCCCCCTGGGAATCTAATCTAATCTAACCCAGGACCTCAAGATCATAAGCCCATGGCTCTGAACACTAGACCACGGAGGTAGTTGCAAAATGAAACCTGGTCACCGTACCGACGATGATGGATAACAGACGTATAACCAGAGGCCGGCCATAAATCATCAGAAGCAACAGCCCGCGAAAAGCAATTCCGCTATCCTGGTAGAAAAACCGCCATCTTTGAAAAAACGCCATCTTGGATTTTATCAGCCCATTATTATAATTAATTAGGACGAGCAACAGGTACCTAAGTTTAGCGTGAATTGATAATGTTGATCGTTCTAAAGTTTTCACCTTGTGAATTGCGGTAGGCAGGCGAGCTTTTTATTTATATCACTTTTTCCACTACTATAGCTAAAATACTTCCATGCTGGACTGGAAGCGAGGGAAAAACATAGAATGTGCCAGCTGCATTTCCTCCCGAGCATGCTGTAAAAAAAAGCTAAGGGGTCCGAGGGTTTCAGTATATTGCAATTTAGACGATGGGCTGACATCCTGTCACTACATCAATTTACCTACAAATCTATCTTAAATTAGCCTCAAAACTTTGTCAGACGTGGTGGAACGACCTTTGTTTAGGTCGTTTACGCCCTACCTTCCCCATTAAGGATAAAGGCGTGAGTATATGTATGTATGTACAGCTAAAGTAAATGCCAGGGTTCCTAATTTGGCGAGTATTTGCCATACTCATTAAAATTTTCAGGCGCATAAGCGAGAGATTTTATGTTCACAATCAAAATAGATCTTCGATTAAAAGAAAGCTTTGTTTACCTTTGTTCTGGAATTGAGTTTGGAAATACTATAGTAATCATACTTTAATCGAATATTTTATTTGAGTGCCAGCACACTCTTGAGAGCTGATTATATTTCCGCCCCTTGGTGTGGTTGTCAGTGTTGTATCTGTGCTTATGTTGTTAATATTACTATTGCAAATATAGATTTTTATTGTGTAAACTTCCATGCTGGCCTGGGAGCAAGAAAAAAAACATAGAATGTGCCAGCTGCTTTTCCTCCCGGGCATGCTGTAAAAACCAGCTAAGGGATCCGACGGTTTCAGTATATTATTATTTAGGCGATGGGCTGACAACCTGTCACTACAACAATATACCTACAAATATATCTTAAATAACCCGTAAAACTTTGTCAGACGTGGCAGAACGAACTTTTTTTAGGTCGTTTACGCTCTGATTTAACCTTTATCCCTAATGGGGTATTAGGGATAAAGGCGTGATTTTATGTACGTATGTATGTATGTAATATAGATTTTTATATTTTTTATTGTATGTTTTTGTTCAATGACATGATAGCAGCCAACGCGCCATGCCTATTTTCAAATAAAACGTGTGTTAAAAAAAGTGGTTTTTAATAAAAGGTCGCGAATGCTGAAAAAACGTGATACTTATAGTTAATTTAGTCCAGCCATGGTCCAGCTAAAGTAATGATTAATTCTGTGGTATTGAGACGAAAATACGTAAGTACCATTTTAAGGGTCGAATTTATGAAGCGATATCAAACTTGAGAGCAATATTAAGTATGGATTTGACAGGCGAATTTGTACTGAAATTACATTTCTGATACGAACTCAAACTCTCTGTCACTCTTGAGAGCTGATTACAAATACGACCCTTAGTTTCTCTAACTTTACATCATACAAAATCTTTTAACATGTGTAGCCAAAGAAATATATTTTTTTCTTCAATTTCTAGACTTTTGTTTACAAACAATTTAAAACAATAAATGAATTATGCCTTTCGTTTAACCAAGTAAATCTTATTATTAATTACAAAGTTACTAATTATATTTTTGTTCGGAAGTGGAAGTTCCGTTTATTATTAATTTTCAGCAGGTATTTTAAATCAGGTCATAAATATGAAATTATGCTTCAGTATGATTTACTGAGTAAATTATTTTAATAAAGCCAATCTTCGTGATTTACGGACTGACTTATAATTTTATAACTTCAAGTTAAAATAACTTAGAGGAATAAGTGTGGTTGAAGTTGTTTCTCGTATACTAAGTATATAATACATACATACATATAATCACTCCTTTATCCCTTACGAGGTAGACAGATTGTAAACATAGCACGTTCCGCCACGTCTGACAAATTTAGGGTTATTGGGTTATTTAAGATAGATTTGTAGGTGTACTGCTGTAGTGACAGATTGTCAGCCCATGGCCTAAATTACAATATACTGAAACCTCGGATCCCTTAGCTGGTTTTAACAGCATGCCCGGGAGGAGATGTAGCTGGCACATTCTATGTTTTTCTCTTGCTCCCATTTCAGCATGGAAGAGTATACAATACTATAACAAAATATCTGACCATATATTAGTCAGAAAAACAATTTAAATATACTATATAAACAAAACACATTTTGTTAGAAAACCTATTATAAATTAGATGACTATACTAATGACAAAGGTATATAGAGCTCTGATATTTTAGTGAAGCGCAAGAAATTGGTACATAATGCGGTCACCAACCAAACTTTGAGCAAGAGGAAGTTCATAATTAAGAGCTTCTTCCTCATTGTGATATATTTTTTTATTTTATTTTATGACATTGATATCATTTTATAGTAGTATAGATTCGCTTGTGGCTTTCTAAAAGTGTTATTAGGAATTTAAGTATTTGGAAATGAATGATTTAACTTCGACTTATTTTACCTTAATAATGGCGGATCTCTACTTTGTAGCAGTAATAAAAAAATCATCAAGATAAGTTTGGATGTTTGATCCCTTTTAAGAGGTTTTGAACTTTGCAAGACCTAATTTGAAGAGTGCTAGGAGGCTTGCCACCAGAATCCTAATCCATATAGCTTGTTGTTTTCCAAGATGTTTGTTAATTGCTTTCCAGTTTCTTTTTCAATAGTTTTGTATACATGCGATCAGTTACAAACTCGAGCTAATTCTTAAAATTACTATAACTCGTATTTGTTCGATCTTATTAATATTATTAAATATACGTGCAAGAAATGTTATGATGATACTTATCTTATTAGAAGAACACTTTTTTATCTGATTTTAGCATCAAAGCGAAAAAAATACAATTAAAGACAGAAATCTTCCAGACATCTCCAAACTCCGTGTTTTCCATGAAAAAATCGTATAAACTAAATTAGACTGTCCCATAGCGATTGTAATGAGATTTGGCTACATAAAAAAGGTCGTCAGTCTGTCCGTCTGTCTTATAAATCACTTTACATCTCCAAGCTGGCAAACTTTTCAATTACAAGCTTTCAGTAGAGACTGGCAGAGATTTATGAATGAGTGCGCATGGATGTGGCAGAATGTTGATTTTTTATTGCACCTTTTTGTATGTGACTTATTATATTACTGTAGTACAGTAAACAACACCTTTAAGGTAACAGGGCCGTTCGATTTTATCTATATCATCATCTCCCTAGCCTTATCCCGTATCTCACGGGGTCGGCTTCCTAATGTACGGGATTGAACGAGGGTACTGGTGTTTACACAGAACGACTACCATCTGACCTCCGCAACCCAGAAGGGAAACCAGACCCAATTCTAGATTAGGTCAGAGTTTTTAAGCCGCCAATGCTTAGCACTGGCCTCTGATATGGCTTAGCGACCAATATCTACGGTATTAAACGATATTAACCGGGACCAACAGATTAAAGTGCCTTCCAAAGCACGGAAAAAGCACCGAGTAAACGTACATATGAAATTCGATAACCGAAAAACACATTGGTACGTGGTGGGGTTCAAACCACGACCTCCCGCTCAGGAGACAACGGCCCTATCCACTACACCATCGGGCTCTCTCGGGATTTTATCTATATATATATATATATATATAGATAAAATCCAGGTGTTTATTTATAAATATATATATATATATAAATAAACTTAAATATTATATATTTTTATTAAATATTATATATTATTATACTTAAAATTTATATATATATATATATAAATAAACACCTGAGAAAATTCCATTGCTTTGGAGCAGCCCTTTTACCCTAAAAGTGTAGTTTACGTCGATTTTGAGTCTAGGCTCGTAAATATCTATAGAGTGTTTCGCAACAGAAAGCAAATACAACTTGCACATTCTTATAATATGGTAGTATAAAGAAGTATTATTCTTGTACACTTCTAAGCACAAAGGTTCAGTTATGAACCTTTTTTACACACACCTCAAAGAGATGTTACGATTCAAAGAATTTTATTGATTAATTTTGGCACTAGACTAGAGATAAATTGCAAGAGTTAACAAGTGTGCTATGAACTTGAAAAAACAATCTAACATTCCAGCAGCGGTCCGGGGCCTATACGAAAATATGAGATGCGATTAATGATACCAACTTTTTTAAATGCCTTCTCCATTTTAATTTATTGCAAAAGTACCAACACGACTGGGCCCGTAGCAATCTCAAGAAACACTGAGACCCGCCTTAATAGAAATTTGAATAAAATCAATTTATTTTAACGCCTCTCGCGTTTATCGCCGCCTTAATAGATTGCTCAACAAAAAAAAATGAATGAATGGATCTTTCCTTCAGTTCTGCTGGAACTTTATTAGACAAGTTTTTTCCAGAGTAATGATTTTACTGAAACTTAAACTTCCTTAATGATGTCTTTGATTTATTTCAATAGCATTTTTATGTATTAAAATTATAAATTTAAGATAAACGAGGATGATTATCCAGGAATTTCTTCCATTCTGGCCTGGGAGCGAGAGAAAAATATAGAATGTGCCGGCTGCATTTCCTCCCGGAAATGCTGTAATAACCAGCTAAGGGATCCGAGGGTTTCAGTATATTGTAATTTAGGCGATGGGCTGACAACCTGTCACTACAGCAATATACCTACCAATATATCTTAAATATCCCTCAAAACTTTGTCAAACGTGGCGGAACGACCTACGTTTAGGTCGTTTACGCTCTGCCTACCCTATTAGGGATAACGGCGTGATTATATGTATGTATGTATTATCCATGAAAAAACTACATGTTACTTGTGGATAGTGAAAACAAATACTTGGTCTGCTGTTTGATCTACCCAAATTCACAAGTGGGAGAGGCCTAACTTCTACAATAGGTTAGCTTGAAGCTTTTGAACTAACTGTCTCTATGATCTGGTGAAACTGGTGTTGGCTGAAAAACAGCGTTGCAATGAGCTTTATAGTTTATTACAACATTATGCTGAGCCAAAACCATTTCTTGGATTGTAAGTAACTGTTAAGTTTTGTATTGTTTTTATGTAATTAATTATGGTTTGTTTTTATTATTATTTCATTGTTTTGTCTGCCTGTTTTCTTTGTTTGTATTTCGTTTGCTTATTTTCTAAGAATAAATACATTTCTATTCTATTCTATCTGTGCTCAGGGCCTCTGTCTACATTATTTTAATCGTTGTACCGTGTCTGTAGTTCAGAGGGCACTTACAACTTCAGTTCCCGTCACTGTCTTATAGTCATACAATCCAGTACAAAAAATAAAAACACCATTAAAAACTCTGTCTGCAAATTTTAGGTATTCATTGAGTTGGACACCCATAAAAAGTTTGCCCAAAGTAACTAACCTCTAATTTTAACACCACAAGCAAGCAGTGGACTTCACACTATATTTCAAAGTGTCACTATAGTCTTGAACTGATAAAATTACTTGGCAAATAAATTACAACAGATGCTTCACCTAAATCGCCTTCTCGTGGGTAGAATGCCTTTCCTAAGGTTAGTGTACAATGAAGTAGAATTATATAGGATGTAATAAGGGAAGCTTTTCCAGAATATATACATACATAATAATCCTGCCTTTATCCCTAATGGGGTAGGCAGATAGTAAACGACCTAAACAAAGGTCGTTCCGTCACGTCTGACAAAGTTTTGAGGGTTATTTAAGATTTGTAGGTATATTGCTGTAGTGACAGGTTGTCAGTCCATCGCCTAAATTGCAATATACTAAAACCCTCGGGTCCCTTAGCTGGTTTTTACAGCATGCCCAGGAGGAAATTCAGCTGGCACATTCTGTGTTTTTTCTCGCTCCCAGTCCAGCATGTATGTTTTCCAGAAGCTGAAACTTAATGATTATTTAACGAATTAATAAAAAACAAATTTACGATGGAGAATTAAAACAAAAGGCTATTATGATCAGATAATTTGAATAGTAAAGTCAAAATGTTTACGGAGTAGTTTGGATAGGATATTTCAGACTCCGTGCTTCAGAGGGCAAGTTTTTAAGCGGTCGGTTCGATCTTAGTCGCCATGTCTATTTTATTTTACTACACGAACCATTTTAGAATCCTACTGCATATGATTATGAACTCTGACAACATTGATCATCAGGTCGACCATCAATTTGACATCTCACTACTCAATGGAATAAGAACAGTGTGCCATCACCCTAATAGCTAAGGTCATTTCCACTGAGCCGTATCCAATAGTTGAACCCTAATTGAGTTCCGACCGCTATTTATTTACACAAACGATTATCCAAATTGCGTTAACAACATCTGCTAGTTTTCGCAGCTTGGCTCTCGGACTACACCACAGAGTATTTCTTACTAGATATAATATTTAAAAATATGTAAAAAAACAGTAGAGAAATTGAGAGGGCTTCGGTGTTTTTTTTTTTAATTTAGGCAAAGCGCTGGCAATCTAAATAGGTAGGTAGTGACGACGATTCTCGCGACATAATCCTTATTCTAATTCTCAGTTCGCGCTGACAGTTTCTTGACTTTGACATAAGAACAGGATAGCAAATAAACACATGACTTTGACAATCTTAATCTGACATAAGATTGTTTCTTTGACGTAAAATTAGTGAGCGTGCTCTATGCTCAGCGTCTTACGTCAAATAAGGAATGTCAAAGTCATATTGTGTTTATTTGATATCGTGTTCTTATGCCAAAGTTAAGAAAGTGACAGTTCTAGCTAAGAATAAGCTAAGGAAAAGGGCGTTCAGAATTATGGCCAATTTTACTATTAAAATGTCACTGCGTGAATTATTTATTTATGTGCTCAGAGAAATATTTGAACCTAGTCCAAAAAATTACATAGAATGCTACTGGTGGCCGATGCAAGTGCCTACTAGTAACTATACTGAACAACTTTCACCAGAAAATTATTTCAGAAAAAAAAAAAAAAGGGCTTTTCCATACAAATGTCGCCACCTCGATCAGATAATTTGTGCGGAAAAGCAAAAATAAATTCAGTTCCTGAAAGCATTTCCTCGCGAAAGTTGTTTCGTTGACTGAGTAACTTATTAGTTTGTGGGACGCTGTCACTTACACCCCGTACCTATATGCAAACTTGGTAGTGCACGCAAATAGTCTAGATTAGAGTACAGCTACCAAGGTCACGTGATTACGCCACAGACTAAATAACGCGCTGCTGGAAGTCCCAAACGAGTGTACATTAAAGTTGAAGCATAGTTGAAGTGTTGCGCTACCATTTTATCACAATTAGCTGAAACGAGAACGTACGGCGAAATTTTGTGAGTTGTGTTGCAGTAGGGTTGTCAGTGGGCTCGATTCTACATACTACCGGCTAAAACTGAGGGTAGTTATTATGGGCAAAACTTTCTATGGGGTGTCCGACTCAATGAATACCTAAAACTTGCAGACAGAGTTTTAATAGGAGTTTTTATTTTTTGTAGTGGATTGTATGACTATATGCTAAAGACAGTGACGGGAACTGAAGTTGTAAGTGCCCTCTGAAGTACAGTGGACCTCCGTGGTCTAGTGGCTAGTGCCATGGACTCCATCGTCGCAAAGTAGCTTGCTTGTCTGTATTCTACAGGATACATTTCGGAGAATGTGCAGCATCGCTTCATGACCTGATACCCCCCTCCCCATTCCCCATTCCATCTCCGGGGTACGAGACGCCGGTTGGGATTCCACCCTTATGTTGTCGACATTCCAAGTTTTCGCACAAAGCGGTACGCTTCTACATTTTTAATGCGAACGGCCAAATTGTGGAACTCCCTGCCTGCGGATCTATTTCCGGAACGTTATAACCTGGGCCTTTTCAAGGCGAGAGTGAAATGGCATTTTCTAGGCAATCATGCTCCATCATAGTCTACATCATCACTTACCATCACGTGAGATGGCGGACAAATGATTGCCTATCAAATATTAAAAAAAAAAAAAAAACTCCCGATCCGGAGGTCCTGGTTTCGATTCCCAGGGAACACACCACAACGTTCCCTTACCACGCTATTTCTTATTCTGTCACTCAGTTTCACACCAATCATACTTCTTAATGCTCTCATTTCTACCGCATTTATTCTATTTTCATGTCTTTTCTGCCATACCCAACTTTCACTGCCATACATAATTAAAATCTATCTGTCACTTTTAAAATTATAAAAATTTAAAAGGACGGGCGACTTATATTCTACGGTTTTACACTTTATCCGCTAGAATTTGACGCGCTTTTGCACGTTTCCCCTGTATTCCTGTCAATTTAATCCGCCATATTATATGAGGGCGGATAAAAATGACAGATAACGCATAAAACCACCAACTATTAATCAAAAACAGGAGAGAACAGACTGTCCTTTTCTATGTTTTTAGTCTGAAAGTGACAAATAGATTTTAATTTTAGGTTTTGCCGGTTGAATCAAGAATTAAGATAAGATAAGATAAGATAGTAGTTTATTCAATAACAATACAAAAACAACAATCCACAAATAAAACACTTATCTATAGCATACTTAGAAACTAGATAACTGTTGTAATTTGTATTGTCAAAGAAAAGGGGCTGACTCAGCATATTGTTGTAAGCATTCACTCACAACACTGTTTATTCTGCCAGCACCTTTAGCAAAAAGAGCTAAGAGCGAGGCATGCTAATTAATAGAAATTTAAAAAATAATTATTAGTTGATAAATAAATAAGTGCACATAGATAAAATTGGTAGTAAAAGAATATAATATTTAAACAAATTATATAGTGAAGAGATATAATTTCGTTATTTAAAATTAAAATAATGCTAAGTAAATTGTTACTTGTGTTAGAAAATTAAAATTTAGGATAAGTGTTAGTAGTATTATTGGTTATGCAAAATTATCGGTGTAAATGTTAAGGTGCCTGTTTTTGTGCTGAAAGTAGGTGTTTTCTGTACGCAATTTTAAAGCTCCTCTTGGAAATTAAGCCCAGTATTGTCCAGAAAAATTGGAAGGACCAGTAATACTTAAAAATTAAATACTGTCTGGCATTCTTTAAACTAATTGATACTACACCACCACTAACAAAGGTATTATTTAGAGGTATACCTTTAATCACCGGAAATTAGTTTGTTATTCAGATTTACAGGTTGGCTGGAAGAGATCTCTTTATAGAGATAAGTTCTCCTTTGTGAACTAAATTTAAGATTGTTTATTTATTGTATTTTTTGTACGCAATAAAGAATATATAAAATACCTCTTTCCCACGGGAAAATCATTAAGACGAGGGCAGGAAAGGTGTAAACCTAGTAAGAATACGTTTATAGATTTTAAAGTATCCAGTTTTGATATAACTGATCAGCTTGCTTGTTTGTATTGAAAGGCGGGCTAGTCCTCGACGTTTCGCCGATCAGTTTTCATTATGAATACTTATATACATACATATAATCACGCCTTCATCCCTAACGGGGTAGGCAGAGCATAAAGGACCTAAATAAAGGTCGTTCCGCCGTTTTGAGGGTCATTTAAGACAGATTTGTAGGTATATTGCTGTTGTGACAGGTTGTCAGCCCATCGCCTAAATTACAATATTTTGAAACTCTCGGATCCCTTAGCTGGTTTTTACAGCATCAACATCATCCCCCTAGCCTTATCCCGTATGTAACGGGGTCGGCTACCTGGTTTTTATAGCATACCCGGGAGGAAATGCAGCTGGCACTATCTACTTTTTCTCTCGCTTCCAGTCAAGCATGGAAGTATTATGAATAATACTTATTTATCGTTTAGTGTTAAAACAGTTTTGATATCCTAAACTACGGATAAACTGACTGAAAATCTGCCAGCCCTTGTTGCAGTTTTTAGTTTTAGGTGGAAAGTTTGCCGACGTCTATATAGACCGGTATGAGCCGGTATAAACTAGTATATTCTAGTATATAAACTAGCAGCACGTATGAAGTTTATTACTGAAACTAGCTGGGGGTTTAAAATGGCTGTTGGTGAAGGCGGGAGGTCATTACTTATACCGGAGAACATATTGGTTGCAGACGGGTCAAAGAACTTCCAAAATTTCCATGCTGGACTTGGAGCGAGAGAAAAACATAGAATGTGCCAGCTGCATTTCCTCCCGGGCATGCTGTAAAAACCAGCTAAGGGATCCGAGGGTTTCTGTAAATTGTTGTTTAGGCGATGGGCTGACAACCTTTTACTACAGCAACATACGTAAAAACATAGTTTTGGGGTTTATTTAAGATAGCTTAAATAACCTTAAAAACTTTGTCAGATGTGGCAGAACAACCTTTGTTTATGTCGTTTACGCTCTTCCTACCCCATTAGGGATAAAAGCGTGATTATATGTATGTATGTATAATGATCCTGATACATGTCAAACGTATAAATATTTTGACTGTTACAAAGAAGTCTCTTTCGCACCCATGATGTTCCCAGACTCATGTTATATGAAAAATACTATACAAAAACATTACTTCAAAGAAAAATAACATCTCAATCAACTCTGCTTATCCTAGGCCCGTATTAATAAACATAACTTGAGACTGACAGCTAGTTTGAGTTGGTATCAGGAATGTAATTTCAGTACATTATGACCTTTCAAAACCATACTTAATATTGCTCTCAATCTTGGGATCACTTTATAAATACGAGCCCTAGTCTGCCCATCCTATCAAAACACCACAACGACATCGCAATATCATATTCCAATACCACTTTGATACCCATAAAACCGTTTATTGTTCCATTAGCTACGTAAGCACTTATACAATATACCATTATGACCTAAGATGTAATAACAACTCCCCTAAAGCAATAATTTTTAAATTGTCAGGGGTTGTCGAAGGGGCGAATATTTCTTTGATAATAACTAAATTGCATTTTTAATATGCCGACAATTTAGCGCGTTCCTTGCGCGATGTGCATTGTTGATAAGGCTGGGTGGACACGACGGTTAATAATAGTGAAAATGAAAAATGTAATAGGAAAGAGGAATGATATTTTTGATAAATGATTTTCGATACACATTACAATCTTAAATTGCCCTCAATTTTTGTCAGACGTGGCGAAAGCGCCTTTTACGAGGAGTTTGACGCTCTGCCTACCCCGTAAGGGATAAAGGCGTGATTTTATGTATGTATGTATGATTTTCGATTTATCTTTTAAAACTGTGTGTCAAAAAGCCTTTGCTTTGAAATGCCATCCTGCTGCCTCATTGTTTTGCGTTAGAAGAAATTTTCGATTTAAAATTATTATTTACAGTAAGTTTACCGTGATTAGTTTAGTGTCATTTAAATTGTAATTCATTATTAAAAATAAAATTAAAAAAGAAGCATACATAAATAAAAACACTGATTATTTTACATACATACATATAATCACGCCTTTATCCCTAATGGGGTAGGAAGAGCGTAAACGACCTAAACAAAGGTCGTTCCGCCACGTCTGACAAAGTTTTGAGGGTTATTTAAGATAGATTTGTAGGTATATTGCTGTAGTGACAGGTTGTCAGCCCATCGCCTAAATTATAATATACTGAAACCCTCGGATCCCTTAGCTGGTTCTTACAGCATGCCCAGAAGGATATGCAGCTGGCACATTCTATGTTTTTCTCTCGCTCCCAGACCAGCTGATTATTTTAGTATAGCAAAAATTATTTTATAAAATGAATGGAGCATATACTAAATCGAAATTTACCTAAACAACAGAAAAATATATGGAAAAGCAGTCTAGGAATCCAATAAATATGCACTGAAAGTTTGGCGTAATCATCTATTATCAATATAATGTCCGAAGCCCTCGAATCCTTTATCTGGATTTTACAGCATGCCCGGGAGAAAATGCAGCTGACGCATTCTATGTATTACTGTCGCTCCCAGTCCAGCATGGAAGCTTTCTGTAAACTGTACAGACAGATGATTCAATAGTAGAGTCAAAATTATTGACGGAATATCTATATTGCGTTTCTAAAAATTGGTGGGCACGTTTGTTTTTCTTCTTTGTCAAGAAATCCATTCACTTCCATACAAACATTTTATTTATTAATACAATCCTTTCGCCAACCCACTGGACAATACTAATACACACATAAAGGGATCCACATATTGTCTGTACACGATCACGTGCCAATTTTATAGCATTGCCACTCGTAAATTGAAATAGCGATGTGGACGATGCACAGTGGGCTGAAGCTGATGACAAGTGGACAGAAAATTAAAAAAATAAAAGGTACAATAAAATAAATAAATAAATAAATTTAATGCACAAAGAAAAACATACATTAGCAATAAAAAAGAAAACAAAGGTGTCAGTAAATTGCGAAAGCAGCAATTTCTACCTTTGGGTGTTGGATTAGTACAAGCAGAATATTTTATTGTTAGGTAAAAAAAAAACAAGCCGAATAAGTATTAGTTGTTGCTAAAATATAAAATCTGTATAAAATGGTCAGACATCAACCAAGTCCATGAATTTCTGGTACGCATGAACAGTGCACAGCATATATAGGTAAACTAAAATAGAGGCATTAAGGAAATGAATAGGAATTTCAGAATTTTTGCTTTCGTAACAAGTTGTCAGGCCGTCGACGCCAGAATTGTGATGCATAAAAACCCTTAACCCAAACTGGCTTTTATATGTCGAACAAGAAAATCCTGCCAGCTGCATTTCGTCCCGGGCATGCTCTAAAAACCATCTAAGAGATCCGAGGGTTTCGGTATATTGTAATTTAGGAGATGGGCTGACAACCTGTCACTACAGCAATGTACCTACGAATTTATCTTCAATAACCCTCAAAACTTTTGTTAGACATGGCGAAACGTTTAGGTCGTTTACGCTCTGCCTACCCCATTTGGGATAAAGGCGTGATTATATGTACGTATGTATGAATATGTAAGTAGTAGTCCTGCAGCTTTAATCTGGGCGATACAAAGGTAATATTTTATTTAAATATTTAACAGTTTATTGTACACAATAAAATACAAAGAACTATAAGTCCTACAAATAAAACATAGACATAACACAGCTTATTTCGAAAAAGAAATTTCTTCCAGCAGACGTAGGTCAGTGAAATAGCATTCTGAGAGGCAGATACGACGTTCGCATTTAGAAATATTGGAAACAATAAATAAATTTATTTGTGCACGCCTAATTTGCCTCTCAATTCAAGTCTCACTTCCGTAGGTAAGCTGGAAGAAATTTCTTAGTATAAATAAGCTGTACCTGTTGTGTCGTTATTCCTTGTGTATTGTCTTTCTCATGTTACTTGTGTACAATAAACAGTAAATAAATAAAATAAATAAATAAATATTTTTTATTTATTTTGCCTACAAAGTTTGTTAAACAGCCCACTGTGCGATGTAAGAGGCGCATTGCGAAGGATGCGCGCGTGAGAAGAAACAATGTAGCAGAGTGTTGCGATATTATTTAGTGCTGGAATTAGAGGCTTCGAAGGAAATGTGAAGGGTTCAGTTTGTAGGTTTCTGGGTCAAGACTTCTTCTTTTGTGGTGTGAAAACATCATCTGAGAAAAAGAAATCGAAGGCCCGAAAAATGTGTACTTCAATAAATAAGAAACTAATTGAAACTTCCAAATTTTATTCTAATAAAATGCTTTTTTTTTTAAAGAATCAGTCTTTGATCCAATAAGCTTTTACGCGTTTAGGTTCGGCGTTAGAACCTATTAATTTTGTATTGTAGATCATCACTACATAGTATAAAACAAAGTCGCTTTCTCTGTCCCTATATCCCTATGTATGCATAAATATTAAAAGTTACGCAACGGATTTTGATGCAGTATCTTTTAATGGATAGAGTGACTCAAGAGGAAGGTTTATATGTGTAATACATGCATAATATAGTAGAGAAACACTGATAATTTCCGTGCGAAGCCGGGGCGGGTCGCTAGTAAATACTAAAATGTTGTATCAGTGTTAATCATGTCACGATAAAGTACAGGCAATAAAGCTCTCAGAAGTTCAAACATAGAACAGTGCACAACCACCTGAGCCTTGCTTTAGTCTGCAGTTTTCATTCACAATCTTTTTCGCAAGTCCTACGACTTGAATTATTAAACTGCACTCAAACTGAAATAATTCCCGTAAGACTTGGAGCATATTGGTGGAAAATTTATTCACCCACTCCAAATTCACTCCAAATCGTGGTTTAATTTGGCGTCAAGTTTTGGGGCTGAGAGGGTTATTTATGTGAAAGTATCCGGTTGGGGTGTCAACAGATTGTTAGATACCTTTATTATTTCCTGGAGATATTATTTCGGAGGTTTCAAGTCATAAATCGAGACAAAAGGATTATTTGCCCTCTATTTGTTTAGAATTTAACAAAGATAGTTCACATTTTCATTTTTATTTACCACTTATAGGATTTACCCGTGTTTCTATGTTAACATGTTTTTACTATGGATTGAGAGATGTGAAATAAATGTGATTTTATCTTAACTTTACTATAATTTTGACGAAAATGTAATTGTTTTCATTTGTTCTGTTTGGTTTGTGATTCGTAGCTAGCTAGTTGTAATATTTTGAACTCGAAAGTTACGTACGAGCTTGTAATTTTTTAGGAGCAACTGTCACTGATAAAACCTACTTTTATCAAATCGCGGGATATTTTCCAAAAATATTATCAACATAATCCCTCACTTTCTCCACATTGGCGCTTAAACGACGCCTCCTAACTGCGTACGAAGTGAAATTTATAGACCAGCTTCACCCCCAATTTTATCGGGAGAAAATACATCTTTTTCATCCCCAGAGATTTGTCAACGTCCGTGGGTGATTCGCACAAAATGGCTGTCATTTGACATCAGCGCAGTCGCAGTGTTTTAGGTTTAAAGGAAATGGACAGATACAGTGATTTTGAAATGAATAGAATGAGTGAACGGATCGATTTAAATTAAGTCTTCCTTCCGGAATTTCGGTGATGGCAGCCAATCTTCTTCTTATTCTGTCGTGTGGGTATCGAGCCGATCGATACTAGTACAGTTAATAGGACTCTGAAATGGTTTGTGTAAAGACCTCTATTAAAGACAGCTATTGGGACCGACAGCAACTAATCTATAATATTGGGTTAACCAAAAACTATGTGTCCGAGTTTTAAGTAACATACGGGGTGTAAGGGACAGCGTCCCGCAAACTCATAGGGATCGCTCAGTCAACGACATTGAAAAATTTCCACCATGAAGTGAAAATAAAAAATTGGCTTTTCCATACTAAATTTCCACCTCGATCAGACAATTGGTATGGAAGAGAGCCCGATGGTGTAGTGGATAGGGCCGCTGCCTCCTGAGCGGGAGGTCGTAGTTCGAATCCCACCACGTACCAATGTGTTTTTCGGTTTTTGAATTTCATATGTATGTTTATTCGGCGCGATTTCCATGCTTCGGAAGGCACGTTAAGCCGTTGGTCCTGGTTAATATCGTTTAATACCGTAGATATCAGTCGTTAAGCCATATCAGAGGCCAGTACTAGGCATTGGCGGCTTGAAAACTCTGACCTAATCTAGGATTGGGTCTGGTTTCCCATCTGTGTTGCGGAGGTCAGATGGTAGTCGCTCTGTGTAAAAACCAGTACCCTCGTTCAATCCCCTGGATTGGGTAGCCGACCCCGTGAGATGCGGGATAAGGCTAGGGAGATGATGATCAGACAATTCGTATGGAAAAGCCATCTTTTTTTCACTTAACTATTTACACAAACATAATACATGTTACACACACACACACACAGTCATTGTCTGCGATGGTATAAATACAACAAGTTCTTTTATTTTTTTTGTTTTTATGTTATTATTATGTTTTTCATAAAAAAGTCACATCTTTTTGGTCAGTTCTTTTATTTTTTTCTAATATAGGTTACATTAAAATGACATCAGATTGCATATCGTTTCATACACATTGTATATCCATAATTGTTACACATATTTTATAACATTATGTCATGTCATGACGAAATGGAAGCGATTCCCACTGCGATACAGTGCAAACTAGTGCAGTGAGTTTCACAACTTTTTCTTGTGGCCTTTTTAAACCACCTAAATTGTACCTTTAATATAATTTGGCAAGATGTTTGTACAATAAACTACTTTTTGTTTTTATTTTATTTACTTTTACTACTTCCTGGTGGAAGTTTATTTATTATTTATTTAACAATTTATTGTACACAAAAAACATCATAAACACAGGACATAAAAAACAAAGACACAACAGGCACTGCTTATTTCTAAAAAGAAATTTCTTACAGCAGACCTACAGAAGTGATAATTTTAAAGATACGCGGATAAAACGTGCACAAAATTTAATAAATATCAATAAGATAATACTACTGTAAAATAATTATATAATGTAAATCTTTTACATAAATATTAACAAGAAATAAATAAATACTTTCAATTATATACATAATCAAAAATAAATAAATATTTATATACAAATATATACATAAATATATACCCTAAACACGGATTACTTTGACAGGGAAAGATAATGCTCTTTAACTCGTCTTTTGAAGACAGCGATAGACGAGCTATCACGAACTGTTGAACTATCGAAAAAGTTGTTCAGTGTCGTTGACTGAGCAATCCTCATCAGTTTGCGAGACGCTGTCCCTTACACCCTGTATTAGAGCACTCCCAGCCATCTCTCATTCCGATTGGACAGCTTGACTTATAAATAACCAGAGAGAAATCAGGCTCCATTCGTCAATCAAGGAATCACGTTTAAAAAGCATTCCACCAAATTGTACATACATACATACATACATATAATCACGCCTTTATCCCTTATGGGGTAGGCAGAGCTTAAACGACCTAAACAAAGGTCGTTCCGCCACGTCTGACTGTTTTGAGGGATATTTAAGGTAGATTTGTATATTGCTGTAGAGACAGGTTGTCAGCCCATCGCCTAAATTACAATATACTGAAACCCTCGGTTCCCTTAGCTGGCTTTTACAACATGCCCGGGAGGAAATGCAGCTGGCACATTATATGTTTTCCTCTCGCTCCCAGGCCAGCATAGAAGAATTGTAACTAACCAATATACAACAATTATTTTAGTACTTTCTATTCTTACTCATATTAGCTGCGGCTTACCACTTTCAAATGTTTCCAAGTCACTAGTATTTATGTGTTTGTCAACCCATTTTGTAACTAAAACTACTCGCTCACAATTCCATATTTATTTAATAACATGAAGGGCCCGGCCAATTTCCTGGTGGCATATAAATCTCTTAGACGCGGCACGGACGCTAGCGCCGTCTAGCCAGGGACGTAGTTAGGTACCTAAAGGGAGAAAATGAAATTGAGGTATTTTTTTTTACTATTTTAACAATGCAATATATGAGCAACACGTAAATAAACAAATAAAAATAGTGAAAGGGATAGAATCCCGAAAACTTATAAATAGCTGATTAAACGAAACTGAACAACTTTCATTAACAAATTATTTCTAAATTTTTTTTTGTAAAAAAATGTTTTTTGTGAAAGAATTTACACTTTTTGAAATAATTACTTCATGAAAGTAAGATGTCCCCTTTCAGTAAACCAGTGTGTGGTGGTAGTAGTGCTGGCTGGTGGAAGTAGTGCTGGCTATCATATCATTTAATTATAACAAACTAATGGGAATGTGAGCTAAGGCTTGAGAGCAATGTTAAATATAGATTTTACAGGCCAGTTTGTACTGAAATAACATTTCTGATCTTGTCTTGTCTTGTCTAGCCGTTAATGTCCCACTGCTGGGCAAAGGCCTCTCTACGGTCTCTCCACGACTCTCTATCCTGTGCTTCCTCCGGCCAGTCCTCGAGGAAGGAGTCGAGCTCATCTCGCCATCGGCGTCTGGGTCGGCCACGCCGCCGTCTGTCTCTTCTAGGCATCCACTCGGTGGTAATATTGGCCCATAATTCATCTGACATACGACAGACGTGACCTGCCCAGTCCCACTTTAATTTAGCTGCTGTATAGGCTACATCAGTAACACCAGTTTTGGAGCGAATTGAGGCATTTCGGACTTTATCCGTCAGTTTCAAGCCTAGTATACTTCGCTCCATTGCTCGTTGGCAAACTCCGAGTCTGAATCTCTGAGCTTCTGTCAAAGACCAAGTCTGTGCCCCATATGTCAGTATCGGGAGAATGCACATGTCCATGAGTTTTCGTTTCAATGATAAAGGCAGTTCGCCTTTCATGTGCTCCTTCATCGACCAATAACTCCTCCAGGCATTTTCTATGCGTCGCGTAACTTCTTTCTCTTGGCGAGCCTCAAAGGAAATTAATTGGCCGAGGTATATGTACTCATGGACATATTCCATTCTCCCGCCATCGACTGTTACTGTCCTTTCGATGCTATTTGACATAAGCTTGGTCTTCGACATATTCATCATTAATCCAGCCTCGAAGCTTGCGGTGCTTAGATCTTGAAGCATGAGCTCTAGTTCTGCAGCTGATGTAGAGAGCAAGACGATGTCGTCCGCGAAGCGAAGATTTGTCAACCTCACTTCACTAACTTCAACGCCTCGCCCCTCCCACTCAGCACCCACTTTCCTGAAAACTTCCTCCAAGGCGCTGGTGAACAATTTGGGGGACAGCGGATCTCCCTGTTTGACGCCTTTTTGTATTCTGAAAAATGGACCTGTTGTTTCTAATTTTATTGCAGCTTTACTATTAATATAAATAAGTTTCAGGAGGTTTGTATAAGTTGAGTCAATTTCTTGGTTATGAAGTGCGTCAAACAGGGAAGAATGCTTCAGGCTGTCAAAGGCCTTGGAGTAGTCAACGAACGCTAAATAGAGAGGCAAATTAAATTCAATATGTTTTTCTATGATTTGATTTAATGTGTGTAAATGATCGGTTGTGGAGAGACCGGGTCGGAAGCCAGCTTGCTCAGGAGGTTGGTGTAGGTCAAGTTTGCCTGCTATTCGGTGCTCAATCACTTTGGAAAATAGTTTGTAAACATGGGATGTAAGGCTTTTATGTAACAAAACTATATTAGAATGGCAAAAGTTTGCTGGTAGCTTTCCCGTTAGTAAAATGGCATTAAAAAATTCGTAAGGTGGGGCAAAAGTACGTCTCTTCCTATTTTTAGAGCATCAGTGGTAATGCCATCTTTTCCTGGGCTTTTATTGTATCTCATCTTGCGTAAAGCTTGATGGACTTCTTGTCCGGATATTAATGGGATGCCAGCGTCACACTGATACTCAATATTGACATTAGTAATGGGAGAACAAGAGTCTGAATAAAGGTTTTTATAAAAATCTGTGCTTATGCTAATAATTTTTTCTCGATTTCCTGTTTTAACACCGTTAGAATCGCGAAGGCATGTTATCCATGGCTTGCTTTTTGTTATTCCTTGTCTGGCTATTCTAAGGGACTTGTTTTGTTCTAGGGCGTTTTGTATGAGGTTCTTGTTATAGCTCCTAACATTTCTGATACGAATTTAAAATCGCTGTCACTCTTGAGAGCTGATTACAAATACGGCCCTAAGAATCCATAGAAAAAATGCTACAAATAGACTAGACGCACTTTTATTTTGGTAAACCTAGCAAACAAGAGGACCTTTTTCAACTTAGGGTACCGACACACAGGCGTCACTTACATGCAAAAAACATTGACAGCGTGTTGAGCGCAACCTTGCGCGCAGTAAGTGACGCCTTGCTGCCCTAAGGGGGCCCTGAGCCACTGTCGCAGGAGCATAGCTAGCTCCTGCGTCTAGCGCGGTAATGCGAACTCAACCGCGCTATATCTCTTTTAACAGGGGAAATATCGTAGTTTTAGTAAACCTAGCTGACAAAGAGGACCTTCTATACTTTTGGCCCTAAGGCATTGCCTAGCTACGCCCCTGCGTCTACCGCGGAAATGCAAACCCAACCGCGCTAGAATTATTGTCTGTTTTAACAAGGGAAATATCGTAGTTTTTCACTTGTCGCTGGCGTAATGCGGTTGGGAAGTCGAATGAAAAGCGATGGTCGTTAGAGCTCTGAAAATATGGTTTTGCTGTAACTAGACCGCTCTAGTTTAGTTAGTTACTATTTTTGAAGTAACGAATAATGTATCATAAAAATAACTAACTGCAGCTATCTTCATTGCTGCTTAGGCGTAAATTAAATTCGTTTAGACTGCTTTTCTTGTTTTAGGATTACATACATACATATATTTCGCCCTTGCATACCTTTCTGTAAACTTCATTTCTTGTATTTTAATGCAATAAAGAATGTATATAATCACGCCTTTATCCCTAATAGGATAGGTAGAGCGTAAACGACCTAGACAAAGGTCGTTCCGCCATGTCTGACAAAGTCAATGTATGTATATTGCTGTAGTCACAGGTTGTCCGCCCATCGCTTAAATTGCAATATACACAAACCCTTGGATCCCTTAGCTGGGTTTTACAGCATGTCCGGAAGGAAAAGTAGCTTGCATATTCTTTGTTTTTCTCTCGCTCTCAGTCCAGTATGGAAGAAAGTTTTAGGATACCCTGATGGAATACAGCAAGGCATCGTACTCTGCGACAATACATTAAAATCATTATCTTACAGACGCAGTTGCTCAAAACGCAATCATCCTTATTAACAGACCGGCGGAACAAATAAGCAATTCTTTCGCCGAAACATACGAAATGGGAATGCAAATTTAATACGGCGCGTACAAAATAAGCGGTGGTTGAGGGTAGAAAGTTCCATTTCACGCGCAAACGGACGCAAAGAGCGATTTATGCACGTTTGCGTGCGTTGTCGCAGAGTCTGTACAGTACGACTACGCTTGAAATGAACGTGGTGAAAAAAAATAAACAACGCCGCCATCTTGTTTGACATTGATTTGACAGTTCTCGTTGGACCGCAGCGCCCCCGCTCACGTTCAGTTAGTGAAAATTGTAATCTTCACGAAGTTCATACACATAATCACGCCTTTATCCCTAATGGTGTAGACGACCTGAACAAAGGTCGTACCGCCACGTCTGACAAAGTTTTGGGGTTATTACAGATAGATTTGTAGGTATATTGCTGTAGTGATAGGTTGTCAACCCATCGACTAAATTGCAATATACTAAAACCCTCGGATCCCTTAGCTGGTTTTTACAGCATGCCCGGGAGGAAATGCAGCTGGCACTTTCTTTGTTTTTATTTTGGGTCCAGGCCAGCATGGAAGAAAGAAGTTTACTTATTATACTTAGATTATACGTACAGAATAATAAATAGTGACTTCGTTTGGATATTCCGATAAGATAAGATAAATAGCTCATACAAAATCAATTAGAACTGTCAAATAGTTTCCTAATGTAACTGCATCTATCGTTAGTTCTTTGGTATCTATTTACTGACGGGGAAGCACTCCCTCTTAGACTAAAGCTCGTATTTATGAAGCGATATCAAACTTGAGAGCATTATAAGGTATGGATTTGACAGGCCAGTTTGAATTGAAATGACATTTCAGATACGAACTCAAACTCGCTGTCACTCTCGAGTACTGATCATAAATACGGCCTGTAGAAGCTCATCTGTTAAACCATTTTATTATAAAGAAAACAATAGCTATTGGACTATAGTTTCACCAAAACACAATAAGGACTCCAGACAAAACAATAAAGTCCGAAATCTAATAAATCCCACACGGACTATTCGTAATAGAGTTGGCTGGTATATTATGTTGCAGGAAAGTCGGAAATATCAGTTTTACGTTTGATATCGATCGCTTAGTCTAGGGTTTGATTGCTGGTCAGAATGGTATCTAAATTAAGACTTTATTCACTGAGTAACCTGACTGATGGGTACTGTTTATTATAGTTTGTTATATGGTATGGAACTATGGGGACGTGTTTATTATGCCTGTTTCTATAGGAAAATATCTATAGTACCTCTATTCTATCTTGATTTTTGATCCAATGACGTAATTTCCAGATAACTGGGACATTTAAAGATAACCTAAGTATTTAGAAAAAATTAGTATAAATGGTTCAATAAAAAATCCCAAAAGCATCTGTTTATCTAATGTATTTCTTTCTTTTTTTAATGAACTGTACTTCATTATTTAATTGTAACTTCCATGCTGTACTGGGAGAGAGAGACAAAAATAAAGAATGTACCAGCTGTATTTCCTCCCGGGCCTGCTGTAAAAACCAGCTAAGAGATCCGAGGGTTTCTGTATATTGCAATTTAGGCGATAGGCTAATAATCTGTCACTACAGCAATATATAAATGTATCTTAAATAGCCCTCAAAAGTTTGTCAGACGTGGTGGATCAATCTTTATTTATGTCGTTTACGCTCTGCCTACCCTATTAGGGATAAAGACGTGATTATATGTATGTATGTCTAATATAAGTATGAAGTCGCATGATATGCTTAAAATTATTTTAGAAACGTATTTGTTAGAAGCAACACCGCTATCTTAAAGTCTGCCTACATACACCTACTCGTACATCCTATTCATACTTTACCGTAACATACACAGTTCATTGTTTGGCAAAAGTTATTATCTTGCACGAAGATACTCGGAAAATATGCCGTGGCAGACAATATTTTCGTTTATCTGCGGTAATTTATGCGCCGAGTTGTCAAAACTTGGTCACTTACAGCGATTCTAGTGAAGATGTCGATTGTGATAAAATCATTGTTTTGGAGATCGGCGAATTGGCTTGGGGGCTGTGTGGTGGTGAATTGTGGCGCTGTATTGATGAGTATTGTGTCTACGTCTAAGAAATTATATTATTTCGTTTTCTTTCTGTATTTCTGTACTTCCATGCTGGTCTGGGATCGAGAGAAAAACATAGAATGTGCCAGCTGCATTTCCTTCCGGGCATGCTGTAAAATCCAGCTAAGGGATCGGAGGGTTTCAGTATATTGTAATTTAGGCGATGGGCTGACAACCTGTGATTACAGCAATATACCTAGAATTCTATCTTAAATAACCCTCAAAACTTTGTCAGACGTGGCGGGACGACCTTTGTTTGGGTCGTTTGCGCTCTGCCCCATTAGGGATAAAGGCGTGATTATATGTATGTATGTATGTTTTTCTGTATACGGGGTGTAAATAAAGATTGCTTTTTCATACAAATTGTCTGATCAAGGTGATCAATTTATACGGGATAGTAATTTTTTTTAATGTCCTGAAAGTATTTCCTGGTGAACTTTGTTCAGTTTCGTTGACTGAGCAACCCCTATCAGTTTGCGGGACACTGTCCCTTACACCCAGTATTATTATTCGTTTGTTACGTATACCTAAAACAAAAAAAAAAAAAAATTATTCCCAAGGCAAAACCTGACACAAAGTCACCGCGATTCGTAATGTTAGTTGATATAAAAAAATGGTCGTTTACGTCTCAACATTTTCGGCCTAAGGTAAATAAATAAATAAAAAAACAAGTTATTTATTTCTACATCTTTCATAACAAAATTTTGATTGAGTGTTCCCAGTAAGTAGTCAACGAAACTCGCTATCGAAGCCTATATTACACTCACTAGAATTTATTAAAAATACTGCACAAAAATTCTTCCATGCTGGCCTGGGAGCGAGAGAAAAACATAGAATGTGCCAGCTACATATCCTCCCGAGCATGCTGTAAAAACCAGCTAAGGGATCGGAGGGTTTCAGTATATTGTAATTTAGGCGATGGGCTGACAACCTGTCACTACAGCAATATACCTACAAATCTATCTTAAATAACTCTCAAAACATTGTCAGACGTGGCGAAACGACCTTTGTTTAGGTTGATTACGCTCTGCCTACCCCATTAGGGATAATAAGGCGTGATTATATGTATGTATGTAGAATTTATTAAAAATACTGCACTCAGACGAAGCCACTTGAAATTTTCAGCATCACCTCCACAAAAATTGTCCGCCATGTTGCACATACTTCCTCTCCTTCCACACAACCACACATGCCTCTACGACACATACCTATAACTATCCTCAACTGGTATACAGGGTGTTTTATAAATTGTGCAGATGGATGTTGTTTTATTCACGGTTTACCTTCCATGCTGGACTGGGATCGAGAGAAAAACATAGAATGTGCCAGCTACATTACCACCCGGGCATGCTGTAAAAAATAGCTATGCGATCCGACGGTTTCAGTATATCGCTATTAAGGCGATGAGCTGACCACCTGTCACTACAGCAATAAACATACAAATCTAACCCTCAAAACTTTGTCAGACATGGCGGAACGACCTTGTTTTAGGTCGTTTACGCTCTGCTTACCCCATTAGGGATAAAGGCGTGATTATATGTATGTATGTTTGTGTAACAAGTATTAAAAAAAATAAAACCCGACTGTGGTACATATAAAAACATGTTTAAATTATTTAACTGTCCTAAAATTGACCGTTAACATTTGAATTATATTTATACTTTTAATCTCTTTAATTTTCTTTATTTTAAAGAATTAAAGCATTATAACATGTTTTTATAGGTACTACAGTTAGGTTGTAAAAAATATTTTTTTAAATACTTGTAACACACCCTGTACACATAGCCGCGTCAAGTACTCACACCACCGCCGCTACTGCGACCGAATGGTGAATGTCGCAGCCCCCTCTATAATTTAATATAAATAATCCTGCATTTCTTCTCGTGCCACTTTTGTAATGTGTAGGTATGGTGGTAACATGAGGGTAGGATTTTGTGGACTTAAGTTAATTGTAGTGAGTTGTTGAAACCGCAAAATATTTTGCAGTTTTTTTGTTGAATTTACTTATTTTATATTACTTATTTGTTACTCAAACCACGTCAGAGACCTAATAACTGTGCTACTTGGCGGTTTGAAAACTCTGTCAAAAGGGTTCATCGGGTCGTTCGACTCGAGAATCCACTCGCTAAGAAGAAGAAAAATAATGAATTAAAATAAAATTAGCTAATTTACAAATAATTAATACTTATTATACCTGATAGGTACTTCAACCACTCTATATAGTTCCTACACTGTGATCAATTGTCAACCCTCAACTTACATACAGGGGGCTCCGAGATCATACTTCTTTTCATAATCGTTCGCCGCAGACGCGTTAAATACAGGAGGTCGTAAAAATTGTGCACACCATAAATATCCCTGGCCATATTCAATTACGTCTAGAAATATGAGGGGAGAGGTCTATTGCGACGCTATTTGACGAAAATATTGTGTCTGTGAGATGGGCATGCCAGTTGAAGAAACTTTTTCCGCCGCACGACAAAATTGCATGAGCTTCCGACAAGCCGATAATGTACAGCTATGATAATTGACGACCCTATAAGGCAGGTATATGAATTATTGGCTGTGCATTAAATAACTAATTATTTTTGCAATACTTATATTTTTTATTTTATGTGAACCCGTGAAACTGAACAACATTCCCCAAGAAACATAGGTCTCAATGTAAAAAAATGGCCTTCCTATTCAATGGTTTTCATGTTTGTGTAAGTAGGTATACACAAATAATTATGTATATATAATATTCACTATTGATATGTTAGGTATTTATTTTTATTGTACTTATTTAATTTAGAAATTTAATGCATATTGAGGTATATATTTTTTATATAATAATATATTATTAAAAAGTTATAAGTCCAATTCTATTTTTCTTCTATTCTCGAAATCGCACTTGAAACGAAATCGAAATTTAAAATGCATTTTTGTATTGGAATTTCCCAAAGTTTAATTTAAATATCGAACCGTCAATATTGTTTATATCGCATTGAATAAGGCGGAAAAAAATGAACATGGAAAATGAAATACATTTTTATTCTGTGCTTTTTATAACCTCCAAATTAAAAAGGTCAAAATTGATTGCTCAGTATTTTATTATGAAACATCAAAACATTTAAACAATCAGTAGGATGTACAAAATTCCTGTTGCGAATCGTACTATTTTGAACTATTAGCGCCCTCGCTACGCTAGGAAGCAAAATACCTCGTATGCTGTTGATGTACAGCAACCCTTGGTTACTAATGATACTATTTATCTACTAGGTAGATTATGACTCTTTTTTATTCTGTTTAGAAATGCATAAAAAAATATATATGCCTTTTACCTACACCATTTGTCAAAAAAGGGTAAATTTGTAGAAAATGGTGGCTAAGAACAATTATTCAGTTTCACAAGAAGAGTAAAACCAACTCAATATTATTTCTCTACTTTTTTTTGTATATTTTCCCTCCCCGACATTTCCATCCAACCAAATTAAACAAAACAAACAACGTAGCAACCTGAATTGACCAATGATTAATCCGCAGAGCCGACATTCGACAAGCCGCCGTCATGCCATTTGGCAACGTCCGCGCCACGGCCGCCGCACGTCCCGCCAACCGCATTTGTCACGCGACTCAGCCGCAGTCGCGACCCATCTGTCATGCGCCCTTGAGTTGCTCGAGGTGGGCAGAGATCATGTAGTGCGCAGATGTGTCAGTAGGTATAAGCAGAAACATAGTGGATCATTGGGATTTATAAAATACTCATGACGAGGTTTGAGGGTCATTAAGGTGATTAGCGGCAAATGGAGAGCTTATTTCTCCTAAACGAATCATAAGTATATACTAATAAAAATATACATCTAAAAAATTACTTTATGTCCTGCTATTGCAACATTTCAAAATGTTCTAGTTTATAAATAAAATGAAAAAAAATCTGAAGGTAAAGCTGATTATATCAGTAAATTTGATATTACTTCTAAACTATTTGGAGCGCTTTCATGGTTCCTTCGGAAAAATATCCGTATTATGATTATCTTAAATCACAACATAGCTGTTTATAACCACTTTCAGCACTAGCTTTTGACGTGGCTAACGATCAATATCTATGGTATTAAACGATATTAACCGGGACCAACGGCTTAACGTGCCAAATAAACGTACATATGAAATTCTAAAACTTAAAACCACATTGGTACGTGGTGGAATTCGAACCACAACCTCCGGCTAACGAGGCAGCGGCCTTATCCTAGTGGATAAGGCCATCAGGTGTTGTCACCATCGGGCTCTCCGGTAGATAAATAAATAAATCTAGAAATTCAATAATGAATTACTTCCATGCTAGACTGCGAGCGAGAGAAAAACATATAATGTGCCAGCTGCATTTCTTTACCGTCATGCTGTAAAAACCAGATAAGGGATCCAAGGGTTTCTGTAAATTACAATTTAGGCGATGGTCAGACAACCTGTCACTACAGAGTTATACCTACTAATCTATCTCAAATAACCCTCAAAACTGTCAGACGTGGCGGAACGTCCTTTGTTTAGGTCGTTTACGCTCTGCCTACCTCATTAGGAATAAAAGCGTGATTATATGTATGTAAATATAATTTTACGTTTAAACCCACACATATAAACCGTTCTGGACTACTTACTCTATGACGCCACAAGCAGCCATCTGCAAGGTATCTGATTATTGCCACCGGGCAAGTGTCGGTCTGAAATACGGCCGAATATTACCACTCTCTAATGCCGAACATAAGCGACCGCGTGCCGAACATTACGCACTATTACGGGACTATTACTGCAATAATTCGAGTACAGTCCGACAAAGCTTCAAATGAACGTAGCGATAAAGTAACTAAGGCATTTTTGACAGTTCTCCATGCAACGTTGCGCACCATCACTTTGTGGTTTTTTTTTATTATCCAGACTAAGGGCCGTATTTATACACAGCTTCAATGAATTTGAGTTTGTATCAGAAATGACATTTCAGTACAAACTCGCCTGTCAAAACCATACTTAATATTACTCTCAAGTTTGATATCGTTTCATAAATACGAGCCTAAATTACCTGATAGTCTGGAAGAAAAAAGATTCCGTGCTAGCAGAGTCCTATCTTTGATCGTTACACAAACCATGACAGAATCCTATTAGCTGTGCTGATACGCCACACAAGAAAAAACTTTATTTAAATTGATCAAGGAACTTGTTT
Source organism: Scrobipalpa costella (assembly GCA_949820665.1). NCBI lineage: Eukaryota > Metazoa > Arthropoda > Insecta > Lepidoptera > Gelechiidae > Scrobipalpa > Scrobipalpa costella. Next base: position 20,037,213 of record OX463303.1, read on the forward strand.
ACATACGAGCACATCAAGTAATATGATTGAGACAATAAAATCAATTATTCTGTTGTATGCAATTATTAGGACCTTGGTAGTGGTTATCAAGTAACTTGATTCATTTAATTTGTCGTAAACATGTGCTCGTGTTTAAACAAGTATTTTTTTCAGGGCATTTAAAATATCTGACACCAGGGTTCTTTGGCTTCGGCATCAGTTACAAAACCCTTGGTACAAGAAGAAGCAGAAGCGTTCCCGCCCGTGTTCATTTAAAGCTTTGTCACACTGTACTTAAGCTAGCGCCCCCTCGCGGTGTGTTTTATGTCACATCTTGAGTTGCCTATTTGATGTACTCATAGTAATGACGTCACAGGGTCAGTAGGAGTATAATATTTTATTGTCATGGTAGGTTGGGTGTTTTTATGTGGTTAGCTAGTTATAGTCACATTGTGGGTAGATTCGTCATTTCTGTAGAAGTATTTACGTAATTTTACTATAGCTTTGGCTACAACGTAGCTATCCTCTACGATGTTTTGTGTTAAGAGTGTAGTATTTTGTGATATTACCTTTTACAACCTGTAGCATTGGGTTGCGGAGGTCAGATGGCAGTCGCTCTGTGTAAAAACAATTACCCTCGTTCAATCCCCTGGATTAGGTAGCCGACCCCGTGAGATATGGGATAAGGCTAGGGAGATGATGATGAGATAGAAAAATAAAGTAAAAAGCCTAAGGGCCGTAAAGTCACACACAGGCGTCGCTTACTGCGCGCAACGTTGCGTTCAATACGCTGTGAATGCTTTTTGCATTGCCTACAACACACATGGGTCACCTTACGCTCTACGCGCGCGTAGCGATGAACTCTACGTCAGCGCATCCCTCTGCCAGTACGCGCGCGTAGAGCGTAAGGTGACGCCTGTGTGTTGCTGCCCTAGAGTGATTTACACTTCTTCTTCTTCTGTCGAGTGGGTATCGAGTCTATCGACCCGATGAACCCTGGTGTCAGAGTTTTTAAACCGCCTAGTAGCACAACTATCAGGCCTCTGACATGGTTTAAGTAACGACAACTATCAAAGACATCGACCGGGACCGACGGCTTAACGTGCCCTCCGAAGCACGAAATCTTTTTCTTTTTCGGACAATCAGGTGATTCAGCCTGCAATGTCCTAACCAAACTGGGAAAAAATACACAAAGTGATAAATTCTCAAATTTCAACTTTGTGTTTCCCCCCTGGGAATCGAACCCAGGACCTCCGGATAAGGAGTCCATGGCACTAGCCACTTGAGCACGGAGGCAGTTAGTGATTTACACTAATTTCATGACAATAAACAAAATTATCCAAAGGATCGAAAACTTTTCTTCCATGCTGGACTGGGAGAGATAGAAAAACATAGAATATTCCAGCTGCCCTTCCTCCCGGGCATGCTGTTGAAGTCAGCAAAAGGGACTCGAGGATTACAGTGTATTGTAATTTAGGCGATGGGCTGACAACCTGTCACTAAAGCAATACATATTACAATCTAAAATTGCCCTCAATTTTTGTCAGACGTGGCGAAAGCGCCTTTTACGAGGCGTTAAACGCTCTGCCTACCCCGTAAGGGATAAAGGCGTGATTTATGTATGTATGTATGTATCGAAAACTGGACTCGATTTTGTTTTTCAGATCGACCTATCTTCTTAAATTATGTGTTGAGATAGGACGCTAGATGCAACTGATGATATTGTTGGGTAATTAATGATATTGTATACATGTTTTCTTCCATGCCAGACTGGGAGCGAGAGATAAACATAGAATATACCAGCTGCATTTCCTCCCGGGCATGCTGTAAAAACCAGCTAAGGGATCAGAGGGCTTATGTATATTGCAATTTAGGCGATGGGATGACAACCTGTCAGTTTAGCAATATATCAACAAATCTGTCTAAAATTACCCTCAAAACTTTGTCAGACGTGGCGGAACGACCTTTGTTTAGGTCGTTTATCATAAATACGAGCCTAAATTACCTGATAGTCTGGAAGAAAAAAGATTCCGTGCTAGCCGAGTCCTATCTTTGATCGTTACAGAAACCATGACAGAAGCCTATTAGCTGTGCTAATATGCCACACAAGAAAAAACTTGGTTAAATTGATCAAGGAACTTGTTTACATACGAGCACATCAAGTAATATGATTGAGACAATAAAATCAATTATTCTGTTGTATGCAATTATTAGGACCTTGGTAGTGGTTATCAAGTAACTTGATTCATTTAATTTGTCGTAAACATGTGCTCGTGTTTAAACAAGTATTTTTTTCAGGGCATTTAAAATATCTGACACCAGGGTTCTTCAGCTTCGGCATCGATTACGAAACCCTTGGTGCATTTCCTCCCGGCTATGCTGTAAAAAACAGCTAAGTGATCCGAGGGATTCAGTATATTGCAATTTAGGCGATGGGCTGACAACCTGTCACTACAGCAATATACCTACGAATATATCTTAAATAACCCTCAAAACTTTGTCAGACGTGGCGGAACGACCTTTGTTTTGGTCGTTTACGCTCTGCCTACCCCATTAGGGATAAAGGCGTGATTATATGGATGTATGTATGTATGTATGTATGGTACAAGAAGAAGCAGAAGCGTTCCCGTTCGTGTTCATTTAAAGCTTTGTCACACTGTACTTAAGCTAGCGCCCCCTCGCGGTGTGTTTTATGTCACATCTTGAGTTGCCTATTTGATGTACTCATAGTAATGACGTCACAGGGTCAGTAGGAGTATAATATTTTATTGTCATGGTAGGTTGGGTGTTTTTATGTGGTTAGCTAGTTATTGTCATATTGTGGGTAGATTCATCATTTCTGTAGAAGTATTTACGTAATTTTACTATAGCTTTGGCTAAAACGTAGCTATCTTCTACGATGTTTTGTGTTAAGAGTGTAGTATTTTGTGATATTACCTTTTACAACCTGTAGAATTGGCGGCTTGAAAACTCTGACCTAATCTAGGATTGGGTCTGGTTTCCCTTCTGGGATGCGGAGGTCAGATGGCAGTCGCTCTATGTAAAAACTATTACCGTCGTTTAATCCCCTGGATTAGGTAGCCGACCCCGTGAGATATAGGATAAGGCTAGGGAGATGATGATGATGAGATAGAAAAATAAAGTAAAAAGCCTAAGGACCGTAAAGTCACACACAGGCGTCGCTTACTGCGCGCAACGTTGCGTTCAATGCTTTTTGCATTGCCTACAACACACATGCGTCACCTTACGCTCTACGCGCGCGTAGCGATGAACTCTACGTCAGCGCATCCCTCTGCCAGTACACGCGCGTAGAGCGTAAGGTGACGCCTGTGTGTTGCTGCCCTAGAGTGATTTAAACTATTTTCATGACAATAAACAACATTATCCAATGGATCGAAAAGTGGAATCGATTTTGTTTTTCAGATCGACCTATCTTCTAATTTAAGAATTCTTTTGTGTTGAGATTGGACGCTAGATGCAACTGATAATATTTTGTTGGGTAATTAATGATATTGTATACATGTTTTCTTCCATGCCGGACTGGGAGCGAGAGAAAAACATAGAATATACCAGCTGCATTTCCTCCCGGGCATGCTGTAAAAACCAGCTAAGGGATCAGAGGGCTTATGTATATTGCAATTTAGGCGATGGGATGACAACCTGTCAGTTTAGCAATATATCAACAAATCTGTCTAAAATTACCCTCAAAACTTTGTCAGACGTGGCGGAACGACCTTTGTTTAGGTCGTTTACGCTCTGCCTACCCCATTAGGGATAAAGGCTGATTGAATATATGTATGTATAAGTAGAATGCTACAACATAATAGACGTGTACTGCGTGGGTAGTTGGCTAGACAGGTGACACGATCACGTGCTCTAATAGATACATACATATAACCACGCCATTATTCCTAATGGGGTAGACAGAGCGTAAACGAACTAAACGAAGGTCGTTTCGCAACGTCAGACAATATTATGAGGGTTATTTAAGTATTATATATTAGGTATATTGCTGTAGTGACAGGTTGCCAGTCTATCCCCTAAATTGCAATTTACAGAAACCTTTGGATCCCTAAGCTGGTTTTTACAGCATGCCCGGCAGGAAACCCAGCTTGCACATTCCATATTTTTATCTTGCTCCCAGGCCAGCATGGAAGAAAGTGCCTACCCAATTAGGGATAAAGGCGTGATTATATGTATGTATAAGTAGTACGCTACATCATAATAGACGTGTACTGCGTGGGTAGTTGGCTGGGCAGGTGACACGATCACGTGCTCTAATGACGTCGTTAACTCGCACTCCCGTGAGCGTCACGCTTTAGTACATCAACATGTCTGCGAAAGAGAGAGGGTAATGAAAACTCGTTTTTTTATACCGGGAGTAAAAAAAAGTTCTTCCATGCTGGACTGGGAGCGAGAGAAAAACGTAGAACGTGCCAGCTGCATTTCCTCCCGGGCATGCTGTAAAAGTCAGCTAAGGGATCCGAGGGTTTCAGTATATTGTAATTTAGGCGATGGGCTGACAACCTGTCACTACAGCAATATACCTACAAATATATCTTAAATAACCCTCAAAACTATGTCAGACGTGGCGGAACGACCTTTGTTTAGGTTGTTTACGCTCTGCCTACCCCATTAGGGATAAAGGCGTGATTATATGTATGTATGTAGTAAAAAAAATGCTGTCCATAATTTAGGTTGTGATTAAAAGACCGATTATCATCTCCCGAGCCTTTATCCTCTTACGGCATAAGGCTAGGGAGATGATTATGATGATTTTTGATTCTACTCATGAATTTACTTGACTTTACTCCAGCATAGAAAAAAATACCTTACCATTCAAATGAACTCAAGCTGGTGACGCCATTGTTATGGGAGAGCCAAATATTTTTTTCTAATTTCGACTTATTGTTTCATGAGAATAGTTGTTCAGTTTTATGGGTACAATCACATTCTAAAATATAATATATATTTTTTACTCCTTGTCTCTCTCCGCGTCGTATTAGCCATGCGTTTTAGATCTGAAAGAGATCTATAAATGTCAGTGTGTAAGCAAAACACTTCAATTAATAACAAAAGTACTCGTTAGCTATATTTTTATAATATTGGAAGCATAGTCTAAATATTTACATATAACCTCTAAGAATAAAGCTAGTATAGCTCTGCCAGGAATTAAAAATATCACAGAGGTACCATAGAGAAGGGCTTATAGGAAGTGCATAAGTCCCTCTCATAATCTGTCTCTATTTAACTATATGACAGGTATTTTTCATTACTGGCAGGGCAATTCGAAAATTAGGAGAAGAGAAGAAGATTAAATTAATCAGAGATATTTTCTAAAATTAAAAATTACTTCCATGCTGGTCTGGGAGCGAGAGAAAAACATAGAATGTGCCAGCTGCATTTCCTCCCGGGCATGCTGTAAAATCCAGCTAAGGGATCCGAGGGTTTCAGTATATTGTAATTTAGGCGATGGGCTGACAACCTGTCACTACAGCAATATACCTAGAATTCTATCTTAAATAACCCTCAAAACTTTGTCAGACGTAGCGGGACGACTTTTGTTCAGGTCGTTTACGCTCTGCCTACCCCATTAGGGATAAAGCTGTGATAATATGTATGTTTTCTAAAAGCGTACAGAAAATCTACTTACCCCTGTCTTCCTTCTAAGCGTGTCACTGAAAGGGGTCGCGCCACTAACTACTCATCCCCGGTTGTTTTCATACTAATGTTAAATGTAGAATGTCCTATTTATTGTGGCTTTTATCCCAAACAGCCTTTTTGAGAAGAGTAACGGTTTGTTGACGAAGTTTCCGACTTTAGAGGGATATGATATGGGGTGCATTTTCATAGCGCTTTTCACTTAAAATAAAGAATAAATTTTTATTATTAACCGTTTCACAGGAATAGTAATTTTATTAATTTATCATATAAACCCATGTTATCAGACACTGTTAACATCATGATCTCCCTAGCCTTATCCCGTATCTTACGGGGTCGGCTACCTAATCTAGGGGATTAAACGAGGTTACTGGTTTTTACACAGAGCGACTGCCATCTGACCTCTGCAACCCAGAAGGGAAACCAGACCAAATCCTAGATTAGGTCAGAGTTTTCAAACCGCCAATGCTTAGCACTGGCCTCTGACATGGCTTAACGACTAAAATCTACGGTATTAAACGATATTAACCGGTACCAACGGCTTAACGTGCCTTCCGAAGTCCGAAAAAAGCGCCGAATAAACGTACATATGAAATTCGAAAACCGAAAAACACATTGGTACGTGGTGGCATTCAAACCAAGACCTCCCCGCTCAGGAGGCAGCGGCCCTATCCACACTGTTAACATCACTACGAAGAACTAAGACAATAAAGAACCAAATAACTTCCATCCAGCAGCGGACTTTTACATACATACATACACATAATCACGCACTTATCCCTAATGCTGTAGCCAGAGCGTAAACGACCTAAGCAAAGGTTGTTCCGCCACATCTGACAAAATTTTGAGGGTTATTTAAGATAGATTTGTAGGTATATTGTTGTTTATACTGAAGTGAAAAGTTGACCAAATTGCAGTATACTGAAACCCTCGGATACTTAGGTATCAGCTTAGGCTGGTTTTAATGGCATGCCCGGGATAAAATGCAGCTGGTATATTCTTTATTTTACTCTCGCGCCCAGTCCAACATGGATGCAACTTTTACATACATACATACATAAATCACGCCTTTATCCCTTACAGGGTAGGCAGAGCGTTTAACGCCTCGTAAAAGGCGCTTTCGCCACATCTGACAAAAATTGAGGGCAATTTTAGATTGTAATATGTACTGCTTTAGTGACAGGTTGTCAGCCCATCGCCTAAATTACAATACACTGTAACCCTCGAGTCCCTTTTGCTGACTTCTACAGCATGCCCGGGACGAAGGGCAGCTGGAACATTCTACGTTTTTCTATCTCTCCCAGTCCAGCATGGAAGAAAATGCAACTTTTAGTGACTGATATAGTAGTAATAGTAAATGAGTAAAGAGCCCATTCCCAACTTCACACATTATTCAAAACAGATACACTTTGGCCACGGAAATGACAACACAGAGACAATTAGCAGCATTATAAAGGCATAACGGCCCACACCGGGTCCCGTATCTATGAAAATTCAATTTGCGCGGCCGACGGGTTTTTGTCCTGCACTGTACAATGCCCGGCATCTATTTGGGTTTGTGCAGACGGGCTGCGGAAAAAAAATGTATTTAGATTTAACTAACTACCTGACTGAAATGAATCCCGATGCCGAGCCCGATGGTGTAGTGGATAGGGCTGCTGCCTCCTGATCGGGGAGGTCGTGGTTCGAATCCCACCACGTACCAATGTGTTTTTCGGTTTTCGAATTTCATATGTACGTTTATTCGGCGCTTTTTCCGTGCTTCGGAAGGCACGTTAAGCCGTTGGTCCCGGTTAGTATCGTTAAATACCGTAGATATTAGTCGTTAAGCCATGTCAGAGGCCAGTGCTAAGCATTGGCGGCTGGAAAACTCTGAGCTAATCTAGGATTGGGTTTGGTTTCCCTTCTGGGTTGCGGAGGTCAGATGGCAGTCGCTCTGTTTAAAAACCAGTGCCCTCGTTCAATCCCCTAGATTAGGTAGCCGACTCCGTGAAATACGGGATAAGGCTAGGGAGATGATGACCTGACTGAAATGAATCAGTTCAAATAACACTTGTAGACTATCACATATAGACAGGCAGTCAATCCGCAATACAGGTGGGTGAATTCTGGGCCGCTACGATGTAATTTCTCGTGTTCCATCGAGACGCTAAGACGAAGACCATTGTACTTATTATAAAATTACGTTTTTCTCTCAAACAAAAAATATTAGCCGCTAAACGCCGATTTATCAATTGCTAAGTTTAACATTCAAGGACTGGAGCTGGTATAGGATTGGTAGATTGGTAAAAGTGGTGAAATGAGCTACATCTTTTATAAAAGAAAAGTACCAAAAAGGTTTGTCTTTATAATTTTTATTCACAATAAGATTCTAGCACTCTTTCTCCACATAATCTCCTTTCTTCTTGTTCTTTTACCTTTTATGTTCTTTCATGTTAATGTATGATTAAGGAATAAGTATATAAGAGGAAGTCTGAAAGTTGCGCCAATTACTAACAAAGTAAGAGGAAATCGCCTTGCGTGGTATGGCCATGTTATGCGGAGGGATGAAAGTCATATAGGCGAAAGGGTAATGAATTTGAATGTGGATGGATATGTTGGGAGAGGACGACCAAAGAAAAGATGGATGGACTTCGTGAAAGATGATATGTCTAAAACAGGTGTGAGTGTTGAACTGACGGCTGACAGGGATGAATGGAAGAATAAAAGGCACCGACTCCAAGTTAATGGGATAAGGGCAAGCGAATGATGATGTTATTGTATGAATCTTCGTAGTATAAACCTTCCTTCCATGCTGGACTGGGAGAGATAGAAAAACATAGAATGTTCCAGCTGCCCTTCCTCCCGGGCATGCTGTAGAAGTCAGCAAAAGGGACTCGAGGCTTACAGTGTATCGTAATTTAGGCGATGGGCTGATAACCTGTCACTATAGCAATACACTTTTCAATCTAAAATTGCCCTCAATTTTTGTCAGACGTGGCGAAACCGCCTTTTACGAGGCGTTTATCGCTCTGCCTACCCCGTACTACGTACTACGTCTAGGGATAAAGGCGTGATTTTATGTATGTATGTATGTATGTATAAACCTACAGCTGTACTTTCAATTTGTATACAACACGCTACGGTTTGTTCGTAGCTCACACATTATAGCTTGCAGTTTTGTTTGCAACAAAATGGCGGGTGGCCAGTCATGAAATCGATTGGAAAGTAGTCTATCATTTAAAGCTCCATGGTCTAGTGGTTAGTGCCATGGACACCCGATCCGGAGGTCCTGGGTTCGATTCCCACTTTGTGATTCTTTCCCCAGTTTCGTCAGGATATTGCAGACTGAATCATCTGATTGTCCGAATAGAAAAAAGATTTCGTGCTTCGGAGCACGTTAAGCCGTCGGTCCCGGTGGCTGTCTTTGATAGTGGTCGGTACTCAAACCATGTCAGAGGCCTGATAGATGTGCTACTAGGCGGTTTAAAATCTCTGGCACCAGGGTTCATCGGTTCGATAGACTCGATACCCACTCGACAGAAGAAGTACCTAAGAAACAATAAAATTTATGTTTGTATTCTCTTCTTCTTCTGTCGAGTGGGTATCGAGTCTATCGACCCGATGAACCCTGGTGTCAGAGTTTTTAAACCACCTAGTAGCACAACTATCAGGCCTCTGACATGGTTTGAGTAACGACCACTATCAAAGACAGTGACCGGGACCGACGGCTTAACGTGTCCTCCGAAGCTCGAAATCTTTTTCTTTTTCGGACAATCAGGTGATTCAGCCTGCAATATCCTAACCAAACTGGGGAAAAATTCACAAAGTGATAAATTCTCAAATATCAACTTTATGATTCCCCCCTGGGAATCGAACCCAGGACCTCCGGATCAGGAGTCCATGGCACTAGCCACTAGAACCACGAAGGCAGTTGTATTCTCTAAATGATACAGTACTTTTCAATCGATTTCATGACTGCCCACCGGCCATTTTGATGCATCAGTTTTCCCACAGCTCGTCTGCACACAACCTCAGTATTTGCATTGCTGTGGAAGCAATCTGCAATGCAAACACGCTTATGTAATGCGTTTGGGTACAATAGAAGCCTGTGTACACTCTCTAGTGGTTCGATGTGTAGCGTCGTCCGGCGATTCTCGTATCGTATGGTTACAGTGGTAGTGTAGTGCTCAGAGCCATGGGCTTATCCGGAGGTCCTGGGTTCGATTCCCAGGGACACAACGTTGATATTTATCAATTTATCACTTGGCGAGGTTTTCCCCAGTTTGGTTATTCCGTACTTCGGAGGGCACGTTGAGCCGTCGGTCCCAGTCGCTTTCTTTCATAGTGGTCGTTACTCAAACAGGTTTGAAAACTCTGAAACCAGGGTTCTTCGTGTCGTTGTTGGATTTGAGAATCCACTCTCTATGTAGAAGAAGTAGGTACTGACTCGTGTAAGCCTCAAAAATCGCTACAATATTTAAGTCTTGGAAACCGACAAACTTTTAGTATGATACGGGGCTCGATTCTAGATACCACTGGCTAAAACTAAAATTAAAATCTGTATGTCACTTTCAAAATAATAATATTTTAAAACAACAGGCGATTTATACTCTATGGTTTTACACTTTGTCCGCTAGATTTTGACGCGCTTTTGCACGTTTTCTTAGTACTTCAGTCAGTTTTATCTATATCATATGACGGCGGATAAAAATGACAGATAACGAATCAAACCACCGACTATAAATCAAGAACAGATCTCCTTTCCAATGTTCGGGTCTGAAAGTGACAAATAGATTTTAATTTTAGTTTTAGCCAAGAAAACATTCTAGATTTAACTCGAGTCAGTGGGCTCGATTCTTCGAACCCACTGACTCGAGTTAGCCTCAAAAATCGGTGAAACATTAACATCTTGGAAACATGTACCAACTTTTAGTAGGTTACTAAACATGTTATTTTATGTCAAAAAACGCCCTTACCCCAGCTGTCAAGTCCCTGGATCTTTTAATATGACGTCATATTTCTTTTGTATGGATTTAAAAAAAAAGCAAATTTTGTATATTGTGTGTGTTATCAAATTAAAGGTCTTTGTGAGCAAATTCTATTAATATAATAAATAAATCTGTTGAACCTGTACACTTTGAACAAGTAAATAAGTAGTATTTCAGACGTGTTTTCTTGACTTTCTACACATGATAAGCTTTTATTTGATACACAATAAATAATAAATAAAAAAGATATTTCATATTAAAATCTATACTAAAATGATGACGTCATATAAAAAACAGGGTCTTGACAGAAATTATTGCATAGGAGCTACAAAATAGGAGTGAGATTCATTATATATTACTTTCCCAAAAAGTCTCTAACCCTAAATAATTCAAATAAGATAGGTATGCCTCAACGCTACTCTTAATCATAAATTTATACGTAGTGAAAACTCTATTAAATTATTATTGAATTAATCGCGAAACCCTTTCAGAACAAATCCAAATATGATTAATATTAAAGCTTATTTAACTAAGTTTCGTTTACTAACATATTGGGGTGCGATCTTTGAAATATACCTACAACCATATTGTGCCAGGAGTAAGGGACAGCGTCCCGCAAACTGATTGGGGTTGCTCAGTCAACGACACTGAACAACTTCCACTGGAAATACTTTCAGGAAAAGAAAAAATAAAATTGATTTTTCATACAAAATTCTTACTTTGATAGGACTATTTGTATGGAAAAGCCATTTTTTCAAAATGGAAAAAAGTCCTGCTGATAGTTGTTCATTGTCGTTGACTGAGCAACTCCTATGAGATTGCGCGACGCTGTCCCTTACACCTGGTATAAATAACTGCCTCCGTGGTCTAGTGGTCAGAACCATGGGCTCTCGATCCGGAGGTCCTGGGTTCGATTCCTAGAGGAGGGCCGTAAAGTTGATATTTGACAATTTATCGCTTTGTGAGATTTACTTTAGTTTGTTTAGGGCAATGCAGGCCCAATCACCTGATTGTTTGGAAATATTCCGTGCTTCGGAGGGCACGTAGAGCCGTCGGTTCCGGTCGCTGTCTTTAATAGTGGTGGTTTCACAAAACCATGTCAGAGGCCTATTAACTGTGCCATTAGGCGGTTTAAAAACTCTGACACCAGGGTTCATCAGGTCGATTGACTCGATACGCACATAACAAAAGAAGAACCATGTTATGAACACAAATGTTGGGGATATACAACAAAGTAATGACAATCATAAAACCATTTTTTACAATGTCGTGTTAAAATATAAAAAAAGCAAATGAAATTAAATTAAATTAATACAATTGAATAACTTTATTCAAATGAAATTATTAGTCAACCCTAATTTTGGTCATCAAAATGTAGTAATCAAAACTATTTATTACAATATCTGGTTAAAATATGAAAAAGAAACAATAAAATTAAAATAAAAACAACACAATTGAATAACTTTATTGAAATGAGATTTTTAGTTAACCGTAATTTTATTTATTTATTTATTTAACAGTTTATTGTACACAGAAACAATTCAAGGGCAACGTTCTGGGCCGCCACTTTGTGATAGTTACGTGTTCCATCGACACGATAAGAAGAAGAAGAAACAATTACATAGGAATCAAGACACAACAGGTACTGCTTATATCTAAAATGAAATGTCTTACAGCAGACCTAAGAAGCCTTTTACGTTTAGTTTTTTACTCGAAGCTTTGTTTTCTTTTAGTATTTTTAAACTTAAAACCCACACGTCACATGGTCATAATTTGCTTCAAGGAAGTATAGGAATCATAGCAAAAATCCAAGAGCAATTTAAATTGCCTTCCAGTTTGGCGTAGACGGTAGGATCTCTTGGGAAATGACGCAATTATTTGAAAGTTATGATTGTGTGTAAATATTTGATGCGTGCACGTGTTTGCGGCATTGTTTCCGAGTCTACAGTACGACAAGGCTTTAAATGAACATGGGCAAGGGCCCAGCATGTAGGATTACATACACACTATCATGCCTGTATCCCAAATTGGGTAGGCAGAGCGTCAACGATCCAAACAAAGGTCGTTTCGCCTCGACTGACAAGTTTTGAGGGTTGTTGAAAATAAATAAGATAAGAATATACTTTATTACACAGAAAATTCAAAAGAGAGAAAAAAATAAAAGTAATACAAATGGGCGGCCTAATTGCTAAGCAGGCAACTTTAGGACACCGGAAAATAAAAAAATAAAAAATAGATCTGTATGTTGCTATAGTTATATACGGTTGTCACACTATCGTTTAATTACAATATACTGAAACCCTCGAATCCCTTAGCTGATTTTTACAGCATGCCCGGGAGGAGATGCAGCTGGCACATTCTTCGTTTTTCCATCGCTCCTAGTCTAGCATGGATGCCATATAGACAAAACTGTGAAAAATTGCCCTCAATTTATGTCAGACGTGGCGAAAGCGCCTTTTAGGAGGCGTTTTACGCTCTGCCTACCCCGTAAGGGATAAAGCCGTGATTTTATGTATATATGTATGTATGTATGTGAAAAATTGAGTTAGCGGCATGTAGGCGGAGTTTTTTTTTTTGCCACGTTCATTCAAAGGTTTGACGTACTGTATGGTTATGAGGAGGGAGACCGGTGGATTGCAAATTGGTTGGGTAATGTGATTTTTAATTTGGTATTTAGCTTAGGGCAATTTGGAAGTTGTTACGTTGGGATACAATAAATTTGATGCTAATATTTGTAGTATTTAAAAATATTAAATGTAAGCACAAAAATCAGTATCCTTGACCAATCCCTATTTATCCATCAACAAAAATTTTGAAAAGGCTAAGGAGATGACGATGCTAAAGATAATCACGAATTTTTAAAACCTCTTACGCAGTGAGAAGGGAAATATACTTAGATTGTTTTTATAAGTAGTAAAATTTTAACATACTGCATGTAAGGGACAGCGTCCCGCAAACTGATAGATGTTGCTCAGTCAATGACACTCAACAACTTCCACCAGGAAATTCTTTCAGGTACTGAAAATCCAATTTTTATTTTCACTTCTTGAAAGAATTTCTCGGTGGAAATAGTTCAGTGTCATTAATTAAGCAACCCCTGTCAATTTGCGGGACGCTATCCCTTACACCCAGCATAGCCTGAAGTACATTTTTTTTAAATAGCTTACCGCGTAAAGCCTACAGACTAATAAATTCATACATGGTAAACAACAGACAAGGGGTCAGGCGCACAATAGACGGACATATTTGCATTTTCACTGAACAGGCCAATCTGCATTGCAAACTTGGAATATGCTATGTAAACTTTAACAAACTTATCCCATATACATCCCCACTCACACGTCACTCTTATACTCAACGAAACAAGGCTGAAATTGGCAAATTTGGTTGATAAAAGACAGTAAATTTGGGTTGGTTTTAAAGTAATATGTCGACACGTCATAAGTTGGCTTTGTAGCGATTACATAACATACACAAACAAGACAAACAATGTCAATTTGTTAGTGAATTTATCGCTGTTTATAGTATTTGATAGTTTAGCGCGGAATCGCATCTGAATTTCAAATTTACCTGACGTTGATTATTTTATGTGTGCTATTGTAGCTTTTACATATTTGGGTAATCATTCCTATTTGCAACATAGGAATAGTAATAAATGCGAAGGTATTTTAATATATTCTATAGTAGATAAAAATATTAAAGATGTGGTAGATCAGTATACAAAAATATAAAAAGTTGTAAGTAGTATGGCAGACATTTGAAATTTCTTTGACAGTAAAGTTATAGAATACTAGTTAAAGTGTATATTTTTACAATGGGATGAGATCTGTCAATTGTAAAGTTCGTTTATTTTACGTTGAGTTATCGATACCAACTTGTTATACAGCCTAAAATCTGCTATTTTTTTATGAAAGTGTACCGCAAAGCATATGTTCGTAACATGGTTATAGTCTACAGTTCCTAATTTGAACATCAAATTGCAAATAAAATACTGTACATATGTAAAAGACCGAACTATAACCTCTAATAACTCTTCTGTAGTCGTAGAATACGTCTACGGCGTAGCAATTGCCTACGGAATAGATCCTACTAAAAAGTTCGTAGTATTAAAAGTTTCAGCTTGCTTTAATTTCTCTACTCAATTCTATTCAATTTATTTTGCATACATGTACATTTATACATAAAAAACTTAAAATATATTTAGGCATTGTTTTGGCGTTGCAAAGGTGTCATGCTTGGTATTTTATATATACATACATACATACATAAATCATGCCTTTATCCCTAACGGGGTAGGCAGAGCGTTTAACGCCTCGTAAAATGCGCTTTCGCCACGTCTGACAAAAATTGAGGGCAGTTTTATATTGTAATATGTATTGCTAAAGTGACAGGTAGTCAGCCCAGCGCCTAAATTACAATACACTGTAACCCTCCAGTCCCTTTCGCTGACTTCTACAGCATGCCCGTATTTTATATATTAATAATTCAATTAACATTAATAGGCAATTCGCAGTATCTAATTAGAGTATGTAGTTAAAGATGTTAACTCTACAAGATATCAAGCTATGCTTACACCCGCATCATCTCAGACGTTCGGCAAATCTTCTGAAACGCAAACAGCACGTTAGCGTCGGAATTGCATCTGTGAATGTTTGTACAGGGTTCGTTATCGCGCGTGACAGTTTGGGGATCAACTCCTAATCGTAAGCGCAGGCTAATGCAGAATTATACTGAATTATGCTGAATTTGAGGGATTTCGTGGCTAAGGCGGGAAACATGCGACTCTTGTATATACATACATACATATAATCACGCTTTAATCCCTAATGGGGTAGGCAGAGCGTAAACCACCTAAACAAAGCAAAGTAAATAAACGACATGACCCACTTTCTTTGTTGAAGGGTTTTGAAATTCACTACATAATAATTATGTTTAATAGGTCATTTTAAGTATTTCTAGTCCAAGACTAAAAGATTTCTTTTTATCCTTGGGAAGTGTGGGGAGTTAAAATTTTTAACGGGGCAATTATTTTTGTTCGAAAACCTATCGTGTGGGGTAATTAAAGGGTGTTTTAAATATATCACACTGTTATATTACAGATAGCTGTTTTGTATAAAATAAAAAATCAAAACCATTAATTTTTGAAACTCGTCATGTTTGGTCTCTTATTATTTAATGAGCTTTTGTACTCCGACAATTTGTCTTATGAATACACCTACATACTAGATTCAAAAAAAAATCTTATTTATTCTAATGAAATGTTTACTGACATTGGAGGCAAATTGAAACAAAGAGGACTCAATGTAATTTTCAGTGACTTATTCGATTTGATATGGCGTATCGAACAATATAGGTATAACAAAGTGTAAAAATAATTTTATAGATACTAACAAATTACAGAAAAACGTAAACAACAGTCAAACTGAGTTGTTCAATCCACAGAAATCGTTTTTTCGTGAATAAGGCAACAAATATGTCATCTTCCTTAGTATATAATCGAATTTGTATTTTACATCAAAATATTTCTGGATTACTCTCTAAATCTGACTTACTACTATTAAATCTCGACGAGCTTTCGAGTGAGGGTTCAAATGTTGATATAATTTGTATAACGGAACACAATATGAAAATGGGTTTCGAAAACCTTTTAATGATACCTACCTAACTTTCATTTGGCAGTAACATATTCTCGTAAAGAAAAAAACAAAGGGGGCTCTTGCATCCTGGTAAAAGCTGGGTTAAAATATAAAGAAATTCATTTACCCAATGAACTATCAGTAAACGGTAAGGTTGAGTGCTGTGCCATAGATCTCATAGATCATAGTATCACCATCCTATGTGTCTATCGAACTCCATATAATGACTTATCTACTTTGGAACTTTTCTATAAACGCCTACACTTAATACCAAAAATAACTGACCACACACACTGACAGAAACATTATCATGTGTGGTTTCAATATAGTCACGAGAGTTTAAATACTTTCTTTTGAATTTTAACCTAAAACTTGAGCTACGTGTAATTACCCGACCAGCGAGTAGCACATGCATTGATAACTTCGCCCATAGCTTTAAAAGAGGTTGTAAATGTAAAAATCTTGACCTTAAGCTATCCGACCATACAGCTCAAATTCTTGACTTCCCTGTAAAGAAAACATGTAGATTGCCATACTGGCACGTAAATAGGATTTGGATAAGTTCAAAACGTGCCTTGCTAAAACCACATTTACAGATGTATTGACGTCGTCGGACGCAAATAAGGCTTATGAAACGTTTCTCTGTAGATTTAAGTATTACTATGATCTACATTTTCCCTTCATTAAAATAAAAATAAGAAGCACAAAAAAAAACAAAATGTATTACGAAGGGAGTAAGACTTTGTAGTAAAAGAAAACGTGAATTACTCTGGATGTATTCATCAATAAATAAGAACAAACAAAAATTAAACGCAGTAACTAAAAACCTTAAGAAAGTTATTTAACTGACACAAAAAACACAAAACAATTTTCAGATTAAAACATCCCAAAATAAATCAAAGACAACTTGGTCGTTAATAAATACAGCGAAACATAACTGTCCCAAAGAATCTGCAACCAAATGTACAGATTGTGGCACCATTGCAGATCCTTTAGCCATAGCTACAGCCTTTAATGATTATTTTATTGGAAAACCGGATGACAAATAAGATAATGACCATACGATGAACATATCTTCCACCCATAGAATAAAAAACAACTATAGAACGATGTTCATGGGCCCTGTATTGCCTCAAGATATTGATACAGCCATAATTAACCTCAAAAATAAAAAAGTGTGGGCTTTGATGGAATCTCTACAATTTTTATAAAGCATGTATCTTTTCATACAGCTGAACCCCTTAGTCACATTCTAAACTTGTGCATCTTAAACGGCATATATCCTAAAGAACTGAAACTTGTCATAATAAAACCACTCTTTAAAAAAGGAATTAAAGATCTATTAGGGAATTACAGACCTATTGTATTACTGCCAGTGCTATCAAAAGTTTTGAGAGGATTATGCACGACAAAATATACAGCTTCCTAGAGTTGTCAAATGTTTTTGTTGAAGAGCATAAAGGGTTCCGCAAAAATAAAACAACATGGCTGTGTAAGACCACCTTAAAATGATTATGGATTGTGTCGATAAGCGAATACCAATTTGTAGCATGTACATGGACATGACAAAAGCATTTGATTTAGTCGACCATGCCATTTTGTTATTTAAGCTTGAGAAGTACGGAATAAGAGGCAATATTTTAAAATTGTTACAATCCTACCTGGACGGCAGAGTGCAACACACTAAAATTACTCAAATAGATATAAAAAAATCTGAAGTCATATACCGATCCACTGAACGTACCATTGTACGAGGTGTTCCTCAAGGCAGTGTTTTGGGGCCGTTGCTCTTTTTGTTATATATTAACGATCTACCCCTACAAATTCCACATCCTATGTCGTTTGCCGACGATAGCACTATAGTAATTCAGTGTAAAAATGAAATTTTATATGAATCAGATATCAATAAGGCTCTTGATAAAACTATATGCTGGCTTATTTCAAATAAATTGGTTATTAATTTAAAGAAGACAAAAAAAATGCACTTTTGCCAGAAAAAAGTAGCAACAGGTTTAGATTTAAAGTACAACGCTCACATTGAAGAAGCTAAAATAACTAAGTTCCTCGGTGTTACTATAGATAATAACCTTAAATGGAAAGAGCATGCAGAAGTTGTCACCACTAGAATAAATAAACAGACCTATGCTCTATACCATCTGTCAAAAATAACAAGTGTTGATGCGCTTTTAACTGCCTATCATGGGTAACTCTACCAAGAGTCAATTCTTCGCTTTGGTCTAATGTTTTGGGGCAATAGCTGTAACAAACAAGCTGTATTCATAGCACAAAAACGTTGCTTAAAGCCCATGTTCAGATTAAAAAGGACTGACAGTTGTAGGCCCTATTTTAAAAATCATAAACTGCTTACACTGTCATCTCTCTACATATA
Source organism: Scrobipalpa costella (assembly GCA_949820665.1). Taxonomy (NCBI): domain Eukaryota; kingdom Metazoa; phylum Arthropoda; class Insecta; order Lepidoptera; family Gelechiidae; genus Scrobipalpa; species Scrobipalpa costella. The sequence continues at coordinate 20,055,848 of OX463303.1, forward strand.
TGAGACAGCTGTCTTTGTAAAATCAAATCCTCAACTGTTTACAACTAAAGCTGAAACTCAGACAAGAAGCCTACGCTATGGCAATCATGTGTGTCTCAAGAGTTCCACAACCACACTTAAACATTCTAGTATATTTTGCATAGCACCGAAAATTTTAAATCAACTGCCTGATATTGTAAATTATATGAAGTTAGATGAATTTAAATTGATACTGAAGAGGTTCCTCATTGACAAATGTTACTATACTATAGATGATTTTCTTAATGATAATAATAAATTTACATTTTAATTCTATACTAATTTGTGCATGTCTAGTTTACATTAAATCTATTAGTTAAGTTATTATTGTAAATGTATACGTCTAAAAAGACAAGATCCAGTGATCCTACCTATGTAAAAAGTTCTATCCATTGTTAATGTACCTGGTTTCTATACAATAAATTCTCATTCTCATTCTCAGGAAACGGTTGAATGCTTTTCGCTAAACTATACGCAAAGTACTTCTAAACTAAGGGAACGATAAATTAATTTGGTAATAATAATGCTTACTAATAATTTTCTAATTATAAAAACAGCAATATTTCTTTATAAATTGTGTGCATAAAAATAAATTCCAAGGTTAAAAATATGATAATAAGAGTCTATGAGTCTTGGACTAGAAATACTTAAAATTACCTAGTGAACATATGTAGTGAAGCTCAAAATCTTTCAACAAAAAAGTGGGTTAGTATGGCAGCTTGTTTTTTTATTTCCTACAAACATAAATATATAGTCACGCTCTTATACCTAATGGGGTAGGCAGATCGTAAACGACCTAAACAAAGGTCGTTTCGCCACGTAGGACAAAGTTTTGAGGGTTATTTTAAGATAGATACATACATACATATATACATATAATCACGCCTTTATCCCTAATGGGGTAGGCAGAGCATAAACGACCTAAACAAAGACCGTTCCGCCACGTCTGACAAAGTCTTGAGGACTTGAGGGCATTGAAGAAAGATTTGTACGTATATTGCTGTAGTGACAGGTTGTCAGTCCATCACCTAAATTGCAATATACTGAAACCCCCGGATACCTTAACTGGTTTTTACAGCATGCCCGGGAAGAAATGCTGCTGGCACATTAATTATTATTAATCTTAAACTTATTAATCTTATTTCTTGCAGTAATAAATATGATTAGTCTTATATAATTGATAACAGATTCAGGATCCACTAAAATGAGAATTTGACACAGATTGACGTCAACAGAAGTCTGATATCAAAAACGCTGGTTTCAAGGAATGTAAATAATGTTCACAAAGAATTGTGGTAATTTAGTAAGAAGAGCAACGAAAAACATCTCGAGGTCACAGGCTTGAGTCCCTCTCACGTCAAATTTGTAACACTTAACGTATATACGTTAAGTATATACCTAAAAACCTATGAAACGTGATGAGTTATACATATAATAAATCTCTAGATACATTGAATATTTTTACAAAAAAATAATTGCAGCAGGCATTATTAACGATATAAAGATCAAAACTTTTCTTTTTAATATTTGTATGTCTGTCTGCCTGTCTGTATGTTACCACATCATGCCAAAACTACAGAACCTATTTCCATGAGACATTTTTATTCAACTGTGTAGTTCCTGGGTTGCAACTTAGGATACTTAAAATCACGCTACCAGACTTAGGGGGTAGGCAGGAAATTTAACTCTAAAAAATTTTAACCGATCTTAAAGGGACTATTTATTTGACTGAGTTTTTGTAATTACCTGGTGTCCAGCCTAGGTTATAAATAATCACTCAAAACATTCTAATATTGAGTAAGCACCAGTAATGCGATTCACACTTACGCGCGTGGGTTAGCAGATCCGGCTCTAACGCGCGGAGAAGCGTTTTCTGTATGTTCGACACTCCGTGTTTTACATACAAACCGGGCGTACGAAGTCGCGGGCACAGCTAGCTAAGGGATCCCTTAAATAGCAAAAAACAATTATGTAAAAAAACATGAACACAAATTCCTTTCATATTTTAATTAGGTACTTTATACATCATAAATTCATAACTCATAAGGTAACTTTTTGTCTATTAAAAAAACGTAAGTAATAATCGTAAAAATTCAATAGTAAATGACAAATTTAACGAAAAAAATGTATCATGATTTGTATACAAATTAATTGATCCCTAAACAAAAAGAAATGGAAACAAAGAAACAACCGTTAGGTAACACAACTCCTTCCATATTTAGGTAGACACCTGTCTACATATGTACCTACATAGAATACCTACTATAATGTACTATGCTCGCAATGGTGTAATGTAAGACTGTATTCTATCCCAAATATGTAAAAAATAAAACAAAAAAGTACATCGATGTTTAAAATCAAAACCACCACGCGTACGGAGTCGCGGGCACAGCTAGTACATAATATATCTTCCATGCTGGACTGGGAGTGAGAGAAAAACATAGAATGTGCCAACTGCATTTCCTCCCGAGCATGCTGTAAAAACCAGCTAAGGGATCTGAGGGTTTCAGTATATTATAATTTAGGCGATGGGCTGACAACCTGCCACTACAGCAATATACGTACAAATCTTTCTTGAGTGGACCTCAAGACTTTGTCAGACGTGGCGGCCTTTGGTTAGGTCGTTTACGCTCTGCCTACCCCATTAGGGATAAAGGCGTGATTGTATGTATGTACATAATATATTACGCTTTGCCCACTCGACAGAAGAAGAAGATTACGTTTTTATTCCTAATGGGGTTGGCAGAGCAAAGAAGACTTAAGCAAAGGTCGTTCCGCCACATCTGACAAGTTTTGAGGATTATCAAAGATGATTTAAGTATTATGTTGCTATAGTGAAGGGTTGTCAGCCTATCGCCTAAATTGCAATACACTGAAACTCTCGAATCCCTTAGCTGGATTTTACGGCATATTATATGTGTATATGTGTTTTTCTATCACTCCCAGTCCAGGATGGAAGTGAAGTTAAGAATTAAGATTGATTGTGTTTTTTTTATGCACTCTTAGTCCTGCATGGAAGTCAAACTTCAAAACTTATTGCAATCTTTTTACAACAACCAATAAACTGTTCAAGCCCCTATATTTACTCTTAGTGAACTTCTTATTGAAAACCTCGTCACGTGACTCACGTCTCCAATCGATTACTGAGCTAGATCGTAAACTTGACACTTTCAATTGCAAGAGTGTGTATAAACTGGTACAATTTTATATCTGCCGCTGGGGAATTCCACTCTGTTCGGGCGTTCTATGTGATTGTTATGTTTGGGATGGTAAAGCTAAGTTGGCGTAAGGCGAATCGAAATTTTATGTGTTTGCTTCGAATGCTTTGAAATTTTAAGTGGGCTACGTAGTTCTTAGTGTAAGTGTATTGGACAGCGACAGTGGTTTTATTAAAGTTTTTTTTCTTTTTTGAAATAGGTTTGCTCTTGACTCCAGTCTAGGTTGGAAGCGACTGAGACGGAGTCGACGATGGAGCGAGCTCACCCAGAAGATGCCTGTTCACTCTTACTTTGAAGTGTTGGGGGTTGAATGCATTTGGAAACACAGACGCAGGTAGTGAGTTCCACTCTTTTACCGTGCGGATAGTGAATGACCTTTGGAAGCGCTTAGTCCATACATACATACATACATAAAATCACGCCTTTATCCCTTACGGGGTATTGGCTTAGTCCATATTGGTGAAATATAAACCAAGTTGGTAAAACAAACCCAAACCCCAGTCCCAAGAAAGCTAAGACCCATAAAGAGACATGTAAATTCATCATTCAAATTTCTGCCTCTATCAGGAATCGAACCCGGGAAAAACAAAATATCTAAAATATAAACTAAAAAAACATACATAATGGTCACGCCTTTATCATTAATGGGGTAGGCAGAGCGTAAACGACGTAAACAAAAGGTCGTTCCGCCACGTCTGACAAAGTTTTTAAGGTTCTTTAAGATAGATATGTAGGTATATTGCTGTAGTGACAGGTTGTCAGCCTATCGCCTAAATTGCAATATACTGATTCCCCTAGGATCCTTCAGCTGTTTTTTACAGCATGCGGAAGAAAAGCGGCTGGTACATTCTATGTTTTTTTTCCGCTCGCATGTCAGCATGGAAGAAGTTTATAGTAATATAGTACTTCTACTAAAACAGATCCCTACAGTTCATATCCGCATACAAACTCACACACGTGTGTGAAGTCATAATTGTCTCAGTCGAGTTTCATCAAGTGTAATCTCCGCATTCAACGCCGATAAACGTATCAATGTGATTGCATCATTTTCACAGTAAGAGCTCGTCTGATTTTAGGGCGGTTTTTATACATAAGCGATAGCGATAGTGGATATTACGGTTAGATTTATTTTTCTATGAAAATTATGTTAAACCGATCAACAATATTTCTTCCATGCTGGACTGGGAGCGACAGAAAAATATAGAATGAGCCAGTTGCATTTCCTCCCATGGTCTAAAAACCAGCTAAGGGATCCGAAGGTTTTCCAATAGGCAATTTAAGCGATGGGCTGACAACCTGTCACTACTGCAATATACCTAAAACTCTATCTTGAAAAACCCTCAACACTTTGTCAGACGAGGCGGAACGACCTTTATTTAGGTCGTTTACTGTCTGCTTCCCCATCCCTGATGAAGGCGTGATTGTATGTTTTCATTGGTCTAGTAGCTCTATTAAAGTCATAATTGTCTTAGTCGAGTTTCATCAAGTGTAATCTCCGCATTCAACGCCGATAAACGTATCAATGTGATTGCATCATTTTCACAGTAAGAGCTCGTCTGAGTTTAGGGCGGTTTTTATACATAAGCGACATCGGATATTGCATAACAGTTAGTTTTTTTTATTTTCTATTAAAATTATATGAAACAGGTCAACAATAAATTATGCTAACCTAACCTAATTAAAAACCGTTTTTAAATAAGCTCCATTATATCTCTAAACCTAACCCCCAGTAAAAAAAACCTACATTTACCCGCTCCGCTCAACACAAAGCTTGTAACCTAACGGTTGGAAGCAAAATGTCTCGTTTTTTATTCCCGCAGTGAATAGTTAGCGCGTTCCGTTATGATGGCAAGCGTTCATCACCATCATCTTCAGCCCACATCCACCCACTGCAGGGTATAGGCCTCTTATCTTCTGCGCCATTCCTCACGGTCCTGTGCCAGTCTTATCCAGTTTGCGCTTATAAATTGGACGATGTCGTCGGACCCTCGGGCTAGTGGTCTGTCCACTAAACTTAGGCCATCACTCCGTGACTGCTTTGGTCCACCGTCCGTCAACCCGTCTAGCCAGGTGTCCCGCCCATCTCCACCTTAATCGCGTTAATCGCTTACCTACACCTACAAAATTTTGTTTTTTGTCGAATCTCGATGTTGGGTACGCGATCAACGAGAGAGATGCCTAACCAGGCCTGGTTCACTCGCGAGTTTAGGTAGGTTCGGCCGAACTGCCGCTTGGAGCGGCTAATGTCAGTGGGCTGCCGCGCGGCTCGCAGTTCGCACGCTAGTCACGTTGCGTCAATTTCTTTTTCGTGATTTTGCTGCTAAAATCAACAAGCAATATGGCATCTAATAATAAAACCAAAGCTAAAAGTTATAGTAATCCGCATAAAAGGTACTGTACCTACTTATTCGTATTCATAATAAGGCTAGGTTATGGATTCGTTGTGTATTTATTATGCTAAATAATTTAATGATTCGTAGTTTTCTTAGTTACACATAATAATGTCTTAGTTTAAAATCAAAATCGCATTTATGAATAAGATTCAAAAAGTTCGCAAGTGACAACCTTTGCGATCGCCGGCGGCAACGTCCTTGAACTGCGGCGCGCAAACAACGTTCACAGTTCGCGCGCTGACATAAGGTACAATTTAGCTTGCAGGCAAGCGGCGCTGGGAAGTGTAGGTATCTAATCATACCTAAACTTGCTGTTTCTTAGGGAGTGAGCCTTCTGTACGCTAGTACTATTACATATTCTGTGGCCTAACATAGAAAGCTTCATTGCTCTTTGCGCCACCTTAATTTTGAGCATATTATGGTAAGCGTTACGCTCATCACATTATCTCTAAACCTAACCTGACCTAAAGTATGTAGTACTATTATATATTCTGTGCCTAAAGTATGAGCATTGAGCATTTAATAAAAATACTTCCTATTACCGCTCTGCTCATCACTGAACTCGTAACCTAACGGTTGGAAGCAAAATGTCTCGTTAGTTATTCCCTCAGTGAATAGTTGGCGCGTTCCGTTATGATGGCAAGCGTTACGCTCATATCTCGCAAGGCCTTTATTGAGTTAGCGTATAATGCTTTTGTAGTGAAGAACGAGTTTATGTATACGTATTTGAACTACTTTACGTACTGCTCTAGGGATAAAATATAAAAATTTGCCTGCCTAGGAAGATTAATTCCACCACAGTACGTGTATTTATTTGCTCCTTCTATCATCATTTCAGTCACTACTGTATCTAGCCTAGACTAGACAAAAGTGAAGTCGCACGATCCGTCCCAAATAGATATAAGGATAACTATTGGAGTAACCGCATCAAAATATTTCTAGAGCGAACGGTGAATTTGATACGTTATGATCTGCGGTTGACGTGGATTTGCGCCTGCTGCGGTCGGATTTGGTTTAGCGGTCTCTCTTGCACTATCAAATTACCAAGCGTGTGAATTTCAAGCGACCAAATAAAAATAGTCTAATATTTGGGCTGCCAACCTGTCACCATAGCAATAAATATCGATCTGAAATGAAACCCCCAAAACTTTGCTAAAGGTGGCGGAACGACCTTTATTTACGTAATTGACGCTCTAGATAGCCTATTAGGGGTAAGGGCATGATTGTATAAACTAAATAGAACATGTCATACAAAATGCTCCAACACACAATATAATGACCTCTTTCTCTACCATAGTTATGACGTCACGCAGCTTTACAGGGTTATATAAGAGGGTTGTGTTCTCCAGTAATGATAACAAATGACGGGCTGAGAGTTGAGACTAGGCCTGTGGGACGCTCCCAGGATTCAGGCCTTCAAGGACTCAGGTGACAGGACGGACACACAGTTGCTCAGTTTAGCGAACATTAAAGATCGAGCTATAGAATTTATTCAAAATTGATTAAAATTGCGAGCTGAGAGTTTAGACAAAGCCTGTGGGACGCTCCCAGTTCAGCGAACTACTTTTTGACGAGTAACTGAGTATCTTAAATACATCCCACAATATTAATGTCTACATGGGAATCTTCTTCTTAGCGAGTGGATTCTCGAGGCGAACGACTCGATGAACCCTGGTGTCAGAGTTTTCAAACCACCTAGTATTAGGCCTCTGACGTAATTTGAATGCAAATAATTTTATGTATTATAAATATATATAACCGCATACCTTGTGCATATATATATGCACAAGGGTAAAAGGTGATAGTACATGATCTAACTCCCAGCGGTTCCCTGACTTTAAATGTACAGTTTGTAGGTATTTTGTTGGTATGGAAATAGAAATAATATTGTTTGGTGCAACGTGTGATATTTTCTGTGTCCAGCAGTCATCACATTTATCACTGTAATACATATTAAATTGCGGTGGTGGTGCAGGTGCATTTTACATCGCATAAGTATGCATCAAGATTTTATTACGGTTGCTGCACTTAACTTACTTCATAACTTATCATCTTTCGTGCAAAGCAGCAACTTAGGCACTTTTCTGTCTCACATAAGACTTGATTGACTCCTTTAGGAATCACAACCAAGTTGTTTCCTATTCTTCACAACCCTGTGTCTTCACAAAAGACAAATTGGGGCCTTTACATAATAATCGCGGTGTAAATCAAGGTTTGCGTGAACGAGATCAAGTAGCTCCTTCTGTATAATTTTATTCAAGCTCAAACTTACGACGCATTTCTTAATGAACTTGGGCGAACGCGCTGCAGTACAAGAAGAACTGTCAGCATACATACATATAATCACGCCTTTATCCCTAATGGGGCAGAGCGTAAACAACCTAATAAAAGGTCGTTCCGCCACGTCGACAAAGTTTTGAGGGTTATATAAGATAGAAAATTTTGTAAGTATATTTCTGCAGTGACAGGTTGTCAGCCTATCGCCTAAATTACCTACACATACTCATTTATTATACTTATGTGTATATGTTCTGGCTACACGGAAGACCAGCGTTACAAGCAGTTAACTGTGCTGCTTGTAACATAAGCTGTGTGAAGACCATTTTTAGACATAAGACTTCCTGTACTTTTATTTTTTTGATTAATTTGTGTTGTGTCTAAAATAAACGTATTTCTATTCTATTCTATTTTACTTCCATGCTGGACTGGGAGCGAGAGAAAAACATAGAATGTGCCAGCTGCATTTCTTCCCGGGCATGCTGTAAAAATCAGCTAAGAGATCCGAGGGTTTTTCTTTATTGCAATTTAGGCGATAGGCTGACAACCTGTCACTATAGCAATATACCTACAAATTTATCTTAAATAACCCTCAAAACTTTGTCGGACGTGGCGGAGTGACCTTTGTTTAGGTCGTTTACGCTATGCCTACCCCATAAAGGCGTGATTATGTATATATGTATATTCTATTTTAAATTATAGTATACAGAAACCTTTGGATCCCTTAGCTGGTTTTTACAGCATGCCATTTACTCTCGCTCCCAGCCCAGCATGGAGAACTGTCAAATCTATGATAAATATCAAGATGGCGGGCTTAGTTCGCCACGCCACATTCATTTAAATCATTGTCGTGATGCTTAATGCTGCGATAATAGGCTCAGTCGATTCTCAAAACATTCACACTGTTTTGAATATCAACAAGTAAGGCTTCTATAAAAGACTTAGAAGGCTTTAACCGTATTATTAAATTGCTTTTGAATAGCGAGTCTCGATCGTGTCTACGCTAGGTTTTGTTTAGAAAACTGAATGAGCGCTTTTCGACTAGACGGCACGGCGACGGCAACGGCGACGGCACGGCACTGTCGACGGTACCGTGGAAGAGATAATCTAATCTAATAAATTAAATAATAATATGGAAAGCTTTTCTATTTTCCGGCACGGCAACGGCAATTGTTTGTTTATCGTATCATTTAAGGGCCCGACGGTTTGACGTGCCTTCCGAAACACGGTATCCTTTTTCTTCCAGATAGTCAAGTGCATTCAGCCTGCATTGTCCTAACCAAATTAGGGAAAATTTTACAATGTGATAAATTGACAAATATCAACTTTGTGTTCCCCCCCTGGGGATCGAACTTCCTCCTAATCGTGAGCGCATGGCACTAATCACTAGATCACGGAGGCAGGTACAACGACATTTGGTACATACATACATAAATGCTGCTGCCTAAGCCCTCATCTTGTTTGCTAAGTAGATACTACTTATGCATTTTTTTCCGCTGGAGGTTAACCCTCCTCCAGATAGAGTTTATTGAATAAACACTTAAATGTACGATACAGACTTTGGTAATGTTGGCCCGGGCAGGTCGCCGCTAATGGATACGGGCAACCTGGCCGGACCGAGTGATGAGCTAGATATTTTTCTTCAAATTAGCTTAAGAAATTATATATTTTAAGACTTAATATTATTATTATTTTTAGACGGGCGTCTGTTGGAACAACTGATAAATGCCCACATCCAGCTTTACTTTGTTGAGTTTTGCTTTTGTTCAATGGTGTGTTTGTCTAGTAAGTTTTGAATTTATGGACATTTGGTGTCGAAGCCACTTCTTCTGGTAATTTATTCCATCCTTCCACAACTCTATTAGAGAAGAAGTGTCTATGAGGATTTCTTCCATGCTGGACTGGAAGCGTGAGAAAAACATAGAATGTGCCAGCTGCATTTCCTCCCGGGCATGCTGTAAAAACCAGGGTTCCTGTATACTGCAATTTAGGCGATAGGCTGAAAACCTGTCACTACAGCAATATTACTACCAATCTATCTTAAATAACCCCTTAAAACTTTGTCAGACGTGGCGGAATGACCATTGTTTACGTCGTTTTACGCTCTGCTTACCCCATTAGGGATATATGCGTGATTGTTGTTGCAAAACAACTTTGTTGTTTGAGGTGGTGCCCTTTTAAGCGGGTGTTGTTTTCGCGTCGAAGAATCTGTTTATCAAAATCCTCTAAGAGATAGTGTCCGTTTAGAATCTTGTAGGATTTAATTAAATCACCACGTTCTCTATGCTCCTTTGAAGATGTTAGTTTCAGCACTTCCAGTCTTTATTCGTATGATCTTCTTTTCAGCTGTCTTGGACTTTTAGTAAAACTGCGCTGTACCTCTTCCTGTAGGTCAATGTCATTGATGAAGTATGGGCTCCAGGATACTATGTACTTTGGTATGATGTACAATAAAGTAAAAAATAGTTAGTTGAATAAATATACATACATACATATAACCATGCCTTTATCCCTAATGGGGTAGAAAGAGGTCGTAAACTACGGACGTTCCGCCACGTCTGACAAAGTTTTGAGGGTTGTTTAAGATATATTTGTAGGTATATTGCTGTAGTGACAGGTTGTCTGTAAGCCCATCGCCTAAATTACAATATACTGAATCCCTTGGACCTCTTAGCTGGTTTTAACAGCAGGTCCGGGAAGAAATGCAGCTGGCACAATTCTATGTTTTTCTCTCGCTCCCAGGACAGCATGGAAAAGATGGTTAATGACATTATTATGAATTGTATTCTTTTAGTGAATTTATTATGCATATTTATCTCTTCCATACATTACTCACCCAGTGCCATAAAATGTCACCTGCACAACCAAAGTTTCGGCCAACTTTTTTAAACCTACCGTCACATACATCACACCAAATAACACCCTTAATTAAAAACTAGGGGTTGAGCGAGACTGCGCTTGTAATGGCCGCGGGGTGTTTAAAATTTCAGCGTCCGTTAAAACTTTGCGGTCGGAGAACCCTGTGTCATTTACATACCGGGTGTAAGGGACAGCGTCCCGCAAACTGATAGGGGTTGCTCAGTCAATGAAACTGAACCACTATCAGCCGGATTTCATTTTTTAGAATGTGAAAAAATAATTTTGGTTCTCAATACAAATTGTCTAATCGAGGTGGTCATTTTGTATGAGAAGTTCAATTTTTTTTTTCACTTTCTGAAAAAGATGTTTCGTTCCGTTGACCCCTATCAGTTTGCGGGACGCTGTCCCTTACACCCAGTATATCATAATGTTAAATATGTGGGTACATACACCGTTCGTGTCCTGGGGTTATAAATTGGAGTGGTGTGTGTAAATGTGGGTTTTGATAAGCATAAAATGGTGGTCCAGAATAGCATCACTCCAAATCTTCTTGCAAACATCGTAATATCCAGGGAATCACGCCTTTATCAGGGTAGGCACAGCGTAAAACGCCTCGTAAACGGCGCCTTCACCACGTCGGACAAAAATTGAGGGCAATTTTAGATTGTAATGTGTATCGCTGTAGTGACAAGTTGTCAGCCCATCGGCTATAATGATAATACACTAAATTATAAGACTCCCATTTGCTGACTTCTACGGCATGCCCGGGAGGAAGGACAGCTGGAACATTCTATGTTTTTCTATCGCTCCCGGGCAAGCATGGATGAAAAATATTACTGCGCTAGCTACTTTGCCTTGCCAGCCAGACGTTGTGGTTGGTGAGCAAAAGCCCCCAGAAAGGAAAAATTATAAGCTCGTGTCCTATTTGATAGTGTGCTTCACATGCCCCACCACTTGCTCGCGAGAGCAGTTAATGCAGGTGTTCGAGCCAAATCGAAACATCTTACTCAGCATGTGGCGCAGGTCGTCGACTTGCTTACTACATATTATTGACAATACTGCGTGACATGCTGAGCTTGCAACTTACACGCATGTAATACATAAATAAACCTTTCACTGTGTGTTTAACATAACTTGCATATAAAATAACATTATCTTTTACAATAAATCAGACTGAATCAAGAGCTCTTCGTCTCAATACCTCGCAGCCGCGAGCGCCCTCAAAACCCGTCCGCCAAGTTCCATCATGTGCAGGCTTTGCCAGCAATGGCTTTGTCCCGTACATTTTGGTCCTTCGAGGGATGCGGATCAAGTGCCGGCCTCCCACAAGCGGGACTCACCGGTATCTTGAACACCACCAACATCACACCAGCGCGCCTACCACGAGCTATCAGCAAATTGGGACCTGCGCGGACGGAGCACTACAAGGGAACTAGAAAACATGCATCGTGTTCCCGCTAGCATTGACATGGGGCTGGACAAACAAGTGTCCTGTTCCCGCTAGCATTGACATGGGGTTGGACAAACAAGCGTCCTGTTCCCGCTAGCATTGACATGGGGCTGGACAAACAAGCGTCCTGTTCCCGCTAGCATTGACATGGGGCTGGACATACAAGCGTCCTGTTCCCGCCAGCATTGACATGGGGCTGGACAAACAATCGTCCTGTTCCCGCCAGCATTGACATGGGGCTGGATCACATGCATCCTGTTCCCGACAGCAGCATCAGCATTGACATGGGGCTGGACAAACAATCGTCCTGTTCCCGCCAGCATTGACATGGGGCTGGATCACATGCATCCTGTTCCCGACAGCAGCATCAGCATTGACATGGGGCTGGACCACGAGTGTCTTGTTCCCGACAGCAGCATCAGCATTTAACATGGAGCTGGACCACGAGCGTCCTGTTCCCGACAGTAGCATCACCAGTGACATGGGGCTGGATCACATGCATCCTGTTCCCGACATCAGCATCAGCATTTGCCATGGGGCTGGATCACAAACGTACCCGTTCCCGACAGCGTTTATATAGGGAAGGACTAAGCAAGTGTCCTTTTCCCGACTTATCATGAGACTGAGCGACAAGCAAGTGCCAGTACTCTACAGCAGCAAGCAGCAGCATTTATCATGGGACATAGCGATGAGTGCCCGTTTTCGATCACTCATCACGGGACGTTCCAGCCTCCTATCACTATCAGCAACTTGTCTAAGGATTTACGACCCTTACGACCTACACTCCATTACAACACAACCCGACGGGCGGGAGGACGTCTGACGATCGGAACAACTACAGCGACAGCTACAGCAGCGGCGGTCAATGGATTTACAACCCTGACGAGCCACAACAAATTGAGGACTTCCTAGCAACAAGATGACAGCAACTACAACCACAGCATGAGAGATGAAGCCTTCGCAACACTACAAATATCAAGATAGTAGCAGCCTTGTCAAATCATCCTAGTTTCTTCTCTCTTTTAAAAGTGGGAGCACGTTCGAGCCAACTCGAAACATCTTACTCAGCATGTGGCGCAGGTCGTCGACTTGCTTACTACATATTATTGACAATACTGCGTGACATGCTGAGCTTGCAACTTACACGCATGTAATACATAAATAAACCTTTCACTGTGTGTTTAACATAACTTGCATATAAAATAACATTATCTTTTACAATAAATCAGACTGAATCAAGAACTCTTCGTCTCAATACCTCGCATCCGCGATCGCCCTCACAACCCGTCCGCCAGGTTCCATCATGTGCAGACTTTGCCAGCAATGGCATTGTCCCGTACAGCAGGCAACCGACAACGCAGTCAGGGTTGCGGACTACTGGCTAGAGAAATTTAAAGAAAAAGACAAGGAGTTGTCTTGTCATCGACACCATAGAAGAAGAAGAAGAAGAAGTGTCCTGCGTACAAAGGTGGCAAACAAAATTAAGCCTAATGCCTTTAAAATACATACATACAATCACGCCCCCATCCGTAATGGGGTAGGCAGAGCGTAAACGACCTAAACAAAGGGCGTTCCGCCACGTCTGACAAAGTGTTGAGGGTTATTTAAGATACATTTGAAGGTATATTGCTGTAGTGATAGGTTGTCAGCCCATCGCCAAAATTGCAATAAACTGAAAACCTCAGATCCCTTACCTGGTTTTTACAGTATGCCCGGAAGGTAATGCAGCTGGCACATTTTATGTTTTTTCTCGCTCCCAGTCCAGCATGGAAGGCTTAGCCTTTAAAATCGTATCGGTTATATTAAGAAAGATAAGTAAAGGACAGTCATACATACTTCAAATAGCTAAATGATTCTAGTGAGACTCCTTACTCCATATGCAAGAATAAGACATACTTCCCTATTAACTCCTCAACAGGCGTATATCACAATCACCGTTTGACACAGAACTTAAGACACCAACTCCTGCCCAGGGGATAGCATACCGTATAGTGCTCTCATAACTTTCAATAAACCGTATAAGAGTCAACTTGCTCCTGCCTTGATATATCACGGCTGTTTAAAAATGGAAGCCCCCATTCAGTAGAACTTACAGTTTGTTCACTTAGTGTAAGGAGTTGCTTTAACAATTTTATCTGGCAATAGAGGGGGTAGTTTTATGGTCGTGTTGTTTAGAAGAAAATTGGTTTTAAGTACATATCTGTTCTAGTTTTTTTCTTTTTATCTTTTCGATGCAGCCCACGTAGACAGCTCTATCAGTCGTCAATCTAAACTTATAAAATCGTTAATCCTTACTGACTGACTGATTTATCAACGCATAGTCTAAACTATTAAAGGTAGAATCGTGACACTTCGAAATCAAGTTTTTTCGGATTTTCCAAAGAAAAAAAAGGGGTTTGTAGTTTGTATGAAAGTCCGTCACTTTTGAAGTTAGGATCTTCCTATTTCATACTTAGGCTTATAATTAAAAATAAATGAACACGTGTTTCAGCGTTTTTGAATTTTCGAGCGCTGAGGGGAATAGGGGTTGGAAATTTGTATGGAAATTCTATCAACCGCAGGGTGGAAAGCTAGTGTGTCATAAGATCCTTCTTCGTGTTAGCGCCCGCTGCGCTTATAAATAGTCTGTGTCCTTAGTTTTCTGATTAGCTGATTAGTTCTAAAAGGTTATATTATTGTCATAACACCTACAACAAACAATAAGTAACTTGATTTAATATTTTGAAAATTGAACTGTCAAAAAGGTAAATTGAGACAAAAAGTGTGTACCTATCCTGTACCAACGACCATCTCGTCATCATTAAGACGCTGAATTGATTTTGATGATTAAGATTACTAAGTAAAGAAAAAAAAATATCGAACAAAATCTAATGAAGTGAAAAGATTGTTGGCATAGGATACTTATGCGCATTTTTATTAATTTCTCGATGCTTTTTTATCACGTTGTCGTCATAAAGGTAGAGGCACCGCTTTAGTTCATTTTTCTCATAAATAAATACGCTAAGTCTAAAAACATTTTCTCAAAGACCTTATTTTGCATACTAGATGTGGCAAAACGTTGTGTTCCGTGCATTTTTAATAAAGTTAAGTGCAGGCCCGCCTGTAATTCTGTGCTATGCTTTGCCCAGCAAAAGCCTTTGCGTATTACATTTAAACGGGAATTTTCATAAAATTAACGCGGCTAGCCTTTACTAATCTTGTTGTGCTTTGCGTATGTGAAAAAATGGATATTAAATACTAGGGAAATAACCTGTATAATAATATGAAAATAACCGTGGCTGTAGAAACCTTCATACACTTTTAAAAGAGTTTTATACTCTTTAGTCAGTTCTTATAGTTCATATAGTAGTTTTAGTCATAGTTCTTATAGTCCTCAATTTATCGTAAAGGATTGGTAGGTCATTCCAAAATCTAAACGCTTTGTAAGAAAACTTCCCTTAAACCTTTATCCTCTGAAACCTCGTAAAATTTACCATCACAATTTTTGTAGTTTTTTTACAGACCATGTTTTTTGTGAAACTCAGTAGACGCAGTAGACATCACTAAAGTTACGGAAGAATATCGTACATTTCAAAAATAAGAACAAAACAGTGATTTCATAGGCTTTTAACATTTTAGTTCTACTTCCTTTGTGCTAACAAACAAAAATGCTAGTATATGAAAAATTCTCACAAACAAGCCGAGTTTTTGAACGAAGCCTAGTCCAGTTTTAATGGAAATACCATTAGGTAAGCTGTTGCTAGCAGCTAAGCTTGTTTTTAAAACACTCTTTCTGTTTTTTAACAAATGTGTGTTTTTAAAATACACCGCTCATTTATCTTTTCCTGCGGAAGGTTGGGGTATTTTAAAGTTTTTGAACACAACACTCATTTAATTACTTTTAATGTTGTCGTGAAAGAGGAAAAGATTTACTTAAATAAGGATTGTATTAAATGTTCTGTTATATATTTTTATTCATTTAGGTGGAGTTTGGAGGTGTAATAAATAGTAAGGAGTATTCTTCTATGTTGGCCTGGGAGCGAGAGAAAAACATAGAATATGCGAGCTGCATTTTCTGCCGGGCATGTTGTAGAAACCAGCTAAGGGATCCGAGGGTTTCAGTATATTGTAATTTAGGCGATGGGTTGCCAACCTGTCACTGCAGCAATATACCTGTAAAATATATCTTAAATAACATATCTAACAAAACTTTGTTAGACGTAGTGGAATTACCTGTTTTAGTCCTTTACGCTCTGCCTACCCCATTAAGGATAAAGACGTGATTATATGTAAGTATGTATTAGTAAGGTGGTATTAGTTTAGGTTCAATGAAATTATGATAAGTTAACTAAAGTGACACTTTTCTTTCCAAAGCCTGGACAAAATGCCTATCTAACCTAGGTAATTTATAGTATTTTGAACTCAGTTTCAAAATAAAGGTAAACAAAGTTTCATGTCATTTTATTCTAAAACACATTCCATTAATACATGAGATGTGTTATCAAAGTAGTTAAATTACTAAAACTACTATTTCATTATGTTGTTATATCTAATAGCTATAATCTATTTTAGAAACAAGATCTTTGATTAAGAGTCGACAAAGCCATGGCATGCGGTATATTGACGCTGTTCATGGTGGCTTCATTTGTTAAACTCCTTTTCTGTGTTCAGTTCTCTAAATGCCTTTATTCTAAAACTAAGTTGGAAATACTATAGGACATAGACATCTAGGACTTACTGCTTACGTACCTCGATCATCGATTTGCAGTGCAACACTCAAATTTTTGTTAGACCTATTAGGGATAAAGGAGTGATTATATGAATGTATGTAAGGAGGTATTAGTTTAGGTTCAATGAAGTTATGATAAGTTACCTAAAGTTACACTTTCATTCCAAAGCCTGGACAAATTTACTTAGTTTAGGTATCGAAACACTAATTTTCAGATCTAATATATATGCTAAGTAGCAACTATAATTATATGGCCAATTGTTTACATTCCTTTTATTTTCTAGCAAATAATTTAATGAAATAATAAGTAATTTTGTAGTTTATATTAGCCCGTAAGTAATAACTGTAAACAAATTTTATGTAATAAATTTATTATTATTATTATTAAATGCCTACCTAGGCAATCTAGGACATAGATATCTAGGACTTCCTGCCTACGTAGCTACATCGATTTGCAGTGCATTATACTAGGCAGAGGGTGTGAATCGACTTGTGCATGATATAACAGCTCGGGGCGTCGCGACCGCAGACTGACTGCTGCAGGGGTGCCAAACATTCGGCTAGGTAAGGAAGTAAAATAAATAAAAAAAAAAAACAATTTATTGCCATAATTAGAAGTACAGTCAAACTAGAACTAAAACATTACATATGATTACATAGGCAGAGCTGTCTCAGCTTATCCTTGTATGTAATGATGCGGTTCCATACAATGCTGATTTTCAGTCAACCCCTTCTCCCTATGTTGTAAGGTGGGAGATTCTGCCATAGAGGGCCTTTTCCTAAAATTACACTCTCATAATGTTCAAAGATTAAAATTAAACAAAAATAAAATTTGTATTGGTACAAAGTATTATTAAGTTAAGTAATTAATTTGTTACGTGTGTGTTGTTTTTATGCAATAAACGTTTATCTATCATCTATCTATCTATTAAATAAGAAGTCAGTCCGTGAAAGTGGTAGTAAACTAACAGGCATATTCTGGGTGAGTTCAATGTTAACTCTGTCCCTGTCATCCCTGACCGTGAGTCAAGAGTAAACCTATTTAAAAAAAAAAACGTTACTTACAGATTTTTGGTATTCATAACAAACTAGCCTACTGAATTCTATAGCTGGTCAAACGCCTCCGTTTCCTTCAAGTAGAAGTTTATAAAACTTGCTCAGATCAACAGCATTTTTTTTGTTTTCTTCCCCAGGATGAGCTGACGATGATGGGCGATTCCTGGATTGCAACCTTCCACCAGCTTGGTTGATGTTGTCTGTTTGTGAAAATATCAATAACATAACCTGTGAGAACATTGCTATACCGTAGACTATTCATGTCATCTCTGGCCCAGACTAGAGTCAAGTGCAAATCGAAATCATCATCTGCCTAGCCCTATCCCATATCTCACGGGGTTGGCTACCTAATCTAGGGGATTGAACAAGGATACTGGGTTTTACACAGAGCGACTGCCATCTGACCTCCGAAACCCAAAAGGGAAACCAGACCAAATCCTAGATTACGTCAGAGTTTTCAAGCCGCCAATGCTTAGCACTGGCCTCATGTCAGAGGCTTAATAACTGATACCTACGGTATTAAACGATATTAACCGAGACCAACGGCTTAACGTGCCATCCAAAGCACGGATAAAAGCGCCGAATAAACGTACATATGAAATTCGAAAACCGAAAAACACATTGGCACGTGATGGGATTCGAACTACGACCTCCCTGCTCAGGAGGCAGCGGCCCTATCCACTACACCATCGGGCTCCTCCAAGAGCAAAGTGAAATATTATTAATAAAACCATTATCATTGAAAAAGTGTTGTGTACCCCTTCATTGTGTCCGAGCTCACTTGACCATTCAAATTTACGACGCGACACCCCCTACACAACCACCATACCATTATAGCTGTGTAGCCGCTGATGGGTTTGTTTTATTAATAGCCTGGTGATGGGCCCGACAGTCTAGATACGCATATACGGGGTGTAAGGGACAGCGTCCCGCAAACTGATAGGGGTTGCTCAGTTAACGAAACTGAACAGCTATCAACATGGTTATTTTTAGGAAGTAAAAATATATATTTGGTTTTTCATACAAATTGTCTGATCTAGGTGGTCATTTTGTATGGGAAGATCAAATTAATCTTTCATCTCCTGAAATAATTTTCCGGTGAAAGTTTTTCAGTTTCGTTGACTGAGCAACCCCCATCAGTTTGCGGGACACTGTCCCTTACAAACGGTAGGTACTCTTAGACATAAAATCACGCATATTATGGTTTACTCTGGTCAGGTAGAACATCTACGGCTTAAACTTAGTCGACACTGTGTCTATATTATCTGATGTATTCAATGACATAATAAAGAATAAAAAAAAATGTCTTGTATGTACCCCACTTGGTTTGGAAGTTGTGCGTATGCCAAGTTAGGCCAAAACGACACTTAGACTCGTTTTTATAAAGCGGTCTCAAGATTGGCAGCCAATTTCAGTTCGTATTAAAAATGTTATTTTAAAAATTAAAAATTAATATGTCCATGATTAATATTGCTATCAATCTTGAGTTCTCTTCATAAATACGGGCTTAACTTATTGTCTGACTGCCTAGGGATAACCAAAATAAAACAGAAAATACAAATATAATAATAAAATGTCAATTTTACACAATATTTTGTTGGTATAGATATTTGACTATTATTTCACGATGTTGCAACTATTATCAAATTTTCCCATTCAGATTAAAACACCACCCAAATCACCTAAAAACTCACTTTGGAATCCATCAGGGACTAGAGCTGCACCACATAGTGCTGTGTTAGAACTGCGATAATAGAACTGCACCAAATTGCATAGTCACTCACTCACACGCCGGGCACAAAGCAAAACGCTGTCATCCATTTTTAAATCCGTCGCGAAGGTGTGCGCACGAATAAACTTTGGAACTAGGACTTTTAAATGCATTTTGGTTGTTGCTGGTCTAAAAGCGCTAGTTTTGACCCATGTGGCATAGGTATATCGAATGGAAGAAGAAAACAGAGGTCCAACCAATAAATAAATGGGCAAAAATAACAACCGATTGGGTCCCTATGAACAGACGACGGGCATGAGGTCGCCAAGGAAATGATGGAGAGACGAGATAGATGCCTATAAACGCGACTGGACGGAGTTGGCCCAAGACCGGGATAAATGGAGGGAGGGTAGGGAAGCCTTTGCCCTGCAGTGGGACATTTCAGGCTGATAATAATAATAATAGGCGTGTTCGCTTTGGCCCCACGCACGCCTCCCAAAAGACCGGGACCTTAAAGTCTCGAGATATGGTACGACATCTTCTTCTTATCTTATCTTATTTAGCCAACATCATCCCACTGCTGGACAAAGGTCTCCAGTGGTACGACATACATAACAAAAATAATGTCTAGCAAGATGAAAAAGGGCTCGTCACTGACTCTTATCTAGGCCAGACCCGAGGTGGTTAAAACAGAGTTGATGATGGAGAGAGCCGACCGAGTTATTATTCCTCTCCCTGGCATTTCACCACACCGACGGATCAAAATAAGTGGCTTGGATATGGACTCCAGTTCAAGCTTGCCACCTTGAAGATTCTGCTATCATTTGAACCTTCTATGATGGACACGTGACTGCACGCAATACAAAATATTTCAGCAGATAAAAAATGTTCCTGGGTCCAAACGTTTCGCGTTGAAAGGTGATTTATGGAACTGTGCAAATGGGTTATGGCGGGCGAATGATGATGTTTCCCGCCACAATTATGACCGATGCACTCACCGCCGTGCCACCGAACCATGAGAATAGGAATATGTATTATATTTATTATCAAAGGGAAATGGTCCATTTTTGGTTGAATTGTTGATAAAAAAATGTGTATGGAGTGAAAATTGGGATTTGTCTTTTATTAGCGTGGAAATGGTATTTTTTTTGTTACGGTAATGAAAAAATATGATGCACGTTACGGTCATCTGAGCATAAACGTGAGGCGTCTCATAATGATTTCGATGGCCATTTTTTATTTTGGTTTTATGGACCTAATGCAATTGAAACATGAAAATATATGTAAAAAGAAACTGGACGATAGTTTTGGCCCTCATATTGGATTAATAATATCGGAGATAAATAGATGGCTGGTATGAAACTGTTCGATACTGTGTAAAACTACATTTAAAGTTAATCAATTCAGATGTCAAACTTAGTTTTTAATCAAATATGTACGTAGAGTACGTACCTGCCGTTGATCCCGGTTAATATCGTTTAATACCGTAGATATTAGTCGTTAAGCCACATCAGAGGCCAGTGCTAAGCATTGGCGGCTTGAAAACTCTGACTTAATCTAGGATTGGGTCTGGTTTCCCTTCTGGGTTGCGGAGGTCAGATGGCAGTCGCTCTGTGTAAAAACCACTACCCTCGTTAAAACCCCTAGATTAGGTAGCCGACCCCGTGAGATACGGGATAAGGCTAGGAGTACGTACCTGCCCCTTTTGCTTAGCGCTGTCGGTGTAAAAATGACAGCCTGCGTTCGTTTCCAGGCTAAACATCAGCTTTGCCGTTTAGCACGCCGACCGCAGGTCTGCCTGGCTTTTAGTCTGGTTTCAAGCTTTTAGCAAAAATCTAGCTCCTGGATACCGGAGGGAATTAAAGCAGATTTTGTGTTGCTATTTTTTTTGGTATGCATGCATTAAGGATTTGTATTGAATTTGATTAAGTAGTCTACATATTTTGAGTGCTTTATTTTCATAAAGTTTACAAACCCATTTGTTTCATTTTATTTAGAGAGTATTTTATAAAACTTAAATCTTTCATGTTTTCAGAGATATTTTATTGTTATTATGTCATATTAATGGATTCGGGATTACTCTGTTATTTTAAATTTAAAAGATGACGCAACTGAATTATTTAAAAACAGACTACTTATTACATAGAGGGTTAAATAGTCGATAAAAATGTATGGAACTTCCGTATTTTTTTTAGGATCTTCCAATTTTGTGTTTAGGCTAATGATTCTACCCATTGATATATAAAAAACATGTAAATAATAAAAAAAAAAGTGCTTTATTTCCATTTTCTTATGTGTAGGTAATTAACAAAGGTTGAGACACTTATTTTAAGTAAAAAATACCTGTGTTTGAAGGCCCCGCTCCTCCCACGGGTTATCGTAAAGACGCGTTATAACTAAATTACATACATACATATAATCACGCCTTTATCCCTAATGGGGTAGGCAGAGCGTAAACGACCTAAACAAAGGTCGTCCCGCCACGTCTGACAAAGTTTTGAGGGTGATTTTAGATAGATTACGATCTAAAATAAAAATAAATAAAAACTAAGAGAAGTAAATATTAAAACTATTCTAGCATGCTATTTTATGGGTAGCACAGCAGTTGTGTAGTGTGTGTGTGTGTGTGTGTGTGTGAGAGAGAGAGAGTGTGTGTGTGTGTGTATTAATCGTATCCTTTCTTTCTTTTACGAAATTATTGTTAGTAGGGATTCCGTTTCATCATAACTTGAATTTTGAAGATATTGTGTAACCATCATGGTACGTCATAGGGTAAATATGCAGCTTTTTATTTAGGGTTCATCATCATCATCATCAGCCTGTATCAGTCCACTGCTGGACATAGGCCTCTCCCATGGCACGCCACTCAGCTCGGTCTTCAGCCATTCTAATCCAATTCCTGCCCGCTTTCTTGCGCAGATCATCGCTCCACCTGGTTTCAGGACGTCCTACACTACGTTTGCCTTGCGTTTAGGGTTAAATAAGCAGATTGCCTATCAAATTGACTTCTTGCATATGAGGTTTTGATAGGACGAGAGGGAGCAACCCTGTGCACCTTTCGCCTGTTCAAAAGATTACTGTCAAATGTGAGAGACCTATGAACCTTTAAAATAGCTAATAATATATACAACTTTCTAACAGTCAAGAGAGACCAAAAATCATATAAACCATCAGATGTTAGAAATCTGTATGGTTTCATAATCATTTTTACACAGATCTTTGGGCTCTCTCCAGCTCCAGGAATTTAGTTTTTGCGCTACCGCCCCAAACAGGAATACAATATACTAATAATGATTGGGCAAGTGCCAAGTAAATTTTCTTAATCAGTGTACGTGTCGCTCTATGCCGTAACGTTTTAAATACCCACATTAGCTTTCTAACTCGTTTTGTGACCAATTCTATTTGCAAATGCCAGGTCAGTCTTTGATCGATAATAATACCGAGATATTTAGTGTTACTAACCTTTAATAACAATGTAAAAGAAAACTTGATAGAAAGAATCAGTAAAACTTTAAAATAATATATAATATTGTATACGTATATCAGTTTATAATGCGCATTGCAACATATTTTTTATTTATAAATCAAATAAAAACAAACCGTGTAAAAAGGAAATACTAACACATAGGTTATTAATTAGTGGGCGAGTATCAAACCTACAAACTATACATGGGACACTCAGAAAGATTTGCGACACTAAAAAAATTTGTTCTACAGGTACATATATTTTTATTAAATCTTTTCAAAGTACTCTCCACCAGTCTCTATACAAAGATTCATGCGTCTGAACCAGTTTTCAAAACACTTTTTCCAGTCCGCCGTAGACACCTCGTTTACACATCTTCCGGCGACAAAAATTGTATCCCCTTGAGCTGATTTTTATTTTTGGAAATAAAAAGAAGTCACACGGTGCTAGATCAGGGCTGTAAGGAGGGTAACCCAGGAGTTTGACTGGTGTGCTGTCCAGGAAGTCCCTCGTTTTGAGCGCGGTGTGTGCAGGCGCATTGTCGTGGTGGAGCAGTAGTCCGCGGAGCCCTGTGTTTGGTCGCTTGTTGCTCACAACAGAAAAAACTTCTGGTAAACATTTGGTAGTATACCATTCGGCGTTAATGCTTTTTTGATCTCGTAATGGAATTGAGGCCAAGTGGCCAGTCAAATTAAAAAAGCTGGCGATCAAAATCTTCCCCCCGCTTCGAGATCGCTTCACTTTGGTAGGCGTTGGTTCATTTTTAAACACCCAAACTGTCGACTGGCGCTTGGTTTCTGGATCGTATTGATAAATCCAGGACTCATCACCTGTTACGATGTCGTAAACACGCCGAGACGAGCCTGCTTCAAATTTGTTCAGTATATCACGGCACCATTCCACCTGGGCCTGCTTCTGAGCGTCGGTGAGGTAGTGCGGCACCCAGCGCGATGCTATCCTCCTCACGCGAAGATGCCCTTGTAGAATCTCGTAAACGCTTCCCGATCCAATCTTTAATATGTGCTGAATCTCCTGATATGTAATTCGCCTATTATCTTGGATTAAATTTTTCACTGCTAGCACGTTTTCTTCCGTAATAGCCGTCAAAGGGCGACCGCTTCTTTCTTCATCCCCCAAGGTTTTTCGACCGCGCCTAAATTCGTTATACCAACGATACGCGGTTGCCTTGGAGGGGCTTTCATCCATAAATGCCATTTGAAGGACGAACGATTCATCCGGTTTCAGGCGACACTTGAAATCGTAAAAAATCATAGCTCTAAAATGTTCCCGGCGCAGATCCATTTTTCAGTAAGACACGATACTTTGAATTGGCTCGCAAAAAATGTGGAGGGAAATTTTGAAAATGGAACACACATATTTTTACTTACAAGTAATCATATTTTCAAAAAAGATTCTAACCGGCCAGTCTGCCATATATAAAAACTATTTATCGCAATACTTTCTGAGTGGCCTGGTACTGTAGTTTGCCAGAAGCATTACAACATTGTAAAATGTGTTGTTCGATGAATAAACTTATTATTTATTTTTTATAGTTTTTTATTAAAAAAAATATGGACATGTGTAGCAACGTTTTAAAATTTTCCACCCCTCAGGGTTTTAAATAAAGAATGAAGGTATCTGCAAAAGTGCATTATTGTCATCTTTTGTTAATGAGCAGGTTAATGAATAAAAATCTTGTTAAAAATAGATTACATATTATAGCGTTTAAAAAGTAATTGCCACTGGAAAACTCTCTTAACCGCGGGAAAAGCTTGTAATGTATAATATTATACATACATATAATCACGCCTTTATCCCTAATGGAGTAGGCAGAGCGTAAATGACCTGAACAAAGGTTTTTCCTCCACGTCTGAGAAAGTTTTGTGGGTTGTTTATGATAGATTTGTAGGTATATTGCTGTAGTGACAGGTTGTCAGCCTATCGTCTAAATTGCAATATACAGAAACCCTCTGATCCCTTAGCTGGTTTTTACAGCTATGTTAAATATCACTACAATAATATTATGAACACTGTCTCCTAAAATACAGGTTAAATCCAAGTTTGGGTGTCAGGGCTCCTCTTAAATATTGAACTTAATAACTTGTCACATTTATTGTTAAATTGGAAAATGAACAACTTTTTTATTTTATTATGTATTCTAAGTATGAAAACGGACTAACCATCCACAGAATTGGGCTAGTCATTTATTCAATCGAAAATGAAGAATTCAACGAGACTACTTCTCCCACAGATTAACAAGTAGCATACTGGATAGGGAGCAAGAATAAACATTCCGATGTTCCGGATCCGAGGGTTTCTGTATATTGAAATTTAGGCGATGAGCTAACTACCTGTCACTACAGCGATAAACGTACAAATCTATATTCAATAACCCTCAACATTTTGTCAGACGTGGCGGAACGACCTTTATTTAGGTCCGTTACGCTCTGTCTACCCCATAAGGGATAAATGCGTGATTATATGTATGTATGTACGAAATCCACTAAATCGGACTAAAGAATTCATCAAGACTACTTCTCCCACAGATTACCAAGTAGTTCTCGAAATACAGCTACAGCCTCGCTGTACTTAGCATCACTTTTTAATAGTTAAGGTGTCAGGGTTCCTATTAAATATTCAACTTAATACTAAACTTGTCACATTTATTGTTCAATCTATTATTGTTAAACTGAAAAAATATACTTTTTTTTTATATAATTATTTATTCTAAGTACGAAATTGGACTCAATATCCACTGAAGCGGGCTAGTCATTTATTCAATCGAAAATGAAGAATTCAACGAGTCTGCTTCAGCCACAGATTAACAGGTAGTATGCTGGACAGGGAGCAAGAAAAAACATAGAATGTGTCAGCTGCATTTCCTCCCGGACATACTGTAACAACCAGCTAAGGGATCCGAGTGTTTTTGTATATTGTAATTTAGGCGATGAACTGACAACCTGTCACTACAGCGATATACGTACAAATCTTAAATGCCCCTTAAAACTTTGTCAGACGTGGCGGAACGTCCTTTATTTAGGTCCTTTAAGCTCTGCCTACCCCATTAGGGATAAAGGCGTGATTATATGTATGTATGTACGAAATCGGACTAACTATCCACTGAATCGGGCTAGTCATTTATTCAATCGAAAATGAAGAATTCATCGAGACTACTTCTCCCACAGATTAACAAGTAGTTCTCGAAATACTGCTGCGGCCTCGCTGTACTTAGCATCACTTTTTAATAGTTAAGGTGTCAGGGTTCCTATTAAATATTCAACTTGACAACTTGTAACATTTATTGTTAAATCTATTATTGTTTAACTAAATTTTAAAAATAGCAATATTATTTAATTATTTATTCTAAGTATGAAATTGGACTCACTATCCACTGATTCGGGGTAGTCATTTATTCAATCGAAAATAAAGAATTCATCGAGACTACTTCTCCCACAGATTAACAAGTAGTTCTCGAAATACAGCTGCATTTAGCATCTGCCTCGCTGTACTTAGCATCACTTTTTAATACCTGTTTGGCTTAAGGGGCGAACAGAGCCGCTACAGTGGCGCCATCAGCTTTAAATTATTTGTATCCAAAATACAAACATTATAATAAATATTTTACGTTTACGAATTATAAATGAATAATCTAGTGACCCAGAAGTGATAGTTTCACTTTTATTCTTATTAATGTTTTTTTTTGTATTTTGGACACAAATGATTTAAAGCTGATGGCGAGACTGTCGCGGCTATGTCGTTAATAATAAATTAAACAAATAGTTAGTTTAAATTTTGGGGTTTTAAATTATATGTATTACCGGAACTAAAGTTTAATGTAGAACTAATGTTCAAGATTAAAATGTGATCTACCGGAGTTCGGAATATATTTTGACTGTTGATGGCGCCACTTAGCCTAGGGGAGCTTCTTAAGATTTAGCACTGGCTTATCTTATAGGGGCGATGCATACTGCCGCTGCACTTTCTATACGTAGACTATTACAGATTTATTTTAAAATGCGGGTGTGAAATATCGGTTTCGGACTTCTTCGCTTTATTATCTTGAAAATGAACCAATATTTATGTTTTATTTTATTTAGCTAATACGATTTACTGAAACAGTTTCAGCCTACTACACTGAATATAAGTACCACTGGTAGAAAAATGTAGTTGCAAAAATCACGACTTAACAAATTTAAGTCTGTATCTGTCATTTTCTATCATGAGAGAACAGACCATCTTCCATTTCTTCCATGCTGGACTGGGAGCAAGAGGAAAACATAGAATGTGCCAGCTGCATTTCCTCCCGGGCATGCTGTAAAAACCAGCTAAGGGATCCGAGGGTTTCAGTATATTGTAATTTAGGCGATCGACTGACAACCTGTCACTACAGCAATATACCAACAAATATATCTTAAATAACCCTCAAAACTTTGTCAGACGTGGCGAAACGACCTTTGTTTAGGTCGTTTACGATCTGCCTACCCCATTAGGGATAAAGGCGTGATTATATGTATGTATATATGTAGAGAACAGAAAGGGACGGCAACAATTTTAGTCAATATTTGGTTAACTTGTGCCCTCAAGGAAACGGTACCAATGTGTTTCTAGATATTGAATCTATTAAATTATGTTATAACTTTTATTTACCTATCTATCGCACATAAGGAAGGAGATCCTTATTAACGGTTCTTCTTTTAAATAAATATTGTTCTAACTTTTTAGTCATTAAGCATTATTCCCTTTTCCAAAAAAAAAAACTCGCTTGTTTGTTTTTTTTTTAAACATTACGTTCTCCAAAAAAAAACTTTAAAGAAAACATCCGTTCTCCCTGTGCACACTCAACCCAAGCCGTTGTTAAGGCGAACCGCAGACTACTCTGAATTAATGAGCAGCGATCGTTCGCTTGCCACCCGCCTTAATTAATAACTAATGAAGATCCCGCGCTTTTCTTAAAAACCCTTTTCTTTGAGAATCTCGGCGGGCAAAGAACAGCTTTGCTCTTTTTGAGCAAACATTTCGTTTGTGAAGAAACCTAAGAAGGAAACGAAAGGATTTTGCTACGGATACTAAATTAACTGTTTCTTCTTTGCATATAACAAGTATTGCTTTTTACAAAAGGAAATTCTTTCAGGATATGAAAAAAAAATGTCTCTCCCATACAAAATGACCACCTCGATCAGACAGTTTGTGTTGTTTGTTTGAATTTTAGGCACAATTAATTTAAAATTGGTGTCACCACCGTCATGCTAAACTTCACCCTTTAAGAGACTCCCCTAGGCTAAGTGACGCCCCAAACAGTCAAAAAATCAAAACACAATAGGTACTTTTGTAAAAAGCAATACTTGTTATATGCAAAGAAGAAACAGTTAATTTAGTTCAGAGATAACTCTATTGCAGTCTATTTTCTAATATTTCAATTGCATCAAATTGATTTTAATAGGAATCAGTTCTATATCACGTTAAAAACTATCGTTTTAGTGAGGGAATTATTAATCTTGAATCTACGAGTAGTAAGTATGTACCCACTCATAATAAAATCAACTGTTTCCCTTAGCCACTAAAGTGTTTTCGTAACTTCAAAACTAACAGAACACACAAATTGTGCCCGTAAACCGCCACTATCAGTACATCTAATAAAATCATAATCCGAGTATAATCCAATAATATTAAACTATACTCTAATGTAGTGATTCTCAAAGTTCCTTATGTATTTAGATCGCGACTCTGAAAAAGAATATTCCTATTAAGTCCAAACGAATGCCAATATTTCGAGCAGTATATTTTTAGCAGTCGAAACTTCATACATACATAGTATATACATACATACAATCAGGCCTTTATCCCTAACTAGCGACCCGAACTGGCTTCGCATGGAAATTATCAGTGTTTCTCTACTATATTATGCATATATTATACATATAAACCTTCCTTCTTCTTTACTCTATCCTTTAAAAGAAACCACATCAAAATCCATTCCGTAGTTTTAAAGATTTATGCATACATACACAGGGATATAGAGACAGAAAAAGCGACTTTGTTTTATAGTGTGTAGTGATGGGGTTGGCAAAGCTTAAACGACCTAAACAAAGTTCGTTCTTCGTCCAAATTTGACAAAGTTTTGAAAGTTATTTAAGATAGATTTGTAGGTATATTGATGAAGTGACAGGTTGTCAGCCTATCGCCTAAATTACAATTTTCTGAAACTTTTGGATCCCTTAGCTGACTTCTATAGCATGCACGGGAGGAAATGCAGCTGACACATTCTGCGTTTTTCTCTCGCTCCCAGTCCAGCATGGAATAAAATTAAATCTGAATCGTGTTTTAGGATGGATGGAAAAGTGTTGTCCAAGTCATTTCCGACGTGTTGCTGTCGCCCTTTTACAAAGCAAGGGACACATAAAAATATCTCCTTGCGACCAAACATACAATAAAAGAAAAAAAAAATGATCCTTTCAAATGCTCTTTGCGGAAGTTCACAGTAACGGCACTGAATTGTTTTTCAATTGAATAATATTTAATAACTAATGTAAGTATTAATATATATATATATACATAATAAAAATAAAAAATATTTAGGGTGTCATTTTTGTAGCATAATTTTTAATTCCTAATTTACTATCGCATAATGAGTTTCGCTTAACTGTACTGGCATAATTAAACTTTTACATAATTATATTTTGGCATACTGTTATTGTAAGCATAACAATATGTTGTGCTATATTGAATAGGACTAATATACAGTCGCATAACGATCATAAGGTATCTTATTTATTCCACTAATACAGTGGAACAAGGTGACTGAGTTTACTTTATGAAAACTTAACCCTGAATCTAAATATAGGCATATTTTTTTAGACTCGTTTGTTTCAGTAGTGCGCTGATAATCGCAAACACAAATGATTTGACGAATTAAACAAAATACAAAAGTTTATAAGTTGACTTTATCACAGTAAAATTTCGAATTTGTGCAAAAGAATTTTAGCCACTCAAGAGGTAATTGTTATGGAACTCTATTTGTATGCCCTTAGACATAAAGCTTTGTTATTGTTATGCTGTTATAGTGTAATGCTATTTCGAGTTGTGTCTAAAAATATTATGCGTATACAGTTATGCCTTTTCATGTTATGCTAAAATATTGTTAGGTGTAAAAGCACTATGTTAATTTATATTAGTACAGTAAATATTATGAAACTAAATATGGAACTAAGTCAGAACCAACACTTCTTTAAACGCGGCCCTAGTATTGTTGAATATTAATTCTTTCCCTTTACACTGGTAAACTGACGAGTTTGTAGCTTAAGAGTTAATTGTACAGGAATTATTATAATATGAGGAGAACCAAAGGAGTTGCTATACGTATACTAACTAAAAAAGTAGCTGTAATGTGTAAATAAACAACAACCGGGTTTATAACTGTAAAGGACAGATTTTTTTCAACGAAACTGGACAACTTTCACCAAGAAATTATGTCAGGAAACGAAAAAAATATTGCCTACTCTAAAAAAAACCAATCAGACAGTTTGTATGAGGAGGCACAAAAAGAATGATTAAAAATATTCACCTGATTATCGACAACAATAACAAAGAGTCAATACAATTCACGTTTTGTGCCAAAATTGTTTGGATTCGCTGACTGAGCAACAAAACCTGTACCGTCTGCGGGAAGCTTTCTCTCACACACCGTATTTGTGTTGTGCAAAAATCGAACCCACAACCTTCCAACTGAGAAGACCGGTCACTAACCACTATGCTATCTGGCCAGTCGAGGCTAAGTAAACACGGAGGGCACGAACTCTGCCCAGACTCTCAATGAATGAACTTTTTTCATTTCACCCTCCCTTTCCGATGTTGCTACTTGAATTACTTTTTTGGAACATCTACTGAAATGTATAAGTGCGAGGTGGGGCGAAGTGTTTTAGGCTCGTATTTATAAAGCGATCTCAACATTGACAACAATATTAAGTATGATTAAGACAGATCATATTGCACTGAAATGACATTCCTGATACGAACTCAAACTACTTTCTTCCATGCTGGACTGGGAGCGAAAGAAAAACATAGAATCTGCCAGCTGCATTTCCTCCCGGGCATGCTGTAAAAACCAGCTAAGGGATCCGAGGATTTCAGTATGTTGCAATTTAGGCGATAGGCTGACAACCTGTCACTTTAGCAATATACCTACAGATCTATCTTAAATAACCCTCAAACTTTGTCAGACGAGGCAGAACGACCTTTGTTCAGGTCGTTTATACTCTGCCTACCCCCAATAGGGATAAAGGCGTGAATATATGTATGTCACTCAAACTAGCTGTCAATCTCAAGTGCTGTTTACAAATACGGGCCTTAGTGAAATGAAATGAAATATAATTTATTGCAGGCAAACATGGTATAGAAAGTTTTCAAAAAAAAAGAGGTTTTAAATTTAAAATCTATAAGACGAATAATTTTACATTTAAAATAAAAATCTGAATTAAAATAAATAAATAACAATTAATGAATTAAAATTATCATCAAATACTATGAACCATAACTAATACATTTTATAAACATTACACAATTTAATATTGAAATGCTATAATAACGTAAAATTATAAAATATAAAAATTAGAATTTAAATGTCAAAAAATCACTAACACCATAATAGTACATTATTGCAAAGGCAGCGAAATAGGCAATTGCAGGTCGAGTATAAGTTTGAAGGCCGAGCCGCAGGCGAGGACTTCAATGATACGAGACAGGCAATTGCCATTTCGGCCGAGGCATATATAGTGCTTTTCTTAAAAAAATGCAAGGCAATAAAAAGGGCCTTTTACATAATAAATTAAATAATATTAAAAGTTACATTACTCATGTTTAGGACAATTATTGAACGAAAATGTTATTGTTTTTCCAGGCACATTTATGTTCGTTTGTTGTATTTCTTTTCACTTTCAGAATCATCGGAACTCATTTTAATTTATGTTTATTAACAAAATAATTAACAACGAACTCCGCTTTACCACCAATTTATTTTTTTATTTTACAGTTTGGTCCGAAAGGTAAACGCATCTGTGGCTATACAGCCACGAGAACGCAATGTGTACGATAGATGAAAGAGTTCTAAATTCAAACAGCACGCCGTTTCATACAACATTGCAGGCGCGCTCTTCGTTCCAAATTCAAAAAACGCGCCGGGAAGTGATTTTGATTTTTCAGTCCACGTAAATATGATACTACGCGTGTTCTTTATTCAAAAATAAAGACAATATTTTCGCGCATGTTTAAGAAAAAAAATATGTCAGCTAACATGTCAAATAATATTTTTTTCTAATTTTGAGGTCAGTAAGCGTGTAGTGTATCCAAACCAGGATTTTTTCTTTCAGGCAGAATATTTTTTCAGTGAAAATTTAAATAAAACTCCTTCCTAATCTACAAGACAAAGAATTCATGACAAATTTACTATTTTTACATGAAACATTTAATTGATTTATGTGTAGATTTTTAAAACAGTGAGAAAAAAGCTAATAACGGCCACCAGCGAAACTATTTGCTCCTGTTACTACAACGAACTATGAATCATTAATTTACAAAGATTTAAATTGTCTTTATAACTATTGCTCGAGTCTGTTGGACCGAATTTTCGATTCATTATGTTTTTAGTGAGTTATGTTTCTTTTACTAATGCGGCCGCTACTTAGCTTTTCTACATACATACATACATATAATCACGCCCTGATCCCTAATGGGGTAGGTTTACGACCTAAACAAAGGTTGTCCCGCCACGTCTGTCAAAGTTTTGAGGGTTATTTAAGATCAATTTGTAGGTATTTTGCTGTTCTTCTTCTTCTTCTGTCGAGTGGGTATCGAGTCTATGGACCCGATGAACCCTGGTGTCAGAGATTTTTAAACCGCCTAGTAGCACAACTATCAGGCCTCTGACATGTTTTTATGTAACGACCACTATCAAAGACAGCGACCGGGACCGACGGCTTAACGTGCCCTCCGAAGCACGAAATCTTTTTCTTTTCGGACAATCAGGTGATTCAGCCTGCAATGTCCTACCCAAACTGGGGAAAAATTCACAAAGTGATAAATTCTCAAATATCAACTTTGTGTTTTACCCCCTGGGAATCGAACCCAGGACCTCCAGATCGGGAGCCCATGGCACTAGCCACTAGACCACGGAGGCAGTTTATTTTGCTGTAGTGACAGGTTATCGCCTAAATTACAATATACTGATACCCTCGGATCCCTTAGCTGGTTTTTACAGCATGCCCGGGAAGAAATGCAGCTGGCACATCCTATGTTTTTCTCTCGCTCCCAGTCCAGGACGGAAGTAGCTTAAGTTAGCTTCTATAGTCACCTTAACAAAGGCCATAGAGGGAACCGAGAGTTTTGGGTATATTAAGTCGATGGGCTTGACAGCCATTCACCAAAGCAATCCACAATCCTAGTTGTGAAACGGCTTTGATCAGTCCTTGATGTTCTGCCGACCTGGTAACCAAATTGTGGCGAGGGTCTGACCACCGTCATTAGATCAATACTTTACACAATGCTGGCTGAAATACCCTTCAACATTTTTAACAGTTCTTGTACAAATGGTGTTTATTAGCCTTTGAAGCTCTGCCTAACCCATTCTCATAATATCATGTGTATGTAGTTTCCAACGCAAATTGATCCGCAGTCAAAGGCCGAACAAATCACAGGTGTAGTTTCAGGAGCGCGCAAGGATTTTTGCAGAAATATGTGTTACCTGTTGTCTACCATGCTACACTGGAAGTGATAAGAAACATAGAATGTATCAGTTGTTTCGCTTACTAGCTACACTTAATTTTAATGAAAAAAGAAAATGATTCTGTAAAATCAGTAGATGGGACCCAAAAGTTTCGTTGCATTGTAATTAAAACGCTTCTTGATTTTTTCAGTCATGGAAAACGGCTTTTATCAAGCAGCTTATGCTCTGTTTACCCTATGTAAGCAATGATTGGGCTTGATTCTAATTTTTCCGGCTAAAGCTAAAATTAAAATCTATTTTTGACACTTTCAGAAAATATTGGAAAAGGACAGGACATCTATTCTCTCCGGTTTTTGATTTATAGTCGGTGGATTTATGCGTTATCTGTCATTTTTATCCGCCATCATATGATATGGCGGATAAAATTGACAGAAATACTGGGGAAACGTACAAATTTGCGTGAAAATCAAGCGGACTAAGTGTAAAACTACAGAATATAAATTGCCTGTCCTATTTCAATTTTATTATTTGAAAGTGATAGATTGATTTTAAATATAGGTTTAGCCTGTGGTATCTAGAATCAAGCCCATTGAGAAAGTTTCAACACACGAATTCATCCGCAGTCAAAAGCCAAACAAATCACAGGTGTAGTTTTGCAACTGCCGGCAGAGGAGCGCGCAAGGATTTTTGCAGAAATATGTGTCGGCGCCGTTTTGTTGCATCGAGCCGGTCTTGGCTCATTTATACTCTACGTAGAGCTACGAATTGCATAGACATGATGACAACATTATTTAATTTCTTATCATAGATTCTGTTTAGTGCCGGATCAGAGTATGAACCTTCTCTACGGTGTCGTAAAAGTCAACTAAGGGCGTTTTTGCAAAATACATGGAAGCTGTCATACATTTATTTAACAATTGTACACGAAAACATCATAAGAAAACAGGACATAAAAACAAAGACACAACAGCCACTGCTTATTAAAAAAAAAACGTACAGCTGACCTACAGAAGTGTTTTTTTTAATGGTATGCGGATGCACATTTTCCAGCAAGTCCATGTAATTCTTTACAGATACAAACCAAATACGGAGCAGTGCAAAAACACCAAGTAAGATGAAGAGATGAAGTGTAAAATCCAGGGAAAAGGCATTAGTATTAAAATATTCTTTTATTTGCAAAATAGAGTCCTCTGAGCTTTATCAGACGCACTGGCACTCCCATATGACACGAAATACAGCAAGTCATTTATGCTGTACTTCGGTAGGATTATTTTTATAGATTATTAATAGGCAGCCATTAGCAGTGAGCTCAATATAAATGTATTTGGGATTGTTTCGACTGGTTAGTCCTCCTTCCTCCTTGTTACCAGACTTCGCAATGAGGGTAAAGTGTATATCAGCCTAGTATCTGAGTATTTATGCATGTATGTAAGTTTGTATCGGGTCGGCTACCTCCTAATCAATGGGATTGTACGAAGGTAGTTTTTACACAGAGCGACTGCCATCTGACCTCCGCAACCCAGAAGAGAAACCAGACCCAATCCTGGATTAGGTCTTAGTTTTCAAGCCGCCAATGCTTAGCACTGGCCTCTGACATGGCTTAACGACTAATATCTACGGTATCAAACGATATTAACCGGGACCAACGGCTTAACGTGCCTTCCGAAGCACGGCGAACGCGCCGAATAAGCGTGCATAAGAAATTCGAAAACAGAAAAACACATGAGTACGCGGTAGGATTTGAATTACGACTTCCCGCTCAGGCGGCAGCGGCCCTATCCACTACACCATCGGGCTTTCCTACCTATTTCTAGGTATATGAACAGAAGAAGAAATGTGCCATTTCTATGCATTAAAACCTCTATGCACAAATAAGCAGAGTCGGTGTTGTGTGCGGGTAGTTGCAAAGTTGCAAAACGTGCTCTCACTGCCCATATTTTCCACGTCGAGCTCTTGTTAGGGGGGGCTCCATACTAACTTACTGACGTATTCCTGTTTGTTTTTTTTTCTTCATGTTTGTTTTGTTGCGTATATTTTATGATTACATACATACGTTCAATCACCTAGATTAGGTAATCGACCCCGTGAGATACGGGATAAGGCTAGGGTGATGATGATACATATATATATATATAATCACGTCTGTATCCCAAATGGTAGGCAGAGCGTAAACGACCTAAACAAAGGTCGTTCTGCCACGTCTGACAAAGTTTTAAGGGTTATTTACGATAGATTTGTAGGTATGTTGCTGTAGTGACAGGTTGTCAGCCCATCACCTAAATTGCAATATAGTGAAAGCGTCGGATCCCATAGCTGGTTTTTACAGCATGCCTGGGAGGATATGCATCTGGCACATTCTATGTTTTTCTCTCGCTCCCAAGCCAGCATGGAAGACCGTAAATACTTATGTAAACATGATGTTTTTTAGGCAAAGTCGGCAAGATTATCTTATTTTGGCGAAAATGGTAAATAACGTAGCTGACTGACTACAGTGAAAACACCCCTAGTTAAAACTTTCAACTAACACCTATTATTTTGATTGTATCTCTGTTCCAGTCATGAAATTTACAACAGACACAGAACACACAGAATAATTGTGTTCTTCTTCTTCTGTCGTGTGAGTTTCGAGTCGATCGACCCGAAGAACCATGGTGTCAGAGTTTTTAAGCCGCCTAATAGCAGAGCTAATAGGCCTCTGACATGGTTTGTGTATCGACCACTATCAAAGACAGCGACCGGGACCAACGGCTTAACGTGCCCTCCAAAGCACGGAATCTTTTTTCTTCCAGACAATCAGGTGATTCAATCTGAATTGTATCTAACCAAACTGGGGAAAATCTCACAAAGTGAATAATTCACTAATATCAAATTCGAAACCAGAACCTCCGGATTGTGAGCCCATAGCTCAGATCACTAGACCACGGAGGCAGTTATAATTGTGTTGAAAACAATTATGATAAGATACTGCGGGGTGTAAGGGACAGCCTCTAACAAAATTATAGGACTTTTTCAGTCAACGAAACTGAACCACCGTCAGTAGGAGATTCTTTCAGGAGATGAAAAAAAAGAATTGACCTCCCTATACAAAATGACAACCGCAATCTGCCAATTTGTATGGAAAAGCAAAAATATTTTTATTTAGTTCCTGAATGAAATTCCTGCTGAAAGTAGTTCAGTTTCGTTGACTGGGCCCGTATTTCCTTAGTAGTATGGAATCTAATAATTTCACAGGCTTGCCTGCGATCCAACGGTTGTAGTCTCTGCTAACTAATTTCCCACAGACAGGAATTCGGATCTTATCAGTTTGTTGTGTTCCACCTACCCTTGAGCGAAATGGCAGTGTTTAAAAGGGGTCTGGATTAGCTTGCTTTATCGACAATTTTGTCTCGGTCACTGACCTTAAGGTTGCAAAATGGCGTAAGTGGCGCCCCCATCAATAATAAAATCATAACTCGAAAAACGGGCCCAAAAGTCTCAAGCTATAGTAATTAAGATAATTTAGAACCTTATAAATTAGCAATTCATAGTTCGTTGTCGTAACTGGTAGAAAAATTGCAATAAACCGTAAATGGTAATTTTTCTGCCTGTTACTGCAACGAACTAAGAATTGCTAATTTATAAGGTTCTAAATTATCATTTTAAATATTTATTAAGTCTGTTGGACCAGATTTTCGATTCATTATGTTATTAGTGAGTTACGATTTTTTTTACTGATTTGGGCACCACTTAGGCCATATCGCCACCTTAAGAGGATCCCTGGTGCACGCCAGCGACTCATCAGTTTTAAAATCATTACTCACTGAAAACGCAATTAATCAAAAATTGGTAAATCAGATTGAAGTATAGGTCTTGAAGTTTATTTTTAGCATTATAAATTAATAATTCAGTGTTCACTGCAGTTACAGATAGCCAAAGTGCTAAAATTAGCAATTTTACGCAAATTTGCTATCTGTAACTACAACGAACTATAAGTTGCAACTTCTTGAGGTTCTAAATGACCTTCATTGCTTTAACTACAATCTGATCTACCATATTTTCGATTGATTGTGTTTTCAGTAAATTATGATTTTTTTACTGATGAGGGTGCCATTTAGCCCAGGGAAGCCCCTTAATGTCAAACTTCTTGGTTCTATCTTCTATCCGACTATGGCTCCCTGTTCTTTTTTTAAATGAGATAAGTGCCAAAGGATTTATTGCCATTCTGATAAATGTCGAAGAACACAACTTATCGTCTTCATTATATTACATGAGATGAGCTGAAAATTAAATTTAAACACATTTTTCTCGTATCACATCACCCCTTGACTCATGAATGATATCTTCAGTCACTTGAAAATATAATTTAAAATTCACTGATTGCAATTTCTCAAGCAAGCTCTTATCATAATTCTAAAATTATTCTAGAGAAAGTAGGTATAATTTTGCTTGATTGCCCCACTCCTGTTTAATAATTTTGTTTGAATATGATAAGATTGCTTTCTATTTCAATTTCATTTCGTAAAATTATTGTTTTTATTCAAACTTTATTAATTTAAATTCGCTGTAGTTTCAGTATTAGAAATTCGATATTGTCAAGGGGTCGTTGAAATCGGTTTTAATAATATTCACGAATATTGGCTTATCTCAGACACGTGTCTGGTATCCACCTATCGTAAAATTAATGATACTTTAATTTATGAAATTAATTATAATTAAACTGTTTCCACAGCTGTTTCAAAAGATAATGCAAAAGGCGGCCCCGCAATACTGTTGTCTCAATTGGTCTGTGGGATCTAAAGCTCGTATTTATAAAGCGATGTCGAGATTGATAGCAATATTAAGTCAGGATTTGACAGGCTACAATGTACTGAAATGACATTTCTGATACGAACTGAAACTAGCTGTCAATCTTAAGTGTTGTTTACAAATACGGGCCTACGTAACTGCAAGAATACAAACATCTTTTACTTTGATCTTGTTACGTCGAATTAAAATAAACTAATAATAATATTATCCCAGGGATCGGCTAACTGCGCAGGGCTAGATTTTAGTGCCCAAGTTTTTGCGCTACAATCATTATCAGTAGTATTCACTGGTGGGCGTGGCTTGTTTTAAAATACGTTACACAAACATACCACCCGACATTTCGCCACAATTATTCTTACTTTTATTTCGTACCATTGTTGTGGGCCATAAAACAAGTGGGGTCAGCTTAATGTAGCGTAAAATTCGCTTCCTCGCAACAAACTGAGAAACATCGAGTGTGTGCTGAAACTCTGGATTAGTCTCCACAAAGAAAGATGGCCGCTTGCAATTGTGTAATTTGAATGTATGGCGGCAGTTTGGTGTTTTGCACAATTTGTGAGTGAATCTTTTTTCCATGCTGGACTGGGAGCAGGAGTAAAACACAGAATGTGCCAGCTGCATTTTCTCCAGCTCAGGGATAGGCAATTTAAGCGATAGGCTGACAACATGTCACACCTATAAATCTATCTTAAATAACCCTCAAAACTTCAACAGACGTGGCGGAACGACCTTGGTTTAATTCGTTTACGCTCTGCTTACCCCATTAGGGATGAAAACGTAATTGTATGTATGTTCGTATGTGACTGAATCGCACTTTTAATGGTTCTGTAGTAGACTCTAATAATTGCACCTGTTTTTTATGACTGTCCATCGGTATACCCTGTTTTAATAACTGCCAGTTTTGAATCTAGACTTTGGTAACAATATAGTGAAACAAATATATAAAATCTTCCAATAATTAAACGTCCGAAACCTAGAGTTCTATTTTGTAATTTAACCCAACAAAATACTTCAATCGTAGCTGGTAGACCGTGGCAGCTACGGCGTAGCAGTTTTTTTTGTAGGTTCATTCTTCTTGAGTTCTCATGACGTGCAAATCACTCGTGCGTTTAGAGGCAAGATGTCGCCGCGTTATGATAAAAAACAAACACATATTTTATGCAACAATCAACAATTTGAATTATACGGGGTGTAAGGGACAGCGTCCCGAAAAAGAAAGGGGTTTCTCAGTCCACGGAACTGAACAACTACCAGTAGAATTTCTATTCAGGAAATGAAAACAGAAATTGGTTTTCCATACAAATTGTCTGACCGGGTTGTTAATTTTGTGTTTGTTGGGAAGGTATTTTTTTTTTACCTCCTGAAATCATTTCCCGGTGAAAGTTGTTCAATTTGGTTGACTGAGCAACCCCTATCAGTTTGCGGGACGCTGTCCCTTACACCCGGTATGATATCTAAAATGAGCTGCTGAATCAAAATGTTACATCAGTTACTCTTGGAAAGGTAATTACAAATAATTTATCTTGAGACCTTTTTTTTATATCTTATTTTTTCTTTTATCTACCAGGTAGTCACCAGATTTCTACCAAAAAGTTAGGAACCAAAATAGAACATTATTTTCTTAGCCTTTTCCCTCCTTCAATTGCTCGGGACGTGCAAATCGCTCGCGCGTTCCGTTGCAAGGTGTTGCCAATGTCGCCATGTGACGTCACGCTTCGACGCGCTCGCTCTAACACATTTGCCGGAGATAGTAAGATTCTATTTGCAATTTTAGGAACTTATTTCAAAGCTAATATCAGGCATGTCGTGGCTTATATCTGGCACTTTCAGATATTGATATGACAAAGGTTACTTCCAATCAAAGGTATATTTAGCACATTGAACACTTTTGTTACAAAAAAACCAGATCAAAATGGCTGCACGGCAGTTATTACATTCTTTACGCAAATGAAACGAAAATCTTCAATAGCAAATTATTTTCTCAGTTCTTTCTTCTGTCAATTGCTTGGGAAGTGCAAATCGCTCGCGCGTTCCATTGCTAGGTGTTGCCAATGTCGCCATGTAACGTCACGCTTCGACGCGCTCGCTCTAACACATGTGCCGGAGACAGTAAGATTCTATTGATGATGAATTTTGGATCTATTTTCATAACTAATATCTGGCATGTTATGACACTTCTAGATGTAGATTTTACAAAGGCTTTTATATATCAAAGGTATATTTAGTGCACTGCAGTTTTTTTGATAAAAAAAAACTAAATCTAAATGGCTGCCCGGCAGTTATTACATTCTTTACAAATATGTTTTTTTCCCTTCAATAGCAAATTATTTTCTCAGCTCTCTCCTGCAATTTGCTTGGTAAGTGCAAATCACTCGCGCGTTCCGTCGCAAGGTGTTGCCAATGTCGCCATGTGATGTCACGCTTCGACGCGCTCGCTCTAACACATGTGCCGGAGACTGTAAGATCTATTTGCATTTTCGGGAACTTTTTCAAAGCTAATATCTGGCATGTGATAATACTTCCAGATGTTGATTTTACAAAGGCTACTTACCAATCAAAGGTATATTTAGTGCACTGTACACTTTTGTTACAAAAAACGAAAACAAAATGGCTGCCCGGCAGTTACTAAATTCTTCACAAAAATATTTTTTTTTCTTCAATAGCAAATTATTTTGTCAACTCTCTCCTAGAAAGCAATTTGCTTGGGAAGTGCAAATCGCTCGCGCGTTCCATTGCAAGGTGTTGCCAATGTCGCCATGTGACGTCACGCTTCGACGCCCCCGCTCTAACACATGTGCCGAAGACTGTAAGATCTATTTGCAATTTCGCGAACTTTTTTTATTTATTTATTTATTTAACAATTTTATAGCCTATATCTGGCATGTTATGACACTTCCAGATGATGATTTTACAAAGGTTCTTTTTAATCAAAGGTATATTTAGTGCACTGCACACTTTTGTTAAAAAAAAACGAATTCAAAATGTCTTCCCGGCAGTTATTACATTCATCACAAAAATGTTTTTTTTTTCCTTTAATAGCAAATAATTTTCTCAGCTCTCTCCTAGAAAGCAATTTGCTTGGTAAGTGCAAATCACTCGCGCGTTTCTTCGCAAGGTGTTGCCAATGTCGCCATATGACGTCACGCTTCGACGCGCTCGCTCTAACACATGTGCCACAGACTGTAAGATCTATTTGCAATTTCGGGAACGTTTTTCAAAGCTTATATCTGGCATGTGATTATACATCTATATGTTGATTTTACAAAGGCTACTTACCAATCAAAGGTATATTTAGTGTACTACAAAAAAAATTATATCAAAATGGCTGCCGAGCAGTTATTACATTCTTTCCAAAAATTACAACTATTCCTTCAATAGCAAATTATTTTCTCAGCTCCTTCCTACCTTCAATTTTCTTGGAAAGTGCAAATCGCTCGCGCGTTCCGTCGCAAGGTGTTGCCAATGTCGCCATGTGACGTTACGCTTCGACGCGCTCGCTCTAACACATGTGCCGGTGATTCTGTAGGATCCTATTTTGAATGTCGAGGAACAATTTAAAAGTAAATACATATAATCACGCCTTTATCCCTAATGGGGTAGGCAGAGCGTAAACAACCTAAATAAAGGTCGTTCCGCCACGTCTGATAAAGTATAGAGGGTTATTTAAGTTCAATTTGTAGGCATATTGCTGAAGTGACAGGTTGTCAGCCCATCGCCTAAAATGCAATATACTGAAACCCTCGGATCCCTTAGCTGGTTTTTACAGCATGCCCGGTAGGAAATGCAGCTGGCACGTTCTGTTTTTCTCTCGCTCCCAGGCTAGCATGGAAGTAAAGTAAAAGTGAATATTTGATCACAATTAGGGTTTGGAGTAGAAAAATAGCTTATATGTTAGAAGAAAGCTATTATTTCCAAAACCAAAATATTCACTGTCAAAAAGCTTCGATCCTGAAAAGTTCGTGATGTCCATAACGTTTGTCATCATCATCATAAATTTAAGACATACATACATACATAAAATCACGCCTTTATCCCTTACCGGGTAGGTAGAGTGTTAAACGCCTCGTAAAAGGCGCTTTCGCCGCGTCTGACAAAAATTGAGGGCATTTAAGATTGTAATGTGTATTGCTAATGTGTAGTGACAGATTGTCAGCCCATCGCCTAAATTACAATACACTGTAACCCTCGAGTCCCTTTTGCTGTCTTCTACAGCATGCCCAGGAGGAAGGGCAGCTGGAACATTCTATATTTTTCTATCTCTCCCAGTCCAGCATGGAAGAAAATAAATTTAAGAGATTTGCTTTTATCGGTGGAGTAACCGGCAGCTTTAATGTTCACGTTTGTAACCTGTATAAAACATTACAAAATGTATACCTTTTTAATAAAGTAGGAATTCATAGGTATACTTCCTCTGATCAAATTTTGAAATATCAAGCTAACAGTTTCAGGAAAGCCACCCGACTTCAGTTTCAGTGACTTGCCAATCTTACGCGTGGACGGCGAGAAGTAAAACTATCAATGCGAACA
The DNA here is from genome assembly GCA_949820665.1 of Scrobipalpa costella. NCBI lineage: Eukaryota > Metazoa > Arthropoda > Insecta > Lepidoptera > Gelechiidae > Scrobipalpa > Scrobipalpa costella. The sequence continues at coordinate 20,099,030 of OX463303.1, forward strand.
AGACGCTCTACAAGTTATAAGAGAAAAGCGATTATAGCATGCTGGCCTGGGAGCAAGAGAAAAACATAGAATGTGCGCCAGCTGCATTCCCTCCCGAGCATGCTGTAAAAACCAGCTATGGGATCCCAGGGTTTTAGTGTATTTAGGCAATGGGCTTACAACCTGTCACTACAGCAATATTCCTACAAATCTATCTTTAATAACCCTCAAACCTTTGTCAGACGTGGCAGATCGACCTTTCTTTAGGTCGTCTATGCTCTGCCTACCCCATTAGGGAAAAAGGCGTGATTATATGTATGTATGTATGGTTCTAGCAAACTTTCCACCACCCGTTCGAGAACCTATGCACCTTCTAATGTTTAAAAAGCGCATTAAAGAACACTTGTTGTCCTTTTAAAAACGATTGGGTTGATTTACATTGTCTATGTGGTGTCACCAAGTAGACTTTCCTAGGGGAAAGTCTTCTTGGTGACAGCTAGACCTAGACTAGAATAATGTTTATTCATATTACTTTAATTGTTTATATCAAAATCCTTAAATTTCAATCCTGTAATTATTACATTAATGATTTTTGTATAATCTAAAACTAACATACATACATACATACATAAATCAAGCCTTTATCCCTTACGGGGTAGGCAGAGCGTTTAATGCCTCGTAAAAAGCGCTTTCGCCACTTCTGACAAAAATTGAGGGAAATTTTAGATTGTAATGTGTATTGCTATAGTGACAGGTTGTCAGCCCATCGCCTAAACTACAATACACTGTAACCCTCGAGTCCCTTTTGCTGACTTCAACAGCATGCCCGGGAGGAAGGGCAGCTGGAACATTCTATGTTTTTCTATCTCTCCCAGTCCAGCATGGAAGTATCTAAAACTAGTAGTAATCTAAAACTTGTAGTACTTAATTACACTATGTATGTATGTATGTTTCTCCTCTTGTGAATGCTGTAAAAACTAGCCAAGGGATTCAAGGTTTACAGTGTAGGTACTAGGATGCTTGACAGCTTGTCACTATAGCGATACATGCACGATACACATTTAAAACTAAAATTGCCTTCAATATTTATCAGACGTGATAACATTGTTTGGTATAAATAGTTATTTAGTACAGGGGAGTACATGTTGTTTAAATTCGTTAGATTTTTAAAAGTTTAGTTTTGTCGATTGAGCTATCCTTTTCAGTAGGTACCTAATAGTACCTATGCGAGACACCGCCCCTTATGAAAATTAGTAACGAACTAACCGCACGCTACGTCTCTCAACTTCTTCCACCTTGTATTCAACTCACGCTCCCACCAGCGGCGGAAAATATTCCGGTCACAGTTACCGGTCCCAATGGAGACCGGGACCGGGAGCGACACCGATACTGCGCCCCGGGCTACCGTTTGTCAGGTTTTGAGTTATACTGCAGCCCTCAGGTGCTGCTCTTGAGGTTTCTAGACGCCGGGGTAATCCGAGATATGGCAGACTGTGAGAAATGCCAAATGCAAATTATGGACAGTACTTTCGGGTCAGTGGACTCGATTCTAAATTCCGCCGGCTAAAATTTAAATTTAAATCTATCTGTCACTTTCAAAACAATAAAATTGAAAAGGGCAGGCGATTTATACTGTATACCTTTACACTTTGTCTGCTAGATTTCGACGCGCTTTTGTGCGTTTCCCCAGTATTTCTGTTAATTTTATCGGCCATATCATATGACGGCGGATAAAAATTACAGATAAAACTACTGACCATAAATCAAAAACAGGAGAATAGATCCTCCTGTCCTTTTCCAATGTTTTAAGTCTGAAAGTAACAAATAGATTTTAATTTTAGTTTTAGCCGGCAAATCTAGATTCGAGCCCAGTATAGAATTGGACTTTTGTATTTGGATGTGAAGAAAAAAAATTGCATCGGCAAACAAATTTCATCTCGAAAGTTAAATCATGGGAAAAATATAAAAATAAAAAAGGGAAAGAATACATTTGAAACTGAATATGCATTAGAAACGGAATCGCAAACAGGATCCGCACGTGTGAGTCAAAGTGTGCGCGGCAGAGCGTGACGTCACTGTAACACCTTGCCTACAAAGATTCTACGAAAATGCTACGAATAGCTACGAAAACATCGCGTTACGCCGTAGCTGCTACGGGCTACGAACCAGCAGGCTTTGACGATGCACCTAATAAAAATCCCTCTTATTTTTATATTTGTTATGATTTCAACAAATATAATGTCTTGTTTAAGTGTTCGTAGAGTATTACACTCCCCGTAGTAGAAAATTATAAAAAAATATAATTTAACTTAACTCTAAAGACTAGAATTTAATACTGTTTAAACTTTGTTAACCTAAATAAATCGGCCAGTGGACCACCAGATGTTTATTGCAAAGAACATTAAACTTGTCCGAGCGACTAATGCACCGAAATATTACTAGCTGTTTTGTGAAACTGAAATATACATTCTCTACCTTGAAATAAAAACAATTCGATAAATATGTATAACCTATTTTTGTGAAATTTTAATATGCTTAGGCATGTTTAGGTAATAATACAGACGGATCAAAACAACAAACTAAGGATCATACAAAATTAACTGGCCTTCCATGCTGACCTGGGAGCGAAGGAAAAACATAGGATGTGCCAACTGCATTTCCTCTGCATGCTGTAAAAACCAGTTAAGGGATACGAGGGTTTCAGTATATTGTTATTTAGGCGATGGGCTGACAACCTAACACTACAGCAATATAAGTGCATTTTAAATAACCCACAAAAATTTGTCAGACTGTGCGGAATGACCTTTATTATGGTAAAGACGTGATATGTATGTATGTAGGTACAAAATAAACTTCATTATTGCTTTTGACGATGTCCTGTAAGGAGCAATTTCTGTACCACATAGTCATATAAAAGTTGTCATAATCTTACTTAACTACCACTTAGTCCAGAACTACGCAACGACGACCTAACCTTAAAAATTCATAGTCCACATACTAACCGCACTACACGACTAAATACATAATTTTTACGACTTCCGAAGTTTGTAGCAGTTCCTATTATTCAAGGTACGTAGTTGGCATTATACGGTACCCTCTATAATTTGTCGGGTTATGCTAACGGCCCTCAAGGGTATAAGATGGCATGTTCACAGTAACATGGAATAAAGTTCACAACTTCTGCGTACATTGCTCTCAGGAGTACAGGGATGTAGAACATGGTGGTTGTAAAAGACTTTGTTGTGATTTTAATTAGTGTAGAAGGGTTCCATGCTGGACTGGTAGCGATATAATAACATAGCATGTGCCAGCTGCTTCTCTTCCCGATAATTCAAAAACAAGCGTGATTTCGGGTTTAAGGGACAGCGTCCCGCAAACTCATATTTGTTGCTCTATCAACGCACAACTCTCACCAGGAATTTCTTTAAGGAGATTCAGAAATAAATAACTTCCCTAAAAAAATTACCACCTCGATCAGACCAGAATTATTAGTATAAAAAATCATCCCATCCCATTAGATACAAAGCGTGATTGTACCTACTTATGAATGAAAAAAATGAGGAAAATGTACCATGACCAAATATTATTTCAAAATAGTGAGTTCTTCCAAGCTACCAGTTGGATTTCCTCCCGGGCATGCTGTAAGAACCAGCTAAGGGATATGAGGATTTCAGTAGTTACATTGTAATTTGTGCGATGGGCTGACAACCTATCACTACGGCAATATACCTACATATCGATCTTAAATAACCCTGAAAACTTTGTCAGACGTATCGTAATGACATTGTTTAGGTCGTTTACACTCTGCCTACTCCATAAGGGATAAAGGCGTGACTATAAGTATGAATGTAATAATGAGTAAAAAACGTAGAGGATCGAAACGTCGAGTGCTAACCCTCATTTCAATACAAACAAGTAAGCCGATCAGTTTTCATTGTGAATAACACTTGTTTATTGTTCAGTGTTAAAATAATGAATCATTTCATTATACCTATCATCGGATTGATTGATTGATAGGGGCTTGATTCTAAAATCAACCGGATAAACCTATCTAAAAAACCTGCCGCAAATCTATCTGTCACTTTCAGACTATAACATTGGAAAATGACAGGAGATCTATTCTCTCCAGTTATTGATTTATAGTCGGTGGTTTTATGCGTTATCTGAAATTTTTATCCGCCGTCATATGATATGGGTGATAAAATTTACAGCAATGATGCAAAATCTAGCGGACAACGTGTAAAAACAACACAGTATAATTCGCCTGTCCTTTTTCAATTTTAATATATTGAAAGTGACAGATCAGTTTTAACCGATGGTATCTAAGTAGAATACGTTTTTTTTAAATTTTAGTTTAAGTAGAATTGAGCCAAATAACAATCTATTGTAATACAAATCCCTACATTCAATTTGTATCAGTAGTTTAATACTAATTGGGTTCATAGAATATTGTTTACAATAGTAATCCGATATCCCGTAAATAGGAGTTAAAATTCGATTAACACTATCTGATTGATGTGCCAGGCTTTGGTTGGTCCACGTTATTTTAGGGATTAACTTGATAGAAACAACCGTGTTATATTATTATGATTCAAAGTAAAACACAATGATTTTGGCTTATCAATTGTGCATTATTTTATAATTAAGCGAAATTAGCCTTCCCACTTTTGCGATAATTATTTTATTATAAAGCATTAAACTCCACACTGAGTAAAAATATCTTCTTACCCCAAACAAATAAGAATGATGAATGACACCTGCCAGGTCATCACTGACTGTTTAAAACCTACCCCAGTGTCAATGCTGATATAGCACCTCCAGAAGTCCACAAGGCTGTAGCTAGCTCCACTGAAAGGGCAAACGCAGATCTCGAATCGCGGCATGCTATGGACAGCTACGTCAGAATGCCACAAACATTATTGGTTCCCTAATCCCATTGTCCCGCTTGCCGACATGAACTACCGTGGCTGATCGGATCTGGATGTCCTTAAATAGGCAGGTCAGGTAGCGATTTTCGGCTAGCTCCCATGTGGACTGTGTTTGCGGTGCAAACTGTGCTCCAACACTTGCACGCCAGCGAATTTAATAAACGGCAGTCAATCCGCAATACAAGTGGCTGAGTTCTGGGCCGCTACGATGTAATTTATCGTGTTCCATCGACACACTAAGAATAAGAAAGAATAAACAACCAGAGTTTTAAATTGTACCATAGATACAAAAAAAACGGTATATTATTATTAAACAGTACCACCCGATTTACCAACAGAACTAACTCAAGCCATGCAGCTCATCAGTTGACGCATTCAAGTGTAAAGGTTCCCCTCGGGGCGAAACCGAACAAAGTTTAGGGTCGACTCTGACACCCCTCTGACGAGAGGCACGGGCCTCTGACGGCAATTAGCCAATTCTCTGACACAAATCTACTGATGGTAAACAAGGTGTTAATCTTATCTGCCTTCTTAAGTTTGAAGTGTAGGTAAGGCTCTGTGCACTTCAAATTAAATTGGTTTGCTTTGGTAATGGGAAAGCCTCAGCCATGTTCAAGGTTTTTGCCTTATGCTAGACGTGCAAGATCATCATCACCCTTGCCTTATCCCGTATCTTACGGGGTTGGCTACCTAATGTAGGTGATTGAGCGATGGTACTGGTTTTTACACAGAGCGACTGCCATCTCACCTCGGCAACCCAGAAGGGAAACCAGACTCAATACTAGATTAGATCAGAGTTTTTAAGCCGCTAATGCTTAGTACTGGCCTTTGATATGGATTAACGACTAATATCTACGGTATCAAACGATATTTACCGGGACCAACGGCTTAGCGTGCCATCCGAAGCACGGAAAAAGCGCCGAATAAACGTAGATATGAAATTCAAAATCCGAAATACACATTGATACGTGGTAGGATACGAAACACGACCTCGGAGCTCAGGAGGTAACACCATCGGGGTCTTCTAGACGTGTAAGATGGTGATTGTAATTCATGACAGAAATAAAAATAGTGTTGTCGATTCTATCCTATGCCTAAATATTGAGGTATACCATAGTAATTTTGAGGAAGTATGCGATTTAGCTTTTACAACTTCAACAGGAGAAAAATAAAAACCCCCTTTCATGACGTACGATTTCCCATTAGATTCCAAAATTAATTCTATCCCCACCATGTACGAAAAGAAAAGAAGGAATCGTGTTTCTATTTACATATTTTAAATGGATTTTTGGAGATGTAAATAAAAACAATTCGTCAATCAAACGTTCGGGTGCATGCGACGTAACACATTCCTATTTGAGTGCACCGATTTGATTGTGGTCCAATTCAATGGAGAGTGACAATAGGAATATCCAATATGGGGATTCTTCACTTTTCAACAATTTTATAAGCATCCAAGGGCTACACGCGAAATTTAATCAAGCTTGAAGTTACAATAAAGGTATACTTGCTGGCCTGGGAGCGAGAGAAAGACATAGAATGTGCCAGCTGCATTTCCTCCCGGGCATACTGTAAAAACCAGCTAAGGGATCCGAGGGTTTCAGTATAATGTAATTTAGGCGATGGGCTGACAACCTGTCACTACTGCAGTATACCTAGAAATCTTTCTTAAATAACCCTCAAAACTTTGTCAGATGTGGCGGAACGACCTTTTTTTAGGTCGTTTACACTCTGCCTACCCCATTAGGGCGTGATTATATGTATGTATGTATGTATCAAATGTTATCTAGTTTCAAGAAGCGATTCAACGGTTTATCCAAGATGTGTGTGTGTGGCTGATTGAACCGAAGATTGAGCTTCATTGATAAGGTAACCTTTCACTCGGTACCTAACAGAGCTTTACATGTCTACTCGGTGTCGAGCAGAAGACGCGGTGACTACCTCGCAATTTACACCGCCCCCGTTCGCTGTACTTATTCTCGTGGCTAGCGGGCTGGCTGGCTGGCCATTTATTCTACCTATTCCGCACCAGATTATAATTTGCACCATTTGGCGCTCAAAGATAACATAGAGGTGCGGCGGATGCGCAGCTAAAACTAAATGCATGAAACAGTACGGCCCATGCTTCAGAATCGAGTGACAGACGCGGCGTCTCCCATCCCGCAATGCGCACTGCATTTTGCGCCACCTGATCCCACGGCCGCGTCGCCGTCGTTACTTTAACGATTCCGCACCAGCTTATACCTTATACCACTCTTGACGCACGCAGCATAACATAGAGACGCGGCGGACGCGCATAACGAATGTCCAAACACTGAATTGCTGATGAACAATTTGCATACGTGAGCCGACGGATGGATGGGTGACCATCAATGCTGAACTAGACAAATAGAAATAGGAGTTTTGGAAATTAATAGATTGTGATTGTCCGTTTGATTGCAATTGGGATGACGAGCTTGAAATCCCGTCATTGACAGCAATACAGTTTAATCTTATCTGCAATTGCGTCATTAATTTGTCAGATATTTCCTAGTAAAATTTGACCTCTGTAAGCTATTGACGCTGTGCCTACCCCGTGAGGGATGTAGACGTGCCTATTTTATAGATATATCAGTTTCACGATACTCACAGGAAGACATGGGGTGATAATATTCGGCTTTACAAGGACACATTTTCAGCCCATATGGTAACCTATGAAAATGAAACAGGAAGAGTAAATATTTATCTTTGAAATGTATGTAAAAATTTACCATGCTGGACTGGGAGCAACAGAAAAACATAGAATTTTCCAGCTGCATCTATCCGGGCTTGCCGTAAAAATCAGCTAAGGGCTTCAAGGGTTTCCAGTATATTGTAATTTAGGCGATGGGCTGACAACCTGTCACTACATCAATATAGGTACAGGTCTATCTTAAACTACCCTCAAAACTTGTCAGACGTCGCGAAACAACCTTTTTTTTAGGTCGTTGACGCTCTGCCTACCCTATTAGGGATAAAGGCGGGATGTATGTATGTATCTAAAAACTGTAATAGTGTGGTCACCTCTATTAGATCAAATGTTAGTACGATTCCATCGATTGCAATGCCAGGGATTTACCTCAAACAAATACACGGATTTTGTAGGTAAAAGTAATATCAAATGAAATTTACATAAACCAATCTTCAAAAATTTTGAATAAGGGGCTTCTGGTCGGATCAAAAGATAAATCAATGGTCGGACGGATTCTATTAAAAGCAAACTTATTTTTCTTTAAGTAAAGATATAATAGACTTTCAGGCTCGTAAGTATAAAGTCATTTCAAGATTGACATCAATATTATGTTTTCATTTTACGGGATACATTGTACTGAAATGACAATTCTGAATCAAACTCAAACTAGCTGTCAGTCTCAAGTGCTGTTTATCAATACGGGACTCAGTTTTTAATGGAACTACGTATACATCAGGTGATGAGCATTGTTGGATTTCTCTTGGAAATAAGAGTTCAGATAGGAGATGTCTGTAAATCTCAAGAAATCCAATGATTTACACGTGGCTTTATTTCAGTACCTCCAGACTTTCTATTTCCAAAAATAAAATCTATCTGAAGGCCGATATATCCTTGAAGATTGGGCTCATGAAAGAAGTCATTCCCTTATAATTTCAGATTAGGCCCAAGGCGAGTGTGAATATTTTTTATTGCTGTTCGGAGCTCCGAAAGGGCGTTTTTCCACTAGACGGCACGATTACGATATCGTCATGATACTACTTTCTCCACTGTGACAGTAATATCGTCGACAATATCGTGCAGTTTTGGTGCTGGAATTCCGTGTTGTTCAATTATTTTTTGTGTGATTGGCCAGTAGAGAATGCCGCGTGACATTAAGCCCGCCCTTTTGTGCAATAAAGTTCAATAAATAAATAAATACCTGGTGTAAGGGACAGCGTCCCGCAAACTGATAGGGGTTGCTCAGTCAACGAAACTGAACAACTTTCACAGGGAAATTCTTTCAGGAGATTTGAAATAAGAAATTACTTTCCCATATAAAATTACCACCTCGATCAGACAATTTGTATGGGAAACCAAATTATATTTTTTACTTCCTGAAAAAAATCTCGATGAATTTTGTTTAGTTTCGTTGACTGACCCTGTCAATTTGCGGGACGCTGCCCCTTACGCCCCGTTTCTTTTTATACATTATCTCTTCCAGTATATCGTGGCTTTTTTACTTCCATGCTGGTCTGGGAGCGAGAGAAAAACATAGAATGTGCCAGCTGCATTTCCTCCCGGGCATGCTGTAAATCCAGCTAAGGGATCCGAGGGTTTCAGTATATTGTAATTTAGGCGATGGGCTGACAACCTGTCACTACAGCAATATACCTAGAATTAGATGATTTTTAATATGTAAGTTTTTATAAATTTAGTTTACTCGGCTTTTTTCTCTAATTAAAACTAAAAGTGCAAACGGATTGAAGGACCTGGTCCGTCATAGTACAGGGGATCCTAGTTTGACGACCAGGAACCATAGATATATTTGTTAAGTATAAATGTAAGCCTAGCTATAACACGCAAATGTACAAGTTGTTACAAATAAATAGATTTTTGTTTTTTTTTTTTATTTTTTAAATTCTATCTTAGATAACCCTCAAAATTTTGTCAGACGTGGCGGGACGACCTTTGTTTGGGTCGTTTGCGTTTTGCCTACCCCGTTAGGGATAAAGGCGTGATTTATGTATGTATGTATGTATCGTGGCGTCATTGCTGTGGACATGGCGTGTAATGAAAAACCACCGAAGTACCGAAGTGATCTTTTTATCCAGGCTTTTCGTTCATAAATAATGGAGATAATGATTTTGGCGCGTTCTTGTTATCGTAACGGTCTTTGTTGGGTTCTGCTGTGAAGAAAATGTGGTTTCCGACGAGCCCACTCGATTTGATGTCCCTTTCTACTCTAGGGCAAAATATTTCACATATTTTATCAAAATGTCTTTAGGCTCGTATTTACAAAGCAATCTCAAGATTGAGAGCAGTCTTAAGTATGGTTTTGATAGGCCACATTATACTGAAATGACGTTTCTGATACGAACTCAAACTAGCTGTCAGTATCAAGTGCTGTTTGTAATTACGGCCCTTAGTTTCTTGGTCTTTAATTTCAACAAGCATCGCTATCGGTTAGTTGAAGGGACGACTTAACTAAATCTTGAATTCTTGACTTAAATTATTGCGGTTCCTTTTTGGATAGAAAATTAAAGGTATAGACTTAGTTTAATCGTGTTTTTTTGCAACCAGGAACTGCAACCAATGTGCATACATACATATAACTAGCGACCCGCCCCGGCTTCGCACGAAAATTATCAGTGTTTGTCTACTATATTATGCATGTATTATACATATTATAAACCTTCCTCTTGAATCACTCTATCAATTAAAAGAAACCGCATCAAAATCCGTTGCGTAGTTTTAAAGATTTATGCATACATAGGGATATAGGGACAGAGTAAGCGACTTATAAAAATACTATGTAGTGATTACGCCTTTATCCCTCATGGGATAGAGCGTAAACGACCTAAACAAAGGTCGTTCCGCCACGTCTGACAAAGTTTCGAGGGTTATTTAAGATAGATTTGTATGTTGCTGTAATTACAGTTTATCAGCCCATCGCCAAAATTGCAATTTACTGAAACCCTTGGATCCCTTAGCTAGTTTCTAGCATGCCCGGGAGGAGATGCAGCTGGCACATTATATGTTTTTCTATCACTCCCAGTCCAGCATGGAAGAAACCAGATACCAATATGTTTTATTCTAAATCTTGAATAAGCATTTTAATAATATTATCCTTCAATTTCTCTCAAATATGTTAATGAAATAAATTATCAGCGTTCATGGATACATAATGGAAATCCTTACACTTACTTATTCTGACGTGCCCATCACCTAAGCCTTTAACCCCCATTACTCATACATCAGTAAATTTCCCCACTATAACGACGACTCCATTTAACCCTTTCATAAATCTATCTCCATCTGCACCATCCACTACTGTTTGCCTTCCCAAGATTCCAAAGTTGTTTAAACTTAACAAGAAGTGAACATCGAAGAGCTGTCAAAAGCTGCCCGTGTACAAATAGGGTTGCCACGCATCATGAAACTATAAAATAAAACAAGAAATATATAATGTGTTTATTATCTTCCACAAAATTACAGCATATATTATTAGTTATGATACAAAAATAAGAGTGGAAGACTGGAGCCCAAACTAGGTTTCCCTATATCTTACATCCCCTGGATAAACTGTACAAGTTTTGAGGCATGGTTTTGAGCATTTTTAAATATAACCTACAGTGTTAGTCCTATCGAGATTTATTGAAATTATATGGCCAGTTTTCAAGAATGTGTAAATATTATAAAAACACTCCTAACTCTCTAATGGGGTAGGCAGATTACGACCTAAAGAAAAGTTATTTCGCCACGTCTGCCATCGCCTAAAATACAATAAATTGAAACCTTCAAATTCCTTTATAGGTTACAGCATGGCCGCAAAGAAAAGCAGCTGGCATATTCTTTGTCCGAGGCCAGCATAGAAGTAAATTAATTAGAGCGAAATATCCCGATTTTCAAGCTGTCTAGTACCTATGAAGTAACTGAGCAGCCAGATCGCAAGCTTATAACTTTGAAGTTCGGCAGCCCTGCTTGCGAAGGTCCGATGATTCTGTCTGACCCGTCGGTCCGGCACGGTCCGGCCCGGTCCGTAATATCCGGCCCGAGAGAGGCGAGCATGGCGGAAATTTCATCAAATCTGCCAAGTACCATGTTGATAACCACTTATCGTCGGTTAATGGTGTTTGCGTGTGCGTCTGTGTAGATTTAATCTAGTTAGGGAATCATTTGCGAAAAATAATTATTTAAAAAGAATTATTAGAAAAGAAAAATTATAGAATGCGACAGCTGCTTCACCTTCCAAAATAGAGCAAATGAGAGACACACTGTTTTAAAAAAAAAAAATTGCCTACAAACCCGTCACTACTACACAACTTTTTTATTAATCGAATACCGAGTTAGCTGAGTTAGGCAGTCGACTGAGAGAAAGAGGGGGTGACCCTCGGTCTGGTTCTTTCTTGGTGCAAAGGTTGGCCATAACAATTCAACGCGGTAATGCAGCGAGCGTTATGGGGACCTTTGTGCCAGGATCGACCAGATCGGCCATTTGATTAGGATAAGTTTAGTTTTAAGTGTAATTTTTATTTGTATGTCAAGGTCATTTATTATATTATATATAATAAATGACCTTGGTCATTTATTATATTATATATAATAAATGACCTTGTTTATAGATTAATCCAATGTGTATTAAAACCGCTGCGAACTAAGGTTTAGAACTTGCTCTACTACTTCACTCTATAAAATGTACATTGTTGGACTATGATTAGGAATAGTAGGTTTCCTACTTTTGCCGCAGGAAAATATCTCATTCCCGGATGACTCTACAATGGCTTGATATATTCATATTGCGATATGCTATTCGCAAAGAAAGAAGGTTTTATCAACCGAAACAGAAGTTCCTTTGCAAATACAAAGCGCAAGAAATCCAAAGAACGCTGCTCCAGAAACGTCAAGCCTCGAATTGCGTCTACCCTCATAAGTTTCTTAAAAAGTATAACAGTGAAGACTTTTGTCTGGCGGAGTGTCGGTGGGACATAAAAAATGTGAACCAATTTCACTGGGAGCCCGCAGACTGCCATGAATATTAACCATTTTGCGCCATCCGCGCAGAGTCGACTGTTTAGATGTAGAAGGGACACAATAGTTGTATTAATACCTACTTCAAATTTTTTTTTTTTTTCTTGAATTGAAAAACACGAATATTTAAACACACAATTTCTCTGGAAATGGACAACCTACTAAATTGGGTACTCGCCTTTAACAAAATCTTTGCCAACTTTCTTCTTTCATTATCATCCATCATCCTTGAAATGTTCCCAGAGCACGGTTTTGGGCGGACTGCATTCAACTGCTGCTGGAAACTCTCACAAGGTCATTAATGTACCTAGGAGGAGGCCGTCACACGCTGCCCCTTCCGACACGTGGCATCCATTTCATCCATTTGACCCCATCGGTTATCATCATCAGAACATGTGTTATGTCGATATAACAATCGCAACAAGCTGTCCATTCTGCGTTGACTAATCTTTGCCGAAAACACGCCGGCAAGACATCGCAGCGTCGATTGCGCCGCTTACGATACTTCGGGGTCGTATTTCCTCAGAACTGCCTGTTACAGATTACGTCCAATTTTCTTTGGTGGTACATTGAAAACGCCTCAATTGGTGCCGTTTGCACTATTGACGTGACTGAGTGGGAATTGTTTGCAGAGGTAAAGGATTGTTTCAATTTAATTTGTCTTTTGCTACTTCTCCGAGGTTTTCCGCACCCAACTTTGCATATTGTAAGATTGGTTATCAAAAAGTTATCAAGACAAGACCATGTTTTTACCACGCTTGATAACATTTTTTTTTTTAAACCTAAAAGTTAAAACCGCAAATCTAGAAATAAAAAGGTATACCTACATACATTAACTGAAGTTTAATCTTCAAAGACATAAGAATGGACATTAGACTCCTCACCGTTTCGATCTTTAGAAAGTCAATCAGAAAACCAATCGGACTGAAACAGAATCCAGCTCCTTTGAAATACAAACTCCACCAGTACTCAATACTGACGGGAAGCTATAAACCTTACCCAACCATTGAATCACTTTAGAGAACTAATCACCTAAAAGCTCAACCCGACCATAAACAAACTGGACTACGCTCAATAAATTTGCACGTCTCACCCCTTACGATAGTTAATTTTTAATTCGCTCTCGGCAGGACTGACCTCCGCGACGGCCGAAGCGAGACTGATGAGTTTCGGCCGTGCGACCGACCGCGACGCTTAGTTATGTGGACTACCCTCATTTGTTGGTGTGTAGGTTTTAAATTAGAGGTACCGAACGAAATTGTTTTCTCAATGCGAGCAAATGCGGTCTTGGAAGGTTTCTGCGGCAACTTCGATGTGATTAGCTTCGTTAAAAATGTTAAAGTTGTATTGTGTTAAAGAATTTGTTGATCAGCGTTACGGTAGACGAAAAGTGAAATAAATACATACATATAATCACGCCTTTATCCCTAATGGGGTAGGCAGAGCGTAAACGACCTAAACAAAGGTCGTTCCTCCACGCCTGACAAAGTTTTGAGGGTTATTTAAGATAGATTTGTATATACCATATTGCAGTAGTGACAGGTTACATACATACATAAAATCACGCCTTTATCCCTTACGGGGTAGGCAGAGCGTCAAACTCCTCGTAAAAGGCGCTTTCGCCACGTCTAACAAAAATTGAGGGCAATTTTAGATTGTAATGTATATTGCTATAGTGACAGGTTGTCAGCCCATCGCCTAAATTACAATACACTGTAACCCTCGAGTCCCTTTTGCTGACTTCTACAGCATGCCCGGGAGGAAGGGCAGCTGGAACATTCTATGTTTTTCTATCTCTCCCAGTCCAGCATGGAAGAATGAAATAAATATAATGAATGATGTAATATTTCCAAAAATAAGTTTTAATTCTACATAACTAACTTCTAATAAAATTGACGATAGTTTGACCTATTTAAAAAAAAAACGTTTATTATTATATTCTTTGTTGCTTTAAAAATACAGTTCAATTTAAAAAAATAACAACAGGCTAGCTTATCTCTATAAGAGATCACTTCCAGCCAACCTTATGGGGATAAAAGATGGGATATTCACGGTAACAGATACAGTTAGTATAATTTAATTACAAATTGATATGATTTTACGGAAGACAAAAGTCCCACCTAAACATGTATCTTACAGGCCTTTAAAAGATATAAATATGGATGTCTTAAATATGGATCTTTATTCTATTAACTGGGAATCTGCGCTTATGGAACCTGGTGTTGACGATATGGTAAGAGTATATAACTCATTGGTCTTGGGGCTTTTCGAAAGACAAGCCCCCATTAGAACAGTTCTAGTTAGAAATAATTCTTCATTGCCGTGGATAACTGATAATCTAAAATTCATGATACAACTGCGTGATGAAGCTCATCTAAGATATCAGTTATCAAAATTGGATACACATAAGCAGTATTATAGAGATTTTAAGCGCTTAGTTGCAACTAGTTTAAGTAATGAGAAATCTGCTTATTTTAATTACACCGTTAGCTCTTGTAAAAGACAGCAAACAATTTTGGAAAAATATGAAAGAATAAATACTGATCGATCCCAGTAAAACGGATTACTTGCCCGATAATTTTTACGATCCTGATGCAATTAATGAACATTTCTTAAACGTGGCTGGTAATAATAATGTACCATTATCTGAATACAGGTCGTCAGAAAAGTTAAGTTCATCGTCTTTTGAGTTAATACCTGTTGATGAGACTACTATTTTTAAGATCATTAACACTATCAAATCAAACGAAATAGGTAGCGATAATATCAGTAGAGACATGGTAATTCTTACTTTACCTCGTACCTTGTCAGTTATAACAGGCATCATAAATGCATCTTTGGAGTCAGGTATTGTACCAAGACAATGGAAAAAGGTAATAGTTAATCCGTTACCCAAAGTCAACCAACCTAGTGACATTAAAGATCTCAGGCCAGTCAGCATTTTGCCTTTTTTGTCAAAAGTTTTGGAGAAGGTGGTATATTCCCAGCCACAAATCTATATATAAACTGCCTCCGTGGTCTAGTGGCTAGTGTCATGGACTCCCGATCTGGAGGTCCTGGGTTCGATTCCCGGGGGGGAAACAAAAAGTTGATATTTGAGAATTTATCACTTTGTGAATTTTTCCCCAGTTTGGTTAGGACATTGCAGGCTGAATCACCTGATTGTCCGAAAAAGAAAAAGATTTCGTGCTTCGGAGGGCACGTTAAGCCGTAGGTCCCGGTCGCTGTCTTTGATAGTGGTCGTTACTCAAACCTTGTCAGAGGCCTGATATTTGTGCTACTAGGCGGTTTAAAAACTCTGACACCAGGGTTCATCGGGTCGATAGACTCGATACCCACTCGACAGAAGAAGAAGAAGAATCTATATAGACTCGAACAATATCTTACCATCATTCCAATCGGGTTTCCGTAAAGGTCGTGGAACTTCTACTGCGTTACTTGATGTAACTGACAACATACTAGCCGATCAGGACGTGGGACGTGGTACCTACTATTCTGGCGCTTTTGGATTTCTCCCGGGCATTCGATTCCATTAATATCCCACTAATGATATCTAAATTGTCCTACTATGGTTTGGACTATCGTTCATTAGTTTGGTTTGAGAGTTATTTAAGTGATCGATACCAAACTATTAAAATATGATAGTTCTGTTCTGGTGTCTAGTGCCAAATTAGTAAAGCGTGGTGTCCCTCAGGGGTCAATACTGGGACCTTTGCTCTTCATAATTTATTGTGCCGATCTCATAAAAGAAATAAGAAATTGTAAGTATCATATGTACGCAGATGATGTTCAATTGTATATTTCCGAGGAACCCGACAAAACTTTAGATGCAGATCAAATGCTCGCTGAATGGTCGGATAAAAACGCATTGGTCCTTAATCCTAATAAATCAAAATTTATGGTACTAGGCTCAAAAAATCAAATAAATAAAATTGTGTCATAGTCTCCTATTGTCGGTATACTCGGACAGAATGTTGAACGAGTAGATGAAGCAAGAAATTTTGGTGTTATGTTTGATAGCAAATTACGTTTTGAGAGTCACGTTGAGAGCTTAGTGAAAAATAGTTTTTATAGACTGAAGGTACTTCATAAGATTTGCCACTACCTTAATGATAGCGCTAGAATGAGGATATGTGAGTCACTAGTTTTATCTAGATTGAATTATGCGGATCTAGTTTACGGCCCACGTCTATTATATAAATCACAGCGACTAATTCAACGCGTACAAAACGCATGCTCTCGCTTTTGTTTTGACGTTCTTCCACGTAGCCATATAACACCGTTCCTTAATGGTTCATCTATATTAAACATGCAGTTCTTATGTTCGATATTTGTAATAATAAAATTCCTGACTATCTTTTTTCAAAATTTAAATTTCCCAAAGTTTATAACAATTCTAATCATGGCCTTAGATCGATGCGTGCTCCTTTCGAGATTCACCGACATAATACAGCTGCTTTCACTGGCAGTTTCCGCTACCATGCGACAAAATTATGGAACAACATACCACCGCCTATAAGATCTTTAAAATCGAAGTTACTGTTTAAAGTAAAAATTAAAGTATAAGTATTGCTAATAAAAGAAATATCTGGTATTCCGTAGCATTTTTCCGTGGGTAGCTAAACATACTAACCTAACCTTACTGCCAATTGGGAAAGATCTTCCTGTTACTTATTGTTGACGAACTGAATAGCTTTTAATCGATTATTAAAAAAAAAAAACAATTTTTTTACATTTTTCTGTATTACAATATTGTTTTTATTAATGATCTGTTTTTATTGAACTAATGTTAATATTTACAATTTATTTAATTTACCTTAAATTGACTAATTTATTTATTACTGTATTTATAGTTTTGGCTGGTTACCGTATCTGCGTTGAACTTAAGGTAATAGCCTGAAAATCAGCGATTTGCCCTCAAAAGCAAATATAGACGCTGAGCTATGGCCTTTTGCACTGCTACAGCACACATACATGCCCTTATATCAGGGCCTATCGTTAAGTAGAATTGTCTTGTTATTTCCAACTAAAGCCTTTGTTTATGTATGTGTGTGTAGCAATGAAATAAACGATTTATCTATCTATCTATCTATTTAATTGATTTTATAATAGTACAAACCCCATGATTATGTGAATGGTCCTTTGATGAAAAATTGGTTCAGTATTTGGCTAGACAAGTTGTCTAAATTGTGCGGTTTGTCTATTATCAAAGTTCCAGTAAACAATTAGTTACAAACAATTATTGAATACCCCAAGAGGATATATTTTGGAACTTTGTAGTCAAATTGTCATTGATATACACAGCGAAGTGAAATTAAACTATAACTATAGTTGTAAGCCACATAACTCAATAAACTACTTTTTTTTTTTTTTTGTTTGAGTGGGAGCTATAGAAAAAACATATAATGCACCAGCTGCATATCCTCGGGCATGCTGTAAAAACCAGCTAAGGGATCCGAGGGTTTCTGAATATTGCAATTTAGGCGATAGGTTGACAACCTGTCACTACAACAATATGCCTACAAATTTATCTCAAAGTAGCTTTCCGCCCTGCGGTTACACCTGCAGCTAAAAGAGTTTTTCCGTGGGATTAAGTTCCCGCGGTAAAAAAAGTTGCCTTTTTTCTGGATCAGGTTATTGTCATGCTGTTAGTATGACCAGCAATGTACCTACAAATTAATCTTAAATAACCCTCAAAACTTTGTCAGACGTGGCGAAACGTCCTTTGTTTAAGTCGTTTACACTCTGCCTACCCTATTAGGGATAAAGGCGTGATTATGTTTAAAAAAATATGAGTTTAGAAAAACAAAATACACTCAACGGAATCCAAAGAAACCATTACATTTATGATCTCATATATAAAGTCACTTCATAAAAAGGAAAAATAAAGTTTTAAAAGCGGACGAACAAAAAAACACAGTAAAATTGAGACATGGTTATGAAAACTTTTAATTACCTTTACTTACACGCTTTTCTTCTTTGCTTGAAGCAATATTTTATAACAGCCAGGTAGCTATAAATAAGACTGGGTAGAGGCTAGAGTTTAAAAACAAATAAACAAAGAAAAGGTTAAAGCTTAAACATGCACTTTTGGGTCTTTAGTAATGCAAAGCCAATGCAAAGCTTAGATTCATATGGCTTTACAGAATTCAGAACTTATTTTGTATTTAAACCTTTGCTGATATTCTAGTATTACTTACTAGAGACTCCGATAGTGTAGTGAATAGGACCGCTGCCTCCTGAGCGGGGAGGTCGTGGTTTGAATCTCACCACGTACCAATGTGTTTTTCAGTTTTCGAATTTCATATGTACGTTTATTCGGCGCTTTTTCCGTGCTACGAAAGGCACGTTAAGCCGTTGGTCCCGTTCAATAGCGTTTAATACCATAGATATTAGTCGTTAAGCCATGTCAGAGGCCAGTGCTAAGCATTGGCGGCTTGAAATCTCTGTCCTAATCTACGATTGGGTCTGGTTTCCCTTCTGGATTGCGGACGTCAGATACCCTCGTTCAATCACCTATATTAAGTAGCCGACCCCGTGAGTCGTAACTCAAGATGATGAGTTTTACTTCATGTGACGATACGTAATTCTGTGCCACTGCGTGATTTCTCTCGTGGGCCGCTTCAAAACCAAATCTTCAAATCAACGATTATTACTTTATGTGGCTGTGGTTCTATCGTCGCTTCGCTCATATTCCGAAAGTGTTAAATCAGTACGAGTTATCTGAAGGTAGACAGGCAGAAAATACTAGGTAGTCAATGAAATATTTGTATCACCTTTCGCGTGGGATTATATTTATGTATGATTATATGTATGAATGCATGTTATGTAGAGAGAATTTTTAAAATGTAATCATGAGTTTTGAGTTTTATAGGATTAAAAATTTTGGTGCGAGAAATTAAATTATTGGGCCCAGAATTCAGCGACTTGTATTGCGGATAAGCTGCTGTCCATTAAATCTATTAGCGTGCAGGTGTTGGGGCACGCCGGGCACGATGTCAAGTGTGTCATGGTTTGCACTGCACTGAAAATACAGTCAACATAGGGGCTTGTCGAAAATCCCCACCCGACCATGTTTTCCTTACTTCTGCCAACCTGTTTAAGGTCTTCCAGATCGGCCACGGTAGTTCATGTCCAGGAGGGAGATTCTCGGCAAGTGGGACAAAGGGTGTAGGCAAAGAAACGTGGCCCTAGACTTTAATTATTGGATGACCGTAGAGGAGGCCTTTTGGTCAAAGGCAATGGCATTTCTTCCATGCTGGACTGGGAGAGATAGAAATTCTTCCATGCTGGACTGGGAGAGATAGAAAAACATAGAATGTTCCAGCTGCCCTTCCTCCTGTTGAAGTCAGCAAAAGGGACTCGAGGGTTACAGTGTATTGTAATTTAGGCGATGGGCTGACAACCTGTCACTAAAGCAATACATATTACAATCTAAAATTGCCCTCAATTTTTGTCAGACGTGGCGCAAGCGCCTTTTACGAAGCGTTAAACGCTCTGGCTACCCCGTAAGGGATAAAGGCATGATTTATGTATGTATGTATGTATGCAATGTCATGCTGGTGCATTGGGATGGTCTCCTAGCCACACAGCCCTAGGTTTAATATCATAAACAGTGCGCAATCTGTCTCGCGGGCCGTTTTAGAGCAATGTTCACAACCACGATTATGATTTTACGTCTCCCCAGTAACTACTTAGCTTTAGTGACATGACATTAAGGTTTAGAATATAAGATTTCACATAAATGTTTTCTTAACTTCTCTCGGTGATCTCGAGAAGTAGTTGAAGTAGTCCCTTGGAACAGCCAAAACACACATTTTCTTCTGTTTGCCAATCTTGAGCAAAATCCAAAATATTGCTTACACTACACATTATTCCTCACAAGAAGGTCCCAAGTAAATAAATCCGTCCAAAGGTAAAAACCGCGTACCTCAAATATCATGTAAACAAACGAATGCGGGCGCGAGGTAAACTAGTGTAACCCAAAATATTAGAGAACTGGGCACGTAGCGGCCGAAAATTCGACGTTCTCAGATCAACACGAGATCTCGCTGAAATCATCGGAGCGCAAAAACACACAGGATTCCGGCATGGGCAGAGTCATAAGAAACATGGAGGATTGTCAATGTGATAAAATAAAAATAATTCAGTATCTTATTCATATTCTTATTTAGTATTTTACATACTGGGAGTATGCTGGACTGGGAGTGAGAAAAAAACATAGAATGTGCCCGCTAAGGGATCCGAGGGTTTCAGTATATTACAATTTAGGCGATGGGTTGACAAGCTGTCAATACAGCAATATACATACAAAAATAACCCTCAAAACTTTGTCAGACGTGGCAGAACGACCTTTGTTTAGGTCGTTTACGCGCTGCCTACCCCATTAGGGATAAAGGCTTGATTATATGTTTGAATGTAGATTTTACTTTTGCAGCAAATTATGAGCAATACTAAAAAGAATACGAAATAATGTTCATATTCGTAAAATTTACTGTATGTTCTTGAAACGTGACGTTCACATTTGCTCATAAAATCTGCATACTATCATCAGTCTCTCCCTCACATCCCATGGGACATTACCCATTCCACCCTAAGACGCTACACCCTTTCTTGAAAACACTGTATCCTATCACCTGCACCAAACGTGCGCCATTCTTGTCACGTCTGCAAAGGTATCCCGGTCAAAAAGTTAACTCGTGCGTCCTACACGTCTGAAAAACATCCCTTTGAGAAATCATGAGGTTTTTTACTTACGCCCCTTCTGTTTAGGCCGGAGTGAAAAATTGTTGATTGCGGTAGTGTGAATTTTGATGAAGTTGGATGTGTGATTGAATGAATTATTGTTAAAGTGTAACTGTTTTTTATTTAATTGTTTATTATCTCGAACTTTTACACAAAAAAAAACTTATCTCTAGCCAGCTGGCTTTCATGTTCATGTCTGAAGATGGCTACGGTGGGATTGAAGTTTTGAGTCTTCATCGGTTGATTATTTGTGGGCATGAATTTAAACTATTAATTTAAAAAGATATTTGTGTATTATGTAATGCACAAACTCGAGAGCTACTGCACCAATTTTCTTTCTCGAATATAAATATTAATTTATTTACTATGAGAAATACCTCAACAAATTGCTTTTGATAAATAATCAAGCCGCAACTGGAGATAGGAAGCTAATGAAACCGAACATTATCCATACCTCAAAACACTCAAACACTTAGGATATCCACCCCTATCAGTATACCGAAATAACGCTGTAAAATGTAATTGCTGGCATCCATTCACAAGCGCTAAGTGGCACCATTACGTCTTAATTTTGCCGCATTTCACATTTGCATACATACATGCGATTATACTAATTGCAAGGTACGCACTTATGTGGATTGTGAGGATGGTTTGTTTGTATGAATGTTCGGGGAATCCCTGTTTATGGGCCAAATATTTGCGCCAGTTATGCTTTAACTACAAATGGTTGTAGTTTGGACAAATTTCTGGGTTAGTTGGTAGAAATATTTGTACAAATTTAAACTTAGAGATTAGCTCATAGTTACAATGGTACGACTCGAATAGCCGTGGTCATATAGGTTTCAGTCCCAAATCAATTTATCAACGCAAAATCTTATCCCTGGACACATTGTATAAAATGTTAAGAAAATATTTGCAACTCGGATAACAAATTTTATTTACATGGCAGCAGATTTTTATTTAAATCCATGTTTATTAGGAAATAAAAAAATATCGATCAAAAGTTATATTTTATCTTTATTTTGAACAAACGGCAGTAATCTATATCCTACCGACTGCGCCAGAAAACTAGGTCATTACTGTAAACAAACTAAACCACAGTATAGACAACTTGAAGTAGCCCGTTGCCATCTTACCCACAATAAGTGGACCATTACGTAGCCTAGTCGTAAACTCGCCCTAATAATAAACCTTCTACGGTACACAAAGAGGTGTTATTTACACGAAAAGGTTGGCGCATAAAGAAATTTCGCGCCATTTGTAAACAAACGACGGTTTATGCTTTTTGGAGGTTGGGTAGAGAGAAGGAAGCTATAGACTTGAACCGATTTTTTTGTATTTACAAGAAACTTAGATATTAATGGTTATTCCCATACGTTTACCATGTTCAACTTACTACGTAATGAAACAATAGTTCAGCTTCATGTCATTCAGGTCATGATGATATACCAGTTTTAACTAGGTATCATTTTATGTAACATTTCGTTTTAATTAATAAGAAAAATAAACAGATAGGAAATAATTATAAACCCCATATTTCCTAAATTACTCTAAACATGGATGACATTTTAAATGGCTGCTGTTAAAATAACTTTTACTCAAAGACATTACATTTATTTCTGCTACAATGTGTATAATAATGTGGTCTTCCATGCTGGCCTAGGAGCGAAAGAAAACATTTCCTACCAGTCATGCTGTAAAAACCAGCCAAGAGATCCGAAGGTTTAAGTATATTGTAATTTTGGCAATGGGCTGACAATCTTTCACTACAGCAGTATACCTACAAATCTATCTTAAATAACCGTCAATACTTTGTCAGACGTGGCAGTACGACCTTTGTTTAGGTCGTCTACGCTCTGCCTACCCCATAACGGATAAAGGCGTGATTATATGCATGTGTATAAAATGCACTCCTCTATTTTAACAAGTCTGACTCTACACTAACTTACGCTAACACTTGATAGCGCTACGGAACACAGACATAAAAACCAGTTCCGTCCTTAACGTTGATGCCATGAAGTATGTAGTGTCCCTATTTGAATAGGGGACCCTAATAAACTACCAGTTTTTCGTCTACAAGGGTGCTGTAGTAAAGGAGATCTAATCTTATGTGCAAACATTTTTACTGAGAGTTAGAGATATAGAGGGTTTTTAGCTATTTTACGAGTTGGGTAAATGATAAAGTATGTAAAAAGGTATTTTCAGAGACACGAGTTTTGCATTTCACATACAGCTAAGCCACAAACGTAGTTAGCGAATACTGAGCTCAATTCAGGATAAAATATTTTAATAAGTAGGCTTTAAACTTAACTAACTTTAGTTCTGTTTTGTCACTTTCTAAAATTTTAATAAAAACATATATATATATACATACATATCATCATACCTTTGTCCCTAATGGGGAAAGCAGAGCGTAAAAGACCTAAACAAAGGTCGTTTCTCCACAACTGACAAAGTTTTCAGGTTCGTTAAAATAAAACTGTAGGTATATTCCTGTAGTGACAGGTTGTCAGCCTATCGCCTAAATTGCAATGTACAAAAACCCTCGGATCACTTAGCTGGTTTCTACGTTAGCACATTCTATTTTGTTTCTCTCGCTTCCAGTTCAGCATGAATAAATAAATTATAAAAAAAACAAACGGGATTCGAGGGTTACAGTGTATTTTAATTTAGGCGATGGGCTGACAACCTGTCACTACAGCAATACACATTACAATCTAAAATTGCCCCCTCAATTTATGTCAGACGTGGCGAAAGCGCCTTTTAGGAGGCGTTTTACGCTCTGCCTACCCCGTAAGGGATAAAGGCGTGATTTTATGTATGTATAAAAAAAACAGCTGATTATAATCCTGCTAAAGTGACATTATTCTTATTAAGATGGATATGCTTTATGGTCTCGACTTATTTTAAGCGTTTTACGTCACTTCTTTCATGCTGGATTGGGAGCGAGAAAAAATACATAAAATGTGCCAGCTGCACTTCCTCCCGGGCATGCTGCAAAAACCAGCTTACGGATGCGAGGATTTCAGTATATTGTAATTTGGGCGATGGGCAACCTGTCACTACCGCAATATACCTGCAAATCAATCTTAAAATAACCCACAAAACTTTGTCAGACATGGCGGAACGGCCTTTGTTGAGGTCGTTTATGCCTATAGGCCTACCCCATTGATAAAGACGTGATAATGTGTATGTAATTTATTAGTAGGTGCTTCTAATTATTCAAAATTAACATCACTAATTCCACAAAGGCCTACTTTTGACTTACGAATGTAACGGTATAGCCAGCGGGTATGTCTGTGCTTTGCTGATTAGACCCTTTCAAGTAATTAAAATATATTCAAGTTTGTTAAGTTTACAAGATATTTTAGTAAATTATTTCTCTTATTTATTTATTTAACTGGACAATTTATAAGCTATTAAAAAAAAAAAAAAAAAAATATTTAACAGTTTATTTTAAACGAGAAAAAGATGGGAGAATATTTTCATAAAAATACACGGACCATGTTGGAGAAGAATTGCTAGAGATCGAATAGAATGCATCTATCTGATCTGGGGAGGCCTACGCCACAGAGGCGACTTCCATAAATAATTAGACTATAAATGTTAAAATCATCATCTCCCTAGCCTTATCCCGTATCTTACGGGGTCGGCTACCTAATCTAGGGGATTGAACGAGGGTACTGGTTTTTACACAGAGCGACTGCTATCTGACCTCCGCAACCCAGAAGGGAAACCAGACCCAATCCTAGATTAGGTCAGAGTTTTCAAGTCGCCAATGCTTAGCACTGGCCTCTGACATGGCTTAACGACTAATATCTACGGTATTATACGATATTAACCGGGACCAACGGCTTAACGTACCTTCCGGAGCACGGAAAAAGCGCCAAATAAACGTACATATGAAATTCGAAAACCGAAAAACACATTAGTACGTGGTGGGATTCGAATCACGACCTAGCTCAAGAGGCAGCGGCCCTATCCACTACACCATAAATGTTTAAATAGGTATACTAAATATTTTTTAAATGGGTTAAGCAATATTATTTTTTAATTTAATTATTCTAATCAATTCTTGGGATAATAGAAATATTATTGTTTAAAATTGGATTATTGTTATTTAATATGTAAGTAACGTAATGGAAAATTAAACATACATACATACGTAAAATCACGCCTTTATCCCTTACGGGGTAGGCAGAACGTAAAACGCCTCCTAAAAGGCGCATTCGCCACGTCTGACATAAATTGAGGGCAATTTTAGATTGTAATGTGTATTGCTGTAGTGACAGATTGTCAGCCCATCGCCTAAATTACAATACACTGTAACCCTCGAATCCCTTTTGCTGACTTCTACAGCATGCCCGGGAGGAAGGGCAACTGGAACATTCTATGTTTTTCTTTCTCTCCCAGTCCAGTATGGAAAATTAAATGTTTAATTTATGGTAGAATAAGGGCTATTTTTATTATTATGTTATTTATTACAAACATGATAATACACAAAATAAAAAAAAACTGTGTCACAACAAGTACAGTTTATCTCTAAAAAGAAATCTCTTTCAGCTGACCTATGGTAGTGAGTGTATAAGTGAGGAAGGCGTGTACAGTTATTACATAGGTAAAATTACATTACATAAGATTCAAAGCCATCATAATAAAATACAATAAATATACATAATAATACATATACTTTAATTACTATTTCTGCAACTCTTGACACAGTTTTTTTCTGAAGTACTGTACTACCTACTTAAAACTTGTCTGCCTACCCTGTAAAGTGAATGCATTTTGTATGTACCACCTTTCTCCTTGACTTCTCCAATGAGTATAGTATTTCAATTTCAGCTCCCGTAGTAAACAGTAATTACTATTTTTTAATATTTATTTATTATTAACCCACTGTAATAAATAAGATAGCCCGATGGTGTAGTGGATAGAGCCGCTGCCTCCTGAGCGAGAGGTCGTGGTTCGAATCCCACCACGTACCAATGTGTTTTTCGGTTTTCGAATTTCATATGTACGTTTATACGGTGCTTTTTCCGTGCTTCGGAAGGCACGTGAAGCCGTTGGTCCCGGTTAATATCGTTTAATACCGTAGATATTAGTCGTTAAACCATATCAGAGGCCAGTGCTAAGCATTGGCGGCTTGAAAACTGTAACCTAATCTAGGATTGGGTCTGGGTTGCGGAGGTCAGATGGCAGTCGCTCTGTGCAAAAACCAGTACCCTCATTCAAACCCCTAAATTAGGAAAGCCGATCCCGTGAGATACGGGATAAGGCTAGGGTGATGACGATAACCCACTGTGTCCCACTGCTGGGCAAAGGCCCATTCATTCATTCTTCCATTTCTCGCGTTCTCATAATTACTATTAATCTGTAATGATAATGACTGGGTGAATGTTATTCAGTTTCGTTGACCGAGCAACCCCTATTTTTGCGGGACGCTGTCCCTTACACATAACATAACATAAAAATACTTTATTGCACGTAATAATACAACATACAACACAACAGATAACAACAAAAAACAAGTACAACATAGGCGGCCTTATTGCTAAGGTAGCAATTTCTTCCAGGCAACCTTTTGGTGAAAGAAAAAAGTGTAGCGGTAAGCGGGATAGTGCAAACTAGTCAAATATATACACCCTGTATACCTATCTGAGATACTTCGATATATTCGTATTCGATGAAGCCGGTATATTCGGTTGACCGGGTACCGGCCCGGGGCGGATATGAAAATCTTTTGACTGGTCTACAGATCAACGATTCTTCACGGTATGAAACATTTTTCATACATAGAAGTTAGTTCGAGCGAATTCGGAAGTATGTATTTAAATAGAATATTCCATGCTTGTCGTGGAGCTGCATTTCCTCCCGGGCATGCTGTTAAAACCAGCTAAGGGATCCTAGGGTTTCAGTATATTGTAATTTAGGTAATGGGCTGACAACCTGTCACTACAGCAATATAACTACAAATCTATCTTAAATAACCCTCAAAACTTTGTCAGTCGTGGCGGGACGACCTTTGTTAAGGTAGTTTACGTTCTGCCAACTCCACTGGGGATAAAGGCGTGATTATATGTGTGTATGAATTTAAATATGACTTAAATAATATTTATGCTTCTGGAGATTTTTTATACGTGCTGGTGATAAAATAAGTTTCAACATTCGTGAACTTATAACCATTTTAATAACCGAAACAGTTACAAGTACGTTTCACTACAATCTTAATCACCTATAATATTTTTTTATTATTGGTATGGACGAATAAGGTAGATAATCCATGTTATTGGCTAAAATGCTCATGTTATCTTATTTTATTACGAAGTTGTTTAGTCTGTACATTCAAGTAAGCGCCATCTGTTAGATTTGCTATGAACTTAATTGAACTGCCGCGGAACGTTCACCAGAGCGTCATGGAAAGGGCACACCACACCAACTTATTCAACCATTGCTGGCAAAGGCCGTGGTTTTATTGCGGCACCCTAGAGGGCCCCACACCTAATCACCTAAGCAATCGCATATGAAATACTTATTTTTTTTATTAGTCTCTTGGCTCGGTAGTTCATTCTTACTGATGAAATTGAATAGCTTTCCTCGGATTTTCATGATTTACGCTGCTGCCTGCAATTTTACTTTTCCCGTGGTAAACTTACTTACTTATATAATATTTCATCACCTACCTAACCTGTAAATATTGATTGAGTAAAAAATACATTTATATACAAAAATATAAACATTCCCGTCTCTTATAGGTGCATTAATTACTTTTATTTTCCTGTGCCCTAAGGTTGCCCGGAAGAAATTGCTGCTTAGCAATAAGGCCGCCTTATTGTACTACTATTTGTGTTATGTTCTTTTTTTTCTCTTGTGACTTTTCTGTGCAATAAAGTATATTCTTATCTGATCTTATCAATTAATTGAAATTCACTAATCAAATTCTAGTACCTATTTTAGAATTTAGAAGAAAATAAAAATAGGTACCTGTAAGCTACTTGCACCGTACCCATAGTATTACCTATAGTTATTCTGTGACCGTACTAACTGGTCATTACTATTAGATTAGGCCCAATCAAATGCCCTGTTAGCACAGAATACATAATAGTACCTGTTAGTACGGTGCAATTACCTTGCGCCACAAGTAACGTTAGTATCCTAATAAGTGCCAGGAAGATACCAAATTGTATTTACCTATAACAAGTGTTCCAAGATTATGTTTGACCAACAGGGACGAAATATAGCACACTTAGGTTAGATCCGGAATGACAATTTACACGGAAAAACACTTTATTCCCGCGAAAAACTCAATTAATGCTGGAGAAACAACGGGCGGAAAGCTACTACCACATACGTTTTTTACCACGGGAAAAGTAAAATTGCGGGCAGCATCGTAAATCATGAAACAAAATAAAAGCGCAAAAGAGATGATTGCGACCGTGACAGGACTCGAACCTGCAATCTTCGGATCCGAAGTCCGACGCCTTATCCATTAGGCCACACGGTCCTTGTGATGTGGCGTCGAAATAGGGGCTCTGCTTCACATTTTCATCGATCGTAGTGTTAGCAAAGGAAATAACAAGCAGTAAATTCGATTTAACCACAGATTAGTTAACTTACAGTACACTATTTAAATTGCAATGCTTGAATTAATTTAATTAATTTATTATATATTTTGTACCAACTATTTTTGCATTTATTATTCTTTTCCAGGTAGAATGTTTTTAAAATTATACTTACAGTCATTAAAATCACGAAAAAATTTATTCATTAATCGACGTTAATCAACGAAGCTAAATTTTGACAGTTATTTTTTTTATTTATTATCTTCTAAAGATTTGATACACACCGGATTTTTTTTTTTCTATTCATTCAGATATTTTTAGTACAATCGTATTAAAAACACAGGAAAGAAAATAATCAATACCAAATTATTTTCATAAAATGTATTAAGCGCCATCTAACGATTTTCTTTCGTACTAATTTCTGAAAACGCTTACTTGGTTCACCTACGGACAGCGTACAGTGTACTCAACTACTACCGTATATCTTGCTTAGATGGCGCTCTTAGTGACCTGATTTGTCATTTCTAGGCGCGTAGGATAGATGGCGCTAAGGTCGTATAAAAAAATCTTATAGTACTTATTCGAGATACGTACTTATATCATAACACTCAGGTTAGGACAAAATCGCAAAATTCGTATTTTTTTCATTTTGCAGTGCGCTTAAATTATATTGTGAACTGTCAGGTTTGATATGCATAGGTATACCCTACACAAATATTTGGCTAGTTCTACAAACGGAGGAATAAAGTGGATCGAATTTTATTTCTTATTTTTTTACGATATTTTACTTGGTAATTGGGAAATAGAAATGATTTAAATACATATAGGTGCATTGCATATACAAACGGGTCAGACAATAGTATTGTATTTAGTATTTTTTTTAGGCCATTTTTTACGTTTTTGAAGGGCAGGGAAGTGATAATAGGAAAGGAAAATTAAAATTGAAGAGATTGTTGAATTAAAGAGAAATTAAATATGACTTTAATATTGAGTTAAATTAGTGTAATGAATAGACATGAAAACAAAATGTCGCAGAATATATATTTGCACAGAAATATCTGTCAGGGTAGTGATAATTGATCAGGGAAGTAAGACAAGCTCAGTTCCCTGATCATCGTTTTAGGTAATATACGTCCACTTCAGGGCATTAGCACCGGTAGTTTAGATTTAAAATAAAGTTCTATTATGAAATTAAGGGGAAAATATCCAAAGACTATCTTGTTTTGATTGCTTCTCCACATAAATCCAGGGAAGTGGCACACAGGGTAGAGATATTTTAGATGTTTTCACCTGAATTACACAAGTTAATCATATTTTAAAACTAAATTAATTATACGATAATGTACACGCAATCAATCAAGAAAGTTTCCCGGAAAAACAGTGAAAACGTCTTTAAAATAAAAAAATAAATGTGTTCCAGGTAAGTGAGATGTTCACTGGTCCTAACGCAGAATTCCTCCTGATAGGCACTCTTTCAAGTGATCGCTTGAGTCCTCGAACAAATTTAACATGTAAAGACGTTAAATTCACTCAGTACTTTTGTCCATCGGAACTGCGACGTCGTTTGGATTCTGCTTTCTGGGTGATTTTTACTGTTTTGTAGCTGACACGAAAGTGATACAGATTTGTTGTCCCATCAGTTTAAGCAGTAAAAAAATAAAGACAAAATGTAATTATAATAACATGCATTGGTTTATTGATAATGTTTTTCTATTCTTTACGTCAATATTACTGTAGCTTTACTGTAATGTACTTCCCAAATTTACAATTTGAATTCAAATGGTGAATTTGGGAATGTCCACCCACAGGGAAGTGACATTTTTGGCTATTAAGGAGCAAATTTAACTAACAAATACTTATCCGATGAAACTGAATTTCAGTGCCCAGTTAGAAGGCGATGATATATTTAATATAAATGTTTTATGAAATACAAAAACCAAAGTTATTAGAATCTATAATCCGATCCATCCTAAATTCCTGTATTTGTAGAACTACCTACCCATTTACATTTCTATTCACCTAGAGAGAAGCGAATTCATATTTTTAATCATTTCTTTTGGGTTCTAAGGTGTTGAAATGAGGCCCTTAGGGCACACCGGATGTAATTGACCTGACGACAATAAAATATTGTTTTTATATTTCATAAAAAATACTTGACCTTACGTTGCGATGATTGAATTTATTCCAACGATATCAATGTCCTTGAATACTGCGTATATTTTATTCAATAAAACATTTTTTTGTCGTAATTAACTTTATCAAATGCTACCCAACAATCGGTATCCTTATTAGTTAACTTATTTGATACCTGCACACTTCCTGCACGATCTATATTTCCGAATTTTAAAGATTACTAAAAGCCAATATTTTCTCTAAACAAAAAATATATTTCTAATGTATGAATTCCATCCCATAGGATAAAAATAATTTAGAGCCCGATGGTGTAGTGGATAGGGCCGCTGCCTCCTGAGCGGGAGGTCGTGGTTCGAACCCCACCACGTACCAATGTGTTTTTCGGTTTTCAAATTTCATATGTACGTTTATTCGGTGCTTTTTCCGTGCTTCGGAAGGCACGGTAAGCTGTTGGTCCCGGTTGATATCGTTTAATACCATAGATATTAGTCGTTAATCCCTATCAGAGGCCAGTGCTAAGCATTGGCGGCTTGAAAACTCTGACCTAATCTAGGATTGGGTCCGGTTTCCCTTCTGGGTTGCGGAGGTCAGATGACAGTCGCTCTGTGTAAAAACCAGTACCCTCGTTCAATCCCCTAGATTAGGAAGCCGACCCCGTTAGATACGGGATAAGGCTAGGGAGATGATGGTGTAGTGGATAGGGTCGCTGCCTCCTTAGCGGGAGGTCGTAGTTCGAATCCCACCACGTACCAATGTGATTTTTCGATTTTCGTATTTCATATGTACGTTTATTCGGCGCTTCTTCGTGCTTCGGAAGGCACGCTAAGCCGTTGGTTCCGGTTGATATCGTTTAATACCGTAGATATTAGTCGTTAAGCCATATCAGAGGCCAGTGCTAAGCATTGGCGGCTTGAAAACTCTGACCTAATCTAGAATTGGGTCTTGTTTCACTTCTGGGTTGCGGAGGTCAGATGGCAGTCGCTCTGTGTAAAAACCAGCAACCTCGTTCAATCCCCTGGATTAGGTAGCCGACCCCGTAAGATACGGGATAAGGCTAGAGAGATGATGAGGATAAAAATAATTTTAGTGTAAAGAAAAAAATAAAAGAACTACTTACTTTATGCCATAAGATAATTTAAAGATTTAAAAAAATATATTTCTAGCTAATAGGTACTTCCGTATCTACATCTGGACTCCCAAAATCGTTCTTACCGTAGCTAGAGGACCCTCCAAACGGGTACTTGAGACTGGCAAAATTGGCAAGTTGCAAGCAAGGGGCAAACACATTCATGTAAGTGTTCTGGAGACGACAAATTGGCTCTCAAGATGGTCCGGGCCGGCCGTGCTAAACTGCTGAATCTTGTTTTGGTTATTGTACAAAAATGCCCACACATAGCACTGAATCAAACTGAAACGATATATCAACAAATTGTAGCAACATTTTAAGTCTGAGAGGTCTCGCCCCAGTTAACCATAGATTGAGACACAAAGATTTTGTATGCGGTACTTTTAAAAGAATTGAGATAAGTTGAGTTTGATCATAGTCAGTGACATGAACATTGACATTATATCAAAGATATGTACTTACAAATGAATAAAATGTGACTCATAGATTATTAACTCCAAACAACTTTCAATGTTCTTCCTTGATTCAAGGTTCAAATTTGCCTAAACCCGACACAATGCACTCAAAACACTATTTATAGTGAGCTGTCAATTTAATTCGGATCAAAGTCCTGCCGGTCGATTAAAACCATCTGCTTTTTAATGTAACTTCATGTGTCATGAACACCTTTTACAATCGAAAGCGACTGTATTTCCACCCAATAAAGTAGAAAGTCTATTTCAAGGAGCAAAGTTAAGTGGGTAGCATCGAAAGATACGATCGATTTTTTACATGCATTCTCAAACGGCGGGTGGTCATCGTCACCGTTCAACTTGTTCGGGTAACCGCTAGTTGATCGTGGCGTCTCCGCCAATCGGAAGGCTCGCGGTTTAGATGAAACAAAGGGGCTTTTGTTGGGGGCGTGGCCTCCTTTGTGTCGTACAATGGGAAGACAGCAGCTCCCTTTGTGTTCATTGTGAGGGCTATTGTTCGCCTATTGTGTCGTGGGTGGTATTTCGTGAAGGCGAATCGTTTGAAGAGGTGTGGCTAGGATGTGTGTGCTGAAATTTTCCTGTGTTTTGGGTTCGGATAGAGCGATTTGATTGGTTGGTGATGGGTTGGTTCTATCCTTTAGTAGGCACTTTTATTTACTAGATACTTTGATTGATACCTATTTTAATGTAAATAATCTTTGACGTCAACTTTTTAGTTTATTCATTTACATAGTTAAATTTTTATTCGCTACATTTCTTACTTGGCGCAGAATACCTACTAATATATGGTGTAGGTATTTTAATTCCAAAGAGTGCATGACGTAAATATTTATCATTCCGATTTAGATCGATTTTTTTTATTCTAAAAGCATCTGCTGAAGGTCGCGGGAAGCTGCTGGATGCAGAAGGCGCTAGACCAATCATCGTGAACGTCTATCGACTGAGACGACGAAGACGAAAAGCTAAGTATCGTAAGTTTTAAAACACACTTAACAATCCCGATTTCTTAAAATACCATTACTCTCGAACCACCAGACGTACCTAACGTAACCACAACACGTACACTCCTTCTACAATGTTCGAGCATACACTACACACGACAATATACAATAAAATGGTATATTTGTGTGTGAGACAGACAATGATATCGATCCGGCCCCGGCCCGGGACGCTGCTGGCAAGAATACAAGAATAGCAGGTTTCTATGGAAATACGAGTGTAATTTGAGGATTATTATCATTTTGTATGATACAGAGAGGTTTGTCTGAAATTCGTTTTGAAAGACCGTTTGTTTGAGTTTGTTGTGAAGTTTTAACAGCATTCTTGTCGTTTGGTCTTCTTTATGTGAAAGGTCTATTCAAATCGGAGAACCATCTGATTTCTAGAATACTGTTTACTTGAAATATTCCAGACATGTGTAATCTAAATCATTTTAAATAATTCCCCTCAAATACAATTTTTGTTTTCGTTTGGCTAGTCCATCCAGTTAGATACAACACTCGATCTGAGTTATTAAAGTTATCTATTGATGCTCAATTTTTGTGGGTGCTCATTTACATACTCGAAGTTCTTTGTTTCTCGTTATTATCATTAACGAAAAACAAAGAACTTCCTGGGAGCGAGAGAAAAACATAGAATGCGCCCGCTGCTTTTCCTCCCGGGCATGCTGTAAAAACCAGAAAAAATCTATCTTAAATAACCCTCAAAACTTTGTCAGACGTGGCGGTATGACCTTTATTTAGGTCGTTTACGCTCTGCCTACCCCATAAGGAATAAAGGCACGATAATATGTATGTATTATTAAATACCATCTTCATCATTAAACCACCCATTAACATTTTCGGTACTAAACACAATTTCATTCCCCTGATCGGAAACTCGCCCAAATTTCTGTCACCAAACTTTCCTTCGTATAGAAAATCGATAGTCCCCACAGGTGCATTGTGCCCGGTATTACCTATTCAGTGCACCACAATGAACGCACCCTTACCTCCCCATAGTCCCCATACATCGAACTATCCTGTGAAACGGGGTTTATTAATTTTTGGCGACGACATTTTAGGGGAAATTGTTTTTAAGTAAAATGATTGAATTTTCTTGGAAGTTATTGAACTTTTTAAGACGAATATCCGAATAATCCGTAATGTTTGGATTGTTCGGACAAATAGTTTCTATCTGTCTGAATAGCTAGTTTATATTTTATGCCATGACTTTTTCTGCAGTAAACAACCAGCTATAAAGATTGCCATTTCTACCACCTACAATATTCACTATAACAGCTTAAAAATGTGACTGAAAACATAATTCGAAATCACGTTACGGCCACGTGAAGCATTCTTTAAACTAAAACAATTCAATTAATTAAAAAGCTCCGACTCCGCGGTTTAATTATTGGCCTATTGAACCCTGGCCTGGCTCTGACGGCGTCCGTACAATAAAACTTGGTAGCGACGAATAATTGGCTGGTATTGAATATAATTGGCCTGTATTCTCGAGACTTAGAACGATCGAGTCGAATAAGAGGATTTACATCGGACGACGAGGACTTTTAACGAAACGACGACGTCGTATTCGGCTACTACAGTAGTCCCTTTTTAAACAGCAAAACAATCAACAACCAATAGTTTATCATTATCATTCATATCATGCTGCTGGACTGGGAGAAAAAGAAAAACAACACAAGACAACCTGTCACTACAGCAATATATGTACAAATCTATCTTAGATAACCCTCAAAACTTTGTTAGACGTGGCGAAACGACCCTTTTTTAGGTCGTTTACGCTCTGCCTATCACATTAGGGATAACGGCGTGATTATATGTATGTATGTATGTATTCATATTATTTTGCCTCTCTCTAAGCTCTTCACTGCTAAATAAAGGCCTCTCTCATACATTTGCAGCTTGTCAGTTGCAGGAGTCCTGGGTCAGTTGTATTCACCGATGTCCAACTGATGTTTCACCAAGTCATCTGACTTCCAACAACAAGCATGCCTTTCGTCTTGTGGTCACCTTTCAAAAATCTTTATTCTACAGTTGTTACCCATTCGTCGAGCTTACATGGCCTGCCCAACTGCCTATAGTCACTTGTATTTGCATATCATGATCATGAGAGCCATGATACCCGTTTATCCTGAGAGCTGACTGAAGAAATAACAGTCGATTTGTTGACCACATCGTGCACGTACAAAAGTGAGTAATTGCTTATTTCTTTATTTCACATATGAATTTTTAGTACTATTAAACATTGAAAAAGGTTTGTCTTGGCACTGCACATTCCTCCTTAATCTAAAAACTTATTAAAACATATTCTAAAACTGTATACTTTTTTTTACGATACCTATATTCCCAAAACAATAAAATAATATTGCGTGATAATAATAAAATTGTGCACATATGCATCGAGTATCAAACTCCATGCTGGACTGGGAACGAGAGAAAAACATAGAATGTACCAGCTGCATTTCTTCCCGGGCATGCTGTAAAAACCAGCTAAGGGATCCGAGGGTTTCTGTTTATTGCAATTTAGGCTAACAACCTGTCACTACATCAATATACCTACAAATCTATCTTAAATAACCCTCAAAACTTTGTTAAACGTGGCGGAACGACCTTTTGTTTATGTCGTTTACGCTCTTCTTACCCCATTAAGGATAAAGTTGTGATTATATGTATGTATGTATGAAACGATTTTGGCTCAAAAATTTTCGTACTGATTTAACTCCCACCGCAATGTCGGTGATGTATCGTTGTCGTCGAATGTAAAGGCGACTAATCGAAGTTTCGGGTGACAATGGTACCGCCGCACCTAATTGCGATCTCGATTCTTACTCAGTCGATTATTTCTGTTCGATTTCTAGTTTGTTTTTCTCGAGTGTTGGTATTTTCTGCTGAACTCGCGATATTGTTAATTAGACTGGCAGGTTAGACTTTTAGTTCACGGGTATTGAAAAATTACCTGGGTACCGTGAAACCTTACATCTTTGCCCACATTTTTGGATTTTTTTGTTTTATTTCAAAAAATATCAGCCTTTATTTGATGGCTGCTGAAGCTTTAAATGACACTCTATGCAACAAATAAACTGTCAAAACCAGATGATATAATTCCAAACAAATGCTGAAAAATAAAAAGAAACAGACGCGGGCAAAGTTATCTCCACTTCCTTACATCTTTGCCCAACCTAAATTTCTCAGCAACTATAAGCTTTATGACTGTGATTTTAAGATAAATTGTTAGCAAACGGGCAAAATTGTATACCATTACCATTTCAAATCCAATAGTATCCTATTTTAAGTTTTAACATTGGTGGGCAATGTTATCATCTCATTTAGTCACACTTTCATACTAAAGGATTTAAGGTGCTAGGGCTGTGCATCAGATAAAAGGATCTGTTGTTGAGGAGAAAATTCTGCAACCAAAAACTTAATCTAGAAACTTAATTAACTTAATCTTTATGTAAAATAGATATATATTTGTCGGCCATTTTCATTTTCAATGTGTTTTCGGTTATCAAATTCATATGTAGGTACTTTTTTTCGACGCTCATAAGTTAAAGGAAAACATCGTGAGGATACCTGCAGGCAACTTTAAATAACTTTCAACGCAGGGAACGTCTATATATTTACTACACATTATATTTTTTTACCTCATTTTATTTTTTTTCAGAAGTGGCAACCCTTGTACCGTTTATGAGCTGGGCAAAGTTGTCCACCCTCACTCTATAAAAGTGCTTACTACATTGCCCACACAATTTTCTCGCATACTGAGGCGAGTGTAAGAAGGAGGCCATGATTATAAGCAGCAACAATTAATGCACTACACGTAATTAATAATAGATTTTAACTGCGCAGCGGTTTTCGAAAATGCGGGACGCAAAACTCCAGCAAAATTTTGGCACCACTCACGACACTGCAGCTTTGGCGGTGACTGACAGATGACTGAATGAAGTTAGCCACGATTGTAGTAGTCAGTGTTGCCAAAAAGATATTCTAGTTTTCCATAGACACCACAAAAAGTTGCCATTTGTTAAAATAAAACTTCTAATGGTAGTTTTAGTTAATTTTCGTGTTTGGGCAAAGATGTGCGCCATGGGCAAAGTAGTAAGGTTTCACGGTAGTAAAGAAAAACCGGTAGGAAAATAAAACGGTAAAACAAAATCAAGATAAATTAGTCCATTCTCTAGCTTGGATCCTGATATTCCAGATACAAAAGTTATAATGATCTAATTAATAACAAACTACAAAAACTACGGAATAATAGCTCCAAAAAAAAAAACTTCTTATTTTTACTCACTGCTATATAGAACTCGATCCTTTCTAAGTTAGTACATACATACATGCATAAAATCACGAATTTATCTCTAACGGGGTAGGCAGAGCGTGAACGACCTAAACAATGGTCATTCCGCCACGTCTGACAACGTTTTGAGGCTTATTTAAAATAGATTTTAGGTATATTGCTGTAGTGACAGGTTGTTAGCTCATCGCCTAAATTGCAATATACCGAAACCCTCAGATCCCTTAGCTGGTGTTTACAGCATGAAAATAAAAATGCAGCTGGCACATTCTATGTTTTACTCTCGCTCCCAGTCCAGCATGAAAGAGACCTAAGATAGTAACACGTAATGATTACCGAAACCAAAATAGTGTGTGAAAGAAAAAGGTAAGTACATCAAAACTATGCTTAGGTACATCATAACTTACAATTTTCCATATCCTAAGCCATCTCTTAGTTCTTTTCGTCCTACTTATTACTTACATACATACATACATATAATCACGCCTTTATCCCTTATGGGGTAGGCAGAGCGTAAACGACCTAAACAAAGGTCGTTCCGCCACGTCTGACAAACTTTTGAGGGTTATTCAAGATGGATTTGTATTTTGTACGTATATTGCTGTAGTGACAGGTTGTCAGCCCATCGCCTAAATTGCAATATACTGAAACCCTCAGATCCCTTAGCTGGTTTTTACAGCATGCTCGGGAGGAAATGCAGCTGGCACATTCTATATTTTTCTCTCGCTCCCAGTCCAGCATGGAAGACTTATTACTTTGGTGCTAATATTACTTTTATTCCATTCTGCCCTATTCTCCCTATTCCTTTGTAAGGGTCGATTCTTGACCGTTGCCGTCGGAGATTAGGTCAAGAGGCCAAGTGGACATTCGGCCTTAGATAAGCAGCTTTGAAGGGAGAAAGAAGGTTAGAGTAATAGTTAACTTCCTTCTAGTGTATAAAGGGAAAAATAAAGCAAACATCTTCAATTTTTAAAAGAAATCACAACGCACCTCATTGTGGTGCGTAGGAAGAAAATTTACAATTTAAATAAATATTTACCGTAAGTTAAGGTATGTTTAGTGTTATTTAAATTAATTTTGTTGTTAATAAGGAACGCGTTTCAGAAGGCACGTTAAGCCATTGGTCCCAGATCATATCGTTTAACACCGTAGATATTAGTCGTTAAGCCATGTCAGATGCCAGTACTAAGCATTGGCGGCTTGAAAACTCTGACCTAATCTAGGATTGGGTCTGGTTTCCCTTATGGGATGGGGAGGTCAGATGGCAGTCGCTCTGTGTATAAACCAGTACCCTCGTTCAATCAACTAGATTGGGTAGCCGACCCCATTATATCAATTTATAGTTACGTATACTCACCCTCGCTGAACCACGGTCTCCGGATCGAAAACCTCAGTGTTACACCACTAGAATACAGATAGAAACATTTAGCTAGACATGCTCTGCCTACCTTGTAAGAGATAAAGGCGTGACGGTGTGTGTACATTTACTGAATGCGAGTCATCAATATCCTCAATGGAGTCACAAAAACACACCCACTCTCACCTTATAAAGTAGACATAGAAGTTGGATCAAAAAAATATTACTACCAATAGCCTA
Source organism: Scrobipalpa costella (assembly GCA_949820665.1). Taxonomy (NCBI): domain Eukaryota; kingdom Metazoa; phylum Arthropoda; class Insecta; order Lepidoptera; family Gelechiidae; genus Scrobipalpa; species Scrobipalpa costella. The sequence goes on from OX463303.1 coordinate 20,138,585, forward strand.
TACACGAGTGCCTATAAAACTGCATGTTCAAAAAGTCGGTGAACCATAAAGACTCTATTGTCAACATAACTTGACTAACAACCCACAGGTTCGCCTAATCATTGGGTGCAACTTATAACACCTGCTTATTTATTATCGCAATATATTCCTCAATTATAAAAAAACTACATAATAGAACAGGAAATGATAAAAAACTTCAACCCTTACCTTATAAAACCTTCGGATGACCGCGCCATTTTGGATTTCATTGATAAGTTTTGAAAGCGTGTTCGATTTTAAACTTTATTGTTTAAAAAGAAAAATCTATTTTTTTAAATGGTGGTCTAGAACTTGCATCACGTCAGCTTGTCCATGTTATAATACAGGCCCAACTTGTATCATGATGACTTTTGTACCGATAAGCCAGATATGAACTTTAATCAGAATACGAATTTCTATAAATTTTAAATTAAAGCCTATTAAATCTAAAATGAATAATAAACGTTGTTGACTTCCTACATAATAATAGTCCTCCCACCGATTTTCGGTGATGGCGGCCAATCTCCTGAAGATGGGCCAACTGCGCAGGACTTATTTTTAGTGCCCAAGTGTTTGCGCTACACACAGGTGCACTTTCTGTTCCCTCAATCTCTTATTCTGATGGGACAGACTGACTGACACGACCAGAGAGAATTCAGGCGCAGGACCGACTATTTACATGCCCATCCGACGGCATGGATCATCTTAATTTTCGGACAATCAGATGATCAGCCTGCAATGACCCTCCTACATACATAATATGCATAATCATATTGGGTTTTTATAGGATCAAATTTTTATCATTGCGTAGCTTACACCCGGTATAAGGTACTTTTCTATGTTATTTTTTTTATAAATTTGAGACTTTGTCTTGCTTACTCTTGCTTAAACAAGTTTTTTTTTGTCAAAGGTAAGATTTTATATTATTGACAATAGCGTAATAAAAAGATTATTTGCACGGCAACCGTCAGTTATAAATAAATCAGTCGTTATCTTAGCAGCTTGTTTAATTACAAATAGGTTAGGTACCTACGTAATATGGTACAAGACAAGCCAGAGTTACAAATAACTGGTAACTTATAAAAGGTAGTTCCAAAGGAGGCCTTAACAAAAAGGTCATTGATGACAATAGGGATGGTGGCAAGGAATTTTCGGCTCCCACAGGCTTTTTTGGTGTTTTACACGGCCGTAACTAAATGTCCTTGTAAGAGGAATCTAAGAGGGGTGACTCAGCAGAAAACTCTGATGATCATTATGTATTTTTTTCTTATAGTTGACTAGACCAAAGACTCAAAGAATCAAGTCGCTTCGTCTTAATTTAATTAGAAAGTATTTTGTTTTATTTAGTTTATAAGCGACTAGCGACCCGCCCCGGCTTCGCATGGAAATGATCAGTGTTTCTCTACTATATTATGTATGCATTACATACGTGGGACACTCAGAAAGTTTTGCGACACTAAAAATAATTGTTCTACAGGTACATATATTTTTATTAAATATTTTCAAAGTACTCTCCACCAGCCTCTAAACAAAGATTCATGCGTCTGAACCAGTTTTCAAAACAGTTTTTCCAGTCCGCCGTAGACACCTCGTTTACAGCCTGCTCGAACGCAGCCAGCGCATCTTCCGGCGACGAAAATTGTATCCACTTGAGCTGATTTTTTATTTTTGGAAATAAAAAGAAGTCACACGGTGCTAGATCAGGGCTGTAAGGAGGGTGACCCAGGAGTTTGACTGGTGTGCTGTCCAGGAAGTCCCTCGTTTTGAGCGCGGTGTGTGCAGGCGCATTGTCGCGGTGGAGCAGTAGTCCGCGGAGCCCTGTGTTTGATCGCTTGTTGCTCACAACAGAAAAAACTTCTGGTAAACATTTGGTAGTATACCATTCGGCGTTAATGCTTCTTTGATCTCGTAAGGGAATTGAGGCCAAGTGGCCAGTCAAATTAAAAAAGCTGGCGATCAAAATCTTCCCCCCGCTTCGAGATCGCTTCACTTTGGTAGGCGTTGGTTCATTTTGAAACACCCAAACTGTCGACTGGCGCTTGGTTTCTGGATCGTATTGATAAATCCAGGACTCATCACCTGTTACGATGTCGTAAACACGCCGAGACGAGCCTGCTTCAAATTTGTTCAGCATATCACGGCACCATTCCACCCGGGCCTGCTTCTGAGCGTCGGTGAGGTAGTGCGGCACCCAGCGTGATACTATCCTCCTCACGCGAAGATGCCCATGTAGAATCTCGTGAACGCTTCCCGATCCAGTCTTTAATATGTGCTGAATCTCCTGATATGTAATTCGCCTATTATCTTGGATTAAATTTTTCACTGCTAGCACGTTTTCTTCCGTAATAGCCGTCAAAGGGCGACCGCTTCTTTCTTCATCCCCCAAAGTTGGTCGACCGCGCCTAAATTCGTTATACCAACGATACACGGTTGCCTTGGAGGGGCTTTCATCCATAAATGCCATTTGAAGTCTATCGAACGATTCATCCGGTTTCAGGCGACACTTGAAATCGTAAAAAATCATAGCTCTAAAATGTTCCCGGCGCAGATCCATTTTTCAGTAAGACACGATACTTTGAATTGGTTCGCAAAAAATGTGGAGGGAAATTTTGAAAATGGAATACACATATTTTTACTTACAAGTAATCATATTTTCAAAAAAGATTCTAACCGGCCAGTCTACCATATATAAAAACTATTTATCGCAATACTTTCTGAGTGGCCTGGTATATAAACCTTTCTCTTGGATCACTCTATCCATTAAAATAAACTGCATCAAAATCCGTTGCGTAGTTTTAACGATTTATGCATACATAGGGATAAAGGGACATAGAAAGCGACTTTGTTTTGTACTATGTAGTGAAGTAAAAAATCCCTCGCTAGACGTAAGTACGTAATCATCTTGATCATCACATTATCATGGCGTATGTCAGACGCTGATTGGATCAAACGTTTTTGTACAATTATTGTTTTCGTTACTTCCATGCTATCCTGGGAGCGAGAGAAAAACATAGAATATGCCAGCTGATTTTCCTCCCGGACATGCTGTAAAGACCAGCTATGGGATCCGAGGGTTTCAGTATTTTGTAATTTAGGCGTTTTGCTGTCAACCTATTACTACAGCAATATACCAACAAATCTATTTTAAATAACCCTCAGAACTTTGTTGGACGTGGCGGAACGACCTTTGTTTAAGTCATTTACGCTTTGCCTACCCCATTGGGGATAAAGACGTGATTATATCTATGTACCTACGTATGTATGTAGACGTACATATCTTCTGGATCATAATATGTATAGCAGACTCTGATTGGATCAAACGTCTTTGTCCAAATTTTCAACTGTCGAAAACATGTCCAAAATTTCAGCTTTGACGCAGAAATCTGACTGAAAGACCACACATCCTTAGCTTACTTAGTTTTATCCATTACTAGTGACTCGCCCCGGCTTCGCACGGAAATTATCAGTGCTTCTCTACTATATTATGCATGTATTACACATATAAACCTTCCTCTTGAATCACTCTATCCATTAAAAGAACCCGCATCAAAATTTGTTGCGTAGTTTTAAAGATCTAAGCATACATAGGGATATAGGGACAGAGAAAGCGACTTTGTTTCATACTATGTAGTGATTCAGTCTACAACCCAGCTATTTAATAGCTATAGCCTTAATTTGTGTAGACAGACACCTCTAGATGACAGACCAAACTATCACCCAGGGCTATTCTGTTTGCAAGATGATCAATACACAGTTTGCCACAGCCTCAAGGAGGCTCGGATTTGCCTAACAAAGCGACGCCTAACGCGTCGTCTCGCCCGGGGTAGAACCTACAGTAGGGTGACCAAGTTTTATTAATGAAATAGGACAAACAGACAGAGAGATAAAACATAAATAGGCACTGTTTTATTATACTGAGGTAACACAGGCTACTCTGACTAAAAATTGACGCACAGGTATCATGGTGTTCTGTTTGTAAGGTGACCATGGTTTATAATATAAATAGGACAAATAGATATACAAAAGGTTCAATAACCACTGTTAAATTATATAGAATACAGGCTACTCTTGCCAAAAACTATCACTCAGGGCTATTCTGTTTGGAAGATGATCACAGTTTGCCACAGCTCCAATGATACTAGGATTTGGCTTACAAAGCGACGCCTAACGCGTCGTCTCGCCCGGGGTAGAACCTGCCGTAGGGTGACCATGGTTTAAAGCCGTCGGTCCCGGTCGCTGACCTTTAAACGCGGTCGTTACTCAAACCATTTCAGACGCCTAATAGCTTTGCTACTAGGCGGTTTTAGGGTCGTTCGACTCGAGAATCTACTCGCTAAGAAGAAGACAGAAGACTGTCAAATTATATAGAACACAGGCTACTCTGACCAAAAATAACACTCAGGGCTATTCTGTTTGGAAGATGATCTCAGTTTGCCACAGCTCCAAAGAGACTAGGATTTGGCTAACAAAGCGACGCCTAACGCGTCGTCTCGCCCGGGGTAGAACCTGCCATAGGGTGACCATGGCTTAAAGCCGTCGGTCCCGGTCGCTGACCTTTGATAGTGGTCGTTACTTAAACCATGTCAGAGGCCTAATAGCTTTGCTACTAGGCGGTTTGAGGGTCGTTCGACTCGAGAATCTACTCGCTAAGAAGAAGATAGAAGACTGTCAAATTATATAGAACATAGGCTACTCTGACCAAAAATATCACTTAGGGCTATTCTGTTTGGAAGATGATCACAGTTTGCCACAGCTCCAAAGAGACTAGGATTTGGCTAACAAAGCGACGCCTAACGCGTCGTCTCGCCCGGGGTAGAACCTGCCGTAGGGTGACCATGGTTTAAAGCCGTCGGTCCCGGTCGCTGACCTTTGATAGTGGTCGTTACTCAAACCATGTCAGAGGCCTAATAGCTGTGCTACTAGGCGGTTTGTGGGTTCATCGGGTCGTTCGACTCGAGAATCTACTCGCTAAGAAGAAGACTGTTAAATTATATAGAACACAGGCTACTCTGACTAAAAAATATCACCCAGGGCTATTCTGTTTGCAAGATGATGAAAACACAGTTTACTACAGCTTCAAGGAGACTAGGATTTGCCAAACAAAAACGACGCCTAACGCGTCGTCTCGCCTGGGGTAGAACCTACAGCAGAGTGACCAAGTTTTATAAATGAAATAGGACAAACAGACAGAGAGAAAAAACATACATAGGCACTGTTTAATGATACTCAGGTAACACAGGCTACTCTGACTAAAAATTGTCGCACAGGTATTATGGTATTCTGTTTGGAAGATGATCAATACTCAGCTCGCTACAGCTCCAAGAAGTCTGAGATTCGCCTCAAAAAAGTGACGCCTAACTCGTTGTCTCGCCTAGGGTAGAACCGAGGATAGCCATTAATTTTTATTTAACGACTCAAAGAGAATAAGAATAAATTGAAAATGTTTCTGCCTACCCTGATTTATCCTACAGTACCGCTGTTCTCTTATTGTTATTTTTTAGCGGTCTTGTGACTTTTTCTTTCAGTTTTTGTCGAATGCATCAATTTCATCCCGACATCTCTATTGCGGCCTTTCTCTGATTCGACGGGTATCTTTAGGCACCCAAATCGTGAAAATTTTGTCCCATATTTAGGGTTATGCCAGCCCAATCCTATTTTAGCTTTGCAACTTTTTCTTCATATGGATTAAGAGCACAGAGCGGTGTTACCGACTCGGTCTACCCACACATTAACGCCCAATATGCTGCGCTCCATGCCCCTCTGACATACCGCTTGTTTGCTTATCTTTTGAAGTGTATGGCAATGGAGGTATATTCCACTTCTTTTTCTTGTCGTGTGGGATATGCGTCGATCGACCCAATGAACCTCGATTTCCACCATCAAGATTCAAAGACGCATTCTACCAACTCTACTTAAGTGTTGTCCCCCTACACAAGCGGGGGAGTGGGGGCCCCCAGGCCCACAATGCCGCTGCGTAATAATATAATCGAGGCGACGACGACGCCACTTGCCATTAATTAAATTTAAAATTTTCATAGCTAGGTGTGGCCATTGTAGAACCGCCATTATTAAATTATAAGACTTTGTGGCGAGTCTGCTTTTGTGCCTGTTCTCTGAAAATGTAAATGGGGTTTTTAACTCTTACTTAGTGTTATGTATAGAAGTACCTGAAATATTTCCTTCGTTTAATTTCTTGAACAATTGCAGCTATGACGATTTGCTATATATATAGAAATGTTTGAAGGTTAGTTTGAGCTTCATATCTATATACATAAAAATACATATAATCACGCCTTTATCCCTAACGGGGTAGGCAGAGCGTAAACGACCTAAACAAAGATCGCTCCGTCACGTCTGACCAACTTTTGAGGGTTATTTAAGATAGATTTGTACGTATATTGCTGTAGAGACAGGTTTTCAGCCCATCGCCTAAATTACAATATACTGAAACCATCGGATCCCTTAGCTGGTTTTTACAGCATGCCCGGGAGGAGATGCAGCTGGCACATTCTGTGTTTTTCTCCCGCTCCCAGTCCAGCATGGAAGATTAATAACTCTACATATTTCATATATTACATTTTTTTTTGTGTTTGAACCAGTATCATAGGCTTCAGAATTAAAAAGTAAAAACCAATCATCTGTACCAAAATAAAGGTTTACAGTTTCAATTCACCAATTGCAATGAATCAATCTGTTAATTTGGAGCCCGAAACACTCTTGTTTGTTATTGTGCCATGCATACACACAATATACAATGATGGTGGATATAATAATGCTTTATACACACTGTCATATAATGCTTCCATTACAGGATACCGCTTTCGAAGCGTTCGTGACAAACGCTTTGCATCACAATTCAATATAATGCTACAAGGAAGTGGAAAACCAGAGTTACTGGATGGATCATACATACATATAATCACGCCTTTATCCCTAATGGGGTAGGCAGAGCGTAAACGACCTAGCGTCTGCCTTTGTGCCACTATTGTTTTATTATTCTTGTATTTTAGTTTTAAGATTTTTAAGGTACAATAAACAGCTTACAGACATACAAACATACCTTGACGTGTGTGCTTAACGTGTCTTGATTGATGGAGATCGTCAGGTAATTTAGCCTGATTGACTAAATTTAACATACATACATACATACATACAATCACGCCGTCATCCCTAATGGGGTAGGCAGAGCGTAAACGACCTAAACAAAGGTCGTTCCGCCACATCTGACAAAGTTTTGAGGGTTATTTAAGATAGAATTCTAGGTATATTGCTGTAGTGACAGGTTGTCAGCCCATCGCCTAAATTACAATATACTGATACCCTCGGATCCCTTAGCTGGATTTTACAGCATGCCCGGGAGGATATGCAGCTGGCACATTCTATATTTTTCTCTCGCTCCCAGACCAGCATGGAAGAAAAATAACACGAGAACGAAAAGAAGTCGCCCCGATGGAATCGAACCCTTACCTGGTTTGTGAGTCCAAAGCTTAGACCTCAAGAACACGGAGGCAGCACTCAAAATATTTTTAATACATTTCACCCTTCCAGTACCACTAAACATCACAACAATATGAAATCATACATCAAACTCATATAATATCACGAAACTGACAAAGCGTGTGTAGCTTCCAACAACACGAGAGCATCCTTTGCAAAGGAAACTCGCCTTTATTGTTCAAATTACTGGAATACTTTTGAAAGCAATTCGCTTGAAGATTTTTAGAATTATTTAGAAGTTGTAGCAGACATGTTGGTGACGTCAGTAGTTACTTATCATACAAACACATACATACTAATAATCACATCTTAATTTCTAATGGGGTAGGCAATACGTAAATGATCTAAACAAAGGTCATTAGTAGCTGTAGTGACAGTTTGTCAGCCCATCGCCTAAATTGCAAAATACAGAAACCCTCGGATCCCTTAGCTGGTTTTTACAGCATGCCCGGGAGGATATGCAGGTGGCACATACTATGTTTTTCTCTCGGCCCCAGTCCAGCATGTCAAACATGTCAAAGTTATAAAACAAATAGTATCAAAGATTTATAAATATCAAAGGTCTGTCATATGAGTACGATTAATATACCCATAAAATGAATAAGAGGCTGGTGACTTTTGATGAATTTTAGCAAAATGCATTTTTGGTTTCTTATTTTTTCTATCATTATAGTACTATTTGGTATCAGGTAAAACCCTTGCTAAATATCATTAGGTATTTCTTTGCAAATACATACATACATATAATCACTCCTTTATCCCTAATGGGCTAAACAAATGTCGTTTCGCCACGTCTGACAAAGTTTTGAGGGTTAATTAAGATAGATTTTTGGGTATATTGCTGTAGTGACAGATTGTCACCCTATCGCCTAAATTGCCATATACAGACGCCCTCGGATCCCTCAGCTGATTTTTACAGCATGCCCAGGAGGAAATGCAGCTGGCACATTCTATGTTTTTCTCTGGCTTCCAGTCCAGCATAGTAGATTTTACAGTTATAAAAACCTTCGGAGACATTTCCTCATCATTTGCACAATTAATACCACTAACATCTTTTACCTCATATTTTACATTTATCAAGAATAAGCTTAGCCATACATACATACATATATTCACGTCTATCCCTAATGGGGTAGGCAGAGCGTAAACGACCTAAACAGCTTAGCCATTCAGAGAGGTAATGCTGCCAGCCTCCTGGTAATGTTGCCTCGATGTGACGTCTTAGATAAAACTTTCTATTTGTAAAACGTGAATTGTATTGACCTAGTGTAATTGTTGTCGATAATATAGAATCACCGTTTAATTTTTTTAGGTTTTAATTTTCTCCTTTTCTCCCATGTGCTTAGAAAAAGCTTCGTAATTTAAGAAAAACTTACATTTGCTCTTTCCGGTCCTCATATTCGCACTACGCCAACAATTTCTCCAAACGACAACAATGAAATTAACGACCACTTCACGAAGTCGTTAAGGACACATATGGTTTAGATGTTTTTTAGTTCGCATTATAGATTTTTTTAAGGCTGAATGCGCATACTATTTTTTTATTTACAAAATGGAATGAATGAATGAATGGAATGCGCGCCTGTCAAAGGCGCCATGCAAATCTTAAATAAATGTCATTTTTTTATGGAGTAATCGCAAGTTTGAGGTTTGTTTTAAGTGTATTGTTGTTATTTTCTCGCAAAATGAGAGAAAAGTACTATACTTCTTTCATCCAAAATAGCAATTTAAGGTCTTCAAAATTTCTTCACCGTAATTGTTTTATTTCGACCTCTGTTTTTTTCTTTTTATATTTAGTACAAGAATTGTGCAGTGAGAAATGTATAGTACAGTGTGATTATGAAAGTAAAAATAAATGACCTTCTAGCTTCTAGCAAGTATTACTACTTACATTTTAAATATGTTTTAGATAAAGGTATTACGTTACGTTATTCATACTCCTACACGTCATTGTACTGACAAGCTTTGTAACGCAAGAGTTGTGATTATGATTTGATATTGTGATACATATTTTGATTAATAAATAATCTGCACTTCCATGCTGGACTGGGAGCGAGAGAAAAACGCCGAATGAGCCAGCTGCATTTCCTCCCAGTTTCTGTATATTGCAATTTAGGCGATAGGCTGACAACCTGTCACTACAGCAATCTATCTTAAATAACCCTAAAAAAAAATACAGAAGTGGGGGAACGAAGTTTGTTCAGGTCGTTTACCCCATTAGGGATAAAGGCGTGATTATATGTATGTATGTATGTTGGTTAAGACGATGTTCGTTAAATCTGAAAATAGACTGATTGTTTAAAAAGGTGCTGATGATTCCAAAAGTTTTTTCATGACGCTATCCGTTCACTATGCTGTACAGTATCAGCATCGTGAAAATAGTGTAAAATTAAAGATATATAAGCATAATTTTACTCCATTTTGGAATCTCCAACCCTATAAAGTGCTATACCAAACAACTCTATTTTGAACAATAGGAAGGCCAAAAGTAAGAATAAGACAAAACGAAGGGAGGGTCGCAAAGTGGAGTTTCTCATGCTTCTTGATATCGTGATATAGTTTTATTATATTTTGTGACACAGATATAATTTTCTTTGTAATAGACTCGCTTGTGATTTTCTAAAAGTGTTCTTAGGAATCCATTTGGAAATAAATGATTTGACTTTGACCATACCTACAACGCTTATCGTCCAAATCACGCAACATCGCTGCTGCAACAGTTTTTAATCCAACTCCCGAACAGTAGACGAGTACAGTCACTCACAATTAAGGCTCGTATTTATAAAGCGATATCAAGATTAAGAGCAATATTAAGTATGTATTTGACAGGTCGTTTGGTACTGAAATGCCGTTTCCGATATGCACTCAAACTCGCTGTCACTCTTGAGAGCTGATTATAAATACGAGCCTAAAGTACACCCAGCACGCGCCAGATACCATCTCCATACATAATAATAGGATGGGCGTCTGTCTGTCTGCCCCGCCGAGATATGTGAATCTAATTTACTCTGTGATAGACCATTGTTTGCCGTAGTTTTGGGTTTGAATTATTCAGTAAGTACTGGCGGATCGAGTTGAGAGATTGTTTGGAGGAAGTCCAAGCTGAGATATTTAAGATTATGATTGTGGATAACTATAGATAGAATCGATATGATGTATCCTTTACCAGGTAAAATAAAATAGATTTAATGGGCGTCTTTCCACTAGTCTGCACGTTGACGGTGCCGTCACGATGTCGTGGCTCTGTTTTTACACTAGACGGCACGGCAACGTGCCAATAACGTCCACCTAGTTCCAATCTGAGCGCACACATACACACGCGCATGCTTCGTACGAATACAAAACCCATGCAGTTTGGCAGGCCGGCGCCGACGGAGGGAATCAATGCCGTGCCGACAAGTGGAAAGCGTTCCATATAATTTCATTGATTTTCATAGATTAAGGTAGGTACTGTCGATGGTGCCGTACCGTCACCGTCGTAAAACGCCCAATTCATGCAAGTCTTCTATACCTGCTTATATCGTGATGAGAAGTTGGAAAAACTTCAACCCAAGATTTTCTCGGGCCTTATTAATAGCCAACTAAACTGACCATAATGAATAAGCGTTTACGTTTCTTCTTATTCTTTTTCTTCTGCCTAGCGTTCTCCCGATCAAATATTGGGGTCCGTCAACTCCAATTTGCCCGGTTTTCAACATCCGTTGGTGTGAGATCGTTCTCTTCCAAATCCGCTTTTACGACCTCTAGCCAGCGCTCCTTTAGCCTTGTGATATTAAAAATATGAGGAACCTACCAGTCAATCATGACGACTATAAAAAATATGATTTTAGATTTTAGAAGTCAATAATAGAGCAGCAGCCTAAATAAGCTACCCAAAAATAGATAGATAGATAATAAATTTATTTGTTATATAAAGAAAAATGCCCCAAAGTTTTTATTAATGCAGGGAGGAAGAAAAACTATTACAGCTAGACTTCAGATAACAAAACATCCCTAAGTAATCAATGAAATACCCGAATAAAAAAGAAACAATCAACAAAGGACCAGAAAGTCCCATCATCTCCTGCGGATAAAAAAACGTCAATAGCAAATAATATCTGCCATAATCAATATCAACAATTGAAGAGGGTAATCTTTAAGAAAGGAGGGATTCTTAAAGTCCTCAGAGGGTGAGGACAATAGGTGTTTTTCATAATATAAACAGGAACCCTCTACAGTTTAGTAGTCCTCATTTTATGGATGTCAATATAAAAATAGAAAGATTAAGAATGTAGGTATGTATGTATGTATCCCAGAAAAAAAACTAGTTTTCAATGTTACAATGACTGTTAAATTGAATCCAAAAGAAATAATTTAAAAGGTCTGAAATACTGATTGATTATGTACAGGGTAGAAAGAACTAACCCTTTCTGGGAATAATTATTAAAATAGAAAATTTAACTCAAAGGACGCATTCTATATTTTCAGAATTATGAATAATCGATGAAATTTTCAATGTGTACGAAAATCGGTAACATAGTACTGAAAGTGCCCACATATCATCATTAGGCCTTTTTCATTTTGACAGATGATTCAACCAACGCCTATGCGAGAAGAGCATCGTCCCTCGTGGCTAAAAAGACCGATCCTTGAACGACACTTTCGTCCGCTCTTACTGCATGCGAATTGAGAGTCCGTTGCGACGGAGCCCTCTCCGCGAGCATGTCGTTTTTCCCGTTTCTGGCCTAGATTTAGAAACCAGGCTTTATCGTGAGTCTCGCGACCCTCGTAGATGATTTTTCTCCACTCATCACGGTCGGTAGCGAGATCCTCCCATGTGTTGCGAGCGATATTAAAGCGATCATATCACGTTTTGCGCAATCTTTAAAACGTAGTAAGAGACGTCCGACTTTACGTTTTGAGAACCCGACATGGTCTGTCTGGGCAAACGAGTGCTGCTCATTCGGTGCACATGCCCTAGCCAAGCGTCTCTGTTTGAGTAGAGCGGTGATGCTAGGAAGCTGTGCAATCTCTAGTACTCTCTCGTTCGTTACCCTGTCCTTCCATGATATGTTAAGAATGCTCCGAAGACTGTGACTGATGTGTAAGGTGTTACGTCATCTTTCCTGTTTAGCATACGATGCCCAACATAAATGTAGACATTAAAAAGTTTCAACAAAGTTACCTTTATCTTTAAATACTTCATTTTGTTTCTCGTTTAATTTTCAGCTATTTGAAAATTGTCCTCTTAAAACTCGTTCGTGTAATATATACTAAGAAACCCCTGCCTGAGCAAAACTAACTGACGACAGTCCGGATAAAATATGTGTTTTTCCAAAACTCTTGCTAAAGTCGCGACGTAAGTTTGAAGTTTGTGATAGGTAATTTATTAGCTTGCTGTTTTCTATTTTCTGTTGTTGAGAAAAGCTGAATTGTTTAGTGTATTATAAAGATGTACGTTTATATAACAACTAAATTAAAAAATATGTAGAAAATAACACGTACTTTAGCGTAGACCGTTTTAGGTTGTTTCATTAGAAATCAAGAAATATTTTGTTTGTGTGTGCCTTATTCTTTAATTCGCATCCCCTACAATTTATTTTCAAAAGCACTGTCAAAAGAATTTAATTCTTCTAACCGAAATTCACTATCACACACTGTCACCCACAGCTCACAACACCCTTTCCATTTGACAGCATCCTGTCAAAACGCCGATAACAGTTTAAACCGCACGCGCCGACACGTGGCTTTTTGACATTTGACAGTTGACGCGTCAGGTCTTACAGCTGTCAAATTTGGGTGTCGCAAAGAAAATGACGGCGTACGGTCAGCGCTTTGTTTCGTTAATTGATTTTTAGTCTATGGTCAAGCGGGTGGAAAAGGTGAGAAAATAATATTGTTTAGTTAAAATGTCCAATGTAAGGGCTCCAAAATAAAACCAAAGAAATGGGTGTTACAATATTTTTATTTAAAAATGTGGGAATAGGAGTTTTTTTTTACTTCGACGACCAGATCCCCTAGAATAGTATTTTTTTTTATCTCCTGTTAGAATTTCCTGGAGTAAGTTGTTCAGTTTCGTTTAGTGAGCAACCCCTATCAGATTGACCTTACGATAAAAGACAGTGTTTTTTTTTCTTCTTTTTTTCGTTCATTTATTTAATTCATTAGAATGCCATGCACTATCGACTTACCTTCTTTAAATAACTTATCTTACTCTGAACATAATCCTTAGTAAACTTTACCATATCATTTCACCATGCTGGTTGGTATGTAGTAATTCTATGAACTGTTGCGAACTCCTAATATTCTGTGCTGAGAGTGAGAGAAAAATCTATAATGTGCCAGCTGCATTTCCACCCGAGCATGCTGTAAAAACCAGCTAAGGCATCTGAGGGTTTCAGTATATTGTAGTTTAGGCGTGGGCTGACAACCTGTCACTACAGAAAAATACGTACAAATCTATCTTAAATATTCAAATCTATCTAAAAAAAAACAAAAGTCGCGGAACGCGGTCTATCTTAAATAACCTTAAAAAAATTGACAGAAGTGGCGAAACGACCTTTGTTTTTATGTCGTTTACGCTCTGTCTACCCCATTATGGATAAACGCGTGATTATATGTATGTATTTCACACCCTACAAACAGCAATTCCATCTCCAGTGTGACAAACATGACAACATAAACTAATAACAGATAATTATATCGGAAGCTATCAATCTTTGTTGTTGCATGAGAAACCAACACCTGGATATCGTTTCATACAAATATACGGTCGAGAAGAACAATTTTGCTATTCATTACGTGGGCAGTTAGTGTAGTAATGTTTCTAGATTTCTTACGGCTTATTGATAGATCAATGTATAGTAGTTTTATGAAACTTATACCTCTGTCATTTAATATTCTGTGCCTCTGTACTATAGAGGTGTTTGAAATGACAATAGAAGTTTAATTCAATTGACATTTTGAAGCAATTACTGTTTTGAAATCCAAAGACAGACAGACATAATTTTTGGGCTGTGGTCAAAACGTCCTTTCCTGAGCCCGATAGTGTAGTGGATAGGGCCGCTGCCTCCTGAGCTGAGGTCATGGTTCGAACCCCAGCACGTACCAATGTGTTTTTCGGTTTTCGAATTTCATATGTATGTTTATTCAGTGCTTTATCCGTACTTCGGAAGGCACGTTAAGCCGTTCGGTTAATATTGTTTAATACCGAAGATATTAGTCGTTAATATATTTTCTATTACTTCCATGCTGGACTGGGAGCGAGAGAAGAACATAGAATGTGCCAGCTGCATTTCTTCCCGGGCATGCTGTAAAAATCAGCTAAGGGATCCGAGGCTTTTTTTATTGCAATTTAGGCGATAGGCTGACAACCTGTCACTATAGCAATATACCTACAAATTTATCTTAAATAACCCTCAAAACTTTGTCGGACGTGGCGGAGTGACCTTTGTTTAGATCGTTTACGCTCTGCCTACCTCATTAGGGATAAAGGCGTGATTATGTGTGTGTGTGTATATATATATTTTCTATCCCCGAAAAAAATACGATGATTGTTTCTTTTTACTATTTATTTTAAACCCATCTTAAAGGTTACTAGGTACTTTTTTTTATTTTTATTATTTCTTACAATGGGTACTTACTTATTTACTTTATCATCTGCGGCTTGCACAATGATATCATACTTACCACTCACGCCCTGTCAAAATCACATTCGCCTCAGAGCAAGTGCCGCACTACAGGGTGTCCTATTAGTTGGGATTTTGTTTGCAATAAAAACAATCGGGGTTCTGCATCCGACGCGGCTGATTATTTATTTTCCTTCGTTTTGTCATATCATAATAAAACGTGGGGGAGTTGTACAGGGTGTTAAAAAATAGATGATCATTAAAGTGTGTCTTGTATTATTTTTCATAAACTTATTTTTTTATAATTTCAGTAACTGCTTTATCTTCCATGCTGGCTTGGAAGCATGAGAAAAACATAGAATGTGTCAGCTGCTTTTTCTCCCAGGCATGCTGTAAAATCCAGCTAAGGGAATCGAGGGTTTCAGTAATTTAGGCGATGGGTTGGTAACCTGTCACTACAGCAATATATCTACAAATCTATCTTAAATAACTCTCTTAACTTTGTCAGACGTGGCGGAACGACTTTAGTTTTTGTTGTTTACGCTCAGCCTACCCCATTAGGGATAAAGGCATGTTTCCCTCACGTTAATATCAAAAACCTTGTTATTAAGTTCCGTTTCGATAATAAATATTATTTTTCAGATAAGAACTTCACCTTGTGAGGAGTCGATGGCGTGGTGGAAAGCTATATACCCAGAATCGTTAAGAAAACCAGTCTAATGAATGATCCAATGCAGAACTTACTGGGTTGAACAAACCGTCCTATACTCCCTGATAATATTAATTAGATTTATTTATTTTATATTATCAATTTCATAACTATATTGTAAAAATAATAAAAACGTCCAGGGATAATATGATTGTCAAAAATATAAAGTTCTATTACAAAAGTAATTTAAACATGTCAAACGTTGTTATCAAATAAATAAATTAATAATTATACCTACTTTAGTTCCTTTTTTGTGCTTTTCATTATGACAACCAAACAACGCTACAGAAATTACAACACGCTCTATATCCTCACCTACAGGGTGGTGTGTTTATGTTATTCCAGTGTATTTTGCCGTACAAAAGACAGCCCACTGTTTATTTTGTGCCAAATCACCGCCTGCAATGATATAACTGCTCATGTTTTATTAAAAAACATTCAAGGGGAAGCTTGTACAAAACCTACATCATTTCAAGACTGTAGTTTGGTATTACGCAGCTTGGTAATAAAGTTAAAAGTGGCTTAGCAATGTTGCGTATTTTTGTATGGTCGAGTGATACTGTATTATTTCTAAGGGTTAAAATTGAATTGGAAAGCGATAATTGGAACATAAATGAATTAAGTGGTTGTGAAAATTATATGTTGATTTAATATGAGGAGGTTTTTTAATGCAAATATTTACTCTTAATTTGCGATTATTATCCTTTACTGCCATACTAGAATAAGAATAAGTTTATTAAAAAAGTCTTCAAATTATAAAAATATATAAGCCAATGACTCTTGCACTAAGTTCCAGATGTTGTATCGCAGGGTCATACTGAAGTAGGCATGAAAACAGTTGGTATGTTTTCAGGAATTGTACGTGTTTCGGTATGTTGTAAAAAAAAAACCATCACACTCACAGCTCCCACTAGAATTCCCTGTATCGGGGTGCCATGGACATACACAGAAACAACAACAAAGAACACCCACACACAGACATGTAAACTCATCATTCAGATGTCTGCCCCGGCCGGGAATCATACCCGGAACCCTCTGCGTAACACGCAGGTACAGTGCCAACTAGGCTGTGCAGGTCGTCGAAAGACATCATAAAGATACGAGTATATTTTTTTTTGAACCTCATAGTTCATAGATCTTACATACTATAACTTTGATTGTCACTCTCGCGCCCCCATGTCTTAATAAAAATGCTTACGCTATGAATCTTATGTACAATATAATAAATCATTAATTAAAATAAATGAAACGAAATGTAGATTTAGTGATTTTTATTTAAGTAATATTTATTTTTACCATATCTTTTAATCGAGACAAAAGTCTTGTCGTTATACATTTTACAACGAATTTTTCATTTACAAATAAATCTTACACTTTTAAGAATTTACAACACTTTTATAAGCTAACATAAAAATAGGAAAAGATAACAAATCATCTGGGTCTTTTACTGTACTCTTTTTTCAAAATTAGTTTTTCACTTATTATAGTAAAAAAAAAAACTTATGGCAACAAATAAATAAATGCAAGTTATGGCCTTCACACTTATTAAATAATTTGTAGCTTTTACTCACATTGAGTCATAAACAGTGTTTTTAATTAAAAGAATCATAATCTCACAAAAAAATAAATAAGTTACTGTAGTTACTTTTAAATCTTAACTTAGTGACACGAAAAGTGTGTCAGATAATAAATAACATGCAACCGTTTAATGAAACAATGCAAAAATGTAAAAAGAGTTAATAAGAGTTAAATAGGTAAAGTATTATATAGTTTTCGTTTCACTCAATAAATAGTTTCTATTTACAACTCGTAAACAGTCCCATTTACTATTTATTTATGAAACCACTTCTATTTCTAGACAAATAACAGTTCCTGTTTTGTTTATGAAGTAGATCGTACCTATGGTAAGATACCTTAGGCCTTATTTGCCTTATTTTGTAACTTAAAGAGAAAGGTGCCTCATTTTAGTTTTGGACTTATTTTCTCTTTTATCTTGGACATTTTGCATTATTACATTAAGATGTTGCATGCTCTACATCTAGCTAGCTATATTTACAGAAATCCGTAATATTTGTCGCATTGACATCGTTGTAATTTATTTTTGGACTTGAGTTTTAAATAGTTCAGTTTAAAGTTACTGTGAAAATAAAACTGTCTATCCAAGTCATGAAACTGAGAATTGACACGAATGTTTCAAGTTTTATAAAAACAGTAACTTCAAAACAGTTCTTAGATTTATTAATACTTACAGATATAGATTTTCAAATATTTACAATATACAATTTAAACGGAATGTTCACCTTCAATAACAAGATCTACACCTAAAATCTAAATCTACGTGAGAAAAATAAAGAGGAACGTTGGAAATTCTTACGACTACTATCGCAGAAATAAACAAAAAGTAAGATTTGAACTTGAAAAAAATAAGTTCGTCAAAAAGATGAAAATGTTGTACAACAACGAACAACGAACAACGAAAATAATTTTCACCAAAGTTGTCAATACAATATGAAACAAAATCGTTTCTGATCGCAATTTGACATATCCAAGCAGATAATACCATAGCCTCAGAATAACCACTTCTATGTTTTCTGCAAAATATACACACTGTCCAACAAAATCAACAACAATTCTACTACTCAGGTCAAAATATGACCGTTAATGGTCTACGGAACTCTGAACCTCCTTGAGCAGGCTGCGTATACTGGCCAGGATATTGTGGCATCAGGATACTCGAAGACCCCTGATAATATGGCAAAGACGGCGATGGATTAGATCCGGACGAAGAACTGCCTTCAGCGCGATCTTGATGCTTTCCTGCCATATCTGGGGACTCAGCTGGTGACCTTGGGGATAGACTAGAAGGTGCAGAATTGACTGAAGCAGATAATCCGGCCATAGCTGCAGCAGAAGCTTCAGAGTACATCTTGCTTATATCCATGGGGTACGACCTTTGTTGCTGCTGGTCCATGTACATGTAGGCTTTGGACAGAGCTGCTGAGTCGAGGTAGGTTCGTGATGGGTCTGGGTACATGCCGTAGCTGCGGTACTTCTCGGCTTCGATTGAGTACTTCGACATGTCCATTGATGATCCAACCTGTAACAAGGAAAGAACAATTAATGATAAAGATTTTGACACCTGTAAATTAAGCCGAACCTGTTTAGAAGATTTATTTTGAACATAGGTAATATTTAAAAAGAAAAAAAAAAAGAAAAAAAAACATAGAATGTGCCCGCTGCATTTTCTGCTGGGTATGCTGTAAAAACCAGCTAAGGGATCCGCGGGTTTCATATTGTAACTTAGGCAATGGGCTGCCAACCTGTCACTACAGCTAAAGGCCTTATGAAGGCGTGATTATATTTATGTATGTATGTATGGAAATGCCCATAAAAATGTTTTTTTTTTTATTTTGAAATCACCGATAAAGAATCTAAGTATGATGATAAACGCTTTAAAATTACTGACTTGACATACGGATGATCGATCATACTACTTATATTTAAAAACCTAGACAAGACAAGCGTAAGCAACTACATTGACAAATCAACACTATTGAATATTAACATAAGCCGATAACGCAACTAAAACCACCATTCACACATGAACATAAGTCACTGAAAATTAAATAAAATTTTCATACAATACATAAAGCCACATTCATTTTGAAATAACCTTTATTGCATCAGCATAAAGTCGAGATGCTATAAAACGATTGTATCCATGAAAACATAAAGCAGTATTGTATTTCACACGCTCAGACACACAAATCAAACTGAACAAAGCTCTCGGATAATGCTTCGAATTTTAAATTTTTAATGAAGTGAGCCATACACAATATTGTGAGGAAAATATCGTTTTCTTGAGACACACTGCCTTTGTCAATGGTTAACAAATCAATTCTAACTTCTTCCACTCGTGTTCTCTAGGATTTATATTTTATTTTTGTAACTTGTGTAACGTCCTCATTAAAACGACGCTGTGTATAACGTAGTAATTTTTTCAGAACCAAAGCTACATATTTAGATTTATCGAGCTGGGGCTACTTGATATAACATCTACCAAGTTTAATGTAAATGCAAAGATATACTTAAATATTAACAGTATTGGTTTTTAAAGAACCTACGCAATCAATTTATGATTGACTTTATATTGATAACAAAACACGGTAATTTTCCTTTTATATCTACTTCGTTCGTTTGTTCAAAAGTTCGTCATTGTTACAGTCCGTGTGTATCCAACGTTAGCACATAACATACGGCCCGCGGTCACAGCTAGCACGCTAAATCAGGATTAGTTGGACATCGCGACATCAACTATACGGTTTACGATCGCCCTCACAGTTCCACGCTATTTTATTACACATGACTTACGTTGCCTTTGAACGTTCCAAGTCTTTTTACCGTTTTATAGACAGGACTTTCTCGGGAGTTTCAGGGTATGTCAGAAACTGAGGAATTCTTTCATTGTTAGGCATTCACGCAAGTTGAAGGTAACAAGGCGAGAGTTATTGTGAGAAAGGACAACTAAAAATTTGAGAATGGATGGAATGAATTTGAGATTTAGGAATGCTTCTGTGACACTGTTGAGAAATGTGCTTAAATACGAAAAAAACAATAACTGAAATCTGTCAAGCTCACAAAAAGTAATATTTTAACAAACTTAAGCAAAGATTTCTATCCTCTACCACATTAAGGACTAATTTTAGATGAAAAAAGTAACAAAGTCCAAAAGTCTCAAACTGTTGACAAAAAACACGTACTCGTACCTGCTAATAAACCTAATAGCAAACTTGCAACGCATCCACAAGTGATTTCATGCGTATCAAAATTTCACGATCCCTAATGAGACACCCAAACCAACCGTTAAACTCTAATAACTTACCGAAAGCAAGTTTATAAATCATCTATCACAATAATCGAATCCAAAAACCACAATGGTTCGTTAAAGGCGTGCGTTTTCTTTGGCTGTCCACGCGAAAACGCCTCATCATTCCTTTTAATACCAGGTATCATCCACATACACACGGCGAGTTTTAGGAAGCTCAATGGTAGCTGATTATATTGTTTCGTTGCGAGTTTAGGGTCCGATTCGATACGTTAATCGAAAAAATGCGTTTTCATCCGATAGTTGGGGGTCTATTAAGGTGGTACAATGGATCTGATGGATCGGCGAGGGGGCTATCCGGAATAAGTTGTGACTATAGCACTACCAAATAGCCACTGTTATATGACTATAGCCGTAGCTACAGGAGATTACTTTTGTACGGATTATTTGATCAAGATTTCGTAACAGAAAGTTGTTCGGAAATAAGTGAATTGTCTGAATGTATCTATTTAATAATTAATAATGTTTGAAACCATGATTCTGACTACTTTGCCTCTTAAAAATACAAGACAAAAAGAGTTGTATTCGGGGTACAAAACCAAATAATTAATTTGATTCATATAATATTTGACATGAAAAGGTGTTAAATGTAATTAATTATTTTGATTCTGATAAATTGTTTGTTCTTGTACTTTAATTTTATTTCGTGAATGTCAATTAAAAAGCCTTCTCTTCAGAAGTACACCAATATAAATTATATAATTTACTTAAATCACTACACCAGGGCCTCAAATCAAAACTACCCTCTCAACAAATAAAAACCTATTAAAACTATACTTGACACACAAACTTGGACAATTTAGTCTTTCGCCCCAACTCAACCCTCAAACCCAGACCAAATAACAACCCCCAAGCTAAAGGATGTAAAAAATCTAAAATTTGTTGTTCGTCTAGTGTTTTCAGTTAATTTCCAGTTACGACAATAATTTAAAGTTTTGTTAGGTTTATACAAACATACATATAATCACGCCTAAACAAAGGTCTACGTCCACGTCTGTCAAAGTTTTGAGAGTTATTTAAGATGGATTTGTAGGTATACTGCTGTAGTGACTGGTTGTCAGCCTATTGCCTAAATTGAAATATAAAAAAACCTTCGGATCCCTAACCGGCTTTTACAGCATGCCCGGGAGAAAATGCAGCACATTCTATGTTTTTCTCTTGCTACCAGACCAGCATGGAAGAATGGTTAGGTTTATATAGACGGAATATCACTTGATTATTTGTCAAGAAATGTGATTTCGTGCAACGGATGGCACGTTAAACCACTAGTCTAGTGCTCTAACTATGGTTTTGTGTCGTAACAACGATCTAAAAACTCCAAAATGGACTACATGAAAATCAACCTACTTCAAGAAAGAAGAATATCATCTCTTTGCGGTATCTTCTAGTTCTCTAGTCTGTGTCCTCTCCCCACATTTAAAACTCCTCCATCTTGCGATCTAGCCCTCGATGTGACGTTTAATCTCCCGGGTGTGACGTCACGAGGGGATGGTGATTCAAGTTTATTGGATTATGGATTAAAAACAAATAGTTAAAGCTGGAAATGAGGCTTGAAGATGATTGGGGAAATAAGGAAATGGACTTTTCAACATTCGAGATTTTAGGGGTTCACTCCTAGTAAGGCGGCACAGACTTCCTTCCCTTACTACATACATACATACATATAATCAAACCTATAGCCCTTATGGGGTAGGTAGAGCGTAAACGACCTAAACAAAGGTAATTTCCCCGTGTCTGACAAAGTTTTAAGGGGTATTTAAGATAGATTTGTACGTATACTGCTGTAGCGACAGGTTGTCAGCCCATCGCTTAAATTGCAATATACTGAATCCTTTGGATCCCTTAGCTGGTTTTTACAGCATGTCCGGGAGGAAATGCAGCTGGTACATTCAATGCTTTTCTTTCGCTCCCAGGCCAGCTTGGAAGAAGCTTTCCTTACTAATTAAGCAAAAGTAAGCTCCGCCTGTCTTGTAACTATCATCTTCTTGCCGGCTGCCGATTTTTTGCAGAACGTTTCAGTGTCTTGTGATCCAAGCAAATTATTGGCTTGCAGCCAGTCCTAATAGAAATACCGTTTTTTTTTTCAAATGGTCCTTAAAAGTTACTGGGAAGACTCAACCTATGTAAGATTAAGAAATGAATAAAATTTCCTTCCATGCTGGCCCGGGAGCGAGATAAAAACATAAAATGTGCCAGCTGCATTTCCTCCCAGGCATGCTGTAAAAACCAGCTAAGGGCTCCGAGGGTATTTTGCAATTTAAGCGATTAGCTGAGAACCTGTCACTACAACAATATACCTACAAATCTATCCTAAATATCCCTCAACACTTTGTCAGACGTGGCGAAACGACCCTTGTTTAGGTCGTTTACGCTCTGCCTAATCTATTGGGGATACAAGCGTGATTATACATATGTATGAATCTTCATATAAAAGCACCTGAATCACAGACAACACAATCCCAAAGATTGATTAAACCCTAATCGTGAATTTGAATGAAACATACAGAGGAGAACAATAGCTGAAAGCAGTAATGAGAGAAATGTGAATCACTCTAATAATTCATAACGCTACAACAGCCACGGAATATCTTCATCACAATCAAATTTGTAGGGCTGGGTTGAATTTGAAAGTAGCCGTATATGTATTAGTTACTCAAAATACTAGCACTGGTATTTTCGGGAATTCCCTCCCGGGCATGCTGTAAAAACCAGCTAAGGGATCCGAGGGATTCAGTATATTGCAATTTAAGCGATGAGCTGACAACCTGTCACTACAGCAATATACCAACAAATCTATCTTGAACAACATTCAAATCTTTGTCAGACGTGGCGGAACGACCTATTTTTGGGTCATTTACGCTCTGCCTATCCCATTAGGGATAAAGCCGTGATTATATGTATGTACGTATTTTCTGGGTTTGCTCTAGACACAGAAAGTCGATGTGTAGTGAGTTTAGTTAGAAGTCCAAACAGGGACTGGTATTCCCAGATAGACTGACAAAATAGGATAATTAAAAGTAAAAATTTCTTTTTTCAACTCATCATCATCTCCCTAGCCTTATCCCGTATATCACGGGGTCGGCTACCTAATCTAGGGGATTGAACGAGGGTAATGGTTTTTACACAGAGCGACTGCCATCTGACCTCCGTAACCCAGAAGGGAAACCAGACCCAATCCTAGATTAGGTCAGAGTTTTCAAGCCGCCAATGCTTTGCACTGGCCTCTGATATGGCTTAACGACTAATATCTACGGTATTAAACGATATTAACCGGGACCAACGGCTTAACGTGCCTTCCGAAGCACGGAAAAAGCGCCGAATAAACGTACATATGAAATTCGAAAACCGAAAAACACATTGGTACGTGGTGGGATTTGAACTTAATTCCTAAATACACAATTTACATGATACCTATAAATTCATGTCGAGAGATTAAATTAGATACCTACAAACTATTCAGTTGTTAAAATAAATTATCCGACCGTCGAGGAAGGGTTATTTAATTAATTTATTTATTTCATTTACATAAGTAAATCAACAATCACGAATCTACGTAAAGACATTCATTTCATTGTGATATGCAAATGATACTTAGGCCCGTATTTATAAACAGGACATGAGACTGACAGCTAGTTTGAGTTCATAATATAGTAAAATAGTACGTATTTGTGAATACGTGTACAGTACATCTCTAAACACCTCGCATTACACCGTAACGAATCCGAAACCCGAGTGATCCGGACCCTTGTTTACTATTGTTTACGATTGAAAGCAGTGGATCGTCACGAAATAATTAGCGAAAATCGAGAGGGGTAGCCCTACGGCAGCGATTATCACGCCATCTGGCGGTGTGAATCGTAAAATCCTTACAGCAGAAGAGGTAAACAAAAGACAGTTCTTCCTTTTGCGAACTAATAAAGTCAAGTAGGTACACGAATTATTGCTGTACGCTTATGGTATTATTTTTAGGCTCGTATTTATAAAGTGATCTCAAGATTGAGAGCAATATAAAGTACAGATTTGAGAGGCTATTTTCTATCGGAATGACATTTCTGATACGAACTCAAACTAGCTGCCAGTCTCAAGTGCTGTTTATTAATATGGACCTTAATTTGGTAATACCTAAACCTTCACTTAGGTATATTTAAAGATAAATGGTTTACCGTGGTAACACTTTAATTTCTCAATCAATTCAATTCAATTTGGTTAATTAGTATTTTAATAATTCACGCCTCCTTAAAAAAGGTAGCAGACAAACTTTATGGACACCTTCGATTTCGCAATCTATTAACCCATACAGTTTTAATTAACTTTAATTACTAACCAACTGCTTCATCTTTTTCTTACGTAGCTATAACCAGCTCATCTATGCTTTTAAACGCTTGTTAAAACATCAAACGCGCCGCCTTATAACCAGTGGCGAATTTCGGAAAATTAAATAACTGGATGTGTCAGCAATTTTTTAATACAAAATTTCACATCTCTTTAGAATTGCGGAGGCTTATAATTTCTTTCTCGCACGTCGGATCTTTGTCACGGTATAAACAGTTTACGTGTTAAATGCCGTAAAAGACACGGTTCTTCCGCATTATGGGTAATATGCTTTGATGGAATAATTACGATACCTTTTGGTGATGGTGATTATAGAAATTTGCTGCCCTTTTTGTGGTTTATGGCCTCAGATGAAAATGGGGAGGGATGTGTTTTAGTACTCAAATAAGTAGGTAATGAGCAATATGGGCTTGAATGATAGATGCGTAATCAATTGACGACTGCAACATCACCAGTTACCAATAATGCAGAAAAAAATATTAACGCCTTTTTTAAAGATTTCCGGGCTTCAAACTCTTTGGGAAAGCCTTTTGAAGGAAGCTTGGCTTATGCCTCCATCTGCCACTTATGATTATCCTTTTAATAATTCCTGCATTGATCATTATTCATTCCTTAATACTCAAAATGTCTCACCTGGATCTGAGAGGACCGTACATGGATTCATAGTAAACCCCCATTGCTGGTTTTTACTACCCCCTAGCATACCGGAAGAATTCTTATTTTTATATTCTTTATTGTTTAAGAATAAATACTACAGTTTAATTTAAAAATTAGAACAATAAGCGAGCTTATCCGTATAAGTGATTCTTTCCAGCCAACCTAATGGGGATAAAAAATGGGAAATTCAAGGGAACAGATACAATTAGTGTTATTTAGGATTTTTAGTAATACTAATACACATATAAATATAATAAATAAAAAGAATACTTATAAATATATTGATATGATAATATATAAATGATGTTGATATGTATATCAATCACTACATAGTATAAAATAAAGTCGCTTTCTCTGTATGCATAAATCTATCCCTTTGTATGCATAAATCTTTAAAACTACGCAACGGATTTTGATGCGGTTTCTTTAAATGGAAAGAGTGATTCAAGAGGAAGTTTAATATGTATAATTCATGCATAATATATTAGAGAAACACTGATAATTTCCATGCGAAGCCGGGGCGGGTAGCTAGTAATATATAAGTCATAGAGAGGTCATAAAACGCTCTTTCAGTGTTTTTAAAAGTAAACTCTTACCTGAGCATTAGGAGTCAACGCAGCAGATATGGCGTTCTGCTGGGCTGCTGCTGCTGCTGCCGCCGCCATGCTGGCTCCGAGAGGTCCATATGCCGCTCCGTAGTACCCTCCCATGGCTTGGCCCATGCCTCCGCCTGCCATACCTGAGGACAAGTCATATTTGACATGAAACTGGAGTTACATACATACATACATATAATCACGCCGTTATCCCTAATGGGGTAGGCAGAGCGTACATGACCTAAACAAAGGTAGTTCCGCCACGTCTGACAAAGTTTTGAGGGTTGTTTAAGATAGATTTTGATATTGCTGTAGTGACAGGTTGTTAGCTTGTCGCCTAAATTGCTATATATGGAAACCCTCGTATCCCTTAGCTGGTTTTTACAGCATGCCCGGGAGGAAATGCAGCTGGCACATTCTATGTTTTTCTCTCGCTCCCAGTCCAGCATGGAAGTAACTGGAGTTCCACTCTGCAAAATGCTCGTGGTCAATTTGCTTTGGCAATTACAACCCATTCGTGTGACAACTGCAAAGAAACTGCGCAACTAATGAAGAATATTAAGGCCCGTATTTAAAATTAGCTCTCAAGAGCGAAGGCGTGTGTGAGTTCGTATCAGAAATATCATTTCTATACAAAATGGTCTGTCAAATCCATACTTAATGTTACTCTCAATCTTGAGATCGCTTTATAAATACGAGCCTTAGGCATTGACCCTCAAACTTCAAATTTAAAACAAAACCGAAGACATGCTCATCTTCTCTTATTATCAACTTTCATATTTATTTTTAATATTATTGTGTATCGTCAGATTATAAAATCACGACTCTTGAGTTTCTATTTGTGAAAACAATGTTACAAACACGTCACAAAAAACGTTAACCAAGCAAAACAAGAACAAGTACATATTTGTGTTTCAAATAACACTCATAGCTATTCAGGTTTAAGAATAATGCTCTAAATGGTCTACACCGGATATAAACGATATAACTGTAAAAAACCGGCCAAGTGCGAGTTGGACTCGCGCACGAAGGGTTCCGTTCCATTATCTATACAATATTAAACATTACGTATATTTTACCAATGTGTTACCAATTACCGCTATTAATATCAAGCAAAAAATAGGTAAAGAAATCACGTTTGTTTGTATGGCCGCCCTTAAATATTTATTTTATTATAATTATTTATTTTCAAAGTAATTATACAAAGTAATGTTCTGTGAGTATTTCAAGCGTTTACCTGTTGCCATTTTTAATATCGAGCAAGTAACGGCCAAAAACAACACGTTTCTTGTATGGGATCCACACTTAAATATATTTTTTGTTTTCAGTATTTGTTGTTAAAGCGGCTCCAGAAATACATCATCTGCTAAAATTTCAACTTTCTAGCTATCATGAATCATGCGATACACCCTGGTGACAGACGAACAGACAGCGAAGTCTCAATAATAGGGTCCCATTTTTTACCCTTTGGGTACGGAATCCTAAAAAAGATTTTTTTTTTGTGCAAAGCCCGTCTGGGGAAATCACCACTCCCTTGCCTATTACTGTAGCCATAAGACTTATCCATAGAACTCCTAAATCTTTTATAACCTCAACTGGACATCATTAGCAATTTAAGTTCATAGAAATGCCACAACCTCTTACCTAAGTACAACAACCTACAGAACTGCATTCCAAAATCAAACACGAAATAGTTCTCCAACGCCTCAGTCGGGAAGTGGCCTTCGTAATGGACCGAGGTCCATTGAGGTCCATTCAGTCCGGCATAATAGCGCGCGAGAACTCAGGAGTCGAGTACCAATTAATTATTTCATTGTGTTGGGAGTAATCCGGCCCTGGAGTGCTATTAACTAACGGTCAGTTCCTTAGAGGTGTTTATTAATACAGACCTCTCTGTTTGTGGGATGTTTGGGGTGTGGGCGAATGAGGTTAAGACATACTAGGGTTTCTATACAACTCGTTTCAATATTATACATATATTCACGCCTTTATCCCTAATGGGGTAGGCAGAGCGTAAATGACCTAAACAAAGGTCATTCCGCCACGTCTGACAATGTTTTGAGGGTTATTTAAGATAGATTTGTAGGTATATTGCTGTAGTGACAGGTTGTCAGCCCATCACCTAATTTGCAATATACTGAAACCCACGGATCCATTGGCTAGTTTTTGCAAAAATGCAGCTGAAACATTGTATGTTTTTCTCTTGCTCCCAGTCCAGCATGGAAGAAATAAAGGCGTTTCAATACTGCCTGAGACCAGGGTTCATCGGGTCGATAGACTCGATACCCACTCGACAGAAGAAGAAGAAATATTGCCTTAAATTAATAGCTTAAGTAGGTTATACTGGAGTGGAAGTGAAAAACAAATAGTATACTAAAACTGGTCCCATTCAGAGATCAGAAAGTTTGAGAACCATGCATGGACTCATACAGCAGTCCGTTCTAAAAATGTCTTCAATATTTGTCAGACATGCAAAAAACCTAGGTAGGCACTCTAACTAATGTCGATATAATCTTTAAGTGCGATTGAATAGTATGAAGGTTTTGGGGGAAAACGTTCTAAATCTGATCTCCAGCTTAATATATATTTGATAAACCATAATGAATGTCAAAAATCGTTGACTCCAATAAGTACCGGAAGTCCCAAAACGTCATATCCCAGAAATTTACGAAATTTATCCACCAAATTAGGATGTCAACTTAACGTTTCGACATGCCACTACATGTAAATCGAAATCGCACTTCATGTCTTACGCTAATATTCAAAAATCGTATTTAAATAAAAAAAATATGAGACACCCTCATTGTGGTGACGTCAATCGAATCTACAATATATTATAATGCGGCAAATTTCTATTTGCGGTCCAAATATAGGGAAACGTCTGTGTTGACATGGAATAGAGCTCGAAATCGAGTGATAATTTGTTTTGCAGGGGATAAATCTGAGTGGTTTCAAAAGGGACGATCGAGATTTTTTATTATATTTTATAATTAAATTCGCTGTCATGTCTGGTGGGCGATGTCTCTGTCTGCTATTGGCGTGAAATAGATGGAAATTCTCAACGGAGTTCGCCAAGAGTTTTATTAATTTAAAAAATATTGACAGATAATTTCAGCCTTTTTGGAGGCTTTAGCCGGAAAATTTGTACATCTGGTTGAAAAATTTATAATTTTTCTATTATCAATTTTTTTTCCTCATCGAAATCAAATTAAGTAGGCATATTTTAATAATAATAATAATTCATTTATTTAATCAGATTACACAGATCCATTTTTGTTAGTAAAAAACACTTAAACACTATGTTATTTTATTATATTTAGATTTTAATCACCTTTTGATTTATTTTAAAAGAAGGTGTGAAAATCATTTTCCAACCTACCCTAAGGACTTAAGGCACCGCGAAATTAAATTGACTTATCGTACAATGTGGTGTCAGCAGATCTAGTCATTCAACAAAACAAAGCTAAAGAACCTTCAAAATGGATGAAATTTTCGCTATACCACTAAACCCTCTTTTTTATTTATAGGACCGAATACCTTACAATAATGATTCTAATATCATACACGCTTCGCCCTAAGAAAGACACACAAAGCGTCCATCTTTGCACCCAGCTTCATGGGTTTTTTGTACCCATTTTCACCGCGTTTTTCAATGTCCGGCCATAATGGAGGGCTTCCCGGAAGGTTAAGCTGAGGGTAGCTTTACTAAATTTTCTTTATGCATTCATATTATTGGGAAAGTAAATGTAATTTTGGCTGTATGTTCATTATATTTAAGTATGAACGGATTTCGATAAAATCGTGCAGGAAGGTGGAAACAGACATAGGCCAGTTTTTATCTACGAAAGTATCAAACTTCCGTGGAAATAAAGCATTTCCTTTTCATACGGCATTAAAACTAGAAACTAAAACTACGTATATAGCATCCCTGAAAAAGTAAGATATAGAAGTTACGTCGCTTTTCATTCATTCCATACTCATTCATCAAACTCTATTACTCGAGCAACGTCATCCAGCTTTTTGCATTTTTCGTTCACATTACACTCGCTTTTAGGCCGTGGACTCGCCCCACAGCATTCGGCGATACGTAAGTAAATACAGTGCCCAAGTATTGTACCCTTCGATTTAGAAAAGGTCGGACTGGACAAGGGAAAATGGGATTTTCATTCGGGTTTCCTTTTCAATGCGTTTTGTCCGAGCCATTTGAATGTGTTAAATTATATGGAAAAATGGTTATTTTCCGTGCCGGCAGGTGTTTCTGTAGGATGATTTATTGTAAGGAGTAATAGGAGGTTTTGTATGAAGGGCCTTGATGGTTCGTTCAATGCATTTAGATCTATCAGAAGGCTTTGAGAAAATTCGGTCAATTTATCAGTTTCCTTACTGATTGCTTAGAGTACACTTGAGCAAGTATAGTCTAAGACTGATTGTTTATATTTGTCCATTTAATACTAATATAAACAATCAGTCTTAGACTATACTTGCTTAACTATACTCTAAGCAATCATACATACATACATACATAAATCACGCCTTTATCCCTTACGGGGTAGGCAGAGCGTTTAACGCCTCGTAAAAGGCGCTTCCGCCACGTCTGACAAAAATTGAGAGCAATTTCAGATTGTAACATGTAAGCAATCAATCTAATATAAACAATATAGGTAGTCCTATTTCTATTGTTCCTGAAAATTTGACAGACGCGGTTATTTCATAACCCGTTGACTTTTTGGATATCGACAAAATTATACAAACATACATATAATCACGCCTTTATCCCTAATGGGGATAATTCACTGTAGCATTGTAGGTAGAGCGTAAACGTTTTGGATATCGACAAAAAGTCGTTCCGCAAAGTCTGGCGAATTTTTGAGGGTTATTTAAGATAGATTTGTAGGTATGTAACTGTAGCGACAAATTGTCAGCCCATCGCCTAAATTGTAATAAACTGAAACCCTCGGATCCCTTAGCAGGTTGTTACAAGCTGTAAATTAGTAAAAAAAAAAACAAAAATAAACAGAAACATAAGGATTCATTATTTTTCTTCTACACCCTTCAAAAATCTAAATTCACCCGCGACGTAATAAGTACAAAACAACCCTTTAGAAAACTTCGTCTTTTATTCAGACCCTTTGAAACTTAAATATCGAGCTGAAAATTGTGTCGTGAAAAAAAAAATAGCAACTGTGATGTTACTGAGTTTGTTTTGATTAAAATTAGTTGTTTACTCGAACTCTTGATGTAGCGTTTTGAGGTTTCAGAAAATTAACCCCTTTTTGCGTATTAATTGGGTGTTTTGTGTGGCGATCGACCGTTTTCCATAATTTAGGGTTAAATAATAGTGCACGCTCTTTTGAGGTTGTATGGGTTCTGGCAATAGAGTACCAATGTTGTTATTTTATTGTGCGGGTAATTTGAAAATGGATTTTATGTAACAACTTCAAATATTAAGCAATTAAAGTGAATAAACGCGAAATCCAATTTAATTGTATGTCCTTTATCAAATCACAATTTTATTTTCTCTTCTTTCGCCAAGATTTTGTTTTTAAGTTGACGAAAACATATGCTTTCTAGTTTGATTCTAAGCCTACGCCTAGCCTAACAAGGCATGCCCAAAACGATAGAAACAAAAATGACGCAGTAATATTTTCGCCCGCTCAATAATGCGCGCCAGTATAGAAATAGATACACCCTCGAGAACGCAAGCGAAGCCGGTGGAGCTAACTAACCGTGCATAAGTTGATAGATTAGCCGCCGTTTGTGCAAATCACGCATGTTGTTTATGGGGTTTTATTAGTTTTAAATAAATGTGGCAGAGAATATAAAAAATTTGATCAATTTTGTTGGACTATTTTTCTTTGCACACAGAGTAGATTTTTGTTTTAATTGTTTATATTTTTACAAGAGAAAAGTTAGGGCTAAACTATAGGCCAGGGTCCACATGTGGGGGATAGTGGAACGGCCATCAAGATACGGTGGTTAGCTGCGAATATATCGAATAAGCAGTCCCCGACCAAACAGCGGCAAGATCATCCGGATGTGGTGGGAAGTCCGGTGGGATCGGCTTAATTAAAAAATGACACAATGTCCGAAAACGATCTTGTGACGTAGCGAGTCAATGCCGCCACTAAATAAGCATTCCCTTGGTGTCAGGCAGCGGTGGCACCAGTACTGATTGGAGGCCGAAGAAATGGATTCTGGAAGGGCTCATGCCCAGACTATATGACGCGGACTAGCTTTGCTTCATATACTGTGGTGTGGAAGGCAAGAGGGAAACCACCACACTAACACTCCTTTTTACGCAGCGGACCAACATAACTGCATTAACCAGTGTTGTGCTCGTACACCAAGTCAGATTACGCGCGTTTTTTAAAAATGTCGTCGAAATGCGATGCCTGCGGTAACAGTATTCAGTCACTTTTTTATCTGGAATGCTGCGAATGCAGTAAAACCCTAGACCTAGAGTGCATAAATGTCTCGCAACGTACATTTAATGACCTAACAGATAAGCAAAAGGAGTCCTGGATTTGTCCAAACTGCAAATGCTCAAAGCCAAAAGCCAACGACGTGAGCTCGCCTGTGCCGACCCTAAATAATACATTCACTCGCGGCGTGAGTACAGTTCGTGGTTCAAGGAACACTGCCGCCGTTGCTAAGGCCGTCTTTAAAGATTTGGATACGCGCGAGTCCAACAACGAGGCCCTGTCTGAGGCCCCGACTATGGCTGCAATACTGAACGAAATTCGGCTATTACGTAACGACATAATGGATGTCAAAGAACAGTTGGCTACGGTCTCGCAAAACTTTGTTTTGAAAAATACTGAGTATGAAGAGAAGATTCAAGATCAGGATAATGAGATAAGGTCTCTGAAGTCTTCTCTGGCTGAGCTCCAATCCCTGAAGGATCGACAGGAACAATACAATGTCAGGAACGAACTCGAGGTAGTTGGAATTCCCGAACATAAAAACGAGAACCTCACTCATATAGTGCTTCTGTCATCTAAGATACTGGGAGTTGATCTGGAGACTTCTGACATCGACGAAGTTCGTAGAGTGGGATCAAAGCCAAATGAGGCCGATCATGTCAAAAAATCACAACCAAGGCCAATCGTTGTGAAGCTAACACGGAAAAGTAAAAGAGACGAAATGGTTGCAGCTTCTGTCGTCCGGAAAACCTTAACGTCACAGGACATCGTTTCTGGTACCGCAAACCGAATCTTCTTCAATGAACGTTTGTCGGCCGCTAACAGGAAGTTATTTCGAGAAGCCAGGATACGTTCAACATCCCACAACTTCAAACACTGCTGGGTGCGCAACGGTGTCATTTACGTGCGCAAATTTACCAACACCAAGGACAAGAAATGCCAGGCCTTCTGCATTCGTTCTGAAGAAGATTTGGATAAATATATTGGGCCTTTTATTAATGTCTTGTCACCCAATACACCACCAGGTACCAGCCAATCGATCAGCTAAACGGACAATTATTCCACTCTCCTGCATGTACTTCATTGTTAATCTTAGCTGTAGTAGTGTAATGTTTTTTGTTAAATTCGCTTTCATCTTTATCGTGCCCATCATTCATCGTGTCATTTTTGTGTCCAGTCTCGAATTCTCCCTGTTTTACCGTAATTATTGTTCTAAAACTGCCGTAAACCATTGCAAGCTCGTCAGTCATATTATTGATTCCTATTCTCAAATACCATTTCAATGGCATCGATTGATTTAATATGTGATGTGGATAACTCGCTAAATATAAACTGCCACGAACTTGAAATGGCTGAACAGTGTAAAACCATAATTTCTAAGTATGGGCTTAAAATTCTTGCATATAATATACGAAGTATATCGTATAATCTTGATGGTTTTATGGTTCTCCTTAAAAGACTCGATATTGATTTTGACATACT
The DNA here is from genome assembly GCA_949820665.1 of Scrobipalpa costella. NCBI lineage: Eukaryota > Metazoa > Arthropoda > Insecta > Lepidoptera > Gelechiidae > Scrobipalpa > Scrobipalpa costella. The sequence goes on from OX463303.1 coordinate 20,172,790, forward strand.
CATTCTAACAGAATGCCACTTGGGGCACAATCCAGTTGTCCGATCTTTAAACGGCTTCATGTCTTTCAATACTACAAAGTACATCAACAAGTGCGGTGGAGTTGTGGCGTATGTGAAGGAATCCCTGACGCCAACGGTTGAGGAGCCCAGTTTGAGGGATGCCAACTGTTTGCTAGTTCATATCCCAAACTATGCGTCGATATTGGGTATTTATCGCTCTCCTTCTTTTGCCGACACGGATAACTTCCTCGTATCGCTGGAGTCTATTGTAGGCAGTATGCCTAAGAGTCCCTGCCAGGTGGTTCTAGGCGATATTAATATTCATCTAGAAAAACCCGATTCATGTTCTGACTATTTAAGTCTGATGGCACAATTGGGCTTCATATCTGTGATCGATAAGCCCACCCGGTATGATGCTTGCCTTGATCACATTTTTTGTCGGACCAAATTTAAAATGGAATCTGCCACTTGTGCATCCACTGATACTGATCACAAGATCGTATTAGTCGGTGTGAATGACATTCTCTCAAAGCCACAAAAAAATAAACGATCGCGTGTAATGCTAGATTTTAAAGAAATTGAGTGTGACTTACAGCAGGTTGACTGGTCCCTTGTTCTAAGAAAATCTTGCCCATCAGAAGCCGCCGCTACCTTTATGGACATTTTAACCACCGTGATTAACAAACACAAAAGGGAAGTAAAGGTAAGCCATGCAAAGAACGTGCTGAATCCATGGATGACGCCAGGACTCATTCGATGTTCGGTTACCAGAGATCGATTACATATGGAAGCTAGGCAGAATCCTACTAACGACATAAAACAACTAACATATAAACGGTACCGTAATTATTATTACCAACTAGTAAAATCTCGGAGAATTGAGTATGACAGGTCCGACTTGGAAGTTAATAAACATGACTCTCGAAAACTTTGGAATACGGTGAAGCGCATAACGCTATCAAAAAGCCCTAAGAACAAGGCACATGATTTGTGTAAAATAAAAACCACGGAGACTGATTCACTAAATGTGTGTAACAACTTCTTTAGCTCCGTTGGCCAGCGTTTAGCCAGTAAAATTTTAGCACGCAAAAATGAGTCCGAAAAATCACTAGCCTCTAAGGTCTTTCCTGGCTCTCCTCCCTCTAATTCGTTTTATATGCATCCGGTTATAGCAGAGGACATAGAAGGTTTAATTATGCAGCTAAAAACTAATAGTGCTCCAGGTTTGGACGGAGTTTCAAATGATTTGGTTAAGCAACTCAAAAACCACATTATAGAGCCCCTCACATACATTTTTAATCTGAGTATTTCTTCCGGAACGTTTCCAGAGGTTTGGAAAACTGCCGTCATAACCCCAATTCATAAAGGAGGCAACACTTTTGACCCCAATAATTACAGGCCGATTTCACTTCTTTCTACCTTTTCAAAAATGCTAGAGAAAATCGTCAACAAAAGACTTGTAAAATTTTTGGAAGAAAATAACATCTTATCCGATCGACAATTTGGGTTCCGTCAGGGTAGGTCTACTGAACATGCAGTTACCCTTCTGACCGATATAGTCTCTACTCACTTGGACAGAGGTAACAACTGTGTTGGCGTATTTCTGGACCTGGCAAAGGCGTTCGACACCGTTTCTGTTCCAATACTCCTAAAAAAGCTAGAAAATATTGGAATAAGAGGAATCTGCCTTGACTGGTTCCAGAGTTACCTGTTGAGTAGGAAACAGTGTACGCGTGTGGGCGACTTTGTCAGTGATGCCCGCGATGTCAACTATGGTGTGCCGCAGGGTAGCATATTGGGTCCCACCCTGTTCCTTGTTTATTTGAATGACATCTCGAGTTTAAACATTAAAAACGCTGACATAATTAATTACGCAGATGACACAGTAATTCTGTTTCATGACACTTCTTGGCCCAAACTATTCCATCTAGCTCAAATCGGACTATCGCAAATTTCAGACTGGCTAGACAATAATTTGCTTACATTGAATGCTGCAAAAACGAACTTCCTCTGTTTTCATATAACAGCCGCTACGGCTCCACCGGACGTGTCTGATGTACCCGTCCATGTGTGCGGACAGGTCGGGGTCTCTTCCCGGTTTGGATGTACGTGTGACGGAATCGTCAGAGTCAAATGTGTAAAGTACTTGGGAGTTTTCATAGACGAAAAACTTTCTTTCAAGGATCATATAACTGCTACGTCAGCAAGAGTTAGGAAAATTGTGCATATTATGAAACTACTAAGGGACGTGGCAGATGTAAGCCTATTGAAATATATATATAATTCGTTATGCGAATCTATTCTATCGTACTGCATCCTGTCCTGGGGTGGCGCAGCTACCACACATCTGATCATGTTGGAAAGAGCTCAGAGAGCAGTGCTTAAAACTCTGTTTAAAAAACCTTTTCGTTACCCAACTGTATACCTTTTTAAAGACTCCCAAGTACTAAGTGTTAGACGACTGTACATTTTGAGATTAGTAATCCAGGCACACAATGATCTACTTACTTCTAAGGACTATCAAAGACTTTTGAGTCGTAGAGTTTTTAGGATTCCTCATCCTGCTGTAACTACGAAATTTGCAAAACGCTTTGCACGTTATGCTGCACCCTCTGTTTACTCTAAAATAAACACTACGTGTAAAATTTGTACACTGACAGCCCGTGAGGTTAAATTTAAAGTCAAAACTGAATTACGAGACTGGACTTATATTCAAACTGAAGAATTGTTTAAAGCCATAATTTAAGTTAATTCTATTGAACTGATAACAGTTATTTGCGATTCAGTGCGTTTGCTTTTATGCAATCATAACTTGATACTCCCTCAGATAAAAACTTTCACAGGACAGGCCTCGCCTAGTGTGGAAGTTTTTGTTAACCTATTTGTCAACAGGAAATGTAAATAAGTACAATATAGAATAATTTTGTAAATTGTAATTTTTTATGTTATCAGCTGTAATTGTGCATTGCCTGTGTCCTTTTTGAATAAATTTATTATTATTATATTATTATTATTAACAAAAACTTATACCAGTGGGTGCTGAATACCGGTCATAGAAGATTAGACAAAGCTGGTATTTTGACCCCAATTTATAATGATTGGGAGAGACATATCTTTAGAGACTTAGATGGATGTCACAAAGAACCTATTTTCTTCTGATAAGCATAAAGCTACTAAGCCGTAAAGTAAATAAAAACAAAAACTGCAAATCATTTCCTACAGCCATAAACAACTGCACATCCGCACTTGGCGACGTCTCGCGACCAACTGTCATGTAAATGACGTCACGTGACCGGAAGCAGTTTGGCGGGGGAGGGGCTGCGCACGCGATTGGTCACTTCCGTTATGGAACAAAATATTTTTTTTGTTGTAGTTATAATATGCTAATCGTGATGAGGCAATATATTGGATTAATGTGTGGATTAGCTTAGGGTGTTTCGGTTCATTTATGTTGGAAGTGAAATAAATGTTTTGGATAATCATGGCGGTTGTATATTTTCGTCGTTCTTTATTATAACCTCCATAACTTTCTAAATCCTCACAACAGAGCTGATTGGTTAAGAAAACCAGAAATCTAACAGCTGCTTCTTTTCCCAGGCTTACTGTACAGGCAGAAAAGGAATGGGAGAACTTCGGTGTTTTTCAGACTAAGCGATGACCTAACATCATTTACCACATCATCAGACTTATTCCGTATCTCACGAGGTCGGCCAAACCTAGAAGATTGAACGAGGGTACTGTTTTTTTTACACAGAACGACTAAATAATAAAAAACAAAAACAATTTATTGCCAACATTTTAAGTACAGTTAAACTAGAACAAAAACATTATACAGAATTAGTCAGGCAAAAGGAGCTGTCTCAGCTTATCTTTGCATGGAACGAAGCGGTTCCATACAATGCTGATTTTCAGCCAACCCCTTCTCCCTAAGTTGTAAGGCGGGATTTACCATCTTACCATCTGACCTTCGCAGCCCAGAAGCGAAACTAGACCCAATCCTAGATTAGGCTTTGTTGTCACTTATTTGATGGTTTGTAAATTGTGACAATAACTATTGATACTCATAAAACTAAAAACAAATATTAGAGTATGAATAATTGTATGACCTACGTCAATTAGTTATATTAATATGGTTAAACAAAATGCTGAAAAGGCTTATACGTAAATGGTATGAATACACCCTTTTGTATTCAATATAAATTTACATAACAATATAAGTTTACTCAAATTTTAAACAATACGTTTATTATAATGTCATGTATGAGTATTGAAAAACAATATAGCCTAATTATGAAAAACATATTGTGTGGATTAATTGACATAATCACACTTGTTAAAATAACGTGTTGTACAATTTAATGCTTGTCAAAAATTTAGTAAAATATTTTAAAATTTACTCTTATTTTACAGCTTTTGTTTGTACGTAAGAGAGGATAGATAAATTTGTTTTTTTATTATTATTATTAATATAGCAAGCTTACTAAATCCCACCGATCTAATCCAACATATTTTATTCAACAAAACTACATTTAACATTTATATTACAGGATAGATTAATGATATTTAAATTATAATGTGCTATATGAAATAGATAGTAGTTACCTACCAATAAATAGCAATAAATGCCATAACCAGTGGTCCCTCAAAATTCATCTTTCAACAAATTTCATTTGTATCAACGATTTTTTCCATCCAATCACTACATAGTATAAAAGTCGCTTTTTCTGTCCCTATATCCCTATGTATGCATAAATCTTTAAAACTACGCAGCGATGCGGTGTCTTTTAATGGATAGAGTGATTCAAGAGGAAGGTTTATATGCATAATACATGCATAATATAGTAGAGAAACACTTATTATTTCCGTGCAAGCCGGGGCGGGTCGCTGGTATAACTATAAATCTTATCATCGTCAACTCGTCCCATAGGTCTGAGTTTGATAGGGACGAGTTGGCGAGCCAAATAGTAGTCTGTAATTTGTCACAGTCCCATAACTCATTGGTATAAGAACACAAACACATTCTTTCTTATGCACAATAGATGTGTGCATAGTTTATAAAAACCTGCATCTGTGTACACCTATGCTGACGGACGGTAAGTACAGTCAATAAAACAAAATTCAATTCTCTACAAAAACAAAAAACATGTCATTGACCAAAGCGTAGCATTGAACTTCTATCGAAATTAAACATTGAATGCAGATTACTGTTACTTTGGAAGAATCATTCGACCAGTCACTAGCTGCTTTTTGCTTGTACAATTTCTATACCCAAAGGTTGCCTGGTAGAAATTGCTGCTTTAGCAATAAGGCCGCCTATATTGTACTGTCACGTTTGTTCCTTTTAATTTCTGTTGTATGTGTATCTTTGTGAAATAAAGAATTTTGTATTGTATTGTGTATTGTATGTTTTAAACTACCAAAAGATTTAGTATATCCAAGGCATTTATTGAAAACATAGGTGATGAAATGAAATTTCCGAAAAGTACTTGAGACTCATAGAAAACAAACAAAATTACATAATTAAATCTGCATGCGACTGTACCAATCAAATTCAAACAATCTACCTATCCATAGAACATTGGAGCATAGGTGTATTGTACTACACAAAGAACAATAGGATCCTATATGAATTACGCGCGATACAAAATGTGGAATTTGTTATACAAACATTTTTTTGTTCCCATATTGTTCTTGAATCTGACATGTTTGAACAATTTTATTAATTAACTGAGTATTTTAAAGCTATTGTTGAATTGTTGTACGATTTCGTTTTGTATTTGAGAATATGTGGATGATTTTGAACCTAGTTTTAATGGTATTTTTCATTTGACGGTTATATTTATATGTATATTGTTGTATTGTCTTTTCTATTTACGATTATAGGTATCTGAGAACTTAGACTTCTATAGAAGTTGTACCCTACGCAAAAGGAAATAACATTTTAACTAAGCTGTCAGATTTCATTATATTATCTAGATACTATCGTGAAAATTTTAAAATTATACGCAATTTATTTTTTCAATCACACAGCGTAATCTTTGAGAGCCCAATGGTGTAGTGGATAGGGCCGCTGCCTCCTGAGCGGGAGGTCGTGGTTCGAATCCCACCACGTACCAATGTGTTTTTCGGTTTTCGAATTTCATATGTACGTTTATTCAGCGCTTTTTCCGTGCTTCGGAAGGCACGTTAAGCCGTTGGTCCCGGTTAATATCGTTTAATACCGTAGATATTAGTCGTTAAGCCATATCAGAGGCCAGTGCTAAGCATTGGCGGCTTGAAAACTCTGACCTAATCTAGGACTGGGTCTGGTTTCCCTTCTGGGTTGCGGAGGTCAGATGGCAGTCGCTCTGTGTAAAAATCAGTACCCTCGTTCAATCCCCTAGATTAGGAAGCCGACCCCGTGAGATACGGGATAAGGCTAAGGAGATGATGATGATGATGACACAGCGTAATCTTAATACCACCAAATTCATTTTAAAATACGCAAATCTAGCAATTATATTCACCCTAATTTCCTCTCAGTCGCAATTACGCTAAAAGGCCAAGTTGTACGTGTGTCACCACCCTTAGGTGCTAAGGGCAGCGACACACGTGGCGACTCCGCCCGCGTTTATGACTGGGACCACTGGGAGCCGGCAAATCTTAATTTGGTCGTAAATTTTGTATGTATTTAAATGAATGTCTTTTGTAATACTCGTAACGTGAGTGATTAAAACGTGTGTACCAAGCTAGCTGACGTTACGATTCTAAAAGTAGCCTTTGCTTTGTTCTTTTTCTTTGATTTTGTAAGATGATGAATGACAATGACTTTACTAACAAATCAAAATTTAATGATACTTATAAGTGAATAAAAATTCTTTCATTTTTATACATAATTAGAGACTAACAAACAAGGTCAGAAAGATTGAAAATAATAGGCCCGGAATCTAAGGCTCGTATTTATAAGCGATCACAAGATTGAGACCGGTATTAAGTATGGATTTGACAGGCCATTTCGTACTGAAATGCAATTTTTGATACGAACTCAAAATCGCTGTCACTCTCAATGCTGTTTATAAATACGGATCTAATAATCTAATATAAAATCGGGGTAAATAGGTAGGATTAAAAGAAATATGATGCTATATTTTCATGTTCAAGAAATAGTGTATTTTCATCTACATGTAAATATCGCTAAAAGCTCCATAAAGGGGGTTTCACACACACGACCCGCACGTGTACACCCTACAAACATTAGGGTCTACGCACACTTGTCTGTACGGTCATAAGGGTAACGGCACACGTGTTGACACCGCCTACTCTTGGGCAATATGACCAAAATTGATAGGTTAGGTTAGAATTTGGGTAATAAGATGGTGACCTCTTTGTGGTTGTATGTAGTCAAATTTGATTGGTTGGTGTGAATTTGACAACTGATTATTAGATTGTCAGAAATCACACGATAATATTTTGCTACTTAATTTATCGTACTTTGCTTTATCCAATTGAACTTTCTAAGTCGCACGCATGTCGCACGTCAATGGTTCAAAATTGACAGTAGGTACTTTCTTTCATCAATTTTCACATAAATTTAAATATTCATAAATCAGTACAGCTATATCACTACTAAATCCCTTACAGAATAACCTAAGCATCAAAACAAGGCCTGTAAGTAAACAATTTTCGAATGAAATGTAGAAATAAGCCCTAAATTTTGTTTTTTGGATCATCAAGGTTGATAATAAACTGCCTTACCATCTTTTAATCTACATTTATTGATTTCAAACTTCACAATAAAGCATGCTGGTGCTAGTATTTCGATAGTGTAATCCAATAAACTTTGGCAAAGCTGCGGACACTTGCGTATCCAAATAAGTGACGTCACGAACCTCACAAAATCTTTAAACCGCGGAACCCATTCAAAAAAATTCAATAACACGAAAATGCCCTTTGGAAACATCTTTTTATAATTTTAATCGCATGTCAATGCCCTAAGCCCAGTACCACAATAGAGTTCGACAAGGCTTTTAAAGAAAGTGGCCAAAAAAGAAACTAACGCCGGTAACATGGCCGCCAACAACATTTTTGGCAGATCTCTCAACGTGCAGCGTCCCCGTCCACGTTCATTTAAGTCCTTGACGTTATGTAGTGAGGGCGAAATATGACGCACCCTTACCCCCAACTAACCCCCATTGACAAAAACTGTCAACTGTCAAACACAGCGAAGACGGTTTAAACTATGTGTTCCATTTTCAAACGTTTTCATATTTGGAATCTTTTGTGTTCGTATGGAGTCTGCTTGGGTGTGAAGGTGGTATTGTTATGGGATGTGTAGGCTTGTATGCTGAATATATATTGTTTTATTTTAAATTAAGATACATTTTTCTTATAAGTTCTTAAAATAGTACAACCAGACTCACGATACTCACAAATGTAATTTACAAAAAAGTTGTCATGGAAAAGTACAGACTTTATTATTTAGTTAGAGAGTGGATAGGGCCGCTGCCTCCTGAACGAAGATCCCGATGGTGTAGTGGATAGGGCCGCTGCCTCCTGTGCGGGGAGGTCGTGGTTCGAATCCCACCACGTACCAATGTGTTTTCGGTTTTCGAATTTCATATGTACGTTTATCCGGCGCTTTTTCCGTGCTTCGGAAGGCACGTTAAGCCGTTGGTACCGGTTAATATCGTAGATATTAGTCGTTAAGCCATGTCAGAGGTCAGTGCTGAGCATTGGCGGCTTGTAAACTCTAGTGTCAGATGGCAGTCGCTCTGTGTAAAAACCAGTATCCTCGTTCAATCTCCTAGATTAGGTAGCCGATCCCGTGATATACGGGATAAGGCTAGGGAGATGATGGTGATGGTTAAGTACAGACTTTATTGTCAACAGATTTATTATTGAACACAACATTCTTATATTCTCTTATTCTTACAAGAAATGCACCATAAGATTTCTTAGATCTTGTACTAAACCAAGATAAACATAATTTTCTTCGAAGAGTTCCTAATACTGTAGGTAAAACTCATTTCATCGAACTTGATATCAGAGTAGTTTGTTATAATAGCAGTTTTACGAAAAACTTTTTTTTTTAAATAAAGGTCTATACAAACGTTGCAATTGTTAGTCTCAGTTTCAGAGTCACGACAAAATGTCGTGATTGTGGGCGTGCTTTTTGTCAAGCAAAGGCGACTGACCCAAACTGTGCTCTGTTTAGAAAGGGCTAGTACTTGCGCAAGTACTAAAATAGCAATAAATTTAATACAACAAAGAAAATGTCATAATGTTAAGGTGGCTTTTATTCACCTGCTCATTTTTCTTTTGAAACTGTGTTGAAAGTCTTTTAATTTGTTTGGATTTTAAGGTTTTCATCTTGCCCTTTATAGCGTGTCATAAGCCTGGCTTTTCACAATCTTGTTTCAACGAATGGTCTGGTAAAGGGAGTTTTTTGTAATTATTTAATGTTTCTAATAAAACAACAGTCGTGAATCATGAGTAAGCAATGAATAGGAAAACTTTATTAACGTAATAACTTTTCAATCATTAAGAAATAAATTTAATTTCAGTAACTAGTTACAATATAAGATAATTTAATTAAGTATAACATAGTCAAATATACAACAATATTATTTAGTGCCCAATAAAACCTACCCATAGTTCAGTGGATTCGTTTAATTTAAAATATTACGTTACATTAAGCAATTATGGCACCAAAAATTCAGTGCTGTTATTTCGGACTTCGGTTTCGGGCTTGTTAGCAGACTGATGTGTTGGTGCGCTAACAAAAAGCTACTGTCTTATTCGGTTTACTAGAAATGTCTAAACGAGGCATTGCAATTGCGTAATCCCAATACTCCGAATCCGATGACATCCAAACCAATGAATAGGTTCCTTATTACGCTAGAATAGATACTGCATTGGTGGCAATTCTGAACGCACTATTCCTTAACTAATTCTTAGCTAACGCAGTCACTTTCTTAACCTTGACATTAGAACAGGATAGCAAATGCACACATGACTTTGACATTCCTAATTTGTCGTAAGGCGCTTTAAATAAGAACTGAGCATAGAACACGCTTCCTTATTTTACGCCAAATAAGCAGTCTAATGTCAGATAAGGAATGTCAAAGTCATGTGTTTATTGCTATCTTGTTCTTACGTCAAAATTAAGAAAGTGACAGCGCTAGTTAAGAATTAGAATTAGGATTATGTGGCGAGAATTGTGTCGCTTATTTAATACGGGTTCTTATTTTTGTATTAGTATCGATGTTTGGATAAGTTTTGTAGATACTGTAACGGGATTTCTTCACACGTAAGCTACGATTTTTTTAACATGTTTAAGTTGTGGTGTTTTATACCGGGTGTAAGGGACAGCGCCCGCAAATTGATAGGGTTTGCGCATTCAATGAAACTGAACAACTTTTACCAGCACAGTCTTTCAGGTTTTTTTTTATACTTTCCCTTACTAAATGACCAGCTCGATCAGAAAAATTGTATGGAAAAGCAAAAAACAATTAATCAAAAGATAATGGTATATCTGAAAATAGATAGTTGTTTAATTTCCTTGACTGAGCAACCCTCTATCAGTTTGCAGGACTATCTCCCTTACACCCTGTAATCTACGGTCATGCATAGCATCAGGTAGCTAACTATATTATGAGAATTCTCTTTCTCATTTATAATTAATAGAGCCAAAGTCAATTTTCAAGAATCAGCCAAAAACACTTTTGACGAATTTCTGGCACATAAAAACATATCGTCAAATTAAAAATTATTAGCTTGAACGATTCTTATCAAACGTAATACTCGTATTTGGTATTGTAAACAGCAATAACAGAAGTTTTATTGTAGCTAATAGCAGCTTACGAGTTTTCATTTAATATGAGGAGAAGGACGTTAAGCAACCTACTTAATTACTACAACGACATTGTTGTCTTCAAAATAAAGGAAAAATACTCCTTTACCGTCCAGGTTTAAAGGGTTAAGGCCATACAGGATCTTTAATCCAATAGGTTGAAACGTAACATTGGATTTTTCATGACGTTAGGATATAGACATCGTATAAAATTGAGGCTGGTGAAGATAACCCTGCGACTGAATTATCCTATGGTCACCATGTTAAAGATCGTGACAATATAATACCGTCACAGTACAGACCGGGTCGATAGACTCGATACCCACTCGACAGAAGAAGAAGAAGTACAAAACGACTGCCTAATTTTGGGACTTCAATGAAGACACTACGAATAAAAATTGACTTACCAGCTCTCAACGCATCCATAGGCACACTCGGATACGGTATGGAGTAAGGATACCCCTCCTTTCTCAAGGTCTTCGGTTTCCTCCTGGGCCTGTACTTGTAGTCTGGGTGCTCCTTCATGTGCATGGCTCTTAGTCTCTTCGCCTCGTCTATGAATGGTCGCTTCTCGTCTTCTGTAAGCAGTTTCCATTCTGCACCTGTAGAAAAAATTGAGAGTAAGAAAAGGTTTCAATAGGCAAATGGTATTATTATATACAAACATAAAAAAAAACATAGCACTACAGAAAGAGAAGAAGATTATCTCTTAAAAGAAATCGCTTCCAGCTGACCTTCGGTAGTGCAAGTATACTGGGGTGTCACATAGAAAAGTACCCAATTTAATGTTTCAGGTAAGGTATAGGTATTACATGCCTACTTTGAGTAAAACGTTTTTCTTTTTTTCTTTTTTTTTCAGAGTATAAAAGCGCTAAAATGATTTTGTTGAATTTAAAATGAAAAAGAAAATTAAAATTGGTTTTCACAAAGAATGTCATAAGCCGACTACAACAACACAAAAACAGAAAAGTAATTTGCTCGAACCATCCCTCATTGCTGAAACAATGCCATTGAATCGATACAATATAATCGAAGCTCCAACGACCTGTCTCCCGATAGAAGAGACCAACCCTTTGTCCCCCCCTTTTGTGCCACCCGTATTGATACCGTGGAGGGGAGGCCATTCAAAATAGACAAGACAATCCCGATTCATCTGAATATAAAAGCGAAAACAATGTAGCCAGCGCTGAAAGGAACAATCCAGAGACCATTAGCCGTCCTGCTCAAACCGACCCAGTTGTTCGCAAGAAAGAAGAGGATGGACACAACAATGGTAAAGCGCCGCCTAATGACGAATTTGCGCTTTTCATTCCGCTACACAAGTTTTTCCCGGTTCCTTCTCGTTATTCTGTCAATACTAAAGGGAGTCTCTCCCATTCCAGCTTTTGTGATTTCAGAGATGATAAGGATCGTGTACTTAGGGACAATAATAAATATAAAAGTGGAATGTGGCGACGGTTGACGGTTAGAAAATGAGGTTTCGTTTAATTTCCGAGGATTGACGGTTTTTGTGCCCGAGAATTGAAATTGTGAAAGCATATTGACAGTATTTTTGTTCGCAAAAAGACTTTTGATGATAAGGAATCGAAAATGGCAAGATGTAATGATGGACACTATTATAATAATACAGTGCTGGGCTATACACTGATTTATTAAGAACAGAACATCTATTCATGAAAACGCGCATAAGTATTCGAGACACACATTTTCAGAACAAAAGACGAGCGTTAAACAAACATACTCCTTTTATATTTTACGACAATGCGTTGCAAATACTCTTCGTTGCCAGCAAAATGGAATAGCTGAAGAGCACGGTTGTCACTCCAAGTGTACTACACTTTCGTGACAAAAAACTGACACAATATCACATGTGACAGTCTGTCTCGTACTTCTACTGAAAAGGTTTTGTCTTCTAGAACAATAGCGTAGAATAATTGTAATGTAAATACAGTAAAATGACATTGAATGTTATTAATAAGTGCTTTCTGTTGCTGTGCATACTATTATTTTGTCTTGAGTTGCATTTGCAGTGTTTTGTTCCTGTAAAATGTAATTTGTTTTGTTAAATGTATTCTTATGTCCTGCTCCTACGAGCTCTTTCAAAACATTGTTTTTAGTATTTCCAACTCAGTTTTAGAATAAAGGTAAACAAAGTTTCATGTCTTTTTATTTAAAACGACATTTCAAAAATAAATTATACGTGTTGGCAAATTAGTTAAATAACTAAAACTACTATTTCATTATGTTGTAATATCAGCTAATAAATAAGACATATTTTAGGAACAAGATTTTCAATTAAAAGACATGAAACTTTGTTTACCTTTATTCTAAAACTAAGTTGGCAATACTATAGCTACTATATTCCGTTCCTTTACTTAACTTCACTCTGACTTCTGATAGACTTCTTGAGGCCTGATAGTTGGACTACTAGGCGGTTTAAAAACTCTGACACCAGGGTTCACCAGGTCGATAGACTCGATACCCACTTGACAGAAGAAGAAGACTCTGACTTCAATAGTTTGACATGTCACATTGAAGTATTGGTCTAATATTAATAATAAAAGATCTGGGAGCGAGGGAAAATCATAGAATGTTTCAGTATGAAGGCGTTAGGCTGACAACCTGTCACTACAGCAATATACCTACAAATCTGTCTAAAATAACCCTCAAAACTTTGTCAGACGTGGCGAAATGACCTTTGTTTAGGTAGCTTACGCTCTGCCTACCCCGTTAGAAATAAAGGCGTAATTATATGTATGTAGTGTCAAGAATAATAAAAATCAATTCAACTCTTTTTTCTCTTTATACTTTCAAACACTGCTCAACAAAACTAACAGAAAAGTTCCTTGTTTTAATTAACATTGATTACCTTCTTCAAAAGAGCACGTGCGAGCTCTTCAGTGTTGCCACTCTACAGTAATTATTTCCTACAACTTGCCTCTCTATTACGCGGAAAACAATAGCGATCACTGGCAACACTCGGCAACGATTGCACGCCGGCAGAAGTGCAATTAGGTATGAATCGATGTTATTAAATTGTGTCGTTTTATTGCAGTTTGTAAAATTTTATGAAAATAAGGAATCACTTTTGCTTTTGTCAATGATAAGAAAATCGCCAACATAGACGATCAATTATGAGAATTTTTCAAACCGCTAATTTTCCAAAGAAACGCAAAAAAATTCTTCCCTACCAAAGGAGTACTATCAAATCTTTACATAACGTCTTTGTCATCAACAATCCAACAACGGGACAAACAAAAACAACAGGCACATGTAACACACACGTTAGGCACAATACGCTTCCCCAACAAAGGAGTTTCCTCTCTGCGTTGTATTAAAGCAGCCATTGTGTTCAGAATCGGACGAAAATGCTCTTCATTACGCTGAAAGCTTGTGTGCCATACGACAATGGTGAAATGGGGAGGGGGGGGTAGAATGGGGTTGAAGGCAGAGGGGGGTGGCAACAAAGACGCATAGCGAAGGAACGCCCGCCACCCTTTCGTCCGTAAAATTGAATTGAAGAAACGCTATATAGGTCATGATTTTATTAAAATGTTTAATAGATTTTTTGGGTGAACATAACTTGAAATCATCCTGAAACAGTATAGCGACTAAACTTAGAAGTACTAACTCAAAAAATCTTAAATGCTTGAGTCTGTTGTGTGACGTTATTTTCCCCGGTTTTCATTACATTTTTGTTACCGAAACCATAATATTATTAAGAAAATAGGTATACAAATGAGATATTAAACCCTGAAAGCCTTAAAAGTAGGTCTTTCGAAAAACAAAAAGAAAATGAGAAGCGACGTCATCATCTAAAGACTGAAAACAGTGACATCACAACACAAGCAAGACAAAAGAAAAAGGGGGTCCCATATCTAGATTGAGCCTTTGTAGTTAGAATGCTTCTTGCGAGTGAGAGAAGACACTTAATTTACTTTATTTTTATATGAAACGCTAAATAATTCTTTTGAAGTGAAAGCCGATGACAAATAAAGTTTACTTAAATGCTAATACAGAATTCATCGAGGAGTTATCTTTGTTAAATGCAGAGGATAAAGCTGAAGCAATCATAATCACACACCATCATCCAGCTACAGAACAAAACAGAACCCGAAAACAACAAAACCTATTTACAGTTCAGTCGATTTAAACGAAAAAAAAGTAGAACTCAGTTAATAATACTTTACAAAAACCGTCTAGTAATTAAACAAGGGCGCACAAACGGGCCCTTTTCATGACGTAGAATAACAACGAAAGGCAACAGACGACAGAGAAGGCTACAATAAGGAAACAAGGAGTATTTTTGTTGCGTGCCGGTGGTGTAGGGCGAGCTGGCGCGGAGCGATAAGCACCCTGCGTTTCAGGGGTATATAAGCACATAAAACGGTATGTACAGTGGGAGTGTGTAGGTGAATGGTGTACATAGCAGGTTATGAGCGATGAGGTAAGTTGGAACTTGAATTGAAGAAATTGGGAAAATGAATAAATAACCTGACTAATAAAATATCAAGTAAAAGTCAATCAAATTTAAGCAATCTTTAAACACTGATGCAAATAAAATTCCTAGATGATAAAATTTAAAAACACTACTTGAAGTATAGCAATTTATATAAAGCAAACTATACAACTCACGTTAAAACAACAGATAACATGATACCAATTTGGCTATAGATATCAATATCAGTCACTATAGCAAGAGAAAAAAAAACATTACATCGAGATCAGCTCCCGTTCTAACCGAACAAAATAGCTATAGTCATTCTATCAGAATTTCCTGCTGCATAGTCTATTTTTATAGATTTCTAATACACAATAGCTGGTTATTTGTGTCGGCCGTATACAGGCTTTTCTTTGTCGTGGAAAAAATCCAACTTTTGTCAAACCACAACGGGGTTCTTTATACGATTTTTCACGGTGTTACTATTGGGCATACCTTCATGCTATGTTGCGTTGTGGCCAATGGTGGGCATTGTAGCCACGGTGCTTTAATTACTGCATCAGCCACAAAAAACAGGCAGTTGAAACAAAAAACTGGCGTTGTAAAAATGAGCAAAAAGCATTGTACATTGATCGGTGGCTACATAAGTTGGAGCGAGGAAAATCGTTGTAAATTGGTATTGGATGGCGAACGACATATGTTCCATTATGTAATAGAAAGGTAATTTTTGTTGGTTGCCCGCCGGTCGTGGCGTGAATAATTTTGTAAATAATTAATGGTTAATGACTTAGTAGAAGCAAAGGAAATTGTTTCTGGGGAGGGCTTTTATGTCAAGAAGCGAAACAAACAAAATATCGAGGGTAATTAAATTAGATAAAGCGAGAAGATTGCATAAAATTGCTGTTATTTCCTGATAAATACTGACTGGATGTTTCAAACTCAATATAATATTTTAAAATTCACTTCCACAACCTTGAATTACTTTATTATAGAGGTATTACCTATAATGAAACCGAAAGGTTGTAACTTTATTGCACATTGTACATATACAGCTATCAGAATCCATGCCCATAAACATTATAATCTACCAGTAAAAAAAATGAATTACGAGATGCATCCAAGGATTCTAATGAAATCTGTTTGTAAACCTTGCTCTAAAATCTCATAATATTAATCGAACCGACAAACAAACACGAACACAGGAGCCAACACGAACACAAGGGGCGAAACACCTAAACGCTTATTGTTAGGAAGCTATTACAGGGACAGGGCCTGCCTTAATTAATATTAACCGAGAGAGCAACGCCCCTACAGTCGGGCGGATTCAGGGAAGGTGCATCAGACGTTGATTGAAATAAACAAGTGACACACAGAGACTGTATGCAACCAGCTGAACATGCTCGTGACGTGAAAATTTCTACATATTTATACAATGCGCATAGACAGTAGTAAATTGGTCAGGATGATGATGATGATTCTTACGCTGATTATAAGGAAGCTGTTAAAGGGACATACGAGAGAGCAACGCCCCCATAACCGGGCGGATTTGGGGAAGGTGCATCAGACGTTGAGTGAAATAAACAAGTGACACAAGGTAGAACGCAACCAAATGAAGACGCTCGTGATAAAAATATACATTTACTGGATGCCTAAGACATCTTAACAGCAAACTGGTAAATGATGACTAGTAGATTGATGATGAATGAATCATCTGTTCTAAAGTCCGAATCGTGGTCAGAATGATCTTTCTTTGAAAAAAAAAAAGATTTGTAGCACTTATACGTTACAAGATTAACAATCAAATAAAAGAAAAATTCTTTACTTATGAAAAATATAAGACTGACGAAATATGTCTGAACAGCTGGATAAAGGATTATGCTCATAAAAAGTGTTCCGGGGTGGATTGTGGGGTGGAGACTACGTCCAGCGGATTCCTGTCGTCGCCATGTATTGGAGTATTTTCATCATCAGTATTTTTTTCGTTGTAAAAGCAAGATGGCGCTGTGTACATTTGTCCAGGGAATATTTTGTACTTTTTAATGTCAATCCTTTCACCCCGTGTGTCCCATCCAATTGCCCGTTAAAAACTTACGCCTACATTGTTCGCTCACCTTTGTGTTGCACATCGACATTTGTCGCGCTAGATTTCGATTGATTTCGTAAACAAAACGCGCTGTGTACGCGTTCGCTTTCGTACTGCCATTTATTAGTGATAGACAAAAGCTCTGTGTTCATGGTTGTAGTATTGACAGGTTATTGCGCAGCTGTGAGGGCAAATAATGAGAAGTATTTTGAAATAGGTATCATGTTACTTTGATGATGGTTGATTGTTTTATGATTCATATTCATTTGTTTTTTGTGAATTATCAAATTGAAGGCCGTTGTTAACAGATTTGAACAAGTGTTTAAATGGAAACATTAATATTATCTGCGTTATACTATGCAACGTCGCAAAGTGTCATGATTGTCGAGTTGAGTAAAATAAATAAAATTTGAACCAAACTTTTGATCTTGTCAAGAAAATTGTGTAGATATCAAACCTAAACCTGTCCCCTTCATCCCAGATTACCTACTCAGTGCTTCATCCATCAAACAAATTCAGTGGAATCCTGTTCAGTATCTAAGAGACATACCATGAATAATACATGTGCAATGTTTGAAGAGGACAAAAGCAGCACTTTTACGTAAGCGAAGCTTTGTGCCGCTTGCGATTCGCAAAGAGGAACTAACGTTGCGATTTCTGTTTGACTGCCAAGGGTTGCGTTACTAAAAGTGATAAACTACGAAGTTACAACTACCTCCATTCTCGACTGAAAGCGGTAGATCCCGAGCATACTTTAAAACCTAATAATGAAAACCCCTTAATGATGAAAAGACTCGAAACGAAAATATAAGACATAAAAAAAAGAAAAATTATGGCGGATGCTAATAAAAAGATATTGGATCCGGATACAAACAAGATAATATTTCCGCATTCTTTAGAAATCCGGGTAGATATTGATTTATTATTAACAGTACACACAGGCAAAACCTAAAAACAAAACCATGAAAGGAAATTATAAAACATTTTACAAACCAACATTATCACAGTCACGTCACCAACAACAGCAAAATTGAAAAAAAGAAATAAGAGCCGCCCCAATTCTTCCGAATCAAAATGTATTCATATTCAAAGCTCGCGTATACGAAAACCAAGCATTGTACTGGTGGAGCAAGTATCTCCCGAATACAGCATATAGTACGACAACGCTTCAAATGAACGTGGCGAAAAAGAGAATTAACGCTGCCAACATAGGACCAACGTCATTTTAGACAGTTTTCTTTGTATACCGGCGCCCCCACACACTTTCATTTAAAGCCTTGACGTACCGTACACAGCGGTGCCTCGGCGCACAAAAATGAGAAAAATAGAAAATGGCGTTTCCTCTCGCCGTCAACGCCAGAATGGCCGCCACGGAAGTTTTTATTTTTCCATCTCTTTCGTGTCTCTTTACCCCATTCTGAATTTTAGGGGTCTCAATTTTGAAGAATTTTACAGTACAGAGTCGTTATTCACCTTAGGTCTTCGTCAAAAATAGTGTTTACTTCTCTTCCGTATTCTGCTGGGTCAGAATAGCATCGTTCCATATCTTATTCGCCAATATTGTAAATGGCGGTTTATGAACAAAACTAGGGAATTAGCAATAGCGTTCGCTGACAATAATTGTTTAGGCTTAGTACTTAAGACGTACCACCACCGCACATATTTCTGAACCCAAATCGAACAGAAGTGTTCACACATTTCCGTTTTAGTCCAAATACATGGGAATCAGTAAAATCACTGGTAAAGGCAATCCACTTAACTTATGGTGAGTAACAAACACTACACAGTACCTATAGACTACGTAGCGTCAACTGCGTCTCTTTTAGATTCATTTATTTGAACTAAGTTGCAGTACCCAGTTACCATCAGGTGAACCATACTTGGCATCAAAAGATACAGAACCCATATTAATATCTCGCTTAAACCCAGCCCTGTAAATCTATAGAGCCACACTTGCTTACTTTGGTCGGTTGATTAATTCGGTGGCTCTACCCCGCTGCGTTCCTGCCGGTTGATTGCGGTGGCTTTTTTTTAACAACTTTTTCTACCAAGAACGGTCTTCTTTGGCGTAATACGTTTTTTTTATGCAAAAAATTGTCCCAACTTGACCCATGCTCTGTAATTTTTGGATTTAGTTGGTCTAGATTAGACACTTTTTGTTAAATATACAAGTTTTTGTTATTTCTCGTCAAAAATCTATTAATATGGTAACCTCTTGGTATAACTAACATAACGGAAACCTCATCACCTCACTAAATTTTAAAAATGCAAGATTTATTAAAATCCTATTCACGTCAAACTATAGTTCCAAAACAATCGCATTGATATTCAAATTTCCAATAGAGCTTCCAGTCAAAGCTTAGGTGGGTATAATGATCAATTTGCAGTCAAATAACCCATTTATAGCAAGAACTATATAACATGATTCTATTCCAAATTGAAGATAACATCGTTTTGCATAACAAGATTGATGTTCGTGATTCTCGTTTCAAATAGATTGAAATTTGCTAAGAATTTTGCTTGTCAACGTGTTTATCAATTTTATTATTGATAGATTTGTTTTAAATAGTTGAGCTTGTTATTTAAACAACGGTGTCTTTGGTAAAGGAAAAAATAATATTTACACTTACCTAATCGTTTTGAGATCTCTGAATTGTGCATTTTCGGATTATCCTGAGCTATCTTCCTCCTCTGCAGCCTCGACCATACCATGAATGCGTTCATCGGCCTCTTTATGTGCTCCTCCGGTGATTTCTTCGACTGACTCTGGCTGTTCATCGCTGACATTGACCCCATACTTCCTATGGCACCCATGGCAGACATGGGCCCCATGGCGAAGTGGCCCATGGGGGACCCAAAGCCGGTCCTGTCGCACATGGCACCAGCGGCACTGAGGAAGAAAGAGATAGGCATGAAACAAGTAAGATGGTCAAAGCTAAATTAGTTATTGATATGGTTCATTATTCTCAGTGTTAGAGATTATTCAACTAAAACAATATCATTTCGATTTGTTTAGTATATTATTATTAAGAGCTATGTTCATAATATTTGCATATTGGCAATTTCATATTAATTCTTTGTCAACTGTAACTGGAATTCATAATTCAAAATGCATGATAGATATTTTGTGCAAACGAACATGCTCATTTTGCATGTCATAAAAAAAAATCATAACTGCTCCCTCACAGGTATTAAGACTAAGCCCCATACAAAGAACCACGTGTTCATATTGTAACATTGTACCTTTTAATATACGTACGACAATTACTGTGCTCATAAAAGTGGAAAATATTAATATCAAGCAAAGAGGGTGAGATAAATTGGCTGCTTATGACACGGTTGATACTTCAGAAGTTGATTTTGATTGGTTTAATCCGCGTTTTAAGGAGGACTTTAAGGAGGTACTTAAAGTCCTTGCTCACCTGCCTTCGAGACAGGTAGTGGGAGCTGTAGTATGAACGGTGAATGGAAAATTAATGAACATTCAATAGAGGCTTCAATCAATATTATCTTTAGTCGTTAGTGTTGTCTTTTGCAAAGTAAAAGGATTGGTATTAAAATTACAAGTGGCATTGAAAATGTCGATTATTTTAAGCAAGTATTAATTGTACATATTTATTTTACTGAACATTAAGAAGATTGTTTCATTATGTAAATAAAGTGTTTAATTATAATGAGACTTCGGAAGGTCAGGATTTATGTTGTTTTAAAAACATTAATCTTTATTTAATATTTTATCAAAATTGCGGTAGGGAAAATATTCGTAGTAACCTTGATCATTCATTCATCCAAATACGTGCTACATTATTGTCAATAACGGACTATTTTGTTAAATATTTTTATAATTCTTCATAGGATAACTAAACACATCTGACTGTTGTGATTAGTCCATCTCAAAACAGGTGTCACTTAAAACTACAACATTTTGTTTGTCTTATTGTTTTCATAAAAATGTTTTTTTTTATATACTTATATATCTATATTTCTATGACTATACATTCAAACTGTTCATAAACATCTGTACATATAATAAAATTGTAACAGATCGATGTCTTTACATGGGAGATATAAAAGAAAAAAAAACCTAGTCTTTGTAAGTGCTATAGAAGCCAAAAATAAAATTTTCATGTTTATTTTTTTTCGAAATTCCATCAAAATGTAAAAAAGAATTGTTGGTGATTAAACAAAATATTTTTGCCTCTGCATCCTATAGGAGCATCAAAGAGGAGTAAATCCTGAGTTTAAATATTTAGTGTATGTAAATATTACAATAATACTAAACATAAGAAAATTTTATTTTTGATTTTAGAATGCGCACAAGGTACCACTAGCGCCATCTATTGGTAGCTTAGCTATAACAAGTGTACCTAGGTCAGATCCTGGATTTAAGACAATTTACACGGAAAAACACTTTATTCCCTCGGAAAACTCATTTATTGCGGGAGAAACCGCAGGCGGGAAGCTAGTTCATAATAAAACTTTGAGACAGACACTTAAGATCAATTAAATTATAAGTATAGCAAGCTACTACAGTTACTTTATAAATACTGCATAGATTACATACCGTATCATTGATTACATCTTAATTTTGCCTAACATGAGATTGTAGTCGAGACAAGGCAATTACACCAGACAGATCAATTACATTAAATGTTGCTTAATTTATGTGTTGTGATACATATATACATATTATCACGCCTTTATGCCTAATGGGGTAGGCTGAGCGTAAACGACCTAAAGAAAGCGGGGTGTGATACATTATCATTTATCATATCATATCCAATATGTGCTCACCAAGACACAAAAAAATACTTTCATGCTGGACTGGGAACGAGAGAAAAACATAGAATGTGCTAGCTGTATTTCCTCCTAGGCATGCTGTAAAAAACAGCCAAGGGATCCACGGGATTCAGTATATTGCAATTTAGGCAATGGGCTGACAACCTGTCACTACAAATCAATCTTAAATTACCCTCAAAACTTTGTCAGACGTGGCGGATCAACCTTTGTTTAGGTCGTTTACGCTCTGCCTACCCGATTAGAGATGTAAACGTGATTATATGTATGTATGTAAGATACAAAAAGTCTTGTAATAATGGGTTTCCTTTTTATCCTCGAAAACATCAATACCTTAGGACACTAAATGTTTTTCACAGACAAATTTGCTACATTGAAGTTCAATATTTACTATAGGCTTCATATAATTAATTTTAAGTAAACGTTTCGTTATCTTCATCTTTATAACATCTATCATTATCGCAATCTACATTTATATCCTCTACTCATATTTTGCTTACGTTGCCTCCAATAAATGTAATGGCATAAAAACAGGGGAGCTTATCAACCACCCATATTATGTCACTCACACTCAAGGGCCCCCACCCCCTAATTATATTCAAATCGCAGATTAACGATCAAACTTCATGTCCTGAGGTTCGTTAAGTAACTTTTTGACTTGTTATTTCATGTATCGTTAAATTTTTCTTCGTAATGAGGGAGTGTACTTTTTAATTTGTTTTAATTGCTTGCGCTTCAAATGTTTCGAGTTTTTTTGTTGCTGGAGTATCAACTTCTATTTTGTTTTCTTTGGCAGCATTAAGACTCATGATGTTTTACGTTTTCTTAGTACTTTTATGGACAGTTGTATTATCATTATTAGTTTATTAATTTATGTTAATTAATTTATAAGGCTCTTTGTATCTTTTGTGGAGAAATAAACAGATTTTATTATTATTATTTGTTTTATTCCTCTGTTTCCTATTGCCTGGTTGCCTGGAAGATATTGCTACATTAGCAATAAGGCCACCAATTGTACTACTATTATTTTTATCAATTTGTAATTGCTGTGTTTTTGTGCAATAAAGTATATTGTATTTTTGTTAAAAATATTTCTCACAAGATATGTAAAAAGAATTCAAGAACTTAAAAAAATGTTATAGGATGATAATATTGTTGAAGTAACATCAGTTAAAGCGTTCTCAGACAAAATATTGTCATTTCTCTTTTACAATCTTGGTTCACAGCTTCACATGCCAGACGCCAAAAAAGGGCAAACGGACAACACTGCCACCGAATTCCAAAGTCCTCACAAGGGTAAAGATTTGACAGTAGCCCGTGAACTCCTGGGCAAACATTGACCGGCAATTGACTTACGTCTATCTATAGCCAACCAACCAAGCAGGCTTCAAAGTTATGTAATAGAGAACTATGAAGACTGGGTACATGAAACTCATGTCGTAGGTAAAAAGGTCAAAATGTCGGCAGCCTTTTCAAATTTAAACTAATTGACAGATTACAAAATCTTATTAGAAATGTTTCTGATTAACTATTGGAAATTTTCAAAGATACAATGAATAAGAATCAAATATCATACATACTTGTAAATACAATAAAAGGAATGAGAATTATAAAAATCATTATCACTGTGTAGAGGTCATGATCTGTCGTTTTCAACCTATCCTTTCTTATTTTACTAGTTTGTAGGGTTTCTTCCGTGCTGGACAGGGAGCGATAGAAAAACATAGAATGTTCCAGCTGCCCTTCCTCCCGGGATTTTTTCCAGACGTGGCGAAAGCGCCTGTGACGAGGCGTTTCACGCTCTGCCTACATCGTAAAGAAAAGCCGTGATTTTATGTATGTATGTAGGGAATATTATAATTTATACTGTATGCAATTGTTTAAATATTGTAATAAGAAATAAGACTCAAATCTACTACAAATTTGTTCTTCCAATGTAAAATCCTATTTGTAAATGAAACACCATTCTCATAGTTAACGAAAGTATACAAATCAGATCATATTTAATTGTGTACAAATAAGTAGCTTATACTTAAACGTGATTTGCAATCCAAATCCTATTCCAGTCAGTTAAACAATCCTCAGTAAACTACTTAGAGGTCGCTGCGGCACAAATAAGAAGAGCATTGCTCAACCAATTATCAGGGAGACGAGGAATTCTAGAGAGATTTCGCTAGAATGGATTAAATTGCTGAAGAAGTCTATGCTAAATAAAAAAGGAAAAGATTTTCTTGAGGACAGTCCTACTTCTACAATCATAGTAAAAGGAGATAAAACTGTTTTGCCGGTTTTAAGTTAAAATAGTAAGTGACATTTCCCTGGAATAGTTAAAGTTTGTGAAGATATCTCATCACCATCATCATCATCATCTCCCTAGCCTTATCCCGTATCTCACGGGGTCGGCTATTGGTGAAGATATCTGTGATAAAAAAAAAAGTATATATATATATATATATATATAGTCTTACTTCCATGATCAATATCATGCATAGAATAATAGTGATTAAAACAAGAAAGAGCGATTCTTAACCAATGATCCAGAATACAAGAAATTATATTACTATTAAAACGATTAGTTTGGTGAAGATTTATATGCTGAAAAGGAAAAAAGATTAATGAGAATAGTTCTATTGTTCTTCCATGTTGCTTCCATGCTGGTCTGGGAGCGAGAGAAAAACATAGAATTTGCCAGCTGCATTTCCTCCCGGGCATGCTGTAAAAAACAGCTAAAGGAACCGAGGGTTTCAGCATATTGTAATTTAGGCGACAGGCTGACAACCTGTCACTACAGCAATATTTCTACAAATATATCTTAAACAACCCTCAACACTTTGTAAGACTTGGCGGAACGACCTTTGTTTAGGTCTTTTACGCTCTGCCCACCCCATTAGGGAAAAAGGAGTGATTATATGTATGTATGTATGAGAATAGTCCTACTTCTATGATCATAATATAGAGTTATAGTTATAACAGTTGGAAATATATTGCAAGAAAAAGAAATATTACCTGGTTGACGATATTAAAATAAACTTGTCCCTTTTACTGTTCTTCTTCTTGATTTATTTCTTCCTGATAACTATGATAGATGTTGCTTTTCATTTCTTTCGATCATCTCTTCAAAATACTATTCTATACCAAAATCTCACAAGTGCTCTTTTGTCTCCTACTCGCAGTGAAATCAGCGCAGTGCAGTGCGCAAGCGACGCCCCGGCGCTAAGTGGCTGCGCAAACGCATGCATGATCGATTGTTTGCTGCCGGCGAGAACAGAAGGCACCAAACAAGCTCCGAGTTGAGTATATTGAACTTTATATTATATAGGTATCGCGGTATTTTACAAGTAGGTATTCTTTTGTCATTAGTTAGTATTGACCTTCGAGGAAAATGTTTCATCGCTTGCGTATTTTGGTACACCAAAGCATGTATTTACAATCATTTTTGGTAGCTATGGCAAAATTGAAATTTGTTGTTTATTTGTAAGTTCTTTTCAAACTTCTAAATCTTTACAAACAAGTAAAATTTTTACTTCCTCCACCATTACGGAAAACACTTAAGCTCGTATTTACAGAGCGATCTCATTTCTGATATGAACTCAAACTCGCTTTCAGTCTCAAATGCTGTTTATAAATTTGGGCCTTAGATATATCTCATCTTTGTTTCTTTTATCTTCCTATTATCTCCAAAGTTTACAACTGCATTTGCGGTTTGTTCTCCCATCATCACCGCATACCATAACCATCCTCCCGCCATTCACAATCATCTTTAAAGCTTAAACCCCATATATTTAAGGCCAATAACCCATAATATTAGTTCAGAATAGCCTTTACCGTCGGCACTTCACAAAGGGACTTTATTATGGACGTGTAAGAAAATAATAAAAGCTTTATAACATGTTGTAAAGATGCAACGATTGACGGTTCATTAGGCTATCTGTGGACTAATTGGTTTTATATGCCACTGGCCAATTTGATTCTTTGATTTTTTGGTACAGGCATAGTATAGCGTAGCTTCACCAGATAACTCCCCTGTGTTTAACAGTGAACTGTTGTGCCTGGTATAATTGGAATAACTTCATATTCTTCCATGTTGGACTGGGTGCGAGAGAAAAACATAGAATGGGCCAGCTGCATTTCCTCTCAGGCATGCTGTAAAAACCAGCTAAAGGATCCGAGGGTTTTAGTGTATTGCAATTTAAGTGATGGGCTGAATAACCCTCAAAACTTTGTCAGACGTGGCGGAACGTCCTTTGTTAAAACACAAGTCTTACCTTATATTTATATTAGTTTTGAAACCCTTCAATTACGGGTCAGAAACTGCGAGTTTCAATAAAATTTATAACATCCTTCTAAACCCCAATTCCGCTCTGAAAGCAAATGGACCACATTATGCCAAATGCAATCATTAAGTTGTTCAACATTTACAGTTTGATTAAGGCAATCCAAAAGAGTTGGAATCTTATAAGAATAACGTTGAATTGTCAGTTTTGTGGTAAAAATTATAGTTGTTATTATATTTTTTTAAGTTGGTTCATATTTTGATTTAAAAATTAAAAATGTACCTATTAGATAGTTAGAAAAGCATAAAGGGTAGGCATTTATTCCGTTTTAGCAGGTAAATACAGTTATTTATTACGTCTTAACTTTTGTATTATTTAAACGTTAAAGGTCGCGTCGATTCAGTTTTTTTAATATCGATAAATAAATAAACTAGAAACGTAGGTACCTACACCAAATAAATAATTATAATCTTCAGATTTAATTTAACAAAATAATAAATGAATAAACGATCAATATAATTACGCTATCTTTAACATAAGTTGATTCATTACAACTACCTTCAATGAACAGGAAGTTCAAAGCAGTAAACAACAGTCCAAAACAAATTAATTTGTCACAACCATGGTATTATAAGTCACAACTTACAAGTTCGTTGACTTTCATGAAGAGTCTTGACCGTACATACTTGAGGAGCTTCGAAGAATCCCCTTGGGAAGTACAAATGACTTCAACGAGTATATAATTTTTATATTTACCTTATAATTTCCATGGTGGACTAGAAATAATGAAAAACTTAGAACGTGCCAGTTGCTTCTCCTCCCGGGCATGCTGTAAAAACCCACTAAGGGGTTCCAGGGTTTACAGTGTATTGTAAATTAGGCGATGGGCTGACAACTTGTCACTGCAGCAGTATACAGATTCATCCGAAATAAATAACCCTCAAACCTTGTCAGACGTGGCAGAACTACCTCTATTCCTCTGGTTAGGTCGTTGACGCTCTGCCTACTCCATTAGATAAAAGGCGCGATTGTATATATGTATATTTACCTCATAAAGTGTCCGCTGGCACGTTGGTGTAAATCCAGCTCCAGGGTGAGACCTTTTAAACGCTCTTTAGAAAGTCCCGTCGGCACTGCACTCGAAACTATCACTGTTCTATATTCAAATATTTGTCTGAATAAGTTAGCATGTGTTCATAATTCGGATACAAACAATCGATTTAGCAAATTATCGATAAAATCACGTGTCGCGAATCAGTACGGCCCGCGCGTCCGCCGTTCGTTCGACAATGGCGACAATCGACAATCGTGCGGCGCGACTGCGGTGACGGCGCTGCTAACAAATCGAGTGATAAACCCGCGCGCCTCAACCAATCACAGCCCGCCAATACGCCCACGAGAGGGAACCGCGCGCGCTCATTGGCTAAGCAACTGCCATTGCCTTACGGATGTTGTTATGCAGAATGAGACCAACTGTTCGAAATCGAAATAAGATTTTAAACGTTTACCAGCTCGCGTACAATACAAATTGGTAGCGCGCTCGGAGCCGCGTGCTCTCTTTCTGTTCTGTTGTAGTTTGTTATTCTTTTTGTATTGTTTATGACGGCTCACCGCATAAAATAAAAATAAATCCGTATGGTTGGGCTCGTTACATGGCACGATATGCCCAATTGTTTCACCTGAACCAGTCAATGGGCCACTTAGCGTTTGTGGATGCTGTAATACTTTGCATAGGGGATTATGTACGAATTTATAGAGAGTAGTCAAATTATTTTTTTATGCTGGACTGCAAACGACAAAAAACTAAGAATGTTCTTGCTTTTTCTATTTCCGGGCATAAAGTAGAGAAATTTGGGCAATGGGCTGGCCATATCCTTAAATTTCTTTCCGAAATTACTGTAAAAGACCAATAATATTGCACATCTGGTAAGTTCAGCTTTTTAGAGAATTATTGCCGTCACAACTGACGGCAAAGGTCCTTCCAAGTATCGATAACTGGCCTATCAATAGCATAATACTTTTCATAGGTACTTGGTCCTCGTCATTTATTTCAGAAGAAGCAGTACGCTTCTATTCGTTTGTTATAGACAAGTTCAAAATGCTTTTAATAGGAGTACAATGTAAATTCTGCATTCCTAGCTAGAATTTTAGTCCATGCTACAAATAAATTATTAATATCTGGAACATTATATACCGGGTGTAAGGGACAGCGTCCCGCAAACTGATAGGGGTTGCTTAGTCAATGATACTTCTTCTTCTGTCGAGTGGGTATCGAGTCTATGAACCCGATGAACCCTGGTGTCAGAGTTTGTAAACCGCCTAGTAGCACAACTATCAGGCCTCTGACAGGTTTGAGTAACGACCACTATCAAAGACAGCAACCGGGACCGACGGCTTAACGTGCCCTCCGAATCACGAAATCTTTTTCTTTTCGGACAATCAGGTGATTCGGCTGAACTTCCTAACCAAACTGGGGAAAAATTCACAAAGTGATAAATTCTCAAACCCAACTTTGTGTTTCCCCCCTGGGAATCGAATCCAGGACCTCCGGATCGGGAGTCCATGGCACTAGCCACTAGACCACGGAAGCAGTTATACTGATACTACAATGATACTGAACAACATTCACCAGGAAATTCTTTCAGTAGATGAAAAAAAGAGACTTTCCCATACAAAATGACCGCCTCGATCAGAGTTTGTAAGGAAAAGCATTTTTGTTTATTATATTCCTGAAAGAATTTCCTGGTGATATCTAGCTGTTCAGTTTCGTTAACTGAATAACCTCTGTCAGTTTGCGGGACGCTGTCCTTTACACCTGGTATCTACATGTATACTCAAACTTCCATGCTGGACTGGAAGCGAGAGAAAAACATTGAATGTGCCAGCTGTAAAAACCAGCTAAGGGATCTAAGTAGTAATAATAATAATCTAATATTGTACCTGACAACCTGTCACTACAGCAATATATCTACAAATCTATCTTAAATAACCATCAAAATATTGTCAGATGTGGCGGAACTTTGTTTAGGTCGTTTACGTGCTACCTACCCCATTAAGGATAAAAGCGTGATTATATGTATGTATGTATACTCAAAAGTAAAAATAAAACTATCAAACTGTTATGAAGCCCATCAATTTTATTTTATGTTTATCAACTTACTTTTGTTTACTGACAATTAAGTGTTTAGTTATATTGTTCCTACATTGCCAAAAGTACTACGATGAGGGAATTATTATCTAAATTTAAAGCTTAAGGAAAAAGAAATGTATAAATTACTTCATATTATTATGATATTAATGTTAAATTATTTGATAATATGAATAACCTCAGATCCTAGAAGTTGCACAATAAATATGTTAAATGTTCAAAGTTCACGTAAAATTTACAAATGAATCGAAATATTTTTCGCATAATCGAATCCAATATTAAATCCAAAATTTTAACAATGGCATATCGATTTCTTAGTTATACGACGGTTAGAATATTTTAAGGTCAAGAGTCGATATTCTAAAGAAATATTTTCACATCAAAGGGAACCAACAGAAGCTAGATTGAAGAATAACATTCTCAGTTATTGAACTGTAGGGAATCT
Source organism: Scrobipalpa costella (assembly GCA_949820665.1). Taxonomy (NCBI): domain Eukaryota; kingdom Metazoa; phylum Arthropoda; class Insecta; order Lepidoptera; family Gelechiidae; genus Scrobipalpa; species Scrobipalpa costella. The sequence goes on from OX463303.1 coordinate 20,202,809, forward strand.
ATAGCTTCCTCGACTAACGGTTAAAGCACAATCAAAATTGGAATAAAAAATTAACATACGTCTATCATCTAAGATATGATCCAATAACGCAACAATACAAGTTTCATGCAAATTTTAAAAATGATACGGAAAGACGTTTCGGAATCAGAATCGAAAGAAATCAAAAATGTCACTCTCCCTGTTCAAATTCAAATGAAACTTTTGTAGAAAAATCGACATGGCCACCGAGAAATGCGGGGCGTTTAAAAAAATATGTTTATGAATAATCTACAATGAAATTTGTTCGATAAATTGAATTGTCGTTACAAAATGGTGACATTGGTGACACGGGGGCACTGGGTCGCGCCCTCCGTGACGTCACACAATACGTGGTCTACAATACATCGTACGCAAATTAACTGCATATGCATTCAATTTTTATAGGCAATAAAAAAATCTATTCACAAATTCGCAACGTATAGCCCATGTGCCGGTGTAAAGAATTTTTAAACGCCGATAAATGATTTTTGCATATGACAGCACACAGCTTACTCTCATGCAGATTTCGTAACATGTGTAAATGCAAATAAAACTACCTGCACTTGTATGATTTTATTGCGAGCCACTGTAATTTAAATTGGATTATTTGGTACAACGGTAAGTAACAGACCGTTACAAATTCTGTTATTGGTGAAGTGATATAAATAGTTAAATACATTAGTAACAGCCAAATGGTCCTATTTTATGTAAAAGATATTAAATGTTAATATTTGCCGGTGCTCATACAAATTGCGATCATTAAATCGTTTATGATATTTATCGGGTTCGAATGATTGAAATGTTGGACTACTTGGTTGCAAGTGCAATAAAGTAAAGTCGGTCACTTATTTAGTAATTTCAGCATTTGCCTGCCTATATCCAATAAACTACAATTTTGGAAAAGACAACTGCTTATTTATGGTTACTATAGAATGACTTAAACTGAACCATTATTTGAAATTAAATTCATAACCTAATCTTTAACAAATACTTCATTATATGTATTTAGTTTTATACTTTTTGCATATCTCGCTGGGAATGATTTTTTAAATAAAATTCTGCTTTAATTTATAATTGCAATGCATTTCTAGTTTTTTTTGCATCATATTCTTTATAAGTTGTCATACCATTTGTAGTTACTTTCTTCAGTGCAATTTGCACACTTGCTACATTAAACTCACATTACCATACTAACATAACAGAAGCTGAAATTATACCCAAACGGTATCTAAAGATATGGTTATATTCCATGGTAATAATTGTAATACCATTGACGATCGAAACTGATTCTATTTTCGAATTTGTCACGCATTGTGCCGACTTTTGTGCAATGTGCAAATCCGTTACCGACTTTTTGATGCAAATTCGATTTTTGAATTAATTTAAAATCGATAGATTTGTTGTTGGTGCATTGTTGCATGAATCGGGCGTGTAAGGAGTGAGATTGATCGCATTTTAGGGTACAACTGTCATAGTTTTGTGAAGCCATTACCATTAAAAGAATATGGTTTAATTTAATTTTAAATATTTATTCTATTCAAAATTGTTACACACTTTGATATTGATTGACAGAATATTAAAATTAATGGTTTTGACAGCAACCGGGACCGATGGTTTAACATGCCCTCTGTACCTACTTACCAAATGAGAAAAAAAGAAGCACGGATTCCTTTTTTTTCGGACGATCAGGTGATTCAGCCTGCAATGTCCTAACTAAACTGGGAAAAACCTCACAAAATTATAAATTGACAAATAAGAACTTTGTGTTCCCCCATGGGAATCAAACTTTCGGAGCACATGGTTTAGACCACTAGAGCACTGAGTTAGTTAAAAAAAAATACTATGAAACATATATTTTTTTACCAAAACGATCATGAAACGTCACAGCTCAACCTTGCCGTCATTTAGCCAAACATTGATGTCGTCTTGGCAACTCGTTAGCCAAACCATACAAATTACCAACAACACCACAATGTCACATTGTACAATATACAACGTCAAGACTTTGAATGAACGTGTGTGGGGGCGCTAGTGTCTTTAGTATTTGACTTTTCTCAAGATGGTGGGGTTAGTTCCTTTTAAGGGTTTTAAACTGCCTCCGTTGTCTAGACTAGAGGTTCGAGCGTTGGGCTCGCCTGATCCAGAGGTCCTGGGTTTGATTTTCAGGGGGAACACAAAGTTAATATTATTTTGCCAATTTATCACTTTGTGAAATTTCCCCAGTTTGATTAGAACAATGCAGTCTGAATCACCTGATTGTCTATAAGATAAAAGATTGTGTGCTTCTTAGGATACTTAAACCGTCGGTCCCGGTAGCTGTCCTTGATAGTGGTCGTCATACAAAGTATGTCTGAGGCCTATTAGCTGTTTGTAGCTGCTATTTAGCGGTTTGAAAACTCTGACACCATGGTTCATCGGGCCTATATACCCGAAATCCACAAGACAGAAGTCGTTTCTCAAGTTCCTTTTTTGCCACGTTCATTTAAAGCCTGGTTGTACAGTATAATGATTACATGGTAACACGGATGACGCAAAATTGTCTATCTTTCTGTCGGTTTGTCACACAGATTTTATTTGCTTTTCTCACAAACCGACAAGTAGTGATGACCACTTGTGGATTGAATGATATCGATGGATCGATGTATGGTTTTGGCATGTCGAGTGCCTGCGTATGGTCTGTTCTGTTGTTGAGTTTATTTACAAGTGACATAATAGATTAAATGGTCGTGGTATTGATGTAGCTATTAATTGTACTTTTGCTATCTTTAGATACATACGTAAAATCACGTCTATATCCCTTAAGGGGAACGAACTGGCAACGGCACTAAAAAACAATTTTCGCCCTATCTGTTAAATTTTGAGTAGCATTAATTCGCTCAGGATTGTACTTACATTGCTGTAAACAAATTATCAACCCATTTTCTATAATCGCAAAACAGCAATATAGCTTCCATATAGAAATATAGCTTCCATGCTGGCCTAGGACCGAAAGAAAAACATAGAACATGTGTCAGCTGCATTTCCTCCCGGGCATGCAGTAAAAACCAGCTAAGGGATCCGAGGGTTTCAGTATTTTGTAATTTAGGCGATAGGCTGACAAACAGTCACTACAGCAATATACCTACAAAACTATCTTAAATAACCCTCAAAACTTTGTCAGACGTGGCAGAAAGAACTTCTCCATCGGTCGTTTACGCTCTGCCTAGCCCATTAGGGATAAAGGAGTGATTATATGTATGTACGTATCAATTTAAACCACCTCTATTTGATTCAAAGAACAAGCAATCATCGACATACGCACAACTTCTGGCACATCACTCGAAGCCAACTAAGTCTCAACAAACGCATGAGTACTTACGGGTACTAATTCAATTATTACACAATTCCGTAAACACAGAACCGGGAGCCGGTGTCACCAAACTTTTTGCATCAATTCAAATTCATTGCTCCCCCAAAAATTAACCGGGCTTTGATTTTCGATCGAGCGCGAGACTAATCTCGGGTTGATCATTTCACGAGATTACGGAGGCTCAGGTGACTGACGGATCTCGTGTGGTGCGAATCGTAAGCGCTACGTGGGTTGTGTTTTTTAACAGTTTATTTTTGTGGAGTATCCTGTGGTCAATGAAACTTTTCCATTTCCTCACATAAATTTAAAAGTAAGCTCGAATATCTTGATACTTTTCACATGTATCTCACAGGTCTGAATGCATCATCTTACGAGTATGAGTAGTTCAGTTATGAGCAGAGAAACGTTTATACTTAAAACTGATAGCTAAAATATTGTGGATTAATCATTTAAAAAAAATGCACATTTGAATTTAATAATCGAGTTAAAAAAAGAGAAGTTATTGATTTGAGTAGTACAGTATTTACCAAGGAGTAAGGAGTGAAGATATAACTCGCTTTTCTCATACAGAAAAGCGTTTTTGACATTTCATAAAAAGTTGCCGGTTTGACTAGTAGAAAACTAGCGTATTACCGACTTAATTATGATGATGCAGATTTGGTGGTATTGCATAATACCGACCAACTTAAACTTAAAAGACTTTGTTAATCGAAAATTTTGGAAAATCGAAAGGTATTTTCTTAATACTTTCATTAATTAAACAGAATTGAAGCACGGAAATCCATAAATTTGAAATCCGCTCTCTCCTTTGCTATTGACCATCCAAGGAAGCTCGCTAAAAGCTGCTCTGATAAAACTCTTAAACCATGAAACCCAAAACATGCTTTTTGGTGCCATTCAAGTTTCTACCATCACGAGTTAAGAATACGGTTCATTGTACCTAAGTTACGATTGCAGTAAATGCGGTGTAATCCGCTATTTGTTTAGGTGCAGTGATAAAATCTTGGTGCAATGTCATTTGTGATGTTTAATCCAGCAGAAATTAGCCGTATGAGAAACCTGTATAATTTACTGTTTGTACTGAGGCACTTTTTGCAGATCGGCTTCGTTTGAAAGCAAATATAAAAAAAAAACTTTACCTAATTTATGCAAACATAAATAAATATTTAAAGTAAGCAGTAAAAGAGTGTACAAACACCATTGTGCCATACACCAATATACTAAAACTTTATAAATAAAATTTTAATATACTATTAAAAAAACACTTTTTACACTATGTCATCATCATCCATCATCCTAGCCTTATCCCGTATCTCTCGGGGTCGGCTTCCTAATCTAAGGGATTGAACGAGGGTACTGGTTTTTACACAGAGTGACTGCCGTCTGACCTCCGCAACCCAGAAGGGAAACCAGACCCAATCCTAGATTAGATCAGAGTTTTTAAGCCGCCAATGCATAGAACTGGCCTCTGACATGGCTTAACGACTAATATCTAAAGTGTTAAACGATATTAACTGGGACCAACGGCTTAACGTGCCTTCCGAAGCACGAAAAAGGGGCCAAATAAACGTACATATGAAATTACTATATGAAAAACTTTTTAAACTATAAATAATATTTTAATTTCAATAAAGAAAAGACAAGACAAAGTAAAAATTGAGAGATGAATTAAGGTAAATTTTGATAAAACTGAAAAAGCAATTTTAGATGAATACATATTGGACCAAATCTGAACCAAAACTGAACAGATTGGTAGATTTAAGAGTACCGTTAATTTTTCACAAGGTGATATCATTGAAAACACCTTCTCACACTCTAAGCCCACCAAAGAAAAGTATCCAACGACTGAACAAGAAAACACATTCTTCATTATCAATACACGCGACTCTAGTTAACATTTTGGTCAATGGTTTAATTCCTATGGAAATACTTTAAGCCAAATTCACCGTATAGTCATTATGTCTGACAGATTGTAATAAAAGTACAGATTAAGTTACCATAAAAGCTACAGATGTCTTCATTATTACTAAACGTATGGAGAAAGCATTTAACGTAATCCCAAAGAATGAAGTTTCTTCCGGTCAAGTGGTTCTTGACATGGACAATAAACATTGTATCATTTACTGTAATCCTAAAAGATCATTCAATGCTACCAATAAAAGTAATTCTCCTTTTCTTAGTACGAAAGGTGGAAATACTTAAAACCTCAAAGCGGTTACAACCGGATATTGATGAAAAAATGCTGGCCACATTTAAAATCGTATTAATGAAGATAACAATCTAATTCGAAATAAAGATTCGCATCGCTTTCAAGTATCGCTACTGTTCTTTACAATACTAGATTCTGGTATTGAATTTCATCTTGATCCCTAAACGTAGAAGCATAAGGTTCACTTTTACTAAAACTTCAGTAATTCGACAGTAAGTAACAGCTTTGTGATTCCATATAAATTTTCCCGACAAACATACAATTGCAGTTTTGAAACGGACATCTCCATCGTCGTTCAATACATTTGGAGCTTTACAAATAGCAAAATGATTTTCATTCATTTTGGTATTGAGTATTGAGAGGATTATCGACGTCCACTTCTCGTTACCGTTTCCCACAGATTCTGTTTGTCGGCCAGTTTGTAGGATTAGTATGTTCCCACTGAAATTATTTCATTTGTTGGTTCCGGTACTACTTACTTGAATTTTAAGTCAGTCAATTTGTATTATCTGGGCTTCCAGAAACGCTTTTTTGAATTTCTTGTGTACGGCGAAAAGCTCTTCAGCTTTTGCGTGCAAGACCTTGTAACAAGCGGTAGAGTAATGTATCAGTTCAGTGGCCAGCGAATTTTCCCATCTCTTCCACCAATCTTTTATGTGCCTTGGGAAACAGCGTTCTTACCATTATTCGGTGTTCTTTAAGTATTTCTATATTCACGGTCGCCATTATTTTACCGTTCGGACCTGAACTTCCTGATTTATACATATAGGTAAAACTGAAAAAGCTAGTATTTTTCTCAGGAATTTATTTCGAGAACAAAACTTGACAACGTGACCGAAAGAAAGTAAAAAAAGCTGGTCAAAAGAGGTTTCCAACACTATCTTTGCTAGTTTACGTACTATAAGTTATTTCTTGCAGTATTTGTTCATAACTTTCAAGATTTTTGTATAAAATAGCTGTTACGCCACAAATTTAATTTAGATAGGGTATAAAACCTTTTTATATCAAGAGGTTGTTGCATGTTTTTCTACTAATTGCTTTGCTACTTAGTTACTTTATTAAGCATTACAATTATTTATAAGTTTTTAGGTGTGGTCTGTTATTGTTTCAACAATAAACTTACTTGAATCATGTAAATCATACTTAGTACCTACACAATATACCAATCAAAAGAATCGCTACTCCAAATCTGCAGCTTTGCTCTTCAACCGACAAAGAAACAGAAAAGATAGTACACACATCCTGTACAAACTTTAGAACCACAATAACATCATAAAGACCGTTGTCGGCACTTTATCAACTAACCTCTTAACTGTTAATGTAAATACAGGGATTACTTGGTAAACCACAATGCGTAAACGCAACTGAACGAAGAAAAAACGCTTCATTCATGGAACGGCCATTTTTAGCTCGACACTGGCAACCGAGAATGCTCTTTGACAATTTAAATATAGAATACAATTCTCAAACGGAATCTATAGACGCGGGAACAGTTGAAACTCAATCGTTGGTCAACGAAGAAGAGTTCGAGATTTGAAATTCGAATTTCTTTAAGGCTTAAGCCTCAAGGTGTAACAAGAAGTGTCATTGTGATACCGATTAGAGTTTCTATGCCAACGGAAGCTGGAGTTTGGTTGACTGGAAGTGACACAATGGTGTTAAGAACGGGAGTGTGTCCATTCAGAAACGCCGAGGAAAGTGTATGGGAAGCAAGGTGTAAAGAGAAATGCCGAGTTTGTAAGCACCCTTAGCACGGTCAAGATACATATTTTTGTCACCAAATAATCCGGAAGACCTAATTTACTCCTTTGACGCTCTTTCACGCTCGTGTGATTATAACTGTTTAGTTAAATATGCGGAGGTTTTAGAATCAGATTCTAAATTTATTTGCTTTTGAAACGAAGGGCCATATTGTTACAATATTTGCAGATAAATTTAGTTAGGAAATAAGTTTTTGCGCAAAACTCTACTACTGCGCTGTATCGACTCGAACCCCAGGAATGAAATGACTACAATAGCATCTTAAAACTAACCCGCCGCCTGCCCGGCGGGCTAACAAAGCGTGGCTTTCCGATAATTTTTAATATATTTGCGTGTGCCTTCTTGTCTTGAGAAGACAATATATACATACATAAATTTTTCCATGCTGAACTGGGAGCAAAAGAAAAGCATAGAATGTGCCAGCTGCATTTACTCCCGAGCATGCTGTAAAAACCAGCTAAGGGATCCGAGGATTTCAGTATATTGCAATTTAGGCGATGGGCTGACAACCTGTCACTACAGTAATATACCTACAAATATATCTTAAATAACCCTCAAAACTTTGTCAGACGTGGCGGAAGGACTTTTGTCTAGGTCGTTTACGCTCTGCCTACCCCATTAGGGATATAGGCGTGATTATATGTATGTATGTATGTATGTACATACATAAATACATACAGTCACGCCTTTATCTTTATCGGAAAGTGAATTCCATACAATTTTTTCAATAAAAATAGTCTGATCGAGGTGAACATTTTGTATGGAAAATCCAATATTTATTTTCACTACCTGAAAAAAAAATCTGCTGATAGTTGTTCAGTGTCGTTAACTGAGCAACCCCTATCAGTTCGCGGGACGCTGTCCCAGTTGTTCAGTGTCGTTAACTGAGCAACCCCTATCAGTTCGCGGGACGCTGTCCCTTACACCTGGTATACGGAACATCGAACTAGTCTCTGATCAGGGATCATCAACTTCAATATCATCAGCCATTTTGTTGTCTAATCTCAGACATCTCGTAGCTAAGCCTCTTCCACTTCCCTGTGCTAGGTGTTCAAGCGCCTTACGCAAATCTTCCGCAACGATTTTTGTCGATGATTTCCTTTTCAACTGCAACTACGAAATGGAGTTTTGCGTAAAACTCGACTGTTGCACTGTGTCGGCTCGACCACAACAACAGTGGTTCTCAAAACCGATCCGCCGGCCGGCTGGGGTAACAAAGCGTGGATTACCGATCTTTTCACACGAAACAATGACCGATTAGCGGCCGGTCACGGCCGTGACCGCTAGCTAACCGACGGTTGACGGCTGGTTAGGGAAATGCTGGTTTTACGCCCAGTTTGTATTGCTTCGTTATTTTTGTGGATCACATTTTTTTATACAATTTGGATATTCTATTTCTTTTTTTTTTAGCTTATTGTCACCCAATTTTTGATCTTCATACCAATCATATCCAACATCTTCCTGCCACTTGCCTATCCTCAGCAACCCCTATTAGTTTGCGGGACGCTGTCCTTTACACCCGGTATGAATGCAAAATTTACTTTTACCACGATTTAAAATTGTCAAACGTAATTTTAAGGTCCGTTGGTAAAATAGAACAATTTATTACTGTTTATTAAGCTGTTTGAACCTATAGTTGAGCAATATCCAACAATAATAACAATAAGACTTGCTATTCTTTCTCAACATAAATCCTTTCTGTCGATCTATAGATTTGAAAACTAATCATTGATCCGCTGTCGACGGTTTCTCATCAGCTGTCCGACGTATATGCGTGTGGAGAGTGCGTATATGCGCGTTCTTCTCACGGAACAGTGCGCTTGCGCGTCTCGTGACCTGTCGTTGTGATTGTCGCCCTTTATGCGCATACGCAGTTGTTGTAGGGTTGGCACGATTAGTTTATAACTATAAGAAATTTTTAAGGGACCTTACCACGATTTCTTGTGAAAATAACCGCGAATGTTTTAAATTAAGAAATTAGTTTAGTTGCCAAGTTGTTCCTACTGGAACAAACCATTACTTACTCTTTGGGTCTACTGTCTATTTATTCGTATTTTTTTTTCGTGATTTGGTATTAAGTTACTCAGAAGAAATACAGGGTCTCCATGGTAGCAAATTTTAGTACTATTCCGTTTTTTTTTTTTTTATATTTGATAGGCAATCATTTGTCCGCCATCTCACGTGATGGTAAGTGATGATGTAGACTATGATGGAGCATGATTGCCTAGAAAATGCCTGTTCACTCTCGCCTTGAAAAGGCCCAGGTTATAACGTTCCGGAAATAGATCCGCAGGCAGGGAGTTCCACATATATAGACAAATACAGGAACGCTGAATAAGTAGGGAGGTACATAATAAAATAAGTAAAGCAACATGCGTTTCCAAAGATAAAGATATAAATACTTTAAAATAATATATCATACACCATAAGACAAATACAACATAGGCATCCTTATTGCTAAGGTAGCAATTTCTTCCAGGCAACCTTTGGGTAAGAAAAATGCGTGGCGGTATGCGGGATAGTGCAAACCTAGTCAAATAAGTATCCTAAATACATTACATCACATACGAGTATAATACATAAACTAAGTACAAGCTACTACATATATAGATTTTTACTTCTTAGATACTTGTTTTTTAAATGCAGAGGTTTTTTTTAAAAAAAAATGTAGTAGATGTAAGTTTAGTGTAAAAAATATAATAAATAAATACAATACAATATAGAAGTAAATTACGTAACAAATCTTGTATTTGACAGCCCTATATCGTAAGAAAACAGGAAGTACAGGGGTGTGAGCCGGTATGACCTCAAGTTACCCATCACGCACCCTCAGAGAATCCTTAATTTTTTTCATTCCATTGTCGAAATATCTGGAGCATTACACGGCAAACTCATGAATCGAATTGCAAGAAAAAAAATCGCAATAAATATCACTCGATTGTATTTAAAAAGGGTTTTAAATTTAATATCGGTTCGATTGGGGTGCGCAATAAAAAATAGAATAAAAAACTGAAAAGACAAGAGCTGCAAATTCGAAACGATTGAACGATTTTCTGCTTTATTTTTTTTTTCTCTTTTTGTCTGGAGATAGTGGTGACGGGTTCTCTATTGGGAATCCAATTGTCATGATGTCTGTCTATTCTTAATTTTACTTCCATTCTTTGCAAATCTTTTATAACAATTATATTTTGGACATGTGATAGAATCACGGATTGTAAGTCAAAGATTCCTCCTTGATGCCTAGGTCTGGTATGCCTTTATCACAAAACGAACTCTTTCGGAAATACGAGAATCTACAATTAAATGAATACTTCACCGGACTGGTATTTGTACGGACCATCATCATTGAGACATAATTTCTTCCATGCTGGCTTGGGAGCGAAAGAAAAACGTAGAATTTGCCAGCTGCATTTCCTCCGGAGCATGCTGTAAGAATCAGCTAAGGGATCCGAGGGTTTCAGTATATTTAATTTTGGCTATGGGCTGACAACCTGTCACTAAAGCAATATACCTACAAATCTATCTCAATTAACCCTCAAAACTTTGTCAGAGGTGGTGGAACGACCTTTGTTTAGGTCGTTTGCGCACTGCCTACCCCATTAGGGATAAAGGCGTGATTATATGTATGTATGTATATGTTATTGAGACCATTAAATTTATTTCATTTAATTAATTTTGATGAAATTCGGTAGCGGTAACTTTTTAATAGCTTTACGAGTGGATCCATAAAGTCTTTCTGATGTGATATGGTTCTTTCGGAAATGTTAGAAATGTTATTGCCCCTAAGGGTCAGAAATTCTTGAGTCAAAGTTGAGTAAAATTTTATTTGAATATTCAAACTATTCATCGAGTATTGTATTACAGTTTGGTTAGGATATTGCAGGCTGAATCACTTGATTGTCCGAAAAGAAAAAGGATTCCGTGCTTCAGAGGGCCCGGTCGCTGTATTTGATGGTGGTCGTTACTCAAACCATGTCAGAGGCCTAAATAGTTGTGCTACTAGGCGGTTGGAAACTCTGACATCAGGGTTCATCGGGTCTTTCGACGCTAAGAAGAAAAAGAAAATCTTAAAATTTATAAAAAATACAATGCAAGCAAAGAGGAATAACTATCAAATTGACAACTCTATCTCCTATTATTGGCTCTTTCTTTTCCATATCCAAAGAAAAGGATGAATCCAAAGGGTTAGAATTGGCAATAACTACAATATTAGGGGGCATTTAGTTACGCCTACTTTAGGCGTAACTTAATGTCAAATTCGATATATGGTGCGGAAGATATTAGCAATGTGTTGCTTCTATTTCCCTTTTGATGTATTTATTATGCTTCTTTTGATATTTGGTGTTGATGTGAAATTGCTAGGAAATATTAAGTGCCAATAAAAAGTTAAAATGATAAAGGTTACTTACAAAATGTTGTTGTTTTGGTCATTAAATTTAATGCCAAATTAACACTTAACAGCCGTAATTTAAAACTTAAAAGTGGTAATTTAAAAATGTGCGTCTGCACTGACACGTTCTCTAAACAGATTGCAGCAACTTTATAGTTAGGATTAGTTTTTAACAACGCATTTGATTCGTGTGTTTGCAAAGAATGTATATCAGTATTCGAAACAAAGTCATGACAATCAATGAAATAATAAAGATTTTTAAAACTAAAGAATCAACACTCGTATCTCTCTTTAAAGATTAATGATAAAGATAATTATGCTGTATACCAATTGAATCTTATAAGAATTAAAAAAAATATCTTGTACCTCGGATACTATCTATGTCATAGAATAAGTTTTAAACAGTCAAAGTAGATACAAATGAAATCAATCAAAAAGAATATACGAAATAAAAGTTACGAAAAAATAACAAGAGCTCATTGATTGAAAATTGAATAATAATTATATAATGCAAAACGATTTACCTACGATATCAAATAAAATGCTGATCTTAATTTAGTTGTCATGTTTTTAAAATTATGTTTCCGGTTGAACTCCAATAGCAGTTTAGTTCCCAGCAAGTCTATGACAAAGATTATGTGCCCCACATTTTTGTACAAATTCAACATTTAGATTTTTTCATATTTTCTTCACTTCATCTTTTTATACTTAAAGTCACGCCTAGCTAAGCAGAGGTTGCACGGATTAATAAAAGCTACTTTCGCCGTTTGAAAAATGTTACGGAAGATTCCTTACAGGACAATATAATATCCACGGATGTACTGGCTATAATAGGAGAAACTGGTAAAGCTTGGATGATTACTGATTATCCTTCGTGGAGCAAAATTTAATCATAATAAGATCACAATAAATTGTCGAAAATCACCATAAACCCATAAAATCTCCAAAGAGTTACTCACAAATTTTACGACAAAAATAATTACACATTACTCCCTCTTACCATAGAACTTACAATAACAGAAAAGGCGGGTACAGAAACCATGTCTAATTAAATCGCTCCTTACAATGTGATAACAATAAATAATAAGGTAAACTTTATATTTATGGGACACGTTTTAAATCTTATTTTATGGGAACTGTGGTTTGAAAGCTTAACGGTGATTTGGCAGGTGGGGTAAGTGCGCCAGTAGTGGACAAGACATGGGGTAAATGCGACTAGTGTCGATTCGGTTAAAATAATGTCATGAAAAAACAGAAAGGAACATCGTTTTTTTATTAGTAATGGTTTTGCTCGTGGCTCTAGACACTACAAGTAAGTCAGGGATGACTGTGACATTAAAAGCCTCCCCGCAGATGTACCAAAGCTTTGTACGTAGGGCGCACCCCGGGCAACAGTTGGTTCCCTAACGCTAACTGGCGAATCCTTTCCCTACGATGGAACCCACAAATCCAGCACTAGAGCCGACTTTGTGCGTAGTCTCGATTAACATCGAAGGTTTCTCGCAGGACAAGTCAGAAATTCTTTCTGAACTCTGCCGAACCACACGCTGCCACGTGTGTTCAAGAAAACCATCGGGACGAAACACAAGGTCGACCATACATACCTGGACTAACGCTTATCGCCGAGACTTGCCACCCGAAGCACGGTAACGCAGTGTTTGTTACTCCCGGCGTAAGAATAATATCCTCTAAGTGTTCGACCCAGAACGGTATCGAAATTATCACCATTGACCTCGGCCACTGTGACAGAGTCGACAATGGAGCGAGCTCACCCAGAAGATGCTTGTTAAGGCCCTGGCAATCTCTCGCACCGACGGAACACCAGCAAACTGTTTGGCGCCGGACTCCGGTGAGGTTGCGAGCCAGGCGGCCCCTTGTGAAGTCTACCTCAGCTTTGTAGCGATCGTTCAGCCAGACTTATTCACATGCTTGTGTTGCCGTTGCCAGGGGTGGACCACTAGGAGATAGATTCCATCCCAACCCAAATAGGCATGTTTATGGTTTAGACGGTCTTATAGTGACTGACATGACATGCAGTTCAGGGATCTATGGATAGTATAGTTGTGATATGAGAGAGTATAGACTAAAGTGTCATCTAAACCTTTGATATTTTAAAAACTAATTATACCTAACAAGATCCAACAGGGTTGCTTAGTTAATGAAAAACTTTAACTAGGAAACTCTTTGCAAATTAAAATATTTTTAAACTTACCCATATAAAATTTCCACCTCGACCTAACAAAGTTAGTATGAGATCACTTTTTTCTCGTTTTCTGAAAAAAATACCTGGTGAAAGTGGTTCAGTTTCTATAACTAAACAACTTTTAACAGTTTGCGAGAAACTGTCCATTACACCCCGTATATTGCCTTCCCTTACTGTGTTTTAGTTAAGTCGTATTCGTGTCCGAATCGAAACCATTAGTGGACTAGACATGGGGTAAATGCGACAGTACTGGCCAAGGGTCGGCCGGTTTCAATAGATAAATCAAAGACTGGTCTATGTTTTGCTAGGTCATAAGTCTATTCTTTGCTTTGTTGTTGATAGAAGGGAGTTATAGCAACGTTGTTATAATTTTCTTTTGATTTTTATGTTATAACGTTATGATGTTTGCACAGGATTACAATAACTTAGTACTTATATTGCTTGTTACTAGGTACATAATATAGCATTCCAAGTTTTGCATCTTCCTACATAGCTTCAACTGTTGTTTGATTTCCTTCTGTATTAGTAGATCTATGTTCTAAAATTCCAAATTTTGAAACTATTTTATTTTGTCGGCCGGAAATAAATATATTATTATTATTATTATTTGTTTTCTTTTATTTTTCTCTCCTTTTTATTAAAAAAAAAGAATGTAATACTCTGCCATACGGGCCTTAACCAAGTATGGCAGAAGTTTCTGTAGTTGACGTCTTCTTTCTGTCGAGTGGGTATCGAGTCTATCGACCCGATGAACCCTGTTGTCAGAGTTTTTAAACCGCCTAGTAGTACAACTATCAGGCCGTGTGTAGTTGACGTGACGGTAGTTGACGTTAAGAACTTACGTGTGATGCGACATGTGTTGAGTATAGTTGCTTTTTGCTGAGTGACTGAACTATAAGTTGGCAGAAATACTCAGGATGTTGAGACTATTGTCGAGAATTTTGGGTATGATTCCAGTTGAGGACAGTACTATGGGGACAATGTGTACAGTATCGGCATGCCATTGAGTTTTAATTTCTAGTATTTTTAGTATTAATTGCATTGTCACAAATAATAATGTACAGTCTTAAATTAAGAGTAAATTAGATGGTACTTTAAATTAGATGTGACACCCTGTCAGAGCATCGCAATATTCCGCCAGAGGGCTTACATACTTCAATTACATGCTTTCTAAAAATAATTCCATGCTTCAATTTAAAATAATAGTAAATATATTATGAATAAAATAAACTTTTAATTCCTACAATACTACATCAATTTAAAAGTAAAAGTGAAATTCGATCAATGGCATTAAATATCAAATTCATAAAAATACATACGTTCATACATATACTCACGCCTTTATCCCTAATGGGGTAGGCAGAGCGTAAACGACCTAAACAAAGGTCGTTCTGCCACGTCTGATAAAGTTTTTTTTTTCATAAAAATAACTACTTTATATTACAAGATATTGGTATTTTAATAGTTTATCTAATAATTGTGGTTTGTATGGTGATTGTTGTGGGTATTAGGGATAGCAATGTCTACGAGGTATACAATTTTGTTCTGTTTGTATTTATATTATTAATATTTCCAAGCACACCAATGATCCAATCTTCAACCTGCAAGCTCATAAAAGGTCCACTTACGCACAAAAGCAAATCATAAAAATTTCAACGTCACCGCGAATAGATCCAGATTCTCCCATGCCGGCTTTCGGGAGTCAACGAATATAAAAATATAAATAAAATGCCGCAGTATATTCTGTGCATTAATAAAACGTTAATAAAAACCGACCGATCGCTTGCACGGGCGCTGGTGCAGTATATGGGTGATTCGAAGATGTTTTTGAATATAAAAGGCTGATATGTTTTTGAAACTGATATTGAAGTTAATTAATATGGGGGTGAAAAGAAAAGACGCGATCCAACAAGTCAAATAGATGAAATAGCTAAATGTAGATAAACTTTACCAACAAACACTGCAAAATACTAATGTTACTTATAAATGCTTTGAAAAAAAATGGAAAGAGTAATAATAATACATAATGAACACCATGTAGAATTATCTTATAAGAAATGTGAACCCCACAATAAATTGTTAAAATCAGGGATTCTTGTAAACAATCAAATAAAGAAAATAATAAATCTCGTTCAATTAATACAGTATTTTGTTTCAAGTAATGCAAAGAAAAAAACAAAGGTGTTACTTATCAGGCTTTTACTGCCCCCATAAAACCATCTTCACATGACACTTATACTGCACTGTTTAATACTGGCTGTATTCAAGAAATATCATTCCTCACACTTTGTAAAAAGAAAAAAACCTTTAAAAATATAACCCTCATCGAAGATAACGCATTATAATGACGTGGGTCAGTGCGGGCGGCTAGAACAAACAAAATTGTACGCACGCCATGTTTTTTCACCGTTTCATTCAAAAGGAAGGTATGAGATCCTCCTATCTCTTTCTATCATCAAGACAAAGTCGTTAAAAGGAATGAGAGAAAAGAGGGATTGGCCAGGTAGGTGCCAGTATGTCTGCTACGGCAGACAGAAAGGCACCAGCTATGGCTTTTTGAATTTGTTCTCAACGAATATTTTTTATAACGAATGCCTAGGAATGATCCAAATTATGTATTTGATATCATCTTAGTGAGTGAATAAAAAGTTTTGGAAAGCGTAGAAATCGACAAAATTTTAGACTGCCATTACCACGAAGTTGGCAAAGATTAGATCCAAACCTAATGCATAATTTGAAACTATCAAAATAAATAAAAATATGTAGGTAATTTCATGATACTTATGTGTTTTTATCCTACGATACCAAATATTTCAAGCGAATTCAAATATGATTAATTTCTTATTCGAATTAATATGGACCAAGCCTTTTAAACGCAAATTTATGCCTTCAATAAGATTTTTGCAATTCTATTATAAAACAATAAAATTACACTAAATTACCTGACTCCAGAAATTATAAAATCTACAGACCCAATAAATTAGAATCAAAATACAAAATTGGCAAAAAAGCCAATAACCTTATCAAAACAGGCATAATCGTTGAGCAGTTACCCAATTGAATATCATCCATATCAAAGCTGAAATAAGTGGCGTTTTGATCCCAAGTGGCTTACCAAAGGCTTTTGATCTATGGAAACCATGGAGCATTTTGGAGCAAACTGGGGCCCTCAATGGTAAAGGGCACTTCAACACATTTTCCGGTGTTGTAGGCAACGTGTCCAGTTTGAATGTATGGAAATTTGCTTTCAAATAGGATTAAGTTGGAAGCCAGTCCCGGTAAAAATAAAAATCTTGTTTGCATTTTCAAATATTCCGTACAACATTTTTCAAAGGAAGTATAAAATCTTGTCTGCTGAACAAATTAGTTATTAGAAATCAAGCCAAATGTAAAGATGCATATAATAAAAATCATCAATTTTAATCCTCTACTCTGTCATCATTATGTCCAGTTCAAACTCAGTCATACAAAAGTGAAAAGAATTTGTTGCTTGCTATATAACCAGACCCTGTCCTTCCTTAGTAATAACAATTACCATTGTGTAATAAGCACCCACGTTCGCTAGAACTTGTTCAGTAACTTCCAATGTAACCTGTTCGGACCCTATAACATCTTTCGTCTCTTTCATATCTCATACATTAGACAAGGAAGGCTTGTGTGAAATACAGGACATTTTTAAAACTTGTTTCCTAATCTTAGCTTCGGGCTTGGCTTAGGATCCGACATGGTCTGACGCCTCCAGAAAGGGGTGATTAGACATTGATGAATAGATACGCCTTTGCCCTTGAGGTAAAATAATGTTGTTTCTCAAACTTGAATTGGTTTCAAAGAAAAAAAATACAAATCTCAAAAAAGTAAGCGGCCTTGCCCGTAGAATAATGATGAAATTGTTGGTACCAAAATGGAAGTGGAAGATCATTATCATATTCTTATCAGTTTTATTGTTTCTATTATCATGTAGATATTTTATGTCTTAAACTGTGCAACATTGCAAAAAGTAGGATTACAAAGTTGAAAAAGAGAGACATCAAATCCAATATATAATTATAAAAATAATCACCTGAACTAAATGAAAATGACTTAAAGCGGTCAAAGAATAGAACTTTAATATGATGAATATGTCAGCTGAAAAGAACGCGTTTATATCGTGTATGAAGCTGAATGGGAGACATCCTTCACCGCCATTAATATCTGGCCAAATATGGACAGACTCTCTGGAACCGACCATTCATTCCTAACAAATCACCAAAAAAATACTCGGAGCGTTATTTATCTATTCCGATTTAGTCGTGTGTTCGGTGATATTAAAATACAAACACGGACAATGACACTTCATTGTTGAAAGAAGAAAAAAGGTATAGGGAAATTTATATCCGCCGCCTCCACTGGTAACAATGGCCTGTGGGGTGGAGCGGGGCCTTCGAAAAAAGCATCAATGAGTTACATTGACAATAGAAGTTCTTCTTCTGAGAAATATTTCGGCTGGACTTGTCAGTTCAGTCGCAAGCTACCATGAAATTTGCGCTTCACCATACTATTTCTCATTACTTTCTTCCAAATCTTCAGTAGCGAATTGGTATTGTGATGAGATCCATTGTTGTAAGATGAGTTTGAAAATTGAAATTTAATTGAAATATGAAATGGACGAGAGAAAGGTTGATCCAAAGTTTTGTTTTGTTTGGAACAGATACAATTTCTATTTGGGTGTAACCTTCTAAAAATAACAAAATCACGTATCTACTCCTAACAAGGTGAGCAGAGTTTCAACGTTCTAATGTCATGTACTTTCATGATTTTGAAACATTAAATCGAATTATTTGGATGAACAAAAATTACTTTTTGTGAAATGAAGATGTCTATGCACTTATCAAAGTTTGAATAATTTGGTTACATTTTCCTTACTGTACATCTCCTTTTTAGAATTGAAAAAAAAAACATTATACAACAATTCCATTATTTTAATGAATGTATTTGATAAAGATCTGCATAATAAACTCTTAAATCCGGAAGCCTTTCAGTAGCTATAGAAGCCGCTTCATTCATACCATCTTACACCAGACAGCCGGGCTCCAGATTATCCCCTGTTCTTTCTATCGCTTCTTTCTTTCCTTCTATTTTCTTTATATTTATATTTCTACCATTATCTATTTCATTAACATCCTGCAAACCAATTTCTTTGTTAAGTGGAGAGTAAATTTTGTATTGTTGTGTAAAAACGACTTAGGCTGGATTAGAACTGGCGGTTTTGTGGTGTTGTATGAACAGTTAGTTCTTTGAGATGCCGATGTGCTTACGTCGGTACGTTCGTTGTTAATTGAGTTCTATTATAGTATATCCAATTGGTTTGGTACTTAGTAATGCATTACTTATTTCACTATGTTTTATATCATTGACCGTGCCTAGTAAATATTTTGTCATGAGTTTTGATAAAATCGTGTTTGTATGTAATTTGCAGGGTCTCCCATACAGTTACAATCCAACTGAATTAATTCATTAAAACTATTTATAATGTTTTTTGTAGGAGTATTATTTATTATTATGTCTTAAATTTCGTAAAATATTAATCAAGTTTTACACAGGGAAGCAACTGATAATAGAACAAAATCTATGAATGAACCAAGAAAAGTCTCTCACAAAGACAGGATTAAATAACTGCATCAAAGACACTTTCTTCAGGAGACAAACATGAATGAAAGACTTCATTCAGGATTGGATAGAGGCGGCAATTCCTCAAAACTTTTGCTAGATAATACTGGTTTTGTCAATATTTGTCAATGAATACGGGATAAAGCATGGGAGCTATTTGTTGCACTGTATCAACTATACGTTAGCCTACGTTCTAGCAGTATTTTTCACAAGGTTATTCAATAGGGGCATTATGCATTTGTGTTTTGATTCACTTTGTGGATTTTCTTCTCCAAGACCTGTTTCTTTCAGAATTGCAAAATTATCGAACAAATCTTTGGCAAAGGCTTGGGCAAAGGACTGTATATGTCTTGAAATTTACGTCTTTTTGCTGAGATAACGACAACGTTTCCGATATATTGTTGAATTTATGTATCAAAATTTGGGGCACGTTTAAAAGTAGGTACCTAGTATTTCTATTTTCAAATACTATATTTAAGTTCCGAAATATTCACTACTTTTTACATTAACGACCTTATAAGCTTCTGCTCCACTTAATTTACCGGATATACAAAATTAATCATGAATGGGTGATGTAAGATATTGCATTTAACCAAAAGAATTCCAACAAAACGATTCACAAGAAATTAGATTGTCAAAATGATAGAAGAAATCCTTATAAAATCAAAAGTGCGAATACGATGCACACTGTGTTGAATGATTGTCGATGGAGGACAAAAGCATTAAGAAACCAATATTGTATGGGTTGTATGGAATTTTGTATGGTACCGGATGCAACGTGCCGCGTTATAGTTTTCGCTATTTGTTTATAATCCTATTATATGAGGCATGTGGAGACAGTGTCGAATTCCAATAAATTTTATTTGGGCGTAGGTGGAATAAGGAAAGGTGTAGAGTTGCCTTCAATTTACAGTAGAACGAAAAAAAACTGTTATCACGATTTAAGATTGATGGAACATACTGCAAAGGTTGATAATGGTTGTAAAGGTTGGAAATGCATATTTACTTTTATCACTTGTTTTTATTTTGTCGTATTAGTTTTCGATCGTAATTTTCTACTTTATGAAATGCTAATATTAGGACTTATCTAGTCGCATAAATCTTATATTCTTACATAGAGTGAATAATAAACACAAGAAATCATTCACACAGAAGTAAAAGTAATAAATCTTCGTCTAGTCCGTTAGGTAATTATTTATTATTCTTTGGTCCAGTCAACATAGTTTCTGTTCTATCCTCAGTTACGGAAGACATCCATAATTTCATAATATTAAAATGTTTCACATTGATTTTGACCAACAATGGTGAACAATATACACAATGGGTATAGGTAACAATGACACTATGGCAAACATGTGAGATGCCATTTCTACCATCAAAGTCAAAAAACGACGTATCTGCATTTGCGCGTTTTTGAGAAATTAACTTCTACTCTCTTGAACATAAAAATAAATTCACTGCAACATTTTGAAGGATTTTGTTGCTTTTATGGATTGATAGATTTTATTGTGTGTTAGCAAAGTACTATTGTTGCAAATAAAAGTAGCTAAGGACGGGCATTGTCGGTCATTGTGGCGGGTGTGAGGACAATGCGCCGATCGTGTCTGAATGCAGGCGTTTTTGGACAATTTTAGCCGGTTTTTGCAACGGGTTGCACCTTGTCGCCCAGAGCCGGATTTTGACTTGAAACCTTGCAATATTCTCTTTTGAATTTTATGTACCTAAAATATAAAAGAAGACTAATTATTATTATTGATGGTCTTCTCAGGAAGACATTAAAATATATTAGTCATAATGTCCTTCACAAACACCAATCTGATGGTGCAATAAAGTAATTTTGAAATTATGTACATAAATTTATTTTGATTTCTATAATTACTAAATCAAATAAAAGATCCAATAAAAGAATTCCAAAAAAAAAGCATTATTGTTTTCCCTGATAAAACTTGCTTTTATACCCAAACTATTAACACTATTTTCGTTACCAAATTGTTTGCGTCTGGTCCTGTCCTTCCTTAATACATGTCTGTACAAATTAGTACCACCAACAGGGTGGTATATTTTCCGAAACTACTTGTCACATCACAATGGGAGCATTCGAGTGGTTCGACGTTTCGTACGCCGCACTGTGCGCAAACGCATATGGACGCTGCACGCACAGTGGGCCCACGGACATTAGCTAGACAATGGTTCAATTCTTGGATATGGGACAAAACAATGCAATATATCAAGGATCAGAGATTTTTCGTATGTCAAAGAGAAAGTTTAGTTTTTTTAAGCTTTTATTCGGAGTGTACTTGCTTCACTTAGTTTTATGGTGAATGTAGTAAGAGTGAGAAAATAAATAATACCTAACCAGATTTATAGAAAAAAATCAATCTTGAATGGTTTTATGGAGTTTAATAACTGTTGCTATCGTGTATAGTTTTATGGAGTTAAATATATAACACTAGCAGCCCGTCCCGGCTTCGCACGGGTAAGAAAATGAAAAAAGTTGTTGTAGTGACATAACTACAATAGTTGGACATATGCTACCGCGGAGTTTATTGTAGACATTATGATGTTCTTCAATATTGTTGTACATTATTTTGTTCTATCGCTAATAGTTTCGGCAGCGCATTCGACGAAAGACATTTTAAGACTCATTTTTCTACAGCTTCGGTTACATTGTTCAAACTTTACCAAGGATCCCTAATTTTTTTCAAAATGAAATGTAGCCTATGTCAAATTGGAAGAATGTAGTATTCTATTGGTGAAAGAATTTTTTAAATCGGCCCAGTACTTTTTGAGCCTATTCATTACAAACATACAAACATACAAAAATAGGTACAAATCTTTCCTCTTTATAATATTAGTGTAGATAATAACTCCTTGAAATAAAAAACATTATGACGTATTTTCTTACAATTTTAATACATGGGGTGTAGTTTAGTCAACAAAACTGAACAACTACCTGCACGTTTTTTTTTAGGAAGTCAAAAAAGAAGTATTGATTTTCCATACAAATTGTCTGATCGACGTGGTGAGGAACTTAATTTTTTTCAGTTTCGGAAAAATGAAAATTGCTGATAGTTTAGTTTAATTGACTGAGCAACCCCTATCAGTTTGCGGGATGCTGTCCATTACACCCGGTATTCGATGATAAATGCATGGTTTGTTTGTTTAATGCTGACTGGGTGGTCTCTCATAATGTTGAACATTACATATTTTTCTGTGTAAGTACCACATAAAGGCAACACGCACAAGATTTTATATCTGTTATTCATTAAACTGTTATTACATCCATGCTGGACTGGGAGCGAGAGGAAAACATAGAATGTGCCAGCTGCATTTCCTCCCGGGCATGCTGTAAAAGCTAAGGGATCCAAGGGTTTCTGTATATTGCAATTTAGGCGACAGGCTGACACCTGTCACTACAGCAATATACCTACAAATCCATCTTAAACAACCCTCAAAACTTTGTCAGACGTGGCAGAACGACCTTTGTTTAGGTCGTGTACGCTCTGCCTACCCCATTAGGGATAAAGGCGTGATTATATGTATGTATGTATTTATTAAACCCCAGGCGATTCTGGTAAACTTTGGAAAGAACCTACATTCTTACTATTTTTACGCAACAATTAGTGTACTCCATTCTACAACAGGTTGCTCAATCATTGCCTTTTACAGCTCTTTTGTTATAAATATAAAGGGTACAAACACAATTTTGTTGATAGAAAAGCCATTCTCTTTTCATTGTTGGATGAAAAGTATTATTCGTTAAAAAATGCCATGTGCTTTGCTTCAGGGCATTGGTGCAGTAAAGTTGTAGTGTGGTTCAAGCTATGAAAGTACGAATTTATCATTCATGCTTGTCAAGGTTTCTTCTTCTGTCGAGTGGGTAACGAGTCTATCGACCCGATGAACCCTGGTGTCAGAGTTTTTGAACCGCCTAGTAGCACAACTATCAGGCCTCTGACATGGTTTGAGTAACGACCACTATCAAAGACAGCGACCGCGACTGACGGCTTAACATGCCCTCCGAAACGCGAAATCTTTTTCTTTTTCGGACAATCAGGTGATTCAGCCTGCAATGTCCTAACTAAGGTTAAAGTTTTGTCAAGGTTTAACATACATACATACATATAATCACGCCTTTATCCCTAATGGGGAGGTAGGTAGGTATGGTAGGCAGAGCGTAAACGACATAAACAAAGGTCGTTTTGCCACATCTAACACAGTTTTGTGAGTTATTTAAAATAGATTTGCAGGTATATATTTAATTTACAAGAATTTATAGATACAAACTTCTTTATATCATCGGTTATTTGTTTCAGCTTAGAAAGGAAAACACATCTAACAAACCTGTCTAACATACTCATTGTAAATATTAGTTAAAAACATTTTTTTATTTCTTCCATGCTGGACTGGGAGCAAGAGAAAAACATAGAATGTGCAAGGGATTCGAGATTTTAAGTATATTGCAATTTAGGCGATGGGCTGATAACCCGTCACTTCTGCAATAAAACTTAAACCTTTGTCAGACGTGGCGGAACGACTTTTGATAAGGTCGTTTACGCTCTGCCTACCCCATTAGGAATAAAGGTGCGATTATATGTATGTATTTTTTTTTTTATTAAGAACGAGTTGTCCAAAAGTTTTCACCATTAGCAAAGGTATCACTATAATAGCTTTTAACTAACTAATCAGAATACAATACAATACAAATATTCTTTATTGCATAAACTACACATTGTACAGTAACAAACATTACAAAACAAACAGAGGACAATTAGGCGGCCTTATTGCTAGGGTAGCAATTTCTGACTGGCAACCTTTGGGTAAAGGAGTAGTTTGCTAATATTATGCAGGATAGCGCAGTTACTATTGTTATAAATTTATATAGAATACATAGACTACGTAAGTACTAGTTACATAAATACGAATAGGTACAATAGACTAATACATAAGTATCATTATAATATAATAATATAATTTGCTATAAGAGAGAGGAAAATGCAATATTTCATTAAAATGCGGAAGTGAGATTGTAAAAAACAAAATAACAAAAACAAATAAAAAAAAATGCATGCCATTAGCTGACGCGTCACGCATGTTCTGTGTTGTATATGTCACCTATTTATTATACCGTGTTTGCAAGCAAATAAATAAATTCCTTCATTCATAAAGAATATAGAAAGAATACCTTCTGCATGCTGGACTGGGAGCGAAAGAAAAACATAGAATGAGCCAGCTGCGTTTCCTCCCGGGCATGCTGTAAAAACCATCTAAGGAATCAGAGGGTTTCAGTATATTGCAATTTAGGCGTTGGGCTGACACCCTATCACTATAGCAAAAAACCTACAAATCTATCTTAAATAAACCTCTAAACTTTGTCAGACGTGGCCGTAAGACCTTTGTTTTGGTCGTTTACGTTCTGCCTACCCCATTAGGGATAAAGGCGTGATTATATGTATGTACCATTCGGAAAAGCTCCGTCAATGAAACCTTCCATCGCTTATAACTTGTATGAAATTATCATCACACAGGTCCAGCAGACAATAGTTTACCAGCAATTTACAACATAATATACAATAACTAAGTGTTGTTGGAACTTTCTGCGCCATATGTGTTTATTGTTCAGCTAATTTTGGCCTCAGGGTCCTCAGCCCTTTAAAGCCCGGCCAGCCCTTTTTTTCGGTTTTCGAATTTCATATTTACGTTTATTATGCGCTTTTTCCGTGCTTCGGAAGGCACGTTAAGCTGTTGGTCCCGGTTTATATCGTTAAATACCGTAGATATTAGTCGTTAAACCATGTCAGAGGTCAGTGCTAAGCATTGGCGGCTTAAAAACTCTAAAAAACTCTGACCTAATCTAGGATTGGGTCTGGTTTCCCTTCTGGGTTGCGGAGGTCAGATGGCAGTCGCTCTGTGTAAAAACCAGTACCCTCGTTAAATCCCCTAATTTAGTTAGCCGACCCCGCGAGATACGGGATAAGGCTTGTAGGTACCTACGTTTTTGCACACAAGTATAACTAAGCGGCAGTCGTGATATAAAACAAAGTACTTACGCATTTCCTATACGTGACCGCCTTCGACAGATGTATTCATATTCCAAGAATGGCGTGTGTAGCCAAAAGGTAAATACCAACAAAAAGTCTCAATCAAGTCTGGACAAAGAGTCCACAGTTCACGAGAAAGTAATTTTGGGTGAACGCTGAACAAAACACGAACGTGTTGTAACACTTTCAAAGTAAAAGAAAGAAAAAATACCAAAATAATGACTTCGTCGCGTTTCACCTTCTAGGTGTGAAGAAATTTTTTGGAGCAAAGGAAGTAATTTACCAATGTAAGTTACCAATTCTCCCCAGTGAACCGAAGACACATATTAATCTACTAGCTGTGCCTGCAACTTCGTACGCCTGGTTTGTATGGAAAACACGCAGTGTCGAACATACTGAAAAGGCTTCTCCGCACGTAGGAGCGGGATCTGCTAACCATAAGTACCTTTAAGGTCGGTTAAAAACGATCAAAGTTCAATTTCCTGTCTACTCCCTAAGTCAGGTGGGGTGATTATTTGCATCTGTTACTTTGAATTTCAAGCGTCCATGCTGGACTGGGAGCGACAGAAGAACGTAGAATGTGCCAGCTGCATCTCCTCCCGGGCACGCTGTAAAAACCAGCTAAGGGATTCGAGGGTATATTGTAATTTAGGCGATGGGCTGACAACCTGTCACTACAGCAATATCCAGTTATATCTTAAACAACCCTCAAAACTTGTCAGACGTGGCGGAATGACCTTTGTTTGGGTTGTTCACGCTCTGCCTAACCCATTGGGGATACAGGCGTGATAGTATGTATGTATAGTATGTTACTTTGAATTTAAGTAATACATACATACATACATATAATCACGCCTTTATCCCTAATGGGGTAGGCAGAGCGGAAACGCCCTAAACAAAGGTCGTTCCGCCACGTCTGACAAAGTTTTGAGGGTTGTTTAAGATAGATTTGTAGGTATATTGCTGTAGTGACAGGTTGTCAGCCTGTCGCCTAAATTACAATATACAGAAACCCTCGGATCCCTTAGCTGGTTTTTACAGCATGCCCGGGAGGAAATGCAGCTGGCACATTCGATGTTTTTCTCTCGCTCCCAGTCCAGCATGGAAGTAATGCTCAGTGAAAAAAAAAAGTTCCATCAAAATCGGTTAAAAACGACTGAAATTCAATTTCCTACCTACCTTCTAAGTCATGAGGCGTGATTGTTTGTATCGTAGCTTTGATTTTAAATAATGCTCAGTCGGATTAAAAAAGTTCCATAAAAATCGGTTAAGAAACAGCCAAATTTTAATTTCCTGCCTACCCCCAAGTCAGGTAGCGTGATTTTAGGTATCCTAAGTTGCAACCGAAATCGGTTTAGTAGTTTTGGCGTGATGTGGTAACATACAGACAGACAGACAGACAGACAGACAGAGAGACAGACGGACGGACGGACGGACGGACAGACAGACAAAATATTTTAAAAATATCGTTTTGGTCTTTATATACTTAATAATGTATGCTGCAATTATTTTTTTGTAAAAATATTCAATGTACAGACACGACCCTTCTAGAGATTTATTATATGTATAGATATTAGTTTTAAGACTTTCCCGGTTGTTCATTACAATAAGATTATTATTTTGATCAGGATTACTACCACGATTATATTTATTGTTACCTCGCTATTTCGCCGCAGTCTCATGCGAAATACAAAGAGGGTAGACCGATATGGTTTCCCTTAGAAGATGTCAACATTCACCTCGCCAGTCGGCTCGTGACCATGTCGCATATGAAACTGCGATGAAATACCGAGGTCGTGGTAGTAATCCCGTTTAAAATAATAATCTTATTTTCAATTATGTTCCTATTTGAGGAAAGTCATCCCAAGTTTTATGGGTAGAATTGATACTAACGAGAAATCTTTTATTCTCAAACCACTTCTAACTGCCTCCGTGGTCTAGTTGTCAGAGCCATGGGCTTACGATCCGGAGGTCCTAGGTTCGATTCCCAGGGGGGGAACACAAAGTTGATATTTATATTATCACTTTGTGAAGTTTTCCCTAGTTTGGTAAGGACATTGCAGGCTGGTTCACCTGATTGTCCGAAAAAGAAAAAGGATAACGTGCTTTAAAGGGCACGTTAAGCTGTCGGTTCCGATCGCTGTCTTTGACAGGGGTCGTTACTTCAACGATGTCAGAGGCCTAATAGCTGTGCTACTAGGCGGTTAGAAAACTCTGACACCAGGGTTCATCGGGTCGTTTGACTCGAGAATCCACCCGCTAAGAAGAAGAAGACCACTTCTAAGCTACCACAACACTTTTCAAACAAACAACAAACGCAGTAAAGCAAAATACCATAAAAATGATAAAAATTCCATAACTATCGTTGTTTTTCCGTACGCGGTGACCTCGGCTCGAAGCGCGGATTTAGTTTATAAATAACGCACAAATGAGACTCGTTGGCCGCGGCGGCTAATCCTGATTTACTGAGGTACCTGGGGTGCTATACCCACTACGGGGGTGTTTATAACAACCATACTGGTAGTAAAAATATAACAAAATCTCGTAAAAGGATGACGTTTTAAGAATTAAAAATTGCCATAATTTGTTTTTGTGCGCTTTGTGCGTTTCTGTTCGGCACCTGATATTTGGTCGTAAAACGACGCTACTATAAAGCCATGTCGGACTTAATTTACAGTAAATCTGGAATAAGGAATGTAAGCAAAGAGAATAAATTGTTATTCCCAAAAGCACACTAGAATTATAACACAATAAAGTACGTAATATATCAGATACAAAAATAATAGGAAAAGAGTAAAAAGTCGTCAATATAGATTCACCTTTACCAGATTATAGTTCATGATATAGGATTTAATTTCAATTTCTAAAGGCGCATGTGCATTAACATGAAAAGTGGTATAGCGTTCCAGATTATAGACTTGAAAGAAGCGTTGACTCAACAAAAGTTAGTTTATAAACATGACTCCTTGTGAAAATTATTATTACTTTTGAAATAATTGTCAACGACTTTATTTGACGAAAAATTATATGAACTATAGAGGTTCATATTGGATAAACACACCTTTCAATGGAAGAATATTTTTTCTCCACATTTCACAGTAGGATTTGATAACCACAGAAGGTTAACTTTAGTTTTCGTATCCAGTTCAGTTACTTGGTCTTATCTCTTGGTTAGTTTTTGAAACCAGCCAGAAGTAATCACGGAATGTTAGAGTGGTATCAACGACACTGAACAAGTTATCCTAAATAACCCTCAAACTTTGTCAGACGTGGCGGAGCGACCTTTGTTTAGGTCGTTTGCGCTCTGCCTGCCCCATTGGGAATAAAGGCGTGATTATATGTATGTCTGAACAACTTCCATCAGGAAATTCTTTCAGGAAGTCAAAATAACATTTGGCTTTTCCATACAAAATGTTCACCTCGATCAGGAAAAGGAAAAGCCAGATGTATTTTTATCTTCCTAGAAGAATTTCCTGGTGAAAGTTGTTCAGTTTCGTTGACTGAGCAACCCCTATCAGTTTGCGGGACGCTGTCTCTTACACCCGGTATACGAACCATTTATAAAACCGTTATTGTTATACACGATAAATAAAAAATAAACGAAGATCAATATTTCTAAAGATAACTGTGGAAAGCAAGGTATAAGTGAGAATAAAGTAGTAAACCTGAAAATGTAAGAAAAATATTTCAACAATAACTAACATCATTAGAATTACCTGCAATAACTTTTTGTAAGCCACAAATTCCTTTTGCCGCATTCTTCTCGGCTGTAAATTGTTGAAATCCTTTATAAGTCTGTAAAATCCTAACTCTTTCAATATTGCTGTTGTCAGCGTCAGTGCTCGAATGCTTTGTGATTCTCCACACAAATCAATTGGAAGTCTTGAAATTGTTATTGATTGTCCTTTGTGCTGGTATAAAACGCTAGGGGACTTATTCTGAAACGAAGTGAAAATGTTACCGGAAACTTGGATGGTCAGGAAGACAGGAAGGGTTAGCAATGGGCTATGTTGTGTTTGTTGATAAGATAACTCATTATAATCATAATATCAGCTTTAGAAAATCAGACCCGTCGTCATTTACATGCATACTAAAATTTCAACTGCATCCTTTGATTATTTTATTAGGCAGTAAGAGACAAAGTTGAATAATTTTAGACAATTTGGAATATTTTTGCAAAGATTGATTTCTATTTCGTAAAATTTTCTGTACAGTGTATCATCTGATTTCAGAATGGTACTTCAGCGCAACATAACTCAGGATTTCGTCGCGGTGTTTGGACCGCGCTGCGCAGGCGTGAAGGTGTGACGTATGGCGCAAAGGTGATTCTGATCTATGGACCGGGGTTGTGCTGTTTTTGTACTGTTTTCAATAACTTCTCGTAGCTAGGAGTTTTGATTAGATCCAGTTTTGTTGGAATCGCATGATGTACCTACTTCTATAAAATCGACACTTACTTTGTTTGATCTCCTGAGAAGTAAACCTCTTAGTTTCAATACTCTATAAGATCTACTTCAGGAGGCCATAGCCCATCTCATGTGAATATGAATTAACATTGTTCGCCTTTTAATAATGAAAAAATATTTTAGCAATAACAAGTTTAAGTAAAATTTGAGAAGCTTACTTAAATTGTTTTTCTTCTGTTACCATTAACTTTCAATATTAACAGATTTTGATACTTGAGGAAACCTCAGACATAAAGTGTGAGAAACAGACGCCAAAGCAAGAAATGGCTGGCCCTATTTTACACTTTTATTCACATTTAACTGACGTTTGTTAGTACAGTACTATATTCATAAAACCTCTAGCCACCAGTCAAGTAGATTTATTGCTCATTTTACAACATTCACTCCGGCATCGTGAATGTTTAAACAGCTATAACTAAATCAGATCCCAAGTGCTACCAGTCAAGAGCCATAAAAGTGCCTGCATCAACATAACCATTCTCTTCTAACAAGGAAACCCACAGAAATTAGAATATATAATGTATACTTTAATATATACAAGGATCACGCGTACTGGAGTCTTGACCAGACCAGTTTTCTCATGCAATATTTCTTTATTAATTATACATTCTCTACAATGTAAACATGATGCATTGTATCTTCCACCCCTGTTGTGGAATAATGCACTAACTCAAAATCTAATTTCCCTACTCTTTTCTCGTTTCTATGGACCATTCTATTCTTTGTCTATCTTTAATAAAAATAGTGCCCACCGTGCAAACTACAATATAATAGGGCTAATTATGCTTTATGGTAATTTTATGACATAAATGTCTTTCTTGGTGTAAGGGGTGTATAATTTTTGTGTCTTGGACAGTGTACGTGCGTGGATTCTGTATGGGAATTTGAATTTTTTAACGCGTTGTAATGGCATTAGTGGCAGGATTAGTACTGTTAAGTCATAAAATGTGTCACTTTTATACGTTATTAAAATATATTTATTGTATTTTCACAAGTGATTTCGCTGGTAATTAAAATGACAATTAATTTCTATGGAATGCATTGCTTGCTAGTTTTTCAACCGTGGTAACTTAGTTTATATCATGCAATATTGTATCTCCACGATGACATAATCCACAGAACAAACATTAGCTAAAATATACAATGTTTGTTTGTTTGTTAATGTTTTACTTTTAAACTCATTACTCAAATTCCTCGTAAGTTTTTAAGCATTATCTATACACTGTTTTCACCACCTACTTTGATTCGTATTTCTGACTCTCTCAAATTTTGTTCTAATAATCAGTTCGTAATCTTTCAACTTCACTTTTATACTCAAATCGAAAATAACAAAATAATTTCCCAGTCACACAACTGCCTTAACAATTACAGACTCTAATACCTCATCCAACTAATTCAGACC
This sequence comes from Scrobipalpa costella, assembly GCA_949820665.1. Classification (NCBI taxonomy): domain Eukaryota; kingdom Metazoa; phylum Arthropoda; class Insecta; order Lepidoptera; family Gelechiidae; genus Scrobipalpa; species Scrobipalpa costella. Next base: position 20,234,294 of record OX463303.1, read on the forward strand.
ATTCGCCAAAGCAATCGTGTGAAACTAACCACCTCATATTCCCTCACTCTTCTGTAGGCGGATCACCCAGCATGATCGACCACGCCTCATCACCTAAATCTACTCCTTGATACAATGAATCCAGTTCTCATGACTCCTAAGTACGAGTATGTATACGTAGGCGACTTACTCATACTGCCCATACTCAGCATGTTGTGCCACGCCTTTGCACCTGAAAGTAAGGGAAAAAAAAAACCTAGTAGCAATTCTCAGGTACCTCAGCATGATATGACACGCCTGTTTTAATATTTCACTATGTCGACGATTCTTCAAAGTGCTAAGTCATAATCAAATAAATTCTCAGGGTTAAAATTTGAGGGTGAAGAGGTGTTACAGTATCTTGCTGTGCTGGGAAGAGTTAAAGGGGTAGTTTTAGTACTCGTAATCAGGGTTGAATATGGAACTTAAATTTGTTGGTTAGTAATCATTGCCTGTATGAAAGATTTATTATGATTATTATTAGATTTATTTATTATATATTGATTTATTTTGAGTTAATTCGTCAACTCTCTGCTTCATAGTTTTATTCGAGTATAAACAATAAAGTTAATGATTTGTTTTAATATTTAATTTTTAACTAATGTTAATCTGTCTTATAAATAATTTAATTATTTTAACCGATTGTAATTTATAATTAATAAACTATTTAAATCGTATAACAAACTATCAGGTAGGACAGTTTTGAACAGGCATCTAAAATTCTTACATCACACTTCTCCCAAGAATTTAGTTATTTATGAATTCCCCTCACTAATAGCTTATGCAAACATTCCATCCGTCATACTTACCGATAAATTAATTTCTAATTCATCAAATAACGTATCACAATGTTCCTCACACCCTGACCAGCGGGGTGTCTTCCACCCTTAAGGGACAACTATGTAGAGTAAGGGAATGTTGAGTAAAACTATTTTAGTTGGCTCTTACTTGTGGGCTGACCCTTTCATGCTGCGAAGATTACGGCATGCGCTGCAGAAGTTGCGCTTTAAATACTAAACAATGATAGTACTCATGAGAAAAATAGGCGTGAGCACAATTTTATATCAACCAATAAAGCAAATAATACGTTTCGTGAGAAAGTCAAAATTGTTAATATTGTTGAAGAGCTTATCCGATTTGTACTTAGAGCAAAACACGAAAATGGTAGGCTGCAGATATGTAAGAATGAAATCGGTAAACAAAATAATAAGATAAAGGAAACCCTCACATCCTCTTGAACAAAGCCTTTAACAAAAGGATAGAATTGATCAGCCGATCCAAAAGGGATGTTAGATTCAGGTGTCAAAAATTCTAAAAATAAAACCCATTGACAAAGAAGATCCGTCAACGTATCAAATCTCTTACGTATTGACAAAAAGTTTAGAGAAAAAATGACACAAAAGAGCGAACGCAATCTAAGAATCCAATATCGCTGTACAAAGGCAGTTGTTATTTTAGGTTCCGAAGCTACTGTGAAATCAAATTATACATTCAGTGCAATTGTGTTTCATATCTTATCGAGCACTGATCGATGAGATGGTGATACTTCCGTTTCACTTCAATGAGAAACACCCGCAAGTTGTGAACGTGTAGAGAATAAAGAATATTAATATAATAATGGAGAGTAAAAACACTTTCATTTCTAATTCAATACAGCTCAGTGATAAAGTATAAATGGTATGATCTAAACGAACACTAATTATTTGACGATTTGTCCTTATAAAACTTTCATCCTACTATAGCCATTAACCAGACAGATAGATGCCAAGGTGATATTTTTTACAAAATGGATAATAGATATTTGGGCATTTTACGAAAATGAAAACCACTACACTCTATGTTCTTCTTCTTCTGTTGTGCGGGTATCGAGTCGATTGTCCCGATGAACCCTGGTGTTAGAGTTTTGAAACCGCCTAATAGCACAGTTAATTGGCCTCTGATGGCTCCAACTTAAGTTTATGATACATAACTGAAAGAAGTGTCGAATAGAATGCTTTCTAGATTATTTCAATACTATACTATAAAAAAACGTCTATCTTGCATAGAAGTATTAAAATCAATGCATGTTGTGCGAGACACTTTAGCCGAAGTAACAAATAATTGGACAAAATACGAGTACAGATGAAAAACAAATGACGCAATTCTATTCTAAGAATTTGATTCCACCAATTGCCAGCCTCACGTCTCCAACATGGCGGCTGGCGGCCGGTGACACGCCGCATTGTTCAAACAGAAACGACACAATCTTTTTTATCTTTTTATTCTTTCTTTTTAACTTTTATTCCTTTATCTCTCATTCTTTTCTGTTTGATCACAATGGCGGCACGCTGCGGCCGCGTTTACTTACCTCTGTGCCTCGATCTTTGTTTTTGGCGGGTGTCAAAATTTTAACGTTGGTAAAATGTCCCTATAGAAGTGTTATTCTTTCTTTTTCCGAATGTCCATGAGGTCTTTTTTATTAACAATAGTAGTCGATAAATGCTTTGTAATTATTTATTGCGAATCGTTACAGCTGACCTAAGTACATGTTTCTTGTCACCCAAAAGAGCAAGCAAGCAACAGATATATTTTGATGCAAATTCTAAAGTAAACGGTGTTGTAAGAAGTTCTCTTCAAAAGAGAACAACTGGTTGCTGTCAGCTTTAATCATAACCAATCCTCGGCCTCGCCAATCAAGTATCTAATCTCCTAATTGTGCAAACTCAAGGCTTCTTTTTGTCCATCTCCACACAATGGCCACTCTTATTATTCATTCATATCATATTTATAAATACGTCTTCTGGCATTGTTGCCGTCTCTCGTCTCCCTGAGGATACGTCGAACAAAACATCCAAAGATTCATTGTCAGAAAGTTTGTTTCACACAAAACATAACCCGTCATTTTCGTACCTATTGGCTATTTTACGACAATAACTGTATTGTGTGAATGCTCCCCATATCGGAATTCGCGAAACTGGAATTGTCTCAGAAATGTACTAACGAATCGCTTAGGGCGGTGGACACGGCAAAAATATAATAAAGCCCTTTTGAAGTTCTTCGATAAAGCCTTTCTGGACTAATTGCGTTGTTGTCACGAACAAACTAACCGTTGACTTGCCTTGCCCTACATTCGACAAATGGAACATTTTCATACAGTTCGAATTTGTGTGAATCACAAACATGAGTTTTTATTTGGAAAGTAGTTTTTTTTGTTCAGTAGCTACAGAAACAAGTTCTTATGAAAGACATTTTTTTTTTTATGTTCAGGCGAATGTTTATTTCCTTAATGAACACAAAATTCACACAAACAGTAAAATTCCCGTTTTTAATCATTATAATGTTAATAGCCGTGAGAGTTTGAAAAAAGACTATTCCATACAAATTGTCTGATCAAAGTAAACATTTTGTATTGGAAGGTCAATTTATTTTTATCTCCTGTGAAAAAATTTCAGTTTCGTTGATTGAGCAACCAGTTTATCAGTATGCGGGACGCTGGCACTTATACCCGGTATTACAATTCTCATCATTACAATTGATATATTTTTGTAATCTTATTCATGTAATTTTTAGTTTAGAAGTAAGCATTATACAAAACTGCTGTGTTTCTTTCTCCAATGTATTTGACTTATTTGTACTCAGTATCACAAAAACTGTATAAAATTTGCATACATACATACATATAATCACGCCTTTATCCCTAATGGGGTAGGCAGAGCGGAAACGACCTAAACAAAGGTCGTTCCGCCACGTCTGACAAAGTTTTGAGGATTGTTTAAGATATATTTGTAGGTATATTGCTGTAGTGACAGGTTGTCAGCCCATCGCCTAAATTACAATATACTGAAACCCTTGGATCCCTTAGCTGGTTTATACAGCATGCCCGGGAGGAAATGCAGCTGGCACATTCTATGTTTTTCTCTCGCTCCCAGTCCAGCATGGAAGAAATGTGCACAGTTCTATAATGGATCACAATGCTTTGTTTTCTATTATTCCTTTACATCCATAGTTCCATGTTTAGTCTCAAGAGTCTTGCTGTGCGTGATAATATTTGGTTTCATGGCCTCAATACGTCCGTGCCCAGATTTTTGTTTAGCTACGTGGTCATCTTTTGTCATACCTGGTCCAGCCACTTGAGCTTGCTTGAGCCCAGTATTGTCACAAGCGAAGGAATGCTACGGTATGTTTGTTCAAATCTCTTTCGGCTTCTGTACAGTGAATGGTTTCTGGTGTACAAACAACAATTATATTGATGTTCACTTTATGTGGTGCTTTACTGTAAGACTGGTCTATTTACCTAGTCAATTCATCTCGGACATTAGAAATGGTAGGTACTTTGTTGATAAAAGCTTCTGTTTGAATACTTAAACTGAAATGAAAAAAGAAATAACCGTTGATTTTCACATAGCTGACAAATAAGTAACTAACCTACATTAAGAAAAAGAAATTAAAACTGAGGTTCGTGATCGTGAGAACTTTGACACCCAAAATTATATAACCGCAACTGAAACTATTGCCCTTTTCAAAGAAGGCATTAGACTGTGAAAATTAACTGATGCGATATCTTTCTTTGTTGAACCGTATGGATTTTTATTTATCTATCCAATCAGTTTTGCATTTGTTGATATATTTATTTCTAGTAGGTTTAAAGTTCAAAATCGTCGGATAGATGTGGCTTTAACTGTGGTTTTGTTGTTATTGTCTATCTTTTGTATACCACCCTTTGCTTTTATAGAATTAACCTCTCTTGTCTTACGCGATCGTGGTCAGATAAGAAAAAATCTGAATGGGAATTTAATTTGCTTTGTGAAACTGTCTTTCCTTGGGCTTTTTTTTTCACTTTCGAAATGACCATATTATTTATTACAATAGTGACATTTAAAATAAAGACATATCCTTGAAGGGAACCAAATAAAGTACCCAGCGGTTACTTCCACTGCCACAAAAAATAAATCAAGTTTATACCTTTGTCCGAATGAAATCGTCAAATAAAACAATATTGTTCATGTTGGGTAACCTTCGGTAAGACAACATAATTATTAAGACGCACTATGCTTTTGACTTTCAATCAATACTTTAAGACTTAAACCCATTTGTATAAGTAAAAAAACAATTTTGACTTCCAATTACGTACTCGCTTCGACTGTTTCAAGTGTCATTAGGGCAACAACTCAACTTTAGACATTAATTGTACAATTATTTCTATCTTTTGTATTAGAACGAACGGTAGTTAGTTTCTTTGTGGTTCATATTTGGTGAGTGGCACGTGGTACCACAAAAGGACCACTTCTTGGACCAGTCATTACGATTTAATGGTCTTGCGTTTTGAAAAAAGAATCTTGACGTGTAACAGTGGCTCACAGAATCATCTTACAACCGATTCAATCCATTATCAACCTTGTTTACTTGTTATAAAGCGATAATGAGTGAATGGTAGAGTTTGTTGAGTGAATGATGAAAGATTCGTTATTTAAATTCGACGGTTAAAGTGTCAGATAAATTGTCGACCTCGATTTGTTGTTCGGATTCACTGTTCATAATTATGACTGCTGTTTGTTTGGTATTTTAATTTGAAATTTCAACATTTTCAAGTACGTGATACAGAGGATTTGTTTCTTATTAAATGTAGAGTCATAAAATGAAGCAATCAATTTTAACCAATACATATTCTGTTCAATATTGTATGTAATCCTCGTTAGAGAAAATTCAAATTGAATACGATCTCTAATGGTAATAATTTCTTAAACGATAATGTATTCACCTTCTCATGTTTTCTGTTAAGAACTTGTTAAAATTGTTTCTTTTTTCAAAAGTACCTAATTTTACCTTTTACCTTCTAGTTTACTCACCTTAATTAATGACGTTTTGTATTCTTACTTCTATTTTATCCAAAATAAGTAGATCGTCTATATACATTCAAGTCGTCGATATTTTTTAAACATTGTTATTGATTTTTGGCGATGGAAATTATACTTAAAATTGTCGTAAAGATCTTGAATGAAATTAGAAAGTATTTAACTTAAACTTTTAGCAATATATCTAAGGCTCTTACCCATGATAGCTGAGCATTACAGGCTTAATTCATTAGATCCTAACGGACTTCAATCATGTCTTGAATATAATATTTTCAACCAATCAATACCTCTAATTCTCACGGCACTAGCGACACCGAAATACTTTTCTAACTATAAATACTCGACTCGATATTGACATGTTATAATACTTTCCCGGTGCGTTGGCCAATAAAAAATAAGGTAGAATGACTTCAATGGCCGCCGCTTGCATGGAATGGATAGCGTTGTAGCATTACGGAACCTGTTCTATACAGCCAGACATACCGACGCCACGGCTTACATCGATTCGAGATTTAGCTTCACTCAATTCATTTTGGTGTTGTTAGATTGGCTTTGCATAATGCGTTAAACAGATTTCTTTCTTTCACTTGTTTATTTTAGAGTGCTGGTGCACTTTCCATGCTCCTGTTTGTCTTTTCTTCATATAAGTACATTTCTTTTAAAAATAATAAAACTTTTGCTTTATACATATATCTTATCACCACTTCAATCTTTTCAGCACGTCAATTTTATTAGACCAAATAAGTGACACACAAGTTTGTCCAAGATTGTTAACACACTTACTATTTCTCTAAAGATGGATGGATATGTTACTATATTAGTTATAAAATATATTTTATACTAGATAAAATAATTGCTGGACTGGGAGCGAGAGAAAAATATAGAATGTGCCAGCTGCATTTAATCCCAGGCATGCTGTAAAAATCAGCTAAGGGATCCGAGGGTTATATTGCAATTTAGGCGATGGGCTGACAACCTGTCACTACAGCAATATACCTACAAATCTATCTTAAATAACTCCCAAAACTTTGTCAGACGTGGCGAAACGACCTTTGTTTAGATCGTTTTCGCTCTACCTACCCCATTAGGGATAAAGGTGTGACTATATATATGTATGTATGTATAAAATAAAAGGACACCGTAACTAATGCTTGGTGCTCTTTCTTTCTCCTTAAGCAAAGGTGTTATAAAACTTCGTTAGTCAAACTTGAAAACGCCTTTTCATTACGCTTTCAATATAAAAATCAGTAAAGAAATAAATGATCAGCTCTATTGTTGAACACCAGTGCATTCGGAAGCTCTTCAACCTTACTATTGTCAGCCTGCAAAACCGCTGCATCATTTTAATCAAATTTTTGAACATTATTTATCATTCTACCCTCTTCAGCTAGGGTAACCTGTATTATTATAGGATGGTTGAGGATGTTTTCTTTTTTCTTGGTATCAAAGATGGTTTCTTGCAATCATAGTAGCAGAGACAATTCATTCATATTCTTGTTCTTTGACGTTGCATCAATTTTATTAGCTATTTGTATAATTGAAACACAAATATTACTCCTGTCTGTCAATTATTATTGCAATGGCCATAATATCTCTAAGCCGTCAACAAAGAGCGCACGCTACAGTATAATATATTTGTGTACTAGCCTTAGCCTAAACTGTCCGACTGCTAGAATAATTTCTATTTCAGAATTTAGGGATGGTAAAATGTATGATACGTAACGTTTCTATATGAATTATCATTATTTTCTGCATTTACCCGACTACCATTCTTTTCCAAACTTTGTCAAAGAACATTTATAAAATAAGCAATGAGAATGCGGGTAGAAGAATGCGTTACAAAAATATGTAAAGGATTTAGAGGCTTCACTTCTAACAGGTGTACGTTTTGGTATAGCCGCTCTTTTGTAACACCATGTACAAAACGTTGTATATCATTTAAATCTGCTTCAGCAGTATATATCTTATCTTAGTCATTGTAAGGTTCAATTTAATTTCCAAAAAGAAATGATTTATGATTCTTTCGGATGTTAAAGTCTGTCTTAACTAAGGCTTACTCAATGAACTTTTTTGCCGTCTACTTAATACCATTTTGTTTTATTTGTTAGATACATATGTCTTTTTTTTATAAAGTCGCATTCCGTTTGATAGGGTGTTTCGTGTTGCAGATGTTGCCATGGAGGAAATAAATAGGCAAATGCCTATAACAATGTGTATCAATTAGTATAAGCAAAAGTAGGTGAATTACTTAGAAAAAGCATTACTTAAAAGTTAGAATGTTTATTTTATGAATTTTTCAATTAACTTTTCAGTTAGTAGAACTTTCAGCGTATAGATTACATATTATATTGTTTAAAACTTTCTGAAACCTACCTCATTTCAGTTTTAAATATGTTAAACTTCGTAAGTGGCTTTATTAGTTTATAACATTTGTATTGCAATTTATGAATATGTGCTGTGAAGTTTACAATAAAGATTAAATTAAATTATACTTGTTTAACATTATCTTTCACATCAGAACTATACATAAAAAAGATCGCCCTGTACAATTATCTTATAGTTAGATTGATTCTATCTTAATAAAAAGGGTGTTTTGAAATTTCTTAATAGACGGCTCGATTGTGTAGTTTTTGATTTTTTGTGTTCTCATAAGCAGGTAATTAAAAATGTTCGCCTCTGTGTTTTTATACCATGTTTTACTTGTTTTTTATCTTCTTAAAACCTTAAAGATTATTGTTTATTTTAGTTTGTGAACAAAAATGCTCTTTTGAAAACCAGACTTATTTGAACCAGTACAGAATGTTGTAGTATGTTTGCAAAGATAAATCAAATCTTATTTTAGCAAGTTTTTTTTTTACAAAACCATGCAAATGCACGGTTCACACTTCGTCTAATTATATTTAAAAAAATTACAATTAAACTAAACTTAAAAAAAAAAAAATTATGTCAACTTGCGCATCAGTCAAAAAGTCCGCCCCCGAAGGAAATGTGCTCATATCGCAGTATAAATTGCTTGATTAGCCCAGGAAAAAGTAAAACTGAGTAAAGAAATGTGCAAGGATTATTTTGGGAGTAATTTTGTTCAATGCTTAGTTACCTTCTGAGTAAAGAAATGTGCAGGGATTATTTTGCGAGTAATTTTATTCAATGCTTAGTTATCTTCTGAGTAAAGAAATGTGCAAGGATTATTTTGCAAGTAATTTTATTCAATGGTTAGTTATCTTCTACTTTACATTATTTTTCTTCTCAGCTGGACTAAGCTACTGTCTTACTCATAACGTCATCATTCTACCAAGTCGGCCTGAGAATCAAACCTGCTAATATTTCCTTGTCTTATACGCAGGCAAGGACGTTACCCATGTCCAGCAATAGCCGGTGGAGAGATAAAAATATTGTTTGATATTTTATAAAGAAGAGTGCACACAATTTGAGAAAAAAGTTGTTATACTATAGTCACTATAGTAGGTATAGTGTAATATAATATAGTGGAAGGCAAGGTCTAAATTGTAATAAACTAATCATCATCTCTATCATCTCCCTAGCCTTATCCCGTATCTCATTTTGGTTAGGACATTGCAGGCTGAATCACCTGATTGTCAGAAAAAGAAAAAGATTTTGTGCTTCGGAGGGCACGTCAAGCCGTCGGTCCCGGTCGCTTTCTTTGATAGTGGTCGTTACTCAAACCATGTCAGAGGCCTGATAGTTGTGCTACTAAGCGGTTTAAAAATCTCTGATACCAGGTTTCATCGGGTCAATAGACTCAATACCCACTCGACAGAAGAAGAAGAAGAATCCCGTATCTCACAGGGTTGGCTACCTAATCTAGGGGGATTGAACGAGGGTACTGGTTTTGAAGGGAAACCAGACCCAATCCTAGATTAGGTCAGAGTTTTCAAGCCGCCAATGGTTAGCACTGGCCTCTGATATGGCTTAACGACTAAAATCTACGGTATCAAACGATATTAACCGGGACCAACGGCTTAACGTGTCTTCCGAAGCACGGATAAAGCGCCGAATAAACGTACATATGAAATTTAAAAACCGAATAACACATTCGTACGTGGTGGGAGTCGAACCACGACCCCCTCCCGCTCAGGAGGCAGCGGCCCTATCCACTACACCATCGGGCTCAAAAATAAACTAAATGATAATAAAAAAAATCGTATTCTATTATTCTGATTCATTATTTTTCTTAAATCAAGCAGGTAACATAACTAACGATATTATTTTTAAATAAATAAAGAAACAGAAAAAAAATATGTATGTTAGTTGCAAAACAAACATTAGGTTCTCACATCAAAATTTCATAATTTGCGATAAAATTATCTGAAATGAGGAATCTAGTTAAAAGATATTTTTCAAATATTTTCATTTTTATCGATCGCCTAAAGGTCAGTACACATTATATGCTTGGCCTAACGCGCGCAGCGGGAGACTCGCAGCCACCACACTCGCATAAATTCACCATTTGTCACGGCATTAACACTCGAAAAAGGGTTTTTATCATGTCACCGTCGCATCCGGCAAACGAACAAATTCATACCACAGTGTCATTCTTGACCCCTCTGTTGTTTGCCGTTTAAAAACTTTATGGTTATGCCGACTGGTTAGGAAAATATAAAAAAGAACCGATTTAAGCATTTTTGTTTTAATTGATTATTTATCTCTCAAATACAAAAATAAATTAAAATGTATTTACATTTTAATTTATTTTTGTATTTATTTATATTCATTTGAATATAATACTGAAACATATATTCAAACTATAAACATATATATAAACTGAAATATATATTCATTTGAATATAAATTTCAGTTCTAACGGTAAAACAGGAAAATTAATCATAATGTATGATTTCAGTACAATACTCGTGATTTATAGTAATCGCGTAAACTACACTATTAGATCACATCTGCTTACAAAAGTACAAAACTAATCAAATTTCCACACCAACAAACATAAAGATTTACACGAAATCCAACAATGCAATAAACGCGTTAAAAATCGAGCGAAAAAATGACGATTCGAGTAAAGAATCGATTGTGCGATTGTTGTGCAAACTCGCGATTCGACGCGGTTAATGGGGCGGTAGTAAACGCACCGTCATTTACTTGCATGTGTACGCTGCTTAATGATTTAGAAGTAACGAGAGTTTTCTGTACCATTTCACTTTCGACTCTACTTGCTATAGATTAGAGTTTATATTAGCGTGTCTGATGAAGATAATATTTCATAGATGCGAATAACAGCAAAAATAATAACACTTTTTGTAAATCATAATAGTACTTCAACATTTTCCCTCATTTCTTATTTTTTCGGTGAAGAGCGGGTTCATTGATCACTGTTATAGATCGATATAGATCCGCCGGCGCGTTTGCGCAAATCCGCTCATGCGCACATAAGTAGGGTAGTTATGATCTATGGATCATAATAGTTTCAGGATATGATAGGGTATTTCCGTTTCGTGAGAATAAAAGTCTAAGTGGCGGCATCTTTTGAATATAATTGGCTACTTCCTATTTTGGCAAATAGTAGTAATTCTTATTGTAGTAAAGAAAGGTTTTTGAGCTTATAAAATATGCTTGTTTAATTATTGTAAATAAATACGCATAGCGGTTGCTCAATCAACGAAACTGAACAAATACCAGAAGGGTTATTTATTCAGAACTTAAAAAAAATTTGTTTTTCCGTACAAATTGTCTGGTCGAGGTGGTAATTTTGTATGGGACGGCCAATTTTATTTTCGTGTCCTGAAAGAATTTCCTGGTGAAAGTTGTTAAGTTTCGTTGACTGAGCAACCCCAATCAGTTTGCGGGGCGCTGTCCCTTACACCCGGTATAGAAATCTGTAGTAATTTGCTTCCATTCTGAACTGGCACCATAAAAATAATACAATAAGATAGTACCAGTTGTTTCTCCCCGAGCTATACAAAAGCCACTAGAGTGTTTGTTTCAGAGAGCACGAACACTTTGGATTCCATTCTTTATCTATCCTTAGACAATCTACATGGCAGAGAAGATGAAGCAAATTATTATTATCCTTGTTTTTAAACTTTTTCGCTTTAAAAAAGCTCGGAAGCCACGACCTTTCTCACACATAAACAAAGAATACAAAACAAGAAATGTTTTTGAGTAGCAATCTCGTTTCGCCTTGATAACACAGCGGGACATAAATCCTATAAAAATCCGAAACAAAATAACCTCACGTTACTGTTGACACCTTTGTAATTACCACTTTACCATTACTATTAACAATAATCATTTCCAACCTTATTACAAGTTACATAAGAGTCCAATGAAGTTTTTGGAGTGTTTAATGTAAAGGAGTTTGTCATAATCCAGTGGCCGAATTTTTAAGCCAATTCGTTGCCTTAATTTAATTTGTATGATACAGTAAATTTTGATTAATAAAGGGTAAAAACCGCAGCGACATTTTTTGAATAATTGTGTTCTGAATTTGTTGAAGTTTATGATTTATGCAATTTATTATTTGTCGAAATCTAGTTTATTTTATGTCTCATAAAAACAACTAAAACACAAAATTAAAACTAGGAAAAAATATGTTTATTAATTTAAAAAATCGGGGAAACAATTCTATCTACTTACTTGATTTTAATAGAAATAAACTTCAAGAAGACTAGAAATAAAAAAACGCAAAGCTCACTTTTCTCACGCTACACATCTTAGCCGGCATAAAAATGGCATTTTGACATTTACGTCACTCATCCGGAAGCCATCTTGGAATGTTAATTGTAAGATGGTAATCGTAATAAGCCATTGTGTGGCCGACAGTGACCATTATCACTCAGTGTGCACTCATCTTTATAATGGATTTTAACTTTTGTATGGGAAAGACAATGTCGTGATGTTTTAAGGAGATAGAGTACAGTCTTGAAATGAAATTAAAACGATGAGTAGTTATGATTATGGAAGTCCTAGTCCTAAGAGATAGAAAAGAGGCCAAAACATAATTACTAATTGAGAATCTTTTTTAGACTGGCAAGACCAGTATTTAAAATAGCGGTTTCAAGACTTTTAATACATATCTTTTATAGCTTGTAAACATAAGTTGTATTTTATATCATGTCATAGCAATAAGATTTGTACATAAATCAAATAACAACGAAACAAGACATCCAACGAAAAAACCAGTAGCACTTTTACAACACGATAGAAGAAAATTCAAACCGAATGCTATTACAACAATAAATATTGATAAACTAATTAATTCAGGTAACGTATGAAAACGCCTAACAATAGTTTTATAACATAGTCCGATAGTTCATATTATTGCATGCACAGACAAAGTAACTGGAAGACTAGGCATACCTACAAAGAAGTCATACGTCATCTTAATGGGCTCTTAATCAAAATATCTTGAATAAAAATGGTGTGCTGAAAGTTTGTAGGTATCTTGTTTCTAATAATGAAATAGGAAAGAAAGAAAAAAGCTGCAAGCGAAAAGAAGTAAATCTCAAAATTTGCTGGTGGTATTTCATAACAAACCACAAGGTTACATCATTATCTAGATGAAGCTAATATTTCTGCTGATCTTTCGACTGATCTTCATTAAGTCTCTAAACCTCTAATTTCTTTGAGCAGTACCTGTAGAATACCAGATCTATGATCACATGTTTATGGCTGCTACTGTGGTCGACAATAAAACGTGTCGGACGGACGAACGGACAGACGGACACATGATATATAGGATCCAATTAAATGGTGTCGTAAGTTTGCAGCGCGTACTAATGACGAGCTACTGGCGGTCCCAAGAAGGCATGGTGAAATTATAGACATGGCATGAAAACTCAACAAAAAAAAAGATTTGTAAACAGTTCTGACAGATCATCCACATAGGTACCATTTTAAATATGGTCCGGGGTATATTATATCATAAATCACAAGGGAAGGGTTTGCATGAACTCAGAATTTCTCCAGTACATGGTTTAGAAGAACAAGGCTTCGATTAATGTAAATCACGTAATTTGGTCTGCGTATCTCCTTCCTTTGTGTGTGTGGTTTGGTATATACATGCAAACGACCTAAACAAAGGTCGTTCCCCCACGTCTGACAAAGTTTTTGAGGGTTATTTAAGATAGATTTGTATGTATATTCCTGTAGTGACAGGTTGTCAGCCCATCGCCTAAATTTCAATATACTGAAACCCTCGGATCCCTTAGGTTGTTTTTACAGCATGCACGGGACGAAATGCATTAAGCACATTCTATGTGCTTCTCTCGCTCCCAGTCCAGCATGGAAGAAATTGGCATTGGTTTAAATACAGAAATAATATCACTTCATTTGCTATTCATTTACTTGCCATCTTGAACTTATTACCTATTCCCACAACATATTATTTTTAGGAATTTCTTCCAAACGACGACGGAGCGAGAGAAAAACATAGAATTTGCCAGATGCATTTCCTTCCAGGCATGCTGTAAAAAGCAGCTAAGGGAACTGAAGGTTTTGCATGGTGCAATTTAGGCGATGGGCTGACAACCTGTCACTTCAGGAATATACCTACAAATCTATCTTAAATATCCCTCAGAACTTTGTCAGACGTGGCGGAACGACCTCTGTTTAGGTCGATTACGCTCTGTGTACCCCATTAGGGATAAAGGCGTGATTATATGTATATGTTTTTTAGGAAATTCCATTTCTACCGAGAATTCCTCTCCTAACTCTGCATCTCATTCAGACACATTTACAACACCATAAACGGTTTTTAATTAAGGATTGGAATCACACGCTCATCCCCGCCTACAGATGTTTACTGCTGAACCCCAATTAGCACTCCCCAATACCTACTTAAGAATAATTGACGTAAATGAAGTTGGGGCATTGTAAGGAAAACGATTTGAAAGTTATGTCACTACATATGCAATATCTGTGTTTGATAAAATGGTAACATAAAAAAATGATGAGAATGACAATTAAAATTTGTGCTTGTAAGTCACTTTTATCGCCAATGAAGTAGAATGGAAAACACAGATGATGGTTTAAGTGGCGATTGAGGTAGTAAGAATAAGAGATCTTCGTTATTGGTTGAACCCCAATCAGCACGCCCCAATACCTACTTAAAAATAACTGACGTAAATGAAGAAGAGGCGATTGAAAGCAATTTGAATGTTATGAGTTATGTCATTGCGTATGTAATATCTTGAAAAAATATGAGAATGTCTTTAATTTTATTGTATATCAAAGACCTTTGTCGTAAATGAAGTAGGATGGAGCCGACCCAGAGCATTAAACCGCATGCATGCAATCTAGAAATGTATAGAAAAGGTCCCTATTTTTCAGCAATAAAAATATATAATGCAATACCGGAAATAATAAAATACAAAATATAATACAGACAACTCCACAAAAAATTCAAAGATTATCTAATAAAAAAATGTTTTTGTAAAGTAGACGAATTTTTGAATGATATTAATAAACAAATTGATAATAATAATTTATTTCCTTAAAATATGTAATATTTTATTAATTGATGACATTGTTAAATAGAACCCGCGTGATATTTTATTATTTTATTGACTCTTTTTTGAACATAACATTATCGTATCTGTATTGCCTTAATTTGTAGGATCAATCACTTTTTAATGAATGTGATCATTAAAATATCTATTGTCATGGTAAATGCATGCTTAATAGGATAAATATGTAGATTTTATGTGAATACTGCTATATATACCCTACCAGGGTCATGTACTACCTACTAACTTAAACATTTGACCTGTTAATGAAATGTAGTATGTGAATGCAATAAATATATATGAAATATGGACTAAAATGTTGACGTACTGTGTTGGATGGTGGTGAGTTTGAATGATTACAGTTCCAGGAAGAGGAGAATATGATCTTATTCTGAAGGAGTTTCGCTGAAAGTTTGGTTTGCAAAATAGATTGGTTTGTAGGTATTAACGGAGAGCATTAATTTATTCGGTCGACTTTTAGAAACTATCTAATGCTCTACATTATAACAACCCGTTAGAATTTAGTCCAGTAGCTCATCAGGCGTTGAGTAATAAAATAAATTTATTTAAATTAATATTCTTCACTAATCTCTACATTTTAGCTATTCTAACTATAACAGTTTTATGTATTTTTTACTGTTTTTTTAATATAATTAAAATTTTATTCAAATAATTTAATTAGTCGAATGTCAATACATTATCGAATATCGAATTATTTATGACCTAAATGTTTTCTAATTAATTTAATTTGTAATTTAAATCAACTTAAATTTAAATTTTCGAGGTTCTCTAGATATATTAATTTGTTCCAACTTCCTTAAACGTAAAATGCACGACAACACTATCTCAACTGGATAAACCACAAAATGAAATCACAAAACTGAGCCTACGAATCACCAAACCACACAATCAGAGCCGTCCTATAAAGATTCCTTAAAAGAAATAATTGTTTACAACGAAAGGGTCGGACATTCCATTCGTAGCATTATGACACCTTTTGTTCGTCCCGATCCCAATAGGAGCGTGTAAATACAGTCCTTATTCTGTAACCGAGACGAATCGTAAACAGATTAGGTCAAAGATTTTTTGCTTCTTTGATGTGTGTCTTTGTTCTTACGTGTGGTGTGTCGAGAATATTTTTAGTGGATTCGTACCAGCAAGAGAGTGCTATAGAATGATATAGGTAAATAATATTTAAAATTTAAGTGAAGGTTTTTTACAATAGTGCTGGAAAGAATTATCACAATTTCAAAATTATATCTGAGTCCACCCAAAATACTACAGTCTACAAAAAAGAGGCCTGTCATAAAAGTTTATATGGATGCATATCATAAATTTTATAACATGCCAAATTCTTTCGGTGTATTTGAATATGCGAAATTGGTTATTAGAGCACAAGGACGCCTTGTGGTTTGTTTTGTATAGGATTATGTCAAAAAGTGTGAAAAGGGTTGTCAGTTTTATGATACGCAATAATCGATAAATGGTGTCTGGTTATAATATAAGCTAATGCCGTTTATGATTTGGAATACCGGATTCCGAAACCGATTTTGTGGAGATGCATATTTGCTACTGTTTATTCAAAAAATTGAGAAAAGTATAAATTTGAAGGTCAAGCATAGACGATTTAAAAGAATTTATGGAGATCTACCTTAGCAATAGAAATACATAAGTTAATCAACTAACCAATCGGTTAGTGGGTTTAAGAAAACAGAAAATAATGTAGCAGCAATATCCTAACTACTTTAGGAACCAACAATAGTAACAGACAAATATATCAAAATGAATATAAATTAAATATTAATAAACAATTTTAACAAACAAATAACACCTTCAACAACATACAAAGATGACGCACAATTATTTTTATATCCAACTAAAATGATAAAATAACAAGATTCAAATTACTCATCCGGAACAAAAATGATTCAACTAAAGTCTTAAACGGCATCAATAAAAATCCCATTCGAATAATTGAATTTGAAAAGACAACAGGCTAAACAAACATTGAAACAAGCAAGACAATGGACAAATCACATAATTCTATGGTGATCGCTCATGGGGATGGGACATAAATTGCCGGCCGTCACACCATAATGACGGTGTAAGACAAAGATGACGGCATTGATGGTGTGTTATGGACAATATGGGGGGTTCCGTACAAGCTCAGTAGCTTGGAACTGCAAATAATTGAAGGAAATGTATAATTTGTGTTTGATGCAAATAGTAGTGGTCAGTCAAGTCAATAATTTTAATTATGCATTTAATTCCACAACCTTTTTCTCGTGTTTGATTTATCGTAATAACCTTAAATCAATCATTTTCTTTACGTCAATGTTATTGCATCGTATTAATTTTTGTATATAAAATCTATGTATAGTATAATATAAATTATATCAAATATTTCATTGAATTTGCTTCAGAATGGTTCACTTGATCAAGAAAAAGTACCTCTTTGAAATAATAAAAATATTTTTTTCTACTAGTTTTCCTCACTATTATTGATCACCAAAAACTTTGAACTGAACCCTAACCGTGCAATGACAAAGCGTTGCCTCTGGCTCTTTTGTCAACATCACCTGATCAGCATCGGCTATCATATCATATCGGCGTGATCTTAAAAGCCACGTCTCGAACAATAAGTGAATTTTAAACGCTGTTCTTATCAGCGATATCGGGGATCGGTACAGGTGCCGCTTCGTTAAAACGATTGGACGATTTAGATATTATATCGTATTCTGAATTTGTTCTAACGGAGAGCTTTTTTATTAGTAAGCGAATTGTTTTGATTTACTCTTACATCAATTTACTTTTCATTGTTTTTCTCTTTGGATACTCATTTTAGTCGATTTTATTTACCCTTTCCTGGTTTTGTTTGAAAATTTACTTCGTTGTTGGTGTATTTTACTTTAAAAATCTTTACATTTAAACATTGTAGGCGTTTCTTGATTTTCCTTATGTTTTATGCAGTGTTTCCAGACTTTTTTATTGTTCCGTGTAAAATCGTGACCATGAAACTCTACCTTAACAAGATCAAAAAATTTACCGCACTTCCAAAACAGTTGGGTCAAGCTTTTGTATTATATGTTTATTTTTAATACATTTTGCTTGCTCTGATTTATACATGAGAATAAAAACAGCAACAAAAAAAATACATAAGTAAGATAATAGATCGGTTTCATTGTATTTTTAAATGATAAGCCAAATATATTTTGTTTAGATACTGATAAAATATGACAGCTTATTGTTATTTCTACAAATTGCTCAGAAATATTGTCAATCTTATCTTTTGTTACCACAATAGACATTGCTATGGACATTGTTATAGCTTTATACATATCACAGGTTTAGAAGTAAGTTCACAATTCACATTCTAATCTTTACTACAAACTAATTTTATCATAGACAATTCGAATTATTTTTTTAACACAATTGCATTTCCCTATATATAAAGGTTTCGTATATTCACAGTCTCGATGAACACCGTATAATGGTATCAATGATGATGGATGAACATTACCCATCACATTTTAAATCACTGTCACCTACGCCTCAAATAGCGATAAATATGGACTTGTTACAAGGAATAATACCTTTATACGTTTTTTTCCTCTTATTACAAGTATGGGAGGTGTTAGTCAACAAAAATGGTTGACTAAGGCTGAATGCTCCTTTGGTTCGCATTGTGTATCTTTGGACGGTGATCAAGTGACAAAGACGCTTAAAAATGTACTCCTAAACACAATTTATTCCTTACAATCAAATTTGAAATCATGATCCTTAAGTTGACGATGTTAAGATTCAGAATGAAGCAAAAGATTTTATGTGATGTGAATGATATGGATTAGAGTGTATAGTTCACAATAATAATGTTATTATTTGACTCTTTGAAACGTGTGGGACGGTGATCATAGCCTATTCTGTGTAAAGAAGCAAGCATAAAGTCGTTTTTGTAGTTATAAAAGTGGTCAAGCATGATTAATCTATATTTTTAATAAGGGACCCGTAGAAACCTCCGTACCATTTTTATACATTATACAATATTAATTTTACAGGTACTTATTCAAATTTTGCAGTTAGCTTAAAATACACATTTGTGTCAGTTAGCGTCAAATATATAAAAAGAAAAGAGTAACTTGACTAATATTTGCATGGTTTTGGATTATAAATTTTTGAGGATCCCTAAACATCTAATAAGTTGAGCTTTACGTAACAAAACTTTGTGGTTTTTTGAACTGAGATTAAAGCTGTAACATAGGTTTATTGTGATAGAGTATTAGTGAGCTGTTGGTTTCCTACACTAAAGAAGAATAAAATATTCTATGAGGTTCTAAATTAAACTATCTGACTTCCATGAAGGTCAAAATTGAGCTGAATCTGACAATCAGAGTCGTGGGAGAATACAAAAATAAGATTTTAGCTATGAAGAGATAGATTTTCCATCTATCTTAAAGGCCCTTCCTTTCTACTTCTTCACATGACAATTAATGTTAGGTTGTTAATATAATTATCTATACTAAGTATTAACACGGTTTTTTTCTGTTGTGTGTTTCGTCGTCTGAAATAATTTTGCATTAAGACCACTATCTCAAAATGTTCTTTAAAAATCATGTTCTAACAGAAGCCATGACCTCTGGATCGAGAGCATTCTACCCCACCACTGACTACAGACGTCCACCTGTTCAACCCTAATCAACCTACCTGTTTTATTTTCACAAGCTAGTCCACCTCGTCAAGGGCCACCAAGGCACCGTCTTTCTCCTAGTCATCAAAACAAAGCCTTGTTTGGTTTACCCACCACCTGCCAGGAAACACAAACAGATGGCAACGCCTACGTTATTGACTTGGATCATATTGATCATACAGGAATTGCTATTGATAAAGAGACTAATAATAACAAAGGACATAATGATGTCGTTGATGATGATGAGAAATTCGTCAACAATTTGAAACGTCAGAGAAGCTCGACAATTTTTGTGATAATAGTAAAAAAAAAATGTTTTACAAAATATCTTATAATCTGAAGAACAGAGGAAGAAACAAATAAAAACATCATCTTATTACGACAAAGCCGTTGATATACTCTAACCATTATTCAGAACGATTAAATTTATTCACATACCCTTAACATGAATAAGCCGGTATCCATAACCAATATCTATACGTAGTGACCTGAAGTGCCCCGCCGACGAGCCGACTGCATTCCTTAGCTGTGGCAGACGAGGCGACGCCTTCACACACACATGCGAATGGAGAAACACATTAGGAAAGGAATTCCATGTATAACTTTGAAGATGTGAATGATGATAGCGATAAGAATTTTGTTTAACATGTGTTCTTTTATAATGAAGATGATTGTGGAGATTTTAGTGGACATTCCAAAGCAGTAGCAGACAAGCCGACGGTGATGCGCTATTCATACGCATACAAAGATAGGAATCCAAAGTGAATGATTTTAGTAAAGAGATAATAATTTTGATTTCATACTTTTGACATGAGCATCATTTTTACAACTTGATTCTTTTAGCTATAAAAATAAAAGGTATCAAATCTAAATTAAATAATTATTCATATTCGATAGCTTAGCGATACTGTTAATAGGTAATTAATTACTAATTGAAGAATTCGTTTATAAATTAAATAATTAAATAATAACTTGATAATAACATTTAACAAACCTATAAAATAAGAATGGAAACTTGTGTATTAAATTCAGCTGGTGTGAGAAAGAACGAACAGGCTATGTACAATACAAAGGTAGAACACATTCAAAGAATCGAACGCCTACGCCCGGTGTAACATAAATATGCATTTACACGGTCAATTTAAACGCTTGAACATACTCGAAATATAAGCGAAGTTCACGCATAATGGCACGTGTATGGAAATAAAGTAAGGGTAAAGTATAAAGAACAGTTTCTCTGAGTTATGACCTTAAGGAATTAATTTAAACTTCGCATATTGTCAACAATCATAAGTAATGACGAAGCAGATAAAATATAAAGCACAGCCAAGTGCTTTTTTTCAAGTAACATGAGGTCATAACGTTGATAGAGACAAATATATTATAATAGGTCTGTGTGACCATTAAATGGCGTCAATATATTTTTCTCAAGTCTGTAAGAAACAATGATGACAAAAGTTTTGTGAGCAGCAGTAAAGCAATAAAATGAACATTTTGTCCTCTATTGATTATCAATAATGAACCGTGAATGCCAAAAAGCCTCTCAATAGATTAAAAACAAATGTGGCCCTAAAACAGCACCCTGTGACACCCGCATCTAAAATACTTTGGCCACAAAACTAAAGACTGTAACTAAGCAGAAGCCACCCTTTTGTACAAATCCACAATACGTTGTAAATTTATATTCAATACAACAAAATGTATGGAATTAAGCGTGTCCCAAAAATGATGAAAACAATCAGTCTAAAGCCCCCCGTCGATCACAATTCGTAATGACAAGTAAAGGTGCGCAGGACATGCTCGAAACGTTTAAAAATATTTTTGCTGTTGTGTCAAATGATTTTGACTTTTAATGCTGATAGACATACAGCTGTGATAGATTCTGAATTGTTTAGCCACGAATTGGTAGAAAGGCAAACTAGTATTGCAGTTTTAAAAGTGCCATAAAGATTCAATACTGAACATAAAGAGGCATTTAAAGTTTAATTTCCCTTAGCAATGTGATGCATAAGTTTGCATCATAGCTCGCCACGTATTTTTTTTTTTCACTCGTAAAGGATCATTACAGCGCATTGTTGTATAATTTCACGCATTTGGTGACACTGCGGGCGTTGGTAGAGAATTTAGCGGGAATTTTACTAAGAAAGGTTTGTATGGATAAAAGGTATTGTTGATGGCCATTTTTAGCTTTCTTGGCGTTTGCGGCTTGGTGAAATTTGCAGAAGCGCATAATACGTGTCCCGCAGGGCGCCCACCTTGGACCGCTGCTGTTCAGTTCTGATGACAATATTTACTTTTCTGGGTATTCTACTGAATAAGTTTCTGTAACATCAAACTATTGTATTTCCTTTAGACTACCGTGATTGCTGGACTGAGCTTTTAGAAATCTAGAATTTACTTCTGAATGTTTATAACTGAATTTATCGCATTTTTTTACTTATGAAATCATAACCTTATGAAATTAAACCTGTTGTTATAAATAAAAATAAATTTTAAAAAATAGAGCCACGATATTTATTCGGACCAGCCCTTGTATGAACTTCAAGCAACTTTTAAAGCCCAAATAATTTACCATATAAAACTTATAATTTACTATCACTTCGAACCCAGCCATAAACAGCGAATTGCCCTATTTCTAGAATGGCGTACAAAGCTCCTCCATTGTATAGAGCAGGTGTTGTCCCCTCTATAAATCTCCAACAATTAGTGTGACAATGACTGTGCTCGTACACCTTTCTGCTTCGTCCACGAACTTTACATGTAATAAAGCTTTCAACTAAGTCACTGACAGACAAGGACAGACAACAAAAACTGTATCTACTAAATGCTCTTCGGTAGAGACGGCAATATCAAGCATCGAACCACGAAGCATTTTTGGCTTCACTCGTGCCTTATCTCGTTTAATGTGATCTATAGAATCTTTTTTGTCACTCCCATTGTGTCTTTAGCTATTGACCGATACAAAGCGTTTGAATACATTGCGCAATATTTGAGTTTCACTTTTGTGTCAGTTGCTAATGTTGTAATATATCGCGTGTGTTCAACTTCCGGTAATGACAATTCATTCCATTCAATTTGTTGGCCAATGGTTGAAGACTTAATTTATTAAAATGAGTCAGAGTGATGGAGATGAGATTTGTGCCAAGCAGGAAACAGATAGAATACATTATTATATTGTCATAAAAAAGGAAATGGTCACTAACAACACTCCAACAATGTATATTTACAGGATGGCTGACCAATAAAAGATCTGAACAATTTCAAATATAAAAGTTGACGATTCTTTAAATGACTAGATAGAGCGAAAGCTTCGTTCGGGAAAAGAAGCAACTTATTCACACGTTCTGTATATTTTTTATAGCTTCTAGCCCAGTATGGCGAAATATGTTTTTTGTATCTAATTGCATTATCAGTAGTCTAGTCATAATTTAAATAGAAGGTGAATAATGAAATACAATTGATGTTCTATGTCAACAACACACAATCAAATCTGCCTACAAGAAAAATATTCAAAGGGCACAAAGAAGTTTAACAAGTAAGAGTAAAATATCGACATTGGGTGGACGGCATTACCATTAGACCAACATACTAAGACCTCTATTTCTAACATCATTGTTAGAAACCCAGGGGTCAAAGAAAACTGGAAATGTGCCAGGACTGTTATTTACATCCTTAGAAAGGTTTTTCGTATAATCGAGGACTTTCGATTCAAATTGAAAATATGGGAGGACTCATGGGAAAACTGTTGAAAGCGGGTTGTTGATTTTTTTATTCTGCGGCGTGATGTCAATAGGATTGTAGATATTGAAATGTGACTATAGGGAAATAAATTGTAGTACTATAAATAGTATCATATTTCTTAAATTATTTTGCATAATGACAATGAAATTGCTCAATTTACTCATTGTTTCGTCAATTTTCGAATTGTCCTATTTGTCCTAGATCATAAAATTTTCAATGGGAATATCAAATTCATATGACGTGTACCACTAGTAGTAATATTTTTTGCAATAATCATAGCTGTACTGATCATATTGTCATTTAATTCCTCTAAACCTCTTTCACTCCATACATTTACGTCTATTGCCGAATTGTGAAGTGTTTTCTGACCAAGGGCTACCAATATATCTGCATAAAAAATACCTTTTTACCAATTTGGGACTTGCCACTTATACTCGTAGTAGGGTTAGGAAGTTCGATACCAATACGAATATAGGAAGGTACCATACGAATATAACGTATGTCTTGATGTTCTTAGCAAGTGGATTCTCGAGCCTAACGACCCGATGAACCCTGGTGTCAGAGTTTTCGAACCGCCTAGTAGCACAGCTATTAGGCCTCTGACGTGGTTTGAGTAACTACCACTATCAAAGACAGCGACCGGATCCGAAGGCTTAACGTGCCATCCGAAACACGGAATCCATTTCTTTTTCGGACAATCAGGTGATTCAGCCTGCAATGTCCTAACCAAACTGGGGAAAACATTACAAAGTGATTAATTGACAAATATGAACTTTCCCCCTTATTCCTTATTCGTAGGTCCCCCCCCCCCCTGGGAATTGAACCCAGGACCTCCAGATCGTAAGCCCATGGCTCTGACCACTAGACCACGGAGGCAGTTATGTTAGTTAGTTATGTCTTGATAACCACCAAGAACACCCGACATAGTATTTTACTGGAAATATTCTCCATACTTTTTCATTCGCTTCAAACTGGTGAAAACAAAAATAAAATTAAAAAAAAGATTTAAATCAAACCCGAATCAAAGCACTATCCTTAACCGAACTGCAGACCCCCAAGTAGATTTTTGATAGAATCAACACTTTACCCGGGAGTGGTGTCGCGGTTTCTATAATGCTCGCTCTTATCGCGACCGCGGCTGAATACCAAACAGAACTCGGTTTGATAAACTTCCCGATTTCTATTCAAAGCCGGAAAAGTTATAGATTGTTATTCGGGAAGGGTTCAGCGCTGTTTCTTGGGCGTTTGATAAGTTTTGTAGGGATATGTGCAAAGAGCATACATACTAAGAGCAATGGATGCCTTCGTCATATTTAAAACACAAGTGTTTAATAGAATGTGCCAGCTGTATTGCCTCCCGGGCATGCTGTTAAAAAGAGCTAAGGGATCCAAGGGTTTCTGTATATTGCAATTTAGGCGATGGGTTGACAACCTACAGCAATATACCTACAAATCTATCTTAAATTACCTTCAGAACTTTGTCAGACAATTTGGAACGACCTTTGTTTAGATCATTTACGCTCTGCTTACCCCATTAGGGATAAAGGCGTGATTGTATGTATGTATGTGTTTATCTGCATTTTCACCTGATGATTAGTAGGCAGGTGGGATGTCTCGGACACATTCTGAAACACGATCGGTACCGCCTTCTTCAAACAATTTTGATGGGGAGAGTATAGGGCAGACGGCGCGTCAGTAGATCGAAGAAAACGTGGCTCTCAGACGTTAAAGAGTGGACAGGCAACGCCAAAATCGAAGATCTTTTCCAGCAGGCGAGAGATAGATGAAAGTATGTAGTGCTGACCGCCAACCTTTAGTAATGGAGAGGCACCACAGGAAGTAGAAGAAGAATTTATCTGTAAAAAATACTTCAATCATTACTTTGGTGCTAGACCAAATCCAAAATCCTATCGGAATTTATAGGGTGTTTAAAATTGGTTCTTCTTCTTTTCGAGCGGGTTCCAAGACAAACGACCCAAAAATAAGTTTTTACTTGGGTACAACAATTTTAATATAATTTAAACTTTTACTTGAATCTTTAAAAATACGCATACTTCAGTGGTCTTTAAAATAGTTAGCGCAGCATTCCAAAAATAAAGAGTAAAAACAAGCAAAACAGCCACCCTTCGTCCATAAATCGCGTACCATAAATGCCACCGCTAACAATACCAAATTAAATGTAAACCCGCACATAAAAAGTACACAATGAGCAACGTCCGATACAAATAGAAATATTCTCTTTACATGCATTGAACTATAGACAATCGCAAGATATAAATCATAGTCGACAAGAAAATACGACGCTGCAAACGTGAAATGCTGCTGCGAAAATAAAACCAAAACAATTCTCAACCTTACTACAAAGACACAAAAGGGAATAAAAAATCTGTTGAGTTTAAAACTAGGCTGAATGCGGTGCATGCACTGCCGCCCCGCCGTTTAAAAACGACTTCAATCGAGTTTCGCGCGTAAATTATGGGACAACCCCAAACAAAGAGTAGAAAAAGCATCATTCGCTAATGGATTTTGTTCTCAAAAATTAATTTGGGGTACTCGACAAAACTGCAGTGTGTAAGCACCCAATCAGTTGCAACCCTATCTGTAAGGGTTGGTGGGATCTAGTTTTTATTGGAATAAATTAATTGTTAACAGATTTATCTTGCTCAAATTTTTCTTGGATTTTATTATGTAGGTATTGCATGCAGTCTTACTATCCGATTAAAAAAAACGAATGTTGCATATTTTGTTTCTTAAATACGTAGTTAGGATAGAATAAATAATTACTCACTGCTATCATCATCCATCATGCATGACAATCATATTAGTTGGTTGTTTTATTATAAGTATATTTTATGTACAATAAATCTATCACACATTTACTGTAAACAAAGTCAGATGTTTTGTAATTGTACAATAAAATATGTACCTTTTGTTCTTTAAATGCATGAATGACCCATCAATCCACCAGTTAACTAAATAAGTAGTAATTGGGCTTGATTCTAGATTTGCCGGCTAAAACTAAAATTAAAATCTATTAGTCATTTTCAAATATAAAACATTGGCAAAGCACAGGAGATCTATTCTCTCCGATTTTTGATTTATAGTCGGTGGTTTTATGCGTTATCTGTAATTTTAACCACCGTCATATGATATGGAGGATATAATTGACAGATACTGGGGAAACGTGCAAAAGCGCGTCAAAATATGGCGGACAAAGTGTAAAACCATTGAGTATAAATCGTCGGTCCTTTTTCTATTTTATTAGTTTGAAAGTGACACTTTAATTTTAGTTTTAGCCGGTGGACACACACATTATATATTACATTTTATTTTCACAATGTCCAAGCCCAAGTTACGCTACTCGCGGACATAACTACCACCCAATAGATTAGGCGTCCATCCTTTTATAAGGCTTTACAAAAATCTTCTTGTTTTTGTAAATGTAACATAAATAAAATCACGCCTTTATCCCTAATGGAGTAAGAAGAGCGTAAACGACCTTGACATTGACAAAGTTTGGGGGTTATTTAAAATAGATTTGTAGGCTAAAACGGATTTGTATATTGCTCTAGTGACAGGTTGTCAGCCCATCGCCTACAATATACTGAAACCCTCGGATCCCTTAGCTGTTTTCTTACAGCATGCCCGGGAGGAAATGCAGCTGGTATTTTTATGTTTTTCTCTCGCTCCCAGGCTAGCATGGAAGTAAATTGTAAATGTAAGTACCTAAATAATATTCATACAACATTTTGGTCATCCCTAGATTACTTTCGTATTAGCCAGGGGTGCTAAACCTTAGAACTCTAGCTCCGAGTTACAGGGTGAAGTGCTTTTATTTCACCCCCTTACTTTCTAATTTATTAACCAAAGGGTTGCCAGTCGTAAAAATTACTTTTATTGTCTGTAACGACGTCTCGGCCTACGTGATAACAATATCTGTGTTATAATTCAATTTTATATAAACGTGCGCCATTTTTTATTGGACCGTCTCATATTCAAATTTCCCTGTAACTTTATCAAATCCTTTGTATGGTTTACTTTCGTTTTACTATTTCGTCAACTATTCACAGGTCAACAAAAACTGGTCGGCCATGGTATGCGAAGATCTGAAGTCAAGTGCGAGTTTTATTAAAAATACTTTATGTCCCGCCAAAGGTTGAGAACTCTACGGACAGACAATATGGAACCTGTTTCATATTATTATACTTTTCTATGATTTACTGCAATGGGAATGTTTCGAGTGACATTTAAATGGTTTTATTAAACAATGACATGGTCGTAAATTTTGTCTATGAATTGTCTATTTGATTGTCTTTGAATTTAAATTGTTTCGTGTTAGTAATTTCGTTGATACTTGCGCGCCACTAGAAAACATGTTCCGTAGTTAGTTAACAGTTCTTTGTTTTTAGAAGTATCACTAACTGTGGACCGTATTTAATATAAGTATACCTTACAAATTTAATGAAATACCGACTTTAAAAAGTTTATCAAATATTATTTGGACTCTAAATCATCAAGTTAACTCAATATTCTGGCGAGTGGTTTTGTCATTTGCAAGTGTCCCGAAGGAATTGAATTAATGAACGAATTGAGAATAAACCAGTAGAACAAGGAGAAAATTGACTACTCGAATAGACTCAATATTACGAATCATAAAAACTCAAATTTAAAAGCTTGATACAAACAGACAGTCAAAATAAATTTTCATACATACACCTATTCAAACCGTCTGAAAATACCGACACAAAATTAACATCCGAACATTCCGCACACGCGCGGCCATATTTACAAGTTATTAAAAAATAAAAGACGCAACAATACCATTTACCGGCGAATCGCAAACATTCAAACATCGAACCTTTGTTCCATCATCAGCTGTGTACATCCGCACACAAAAACGTATTACCCATTCTGTATTCATATAGGATAATCCCAACAATAAACCCTGTGTGTGCCGATCAAAATAACTATAAAAATACAATAAGCAGCTTATGCGTGTTCGGTTAATGTGTGCGACTGTACGGAGAGGGATGCTGTTATATGAGGGGAAGGGATAGAGATAGTAAAGTTCAACCTTTACCTCAATCATTTGTTTGATCGAGGGAGACAATTCGAGATGATTAGTACCAATACTAGTCAATTGCTGGTTTTTCAGTAAATGTAAAGTTTGTGTAGAGTAGGTGGGCATTCGTAATTCGAGATACAATAATAAACTTAGTTGTAACAAACATTAAATAATTATTTCGTACTTAACATATTGCTTTTATGTCCTTTTTTATCGCGACCAAAGTTCATTTTACGAAACAAAAAGCAGCTATACAAACAAGTTTCTTGTGAAGAGTTTAGGGAGTTTCTTAAATTTTGTTCACGATTGTACCTATTTATTAAGGCACATTATACAATAGACAGTTGGTTCGATATTCGAATTTGAAGTTTAAATTCGGTATTCCAAAATGGCGGCCATTGTTACCAATTAGGTGAAGTGTAGCGGCAGAGGCTTAATCCTATTGGTCGGTTTTGTACAGTCAGAATTGCTTTATTGTGCTTATAAAATGTTTGAAGATTTCGCTTTTGATCTTTGTACCAATTTTTGCTTTGTAGTTAAACTGGGTCATTCATAGAATGTTATACAAGGTGGGATTGAGAAGTGG
Organism: Scrobipalpa costella; assembly: GCA_949820665.1. Lineage (NCBI taxonomy): Eukaryota > Metazoa > Arthropoda > Insecta > Lepidoptera > Gelechiidae > Scrobipalpa > Scrobipalpa costella. The sequence continues at coordinate 20,263,695 of OX463303.1, forward strand.
GAGTAAGCACAGATTAAAAATGGCCATCTGCTGCATCTTTTCACAAGCAAATTACCGATTCACATATTAATAAATTTGTTGTTTATTGAATTAAAATCATAGGAGCTTTACAAATGAAACCATTCCTCTTGTGAATTGAAATTAGCTATTCATTCAGTCAATAACATTTTAAGAATTATATATTTTTAAATGAATCGATCGAATTCTGCAGCCCTCAATAATCTTGAAAATAAGTTACTTTCCTAATTTATTTCGATCGGCTGGCTAATTCCTTATCTGAAACATACACTTCCAATTTACGTCCTGTTTATCAAACTAATATAAAATGAATAAGGATTTTTTTTTTCTGAGGGTAACTTATATAGAAAGCCACAAAAAAAAACAGAAAGTGGAAGACCGGAACCTATGACGTCACAAAATTAGGGCCGCCGCACAGCTGCCGGTTATCTTCAATCTAAAGCTGGGTACACACTTAGCGAAAATACTTATTTATCTTAAATACGATCGGGATCTTCCCTAATCTGTCCTTTGTATTTTTGTGTTTATTTGTATCGTTTCTGTGGGACGTTTTTGTGCAATTAGCGTTGTGAGATGAAAAAAAAATTGGGGTGTGAATTCAGATTCAGAGATAGACTTGACTGTACCAGGATTTGTCCAATTGATTCTGCAGATTATTCTTTGAGGGAATTAGAGAATGTTTTTTGTTTGATAAATTGGATGGGAATTATGTAACTGGATAGGTATGTGGTGTATCTATTCAAATATATATACTAAGGTAGCTACTTACTGAATATCTGTTTCTTCACAATTAAGAAAATAACGTTATAATGGGCTTGATTCTAGATACCACCGTCATTATCAGACTAAAAACATTGGAAAAGGACAGGAGATCTATTACCTCCGGTTTTTGATTTATACTCGGTGGTTTTATGCGTTATCTGTATTTTTTTATCTGCCGTCATATGATATTATGGCGGATAAAATTTACAGAAATACTAGAGAAACGTGCAAATGCGCGTCAATATCTAGCGGACAAAGTGTAAAACCATAGAGTATAAATTGCCCAACATTTTTCATTTTTTATTATTTTGAAAGTGACAGATAGATTTTAATTTTAGGTTTAGCCGGTTTAATCTAGAATTAAGCCCAATAAGGCACCTTAAACCTACATAATACTAAAAAATCTTAAAATTATGAATTCACTTGGCTTGGATGGAGCCACGGATTGGATCAAATCATTTCGACTGTTGCTATTAGGCTCCCAGTTTGGAATCACACGTTCAGTTGTAGAAAACCTTGGTCAGATATTTATTGCCTGTTAAAAAAACCCCTACTCGCAAATGTCCATCCATAATCAAACCTACCAGCAATTTAACTTTCTATTCCAAAACCATTCCATTTGCATTCGAACCGATTCTCAATTTAAATTGTTGAATTCAATCAAAAGTTGGAGTCAATTTTTGAATTCAGAACTCTTCTTGAAAAAAAAACAATCAATTAAGGAACTGTCACTGGCAGCAAGGGTCTAAGGGATAAGTCCGAAGAGTTCAATAAGTTTGATTCGGATGGTATTGATTTAATCCCTTTGAATGAAGGGAATTTGGCCAAGCTGAGGGAGATTGAATTAGGATAACTGTCTTATCGTAACGATGTCGTATCCATAGAATGACAAAAGGGGCTTTGATTCTAACATAATAGAAATAGGTACCTGATACTTAAAGTACTTGTTTTACAAATTAAATACGCAAAACTTCTGTTTCAAGCTCTATCGCTTGAAAATCATTCAAACTTACAAATGCCTCTATCCCTAAGGCAGTGCTTAAACGACCTGAACAAAGGTCGCTCCGCCACGTCTGACAGTTTTGAGGGTTATTTATTATAGATTTGTAGGTATATTGCTGTAGTGACATGTTGTCCGTCGCCTAAATTACAATATACTGAAACCCTCGGTACCCTCAGCTGGTTTTTACAGCATGCCCAGGAGGAAATTCAGCTGGCACATTCGATGTTTTTCTGTGAAAGATTCACTACCAGTCCAGCATGGAAGAAAAATATTTAAAATTAATTATTAACTTAATAGGGAAAATACATTCTGACTCACATTTCTTGAGTATTGGATTTATTGGACCCAAATTGTAACCTAGTTCCTGGAAAATTCTTCACCATATCTAAGACCGCAGTCAGAAGAAATCATAAAACAGATACTACTTCTATAAAGAAGTTATTATCACTTATTTATTACACCCTTCATTGCGTAAAATCATAAATTGACGCATAAAATCCTTAACTGTTAAACAACAAAAGACCATAAAATTTAACAAAACTGACAGTTCGTAATTAACTGTTTTGTTTATTGGAAACAAAAGGTAGGAATATCTTTTGTTTAGGGCACTCTCGTTGTACAAGAATGTTGTGTGTGATTGTATGTTGATATGGATTTCTAAGGGTTCGTAAACTTGGCATTCTAAGAACAATATTAATTTTGTATACATTTCTATTTACATTCTGTCTTCTTGTGTCACTGGTGTGTTACATTTCATGTTTCTGGCTAAGTTGTGCAAATTTTACTCAAATTTCAGTATTCCAGTTCATTTTATTCCTTCTTGCAGCAAAATGAAAACATTCGTTGGTGTGGTTCCGAAACAGCTTGACGTATTCTCACAAAAGCCATCCGAAAGGTGCGAAGGTAACCGTTAAAATTTCATAGCTCCTAAAATCGCCATCACCAAGAACATTTCTGCAGAAACAATGAAAACTACAAATGAAAAGAAATGTCCACAAACAACTATTGTCCGCAACAATACGACGTTATGAAGTTATGACCAGATATAAACTTTGAAGCGTGACCGTAAGATATAGGATCACAATGGATAGACACGAAGGACTAAGACAACAGTTATGCCCATAATGGCTCGAATAGAAACTATGGAATGTCTCTTTTCTCTTGTAATGTGTCTGTCCTTTTACTGAGGAGGCTCCATTGTAGTGTGGATGTCATAAAAATTAACTTTAAGAGGCATCGGCGAAACCTTTTGATGGTAAAAGATTATTGCCTCAACCCGTCTATCCTCGAACGTTTTAACGTCAAGCTTGTCACTTTACAAAATCAACTCTATGATCTGAAACTTTAATAACGGAATCCTTTGTAGGAAGTAGAAACGATAGTTAGAGGCTGATATAAACTAATGCTATTGTCTAAACAATTACAAAGTGTATTGTAACAGCATTCATTTGTGTTTCTTGTTCTTTTGATGGCCGGTTTTGTTGTCTGGGTGTTCGAACCACATCATTAATCAGACGTTACGGACTGATAGTTAAATTTTACACTTACAAATCTTTTTGCTGCTACTTTCGACTCTGTGTACATATCACACAAAGGCGAAAAAGAATACACAGGAGTGCAAACAGCATTGGATGCTGTATTCTAAATGACGTTCTTTACTATTGACATGTCTATTCAAAGTAAATGCAAAGTTGATGTTTTTATAAACGATAAATTTTCAATTGTCAGGCTCCTTTGTGAATTGGCGCGTCCATACATTTTTGCCAACTTCTTTCTGCATGTCTTTCATCTCTAAGATTGTTATTTTCAACTTTATCATCATCTAGTACGTCGCATTCTTCAAAATCATCATCTTTTGCAACGATACCATCAGTTTGTCTAGTAGCGGTATCACGCAACGCCATCTTTGGTATTTTGGACGTATGAATACATTGATTGGTATGGTTTATTTAGGATGAAGATGTCCGTTTGAGGTGGTTGTGGTCACCGCGGTAAATTGACCATTCACTGGTCTCTGGATACCGAAACAGTGGATAATCATTCAACTATGCGTGTAATGATCACTATTGAAGAGTTTGTAAGAATTTACTTTATTGTGCAATATGAAAAAGGCTTGAATCGAAAAAACGTTTGATTGACCGTTAATATATCTTCGAGAGATTGATGTACGTGTATGTTTTTGGCAGATTTAAGAAACTGACGAGAAAAAATATTAAGATGGTGTAAAAACTTTTGTGACTTAAGTCATAACATAGCATGTACTGTACTTATATATTCATAAAAAATGACATTAATGTTCAGCTTTTTCAAGTACACACATAATTAATTACCATTCAAAGAAAATCTTACATCTATTTCACATCAAATTCTCATATTCTGAAACTCCAGAATTTAAGTCAAAATGATCTTATACATTCAACAAGCACGTCATTCACACATACATTTTTATTCGATTTTCTATAGTTTAGTATGCTACTTAATAATGCGCTTACATAATTCTTTTACCGGCGAGTAGAGAGTACTTATCGTAATAAAACAAAAGCATAGATTTCTTACAATCAAAATTTAGTCACAAAGAAACTTCTTCGGCTCCGATAAAAAAAACTTATTCAATTTCTGAAAATGAAACCAATGAAATAATAATTTGCAAATATTATGTAGCCCAGACGTAATATCGGTTACCTAACAGCTAACAAACTTTGATCTGGCGTTGCACAATGGCCAAGTTGAACGCTAACAAAAAAAAAGCACCCACTTCAGAAAGTCCGAAAAAGTTTTCAACCGACCTGAGAAAATAATGGGAAAATTACGTTACCGAAGTTACGTTACAAATGGGAGTGTGTCTACGCAAAATTTTGTAATACAAACTCGAAGAAAAACTCTTTTATTTCAACACATCTATTGTGTGCAAACTCCGGACCACTCCCTTGAAAGTTTCTGTCCTAAAACATGAACTTCGAATATTTTCAAGTCTTATACAATTCACGCAACTTATTGTATTTGGAATGCTTAATTTTTTCTATTGTTTAATTTTTTCTTGACACTAGGACACAAAAGGTTTGTTTCCGAGTTCATTAATTCGAAAGTTTTTATTCGGTTTCTTTACAATTTCTCTAGAATTTGCTTTTTCTTATGTATTGTTACTAAACATTAAACTTTTTTCATTTAGATTACCGTAACACCGTATAATTATTTAATTTTGAGTTTTTCTATCGCTCCCAGTCCAACATGAAAGCAACATCTAAGTACCTACAATCATCATCACTACATAGTATAAAACAAAGTCGCTTTCTCTGTCCCTATATCCCTATGTATACATAAATCTTTGAAACTACGCAACGGACTTTTAATGAATAGAGTAATTCGCGGTTTCTTTTAATGAATAGAGTAATTCAAGAGCAAGGTTTATATGTATAATACATGCATAATCTAGTAGAGAAACACTGATAATTTCCGTGCGAAGCCGGGGCGTGTCTCTAGTATTACCTATGTAATTAAATGTTACTTCCATGCTGGACTGTGGAGATAGAAAAACATAAAATGTTCCAGCTGCCCTTCCTCCCGGGCATGCTGTTGAAGTCAGCAAAAGGGACTCGAGGGTTACAGTGTATTGTAATTTAGGCGATGGGCTGACAACCTGTCACTATAGCAATACATATTACAATCTAAAACTGCCCTAATTTTTTTGTCAGATGTGGCGAAAGCGCATTTTACGAGGCGTTAAACGCTCTGCCTACCCCGTAAGGGATAAAGGCGTGATTTATGTATGTATGTATTAAATGTTTGACACAAAGTAATTCTTATCTATCAGCATCACATCCCAAGCTATTTATTCCACAGTGCCTTTCACATCTCTGAACTTTTAATTACGTGCTCTCCCCTTCTTTGACTTATTCGTAGAACATTAATCGCATCAACTTTGTCAAGATGCTCATTTGCCTTTCCCAGTCGCTTGTTCGCAACCGGCAGTGCAAAGACACTTTCGGAAAAGCTGGGTACTTGCTCACTAGGAAAATTTACCTGCGGGTAGTCTTATTTAAGGGAATATGTATAGGGCTTTGGCTTTGCTTTCATGCTGGACTGGGAGTGAGAGAAATACATAGAATGTGCCAGATGCATTTCCTCCCGGGCATGCTGTAAAAACCAGCTAAGGGATCTGGGTTTCAGTATATTGTAATTTAGGCGATGGGCTGACAACCTGTCACTGCAGCAATATACCTACAAATCTATCTTAAATAACCTTCGAAATTTTGTCAGACGTGGCGGAACGACCTTTGTTTAGGTCGTTTACGCTCTGCCGACCCCATTAGGGATAAAGGCGTGATTATATGCATGTATGTATATGTATAGGGCACAGGCAAACATACATCTGTACATATTTTTGTAAGACATATCACATTTAGGGTCGTATTTATAAAGCGATCTCAAAATTGAGAGCAGTATTAAGGATATGACAGGTCATCATTTTATTTTTATTTATTTTATTTTATTTAATAAAATAAAATCATGTATAGAAATGACATTTCTGATACGAACACAAGCTCGCTGACAGTCTCAAGTGCTGATTATAAATACGGGCCTAAAATGCAGTGAACAAGATCGCGTATAGGTTAAGCTTTCTGTTTGCGATTTTTTTCATGAGCATCTGCCATGATACTTCAGCCCTTTATAGGTAAAAGTGCCGTCAAAAACAAAATTTTGTTGCAAGCGACAATCTTTTCACTATTCTCTGTTAACTAATTGCAAAAGTATCTTGCTTGGTTAAAAGTACTTAGTTTTTATTTTGGTTGGTATAGTTAGAAATATTTTACCAGCTTAAGTTTGAACCGAGTCAAAAAATTGCAGCTTCGTTTTAATGAGATATAAAAGCAAATCAGACATCTGCTAGTACCTACTTTATAAACGAAAACTCAAATAATGAATGTCAAAGGTTCATCTTATAATTAAAATTCTTGTCATTAAAGTAAGCATCGTTAGTAGATGCCGAAATAAAAGTTACAGAAAGAATAGTACAATACTCCGAAGCCGAAAAAAAAGCAATTTAAGGTCATGTAAATTTGGATCCAATGCAAACGAGACCTTAAATTGCTATTTCGGCTGAGAGAAGTATAGTACTTTTCTGTCATTTTGCGAGAAAACAATAACAATACTGTTAAAAAAAAACATCAAACTTGCGACTCCTCCATAAAATTTAGACATTTATGATTTGGATGGCGACTTTGACAGGCGCGCATTACATTCATTCATTAATTTCATATTGTAAATTTTAAAAAGTTGTATATTCAGCCTCAAAATATTCAATAATGTTAACTAAAAAACACCTAAACCATACTACTGTGTCCTTAAAGACTTCGTGAAGCGGTCGTTAATTTCATTGTTGTAATTTAGAAAAATTGCTGGCGATTGCGAATATGAGGACCAAAAAGAGTAAATGTAGTTTTTGTATTTTTAAATAATAAAGCTTTTTCGAAGCAAATGGAAGAAAATGATATTATGCAAAACTCTTCAGAACAGTAGTGTTCTGTACAGCATCCTGCACGGCGTAAGATTACAGATTTCAGAACATACGTAAAGATATAAGTTTGCATCATCTGCCTAGCCTTATCTCGTATCTCACGGGGTCGGCTACCTAATCTAGGGGATTGAACGAGGGTACTGGTTTTTACACAGAGCGACTGCCATCTGACCTCCGCAACCCAGAAGGGAAACCAAACCCAATCCTAGGTTAGGTCAGAGTTTTCAAGCCGCCAAATGCCAATGCTTAGCACTGGTCTCTGACATGGCTTAGCGACAAATATCTGCGGTATTAAACGATATTAACCGGGACCAACGGCCTAACGTGCCTTCCGAAGCACGGAAAAAGGGCGAATAAACGTACATATGAAATTCAAAAACCGAAATACACATTGGTACGTGGTGGGATTCGAACCAAGACCTCCCTGCTCAGGAGGCAGCGGCCCTATCCACTACACCATCGGGCTTCACTATACGGGCATTTATTTTATTTATCGTATGGCATTTATTTGCTGCGAGGTCCAGAGGACAGTGCTGCAGCCGGTATTGTTGCACTCTTCACACCGCCCGGGGTCACGTGTAGGATTTTTAAGGTAATTCCTACGACCTGTAATGACCACTATTAGAAACAGTGACCAGGACCGACGGCTTAACGTGCCCTCCGCAGCACGGAATCCGTTTCCTTACAGATAATCAGGTGGAATTAACCTGCAGTGTTCTAACCAAACTGGGGAAAACCTCACAAACTGATAAATTGACAAATATAAATTTCGGGTGGCTCGTGAGCCCATGGCTCTAACCACTAAACCACGGAGGCAATTACTCAATAAAAAGGCGTTTAACTTTCGTCTAATCAATTTTGAGGATGACTTCAGAAACCGTGTACTTTACCTTTATTACTGTAGTAACAGGTTGTCAACCCATCGAATCTGGCTTATTGCAGGCTTTTGTAATCAACTGGCACATTTTTTTTATTATTATTGAATTTCAGTTTAAAAGTAACTACCAAGAACATATTTAATGCAATGAAACATAATTTATTTCCAAAAAGTCCGCTTCGCCGATCAAACACGTCCACTTTTAGATTGCTAATTAATAACAAACTAACTAACACCTAAAAGTGAAAAGAATACGAGTGAAAAATTAAACGAGTGAAAAGCGTTAATTAGAGTTGCACCGTTTTTATGTATATCAATAACATTTAGTTTAGACACCCTCTATACCTACACAGATGTAGGAAAATTTTGTGGTGGTGAGCTTTTTGGAGGTGGTAGATCTGTTTTATCTTAAAATGGTGTATGGTCTTGTTTACCATTGTAGAGATGTACATTCTTGTGTCTAATAATACGATACATATATATATATATATATATATATATATATATATATATATATATACATATACTCACGCCTTTATCCCTTATGGTTGTGAAGGTTATTTAAAATACATTTGTAGGTATATTGCTGTAGTGACAGGTTGTCAGCCCATCGCCTAAATAACAATGTACTGAAACCCTCGGATCCCTTAGCTGGTTCTTACAGAATGCCCGGGAGGAAATGCAGCTGGCACATTCTATGTTTTTCTCTCGTTCCCAGGCCAGCATGGAAGCTAATAATATGATATATTTTTAATTGGTATAAAATATATTTGATACCACCTATTTATTTTTTATTAGAAATGGGTTTGCTCTTGACTCTAGGTCAGGGATGACCGTGACAGAGTCAACGATGGCGCTAGCTCACCCAGAAGATGCCTGTTATGGCACTGGCAATCTCACGCACCGACGGAACACAGCAAGCTGTTTGGCGCTGGACTCCGGTGAGAGGGTGGGCGCGAGCCAGGCGGCCCCTTGCGGAGCTTACTGGGCCTTGTTGGGATCGTTCAGCCGGACTTATTCATAGGAGAGCCTGTGTTGCCGTTACCCTGGGTAGACTACTAGGAGGTAGATCCTATCCCACCCCAAATACCACCACATGGGGCAAACCCCATCTCAAGTGTCTCTAACCAAGTCAAAACTTGCTGTCGACTCGATAGAAGATGAAGAAGTAACTCAACTTTCAAAAAAATATTTCTTTCGTAAATCATATCGTACAAAAATAGTAAGTAAGTACTTAAACTTCCATGCTGGCCTGGGAGCGAGAGAAAAATATAGAATTTGTCAGCTGTATTTCTTTCTGGGAATGCTGTAAAAACAAGCTATTGGATCTGAGGGTTTCAGTATATTATAATTTAGGCGATGGGCTGACAATCTGTCACTACAGCTATATAACTACAAATCTACCTTAAATTAATCTTGATTAATGGCTTTTGTGTAATCACAATTCTGCCAATGACACGTAGTGAAACAAATACTAGCTAGGGAGGATGTACAAACACAAAAACAGAGAACAAATCTATCTTAAATAACTCTCAATAATTTGACAGACGTGGCAAAACGATCTTTGTTTAGGTCGTTTACACACTGTTTACCTTATTAGGGATAAAGGCGTGATTATATGTATGTATGTAAGTACTTAAACACGTGTACAGGATAAGGAAATAACACGAAACCTTTTGACCGAGTTAACTCAGTGGAAGAACTTTTATAACTTCGGTTCTACGACTTTAGCAACCTCACATTAAAACTGGTCTTTTTAACCCGGCTTTGTTAATTCTTAAAAGGAAAAACAACTGAATACTGAAATAAAAATTAAACAAAAAATGTTCCTAAGAATATTTTAATAGAAAAGCGGTTTTCTTGGCATATTTACAGCATTTTTTTACTACAAGTGTGCCAACCTACATTATACATTTTTAACAAGCTACTAATGCAACATGCTTACAACTTCTAAATTAGTCTATATCGATATCAGCATCAATATAATATCTTATATAGAAAGATTAGATTCCATGAATGTCACTTCACAGATGTACTGTACTTCTCCAAATAAAATCACGACTCTACTTAGGTATCGTGTGTGTTGCCAGCGATGATCTATGTAAACGAAATGTGGCCACTCACAATGAGTTTCATAAGAAGGTTTAAAGTCACTCAAAGGGCAATGGAAAGGGCTATTTCGAGTTTCCCTCCCCAATCGAATCCGAAACGAGGAAATCCGGAGGAGAACCAAGGTCACCGGCATACTCGCAGTTCGAAGAGTTGCGGAAGTTAAGAGGCAGTGGGCGGGGCACATAGCTCGCAGAACCGACTCCCGCTGGGGCAGGAATATTCTGGAGTGGCACCTTGGCACGGTACACGCACGCAGCGTAGGCAGGCCTCCCACAAGGTGGACCGACGGTCTGGTGAAGGTCGCGGAAAGCTGCTGGATCCAGAAGGCGCTAAACCGATCATCGTGGAGGTCCTTGGAGGAAGCCTATGTCATGCACTGGACGTCTATCCGCTGAGACGATTATCGTAGCAAGGGCAAAGGGTAAATTTTCTACACCTGTGGAAAAAAGTGTGATTGAACGTGGCAGTCTGAGCAAATTAGTTAAGTTCAGTTTAAAGTCGATGAAAATTTTAAGTTCAATGAGTATGCCTCATCCAATCCTCTCCAATCTACATCACGAACAAAACTACTCAAACCCATAATTGCAAAAAGGCGCAGCTCCACCCTCAGCTTCCACCACCAACTGCTAACTAATTGCCATTCAAAAAAGGCGAAAAGCCAACTGAAAACATTTCCTACAGCTTTGATGTTTTCTGAGTTTTCTCGCTTTTACCTTGATAAGCCATAGCAGGCGGTAATAAGGTACTTCAGTGGGTCTTTAGCACTTTTGAGCCAGGTGTGACGTGTACAAAGATGAGTGTAGACTTTATGCAATCTGTGGTTTCTTTTAAGGTAAAAGAGGTTATCAAGGCGTAAGGGAGAAAAGTTTACGTGTTGATGCGTCCGGTAAAAGTGGTAGGCAAACTAATTTTATTTTGCTGGGTGTCTAATTAATGAGTTTTTATAATATTTTAATGCGAATAGTATACTAACTCAAAACAGAGCGATCTAAATGCACTTGGACAAAGTAACTTGGATAAAATAACTGTGATAAAAATGCACTTTGATACCTATTACATACATACATATAATCATTGCTTTTATCCCTGATGGGGTAGGCAGAGCGTAAACTCATAAGCAATACAAAGTTTTGAGGGTTATTTTAGATATATTTGTAAGTATATTGCGGTAGTAACAGGTTGACAGCCCATCGCCTAAATTGCAATATACTGAAACCCTCGGATCCCTTTGCTGATTTTTACAGCATGCCCGGGTTTTAAATTAATCAATCGAACTGAGTTTGTACAGCGAATTCCTTAGGGCAGTAACACCCAGGCGTCACTTACTGCGCGAAAGGTTCTGCTCAACAAGATGCCAATGCTTTTTGCATGGCCTACAGCAGGCATGCGTAACTTTATGCGCTACGCGCGCGTAGTGATAAACTCTACGTTGGCGCATCCTTCTGCCAGCGCGTAGAGCGTAAGGTAACGCATGTGTATTGTAGGCAATGCAAAAAGCATTGACGGCGTGTTGAGCGCAACCCTGCGCGCAGTAAGTGACGCCTGTGTGTTGCTGACCTTACTACTCCCTAGCTCCCACGTTGCTCCCAAAGTCACTGAGATGATAACCTTCACGAACCTAAACTTTGTAACCTTTGACTTATTAACTCAAGTTTTTCACCTGAAACCCCGTAAATACTTCAAAATTTAGAAAATAAACTTCAGTTTCTAAACAAGTTTTGACCACTGAGGCAGCAAACTTTCTAGAATGTCAATTTGGTTAATTTCAGTTTAACGACCTCTCAGAAAACTAACTTTTTTAAGTACAAATTGACCATTGCGAGAATAATGCATACATATAATCACGCCTATATCCCTAATTGGGTAGGCTGAGCGTAAACGACCTAAACGAAGGTCGTTTCGCCACGTCTGACAAAGTTTTGAGGGAAATTTAAGATAGATTTGTAGGTATATAACTGTAGGGACAGGTTGTCAGCCCATCGCCTAAATTACAATATACTTCTTCTTCTTTTGAGTGGGTATCGGGTAGCACAACTATCAGGCCTCTGACATGGTTTGAGTAACGACCACTATCAAAGACAGCGACCGGGACCGACGGCTTAACGTGCCCTCCGAAGCACGAAATCTTTTTTTCTTATTCGTACAATCAGGTGATTCAGCCTGCAATGTCCTAACCAAACTGGGGAAAAATTCACAAAGTCATAAATTCTCAAATATCAACTTTGTGTTTTCCCCCCTGGGGATCGAACCCAGGACCTCCGGATCGGGAGTCCATGGCACTAGCCACTAGACCACGGAGGCAGTTACAATATACTAAAACCCTCAGATCCCTTACCTGGTTTTTACAGCAAGCCTGGGAGAAATGCATTTGGCACATTCTATGTTTTTCACTGGCTCCAAGTAAAGCATGCAAGAATGGCGAACATGATATAGGGAAAATTTATGATTCTGGTACAGCATGCTCCGCAATGCATATTAAATAATAGTACATTATTGCAAAGGCAGCGAAATAGGCAATTGCAGGTCGAGTATAAGTTTGAAGGCCGAGCCGCAGGCGAGGACTTCAATGATACGAGACAGGCAATTGCCATTTCGGCCGAGGCATATATAGTGCTTTTCTTAAAAAAATGCAAGGAAATAAAAAGGGCCTTTTACATAATAAATTTAATTTTCTTTTGATTTCGCTGGAAGCAGGTTTTCCATCGCTAATTTAGCTTCTGATCTTAAATCTGGTGGAGTGCAGTCAATGTCTATTTCATTTTCACTTTCAGAATCATCGGAACTCATTTTAATTTATGTTTATTAACAAAATAATTAACAACGAACTCCGCTTTACCGCCAATTTATTTTTTTATTTTACAGTTTGGTCCGAAAGGTAAACGCATCTGTGGCTATACAGCCACGAGAACGCAATGTGTACGATAGATGAAAGAGTTCTAAATTCAAACAGCACGCCGTTTCATACAACATTGCAGGCGCGCTCTTCGTACCAAATTCAAAAAACGCGCCGGGAAGTGATTTTGATTTTTCAGTCTACGTAAATATGATACTTCGCGTGTTCTTTATTCAAAAATAAAGACAATATTTTCGCGCATGTTTAAGAAAATAAAATTCCACTACGTGTCCTTATGTACTATGTGTTAGGATTAGCTATGCAAAATTACGTAATTTTACCGAATACGTTGGTAAAATACGGGAATTTTACGGTCATTTATATAGAAAACGGTAAAATTACCGGCGACTTATGACGTTTTAAGCGGATTTTTTTAAGTGATGACTCGATTATTAAGAGAATTTTTTTTCTGTGTTTAGAAAAGTTGTTCAGCTTTGAGAAAAGGCTTTTAGTTTGAGAAAAGTTGTTCAGTTTAACGTAGTCACTAGGTATCATACCCAGGATATGCATCTTTGTCTGTAAACACAATGCTGTTGCCATATTTTTGAAAGTACTCTTGTAATTCGTTTTATAATATTTTACGGTAAATTATTTTTTTTTCCATATTTTACCGGGGTAATTTTACTGCTTATCATCTTAAGTTAGGATATTCGAAATATATATTACTATGTTGATTACTATAAGTCTTAATCACTACTCACAAAACAATAGGCGATGAAATAAATTACGCTAACTAGGTGGTTGACCTAGGCAGGTCATACAAACTATGAAACTTATAAAACAATACGCAGTTACGAGTATTGTATGAGACTAGTGTATTGTACTTATGTGTCGTAGGATGATTTGATAATTCGAATCGTTGCGAAAATCCTAGGCAACAAATAAATATTACTGTAAAAAATCAGGTTTTTATTGCGAAAAAACTTAACGTTCTAGTAACATTTGATATCCTCAACTGAAATAAGAACACTGATTGGTCGGTTAGCGCACCCAACACAAGTCCTGCTCTGATTGGTTGACTTTTTAAATGTCAAGCATGTACGCATAATTTTTAACTAATCAGAATACGATTAAATCAGTAAGTAAAAATAGAGCCAATCAGAGTTAAGGATATCATAAGAATATCAAATGTTACTAGAACGACGAGTATTTTCGCATAAATTCTGACTTTACCAGTTTTTCTTCTGTCGAGTGGGTATCGAGTCTATCAACCCGATGAACCCTGGTGTCAGAGTTTTTTTAAACTGCCTAGTACCACAACTATCAGGCCTCTGACATGGTTTGAGTAACGACCACTATCAAAGACAGCGACCGGGACCGACGGCTTAACGTGCCCTCCGAAGCACGAAATCTTTTTCTTTTTCGGACAATCAGGTGATTCAGCCTGCAATGTCCTAACCAAACTGAGGAAAAATTCACAAAGTGTTAAATTCTCAAATATCAACTTTGTGATTCCCCCCTGGGAATCGAACCCAGGACCTCCGGATCAGGAGTCCATGGCTCTAGCCACTAGACCACTGAGGCAGTTATTATACTTTACCAGTAAGATTGATGGAGTTTCGCGAAGATTCGAATTATCAAATTACCATACAACATATGTATTATTACTCAATCAGTTATGAAATCATTCAGCTTTAACGTCAAAAGCGATCGTAAAATCGAGCTTTATTCTTTAGCAACTATTATAACTTATAAGTACCTATTGATTGATTTTCATTTATAAAAGGGCTCATTGCTAAATTTATAATGTGCTTGACCTCACAAGTTGAACTGGGCTAAATTTACCCAAGAAACTGAACTGAACTTTCTTGAATGGCTCTCAAGACTTTGTCAGACGCGGCGGAACGGCCTTAGTTTCGGTCCTTTACGCTCTGCCTACCCCATTAGGGATATAGGCGTGAGTAAATGTATGTATGTAAACTGAACAACTTTTCGTAAGAAACAGAAAAATTTCCAATAATTAGCCGTATTCGTAAAACAAATTTCATAACAGATAGAATAAACCTTAAAATGTTGAGATTATTTCAAATAGAATTCGGGTACAGCTTCCATGCTGTACTGGGAACGAGAGAAAAACATAGAATGTGCCAGTTGCATTTCCTCCCGGGCATACTGTGAAAACCAGCTAAGGGATCCGAGGGTTTCAATAGATTGTAATATAGGCGATGGGCTTACAACCTGTCATTACAGCAATAAACATACAATCATCATCTCCCTAGCCTTATCTCGTATCTCACAGGGTTGGCTACCTAATCTAGGGCATTGAACGAGGGTACTGGTTTTTACACAGAGCGACTGCCATCTGACCTCCGCAACCCAGAAGGGAAACCAGACCCAATCCTAAATTAGGACAGAGTTTTCAAGCCGCCAATGCGTAGTAGCACTGGCCTCTGACATGGCTTAACGAATACTAATATATACGATATTAACCGGGACCAACGGCTTAACGTGCCTTCCGAAGCAAGGAAAGAGCGCCGAATAAACGTACATATGAAATTCGATAACCGAAAAACACATTGGTATGTGGTGGGGTTCGAACCACGACCTCTCGCTCAGGAGGCAGCGGTCCTATCCACTACACCATCGGGCAGCAATAAACATACAAATCTATATCAAATAACCCTTAAAACTTTGAAAGACGTGGCGGAACGACATTTATTTAGGTTGTTTACGCTCTGCCAACCCCATTAGGGATAAAGGCGTGATTATATGTATGTATGTAGAATTCGGGTTTTTGAAATTAAGAATACGAAAGCAGTTAATACACTTATTGAACACCAAATGACTCGCCCAAACCGTGCAGTGAGACTGTTAGACAAAAAACGTTGAACAATGGTTTTAACACCTCACTTTGTAAGACGGATGCTCAGACACACCTCCTTATTGTGTAGTCGGTTAAAAAACATCGTATTCCACCCACGGAAACCTAATTATGAACGTACCTGTTCCAGCTACCTATACTCGTGCCTCGTTTAGATGAAGATAGTGTAGTTGCGTGTTGTCTAGTGGTTAGAGCCACGGGTTCACGATCCGGAGGTGCTGGGTTCGATTCCCAAGTGGGAAACACAAATTTATCACTTTGTGAGATTTTCCCCAGTTTGGTTACGACAATGTAGGCTGACTCACCTGATTGTCTGTAAGAAAAAAGACTTCGTGCTTCGGAGGGCACGTTAAGCCGTAGGCCCCGTCGCTGTCTTTGATAGTGGTCGTTACTCAAACCATGTCAGAGGCCTAATAGCTGTGCTACTAGGTGGTTTGAAAACTCTGACACCAGGGTTCATCGGGTCAATACAACAGAAGAAGAATTAGCGTATTACTGGCTCGTTTTCGGCTTCATCAGTGGCTTTCGATCGGTCCTTCGTCAAACAGAGTTAAACATACCAGGTGTAAGGGACAGCGTCCCGCAAACAGGTACGGGTTGCTTAGTCAACGACACTGAACAACTTCCAACAGGAAATTCTTTCAGGAGATGAAAAAGAAAATTGACTTTGCCATACAAAATGACCACCTCGAGCAGACAGTTTGTATGGAAAGCAATATTTTATTATTTTCCTGAAAGAATTTCCTTCACGCCACGTCTGACAAAGTTTTAAGGGTTAGGTATTTAAGATAGATTTGTAGGTATATTGCTGTAGTGATAGGTTGTCAGCCCATCGCCTAAATTACAATATACTGAAACCCTCAGATTCCTTAGCTGGTTTTTACAGCATGCCCGGGATTAAATGAAGCTGGCACATTCTATGTTTTTCTCTCGCTCCCAGGCCAGCACGGAAGAATTGTTTTACTACCTTAATCTAAACCCGTCTATGATACCTGTTCTACACAATGATACATTATCTTCGCTTCTAAACTCCTCTAAAGAATGCCTCCGGAGAGTGTTGCATTGTATAATTACTTTTACTTGCTACTGTTGTAGGTCATCAACTTTTAAGTAAGTGCACGTAATAGCTTTTAACTATGAACAAAAAGAAGCTCTGCATTTATTATTATATAAGCACTTTTTCTTCTGTTTAAATTGCTAGAATGTTCTTTCTGGAGGTAAAGGAGCTAGCCATTTTAAAAGTCGTGGATATGTTGAGTTTAAAATATAAAAAGACTCTAATCTATCATAATAAAAGCTTTCATCAACTTCACAGCTTCCACAAAAACAATCGTCTTCATTTGAAAAAAGAAGAAAAAGTAACCGAACATGAGTTTGCGTTTTAATACCGCTTTTGAGCCGCCGACAAAACGCGTATTGTTTTCAAATCGGTAACAGTGCCAGTTCCGCCACCGCACTGGCCGCATTAATTACACCTAATTGAATTTCGAATTGGAACGATGACATTTGAATTTTGGCGGGATACGTTGCCAGTGGCTGCAGCCATGCTGCGGCTAGAGATGTACCACAAAGACGTCGATTGCGTCAATCGAGGACCACCTGTGGTTACATATAATAGTCTTTTAGAAATGAACCACTATACCGAACAGTGAAGTGTGTGTAATGAGAATTATCTGGATTGCTCCCGTTGTATCGGTTGTGTCTATTATACGGTGAATGGCGTTCTTTAGCGCGCCCCTCTATTCTGAAAGATTATTTTATATTGTACTCCCTTTCATGATGAGGAAAATAGTAATCAGTTAGTTTATTAGGTGCGTTACTTGCAGATTTAGGCTCTTTTCATTTGGAGCACAATAGTTTCTAAGCGCTACCTATAATTGGCTATTAAGAGTGTTATCCATTGTTCAATAGACAAAAACAAAACAGTGAAAAATGATGCTAGGAATAATATGGAAAGGATTCTATCCAAAAGCAAATTTGCAGGATATACAAATTTGAAATTAGAACACCCTAAGTACAGTTGAATCTATTTTAAATATTGTACAGAAGTGTACACCAGTAAATTAGAACAAGATGTTCATCGAATTAAGCCTCGCAGCATGATCGCTCCAGCCCCATATTAGTGTCATAATTAGCGGAAAACTCAACATTTTGTGCATTCATCTTCGCATAATCTACTCATCTCACTTTCAACTTTAGACTTTTAGCTTATTGTCCTAAGGTTCATTCTCGATTGTGTCATAATCGATCGATTTATCTGCACCGATAGCGGAGTCCCTAGCGAGACACGTGGGACGCCCCGCGGCGACGGTGATTGTCGACGAGTGTCGCTTCACGCCGTCGTAGACATCACTAGTTCCAAATTTGAAAATGTGGAAGATAACGAGAGATTGATTTTTTTAATACTGGCTGGTCATATTTGAATACATATTTTGGAGCTTTTAGGATGTCCAATGCAAAGCTTTTTGAAAATCTTTGAAAACTTTTTGAATACCGAAACAAGTGAGTAACTCTGTATCAAAGTCTCCTAGTTAAAATTATTCATAATTTACAGTCATAAATAGTAATATTTATAGCTCTATTTTATGACCTTTCTCTAAGCTCACTTACAATAATTTTAAATAGCAAATCGGAACAACAGAACAAAATTGTGTAGCCAATAAAAAAAAATCAAAATTTAAAAAAGGAAATAAATAATCAAGCAAAATTTAAATAGCCTTAGCTTTGTCAGTGTTAATCACATAATAATTTGCGTGAAATTATATATTTTATAGTGGCACCTCATAATTAAAGCAGAGTAACACATCAAGACAATGGTCAAGCAGAAATTGCGTAGTCATTTTATAAAAAAAACGTCGGCTCTTTTGGTTCTAAATTTCAATTTGCTGAGGTATTGAAAGTAGGCACTATTTTTGAGTTTAGCTTACAGTTTCTTAAACACTCCTGGCAAATAAAGAGGATTAAATCTTCTTCAGCTTTTTCCCGGTCTAATCCGATACTTTCATTGGACTCTCGCGGTAACTTGTATGTACAAACATCAGTTGAATACCAAACCTACTCAGCCTTCCATCTTGCAATCAGTCATTCGAAAAGCAAACTGCATACGTCATACGTGTAGTTGTGACGTCATAGTCCGTCGGTTGCCGTGCTATCTCCGAAAACATTGTGCACGGCCAGTTCGTACGAAAGACGGTGCATGTAGGTTCTCTGTTGTATGAGATATGCAGTAGTGAAGCATGGAGAACGTGAAATAGTTTCAATTGTTTGTTTGTTTCTGGTAAGGGTTTCTAAACAGCATACACTTTTATCTGATGATTATAGCTACATGATGGGCTCGATTTAAGATTCCACCGGCTAAAACTAAAATTTAAATCTATGTGTCACTTTCAAAATAATAAAATTGAAAAAGGACAGGCAATTTGTACTCTATGGTTTTATACTTTGTTCGATAGATTTTGACGCGCTTTTGCATGTTTCCCATATCATATGACGGCGGATAAAAACAACTGATAACGCACAAATCAAAAACCGGAGAGAATACATCTCCTGTCCTTTTCCAATGTTTTAAGTCAGAAAGTGACAAATAGAGTTTAATTTTTGATTTAGCCGTCAAATCTAGAATCGACTTTAACATGAATTTTGCAATTTCTGATGAAATTACTCAATCGGCTGACACTTATGAATTTATATTGTATGGAAGAGATATGCTTTCTTCATTTTTTTTTTCTTTCATGATGGACTGGGAGAGATAGTAAAACATAGAATGTTCCAGCTGCTCTTCCTCCAGGCATGCTGTAGAAGTCAGCAAAACGGATTCGAAGGTTAACAGAGGGGTACAGTGTATTGTAATTTAGGCGATGGACTAACGACCTGTCATACAGCCATACACATTATTACAATCTAAAATTTGCCCTCAATTTTTGTCAGACGTGTCGAAAGCGTTTATACGTGTTTGCGCCTGATACGAGGCGTTTTACGCTCTGCCTACCCCGTAAGGTATAAAGGCGTGATTTTATGTATGTATGGAAGAGATATGGAGGTAATAAGTACTAAGAGGAGAATTAGCTTCGTTTATGTTTCTTTGGAAAATCTTTTAACTTAATGGGCGTTTTTCGACTAGACGGCACGGAAACGTCGACGGTACCGTGGAAGAGATAATCTATGAAAATCAATGAAACGTATTCGTACGAAGCATGCGCGGGTGTGCGTGCGCTCTAATTAGAACTAGGTGGACATTGGCGTGTCGTTGCTATGCCGTCTAGTGGAAAAACAGAGCCACGGCATCGTGACGGCACCGTCGGCGTGCCGTCTAGAGTAAAAACAGAGCCACGGCATCGTGACGGCACCGTCGCCGTGCCGTCTAGTGGAAAAAACGCCCAATATGATTTTATGATATTACTTACGGGTTGTGGCCGTAGTGTTATGGTTTGTATTACTTAATATTAACAAAGAAGATATCCTTGTGAAATTGGATTATTTAGTACCTTTGCTTGTGTCTCTTGGTGGTTTTTTTCTTACAAATAACTTTTTTGTAATGTAATACAGTGGCAACCAAGCATACGGCCTACCTGATGGTAAGCAGCGCCGTAGCCTATAACACCTACTACTATCCCACTAGATCCAGTGAAAAAGCAGAGTGCGTTGCACACCGTGAGATCTAAGGTGGAATGTCTCTTATGCCAGTAATTTCACTGGCTCTCTTGCCCTTTAGACTGAAATACAGAAGTGCGAAAAGAAAAAAGGAAGAGGGTGGTACTCCCCCAGACGGGATTTGCACAAAACCCTACCATACCTTCAAACTAAAACGCTTAAACCGTTTGGCATACCACCATCCCACAGATACCGCGTCGCATTCAAACATCGAAACCTAATTTCCTGTCTGAGATACATGCACCAGTCTAAGCCTAAAGACAAATACCGCTCCCAACCATCCTAAGCAGGCACTCCAACTTTGCTCCAGCTCTTTACCTCCAAGTGTTGCCCCAAGGGTCTGGGTACGTTGGTCATGGTTGTGTAGGATTGAGCAACTATGAAAACTGTTTCGTCTCGGTTGATGGATGCGCCCAGTGATGTGCTGTGGTCGCATTGATAAGTTTTCTGTGTTATGTGGATATGTCTATTGGGTTTGTAGGAGGGATGTCATGTGAGGCCGGCGGTACTAGTTGCTTAGTGCATGGTTTGTTCTGATATCTAACGTTATATCTCCGCTATTGTGATGTTTAGATTCTGTAAGCTCGTAGATAATTACTTAGGTACGTACAATTTAGAACGAGGGTGGATTTAGGGGGGTAGGGGGCACGTGTCTATGTCCCCCCCCCCCCCCTCCGGAAAACAATCCTGGGTCCGCCCTTGATTTACAAACTGTTACTAGTCGCACTACAACGAAGAATTTCAGTACACTGCAATTTAGGTTTTTTTTTCTGACAGCCTGTTATTCTACCAATGCATTTTCATTTCCAAAATTACCCTAACGGTTTGTGGTAAAACTCACACTTAGGTACTTATTTCACTTTCATTCTTTTCAAGCTTGAACGGAAAACCTATTTTTTACATTAAATCACAGACTCACGTAAAATTCCAGATACAATACGTACAAAATAGTTTATTTTTAATGCTGTCCCTGAAACAGAACGTCACATGGCCAAAATACGAACTAGAACAATGTGCCTTGACAAAAAAAATACTTTCAGTGCCTCCTTGCTTCGGAAAACTTTGTTTTGAAGTCGTATTTTGAAACTCCAAGTTTTCCGAACAAAACAATACGAAACCTTTCCCGAAGGTACGATTTTTGGAAACTTTTTGCAGTTTCTCGAAACTTTTTCGATTATTTGCCATTTTTTTCTGCTGTTCAACAAACATTGGTTGGAACTTTGATTAGAAGTGAAGTTTTAAAAAATCTTTTTTAGTTTGGTTTCAGGGTGGATCAAATGCAGGGCAGTCGAATCCTGGAGTCGCTAAGGTAATTCAAAAATATCTTAATTTGAAACAAATAGTAAAATCTGTGGCTTTGATTTATCTATTGTCCATTTACTTGATTCAATGCTTGCTTGAGGATTTATCTTCCGAATGAGATAAAAATAAAATACCTACAAATAAGTATAATAATTTATAAAACAGAAAATTTTAAAAAAACATTACTGTAAATATATTTTATGCTTTCCTCATTTTCGTTATAACTATTCCATAAACATTATGTATTAGAATATGTCAACATATATAGCCCTGCCAGGAATTAAAAATACCTGTCATAGAGGTACCATAGAGAAGGGCTTATAGGAAGTGCATAAGTCCTTCTCATATTCTGTCTCTATTTTTTTCTATGGTAGGTATTTTTAATTCCTGGCAGGGCTATAAATTATTGCATACTTGGACCATATAATGGGAAGCTCTGGTTCAGTTATTTCAACCGATGTGAAAAATTGTGCAGAAGTTTTTTTACACCGTTCGTAGGTAAGCTTTCTCTAAACTAAACAATACATCAAAGTTTAAAATAACTCGTGCTTTCTGAATTAATTCAAAGTCCAGTATCAATGACAAAGAGGTAAATGTGAAAAGAAAGAAAATATTTTTTGGAGGTTTTTTAGTTCAAAGACGCCATTACTCAGCAGAATCTTTGAAAAAATGCAAGTACTTATAATATATATCCCACCGAAAACATAAATGTAAAAGTGAAAGCCAAGCTCATGAGATCTAAAAAGGGAGCCAAGGTTTATTTTAGTAATTCTTAGCTCTTCAATAAGGTTCATTTCATGTAACTTGGCCGTTGTAGAGAATAATTCGACCTGTCACCTACAACGCCACTCTACTATACATAATAAACCCTAGGTAAGTAAATAATTTGATTCTTACATATGCTTCATGTTTTAAAAAAAACTCTGTTGTAAATTTTAATCTATATTCATATTGAATTTGAACTTTCTATGACACCCATGATGACACCACTTTAATTTTGTAGGGTAAAAAAATTACTTGTATGGGAAGGTGTCCAGAAAATAAGACTTTTTTCCTTTTCTTACGATTCCATTATGGTTTCATTATAAGCTATCTTCGCACCAATTTTTTATTTTCTAGGACTTCTGATAGTAGTTTTGGTTTTTGATTATTTGTTTGGTTTTTAAGAACGGCGACTTTAAATGCAAATATCTCGAGAAGGGCCCATTTAAGGCTTTTTCTTTCAAAGAAACCTCTCTCTCCTCTCCTCTCCTTTTTTTATTTTTACATTTCCAACCTTGCGTCATTGTAGTAAATCTTTATACCAAATATGAGATTCCTAGGTTATTTGGAAGTGGGTTAGGTTCTTGATTATTTTTTTGTTTTAAGAACGGCTTCTTTAAATGCAAATATCTCGAGAAGGACCCATTTAATGCACTTTCTTTCCAAGAAATCTTTTCTAATTTTATAAGACCTGTCTAACGATACTCCACTCAATATAGTAGTTAAATAAATGCCCCCCTTTCACTTGTGTGGGAGGGGGTCAATTTTTTGGTTTTAATTTTTACATTTCTAACCTTGCGTCATTATAATTAATCGTTATACCAAATATCAGCTTCCTAGGTTATTTGGAATTGGGTTAGGTTTTTGATTATTTTTTATTAATTGATTTTTGATATGTATGTCAGTCAGTCAATATTACGATTTTTCAGAATTAATATTTAAATAACCGTTTGATCTATGTTAATTAAATTTGGAATTCTTGTTTATTTAGAGAATCTAAATATATAAACCAAATTTGGTGTATTTAAGTTTAGTGGTTTTTGAGTTATGAAGTGGTCAAAAGTGGGTCCAAATGGTTCCTGTAAATATACACACGGTGCTGCCGGTCAGTTCTCTTCATTTGGCTTGAGCTAGGCTTGGACACGCTACCGCGTGTCTAGATTACGTATGGTGGTTTTGAAAATATAACTACTACTAGACTAGGAAGCCGACCCCGTGAGATACGGGATAAGGCTAGGGAGATGATGATGGTTTTGAAAATATAACTTTTTTTTAAATAAAATACTCTTAATAAGTACTCTGAATTCAAAAATTATATACAAAAATTTAAAGCTTCTTGAATAAAAAATATTATTATAAGTTCTCAGAATCATCGGCTTTTTCTTGGTCATCTCTGATCTAGGATCCTGGTCCTGTTTGTTGATTATTATTTATTATAAATTTTCGGCTAAACTCAGTACGCAATATACTGAATATTGCGTTGCAAGATTCACATGGTACATTTTTTGGACAGTCAGAGACAATCTTTGGGACAATTGTCCAATTACCACCAACTTAACATTTAAACCGTTTCTAACTTTTCCTATAAAAAAACCGTTCTCATATCAAATATGCATCTCCGAAAAAAATTTACACAGGGAATCCTTCTTTGATTGACAGAAGAACATCTACAATAGAAATAATTTTAAACAAAGTTAGGTTCATAGGTGACTGTTTGCAACGACCTTTGTCAGAGCTCTTTTGTTAATTTTGCAACACAAAAAGGGAGGTGTCACGTTTGAAGGAAATACAAAACATGCTGTATAAAGAACATGTTGTATAAGATCGTTTCTGAATTGATACACATTCTTGACATGTTCAAGACAATACCCTTTGTTAAATGGAACGGGAAGCTAAAAGAGTCAGTCAAACACCACACGACACGATGGTCCATACTGAACATTTTAAATTTTGTTGTCAAATTTCCGTTGAAAAAAGACTGATATTAATCACTCCAAAAATTTAATTCAAAAAAGGCTCAGCAAAGAAATAGTTATAAGATTATCTCTTAAATGTTTTCTACAGGAATACTCGTAAACTGGAAAAATATGAAAGAAACAGAAGCTCCAATGTAGACTTGTGGCTTCCAAAAAGCGAGATCGGAAAACACGTGAAACATTTCCTTTAATTTTATTTTCGTCTTTAAATCTATTTTTTATTTCAAGATAAGAAAGTATTATTTTTAAACCTTTGGATTAATTTACACAGGAACTTTCTGTCTTAAAAGACAATGTCTTTCCCACCTACCAAACCCAAAACCCCTGGTCAAAATTTGTCTCGCATCCTTTCTCCAGGTGTCAGAATATTCAGTTACCCTCATACATGATTCTACCATAAATCAGCACCAACAGCATCTTGACCGTTGGTCGTTTCCCTCTTCCTACAATTCCCAGCCCATAAATCCCAATTCATCACAACTATAACAGAAGTACGCGTCATAAATTTCCATCTATGGGAGTGACCCACAAATTTGCATGGACAATGACACACTCAAAACTGCATTAGAGCTTGTAGACCACCCTTTATCACCTATTAATGTGGGCCACAAAAGGCTTTGCATATAAATCTCCTAATTAATACGATTCATAGGAGAATAAATTGGGAATAATCTGGACTAGGCTATTCTTTCCGGCGGAGACACGGGGATTGGACAATTGCGTTTGATTTAGGGGAACCGGAGTTTTGGGATGTCAGATTTGTATTGTTAAAGATGCAGGACAGTTTGGTGATGCAACGGATGTTTTGGAATGATATTAAATATAGTTTTTGAAACTGACAATGAGGAAGGATCTATACTTAATGGACTCGCTAATACTTACTAATTGAAAGATATTCCTGAAACTATTGTAATTATGACTATTTTAAAATTTTACTGTTTACAACTTTTTTTGTGTTTACGAATTGAAATTATTTACGAGGCCCAATTAAACGGGGCCTAAAAGAAACAAATTCTATAATTTTGCACTCAATCAAAAATAAGATCACACCCAAATAACTCTCATCAAAATCATTGCACGAAAAATCTACAAAACATTATCTCATCTCCGAACAATACTTCGTTAAGCCTTTTCTATGATCTTTGCATAATCATAATAATTCATAGAATACTTGAGTGGTACAGCACAGTGTCTCACGATTTGTGTTTACATATATAAATCTCTGGCTTATTACAATGTGGGTATATACAATGGGGAACAAAATGAATCGCACCTCAGTAATGATATGATAATTTATATTTGATTTAATAAATTCAGATTTGAATGGGTTTGAATGAGATGACCGCAAGCGTTGTGGGGAAGGATGTGAATTGCAGTAATCCATTTTTATTGCGTGTCATGAGCATGAGTATCTAGTTATTCAATTACAAACGAATAATTCTCATACAAATTAAAGATGTAGAAGGTCTAAAACTTATGGTAATGAAATTTAAACCACAGCCATCTAACGCGAACTTATTGATAATCTCTTATCGTAAAATCATTAATATATATATACGTAGAAAACGCGAAATTGTGTCTTGCGAAAACTTTACATAAAGAAAGTCAGTTCTTCAAGAGGTAACTGATTTTACTTCGAAACGTCTTGTCACCAAACAATCCAGAATCCGGACGCTACCAAACTTATTACCTCAGTATAAGTTTCCTCTTCACACAATATAACCAGAATTAAATCCACTACTCGAATCAACGAACCGATTTATTTGCCACCCAATGCACAGTGCCGAACAATTAATTCAACAATAAAATTAAACAACGAAATTAGAGGGGAGGATAATCCATCCCTATAGAGCTTAGCTTAGTGTCCGCTGAGCCTATAGAGTGGACGTGATTGGTACCAGCTGCTTGGTATTGTATTGGGAAAGAGAAAAAAACAGCGTATGAATAATTTGTAACCAATTATTGGGAGACAGATACACCAACCAATTCTAGACCAAGTGACCAATTTTCATATTGAAGAAAAACCTGCAAAAATTATCGAAAACGACTTTATAAGCATAACTTGGTTTAAACTGCATGATCTTCAAGTGTAATAAATAATAATCTGCTTCGGAATAAAATTTGAATTTTATTTTAGGTTTAAAGTTATAAGTAGAACGTATTTAATGATTTATATTCATGAACCTAATTGAAATATCACAAATACACAAAATATGATAATACCAAAGAAGTTGGTGAAGAGCACATACGAGTAGATCGAAAATATTTATGGAATAACAACCAATTTGAAAAAAATCTCAGACATTTACAAAACCTATCCAGATAGTTTACCACACACTTACCGTCCCAGCACTCGAACCGTCACTACCATTACCATCGAAATTGACAAAATCGACAACCCCACAGTTTTACTATTTACCCCATGACACCCCATAAAGTTACTATCGGGTTTAACGAACCCGTAGCATATTGTTTGTGTAACCATAGTTTAAGTTACCGTAAATAATAGATCCCTCGATACTGTTACCCTTGTATCTTTGGCTTATGTTTCGAAAGTGTAATAAATTTTGATCCTGGACCTTCCATAGTTCAACGGATACTGTCTACTATATTAAACGTCAAAAGTTGTTAAAGTTTTATTTTTGGCCAAAATTTACAAAATATTTGCAATATAGGTACCTAAAAATCTATCTTAAATAACCCTCAAAATTTTGTCAGACGTGGCAAAATGACCTTTGCTTAGGTCGTTTACGCTCTGCCTACCCGATTAGGGCTAAAGGCGTGATTCTATGTATGTATGTATTTACAAAATCTAGTTTCAGTGATTTATTATTCCAAAAACAAGTCTTGGAATAGGATCAAACATCAAATTCTGTTTTCATCATTCAAAGAAATATTTATATTTTAAAGTGAATTACGCATACCTATTTTAAACAAGACACATCAGTGCTAAAAGTAATAACACAGTAACTTAAACAGTGTTAAGTTCCAAGTGTTATGCCGAGAGGGTACCGTTTACCCCCTCTCAGGGGAGAGCCAAGAGTAATCCGTTTGGGGCGAAAATTCAATTGGAACTGATTTTGAGGGCCCTCTCCGATTTGTGTGTAACGTGTTTGTTGTTGTTGACGTCATCGGATCCGATTGAGATGATGGATGGCATGTTCTTGGGAAACTTGGTGGGAAGTGTGGTGTGTCCTTTTATTGTTCCAGTTTTGTTTCAAGGCAAATCTGCAGCAGACGTAGCTTAGTTTAGCGTAGTTTTACTTTCCTTTTGCTCTGCATTGACATAACTGAAATCATAAAGATTTTCTAAGGCACACTTTACGATAAAATTATGAGGATTCTATAGATTTATAAGCTATTTCACTATCGACCGTAGGTTTGTCAACAATATCTATAATATTGAAAACCACTGATGGGCTAAGTAATCCTATTTTTTAAACAAACGGAATCGTCTCGCTATCTTCGCTGGCTAACTGCAAGTAAATAATACACCATATAAACTCATTTAAATGTACTGTAGCTCCAGTGCACACTTACTAAGTCAGTAGAGCAAACGAAGGCACACCAAACAAAACAAGTATTTACCACAGTCATTATTCAAAGTTCTCTTAGACAAAGGCATCCACTACTGCTACGGTAGTTCTGGTTGCAGTTACTGTTCTTTTCAGTGTTACTGAGAGCACGCGTGACGACTGTCGTTTGTCTTCCTTTGTCTGTGTGGTTGAGATAATGAGCTTTGGAATGAGAGGTTTTAGTAAGCAGCCATTTTTCAGGGGTTTTAAAGGTGCAGTAGTTTGAAAGTAAAGTCACTTTTCTAGCAGGATGGCCTCCTAAAATTACCAGAGCATGTGTACTAGTTTATTCTACATTTCAACTCAATCCGTCCAATGGTTTGAGCTATAAGTTGTTAGATCTTAAATTTGATTTGTAGGTATAATTTTTCTTTTCGGGATTATCTGTAAACCCAAAAAGATTAATTTTACGTCCTATGATTTTTAATTTATTGCTTATGGCACATATTATTATAATCATAGAAACTGAAAAGTACACGTCAGAAATCTAGACACAAGGTTCTAAACAATGGTCCATCCTAATCCGATACACTCGAAAAGGCTTTCACGCATCTCGCCCGATTGTTCGAGTCACTTGTCATTAGCATCGCGAGAACCGTATCGTAACAGGTTAATAGAAGTAGTGTTTCTAAATCACTGCCTGTACTTGTTTTAATAGAATACGCAGCTGTTATTAGGAGTAGGAACTTGTTACAGAAAATAACAGATAAAATTTAAATAAAACAGGCTTTTCTCCTCACTGTGTCATCAACAAAAAAACATTTTACCTAATTTCATCTATCATTGTCACCAGTGAGAAATCTACAATTATCTCCGTATCAAAAAGGTCAATCCATAATGTATCAAACATAATAAGAATCACAGACAACCAAGATAATATTCGTAATTTGAATACGTAAATCTACATACATACATACATATAATCACGCCTTTATCCCTAATGGGGTAGGCAGAGCGCAAACGACCTAAACAAAGGTCATTTCGCCACGTCTGACAAAGTTTTGAGGGTTATTTAAGATACAATTCTAGGTATATTGCTGTAGTGACAACGTAAATCTACTTATGATCATTATACTGAGCATTAAACATACATACATACATACATAAAATCACGCCTTTATCCCTTACGGGGTAGGCAGAGCGTTAAACGCCTCGTAAAAGGCGCTTTCGCCGCGTCGGACAATAATTGAGGGTAATTTTAGATTGTAATGTGTATTGCCATAGTGACAGGTTGTCAGTTGTGAGCATTAAACGATATCTAAAATTTTAGGTACACCCACACTTACTACTTATGTCCTCGATATTGAAAGTAAGTATGTTATATTTAAAGTAACAAGTATTCTAGCGATAGTAAGCAATACAGATCTGGTCCAACCTCTGATTAGCATTCGTCGAGCACGTCGATACAATCTAAATGACAAAACAACTGAACGTGTAACACGGCTCTAACGTTTCCTTTGTCATTATAAAGACTGTCCAGTCTTTGGAATTCTAGCCTTTGTATCCTGCTCTTTCAAACTTAATAAGCAGCTTGAAGACGTCTCAATTCTAATATTCTGGCCTGTTGATGCTGGTTTTTTGGTTGGACTCGGTCGCTTCGGATAGATTTTTGAATGATGTTTTGGATTATCTTTCTTGCTTTCGATTTGACAGAATTTTATAATGTACTGTTGAACGAAGTGTAGGTAGATTTGCCTTTGCGTTTCCACATTTCGCATTTTTTTTAGGACAAAATGGTGTGCTGTTTCATTTGTTAAATAAATAGGCACATAAGTAGTTTATATTATTCTGCAATAAAATTGCATTCTCTTCCATGCTGGATTGGGAGCGAAATAAAAGCATAGAATGTGCCAGCTGCATTTCTTCCCGGGCATGCTGTAAAAACCAGAAAAGTAATGTAAGTAAACCAGTATATTGCAAATTAGGCGATGGGCTGACAATCTGTCACTACAGCAATATACATACAAAGCTATCTTAAATAACCCTCAAAACTTTGTCAGACGGGGCGGAACGACCTTTGTTTAGGTCGTGTACGCTCTGCCTACCCAATTAGGAATAAAGGCGTAATTATATGAATGCATGTAAAATTTCATTTTCGCTCAAGGTCATTTCAGTTTCATCATTTGGCATGAGTATGCTGTCATTGATATTGGATAGAATATATAACATATTTTGACATACATACATACATATAATCACGCCTTTATCCCTAATGGGGTAGGCAGAGCGTAAACGACCCAAACAAAGGTCGTTCCGCCACGTCTGACAAAGTTTTGAGGGTTATTTAAGATAGATTTGTAAGTATATTGCTGTAGTGACAGGTTGTCAGCCCATCGCCTAAATTAGAATATACTGAAACCCTCGGATCCCTTAGCTGGTTTTTACAGCATACCCGGGAGGAAATGCAGCTGGCACATTCTATGTTTTTCTCTCGCTCCCAGGCCAGCATGGAAGAAATACAAAATAACATATTTTGAACTTGAGATATTTGACAAACTTGAGGACCTTTACCAACACGATATCTAACCTTACAACAGCTGATTGCTCTTGACAAATCCAAAAAAAATCGCTCATCAACTGCCATACTTGTAATTCCTCCAGTCTTGTTTACAAAAGACCCTGTGTTTAGCTGTCGCTCAAAGTTACATACAACAATAGGATGCGCCCGCGCCGATGTTTCGCAACCTCTGAATGTACTCATGAATGTTTGAATGGCCCTACTAGGAGATAAGGGAATGGGTGATTGCAACTGTCTTGTGTAGCGTCGGCAGAAATAATATGTCTTCGTATGGATTTAAAAAATTCGGATGTAAGTATAATTTTATCATCCTGATGCATTATATAAAAAAGCTGGTATGACTATAATGCTAAAAAATATGATCACGAAGATGTACAAAATATATAATACTAGCTGTGCCCGCGACTTCGTACGCCCGGTTTGTATGGAAAACACACAGTGTCGAACAAACTGTAAAACGCTTTTAATTGCGCGTGTAGGAGCGGGATCTGTTAACCCGCGCGCGGAAGCGTGTTTAGCATTGTCTGATCTTTGTTTTTGTACAGAAAACACAATTCCGCGCGCGAGCTAGCAGATCCCGCTCCTACGGGCGGAGAAGCGTTTTCAGTAAGTTCGACACTGCGTGTTTTCCATACAAACTAGGGTACATACTCAATATTAGAATGTTTTGCGTGATTGTTTCTAACATAGGCTGGACACCAGGTAATTAAAAAAACTCAGTCAAATAAAAAGTCCCTTTAAGATCGGTTAAAAACGATCAGAGATCAATTTCCTACCTACCCCCTAAGTCAGATTATTTGTATCGTAACTTTGAATTTAAGTAATGCTCAGTCAAACAAAAAAGATCCATCAAAATCGGTTAAAACGACAGAAATTCAATTTCCTACCTACTTCCTAAGTCATGAGGCGTGATTATTTGTATCGTAAATTTGATTTTAAATAATGCTCAGTCGAATAAAAAAGTTCCATAAAAATCGGTTAAGAAACAGCCAAATTTCAATTTCCTGCCTAGCCCCTAAGTCAGGTAGCGTGATTTTAGGTATCCTTAGTTGCAACCTGGGAACACACAGTTGAATAAAAAAGTCCCATCGAAATCGGTTCAGTAGGTTTGGCGTGATGTGGTAACAAAAAAATTGATCTTTATATCGTTAATAATGCCTGCAGCAATTATTTTTTCTTAAAAATATTCAATGTACAGACACGACCCTTCTAGAGGTTTATTATATGTATAGATTAATATTAGTGTGCAGGTACTAGTGCTGACAAACAACCCTCGCAAAGTAAAACAAATTATATATTTATTCTATGTATAGGTATGCAAGTATTTTCTTTTTTTTTTAATTATTAGCCTCTGTTAATGTTGCATTTTCTTGTCCCCTCAAAATTATTCACTTTCTCTTACTACCTTTGGGTTTGCTGGAAGAGATCTCTTCATAGAGATAAGTTCGCCCTTGCACACTATATTTGTAAATAACATTTCTTTTGTGTTTATGCAATAAAGTATATATATGTACATATAACAAATTAAGTACATGCTGGACTAGGAGCGAGAGAAAAACATAGAATGTGCCAGCTGCATTTCTTCCTAGGCATGTAAAAACACAGCTAAGGGATCCGAGGGTTTCTGTATATTGCAATTTAGGCGATAGGCTGACAACCTGTCACTATAGCAATATACCTACAAATATAAATTAAATAACCCTCAAACTTTGTCAGACGTGACGGAACTACTTTTGTTTAGGTCGTTTACGCTCTGCCTACCCCATTAGAGATAAAGGAGTGATTATATGTATGTATCTTAATTAAGCACAAATATTACGTTCTCCCACCGAAACTAAAAGAAATAAAACAGCTAAAACGATTAAAACAAATCCTTTGAATGCCTATTCTGCCGACCTTACATTTGGGCATGGGAAGAGGATTAGCGCATATCGTACGAGTGACGTAATGAATATAAAATTAAAACCTCACGAGACACTAACCCGACCTGACAGCGCCAATTGTTGGGAACGCATAACCCTAAGCACAGACAATTGTGTGGTACAGAAACTGCCATAGTGTCCTGCAGAATATCATCCGCATAATGAGAATGACTACTGCTAGGCAAGCGTGGATCTCTCATCGATTGTAGATTAACTATTTCAGGTTTTGTATATACATATATTTTTTTTCTTTTGACCAGAGTTGTCCTAAAATTGTCATTTTATTATTATTAGCCAGACTAACTTAAAATAAATATTATTTTTTGTTCTCGGGTCTCGGGCCCAATAATTGACTGTCAAAGAATCATTTGAGTTATTGATTCAATTCTTGCTTAAATGAAATCATACTTTTAAAGGATAAAAAACATACATACATATTATTATAATCACGCCTCTATCCCTAATGGGGTAGGAAGAGCGTAAACGACCTGAACAAAGGTTGTTCCGCCACGTCTGACGAAGATCTGAGGCTCATTTAATATAGATTTTGTAGATATATTGCTGTAGTGATAGGTCGTCAGCCCATCGCCTAAATTGCAATATACTGTAACCCTCGGATCCCTTAGCTTGTTTTTACAGCATGCCCGGGAGGAAATGCAGCTGGCATATTCTATGTATTTATCTCGCTCTCAGTCCAGCATGTAAGAAAGGTTAAAAAATATCCAAAAAAAAATATATATCAAAAATATAAAAGTTTTAAAATCTGAAATACATTGAGACTAATGATTTCATAGAGAATGGAATTACTATGGAATGTAGTCTTTGCAAGCACGCAGTCATATTTTGCGCAAAGAATTGCTTGACATGACAGCCTGTTTGGCGCAACGCAGTCTGCTCAGTTTCAAATGACTGGCAATACTTTAAAACTGAAAGGTAATTTGTGAACGGCTCACTGTATTCTGAAAACAATAGGTACTTGAGATAAATCTTAACCTGAACAAGTCATACCTTTTGAGATTTTTTTGTTACTAGTTCGCAGTATAATTAGAACTAGATATTTATTGCAATGTTATATTGTCCTAACTTTGTTCTACCACATTATTCATAGATGTCAAGTTTTGTTGCGAATACAAACGAAAACAGATAGGTGACAGAGTCTCTGTTGCGTAAGTGCTCTGTTCAAAATCATCGCGCAAAAATCCTGCGCAAGCGCTTACAAAACGATTGTGTTTATTGTATTATTTTGTACAATGAAACAATCGTCAGTTAGGGGTAGTTATATCAACCAATTCCCAAAGACCCATGACATTGGCAACAGCTCTTACAACTTCCTTGAAGCAGTGATGGTAGGGAGAGCTCTCAATAAGTTGGCACTTAACACTCCACCACCCCAAAGTTTTGATAAGCCCTGCTATGGCAAAATATCTATTTGTAGATTCGTTGAATAGTATAGTGTGGGGTGATTTTGCCGCTTTGTGCTTTGGTTCCACACAATCTACTGTTGTGAAAGTGTTAATAATTTGGAGGTCAATCTGGGACAGCATATTGAATGCATAATGCTTTTATTGCATTTGTAATTAGGTTCATTCATTTTGTATTATGGGAAGATCACATCGATCATTGAGCAAGAAGAAGCAAGATAGAGAATGGTAGACAGAACTACCTGAAGATGACAATCAATCAAATAATAATATCAAAATAATAATGAAGGTTGTACGTTAGTATTATTAGTTATTCTGTGATGAAGGTAATGATTTCTTACTTGGTTTTGTAAAGTTAATCTCACATTCCATAAAGGCGAATTACCTACGACGTTGCCAGTTACCAGTTTAAATGGTATTAGGTACTAATTTAACTTTTATCAATTCAGTTTTAATTTACTTACCTTGATGAATTGTTTCTAATATGTAATGTATTTTAATTTGTTTGTAAATGCAACAAAAAAAACATTTCATTTCATATTGCTGAATCATGATTCTAGTAACCGTAGACGACTTCAACATGTCAACTTGTCTACTTTATTAATTACCGATATCAAATAGCCATCTATTTACGCAGCAAAATCACAAAAAACATTCACCTCATCTATCAGAACCATCCATAACCCCAGTAAGTCCTAACAGAGCGTCGCAGCAGGTAATACATCAGCTGATAACAGATGTAACGTGCGTCTGCGCAAATTTACGCGCAAGTAACGTGATAACCTGCGGCGGGGATTTGCATACGGATATACGGGGGCAGAACACGCAGTGGAAGATAAGTAAAATTGTGGAGACAAGTATAAGGGCAAATTGTTTAGATAAGATCATAAATATAGCCCATAGATACAAACTGAATGAACAAGACTGGGAATCGTAAAAGGTAAAGTAGGGTGTGCAGGTCGACATACGAAGCCAGATAAAATGAGAAAGATAAATTTAAGTAAAGAGCTTAATCGTTAATAGTACTGGCAGGTCTAAATTAGGTAAAGATAAGGTCGTCAATAGAGAGCTGCTAAGACTTGAAGCATTCAACCATTCTTGACAGCCATTCTGTTTGAAAAATACCACCAGTAAATACCTTTAAATCTTTCATGTAGCAATGAAAAAAAAACGGTCTCTGACTCCAACATAATATGTCAAAACATTAAAGATAACATTGGTACGATTGGTCGATAAATCCCTCATTTTTATGATTCCATTTAGGCAACTAGAAAACGGCTTTTTCGGCCTATTACTGAATCATTGTTGATCACCTCATTATTGTAATTAATTGTGCATTTATTAAAACTTTTGCTGTAAACATCGACAATGTTGCTTTCAACTTCTTCAATTAAGACTGTATTTCTATCGTCATAAGGTCTTACTTCTTACAGGTTCTTTACAAGGTTACGTTCTTTAGCTTTTGTATCTGAAGGTCTATAAAAGCTCAAAAGTTAGTATTTTTCGTAGGATTTATACTGACAAGGCACGGGATTGCATTTTGTTCGGGCCATTGTTTGGAAACAAGTGTATTTTAGTATAGTTTTGGTCGTTAATTAGAAAATGGATTGTTTTGAGAAGGCTGGTTCCTTTGTTGTTTTACTGAGGCTCATGGTATTGCAGTGGAAGGTTAAGTATTGTTAAGTGCTGTATGAGTATGCAGGTAAATGTACAAGTTATTATTTGTAGGCATAAATTTATATTTTACTGAAACTATTTTACCTCAAAACAGATTTTTTTTTAAATCAAAGCATGTAAGAGGTAATTATTTACTTATACCTATAATGAGTGTAAACTGTACCAATACCAAAACTGAACAAAATTAAAACTTAAACCACAGAAAATGCGGTTTCACGCCTCGAAATCAAGAAATTCTCTACATGTAAGAAACAATGTACAAAATGCAAAAGATAAAAAAATTACTGAACAAACCCAATCTTAACATGTTACCCAATTCACTAAATCACACACGCCCATCAGAAAACATCTTTGTTTTCCAGAAGAGAAGGCGATCCTATAACCTTGTGGTCGGCACATGAGCATGAAAGTGCAAATTCACGCCAAGAATACATCCATCACAAAAGAGAAACAACCGAGAAAGTCAACCGTAAAGGAAAGGATGAAGAGTCAAAGATGAATGATAAACCTGCAGAATTGAATTGGCAAAAGTATATCGAAGTCAGACAAATGAAGCCATAGCTCACCCGCGTCAATCTCGCATCGGTCGGTTAACCTGAACGAGTTGGCACTGAGGCGACTTTTACGAGACAATATTTCAATATACTTACGAGGGTCGGGAACGTTTTCCATAGGATCCGACAAGACATAAGCGCATGGCATGAAAAAAAAATCACCGGAAAAAGAAAACATATTGGCGACTAAAGACTTAGGCAAAATTAAAATAATTACAATCACACTCACAATTTTATCCAAATTTCAATGAGCAGTTAAGTGTATTGATTTTAGAGAATCTACTTTTCCACAAATTCATCAAAATCATTGTGTTGCTAATATGGAAATTGAACAAATGGTATTTATAACGTATCTCTACAGAACAGCTACTTTGCTAGACACTTCTACATGCACAATTTTTCCAGATTGACTTCAAAAGTGTCTTCAAACGAAGTCCTATGGAAAACCCCAAGTTCTGCAGTCAAAAGCCACAAAGCGTTGCAAGTCTCTCCAGAGACAATCTGCGGTGATGTTTCTGATTTTATTTTCATCTTTTGTTGGGCTACATGGGAACCAAAGACCACGCGCAAATTAGATTTTGGATGGATTACAAGTTTGTTTATTTATAGTAAAGATAAGTAGTTGATTATTCTGAAACTTAACTTAAAAGAGACAACAGTAGTCTCTCACTCATCATCGTCCTAGCCTTTATCCCCTATCTCACGGGATTGGCTACCTAATCTAGGTGATTAAAAGAGGATACTGGCTTGAAGACAGAGCGACTGCCATCTGACCTCCGCAACCCAGATAGGAAAATAGACCTAATCCTAGATTAGGCTCTTGATTGTGATTTGAATCGATATTCAATCGAAATATAATGAAATCGTTCCTTCTAAGTGGAATTTGTTTTGTATTTGCTCAACCATGCAATAGCTTGTTTGATACGTGGTCAGAACCATGGGCTTACGATCCTGAGATCCAGGGTTCAATTCCCAGAGGGGAACAAAAAGTTGATATTTGTCAATTTACAACTTTGTGAGGTTTTCCCCAGTTTGATTAGGACATTGCAGGCTGAATCACCAGATTGTCCGTAAAAAAAATCAGTCCATGCTTCGGAGAGCACTCTATGCCGTTCGTCCCGGTCGCTGTCTTCGATAGTGGTTGTTACTGAAACCATGTCAGAGGCCTAACAACTGTTCTATTAGACGGTTTGAAAACTCTGACACCAGGGTTCATCGGATCGTTCGACTTGGGAATCCACTCGCAAAGAAGAATATCAGCTTTACATCTACAGTACTTTCAAAACCATCTTCTATTAAATGTTAATTGTCGTTTCTTGTTAGACTAAGTCCTCCCAAAACCATAAAGGCAAAGTCACTGGTCCCTTCAAGTACTAAAAAAACGGTTAACATACGAACATACATATAATCACGACTTCATCCCTAATGGGGAAGGCAGAGCGTAAACGACCTAAACAAAAGTCGTTGCGCCTCGTAAATCACAATACACTGAAACCCTCGGATCCCTTAGCTGGTTTTTACAGCATGCCCAGGAGTTTTTGCAGCTGGCACAGTCTATGTTTTTCTATCGCTCCCAGGCCAGCATGGAAGACTTTCAAAGCTATCTTCTATTAAATGTTAATTGTCGTTTCTTGTTAGACCAAGTCCTCCCAAGACCATAAAGGCAGAGTAACTGGTCCCTTAAAGTACTAAGAAAAACAGTTAAACCCAACATAAATCCATTTCTATTCTGGAGGTGCGAGTTATTACAATGCCCTTATAGGAGGTGTAAAGACATGCTTAGTGTTCAGTTTATTGTTCGAAATGCTGGTAAATATGAATGGAAATATTTAGGGTACTACATTCATGGAAATAAATAAATGCCACGTCAAATGTCTTATTTATTTATATCATGTCTTTTATTGTGTACAATACAACACAACACAACAGGCACTGCTAATTACTATGAAGTACTTTCTTACAGCAGACCTGCAGAAGTGAGATTTGATGTCGAAAGTTCTTGTATCCAACATCAAATTTACATACATACATAAAATCACGCCTTTATCCCTTACGGGGTAGGCAGAGCGTCAAACTCCTCGTAAAAGGCGCTTTCGCCACGTCTGACAAAAATTGAGGGCAATTTTAGATTGTAATGTGTATTGCTATAGTGACAGGTTGTCAGCCCATCGCCTAAATTACAATACACTGTAACCCTCGAGTCCCTTTTGCTGACTTCAACAGCATGCCCGGGAGGAAGGGCAGCTGGAACATTCTATATTTTTCTATCTCTCCCAGTCCAGCATGGAAGAAAAAATTTACACTTAACACAAAATTGGCGTGTAAGATTTAAAAGAAAACTTGGTATAGGCGGACTTATGCATGACGTCAAAAACGGAGGTCTATTAATGATTGTTTTTAAACTTGCTATTTCTATCAAGTACTTGTCCTCTTTAAGTTTAATCTAACCACAGAAAAAAGTTTTTTAGTTACTGGCTTACTTACTTCGAAGTCTTATAACAAAATTTTAGAAGATGTATGCTCAATTTAAAACAGATAGGCAAGAATAATATATAGAATATTCACATATCTTGTTACCCCATTAAAAAAGTCGCTACAAAGAAAAATGTCAAACACTGTTTCACGTAACAGAGAGGACGTTTGGTTAAATGTGTTAATTTGGTCAAATAATGATCATAGGTCCACTTAGAGGGCGCGTGAGTGTTCCCAGAAGGACATAGTGGGTAGTTTATGAAAATAAAATAGGACTTCTGTAGTACGCGCCGCGAGGTGGACAGAGAATTCTATGGAGCGGCATAAAATTATATTTTTTTACTTATCTCATAATCATTAAGTAACTTGTGATAAAATCTGAAACTACGACAAGCTCACTGAACACTAATACCAAGTATTACCTAATATATCCTGTATTACAACATTACCAATAATAGTAAAATATGGAATTAAAATGTCGCTCGTGTTCAGCACCCCCTATTATGCAACAGTTGGATAAATAGCTATTATAGCTCTAGCCGTTGTTATAATCATCGGAAAATATATAATCTAGGTATTAAACATACATTAGGTACGTGCTCTTAGTATATGCAGCAAAGTACAATGCGAATCAATGCGATGATTTATGATTATGACCCTTCCTGAATCAAGTTGTGACAAATACTATAATATCACGATTTTTGATAATGATTCTTACATGCTGGACTGGCATGCTGCAAGGGATCCGAGGGTTTCAGTATATTGCAATCTAGGTGATGGGCTGACAACCTGTCACTTCAGTAATATACCTACAAATCTATCTTAAATAACCCTCAAAACGTGGCGGAATGTCCTTTGTTTAGGTCGTCCACACTTTGCCTACTCCATTAGGGATAAAGGCGTGATTATATGTATTTTTGATAAAAATAAAAACATCTGCACACTCTCCTGTTCTAGTAGGCAGTGTTCCTGGCATAGTCCATTACTTAAACAAACCTTATGTGTAGCGACCACTTTACACCACCGGGATGTTTGTACGTCCGGCCGGTAAGTAGCCAAGATATACCCAACAAGTGGGGGCTGGAGGAGGTTTAGCTGTAACAGACAGTAATCTCGATCTTCTTCTTCTTCTCGAGTCGGACGACCCGATGAACCCTGGTGTCAGAGTTTCAAAGCCGCCTAGAAGAACAGCTAATAGGCCTCTGACGTGTTGTGAATAACGACCTCTATCAAAGACAGCGACCGGGACCGACGGCTTAACGTGCCCTCCGAAACACGGAATCCTTTTTCTTTTCAGATAATCAGGTGATTCAGCCTGCAATGTCCTAACCAAACTAAGAAAAACCAAGTGATAAATTGATAAATATCATTTTGGGAACACCTGGAAATCGAACCCAGGACCTCCGGATCGTAAGCCCATGGCTCTGACCACTAGACCTTGGGAGCAGATATGAATCGATACCATATCTAATAATATCATAATCTTGATCATGGGATTTATGAAACAAGGATTTTGTACACTACGGGTTTTCCATGCTGGACTGGGACCGAGAGAAAACATAGAATGTGCCCAGCTGCATTTTCTCCCGGGCATGCTGTAAAAAACAGCTAAGGGATCTGAGGGTTTCACTATATTGTAATTTAGGCGATGTTCTGACAACTTGTCACTACAGAAATATTCCTACAAATCTATTTAAATAACCCTCAAAACTTTATTAGACGGCCTTTGTTGAGGTCGTTTATGCTCGGCCTACCCCATTACGGATAAAGGTGTGATTATGTGCATATATGTATGTATGCTGCGGAGTTGAGAAAAAAGCGATAGGGATGTTGATGAAATTTGTCTACCACAAATAATTCAAAATGACGCCAATATCTTTAAGGGTGGTCTGCAGACATAGCGTATTCTTGGGAGTTTTTTTTTTTTGGGGTAAAAGCAATTTAAATATGGTAAGAGAGAATTAAAACTGGTAGGTACTCATAGATACAATGAAAAACATGTTTTTCGCTACAATTGTATCGTTGCTAAACATCAAACTTGGTTAGTGTGAAGGCACTTTGGCCTTTGTGATGACTCTGAGAGAAAACGAAACGCTTCGGTTTGTGGTCTGTTGACCACTGTTTCGTCTTCATTTCGACTCATTAGATGCAGAAGTGTCCGCATTACAGTAGGTTTGCAAGTGCTCCGCTCTTTTGAGCTTAGCTTGTCCCATTCCGATCTAAACAAGCTAAGCTCACAAGAGCGAAAACACAAACAAAACCATATCAAACACCACTCCTAGCGCATTCCCATGTCACTTTCCCATATAATTAATAGCTGTATTTACTGCAACAAGACTTATACAAACAGATACGTGAGTCAACATAATGGCTGAATTAGCAGCCCCATTGTTGTACTTTCAATAACGCACACTGAGAATGGTCTTAATCTGAGCTCATTAATTTTGGTGACAAGTGAGCTAAGCAGGGCAGTTCAGAAGGTACGCTAGAAATATTTGGAATTACTATAGTTTTTTTTGTGTTGGATTAACTCTTGTCCTAGGCAAGGGGTGACAAAGACAGAGTCGATGTTGGAGAAATTTGAGAGCTCTATCATTTACTCCTAAACAGTGAAACCTACCCACCTTTTGTAAAGGTATGTATAATTTTACAATTTTTTCAAATTATAATGAAATGAGTCATCAAAAAATTGCTGATCTAAACTGCAAACGGTAGATTCATATGAACAAAGATATACATTTTAACACATGATGACGAATTATGTAAGCACACTGTCACTAGATCAAAATACCAGTAAACAGTGATTCAAAACATTGAGTTCTTCACCTTACTGGTCTAATTCCTCTCTTTATTCGAGCAATTATCACTTAGGAGAAACAAGTTAGAGGCCTATAGTGCAAGAGTTTATGAAGCCGTCTGACTATAATTTTATATTTTTTATCTTAACATTGTTTTGCCAGAGAAAATAAAGGAATTAGGCAGACTAGGGAAAGTAGTAAATATGCAAATTTCAACAAAAGTGTCCAGATGGCATAGAACATCACAGTATAAAATCTGAATCCGAATCAGAATCAAATTTATTCGTAAATTATAGGTATAAAAATAAATTACAGACGTTATGTATGTTATAAAAGTAGATTCTCCATAATTTGCCATCATAGCGACGGCATACAAATACTGTTAACAATAAACAGATTAGGCCAGATACGGCCAGGGTGTTACAAAATTGAACACTAAAACCAAAGAGTTTTAACTGGCAAAGAGTCCTAACTCGAAGAATAAAAATATCAAACAAATGGTAATCATCTGTAAAATCACAAATTCAAATCTTATTAACTTTCAGAATATGGAGCAGTAAAAATTCCAATTGTAGACTCCGGGACTACACTCTCGGATTCGATGTTGACGAACTAATGCCCTAACAACTACACGCAAATTGACGATTAAACAGAATCAGACCTCGTTCGGGTAAGATCGGTAGCGGTGTTGGCAGAGGCGCAACGTCTTTTGTTTTCCAAGAAATAGTTCAGTAATGTATCAAACTGTTGGCTCCAGGCTTACAACTTTACTTTCGATGTTGACGAACTAATGCTCTAACAACTACTCGCAAATTGACGATCAAACAGGTTCAAACCTCGTTTGTGTAAGATTGGTGGCGGTGTTGGCAGAGGCGCAACGTCTTTTGTCTTCTAAGAAGAAACGAGAGGAATGTGTTAAAGGGGTGCATTTGGGAAATGATTTTTTGTATTTGGTGGAAGTATTCGAGATAAAATTAAAGATAAAATGTAGGTAGACAAATATGAACATCAAAAAACATACAGCTTGAATCAATGATAGCAAAAAAAAATAATGAACCAAAAGCATATTCTATTAGGAAACCCTTTCCAGTATGGTTTCCGAAATTTCAATTCAAATATGAGATACAATATTCCTAACGAAATAACTACACAACTATTAGAAAACTATCCTTATGCTCTTTGACATGACACAAAACTTGCCCTGGCCAGCTCGTCAACGCAGGGTTGTCAATCAACGGAAATAATAATAAAACCTGACGTGTACGTCAAGAGTTGTCCCAAATCGCATCGGACCGATGACCCGAACTAACGACGGCGACCAAAATCCCTAGCAATTTGTTTTGTTCCATTTCTTCAACACACCCGTCTGTCACAAAGCATCAAAAAGGGTCCAACAAAATCCACGACAAAACGTCCGAATGTTTTCCAAGACGACAATGCCGGTAAAATAAACTATCATATAATATCAATAATGTATTCACGTACGCACGGACACATGTATTTTAAATACGTATTATTATGTGGAACCAGTTAATAATTTTTCGTAGGGTATCTGCTATTGTCGGCGGATCACTGTCTCTGTGATTGAAATTCCCATGCACGATGTTTAGGGTAACAATGGTCGTCTTATCGATTCGTAGGGTATTTCTTAGGGTAAGTGTAACAGTTTTGAAACGTTGTGACGTGTTTTCTTTACTCATTTCTTGAGTGACGTCTAAATACGTTTTGAATTTTATTAAACTTAAACAAGATCTATTATAGTAAAGGTGTTTATC
This sequence comes from Scrobipalpa costella, assembly GCA_949820665.1. Lineage (NCBI taxonomy): Eukaryota > Metazoa > Arthropoda > Insecta > Lepidoptera > Gelechiidae > Scrobipalpa > Scrobipalpa costella. Next base: position 20,307,098 of record OX463303.1, read on the forward strand.
AATTATGATATGGAAATTATTGTATACTGGACTACGTGGTCAAGCATTATTACAATCTCTATCTGACTGTAACGATAATCTGACTATGTTTCTTCTTCTCTTCTTCTTAGCATGTCCGGCACTACTGTTGTCGGCCAGAATATGGCCACGTTAACAGCATTATCAGCCGCTGTCATGAGGTCTTCCTGCGTGCAGGTGTAGGGGCACGCAGGGCACGATGTTAGGTGTTTCATAGTTTGAACTGCACCACACAAACAGTTCAAATCATAATCACCTAAAACTCCCCACCTGGCTATGTTTTCTTTGCTCCGACCGGTCTGGGTATATGGACTTCGTTTCTGTTAGGTATATACTTACATACGTTTTCTTTCCCAGTTGAGTGTAACTTTTACTATCTGTAAACTATTTTTTTTCCTTTTAAAGTTTGTAACCAGTCTTGCCAACCCTGAAGGTAATACTGCAAAATCTCTCTTTATCTTCGTTAACACCATAAACCCATAGGATTTCTAAGTTTCTGAAAGCCTTAATGAATACCATAAAATACCTCATCACACACTACGAGAAAGACCCCATTGTAATCGAGATATTAAACGAGACTTCAATCAAGTTTTACGACCAATCGGTCATAAAAATATTTAACTATGTGTTTGCAGATAATATTAACGACATGTCCTGGTTTGTAGGTAGATTAAAGCAAACGATTTCTTCCATGCTGGCCTGGGAGCGAGAGAAAAACATAGAATGTGCCAGCTGCATTTCCTCCTGGGCTTGCTGTAGAAACCATCTAAGGGAACCGAGGGTTCCAGTATATTGTAATTTAGGCGATAGGCTGAGAAGCTACATACATACATACATATAATCACGCCTTATTATCCCTAATGGGGTAGGCAGAGCGTAATCAACCTAAACAAAGGTCGTTTCGCCACGTCTGACAATGTTTTGAGAGTTATTTAAGATAGATTTGTAGGTATATTGTTGTAGTGACAGGTTGTCACAAATATGTTTATCTTAAATAACCCTCAGAACTTTGTCTGACGTGGCGGAATGACCTTTGTTTATGTCGTTTACGCTCTGCCTACCCCATAAGGGATAAAGGCGTGATTATGTGTATGTATGCAAAAGATCGTATGCTCTAAGAGAAATAGAGAAAGGCGAATTGGATATAGGTCGATTTGTATTATGTTTGTTTTAATTTATACCCGAAGTCAGAAAGTTTGACTGCAAATCACAAAAATCTTTAAAAGCATTCATTTTTGGTTCATATTTTTTGACGCTCATATTCTATAATTATTATTCCAATAAACGTAATTCAATCAAAACTCAATTGGAACACCAACAGTGTATTTATTACAGTAATGTTCTAACAGTATAGTAACTAGTAATGCTTTTAACCAAAACCGCATTTGTTGATGTAATATGAAATGAATAAAGCCTTTTACGTAATTGAACTCTTATCAAATGGCTCTGTTACCTCCGCCAATAAAAGTTCGTCGAGTGCCGACCTCAACTTGTGAATACTATATTAATTTGTACCACCGTCTATTGTTCCACAGTTTCCATTATTGCAAAGGCTCTAATTGTCAAAGTTTTCGTTGACAGCTACACGTCGGGTTAATGGTATACTCTGATGTTTCTATACCCTTTCTCCCATTGTCAATTGTAACAGTGTTTTAGGATGAAATGTTATTCATGGGTCTCTCTCAAAGGTCTAGAATGTTACGGAGTCCATTTGTCCCCTTTGTTGTAGTTTGTTGACGTATTATAGTGGGAATGACCCCTTGGACAATGTTCTATATTTCGCAGTTCGTCTTATATAACAATGATATGTAACTAGGCTATTCCAACGCTCGATTCTGAAATAGGTTCTTTTGTTTTATGTGTATAATGCTTTATTCAGTGATCAATAAATCTGGCTACAATTGCTTTGTGAAGGTAATGATACAATTGCTATTATTCACACAACAATTGTTGGTTAACTGTACTGGAAATAAATATGCAAAAATTATCATTCGTAATGACAGAATTATGTCATCCATAAATCTGACCAACAATGACACTCACATCTGTTTTGTTAATATGTGTCTCGTAAAAAAACTCTACACGTGTCCTTTTGGTGGCGAATAAACGAATAAACGTCATCCGATGTGTCTTGTAATTTATCTTTTCAACAATCATTTTTACAGCGTTTCCCTGCACCACCCTCTATGATTAATGATGGATGGATTCCTGAATAATTACCAAGACTTTTAATATTCAAGTGATTTCGTACACGAACGACATTGTACTTTAAGCTTTAATGTTGTGCGAATACGAATTGTTTTGACTTGCTTTTGTGAGATGACCCTTCAGGCATATCCTCAGCTCCAATACGATTTACAAACATAGTGACTCTACAAACAATTTTAGATTTAGCGTGGTTATGCATACGGTTTGTTTTTGCGTGTATTGGCGTTGAATAACCAACAACAGCGAGAACACCATTGAATGCAAATCTCCACTCGAGTTTTAAGGGTAGTGTGCGTTATTAATTTGTTATAATTGTCCCCCCTTCTCATATTCGCTCGCATGCGGCATTTTTATTGCGAATTAGTCGCAATCATTAATTTTGTTTTTCTTTACAAAAGTTAATGTGTTTCGAGTAGGTACTTCTATTGTACGATATGTGGTAAAGGAATAATAATCAAAGCTTTTGCTTTTTGTAGGTTGCTTTTGTCGATTACGAGTGCTATTACATATCGGTTTCAATGATGTTCATTAATATTTGTTTTGGAGTATTCAATGTTCGTATTACATTTGATGTATTGTTACTTGTATGGTGTAATTTATTTCAGTTATTAGCTTTGGCTTTGTGTTTTCAGCTCAATTCAACCATTATTACCAGCTGCGTTTTATATTTCATTAATATTTTATAATGGTTTATTAACCTGCGTTCATACCAATACTTAAATTGTATTTATATTTGAAGTTGTAGGCATATAAATAATACAATACTACATTAAAAGTACGTTTTGACATTGCTTCTTTCATAATTAAAAATATAACAGTGATTTCATTAAATATTATCAATATTGTATTATGTCAACAATGAATTATAAAAACACAGCAATGAATTTTAATAAGTTCGGTTATTCACATTTCTAAAATTGATTCAAAATCAGAAGCATACGCACTAATAAATAAACGAAACAACAATGTCGATATAACCAGAAATAATCCGGCAAATAAACACATTTACATATGAGAAGTGACAAATGCCCTTAGGGTCTCAAATAGCATAATGTAGTATGCAGATTAGTTTGCCCTCAATTTGGGGGTGGCTTACTGTGAAAACTGCCATAATGGTATTTGTAAGCGTGTAAAAGATGTGGGAGAATAGAATGATGGAGTTAAAATCAAACCACAATTAGACGTTAGTAATAAAAGTACAAAAGAACGAGATTAAATTAAAAATGTTCAACAGTGTGACACCAGTAATGAAATTTGATATTTCGCAGCTAATATAATTTATGTTAATTTATGTTGAAGATAGTCAACTCAAAAACTACTTCCATGCTGGACTGGGAGTGAGAGAAAAACATAGAATAACCAGCTAAGGGATCCGAGGGTTTCCCTCATTATACTTTGATTTAGACGATGGGCTGACAACCTGTCACTACGGCAATATACGTAAAAATCTTAAATAACCCTCTAAACTTTGACAAACGAGTCGGAACGACTTTTGTTTAGTTCGTTTACGCTCTGCCTACCTCATTAGGGATAAAGGCGTGATTATATGTATCTATGTATATAGTCAACTCAAGCATTAAATGAGTAATTCTCTATTAGGCGTTCTAGTAAAGAAACATATTTTTATGAGTCAAAAAGACCATCACTTACCGCACCAGTACCAGGTTTGCTAACGACCACAGAAAGGGTTCCAAACGTTCCAAATTGTTCCGGGCCAGTTGTTTTTTTAATTCGTAGACGATAAAGAAATAGCGAATAGTTAGTAACAAGGCCAAACTTAGGCTCGCATTTGTAAAGCTATCTCACGATTGAGAGCAATATTAAGTATAGATTTGACAAGCCATTTTGTACTGAAATGACATTTCTGATACGAACTCAAACTGGCTGTCAATCTCAAGTGCAGATTATAAATACGGGCCTTAGAGCCAAATTTGAAATTATTATCATTTAACGCATCAGTACCAGATTTGCTGCCGAAACTGACTCCACATACACAAATAATCCCGCCTTTATCCCTAATGGGGAAGGCAAAGCGTATACGACCTAAACAAAGGTCGTTTCGCTGCGTCTGACAAAGTTTTGAGGGTTATTTATGATACATTTGTAGGTATATTGCTGTGTACCTACAAATAGTGTAGTGACAGGTTGTCAGCCAATCGCTTAAATTGCAATATACTGAAACCTTTGGATCCCTTAGCTGCTTTTACAGCATGCCCGGGAGGAAATGCAGCTGGCACATTCTATGTTTTTCTTTCGCTCCCAGTCCAGCTTGGAAGACTGACTCCACAGAAGTTCTAAATTTGAAAATATCATCACTTCGGGGCCAGTAACAAGCCTGCTGGCTCCACCAAATCACTAACGACCTCGGAAGGGGTTCCAAACGTCCCAAATTGTTCCGAGCGAGTTGTCACCAAGTGCGTCGTGATCGTGAGAGCCACTAAATATAATGAGGCATTTGGAGCATCGGCTTCTTTTTTTCTATAAAACGTTTTGATTGAACATTAATTTTTGGGCATTTAATTTCACATGAACACATATTCGGAATACGCGCTAGATCGAGTAAACATATGGAAATACTGAAGATGAATATCCCTTGCCCGATAGACATAAACCCCAATATTACATACATACATACATAAAATCACGCCTTTATCCCTTACGGGGTAGGCAGAGCGTTAAACGCCTCGTAAAAGGCGCTTTCGCCGCGTCTGACAATAATTGAGGGTAATTTTAGATTGTAATGTGTATTGTATCGAGGGTTACAGTGTATTGTAATTTAGGCGATGGGCTGACAACCTGTCACTATAGCAATACATATTACAATGTAAAATTGCCCTCAATTTTTGTCAGACGTGGCGAAAGCGCCTTTTACGAGGCGTTAAACGCTCTGCCTACCCCGTAAGGGATAAAGGCGTGATTTATGTATGTATGTATGTATGTAATGTGTATTGCCATAGTGACAGGTTGTCAGCCCATCGCCTAAATTACAATACACTGTAAACCTCGAGTCCCTTTTGCTGTCTTCTACAGCATGCCCGGGAGGAAGGGCAGCTGGAACATTCTATGTTTTTCTATCTCTCCCAGTCCAGCATGGAAGTAACCCAATATTTACTACAATAAACTTAAAATTCTTTCTTTCTTCCATTCTGGACTGGGAGCGAGAGAAAAACATAGAATATGCCAGCTGCATTTCCTCCCGTGCTGTAAAGGCCAGCTTAGGGATCCAAGGGTTTCAGTATATTGCAATTTAAGCGATGGGCGAGGCGGAACGACCTTTGTTTATGTCGTTTACGCTCTGCCTACCCCATTAGGTATAAAGGCGTAATTATATGTATGTATGTAATAAATTTGAAGAGAGGAAGAACAAAACTGTATACGTACTACGTAATTCAAAAGTTTCGATGTTTATAAGAAAAATATATAACTTGCTATTTAGAGCGCATAATTTAAACGCATTATTCCACTAGCAGACCTTCATGAGCCATATCGCTTTAACTCTACACTACACCCTACACACATGCCCTCCCTAAAACCTCTTGAAAACTCAAGCACCTCATTCAAACGTTATTCTACCCTTTGTTCCTGACCCGGTATCATTCACATATTTATTAAATTGTATTATAGTATCATCAAAAATATATACCTTGTACATTAGGTGATCATTCGTGATCATCGGTGCGCGAAAACTGACGATACTTTCCGGTTTTCAAGTGGATCCGTTCCGTTCATTCTTTCTCTCACTACAATCATTCGGTCGGTGTTGTCCCTTTGTTGTTTACAACAAAGATACTTGTGCTAATATTAGACCGCTTTTTTAAGTTATTCAGAAGACACTTGGTGTTGTTCACAAAAGGGATCAGGATTTGAAGTAGCCACATCCGTTTTGTAGCATAGGATTATAATGATGATTCTAGGTTTGGTTGTTTTTTTATGCCTTAGATGGCAAAATATACGTATATTTTTCGTACTTCGTCAATTACTTAAATTTTCTGCTTTGTTAAAAAATTATGCAAATATTTGCCTATCAACTTTGAAAAAACAACTTTGAACCCTTCTACAGTTCTACGCCATCGAAAAGGGGTCCAGCTCCTTAACCCATCGACAATGACAACGAAAACTTTACAGACTATGGTATAAACATTGCATAAGACGATCCCATGAACATTGTATAACGATGCAACAATAGTGTAGAAAACACTACGTCACCGGACCTACCCAATCCATCCAATAACTCCCTCTGATCCTAATCGACATTTCCAAAGGAGCCCTAACTCCAAGTATGCATTAAACTTAGACTACATGAAAGTATAGAAGAGACACTTAAAGGAAAAAAAACAAATAAATTATTTCAAGAAACAAGCGAAATAATATTTATTGACTACGTTGTATGAAGTTCCTCAAGTATTGTGCAGTTTCATGTGCCAATTTATCTCCAAACTTGATGGGCGGTAGTGTGTGACCTTTATGCTTCTGAAGAAGCTCTTCGTGCAGAATTGACACGTTGAGGTCAAAACCTACGTCACAGAATACCTCCATAGAAATTTACAAGTAAGTATCGCTTAAACTTACCAACATACTAAACTCTTTGAATTTAGATGAGTTGAAAAATTTGTATTTCATAGCAGCGTCTTCACATTATACAACAAAATGTTACACTCCTCTACCTATGTATAATTTTATTTTAATCTAAGGTATTAAACGGTTCCGTACCCTTGAGACTGTCCGCGTGACGGTGCATATTATCCCTAAAATCGGAACATGCAAAAAGGGTCACAGAAGATTGATTGTCTCAGTTCAGAATACAGTGAAAGGTGTTCGGCGTTCGAAGGGCGAAAGCATTGATTTGGTCAGTTAAGAAACGTGGATTTATATTCCCATGTATATTGATTATGGTGGTGGAAACAGCAAAAGTAAGGATTTGTAAAGCAACGTATTTTTTTTTTAATGGAATACGTATTGACTTTGATGACTTTAAAATTTACTACTTGCTTTTGATGAATGCTGGTTATGTTATTTTACGTAGACGATATGTTACTGAACATTTTGAATATGAAATTATGATTCTGATTTTAATACTATTTACTTTTGAAAATATAATTTGTATTGAATTATTTTACAATAGATTAATTGAAGTATAAATGATTCATGTATAATTATTTAACTTTTCTCCAGGACTCTCTCTGTAATGAGCTATGATTGTGATGTATGTAAAAGTCCAATTACTTGAAAAATAAATTTATTCCAAACTTAAAGATGTTACGTGTATATAAATTAATTGAAACATATAAAAAAACATCTGCTCATATTTCTAAATCGAATATAAGGAAAAATTAAATCTTTACCAAATTGTTGTAATTTTTTGTTACCTAACCATGTTTGCATCAACGACAGAGTAACGAGAAAAGTAAATAATCGCTTTTCAGAAAAATCCTCAGTGACTACTATTGTTCACTGTCACGAATATACATATACGAACGTTAGTGCACATAATATATTATTTATTATGCGACAATTTATTGTCATTTCTATTCATTAGTATGTGGGATCTGAAGGTGATAATTTGGTAGGTTTTTTTAGCAGCCATTGTTAATGAACCACGAAAAGTAAATAAACTACAAAGAATGAATGACAATTTTGGAGTTTGGACTAAGGCCGATACAGTTTTAATGTATGAGATACAAGCGGGAAAACGTGGAACAAACTACCTTAGATCTCACGATGATCGAATGTATCTCTGGTGCAATATATACATACCTACATATGATCACGCCTTTATTCTAACCTAACGGGGAAGGCAGAGCGTAAACGACCTAAACAGAGGTCGTTCCGCCACGTCTGACAATGTTTTGAGGGTTATTTAAGATAGATTTGAAGGTATATTGCTGTAGTGACAGGTTGTCAGCCCATCGCCTAAATTACAATATACTGAAACCCTCGGATCTCTTAGCTGGTTTTTACAGCATGCCCGGGAGGTAATTTAGGTGGTACATTCAATGTTTTTCTCGCGCTCCCAGTCCAGCATGGAAGTATGGTGCAATAAATACTGTAATAGTCCCACTTAGCCATCAGGTGGACTGTTTACGACTGCATAAATCACGTCTCCTAAGTATCTTGAATGTCTTCATAACATGTAATCTAGTTTCAGTAAAGACATACTAATATCAACACGTGAAAGATCTTGAAGAAGTAGAAATGTGTTCTGAGATTTTCCTTAAAGTCGGGCCCACGGGTCTGGCCGAATTTTTATGGTTTTACTTAGGACGCTACTTAGTTTCAACTCAAAGTCCTCAATTATCGTGGTTTAAATCTTGAGCTCTTAAACTGGATATCTTGAGTTCGATTACCAAGAAAGACTTACAAAAATCATGTCACTGCCCTAACTAAAACCTCTGACACTCTTGACACCCAATTGATACATACATACATACATATAATCACGCCTTTATCCCTAATGGGGTAGGCAGAGCGTAAACGACCTAAACAAAGGTCGTAACGCCACGTCTGACAAAGTTTTGAGGGTTATTTAAGATGGATTTGTACGTATATTGCTGTAGTGACAGGTTGTCAGCCTATCGCCTAAATTGCAATATACTGAAACCCTCTGATCCCTCAGCTGATTTTTAGAGCATGCTTGGGAGGAAATGCAGCTGAAACATTCTATGTTTTTCTCTCACTCCCAGTCCAGCATGGAAGTAAAATATGTATGTATATTGATTGTCGAATAAATTACTAAAAGTTTCGGTGGTTTATAACCTCGTGACTCTTTGGACAACCAACTTGACAGAAGAAGGCTAAAAGTCAGTGACTTGCACCACGTCTCACGGTCGTGTCTCTTAAAGCCTTTGCTATTATACATCGATTTGCCAGTACCCGTCAATAGGGTTGTTTGTCATAAAGCACAAGCAATGTATTAGCACCCCCTGTAATGTCGTCAACATAAATAGTATTCAGGAGTTGTGTAACTCTACACTTCTAAATGAAAATCATAATTATTGTACACAATAGCACGCAAAATATTTATCAATTTCAGGGTTAGTGTAGGTATATTGGTAAGTGTCTTAAGTGGTCTTAATTCTTCAAAACATTATTTATAAAGGATTGTTTTATAATTTAAATTCATATGACTTTTCAAAAACTTTTGTAGTCGATTGATTTCTGTTTTTTTTTTTATATAGCCAAGAACTTTATACATTCTTATGAAAAGTTGACGTCAATGATATATGATGAACTTAACCAGCGCATGGCCTTTTCCTTCAAAACTTTTCTGAAATGCGTAAAGATGGCGCATGCATTAAACGCGATGTTTAAAATTTTAAAGGTGGCTCTACCGAGCTCTTCAGTTCACAGGCTTTACGAAAAGTAGGTACCAAATTTGTTAGAGTTGTAAAAAATCCGTTTCGACAGGTTGTTCCGGAGAAAAAATAATAAGATTGCAAAAACTCTTTTGGAAGCCAGAAAATATTTTCAAGTTTTAATGTCAATCCGTTTTGGGTTATCCAGAAACTAAGCTCACGAGCTTTGGCCACTTTAACTTGCCTAAGTGAAGCAAGACGCATTATTCAAAACTTTTCTTCTACTGGTTAGTAAAAGCTAACAGATTTTTATAAAAAAGCTTTTTACACAAGAATTTGTACCTACCTATTGTTGCTGAACGCAGTGACAGGATATCAGCCTACTATTTCCAAAATTGAATTTGATGGAGTCAATTTTGACTTCCTTTATTATATCCAAAAAGAAAAGCAGATGTTTTATTGTTTTTATTTCTCCTTGTCCAAATCAAAAATCAAGCCTTGAGAATTTTAAATTCTTATTTGAACGATAGGATCCAGAAGGTAAATGTAAACGGAACTAAGTCATCAGGGTCTCGTGTTAAAATAGGTGTACCTCAAGGTTCGATATTAGTTCCATTTCTATTTCTATTAATGATTTGCCCTACATGAAAGAGAATTTGTCAAAGATTGTATTATTTGCAGATGATACATCTCTTATATTTAAAGTTGATAGACATATCCAAAATTATGACAACGTAAATAACACTCTTGGACAAATTCATAATTGGCTCACTGTTAATAATTTAGTGTTGAATGCGAAAAAAACCAAATGTATAAAATTTACTTTGCCTAATGTACATTCTTCCAATAATGATGTTGTACTCAATAATGAAAAATTAGAGTTCACCGAAAGCACAGATTTCTCAGGGATTACACTTGACTCGAAACTTCAATGGCTCCCTCACATTACATCTTTATCGGGGAGACTAAGTTCAGCCGCATTTGCTGTGCGAAGAATCCGAGAGCTCACGGATGTTGCTACAGCAAGACTTGAATATTTTAGTTATTTTCATAGCATTATGTCCAATGGAATTTTGCTGTTGGGCCGCGCTGCTGACATTGATTCAATTTTTGTTTTGCAAAAACGGGCTATTAGAGCAATTTACAAACTCAGATGCCGTGATTCCCTAAGAGAATTGTTCAAAGAGATAAATATTTTAACTGTACCATGTCAATTTATATATGAAAATATTATGTATGCAAGGAAAAATATTCATAGATTTACCAAAAATGGTGACAGGCATAACCGGAACCTAAGAAGCAAAAATAAAATTTAGGTTAGTTAAAGTAAAAATAAAATTTTTAGGTCTAAGTATACAATACTATAACGAAATACCTGACCATATATTAAATTTCTCAGAAAATCAATTTAAAGATACTATTAAAAACACATTATGTCGGAAAGCCTATTATAAGTTAGATGACTATATTAATGACAAAGATGTATGGAGCTCTGATATTTCAGTGAAGCTTAAGAAATTGGCACACATTGCGGTCACAAACCCTATTTTGAACAAGAAGAAGGACAAAAGTAAGAATAAGATAAAACGAAGGGAGGGGCGCAAAGTGCGAGTTTCTCTTGCTTCTTCTTCATTGTGATATAGTTTTATTTTATTTTGTGACATACCTAGATATAATTTAATTTTCTTTGTAATAGACTCGCTTGTGACTTTCTAAAAGTGTTCTTAGGAATCTATTTGAAAATAAATGATTTAACTTTGACTTTGACTTTGCCCAAATATCCAGTTCAAAAGATGAGCTTCAAAATAAGCTTAAATCGAACGTATTACACGCTACGTATCTAAATACAAGTGTGAAAATACCTGTATCTAGAACTCGGTATAGGTAGACTCTCTGTCTTATCCTAGCGTACAGATATACCTGTAATAGATAGTAAGGTGAGTTTAAGGTGAGTTTAAGGTTAGCAACTGTCATTGTTCCTTCCATGGAGTATCATCCTAATGATGCTTCGTCGCTCTTATCTGAAGAGATTTTGTCTCCTCACTCGCCCTTTAGAAAACAATGGACAATAGAAATGATGATCTATTTAAAATCACTTCAATCTATTCATTAATAATATCGATTTTGCCTAACATATTTCTAAGTGGTCGTCACGTTAACCATGTCAGAGGCATAATAACTGGTTCAACCTCTGCCACTAGGTCTAATCGAAAAACACATTACAAGACACGAGACATAAGAAGATCACAAAGGTTTTTCTAAATCTAGACTGAGATATGTATTTTTAACTCCAGCTCCAAAATTAGGTAAGACCCAAACTTATGAAATAAAAAAAAATAGATAGCTATTCTTAGCCTATTCAAATAACGTTTCTCGTAATACTTCACGTAGGAGTCGAACCCCTACACGACAAATCAAATACCCTACTTTCCCTTCGACGACAAAATAAAAGAAAAATCGATGGAATTAAATTCAAAGCAGCACCGTCTCGAAATAAGGGTTTCCATTTTTTTGAAAAACGAAAGGAAATTGAAGATATGTTTATTACACTCGACAAAAAAATATGTTTTATATTATACTTCCACATTAAAAACATCTGATTTTGTTCTTGTTTGATTTATCGACTCGTAAGGTTGTCCTAATTCAGTTTGGAAGTAAGATGGTGCCTTTTATCGGGGGACACATTAAGTAGTCTATCCAGGTATGTATTTGATAGTATAGTAGTCACTTCATGGCCTGACCTCCCAAATGCATCCTGTCCAGTCCTTACATTGTAGATGTACCAGAAATTCGCACATAGCGCTTCGCTTCAACTTTTTTAATGTGAACGGTTAAGGAGTGGAACTCGCCTTCGGCCTTTTGAAAGCAAGAGCTAATAGGCATTATCTAGGCAAACATGCTCCATTATTGTCTACATCATCACTGTCCATCAGGTGATATGGCAAACAAATGGTTTGCCTATCATTGATAAAAAAAAACTGCTGCAAGTCACACTAACTATAACTTTCAGAGGTCTAATTTGTTCAAAACTTTGACTGGATATGAACCTGAACACACTTCTTTTTAACCTTCTCGATATAGGTAAGTTTATTGGTGCTGACTTCATCGTCGAATAGAGGTATATACAAAGGGTACGTACCACTTGTTCCTAAAGTTAGAAAATTGTGACCTCCTAGATGTCACACGTCTTCCGTTTTTGTAATCACACCCCACGGTTCCCATCGCGAAAATACACAATAAAATGGCATACATTTTTTTTGTATGTGCTTTAGTTATTGTGAGGCTGTTTTTTGCACACGAGTCTTGCGACATTATTACGTATGTATTTATGCGAGGGAGTAATCCTGTACACGAATAACGAACGTGAAAGTAACGTCACAATTTATTGTGCTGCTTTTCGATTCGGCGATGGTTTTAGAAATGGTAGAAATATTATTCATTTTATTTTCTCATGTGGAATGGAAAAATTTTACCTTCCATCAAATCAAATGGTATCTTTTTAATCTACATTGTAAACTATCAAAATAGTCTCATGTAAAACCTAAATAATGTAGTCTTATTCACAGCTTTTAATTGCCAATTATAAGGCTATGTAACAAAAACAAGAGTTTTTACTCGAATCATCCTATTTTTTTACAAGCTGTGTTGTAAATACACCAACAAAGTGTTGAACAAAACGTGGCAAATAACACAAATAGTGCTAAATACAAAAGCACAAGGCCGACAATAATCGACAAGCCTACAAAAGTTTATTTACCAACGCAACTGTACAAACCCAATAAAAGAATAAAAAGCTACCAAAAGAATAAAAAGCTACCAATAGTTATTTACCCTTTGAATCGGCTAACTAACTATTTAAGCCACTCTTTGGCTTTAATTAATCTTGACACCGTCTTTGTGAGTATAGAAATATCATTTATCACTTTCAAGCTGTATCCGACCGGGAAATTTTTAGAATCACTGGCTTTGAGTTGAGAATACACCTGGTTCTGAATACTTGGTATGATAGAAGTGATCATCTCAAAAAAATACTTGAAAGTAGCATAGAAAACCACGGAGACATGCTAGATATTAGGTCTTCTTCTTAGCGAGTGGATTCTCGAGTCGAACGACCCAATGAACCCTGGTGTTATAATTTTAGTCAGCTATTAGGCCTCTGACACGGTGTGAAAAACGACCACTATCAAAGACAGCGACCGGGACAGACGGTTTAACGTGCCCTGCGAAGTACGGAATCCTTTTTCTTTTCGGGCAAGTCAGGTGATTCAGCTTGCAATGTCCTAACCAAACCGGGGAAATCCTCACAATATGATAAATTGTCAAGTTCCCCCCTGGGAATCGAACCAAGGACCTCCAGATCGTAAGCCCATGGCTCCGAACACTAGACCACGAAGGCAGTTTACTTCAGGTAGTACCTGCTTTGATCAAATGTAAAGTACAAAGATAAAACGTAGGATACAAGTTCGGGATGTCGGAAAGCATGTCGTCGAGGTAAGTAGGGCGCTGCAAAACTACATACACATAATAACGCCTTTATCTCTAATTGGGTAGGAAGAGCTTAAACGACCTAAACAACCTAAACAAAGGTAGTTCCGCCACATCTGACAAAGTTTTGAGGGTTATTTTAGATAGATTTGTAGGTATATTTTTGTAGTGACAGGTTGTCAGCCCTTCGCCTAAATTGCAATAAACTGAAACCCTCGGATCCCGTAGCTGGTTACACAGCATGCCCGAGAGGAAATGCAGCTGGCACATTCTATGTTTTTCTCTCGCAGGAGTGGGAACTCCTGCACGGGAGTGAAAAATTAGGCACCTAATATACTAGACAATGGAAACTAAAAAAAACTTCACAAAATGGTGACCAAAAGAAGCTATCAAAGTGTAGATCGTCTGTCCCACATATAGAAATGAGAAAGAAGAAACTTTATACGTGTTTTGTGGATATGGGCTAACATAAATAATGAATATTTATTCTTTACCACATGGCTTGGTGTATCTCAATCCTAAAGCAGTACAGTGAATAAAATCATTTAGATATATTTTTGATGATGACATTTTATTTCAAAGAACAGAAATTGACGTAACCGCAAAACTATTATTCAGTAAATAAATCGCATTTTATGGTCGTCAATATTTTTACATCGTATTTACTACCATGCTTCTGGCTGGCATAGAAAAATAAAAACATAGAATGTGTCAGCTGCATTTCCTCAACGGCATGCTATAAAACCAGATAAGGGATCCGAGGGTTTTAGTATATTGTAATTTAGGCGATGGGCTGACAACCTGTCACTACAGCAATATACCAACATATCTCCCAAATTCTCCAAAATTTTGTCAGATGTGGCGGAACGACCTTTATTCGATGGTGATTTGCTGTTATGTTGATTGGTATGTTTGAAATCTAATCAATTTTGTTGCTCTGTCAATGATACACACTAAACATTGTCATGCCTTTATCCCAAATCGGGTAGGCATAGCGTAAACTACTTAAACAAAGGTCATTTCGCCACGGCTTATAAAGTTTCGAGGGTTATTTAAGATAGATTTGTAGGTATATTGCTGTAGTGACAGGTTGTGAGACCATCGCCTAAATTACAATACAATTAAACCCTCGGATCCCTTAGCTGGTTTTTACAGCATGCCTGGGAAGAAATGCAGCTGGCACATTCTAAGTTTTTCTCTTGCTCCCAGCCTGGAAGTCAAGGATAGATCAAAATAAATTATATCAAAGTTGAATGGTTAAAACACTGGTCAAATATTATAGATCAAAACAAATTGTATGAAATTGTATCAAAGCTACACCTTTTCAATCATCATCTTAAATTCGTTAATCCCGTTTATTCTTTTTTTTACAATAAGAACGTCATTGAAACTAATCCCAAAACATAATACCACAGAAGAAATTAGAAACAGAAAAATTTGTTCATACTGAAACTGGCTTTACATATTGTACTACATGGCTTGCTGCATTCATGATTGAAAAAGTTTTGTTGATTTGTGAACCGAAAATCAAGCCAGGTAGCATGCTGATCTGTATAAGGTTGATTCTTGTTAGTTTTCTAGAGGCATTTTACTGTTCTAACGAGGAGCTAGAGAAAAACATAGAATGCGCCGGCTGCATTTCCTCCCGTAAAAACTAGTGGGATCCGGGGTTTCTGTATATTGCAATTTAGACGAAAGCCTGACTGACAACCTGTCTCTACAGCAATATACCTACAAATCTATCTTAAATTACCCTCAAAACTTTGTCAGACGTGGCCGATCGACCTTTGTTTAGGTCATTACCGCTCTGCTAACCACATTAGGGATAAGGGTGCGATTATATGTATGTATGTTTATTACTGTTTCTGACCTAACTATGCCAACAGTATCCGCACTCCAGTAGCAGCCGAACCTAATAATAGTCCGAGAGCTGGATTTCATTTATTTGCCAATCCGTTACCTGCCCGAATAGTGGGCCAGATTGCATACCGTCTGGCCCTTTCAACATACATCTAAATAAATAACACGGCTACCCATTGTGACTGGCAACATACAAAATATATTTTCTTCGACAATGCCAGCGAACGGAATGGGAAAAATGGAGCACACTCGAGCACGAGAAAATGCTTCAATATGCTGGCAACACTCGGGCTTAATTCGAATGTATTCCGTATTTGAAATTCGTAACTGAATACATATTTTTATTATTGGGTTCGGCTACCCAATTATTGGTCGGCCCAGAGTGGGTTGTTGATATGTTAGACTCTATTTTGCATGAGGTTTCTGGCCTATTTAAAATACAATTGTTAGTTTAACTGGTTTCCATAAAATACGTCTAGTTGCAGATTTTGTAGTACTTTTAAAGTATGTTCTTGGTTTTATTACACTAAACGACTTCAATCATTCTTATTTCGTATATTCGTATTGAATTGGCAAATATTTCTTACATTCCGAAACCTAATTTGATTTAAAAAGTTGTTCAGTTTCATAAGGCCTGTATATTTTCAATATCGGTACATAGGCGATACACTGGTCAACTGAATTTTATTGATTGATCATAATCGTTAATTAAAATTGTGAAATAAAAATACTACGTTTTTTAACGTTGCGTTATCGATACCAAATTGTTTTGCGACTCATAAACGGTTTTTTCTATATTATTTTAAAAGAAGTCAACCGAAAAACTTTATGTTTGTAACAAAGTTATGATTGCGGTTCCGAAAATTGAACCTCTACTAGGTTACAAAGAAAAAGCATTTTACGGGCCGCAAAATGCGTTGGTATCGATAACTCAACGTGTAATGAACGAACTTTGCAATGAAAATATAGGAAGTGCCAGCTGCATTTCCTCCCGGTCATGCTGTGAAAACCAGCTAAGGAATCCGAGGGTTTCAGTATATTGTAATTTAGACGATGGGCTGACAACCTGTCGCTACAGCAATATACCTACAGATCTATATGAAATAACCCTCGAAACTTTGTCAGACGTAGCGGGACGACCTTTGTTCAGGTCGTTTACGCTCTGCCTACCCCATTAGGGATAAAGGCGTGATTATATGTATATATGTAGCTTCCACAGTCGTCGTCATGAAGGATACTTATTTATCGAGAAGTTTACTTTTAATTGACAAATTAATTGAGTTTTGTGAAGACAAATCAAATCTATGGTTACACAATAGACCGGGAGCCTGGGTCCTTTCAGCGCCGCGACGAGTGACCCGCGGACTAATAATTAATTCAAAACTCATTGGATTCTTCGGCAATGGGGCTACAAAATTTGCGAACTCAAAATCACGAAATTGAAAATCTGATTTTTTTTTTCTCCTATTTGCTCGGAAAAAGCTTCATTATTTAAAAAAAAATACGTAATTTATGGTGTGCTTTAGGTGTTTTTGAGTTTATAATAAAAAAAATAAAGGCAGAATACATAAATTTAAAGATAGAAGTAATAAATTAATGGAATGTGCACTGGTCAAAGGCGCCATGCAAACTTTAAATGTCAGTGAAAATATGATGGAGAAATCGCAAGTTTGATATTCGTTTTTAAGTGTATTGTTATTTTTTTCTCGCAAAATGAGATAAAAGTACTTACTATCCTTTTTTCAACCGAAATAGCAGTTCTTCAGTTCTCGTTTGCATTAGAATTCCAATTTACTCGACCTTAAATTGTTTTTTTTTTCGGATTCGGAGTACTATAAAGCTTTTTATAAATATTATTACTGACTGCAATATCTTTAACGATATACTCAAAAAAATATCTTTAACGTCTATACTATTTTTTTACATACATACATACATATAATCACGCCTTTATCCCTAATGGGGTAGGCAGAGCGTAAACGACCTAAACAAAGGTCGTTTCGCCACGTCTGACAAAGTTTTGAGGGTTATTTAAGATAGAATTCTAGGTATATTGCTGTAGTGACAGGTTGTCAGCCCATCGCCTAAATTACATAATATAATAAATTACATAATTACACTATTTTTTTACTTTATCAATATGAAAAAAAAATATTCTTTTACATACGTTTTACTAGAGAGGAAGGTGCAAGTTTTTATTTATATAGACACATTTCAACAACTTTGTAGTCTTGTTAATCTTCTTCTTAGGGAGTGGATTCTCGAGTCAAAGGACCCGATGAACCCTGGTGTCAGAGTTTTCAAACCGCCTATTAGGCTTCTGACGTGGTTTGAGTAACGGCCACTATCAAAACAGAGACCGGGACCGACGGCTTAACGTGCCCTCCGAAGCTCGGAATCATTTTTCTTTTTCGGACAATCAGATGATTCAGTCTACAATATCTTAACCAAACTGGGGAAAACCTCACAAAGTGAAAAATTTCTAAATATCAACTTTTGTTTTCCCCCCTGGGAATCGAACCCAGGACATCTGGATCGTAATCCTATGACACGGACCACTAGACCACGGAGGCAGTGAACAACTTAATTGATAACGCAAAACACTAACATGTTAATCAACTTAATTGATAACTCAAAAACATGCATTTTGTATGTTTTAAATTTCCAAGATTAAAATAACGAGTATTTTTTTTTATTTGCATACTACAACAGTATTTCATATCGACAGTAAATTAATACTTCCATGCTGGACTGGGATCGATAGAAAAACATAGAAATTGTGCTAGCTGCATTTCCTTCCGGGCATGCTGTAAAAACCTAAGGGATCCGAGGGTATCAGTATATTGCAATGTAGGCGATGTGCTGACAAACTGTTACTACAGCAATATACCTACAAATCTGTCTTAAAATAACCCTCAAAACTTTGTCAGACGGGGCGAAACGACATTTGTTTACATCGTTTACGCTCTGCCACCCCATTAGAGATAAAGGCGTGATTATATGTATTACTACATTCGTAAATTAAATGGCCTGAACGAGTTAAAATTAAAATAAGCAAGTGGTGACCGAACAACCATCACTTGTCGTATAACATGCACTTACTGTTTAATTATTGATGAATTGTGACTGTGAAAAAATTAAATAAATATACGGCAAGTTTATTATGATTATTGGTAAGCTTTTGCCGCCTTTTTTTTACCCGACTGTCAAGGAAGGGCTATGTTTTTCGCTCGTATCTTGTATGTATGAACTAATATTTTTTTATTATCTCGTATTATGGCTCTCTTCGGCTAAATGGAATTCGAAAATTATTATCGTTCGATTTGTCTCAAGCACCCGAGTGTTCTTAGATAGGTGGAATTTTTCAAATTCAAAACGGCGAAGTTTAGGTGCTAAATTGTAAGTCTTAAAAAGAAATATTTTGACTGATCATATCGAGTGGGGTATCAAAATAAACGTAATTAAAAGGAAATTACAAAAATATATACCATTCATATGTTAACAGTAAACTACAGAACAATTAATGCATTTAAAAAATGTTTTTATACCAATAGATACATGTTTTAGTAGTTACTACAGTCGGGTTGCTAGATTTTTTTTTTAAATACTTGTTAACTATCATTTGAAGCACTATATTTACTTGTATAAGGAGCTAGGCACTATTTAAATGCAATTATTTACTCATTGATTGACCATGGTTTAATTTTACAAAAGATTGAATTCGTATAATTATTAAGACATCGCTTCTATGCTGGTCTGGGAGCGAGAGAAACACAGAAAAAATGCCAGCTGCATTTCCTCCCGGGCATGCTGGAAAAACCAGCTAAGGAATCCGAGGGTTTCAGTATATTGTCATTTAGGCAATGGGCTGACAACCTGTCACTACAGCAATATTCCTACAAATCTATCTTAAATAACCCTCAAAGCTTTGTCAGCCGTGGCGGAACAACCTTTGTGTAGGTTACGTTTACGCGTTACCTACCCCATTAAGAATAAAGGCATGATTATATGTATGTATTTACCCATTGATTGCCCATGGGTTTATTTTACAAAAGATTGAATACCTATCATTATTATGACATCTACCTACCTGGAAATCTAACTACGTATACCTACATATTTTTTTTATGATAGCAGTTACCCATGTCCCACATTTTAATATCATGATAAAGTGTTATTAACACTTTAACGCATAACATTTGGATCATAGATTTCGCATGTTCATATTAGTTATAATTTATTCAAAATTTTGATGAATGATCTTTATTTACTCCGTCTCCTGGACTTTTACCAATTCAACGCCATCTTTATAGCCCCAAACTAAAAGTAAAGAAAATACTGAAATAAAACAATAGCAATTGAAAAACGCCCCCGAAGTTGGCCCCCATTCGTAATTATTAAATTGAAAACCGTGTTTTCCTCCACAATCGGTTAGGGTTGACAGAATAAGCCCCTAACTAAAACAGAGTCTTATAAAACAGGGCCGGACTAATAGAGGGTCTCAGCCGACAACCGCTTCGGGTTATGTAGGTGTATTAATGTCATTGAATGTCGTTTCGCCTTAAGGCTCATAACCGGAAGTTTGGTGACGGAAGCCCTTATAACTAATAATCAAATGAGGCTCAAGGGAGCAAACTATTGTTTTGAATGTGTGGAGATGGCTTTTGTTACTGTGTAAAATTTTTGTACGAATATGTTACCCTATTTTGAATTATTATTAAATGATAACTTATTTTGGGAATAAAGTACCAAGTGCAGTGATTATAATGCAAGTTTGACGTTTATTTTTAAATCAAAATAATTAATAGAAAGATTAAACCGTTCAAGCTTTAAAAAATTAGCAGCACCATCTTTTGTATGTTTTAGAAGTTAAAATCAATCCACGGAAATGAAAAGTGTAATAAGAAGTAAAAATAATCAAAACAAACTAATATATAGAGTACAAGATTTGTCGTAAATTGACTTAATTGCAGCAAAATGCCCTTGGGGCAGCTTCTTTACACCAACATTTCATAAATACCAGGTGACCACAAATTAAACGAAATATTTAAATAAAAACAATTCACTGTTTATTGTATGGCATTAACAAAGTTTCTCTTCTCATAATACTATAATACATCATCGGTCCTACTTATATTTACAATCCAAATGCACTAATAACTTACAATTAAGACGACTAATTACATACAATTACATCTACTCTTGGCTCAATAAATAAATTACAGACCTCTAAAGTAAAGCCAGATAAACTTAACCCTAGGACTCAGGGTATAGTACGAAACAATCAAACTCAACAAACTGACATATTTAGTGACGAGAAACAAAATCGGGATCTCACAAGTCTTGACTATGAACATAGAAACGCCTATAGAAAATAATCTACTTACTTTACCTTATACATCTAAAGACGCATCAAAAACAACAATCACAGTTAAACACAAACCGAGCCGGCGGTAACGGCCCACGGTAATATCTTCGTATTTACAAGTCACTTGATATGAGATGCACTCGTTGAACTAAAACTACTAATTCAATAAATAATGTTCGTAGACTTCATTTGTATCACTGTCCATAAACACTAAATGCTGGGGCTTGATCCTCGTTGATTTGTGCCCTCAAGATTTAGTTCTTCAAGGCAGGAAGGTCGGCCTTCAATATATGACGGACACTGGCCTCCGGAGTTGGTCGTCGTGGGGGCTGTGCTGCATCGGCGTTGAAGGAGAAACTGGCGATGAAGGTGACATCCCGTACTGCGGGAACAAGGGCGACGAGAAGGGCTTTGGTTGCGCAGACGGTGAAGTGTACAGCGACGAGTAGAACGATGACACGACGGCGGCTGCCGAGGAAGATACCGTCGGCAACTTGTCCGGCGACGGCGCCATTAATTTGGAGAACTGGAGATGGTCTAATTGATGCGGGAAGTACGCTGGCATAGCGGGGTAAGACAAGGAGTCAAGATGACCCATCCCATGTGCTGGACCGGCGAAGTACGGAAGTGGGAAGCTTGGGAATGCTCCTCCGCCGGGAGCGCCACCTGCCGTCGGAGGCTTGGGCTTCCTCCTCGGCCTGTACTTGTAGTTCGGGTGCTCCTTCATGTGAAGAGCTCGCAGCCTTTTTGCTTCATCGATGAACGGCCGCTTCTGCATTTCTGATAGCAACTTCCACTCTGCGCCCAAACGCTTCGAGATCTCTGAATTGTGCATCTTCGGGTTATCCTTCGCTATTTGTCGGCGCTGAAGTCTTGACCAGACCATGAACGCGTTCATCGGTCTCTTGATGTGTCCTTCGCCTTGTGGAGAAGACGCGGGCAGCGGCTGCGGAGCACTCGGATACTCCGGCAGCATTCCATGGTGCATTGAAAACGCGTACGGGTGATGACTAAGTGTCGACATTTTGATCGTTAAGCAGACTCTAGTAGAGCATTAGCTCTATGGAGTTGTATGGCACAATGCGGTGAATGAGCACAGACGGTGAGGCGATTATGTCGCGTCAAGACTGGCGATAGACTGACGGGTCGTTTTGGATTTCTCGTGGTCTCGGGGCGGCGGGAGGTGGGGTTAGGGGCGTCGGCGGGTTAGCCAATGAGCGCGCGGTGTGTAGAGCCTGCTCCCTACCTCGGGGTGTGTTGCTGTCTTGCTCGCTCTCGTGGTAGACTACAATGCTCGGTGTCGCGGTACAATAGCACCCCGTGCCGCGGCGGAACAGTCGTTCAGCTGTTCGGAGGCAAGTCGCGTGCTTACAGACATTTAGTATGCTACCAGCTGGTTTGGTACTTTTGGAAACATTCTTACATTAGGGTACAATTCGTTTTATGACACTGTTATGAAAATGTAGAGCTATTGCATTTTTAATTTCGCTTGGCATAATATATTTTACACATTTCGCCCTATATTAGATGTTGATACTAAACTAGCTATATTTAACAATATTTTTAATCATACTACATTAATTTTCCATTGTATTCATGAATCTTGGAGTAAAATACATCAACGCAATCTCAAGGTAGATCTACCAGCTTTACAATACGAAATTTGAATAGAATATTGTTAAGGCTTTTAATCTCAATATAATCCAATCTTGAAAGGGTTTCGCAGCGCTTCTCAATCCTCAGACTTCAATAGGATTACTTTGTCCTATAGAGTCTAGTACTTACAACTACTCTATACTACGTTTCATAGAAATTTCTGCAAACTCAGTACGTTATAGATTTTTTCCTCGGCGTTGCAAAGATTTGTATCAAATAATAATTTTCTTCAAATTAATAATAATAACTCTACCAATCAAAATCTAAGTAATGGGTATACCTACATTTTGATTGGTAGAGGTATTATTATTCAAAATTAGTAGTTGCATGGGCGAATTCTAATTTAACTACATCTATGAATTCAAATACTAGGTATGAATAAATATTATTAGCATTTCAGCTTCAGATATACATATTTATTAAAATTAAAACACTATGAGATGATATTAACCAAACAGCAAACATCGCTACAATCTTCTTCCGTCCTCAGTTACAAAATTGCTGCGCACTCACTTTAGAACACTGTAGCGTAACGCCATCTATCGATTGTCCAAGTATGCTATATTAATCTAAGTATGCAATTTTGTCCTAGGTATTGTAAAATGGATACATACAAACATACATATAATCATGCCCTTATCCCTAATGGGGAAGGCAGAGCATAAACGACTTAAACAAAGGTCGTCTGACTAAGTTTTGAGGGTTGTTTAAGATAGATTTGTAGGTATATTGCTGTAGGGACAGGTTGTCAGCCCAACGCCTTAATTGCAATATACTGAAACCCTCGGATCCCTTAGCTTGTTTTTACAGTATGCACGGGAGGAAACGCAACTGACTCATTCTATGTTTTTCTCTCACTCCCAGTCCAGCATGGAAGTTTGTAAAATGTAAAATGTTATGACTACATGAAAATATCCAAGTTCTTTGAGATAGTTGTAGATATGTTGGAGATCTTATTCTTTGAGGAAGAGCACTAAATTCTAATAAGATTTTTTAACTATAATTGGAAACTTACCTGGGTATATACATCCTTTATTCTTCCATGCTGTCCTGGGAGGGAAAGAAAACAATGGAATATGCCAGCTGCATTTCCTCCCGGGCATGCTGTAGAAACCAGCTAAGAAATCCGAGTGATTCAGTATATTGTAATTTAGGCGATGGGCTGACAACCTGTCACTTCAGCAATATACCTAAATAATACCTTATCTTAAATAACCCTCAAAACTTTGTCAGACATGGCGGAACGACCTTTTTTTTTAGATCGTTTACGCTCTGCCTACCCTATTAGGGATAAAAGCGTGATTATATGTATGTATGTAGGTATATCGTATTGTACCAAAACAATATTTCGCGCTAATCTTGCCATAGGTTCGTTACTACGGCCCTTGATGCAAATAAATATGTAAAAATTGATATTTGAAGTGTAAAGGCACTTTGGCCTTTGTGATGACTGTGAGAGAAAAGGACCACTGTTTCGTCTTCATTTTGTCTTATCAGATATCTGAACTTCACATGAAAATACATCACGCAAAATGACGAAAACAGAGAGCGTTGGGCTAGCGTTGTTATTGTAATATAAATATTTATAGGTACCGTGCTTCTAAGCCTATTCTAAATTCTAAGCTCTAAAGGCGAACATTAGACGACCATAAACTAAAATAATACTTACAATAAAATACAAGGTGAAAATAATTGTTAACAGACAGTTCGACGAGATGGTTTTATTGCTGGTATTAAATTTTACAATAGGAAGTTTTATGTCAGCTAATGGCAAAATTATGTTCGTTTTGTGAATTTTCTACAGATATTTTATAAGTACGCAGTACCTGTCTTATGGTTTTGATGGGATTGCTATAGTCTAGGCCAGTGGAAAGCGATCTCGTCGTTTAGTTGTATTTCTTTAGAAATTTCGCCATATTTAGTTAAAATAGATTTAATTTATTTTTATTAGAAATGGTTTTGCTCTTAACGAATGACACTAGGTCAGGGATGACCTCGACAGAGTCAATGATGGAGCGAGTGCACTCAGATGATGCCTGTAATGGCACTGACACTCTCGTGCACCGACGGAACACAGCAAGCTGTTCGGCGCCGGACTCCGGTGAGAGGATGGTCGCGAGCCAGGCGGCCCCTTGCGGAGCCTACCACCGCTTTGTATGGATCGTTCAGCCGGACTTATTCACAGGCAAGCCTGTGTTGCCGTTGCCCGGGGTGAACCAATAAGAGGTAGATCCCATCCCACCCTATATATTTATTTCTATTTAAATGACCATACCCCACCCCATTTTTACTTAGAAGAAAAATCTTTCAGAATACGTACTAACATTTCCCTTAAAACACAATTTTGCTAAACTAATATTCGAGCCTTAAAAAAACACAAATCCGAAGTCTCCCTAGAGCAAGCCAACTTACACGTATGCATAATAATTAATTAATGCATAGAGCAGAGATATACGCACGTAGACTGTTGGTATACTGCAAGTTCGTATAGAAACATGACACCTAATTACTTATGCTGGAGGCACGACAATAAGCAGGCGTCTGCAATACAATAATGACCTCTCTTTCTAGCTCATGTGAGTAGGGCTGGGAGGTCGTTTCGGATACAGCAAATATTTAAAATGTCACTAAAGCAATTTACAGTTAATTCTCAAATGAAGATCAATTTTTATCAGTCTTGATGAATATATGATTTAACGATCCATGATAGAGTCACGTAGCGTATTAAGTCTACCTGTTCATTTAACATAATAGACCTACTTACTACGTATTAAAAAAAAAAAAGATACCATCAAAAAAAAGCTGTACAGTTTCACACCTAAACACATAATTCGACATTACGACAGGTAACCTCAGAATATTATATTAATATTCAAATACTCAATAAATACTACGTATATACATTGCATTATTTCTTCCATGCTGGACTGGGAGAGATAGAAAAACATAGAATGTTCCAGCTGCCCTTCCTCCCGGGCATGCTGTTGAAGTCAGCAAAAGGGACTCGAGGGTTACAGTGTATTGTAATTTAGGCGATGGGCTGACAACCTGTCACTATAGCAATACATATTACAATCTAAAATTGCCCTCAATTTTTGTCAGACGTGGCGAAAGCGCCTTTTACGAGGCGTTAAACGCTCTGCCTACCCCGTAAGGGATAAAGGCGTGATTTATGTATGTATGTATGTTATCTCGACAGGGATACACTCGGGAAAGGCCCCCCTTGCGGGGAGGACCGCTCTGCGGAGATCATGCTTAAAGTTTAAATCAACGGCAGATGAGCAGGTAGATTTCAAGATATATAACCATCGCCCTTAATGCCTTACGATATCGTTCAAATCAGCGCGCGCTACGGCGTGGCGGTTACGTCCGTGGCAGCGTTAAAAATGTTTGTTTGTTATTCCTCAAAAACTACGAGTCGTACTAAAAAAGCTATGTTGCGATTTTAGATAATCATAATACAGATATCTTCCCGAAGGAACCGTGAAAGCGCTCCTAATAGTTGAGAAGGAATATCAAATTTACTGATAAAAACAGCTTTGCTTCCAGATTTTAAGGCATACTTATTTATGAACTAGAATATTGTCCAGTGTTGCAATTGCAGGTCATGAAGTATTTCGTAGATGTATCGTTTTTTTTTTAATTTTTCAAAGATTCGTCTAGGAGAATTAAGATATTAAAAACAACCACTTGCCGTTAGGAATCACCTTAACGGCTGCTTTTAAAGAATTGGAATTTGTTCCGATCCAAACAAGCTAAGATCGCAAAAGCGAAGCACTTGTAAACCAACTATAATGCGGACACCTCTGGCCGGATCTGATGAGTCACAATGAAAACGAAACAGTGGTCAACAAACGATGAACCGTTGTGTTTTGTTTTTCCTCACAGTCATCACAAAGGCCAAAGTACCTTAACATACTACTTTATCTATATTGGATTGATTTTGTTATATATTTTGTAGCTTTATCTATTAACTTCCTGTTTGCGCTAGCACCCAAGATACATAAAAGACTGCGCGTATTTTCGAAATTTATCACATAACAGATGCATAGTAAAAACGAATTTTGTGGCAGTTATACGGTTTTAAACGTCAGAATAATGAAAGATCACGACAAAGTTTGAGAAGTAAACTAAACCCTCAGATTTCTTTTGTATATTCGGATACCAGCTTTCCAACACATCACTATCGGCATGGAGAGCTAGTTAGTTTTTCGCGGTCCCCACGTGACAAAGCCAACGACGCACAATGTCTGCGGCCTTAATACCTATTCAATGGCTCTTCCTGTTTTAATTTACTCAAATTTCCCATGACACCTAACCCGATGCGAGGCTATGGTTTGCTTTTTTATTATCGGGTCGGTTGCGCCGATGTTGGTTAACTGGAGGTTAGTATAAACTGGAGGTTAACTAGATTTATAATACAGTAAGGGTCTGCTGGAAGACGAGTAGGTGGCTCCTCTGATTGTAAGAGATGATCGCCGTAGCAGTCTGAGTGCCAAGTGCACTGCCGGTCTTTCATGTAAAAATAAATCATACTTTTTGGATCAAACCAGGTTGATTTATGCAGGCATGCTAATAAAAAATATGAAAATCAAAACCTGTTGCACATTTGTGGTCAATTACCTTCTGGTTTTGTGATAGTCTATTAAGGTGTATCCTGCCGGCATTTGAGCAGGCAGATATCAAGATATGCAACTATCGCCCGCAATGCCTTAGAATATTGTTCAAATCAGCGTGTGCTATGGCGTGGCGTTTACGTCCGTGGCCGCGTCGAAAATGTGCGAATAACGCTCAATAATTATAATTCCATAGAAACTACAGGTCGGATTTAACAAGCTATGTTGCGATATTATATAATCATAATACGGATAATTTCCTGAAAGAACTGTGAAAGCGCTCCAAATAGTTTAAACCATACGACGAAACGTTTTAACGCCAACTAAAAGCTTTTTAATAAAGAATATTATATTACTCCCTTTCTATGTCTTTAACCAATATTCATTTGCCTCTTTCCTCACTTAAACTACCTCTTCGTTGTAATCGGTGCACCAATGCAACCGGCCCTATCCTGCCCCCCACATTCTCCTATATGGAGGGGGGAGGGGGTCCCATTATTTTTCAGCAACACTGCACCCCGTTAATGGTCTCCAATGATAATGCCCTTTGTGTAACTGGCTTCTCCAGGGCAATCCGAATAATGTGCCCTTTGTTTTAATGGCGGATTAAAATTAAAAATAGTTTTTTTTTTATCCAATAATGAGGCGGCGTAATGGCGCCATTTTTAATTAAAATGGGTGTGGTGGAAAATCATCAGTGTGATTTTGTTTTCTCGTAATTATTTTACACGCTTATTTTTTTGACTGGACGTGGTTATGTTTCAAAAACCTAAAATTACTGTGTAAGTAAATATTGGGATTTTTAACGTTATACCTAATATTATACCTACTTATTTAAAGAAAAATAAAAGTGGGTATCTTAAACATATTGCGCCGCCCCAATTAATGGGACAAGGGCTAGGAAATGATGATGATGAGGTATCTAAAGTACCTTGTAGATATGTATAATTTCTGTCTATTATACCATAAAGGCGTGATTATATGTATATATGTATACCAAGACTAGAATCTTTAATTATTTGGTTGGATTAAGACATTTCTATTGAGCTTCAGTGAGAAATTAAGTTATCATAAATGATAAAACTGTCCCGCAATCATTAACTGTGACGAAAGATACTGTTAATTTTGAAAAGACGCCGAAAATTTCCTAAAACCATCACCAATTAACGGACACAACAAACAACCCACATTATCAAAACAAACAAAAGAACAAAGTCAGAAAAACAAATACAAAGACAGAAAAACACCGTCTAACAATAACAATTTAAAGTTCCAAATGCGGAATTTTAAATCTCAAATGTTCACAACCGCAATAAACGCTTTTGTTTTTCCGAAGAAATTATGTATTGTCTCCATTTGTTTAAACTTAGAACAATGATTGTCGCACGATTTTGTATCGCATTTCAAAGTTATTATTTTAACGGTGACAAATAGTTTGACGTCTGCGGCCGTTTAAAAAAAAACAACTGTTTTATTTTCTTCCATTTTTTTCTAAAAGTCGGCACGGGCAAGGCTGACGGACTGCCAGAAGTGGCAAACCGTTGATTCCTAGAAACAAATCATCGTTACAAAGGTTTGACAATGACGAAATTATTAGCTCCCTATTTAGCTGTAGTTTTAATTTCCTTTGTGTTTATATTGTAGGTGCTTTGAAGCTATAAAATAATAAACCGTTTTGGGGAATTATTGATCTGCTTTATGGGACTGACGCATGCCGCCGCCGTTATTTTGCATACATACATACAATCACGCCTTTATCCCCAATGGGCAGGCGGAGCGTAAATACCTAAACAAAGATCGCTCCGCCACGTCTGACAAAGTTTTGAGGGTTATTTAAGATATATTTGTAGGTATATTGCTGTAGTGACAGGTTGTGAGTCAGCCCATCGCCTAAATCGCAATATACTGAAACGCTCGGATCCCTTAGCTGGTATTTACAGCATGCCCGGGAGGAAATGCATTCTATGTTTTTCTCTCGCTCCCAGTCCAGCATGGAAATCTATCAGACAGACTAAATATTCTTAACCAATCTGAGAGCAAACTGACAGTATGTGCCAAGCTTAAAACGGTGTCGCAAATACAAAATTCGTTTAATCAATGCTCTACATTCGCAAAAGCAGTCCGCTCACAGACCGGACGCGGGTAGATTTCGTCGAATTCAGCCGGACACAGCCGGATTCAGCCGGTTCCAGGCGGTTTTCAGTCGGCTGATAAGCGTGGCACTACTCGTATGCGGTCGACGTATATGTGACAACCGTGCATTTTGCTTCGTGCTTAGAAATTATAGAAATTTAGCTGAGTTTTAGGAGTAGATTGAGGTGTTTTTGATTTTCAGCTTCATGCATTCGAAATCTAACGACTAGTAAACTCGTTAAATATTATGCGACTTTACTTGCTGCCATCTGAAACTATTTCGTAGAATAATTTATTAAAATGTACATACATACATATATCATCTCCCTAGCCTTATCCCGTATCGCTCGGGGTCGACTACCTAATCTTGGTGATTGAATGAGGGTACTGGTTTTTACACAGAGCGACTGCCATCTGACCTCCGCAACCCAAAATCGAAACCAGACCCAATCCTAGATTAGGTCAGAGTTTTCAAACCGCCAAAACTTATCACTGGCCCCTGACATGGCTTAACGACTAATATCTGCAGTATCAAACGATATTACCCGGGACCAACGCCTTAAAGTGCCTTCCGAAGCACCGAAATAGCGCCGAATAAACGTACATATGAACATTCGAATATCGACATCACATTGGTACGTGGTGGGATTCGAACCACGACATCCCGCTCAGGAGGCAGCAGCGGCCCTAACCACTACACCATCGGGCTTTCCATACATACATATAATCACGCCTTTATCCCTAATGGGGTCGGCAGAGCGTAAACTACTTAAACAACGGTCATTTCGCCACGTCTGACAACGTGTTGAGGGTTATTTTAAAATAGATTTGTAGATATATTGCAGTAGTGACAGGTTGTCAGCCCATGGCCTAAATTACAATATACTAAAACCCTCGGATCCCTTAGCTGTTTTTTACAGCATGCCTGGGAGGAAATGCAGCTGGCACATTCTATGTTTTTCTCTCGCTCCCAGTCCAGCATTGAAAAAAATAAATATTATATTTTGTGATTACTTGTGTATGACGTAGCTCAATCGAATGGTTATGTGTTAGGACCAACTTATAAAACCTGACATGTCCCGCTGTATGCTCCGTTATGCTAACAGATTGCAATCATAGTTCAGTTGCATTTTTAAAACCCACAACAAATAAAGAACTATTTTAAATAGATTTTCTACAATGACTGAACCCGAAGCGTGGCGGAAGTTTACCACCAAACAATCAAAGCTTTACCCCAAACCCCAATCCGCCCCAAAACCCGCTAATCATCCCACTTGGGCCCAAATTGTAGCAAACACACAATTCGCGAGTAAAGGTGGCGACAAAATTGCTCGTTTTCACACGCGAGAGTGATGTGTGGCGTGACGTTTATGAAGGGCGCGTGGTTCCATTGTTTTAACACGGTATGGGTTTGGTATCATGGTATAACGTGTAGCGGACAGAATGCGAATGACTTTAGAACACTGCTTACTTATAATGTTGGTATTAAAACAAATACAAGTGTTTTTATAACAACATTATAAATATGGAGTTTCACCAATTATCACAAAGCATCACAAGATCCAGTTAAAACTAGGGTTGTTAAAGGCACAGATGGGACAATGTTATATAAAGACAAAGACGTCTTGAAAGCGTAGCATGCTTATTACGAACAACTTTTAAACACATCTGCAAGAACTGTTTCACTTCCCGAAGTTACTAAAAACCTTGGTCTTGTACCATTAATGACACCACAAGAAGTTAAAGCAGCACTCAAAAAGATGGCTAATAAGAAATCCCCTGGGCCAGATGGGATCCCTATTGAAGTCTGGAAATGTCTTGGAGAAAAGGGCATTTATCTTCTAACGCACCTGTTCCTCAAAGCCATGGAATCGTCACAAATACCGGACGCTTGGAGATTGAGCACGATCATACCTCTCTACAAGGGAAAAGGGAGTAGATATGAATGCAATAGTTACCGTGGCATTAAATTGATGAGCCATACAATGAAGCTCTACGAAAGAGTCATTGAGATCGGAAAGCTTTCTATCTAAAAACCAGTATGGTTTTGTTCCTGGCTTATCTACAATCGACCCGATGTTCGCAATAAACATGGTAGCACAGGAGTTTCGGGCAAATAACAAGCCTTTGTATATGGCGTTTTTGGATATGGAAAAGGCATTCGATCGAGTACCGCGACCAACAATCTGGTGGAGTCTTCGCAAGAAAAATATCCCGGAAAGGTACGTCGACATCATAGCTGACATGTATAAAGACGTCAAGTCAACAATTAGAACCACAGTGGGGCAGACTAAACCAATAGCAGTAACTGAAGGGGTGCATCAAGGTTCAGTTCTAAGTCCATACCTCTTCTGCTTGGTGATAGATGCCCTCACTGAGAATGCTCAATCACTGGCTCCATGGTCATTTATCTATGCAGACGATGTGGCTATCTGCACAACATCTCGGGATGAGTTAGAGCAGGCACTGAACGAGTGGAAGCGTCAGCTGCAGATGGGTGGTCTAATGCTGTGTGTTTCTAAGACCCAGTACATGGTGTGTAACAAACCAGGCTCTTCAGAAGACCCTCTTGTAATCGACGGACAACAAGTCACAAGATGTGACGAGTATAAATACCTAGGTACTATGTTGCACACCACGGGAAATTTGGAAGCAAACATTCAGCATCGTATTGCGGCGGCCTGGCTGAAGTGGCGGGAGCTGACTGGTGTAACTTGCGACCGTAGAATGCCTGTTAAATTGAAAGGCTTTAATACAAGAGCATCATCAGACCTGTTCTAACGTATGGCAGCGAAACGTGGGCAGTTACCCAACGCCAAGTTAATACCGTCCAAGTTGCCGAAATGAAGATGCTTCGGTGGATGTGCAGAGTGACGAGACTCGACAAGATACGCAACGAGTATGTTCGCGGTAGTCTCGGCGTACAAGACATCGCCGACAAGCTGCAAGAGAGTAGGCTGCGATGGTTCGGACACGTGAAGAGAAGACCTCCAGAGTACATTGGAAACACAGTGGCTAATCTAAACGTCCAGGGGGTCCGAAGGAGGGGAAGACCGAAGACCAGATGGTTGGATGTGGTCCGTAAAGATCTTGGTTCCTGCGGAGTGACGGAGATAGACACGTCAAATAGAGCGAAGTGGAAAGAAAAAACGAAGAAGGCAGACCCCACCATCAGATGGGAATAATAATTGCCAAGGAGAGAGAGACCAATTATAAATAGCAAGTATAAATTGCACTGATTATTTAATCATTTCAATGGTTTCGATTCCAGAATTGCCGGCTAAAACTAAAATTAAAATCTATTTGTCACTTTCAGACTAAAAACATTTAAAAACGACAAGAGATCTCTCCGGTTTTTGATTTATAATCGGTGGTTAATGTGTCATCTGTCAATTTTATACGCCGTCGTATGATATGGCGGATAAAATTAACAGAAATACTGGGGAAACGTGCAAAAGCGCGTCAAAATCAAGCGGACACAGTGTAAAACCATATACTATAAAGCGCCTGTCCTTTTTCAATTGCATAATTTTGAAAGTGACAGATAGATTTTAATTTTAGTTTTAGCCGGTGGTATCTAGAATCGAGCCCATATCGTCCTGCATTGCATCGTGTGGACTTGGTTGAGACCCATGTTCAATGTAGCAGACTAATTTATTGTAGCTAATACAATGGTATCGATTCGTAAGCGGCCAAGATCACTAAAACTTGACTAATATCATCACCATTGTCTTTCTGAAGGCAAAAAGGGACGGCAAGTATTTTGGTTAAGATTTGGTTAAGTCTTGCTCTCCTCGAATCGATAGCAATATAGTTAACGTGTATCTTTGAGCTGCAGTGTTTAAGAGTGAAATAGAGATGATGGGCATATGAACGTGTCTTATCCCACTAAACATGCATACATATTATCACGCTTTATCCCTAATGGGGTAGGCAGAGCGTAAACAACCTAAACAAAGGTCGTTTGGCAAAGTTTTGTGGGTTATTTAAGATAGATTTGTAGGCATATTGCTGTAGTGGAAGGTTGTCAGCCCACCGCCTAAATTGCAACATATTGAAACCCTCGGATCCCTTAGCTGGTTTTTCCAGCATGCCCGGGAGGAGATGCAGCTGGCACATTCTATGTTTTTCTATCACTCCCAGTGCAGAATGGAAGAAATCCAGCACCAATCAAGACAAATATCGTACCGCTATCCACAATGGAAACAAATCTTGTGGGCGGGTGTGAACAAATTACAACTTACAGTAGCTGACGCGTGTTTGGATCAAATTGGGCAGTTTTGTTTCCGCGTGCAGTGTGTGGTGACCCTAATACAGGGATTCGGGTTACGTCTGTATTGAGCTTTAGAAATAAGTACCTAGCCTTGGTTTTGATCTTTAAATTGATTTTGGTTAGATTGTATATTGCAGAGAATAAAATATATTTATTTGTGTTTACTGCAATACAAGTGCTTATGAATCGGAGTTTAACAAAGTCTGATTGTATAATATTTTGTTTTCCTAGCAGCCTATTTACTTAACTTGGAGTCGTCTGTCTCATGCCTACGCAAAGTCTGAGTCTTTGGCTGTTAACTTAGGCACACTCTTCAAGGTGGAAGATCTTTGAAATTATCAAAAGCCAAATAAAATAAATTAATGGAAGCTCTACCTCAAAAGAGCATCAACCTACACTGTTCTATATTTAAACTAGTAAACACTTTGACGAGTAAACAACTAGAAAAAAACGTTAACTTCATCAAACGTGCCAGTATCGTCTAGAACTATTCCTATGATTTCAGTTTCTTTTCCAACTCTAGAAAAAACTAAAGGCGCATATCGCGTGTTTTTAAGAAACTTACGTCTTCGTAACTATAAACGTTTTGATGACTGTTATGAATGCACTATTTGACTTTACTTGAACTTCAACTGCCTCCGTGGTCTAGTGGTCAGAGCCATGGGCTTACGATCCGGAGGTCCTGGGTTCGATTCCCAGGCTTGATATTTGTCAATTTATCACTTTGTGAGGTTTTCCCCAGTTTGGTTAGGACATTGCAGGCTGAATCACCTGATTGTCCGAAAATGAAGAGGATTCCGTGCTTCGGAAGGGCACGTTAAGCCTTCAGTCCCGGTCGCTGTCATTGATAGTAGTCGTTATTCAAACCATGTCAGAAGCCTAAATAGCTGTGCTACTAGGCGGTTTGAAAACTCTGACACCACGGTTTATCGGGTATATCGACTCTTTTCTCTGGGCATTCTGCAAAAGCCAGCAATCTCAAAGATTTTAGTGTAGGTATTGCAGTTTAGGCAAACAGTACATTAACGGTAGTCATAGTAAGCTTACACAAATTATATCTGAAATTTTCCTGCATCTCTCTAAGAGAAATGCTGGGAGCGACAGAAAAACATAGAAAATGCCAGCTGTATTTCCTCCCGGGCATGCTGTAAAAACCAGCTAAGGGATCCGAGGGTTCCAGTATATTGCAATTAAGGCGATGGACAGACAACCTGTCACTACAGCAATATACTTACAAATCCATCTTAAATAACCCACAAATTTTGTGAGACGTGGCGAAAGCGAAACGACCTTTGTCTAGGTCGTTTACGCTCTGCCTACCCCATTAGGGATAAAGGCGTGATTATATGTATGTATGTAAGAGAAATAAATCGTCAACATAGATACACGAATTCTTTATGGTAAGTACTTCTCCAAGCGGTCGACTTGGCACAAAACCCTACCACTTCAAAATTGTAAACGATAAGTTACAAAAGCTAACCCGAATCAAGATATCGAAAACTATAACAATGTATAAAAACGTACCCACATGTTGAACTGCGTTTTCAATGTTATCAGATCGGTGTAAATAAGAACTATCGACAATAGAGCTGAAAACAATACACCAGTCGAGTATCGTCCGTTCTCAGGGTTTCATTCAGAGGGTATAGCCCACTTGAGTTGAGAGTCGAGTTGAGTATAAGTACCTGTAATTGATATTTATGATTATTCATACCTGGGTTTGATTGGTATGAGAAATTATGGGACTCAAGATGTCTGGTTGTGTTAAGAAATCAAATCATAGTTCGAACGAAATTATAAAAAGTTCTTGTATGTTTTATAAATGCATACGTAGAATGCAACCAACATTATAACCAAACATATATTGATTGCATATTTTTATAATTTATAGTTAAGTTTATGAATCCAGCCACAACAGTAAAATGAGTTCAGCAGTAGATGGACAGTTCACAATATTTCATAATGGATCAAGCCTGTGGTCTGTTTTAGGTGGTACAATCAATTAACCTATGTTAACCTATGCTAACCTATGCTAGCCCTCGCGATACAGGGAATCCTAGTGCGAGGTCTAGCAAAACATTGTATTTAGCCATAAGTTATCAATAAATCATTTTCATTTTTCAACCTTTGGCTTTTGGTCTGGCAAATAAAGGTGTTGGGATCGGCCCGAAAAGAAACGGTTAAATTTTTCTTCCAGCCAGAACCGGTGAAATGAATACACCATTGGCCATTTCGTTATCGTTCTTATTTTAAAATCGCCAAAGTTAGAATCAGGAACTGTTTATTATATTTTTTTTCTTCCAGCCAGCAAAGCGGTCATGATCAACTGGTCACTGGCAGTGGCAGGGGAGCAAAGCGTATCGCATAATTCCTATCACAAAATATACAAAAATAGAATCAGAAAAAGTTTGTTTTTTGGTTTTTTCTTCTAATGTCTTTTTCTTCCAGCCAGTAAGGCGGTCAAGGTCAACTAGTCACCGGCAAGGTGTCGGGGTGCAAATCGCATCATTCCTATCTTCTAAATTCAAATCAAAACGAAAGCCAGGACTCAAAGCTGGCCACTATTTCTTCCACGCAGGAACAGCAACTAGTCAATGAACATTATCAGGACACAAATTTGTTCTTATCTTAAAATGACAAAAGTTACAGGAACTGTTTATTTTTCTTTTTCAGAAGAAAGCTAGAAAGCCTGTAAAATTGGTCGCTCACGGTCAACTAGTCACTGGCAGGGTGCTGGGGTGCAGGATCATTCTTATCTTTTAAATTTATACATACATCAAAATATGTTTAGTTTTTCTTGCAACCAGGATCAGCCAACTGGTCAATAGAGACTGCCAGGGCGCTAAATGTTATCTTTAAAAAAAAAACCGTATCATGTTTTTCTTTTACTTCCAGCCAGTAAGACTGCTCACGGTTAACTCGTCGCTGGAAACCCTGTCGGGGTGAAAATTGGAACATTCTTATGTTTTAAATTTAAATATAAATCAAATATCAAAAATATGTTTAGTTTTTCTTGCAACCAGGATCAGCAAACTTTTCAATAGAGACTGCCAGGGCGCTAAACGTTATCTTAAAAAAAGAAAACAAAAATAGAAACAGTATCATGTTTTTCTTTTTCTTCCAGCCAGTAAGACTGCTCACGGTCAACTGGTCGCCGGCGGGTGTCGGGGTGCAAATCGCATCATTCGCCAATTGAGCGCTAATTCGTGCCCGCTGCGACTGCGCCCGTGGGAGCCGAACGCAGCGAGACACCGACGGAAGATTAGGGTGGCTATGGGTTCCTGTGATATCGGCAAAAGTCCTAATATAAAACATAATCTGAAAGAATCTGTTTTATGAATTAAAGATGATTATGTCCTGCTTTCACTGCAATGCAAGTAACAATTGCATTAGTTAATTTCAAAGGGACATTATCACTTAACTATCAAATTTTAAACATATCCTTGTAATAAGACTCAAAATTTGTATAGGCATATAAGACTTGATACACCAGCAGTATCTCAGTAACTGATTCGTTTAGCCAAAAATTACAAAATTTATTTTTATGACGACACGCACAGCCTACTTGGTGGTGTACCTGCCTGCTACGCAGAGGGTCCCGGGTTCGATTCTTTAAATGTCTGTTTCTGGGTCTGGGTGTTATTTGTGGTTGTTTCTTTGTACGTCCATGGCACCCTGATACAGGAAATCCTAATGGGGCTATGAGTGTATTTGTTTTTTTTTTATAACGCACTTCCTACATGCGAATATACTCACCCTATGATCAACGGCTCCCTCTAGCGTTGGTACCAAAACAACACCCCATGAGAAACCGCGGCCACTCGACATTTCAAGATGTAATCGCGCCAATGCATTGTTTTCCATTTTTAAATTCAATATATATATTTTTTTCATATCGTAATCGCGCCATTTTTGTTCTCTCCCTTTTGTTTTTCAACTTCGATTTCTTGTCGGCCAGTATATTTTTCAAATGTTTTTTTTTAAATCTGAAGTGTTTTAAGTTTTTCAAGTGGATATTGAGGAGGTCTCTCACTGTGTAAAAAGAAATGTAATTAGGGGATGTATTGCGAGAAATTTTCGAAGAAATATTAAATTAAATTAGGTCTCATTATTTCTTACTTCACCAGTAAAAATATAAAAATTGGTTACACATTTTCTTTTGCTTTTGTACCGCCGCCGCCATATTTTATACCATATTGCAGAGACTACAAAGGTTCTAAAGCTTTTGTTCTTGGCTTAGACACTGCTTCTATCTATTACTAGTAGAATAACAATCTACAGTCTCCGTTTATAGTCTGAAAACAATAAACAAAAACATTTAAATCCAAACAAGATGGGAGATAAGAGAAAAACAGCTTTTTATCCATTTTCTCTTCATGAAACGAACGTGCCTCTCAGCGGCTTATCTGACGTCACGTCATGACGTCACTCGTAGCCATTTCATTTCGTTTCATTCGAATACACACTTTTGTGCTGATAACTGTCTTTTTCAATCAACTTTTTAATAATAAATGAGGAACAACTGGCATAAAGCTGTTAAGTTAAACACAGTATTTGAATTTCGAAGCTAGCGTGAGAGCTCGGTTTAAGTTTCATATTACTTACTACTAAAACTTTTGCAATTTGTAGTTCAATAATACCAAGAAAGCTTTTATGTGTTTTCTTGCTTCCAATCCAACATTAAAGACAACAATTTCTCTAAAAACAAAACACTAATTAACAGTTTACGAGATATTCAGAAAAAGAACCTACAAAATACATAGGAACGTATAATCACGCCTTTACCCCTAATGGGGTAGGGACGTTAACGACCTAAACAAAGGTCGTTCCGCCACGTCTGACAAAGTTTTGAGGGTTATTTAACATAGATTTATAGGTATATTGCTGTAGTGACAGGTTGTTAGCCCATCGCCTAAATTACAGTATACTGAAACCCTCGGATCCCTTAGCTGGTTTTTACATAATGCTTAGGTGGAAAAGCAGCTGGCACATTCTATGTTTTTCTCTCGCTCCAAGGCCAGCATAGAAGCAAGCATATTCAGAAAGAAACCAACAAAATACCCAAAAACAAATCAAAACAAGGCACTTAGCTAATCGTGTGCGATTGGTCACATTAGGGGGTTCCACGCGTCACTTCCGGTGCGAAATGGCCGCTGGACGCCATTACCGCGGAAAGCGCGGGAAGCTCAGAATAATACATCGACAAAGCTTTTAACGAACGTGGCGAAAAAAGGAATTACAATGAAATACTGGTTTTCTTCCATTCTGGACTGGGAGCGAAACAAAAACATAGAATGTGCCAGCTGCATTTCCTCCCGGGCATGCTGTAAAATCCAGCTAAGGGATCTGAGGATTTCAGTATATTGCAATTTAGGCGATGGGCTGACAACCTGTGACTACAGCAATATACGTACAAATCCATCTTGAATAACCCTCAAAACTTTGTCAGACGTGGCGGAGCGACCATTGTTTAGGTCGCTTACGCTCTGCCTACCCCATTAGGGATAAAGGCGTCATTATATGTATGTATGTATGTAAAAAAGGAACTAACGCCTCCAACGCCATTTTTACAGCTTTCTAAGGGGTGTAAGGGACAACGTCTCACAAACTGATAGGGGCTGCTCAGTCAATGACGAAATGATGCTCAGAGAATGAGAGACAAATATTTTTTTTTTCCATATAATTCGTCTGATCGAGAGTAGAGTGGAAAGGCCTTTTACTTTTCTTTTTTATCGAAAGAATTTTCTGGTGGAAGATGTTTAGTGTCGTTGACTAAGCAACGCCTATCAGATTTCGGGACGCTGTCCCTTACACCCGGTATAGAATGCAGCGCCCACGCCCACATTCATTTAAAGCCTTGACGTAATTTCTTTTGGCGGGAAACATATTTCGGTCACAGATAATAACCTTGTTTAGGGGTGATAGATGAGGAAAATCTTAGAAAACATTAAGAGGGGAACTGTTTCAACCCGCCTACGCTAAGAAAAGGCGATTCATCGCTGTTCATTATAATACATATTATATTATATTATAACATCTTCCATGCTGGACTGGGAGAGATAGAAAAACATAGAATGTTCCAGCTGCCCTTCCTCCCGGGCATGCTGTTAAAGTCAGCGAAAGGGACTCGAGGGTTACATTGTATTGTAATTTAGGCGATGGGCTGACAACCTGTCACTAAAGCAATACATATTACAATCTAAAATAGTCCCCTTAATTTTTGTCAGACGTGGCGAAAGCGCCTTTTACGAGGCGTTAAACGCTCTGCCTACCCCGTAAGGGATAAAGGCGTGATTTATGTATGTATGTATGTATCATTATAATATTAATATTAGAGAGCGATATTATACGTAAATAACATAACAATTTATCATTTATATTTTTGTTTTTCTTTGTCTATGGAACATGAGCCATTGTTCAAGCATTGATTGCCCTGTTAAAAGATATGATGTAACTCCCTCTCTCCCTAGCTTTATCCCGTATCTCACAGGGTCGGCTACCTATTCTAGGGGATTGAACGAGGGTACTGGTTTTTGCACAGAGCGACTGCCATCTGACATCTGACCTCCACAACCCAGTAGAAAAACCAGACCCAATCCTAGATTAGGTCAGAGTTCTTAAGCCGGTAATGCTAGCACTGGCCTCTGATATGGCTTAATGACTAAAATCTAGGATATTAAACGATATTAACCGGGACCAACGGCTTAACGTGCCTTCCGAAGCACGGAAAAGCGCCGAATAAACGTACAAATGAAAATCGAGAACCGTAAAACACATTAGTACGTGCTGGGATTCGAACCACGACCTGCCGCTCAGGAGGCAGATGTGACTATGTTTTTTAAATATAAGAAATAATTGAATAAGATTGATACATAAGCGCCTGACAAACAGTTAAAAGCAAAGTTTTATCTACTACGGGCTGCGAGTTGCTACAACGGGCTCTACAGATATAATTAAAAAAAAATAACGAATTGCCCCAACTACTTAGAAATGCTACAAGAAAATTAGTACTTTGTTTCTGATAGTAGGAATAAATTAAGTTAAGTTCAAGAATAATAAACATACATATATATATACATATAATCACGCCTTATCCCTAATGGGGTAGGCAGAGCGTAAAGGTCGTTCCGCCACTTCTGACAAAGTTTTGAGGGTTATTTATGATAGATTAATACGCATATTGCTGTAGTGATAGGTTGTCAGCCCATCGCCTAAACTACAATATACTGAAACCATCGGATCCCTTAGCTGGTTTTTACAGCATGCTCGGGAGGAAATGCAGCTGGCACATTCTATGTTTTTCTCTCGCTCCCAGTCCAGCATGAAAGCCTAAGAAAGGTTTATAATTATGTGGATTCGAGATTATTAATGCTTAAAAATCATTATTCAAATCACTTGCTTCGCAATAAATCCACAAAGCATTCTCTTCGGCTGAAAATATAATGCTAATATTATGACGTCACAACATCCTAAATAGCCATAAATAATACCACAATGGCTACTTTGAGCAAAATGGCATCGAGACACACCCAAACGCATTTTAAACCACAACTTCAGAATGTCTTTGTGTTTATTCACCATTATTTTTTTACAACTTTATATTTTGCTATCAATATTCAGTAATGTGAACTCTATGAGAAAGGAAATAAGGGTGAAAGAGTAGGGTAAAAGATACTGTAATGGTGTAATGTCCGCTTTCAGTAGCGGATGCACGTTTTTTGATAAATGGCCAGCAAGACGATTTGTCTCGCGGAGGGCGGTTAGGGCAAAGAGTAGGTACTAAAACAGATTGGTAACATCATAATGATCTTCTTCAGTCGAGTGGGTATCGAGTCTATGGACCCGATGAACCCTGGTGTCAGAATTTTTAAAACCACCTAGTAGCACAACTATCAGGCCTCTGACATGGTTTGAGTAACGACCACTATCCTTACCGTAAGCTCTTTATTGTACTTTCTTAAAACAAAATAGAGAAATATACTATTATAAGAATAACAAAGTGTCAACCTTTGATAAACCCAGAGGAGATTTTACATTGCAGGTAAACTAAGGTAGGTATTAAAACAATTACATTATAACCTGACATAGACCAAAAAAATATACTTGTTCATATTTATTAATTATTACATATTTAAAATCGCTATCTTCTTCTTCTTCTTCTCCTGCCTAGCGATTTCCCGGCCTGATGCTGGGGTCCGCTTTCCGGCTATTTCTACTTCACTTTGCCCGGTCTTCGGCATCAGCTGGTGTAAGATCGTTCTCCTCAATGTCCGTTTTTACGACGACTAGCCAGCATATTTTTAGTCTGACGTGTGATCTTGGGCCTTGGACAAAGCGCCATCTAAATTATACAAAAACTGTTTACATATACATACATACAAATACATATAATCACACCTTTTTCCCTAATGGGGTAGGCAGAGCGTAAACGACCTAAACAAAGGTCGTTCCGCCCTGTCTGACAAAGTTTTGGTTATTTACGGTAGATTTGTAGCTATATTGCTGTAGTGAGTAAATAGCAATATACTGTAATCCTCGGATCCCTTAGCTGCTTTTACAGCATGCCCGGGAGGAAATGCAACTGACACATTCTATGGTTTTCTCTCGATCCCAGTCCAGCATGGAAGACATTACCATTATTGACTTCATTCATCATTGATCATTATGTTTGTTTGATCTTCTGACCATGACATTTTCAAAGCTAGCTCTAGGAGAGGTTGTAGGAAATAAGAGATAACTTTGCAGATCCGTCAAAAAAAAATATGATGTATATTTTTTTAGCTTTGAAAATGTCATGGTCAGAAGATCAACTGATAAAATATAATTTAAATATA
This sequence comes from Scrobipalpa costella, assembly GCA_949820665.1. Lineage (NCBI taxonomy): Eukaryota > Metazoa > Arthropoda > Insecta > Lepidoptera > Gelechiidae > Scrobipalpa > Scrobipalpa costella. The sequence goes on from OX463303.1 coordinate 20,349,841, forward strand.
AAAATAAAACCTTTCTTATGTCGTTTACTCTATGTCCGTAGGGCGGCAGGCCCAGTAATGGTCATGAATGAATGTTGCCACATTATATCATTTTTCTTTGAATGTTGCCATATTATATCATTTTTCCGGGCACAATACTGTGGCGTTTCCGTCGCTAATGCGTCGTCGTATTAATGTTGCCTTATTATACAGGATTATTTCCATTTTTGTAACACAGCCATTTTCATTTTTGTTGCGTTGGTGTCATTGTCAGATGTGCTTCCGCGGTGTAGTGGTCTGATCCTTTGGGCTCTTAATACGGAGATAGGTTCGATTCCCGGTAGAGGGTAATGGCTTCTAGTTGTTATTTGTAGTTTGGTTAATCACCCATCTAAATTCGGTCCATTTTTTTTATATCTAACACCCATGTTGATTGGTAAAAGTTGTTCATTTTCACGAACAATGTAAAGCAAACATTTTGTTTATGTAAACAAGATAATGCTTCATTAATAAGAAAGAGACTCGGAAATTCCAAAACACACTTTAAGAATTAATTTTCTCTCTTACTTTAAATGTATTGAATTTATAACACCATAAAGAACTTAACAGCTATCTAACAAAGTATTCCAACTCAATCAGCTCTCTCAAACCGAACTTAAAACTTTACAGTCCTCTTTATGATGCGCCATTTTGAAACAAATGCTCTTTAAAATCCTCATCAGTCTAAAATCCTTTTAAGATGTTTGGAGGCAATCTCGTTCATTCGTTCATTTCATTCGCGAAGTGAACGGTTGAGTGAATGGAAGAGACAAAGTTGCCTCAATCACTTTGTTTCGAAATGAGTCTTCCTTGGTATAGTCAGGAAGATTGGATTGGTGCATGTAAAAAAATAAGGGGTATAGCTATGGAACAATCAATAGGTTGTCCATTTAAATCGTGAACAGCTTTTACGATATCCTATTTTTTATACATTCGTCGTTGGTTCAGCTGAGAAACGAATCCACAGTAATGGTTCAACTTTTAAGGCTCCTATTTATAAAGCGATCTCAAGAAGTGATATTAAGTATGGATTTGACAAGCCATTTTCTACTGAAATTACATTTCTGATACGTACTCAAACTGGCTCTCACAATCAAGTGCGCTCGACATTTGACGGGTTAAAACACTGTACCTGTACCTGTATGTATCATGTTCAAAAATAAGGATAAAAAATTAGAACCCAGGAGCCAATGCACACAGCTGCCAGTATACTCTATCTTCCTGCCTTCAATGTCTGAAATGGATCCTCAGCTATAAAGTGGTTACAGAATACAGAACGACACCCAATGGGATTATTTGCATATTACAATCAGACAAAGATATTGTCATAGTGTATTGATCTACATTTTGGGTCCTTTAGGGACGTGACTTTCATTCGGCAATTGTTTTATTGACATATAATTATGTTCAAATCTCGCGTGTTATTTTTTCATTTATATTATACATGGTTTCAGTTTCTTCCATGCTGGACTGGGAGCGAGAGAAAAACATAGAATGTTCCGGCTGCATTTCCTCCTGGGCATGCTGTAAAAACCAGCTAAGGGACCCGAGGGTTTCTGTATGTTGTGATTTCGGCGATGGGCTGACAACCTGTCACTACAGCAATATACCTACAAATCTGTCTTAAGTAACCCTCAAAAGTTTTTCAGACATTGCGGAACGATCTTTAATTAGGTCTGGATAAAAGCGTGATTATAGGTATGTGTTAAAAATAATGATAAAAAAAAATTAGAAGTCAGGAGCCAATGCACACAGCTGCCAGTATACTCTATCTTCCTGCCTTCAATGTCTGAAATGGATCCTCAGCTATAAAGTGGTTACAGAATACAGAACGACACCCACTCGGATTATTTGCATATTACAATCAGACAAAGATATTGTCATAGTCTATTTATTTATCTACATCTTGGGTCCTTTAGAGACGTGACTTTCATTTGGCAATTGTTTTATTGACATATAATTATGTTCAAAGCTAGCGTGTTTTTTTTTTCATTTATATTATACAAGGTTTCAATTTCTTCCATGCTGCACTGGGAGCGAGAGAAAAACATAAAATGTGCCGGCTGCATTTCCTCCCGGGCATGCTGTAAAAACCAGCAAAGAGACCCGAGGGTTTCTGTATATTGTAATTTAGGCGATGGGCTGACAACCTGTCACTACAGCAATATACCTACAAATCTGTCTTAAGTAACCCTCAAAAGTTTGTCAGACATGGCGGAACGACCTTTGGCTAGGTCTGGATAAGAGCGTGATTATAGGTATGTGTTCAAAAATAATGATAAAAAAATTAGAAGTCAGGAGCCAATGCACACAGCTGCCAGTATACTCTATCTTCCTGCCTTCAATGTCTGAAATGGATCCTCGGCTATAAAGTGGCTACAGAATACAGAACGACACCCACTCGGATTATTTGCATATTACAATCAGACAAAGATATTGTCATAGTGTATTGATCTACATTTTAAGGCCTAATTCGGAAAGTGACTTTAATTTAGCAATTGTCTTATTGACATAAAATTATGTTCAAACCTCGCGTGAAAATTTTAGTTCATTTTCAATATACATGGTTTCAGCATATTGCAATTTAGGCGATGGGCTGACAACCTGTCACTACAGCAATAATAAAATAAAATTATAGTCATATTGTACGTTAGAATTATTAGTTACTATGTGGTCATATTAAATTATAATCAATATTTTTTGGTCAAAGCTCGCGTGAAATTTTAGGTTATTTCATTATTCATACATATAATTACGCCTTTATCCCTAATGGGGTAGAGAGCGTAAACGAGTTTTGAAAGTTATTTATGATAAATTCTTCGGTATATTGCTGTAGTGACAGATTGTCAGCCCATCGCCTAAATAACAATGTACTGAAATCCTCGAATCCCTTAGCTGGTTTTTCCAGCATGCCCGGGAGGAAATGCATTGCAAATTCTATGTTTTTCTTTTGCTTTCAGTGCAGCATTGTAGAATTTTCATTATTGAAAGTACTTGACTGTTTTTTTTTCTATCGCGTCGCTGAACGACCCAATGAACCCATATTTATCAGAGAAGTAAAATGTTAAGTCGGCGAATATTAACTGTGCATAAAATAATAATTTAGTGCTATACCATTTATTCCTGCCATGCTGGCCTGGAAGCGAGAGAAAATCATAGAATGTGCCAGCTGCATTACCTCCCGGGCAAGCTGTAGAAACCAGCTAAGGGATTCGAGGATTTCAGTACATTGTTATTTAGGTGATGGGCTGACAACCTGTCACTACAGCAATATACCCAAGAATTTATCATAAATAACTCTGTCAGACGTAGTGTAACAAACAACCTTTGTCTATGTCGTCTACGCTCTGCCTACCCCATTAGGGATAAAGGCGTGATTATATGTTTGTATAAATGTACCATTTATATCGCACAATGAATTACCAAAGTTACAGTAAACGATCCATTAGGAATGACAAACGAACTAAAACCACTTCAGTCTCTTTTGTACAAAACTTATAAATTGCCAACAACAAAATACTTATTCGATTTACCAAATACAACACAATACAACCGATAAATTTAATAAAAGCAATGATCCGAGATTGACAAATGATGCGAAACGCATAATTGCATTTCGACACAATATTTTGTATTGAACAACGAGTAAGTAAGCTATTGAGGTAATTTTTTAATTGATTGGATAGACATAATTTTTATTTAGAACTAGCTGTGCCCGCGACTTCGTACGCCCGCTTTTATGGAAAACACGCAGTGTCGAACATACTTACTGAAAGCGCTTCTCCGTGCGTAGGAGCAGGATCTGCTAATCCGCGCGCGGAAGCGTTTTCAGTATGTTCGACAGTGCGTGTTTTCCTTACAAACTGGGGTACTTACTCAATATAAGAATGGTTTGCGTGATTATTTCTAACCTAGGCTGGACACCAGGTAATTAAACAAACTCAGTCAAATAAAAAGTCCTTTTAAGATCGGTTAAAAACGATCCAAGTTAAATTTCCTGCCTACCCCCTAAGTCAGGTGGCGTGATTATTTGTATTGTAACTTTGATTTTAAATAATGCTCAGTCAAATAAAAAAAGGACCATAAAATCGATTAAGAAACAGCCAAATTTCAATTTCCTGCCTACCCCTAAGTCAGGTATCGTGATTTTAGGTATCCTAAGTTGCAATCCGCGTAACACACAGTTGAATAAAAAAAGTCCCATCGAAATCGGTTCAGTAGTTTTGGCGTGATGTGGTAACATACAGAAAGACAGACAGAAATTTTAAAAAAAAACGTTTTGATCTTTATATCGTTAATAATACCTGCTGCGATTATGTTTTTGTAAATATATTCAATGTACCGACAGGACCCTTCTAGAGATTTATTATATGAATAGATACATCAGCTCAGAAGTCCGCTGATGGCCATGGGCACCACCCTTAAAGGGGGTAATCGCATTTCTCGTCACACTTGGCAAGCGGGCTGGCTGTACCGTAACGTAACGTAACCGTAGGGCTAGACACTGCTTTACTGCCTGTTATCTAGATGCCTCCGTAGTCTAAAGTATCCGTGGTCAGAGCCATGGGCTTACGATCCAGACGTCCTGGGTTCGATTCCCAGAGGGATACACAAAGTTCATATTTGACAATTTATCTATATGTCTTGTCACGTCTCGAAGCGACCTAAAATTAACTAATTAGTAACATTATTCATTATATCATTATTTTCGGCGCATTCCTTCGCTTAGAGAAAATCTGCAGTTACCACGAAACCGCGAACGCGCAGACATTATAACAAATTGACATTTTATATGGAGAGACCGGAGGGAGGCCTTTGCCCAGCAGTGGGACACTAACGGCTAAATAAGAAGAAGAATTATATTTTATAACAATTTTCTATTTTATCATTAAATCAAATATTTCTAAATCGAAACGGAATTCTTATTTTAACAAAAAAAACATAACATATAAATATAGCAGGCGAAAAATCTTCCCCCCTGCAGTTATTCCCTGACGTTTTCCCCAGGTTGTTTAAGACATTGCAGGCTGAATCACCTGATTGTCGAAAAGAAATAAGATTCCATGCTTCAGAGGGCACGTTAAGCCATCGGACCCGGTCGTTGACTTTGATAGTGCTCGTTACTTAAACCATGTCGAAGGCCTGATAGCTGTGCTACTAGGCGGTTTGAAAACTCTGACACCAGGGTTTATTGGGTCGTTGTTCGACTCGAAAATCCACCCGCTAAGAAGAAGACTTAATTGAATCCTTTAACCGGTTGCTTAGCAAATAATTCATAATATTATCCAACGCTACGCTTAGTCAGTTTTCATAACATACGCCAGGAAGAGACGGGGTGATGCTATCCTGACCCGGCACCACGCACCAGAAGGTGTAAATTGAATTAAATAAAAAACTACACCTAATTGAAGCCGTAATGGAGTTGTGATTGATGAAATTAGTGTTGATTTTGTGCCGTGATATTTGAACATCTGCCGCCTTACATATACGACTAGGCTCTTAATGAACGTGGCCAAAAAAGGAACTACACCAGTTTGACACTTCTATTTGTTACTGCCTCCGTGGTCTAGTGATATGAGCCATGGGATCCCGATACGGAAGTCTTGGGTTCGATTCCCAGGAGGAACACAAAGTTGATTTTTTTGACAGATTATCACTTTGCGAGTTAGGACAATACAGGCTGAAACACAGGATCGTCTGGAAGAGCAGAGATTCTGTGCTTCACAAGACACGTTAAGCTGTCGGTCCTATTCAGTCTTTGATAGTAGTTATTACATATTACCATATTAGGTAGCCGACCCCGTAACATACGGGATAAGGCTAGAGAGATGATGATATCAGAAACCAGAGACTAAAATTAGGCGGTTTAAAAACTCTGACACTCGGGTTCATCAGGTCGAAATCCACACGACAAGAAGAAGAAGAAGACATGTCTCCATAGAATGCAGCACCCCCACACAAATTCATTTAATTCCTTGTCGCTCTGTAATTGTGCGTCTGTTTGTTTGTTCAACGAAGAGTTGGGGTGAAAAAGAACTGATTTGTTTATGGACGGCTGATAGTAAACGCGGGGGTGAGATGAGGTGTTCAATTGAATCAATACAAATAAATTAAATGTGTTTTTAAACACATACATACATATAATCACGCCTTTATCCCTAATGGGGTAGGCAGAGCGTAAACGACCTAAGCAAAGGTCGTTCCGCCACGTCTGACAAGTTTTGAGGGTTATTACAGATGATCATGACGTATATTGCTATAGTGACAGGTTGTCAGCCCATCGCCTAAAATTGTAATATACTATTACCCTCAAATCCATTAGCTGGTTTTTACAGCATGCTCTGGAGGTGATGCAGCTGGCACATTCTATGTTTTTCTATCACTTCCAGTCCAGCATGGAAATAAAAAACACGCTGCTTTATTTCTTCACATATGTGGGTTTTGTAAGGTAACAACAAAAAAAAACTGTAGTCAGCGGCTGATGTATATACCAGGTGTAAGGGACAGCGTCCCACAAACTGATACGGGATGCTCATTCATCGACACTGAACAACTATCAGCAGTACAAAATTTTCAGGAAGTGAAAAAAAATGCTTTTACATACAAATTGTCTGATAGCAGTGAATATTCTGTATGGAAAAGCCAATTTTTCTTTTCACTTACTGAAAAAGAAAATCTGCTGATAGTTATTATCTGTCGTTGACTGAGCAATCCCTATCAGTTTGCGGGACGCTGTCCCTTACACCTGGTATGGTTTCTTCCATGCTGGACTGGGAGAGATAGAAAAACATAGAATGTTCCAGCTGCCCTTCCTCCCGGGCATGCTGTAGAAGACAACAAAAGGGACTCGAGGGTTACAGTGTATTGTAATTTAGGCGATGGGCTGACAACCTGTTACTACACATTAGCAATACACATTACAATCTAAAATTGCCCTCAATTTTTGTCAGACGCGGCGAAAGCGCCTTTTACGAGGCGTTTAACGCTCTGCCTACCCTTAAGAGATAAAGACGTGATTTTATGTATGTATGTATGTATGTATGGTATAGTAAAGGAAAAATATCCTGTCATTAAAATCATCAAACGTTAATCGGGAAAGACTAAAGAACATCTAGTACTTTCTTGGCTAATTTATCTATTGCATTAAGCAATAAGTAGTTTTTCTGATTTTACTCATTATTTCAGATATGGCTTCAAATAATTGAAATCATTTGTCTACTCTTTAGTCGAACCTAGGCAAACATACCGGGTGTAAACATACGGCAAACTGATAAGGGTTGTTCAGTCAACGAAACTGAACAACTTTCACCGGGAAATTCTTTCGGGAGGTTAAAAAAAACATTGCTCTCCCCTTACAAAATGAACAACTCGATCAGACAATTTGTATGGAAAACTAGTTTTTTTTTCGTTTTCTGTAAAATAAAATGCTGGTAGTGGTTCAGTTTCGTTGACTGAGCAACCCCCGTCAGTTTGCGGGACGCTGTCCCTTACACTTCGTACTTAGGATCAGAGTGAGGTTGATATTCAACTTTTAAGTTACATACATACATACATATAGCCACGCCTGTATCCCTGATGGGGTAGGCAGAGCGAAAACGACCTAAACAAAGGTCACTCCGCCACGTCTGACAAAGTTTTGAGGGCTATTTAAGATAGAATTCTAGGTATATTGCTGTAGTGACAGGTTGTCAGCCCATCGCCTAAATTGCAATACACTGTAACCCTCAGATCCCTTAGCTGGTTTTTACAGCATGCTCGGGAGGAAATGCAGCTGGCACATTCTATGTTTTTCTCTCACTCCCAGTCCAGCATGGAACATTTGAAGTTTCTCTTTGAATAATCTTCTCTTCCCCTAATAAATCTTAACATAACATAACAATACTTTATTGCACGTAATAATACAACATACAACAGATAACAGCAAAAACAAGTACAACATAGGCGTTATTGCTAAAGTAGCAATTTCTTCCAGGCAACCTTTGGGTGAAAGAAAAAAGTGTAGCGGTAAGCGGGAAATCTTAACCATAGATAACGGCTCAATACAATCACTTACAAAGTAATAGAAACCCCTTTCTCGTCGTCTCGTTCCGCCATCATCCCCCACTCACACAAACATATAAATAAACTGAACTAAATGCACACTGTATCCAACATAAGTTCCAAGTCATTTGGCGCGTAGCTAATACGTTTCCGTACACAATTCATTTTGCCCATTGCGGACCACTGTGCGAACCATTTAGAGAGCCATTATTTAGGGGAAATATTTTATTTATTTATGAATCTGTTTATTTTATTTATCCGCTAAGTTTGTTTGGATGTTGAGACAAATTGTTGTTTTATGGTAATTAATTGTTTTTATAGACGATTTTCTACGTTTTCTAATAAAAAACCGCTATACGTATATATAACAATAAATGTATGTGGATAATCTTCTTATCGAGTAGATTTTCGACTCGACCAATCCGATGAACCCGGGTGTCAGAGTTTTTAAACTACCTAATAACCCTGTGGATAATGTAATTTGTGAAACATTGCATAATATCACAGAAATTCTGAGACATTCTTCCATGCTGTACTAGCTTAGCGAAAGAAAAACATAGAATGTACCAGCTGCATTTCCTCTGACATGCTGTAAAAACCAGCTAAGGGATCTGAGGGTTTCAATTTAAATAACCCTCAAAACTCTGTCAGATTGGGCAGAACGACCTTTGTTTAGGTCGTTTACACTCTGCCTATCCAAGGGACAAAGGCGTGATTATATGTATGTATGTAATCCTGAGACAATATGTTAAACAAAAATACAGTTTTAAAACTCGTGTCGCAGTAAATACACATTCATAACTGTAAGAGAAACTTTTGATTACTTTTGGCTTAATGAAAACGTGCACACTTCTCGAACATGTAACTACAAGTTACATTATTGTTAGTTTTCATCATAGTCATGACATGACGGCACAAAGAAGTGTGGGCTAAAAACGAAAATCACGTTGTTAGAGAAATATTTTCGCGCCATTTGCGTCACTTGAAAAACGTGTTTCGAAGAAATACGTACTACAGTACAGTTCAAATAGTTGGAACTTTCCAACTTCAGCGACTTATAAAAAGAGGGGTAACATTGGGCTGGATTCTGGATTCCACCGGCTAAAACTAAAATAAAAATCAATCTGTCACTTTCAAAACTCTGACACCAGGGTTTATCGGGTCGTTTGACTCGAGAATCCACTCGCTAAGAAGAAGAAAATAATAAAATTGAAAAAGGACACGCGATTTATACTCTATGGTTTTACGCGTTTCCACAGTATTTCTGTCAATTTAATCCGCCATGTAATATGACAGCGGACAAAAATGACAGATAGCGCATAAAACCACCGACTATAATTAAAAAACCAGAGAGAATAGATTTTAGTCTGAAAGTGACAAATAGATTTTAATTTTAGTTTTAGCCGGCAAATCGAGAATCGAGCCCATTTTAGAAATAACACGTTTCAGAAAACCACTGTGTTCAAAACATTTATATTTTTCATACATGAATTCTTTCTTTCGGTGAAATCATTAAAATTTTCGCGCGACAAAAGGCGCGTGCCGGTGTTTTTCACACGCCATCGCTTTCGTCTTCTGAATACGAGTGTGGAAAATAAACGGTTTTCCAGTTGAGGAGGGTACGACTGTGACGTCACCAACACTATTCAGATATCCGTAGAACTGAAAGCGTTGTTAGAAAGCTCTCGCAAATAAAATGTATGCGTATCACACGAAGGACCTGATGCAGGGCTGCGCCAAGGAAGTTGTTGTTCTATTGTTATCCCTAAAAGCTTAGATCAAATGGAAAAATGGCACTAAAAGAACAAGGCACAAGCTTTGTTTTTATGTCAGTCGCTATTTAACAAATATTACTTTATTATATAAGCAGTAAAGTCCATATTAAAGCTTTAAGTAAACTACTTTACGACCTTTTTGCACGTAGTTGACGTTTTACCACGGTTTAAGATAGATTTTGTATATAAGTTTATTTAATCTAAGCCTAGAAGAAATGTTTTCCAAGTAATTATTTTTTATTTATTTATTAAACTAGTATATTCCTGGTAAATTCTTTAATTTCAATATTTCCTTTTATGTTTCAGAAGTAAGAAACGTAACGTTAGCTTAAAAAAGCTACTATAATGCCTGAAAAAGACGAGCTAGCTAGATGTACTACTGTACATAACGAGCCAGCTCTCTTTATTTCATCAAAATCAAACGTGTTTTGTTCTCTAGTAGTCCTGCAGCTTTTGTTATCTTCATAATTGCAGAATAAGTAAGGGAAAAAATAAAACTAAACAATTCGATAATAAAATTTGTCACTTTTGTTGTTTTACAAGCCATGTAAACTATTTAAAAAGTACCTATTACACTACTTTGGTATATTGTCTACCTATATTATAATTTACTAGTATATAACGAATTATATGTGTTTTTATCAAACTACGAGGTCGGGTATCCTGCATACAAGATTCCTCACGGTCCTTCTTCTTGGTCCACTTCACGGGCGGGGTTACAAGAAACACCACAAAAAATGAACCAGATACAGTATATAACTATTGGTTACTTTTAAGAAAGGAAGGAGTAAATAGCCAATGATTTAGATTAAATTTTTATAAATATATACAATAATAGTGGGTCAAAAATCATGTCCATGATTTTGTTCATTATTGTAAACAAAAATTTGGTAAAAAATAATAATTATGAACTAGCAACTCAATTTCCAAGAAACCAATGACAGGCAAGAGACGAACTTGCGTCGGCCATTTTGTTTTTAGATCAAAAAAGTGCACTCACTTATCAGCTCTGTTTTACTTTGAAAAACAAGAAGGTAAATGATAACTTACATTTCTTCAATAGTTTAGATAGGTTATTGCTGACCTTTATCGAAATACAGGACGATTAGAACTCATTGGCATTGCTGTTCAGCTTTAAAAAATTGCCTTCAAAGTCTGACGGACTTTAATTTTTGTTTCAATTTTCAAAAATGACGTAACAAAAAGGAAATACAGCCTCATTCACATAGCTGACTAATATTGATAGCTATTTTTTTAAAAGTGCTTTATATGTAATTGAAACAGACTTCTTTATAATTTCTTTTAGTTCAAAATCAAAACAAAAAAAGCCGATCGTTTTATTGTGCAATATCTTAAACTTGACCAATAAAAAAAACAAGTAATTTGTGATAAAGCCCTAATAATTCCTTAATGTTGTGTTTTTTGTTACATTTTCATTTTTGTTTCCTTTTGCTTGAATTGGTCACTTTGTATGATTTTCACCCGTGAGCGATTGACACAAAATAGAGTTCATGTCGATGACTAATAAAAATTCTAACAAAAATCTGTGTTAGATTAATGAACTAACCGAAATGATCGAAAAAGACATTTAACCCTTAACCGACAACCCTACGCTGGGAGGGTGGAAAACGCGGATGGAAGTTGTTAGGAGCGACAGACGGACAAAATGTAAGGTTGAAGTTGAATACTGATGCCAAAATGTCAACGATACGATGCTCCTAACACGGCGTACGAGTTGTACCAAAGTTCGTCCAGATAATAAATGTTACACAAGTTCGAAATATTATTCCATGTTGATAGTTGCTGTAGAGATGGGTTTTCAGTCTTTCAAATTGCAAATAAGGAAACACTCATGGCGGTCTACTGGCCTAAACGGCTGAACACATATTAATGAAACTTGGCAGGAGAATATTTGCTAATGTGGAAATGGACGTGAGCTACTTTTTACCGCGGAATAATTCCTAATTTATGCGGGAAAACTCATTTAGCCGCGGGTGAGACCGCGTAGTACAAAAGTAATACATACATACATACATACATACATAAAATCACGCCTTTATCCCTTACGGGGTAGGCAGAGCGATAAACACCTCGTAAAGTAAAGTAATACATTCTAAAAAGCTTTATCTTGGAAAATATTATGCTTACGAAGATAATTCTAATCTCATATTGTAGCATACATACTCTACTTCTAAAACTGGCCTGTCAAAGCGTAAGGCTCGTATTTGTAAGCGATCTCAAACTTGAGAGTAATCTTAAGTACGGATTTGAGAGGCAGTTTGTACTAAAATGTAATTTCTGATACAAATTCAAACTTGCTGCTACTCTTGAGACATGATTATAAATACGGTCCTAGGTGTGTATAAAAAGCATCTACTTTCAAAAAGTTCTGGACATTTGTTGTAATCATCAATTCTCTCCCAATCTCTAGACTAGAGGTTTATGTTGACGGAACCCCTAGCCTGAGGGTAGTTTTTCCAGATGTTAACCTTCTGAAGGACTTAAACGAAGGTAGAAATTTATACTACAACTTCGGATAGAAGCCTCCAGTTTTAGTAGAGTAAAACTATTTTTTTTGCAAAACTTGTAATTTTTGAAGAATACGATACATTTTAAAAGAATTTATCTCCGAAACTATTTGGTCTAAAGAAACAATATTTATCTCATATAGTACAAAATTGATACTACTTTAAAAACTTTTTAGATAAGTATTATCTAAAACTAGTCCTCCAGGGTCAAAATCGGAAATCACATTGTTTTTGCGAATTGTTCTAATTTTGACAAGGTTGCGTTGGCTTTCGAGTTGTAAATATTTTTGCTAATGCATTGGGTCAGCATCGTAAACGACTCAGCAAAAAACAAGAAACGTCTTTTTTCGTTTTCTTTAAAAAGAGGTTCTTATATTATAATGGAAATATTGGAAATTCTAATACTTTGACATCTAAGTTCTAGTAAAACTAAATCTATTTCAAAGCTCGGAAATTTCCATCACTGACTATATTCTTGGTTATTTAATTAGAAAACTTGTAAGGATTTGTTAATTTGTCACTTTGAGGAAAGAACACTAGCCACAATAACAATAATATTATAGAGCTGTTTTAACCCCCTTTTGACCAAACATTATGGATGAATAAATATTTTAATGGAATAATAATAATAATACGACGCTTTTTAAACCCAACAAGTCTCACATTCCAAAATAATCAAGAAACCGACACAAACATCACAACCCAAAGCTCTTCTATTCATACCTCAATACAAAATAGAATACGTTCATCGCAAAACACACAGATACACACACATGATTTGCAAGTCCACACACTCCACACACATTCTAGTGTGTTTAGAATCAGGATACTTGGTGTAAGCCCGTACCTGCTTTCTGAAACCCGACCATAAAGGTCGAGACAAAAATCTTTTGAATATAATAATAATAAAGTTTATTGATTTAAGAGAAGCATACAATTTTTCTTACATAATAAATTATTATAACTACATAACATTTCTCAAAACTTACAATTTATATTAATATGTAGAAGTCCTGCTTCCCAAACTAGGAGAAAATCCTTTATCTTGGGATGCAGTGCGGTATTTCATTAAATTGAGAAAGTACAGTGTATACAAATCAAGATTAAATTGGTTTTAATTAAATTAATTTTCGCATTTAAATCAGTATTCTGAAATAACAGATAGAATATATTTTAATGGAATACATACAATATTTTACGAATTACTAGAATATACACTTTTACCATCAGATACTGGCCCAACACAAATATCTCTAGTATTAAATCTTCATACCTACTGAACCATAGTATTTCACAGAATTATTAGCCAGTCATCTGCCTCCGTGGTCTAGTGGTCAGAGCCATGGGCTTACGATCCGGAAGTCCTGGGTTCCATTCCCATGGGGGGAAGGATAAAATTGATGTTTGTCAATTTATCACTTTGTGAGATTTTCCTCAATTTGGTTAGGACATTGCAGGCTGAATCACTTAATTGTCCGAAAAGAAAAGAGGATTCCGTGCTTTGGATGGCACGTTACGTCGTTGATCCCGGTCACTGTGTTTGATAGTGGTCGTTACTCAAACCATGCCAGAGGCCTAATAGCTGTGCTACTAGGCGGTTTAAAAACTCTGACACCAGGGTTCCACTCGCTAACAAGAAGACAAAATTATGTTACGAGCTTTAAAAATTACACAGCATAAAGTATGTAAATAAAGTAACGAACTATCAACTCTGGATAAATTAATAACAACGTGAATAATTAATTTATAGTAAACCCAATTAATCGAAATCTTACCAAAGAAAAATCCAATATTTCATCACGAAAGCTCAGCACAATGACAAAATTAATTAAACCCACGGATTGGTACCTCTGATCTTTATAAAATAATTATTAATTTGCCTTTCAGAGGTAAACAACATTCCAGAATTAACTGATGTAAATGCGTTTTAGCAATTTACATTATACAGGCTGTTTGACAAATACATACGTACATACATACATATAATCACGCCTTTATCACTAATGGGGTAGGCAGAGCGTAAACGATCTAAACAAAGGTCGTTCCGTATCGTCGGACAAAGTTTTGAGGGTTCTTTAAGATATATTTGTAGATAAATTGTGTTTGACAAATTACTATGTATAATCCTATAGTACTTCCATGCTGGCCTGGGAGCGAGAGAAAAACATAGAATGTGCCAGCTGCATATCCTCCCAGGCATACTATAAAAACAAGCTAAGGGATCCGAGGGTTCAATATATTGTAATTTAGGCGATGGTCTGACAACCTACAATATAAATCTATCTTAAACAACCCTCAACATTTTTGTTAGACATGGTGGAACGATCCCTTTAGGTCGTTTACGCTCTTCCTACCCCATTAGGGATAATGGCATAATTATATGTATGTATGTGTATCCTATAGATATAGATCATACGTTTCTGACGATATCAAAGAAATATGATAGTAATTATAATCAGCATTTGAGAGTGACAGCGAGTTTGAGTTCGTATCAAAAACGTCATTTCAGTACAAATCCAAACTTAATATCGCTTTCAATCTTGAGATCGCTTTGTAAATACGAGCCTTAAATACCTTTTCCATAAAAGTAAAAGATAAAGTGTAGAGCGGTTTTGATTTGGTAGTTGAAATTATTTTCTGAAGTTTTTTTAAGTTCCTGAGTTCCTGCTATTAGCACTGTGAGAATGATCCTTCTGAAATATACAAATTTCGTAGGATTCAGCAAATAAAAGAATAATAGCTACTTGGCTAGTTCAGTCACTATCTAGCTAGTACAATGATATATCGATAACTAAGTTAAGTTCGATTCCCGGTTACTTAGAGTTTTTGGTTATTTACATTCATGATTTTGAAATATATGGTTCAATTTCGCTGTTCACAGTACTATTCCTAAGGGCGCTTTTGCATTGCTCCGTATTCGGTTCGTATCCGAATCATGTCCGTGAAATTTCCATATAAAACGGATGTAGATGGGTGCGCAAGCTGTTATACATTTACTAGAAAGGCCAATTCGGATCAGAAAATATTCGAATACGGATTCGGATCAGTGCAAAAGCGCCCTAACCCTAACATCCTGTACATGAACACGGCTTTATGGTAAAATTGAGTTTTGCTAATAATTGCTAATCGGAATCTGTTTTCGATGTGTGATTGAAATCAAAATTAGTGTATAACGAAGCAAAATGAAGCCAATAATGTGTTTGTACAAAATTTAATCTACGTGTTTTCGGTTTTGGCTTTGAACTTGTCGTGTGTAGAATCGTTTTAGGGTTTTAATTTATGTAATTGAAAATGTGTGTTGCAAATCCTAATATTATAATTAAAAAAAGAAACGGTCATTGTAGAAATTATGTACCTACCTTACCTATATTGATTTGAGCTTTGCACTTAATGTCTCCTATCCGCGACCCAATAAATTTGATCCAATGAATTTGACCGAGAGCTTCAAAAACGGGTAATCTAACAATCTATCAACAAAACGAACAACATTATAATGATTAAAAACGGGCAATTTACCGTGGTTTTCCATTTTTGTAGGAGTGTCCGATATTTCAACGAAAACCACGGTAAATTTCTCGTTTTTAATCATAATCATGTTGATAACCGTGAGAGTATGGACAAGACTAAACAAACAACCTTAACGCGCCAATTGACTATTGAGGTACTTACGGAATTGCTAACTTTTCAGACAATGCAGTAATTCAAGAGCCCGATGGTGTAGTGGATAGGGCCGCTGCCTCCTGAGCAGGAGGTCGTAGTTCGAATCCCACCGTACCAATGTGTTTTTTGGTTTTCGAATTTCATATGTACGTTTATTCGGTGCCTTTTCTGTGCTTCGGAAGGCACGTTAAGCCGTTGGTCCCGGTTAATATCGTTTAATACCGTAGATATTAGTCGTTAAGCCATTTCAGAGGCCAGTGCTAAGCATTGGCGGCTTGAAAACTCTGACCTAATCTAGGATTGGGTCTGGTTTCCCTTCTAGGTTGCGGAGGTCAGATGGCAGTCGCTCTGTGTAAAAACCAGTACCCTCGTTCAACCCCCTAGATTAGGTAGCCGACCCCGTAAGATACTGGATAAGGCTAGGGAGATGATGATGCAGTAATTCATCCTTCATTGTTCTAACCAAACTTGATTGTTCGTTAAAACTATTTCCAGATCGAAAGCCCAAGGTTCAATTCACTAGACCACAAAGACTATTGGTGGTCGTAATGACCCTTTCGAATGCCTATACATACATACATACATATAATCACGCCTTTATCCCTAATGGGGTAGGCAGAGCGGAAACGACCTAAACAAAGGTCGTTCCGCCACGTCTGACAAAGTTTTGAGGATTGTTTAAGATAGATTTGTAGGTATATTGCTGTAGTGACAGGTTGTCAGCCCATCGCCTAAATTGCAATATACAGAAACCTTCGGATCCCTTAGCTGGTTTTTACAGCCTGCCCGGGAGGAAATGCAGCTGGCACATTCTATGTTTTTCTCTCGCTCCCAGTCCAGCATGGAAGTATGCCTATCGATCTACAAAATTATTGTCATTGTGATGATCGTCTTGAAATAACGTCTGTTCTCTTTCAGTTCATTACTCCTGTTCCTTTCAAAATATTTTCCGATTGCGATTCTCCTTCATTCAGTGAGACGTTGAGATAGAGTGGGATGCACAAATTTAACACGCATTTTTTATGCCAGATTAATTTTCATGGACTGGGAGCGAGAGAAAAACATAGAGTGTGCCAGCTGCATTGCTCCCCGGGCATGCTGTAAAATCCAGCTTAGGCATTCGAGGGTTTCAGTATATTGCAATTTAGGCGATGGGCTGGGCTGTTACTACAGCAATATAACTAATAAATCTTAATTAAAAACCCTCAAAACTTTGTCAAACGTGGCGGAACGACCTTTGCTTAGGTCGTTTCCACTCTGCCTACTCCATTAGGGATAAAGGCGTGGTTATGTATGTTAACTTTGATACCACTATACGATAATTTATGCTGGAGAACCCGATGGTGTAGTGGATAGGGCAGCTGCCTCCTGAGCGAGAAGCGATTCCCACCACGTACCAATGTGTTTTTCGATTTTCTAATTTCATATGTATGTTTCGGAAGGCACGTTGGTCCCGGTTAATATCGTTTAACATTGTAGGTATTAGTCGTTAAGCCATCTCAGAGGCCAGTGCTAAGCCTTGGCAGCTTGAAAACTCTGACCCTACCTAGGATTGGGTCTGGTTTCCCTTCTGGGTTGAGGAGATCAGATGGCAGTCGCTCTGTGTAAAAATCAGTACCTCGTTCAATCACCTAGATTAGGTAGCCGACCCTGTGAGATACGGGATAAGGCTAGGGAGATGATGATATATATTACGTATGCTGCAGGTTTAAGTAAATCAGTACTTTTGCCATCTTGGAAGCAGGAAATTTTGCACAAGAAGAAGTTTCATCATTATGACATGTTTTAATATTATGGTCGTTCTACTATAATTACCCTCAAACCCATTAGCATTTCTTCCATGCTGGACTGGGAGAGATAGAAAAACGCAGAATGTTCCAGCTGCCCTTCCTCCCGGGCATGCTGTAGAAGTCAGCAAAAGGGACTCGAGGGTTACAGTGTATTGTAAGTTAGGCGATGGGCTGACAACCTATTTTCACAGCATGCCAGGGAGGAGATGCAGCTGGTACATTCCATGTTTTTTCTATTCCCAGACCAGTATGGTAGCATACATACATACATATCATCATGCCTTTATCCCTAATGAGGTAGGCAGAGCGTAAAAGGCCTAAACGAAGGTCGTTCTGTCACGTCTGACAAATTTGAGGGTTATTTAAGATAGATTTGTAGGTTAATTGCTGTAGTGACAGGTCGTCAGGCAACTGACTGCCTCCGTGGTCTAGTGGCTAGTGCCATGGACTCCCGATCCGGAGGTCGTGGGTTCAATTCCCAGGGGGGAAATACAAAAGTTGATATTTGAGAATTTATCACTTTGTGAAATTTTCCCCAGTTTGGTTAGGACATTGCAGGCTGAATCACCTGATTGTCCGAAAAGTAAAAGATTTCGTGCTTCAGAGGGCACGTTAAGCCGTCGGTCCCGGTCGCTGTCTTTGATAGTGGTCGTTACTCAAACCATGTCAAAGGCCTGATAGTTAGTTGTGCTACTAGGCGGTTTTAAAAACTCTGACACCAGGGTTCATCGGGTCGATAGACTCGGTACCCACTCGAAAGAAGAAGAAGAAGTCAGGCAATCGCCTAAATTGCAATATAAAGAAACCCTCTGATCCCTTAGCTGGTATTTACAGCATGCCCGGGAGGAAATGCAGCCGGCACATTCTATATTTTTCTCTAGCTCCCAGTCCAGCATGGAAGAATAAAAAAAAACCCCCTATAATATACTTCCTCAGAAGTACAAATCCGGTGGCACTGATCAGGAATAATGTTCGCAACATGACGAACAGTTTCCCGCTGATTGATGGAGTCTGTCTGTCTGTCCGTAATTTATATCCCTGTTTACTTAAAGGGTGCGGAGAACTTATTTTTTGGGTTTGGTGACAAGATTTTAAGGGAATTGTTAAAGACGAATGTATACGGTGTAAGGGACAGCGTCCCGCAAACTGATAGGGGTTGCACAGTCGACGGAACTGAACAACTATCACCAGGAAATTAAAAATAAAATGCTTTTCCATACAGTCTGATTGAGGTAGTCACTTTGTATGGAAAAGCATATATGTTTTTTATTTTTTGAAAGAATTTCCTGGTGATAGTTGTTCAGTTCCGTTGACTGAGCAATCCCTATCAGTTTGCGGGACGCTGTCCCTTACATCCCGTAGAAATGTAATGAAAAATCGAAAAATAATGAAGATGATTGTTTTAGTTATCACCCAATTTGAATTATTATGTAGTACATACATACATACATACATAAAATCACGCCTTTATCCCTTACGGGGTAGGCAGAGCGTAAAACGCCTCCTAAAAGGCGCTTTCGCCACGTCTGACATAAATTGAGGGCAATTTTAGATTGTGATGTGTATTGCTGTAGTGACAGGTTGTCAGCCCATCGCCTAAATTACAATACACTGTAACCCTCGAATCCCTTTTGCTGACTTTTACAGCATGCCCGGGAGGAAGGGCAACTGGAACATTCTATGTTTTTCTTTCTCTCCCAGTCCAGTATGGAAAAGTAATGTTTATGTAGTAAAGTAAATAAATCAAATATATTGGATCCAATGCCACAAAATATCAAAACAAGGTTTGAAAATAACTATTATGTTTAATTTTGTTAACATAATGTCTACAAGTACGAACATTTAATAATACTTATACTATGACATAGTACACTCAATAAAAGTTGAAAATATTAAAGTTATTTAAAAAAGAAGCAACGAGAGAATAACTATTGCAAAACAAAACTGCAATTATATTGCACAACCATCAATAGACACAATTAATTTAATTTTAACTTTTTACATACATACATACATACATATAATCACGCCTTTATCCCTAATGGGGTAGGCAGAGCGTAAACGACCTAAACAAAGGTCGTCCCGCCACGTCTGACAAAGTTTTGAGGGTTATTTAAGATAGAATTCTAGGTATATTGCTGTAGTGACAGGTTGTCAGCCCATCGCCTAAATTACAATATACTGAAACCCTCGGATCCCTTAGCTGGATTTTACAGCATGCCCGGGAGGAAATGCAGCCGGCACATTCTATGTTTTTCTCTCGCTCCCAGACCAGCATGGAAGACTTTAACTTTTTGTAAAAAATAATTGCCTATTGGAATTACATACCTACATTATTCTTAAACTGAGTTCGAAATACTATAGGTACTATTTTTATTCATAATGTCTAAGACAAAATAAACTTATAGTCTATATCTATAATGTCTACTCTGTATGGTACCTACTTGATCTTTGGTATTTCTTGTACAAGTCTAAAATATTATTTGAAATGCTATTACCTAACTATGGCATGACTACCGCTGCAAATTTCATCTTACTGTACACCAAACGGATAATGATACGAAATCCTAGCCACATCTCCAGGAACGTAATGAAGATCCTGATAAGCTTTCACCATCATCTGCTGGTTCACAACCGCAAAGGGCCTTGGAGAGATACTCTCTATGGATGGTAAAGGCCTTAGCTCCAAACTTGGCATAGGTTCCTCTTTAGGTCTTGACACAGGCACGTATGTCGTCTGAGGGATCGAAGGCACAGAATAGCTGATCATGTTGTTATACATGAACTGATGTTCAGAATAGTTCAATGGTATTTGATAGTTCGGATCTACTCTCGGTTCAACCTCTACAAAGGTATCTCTTGTTGTGTAGATAGCTGGGTTTGTGAAAGTTGTTGTATCTATCCTGTTCTTCCTACGAGGTCTGTATTTATAGTCCGGGTAATCCTGCATGTGTTTTATCCTTAGCCTCTTCGCCTCATCTATGAAAGGTCTCTTTTCTGATTCATCCAAGCTCTTCCATTCTAAACCGAGTCGTTTTGATATTTCCGAGTTGTGCAGCTTTGGATTCATTAATGATATTTTCTTTCTCTGTAGTCGTGACCACACCATAAACGCGTTCATTGGTCTCTTTATATGGTAAGGGTTTGAGTTCCTTGACAGTTTTTGTGTTGGTTTCGGTGATGATGTTGAATCTACTGGATATGCCATCTCTTTTATGTTGTTCGGGTATTGTATCTTGTTTATGGCCGTCTCCGATGTCTCAAGTTTACCACAGAACTCTATACCTTGTGGTCACTTTTAAACATCACTGTAAAACTTTGATCGTCAATGTATACGTAGTTCATCTTTATTATCAATTATTTCAATTATTATTACCACCAAAACAATCTTCAATAGCCTTATCATTTACCGTTATCAAATCAATTTCACAAACTTAACGAAAAATCTGCTAAAATATGCTATACCGTGTCCAGTGATTCCCTGGACGTCTACGCCCGGACTGATCACCAGTTTTGAAGCCAACTAAATCTGAATGCTGTCATTAGGCCAACAAAGCCCTGGGCACAATTGGAATGACAATTTTCCATGTATTATTTGCGTTTGAATAAAGAGCGGTGACAATGGTGTGATTGCTCTCAAATTGTCAGATGATACTCCTGTATGTTTTGTTGCCGCGCCTGGGTTCTATTAAAAAGGACAGGGTTGTCAAAAAAATATGTGTTTATAGGGTCATTAAACTGGTTACAAATAATAAGTTTAATAATTTACAAGACTAAGTCCCGTAATTATATTCAGCACTTGAGACTGACAGCGAGTCTGAGTTCATATCAGAAAAGTCATTTGAGTACAATATGGCATCTCAAATCCATACCTAATATCGCTCTCAATTTTGAGATCACAGACTGATTGATTGTAAGCAGCTTAACACAATACAATACATCGAAACATCTTGTCCACTGGCTTCTATAGGTAGAATTGGATGGCATTAAATATTACCTAAAAAGATGCATAGTGGTATAGAAGCCTAATATCCATCGTATCAATACTTATTATACTTAGTTTGATACATTTACAAACTTTACCCCGTTTTTATCGTAATTGAATAGACCATTCAATCCTTCTCAAAGTCTAGTCTAGAAACACACTTCAGACTACCAACAAGACAAATTGATCTATAGTACACCAAGGCCTAGTATCACAATAGTGATTCCGCCTTTATTCGCAAAGCATTGTGCACATTGTATCTTCATCAAATGAAATAGAGGAGTGGGCTAATCTTTTCTAAAGAATAGATCTATTCAGCTCTTTAGATCATGCCATGTTTGGACTAAGCCCAATCGTTGTTATTGTAGTGTGTTGAATAGTTCTGTTGATAATAGGATTGGGAACTTTGTCGCTATGATTGTTGTATTATCAATGTAGGTAAGCACTAAACAAAATTAACTTTATGCGATCCCGGTTGCATTTTTTTTTAAATAAAGTTATGATAAGATAATGTTGAAATAAAGGTACTACTAGAGCTACCTATTGATAACTATGGAAACTATTTGACAAAGTCGTACAGACGTTTCAAGCGCCCCGATCAGCGCCATCTGTGACATAATGGTTGAACGATTCTCTTCGGTCGCGTACGAAACCGGAGTTTTGGTTCCTTATCTCTGTGACGCTGTAATGTTCGTACACCTCGTTAGATGGCGCTGTTTAGTTCTTTAAGAATTTTGTAGATAGCGACACAAGTACTCGAATGGGGAACGCTAGTAGAGTATTTGGGAAAGATGCGGAATAAAATATAGAATAGGTATATTTCATTTTGAATTATAAATTAAGTAATGGTACTACTAAAAGATGGTTTTATTGGTAGCAATCCGTAGTTGCGAAAATCACGACTTAACTAACTTAAGTCTATACGTGTCATTGTCTATCATGAGGAAACATAAAGGGACGGCAACAATTTTAGTCAAGATTTAGTTAAGTTGTGCACTCTACGAATCGATAGCATTGTCATTCTCATAATATTTTCTTTTGGAAACTTGAACTAATGAAGGCATTTTACCCCATTTTTATCGAAGTTAAAAGTGTAGGTAACCTACTCTTCTCTTCGTCATTAAAATAAAGGTAATATAGTTTAAAAATGGTTCTAATTTCGGCAGTAACAAAAATAATTAAGAAAGTTAATTTTATTCGATTCGTATCCGATTCGTGTCCGTGAAAATTCCAGATAAAACATGTATGGGTGCACAAGTTGTCATAAATGTATGACATATCCGTATTCGGTTCGTGTCTAATACGAATTAGAAACGAACCGAATACGGAGCAATGCAAACACAGCCTGACACTTCTTACTGAAAAAAAAATTGCAACCTCTACCTCTCTCTACCTCTAATTTAAAATTTCCCTAACAAATTGACTTAGAAAATTAAACAAGAGTTATCTGAGCGCTTAATGTTGGCAATCGTAAACCTCAGTCGACAAGGGCCACTTTGTAAATCACGCGAAGACATAGAGGGGCGCTAAGCCTCCATATTTATGAAAATAAGACGCTACGCGCCATAATGGGAAATACAAAAAGCGGGCTGCGAAGGCGGGCTGGGAGGTGATTTACACTTTCCGACTGTCGCTCTGTAAAAGAAACTTGAATGGCGAGTGATTACTACCGCCAGTGCAAGTAAATTAGATAGATATATTATTTACTAGCGACCCGCCCCGGCTTCATGTATTATACATTATAAACCATCCTCTTGAATTACTCTATCTACTAAAAGAAATCGCATCAAAATCCGTTGCGTAGTTTTAAAGATTTATGCATACAAAGGGATATAGGGACAGAGAAAGCGACTTTGTTTTATACTATGTAGTGATTGCATAACTCTGACACCAGCGTGCTTCGGGTTGTTCGACTCGAGAATCCGCTCGCCAAGAAGAATAATTGTGCATAAAACAAAACATCATCAAATGAAACAAAAACAAAAGTACAATGAAGGCGGCCTTATTGCTATGGTAGCAATTTCTACTTGGCAACCTTTGGTAAAGGAAATCAAATATGGAAAATGCAGGATAGTGCATCTTACTAAAAACTAATTAATATAGACAAATTTACAAAAAATACATATATGATATACATAGATACATATAATTACGCCTTTATCCCTAATGGGGTAGGCAGAGCGTAAACGACCTAAACAAAGGTTGAGCTCCGCCACGTCTGACAGTTTTGAGGGTTATTTAGATAGATTTGTAGGTATATTGCTGTAGTGACAGGTTGTCAGTTGTATGATATACATAAATTATTATAATAGATAATAAACGACTATATACCATATATAATAAAGAACCATATTTTTTTCTGGGTAATAGCATCACGGGTTGTTCGTTGTCTAGTATTTTATGTTAAGCTGCATTTTGTACTGCTACTGCTGGGTGAACTCACACGTCATCACTGATCTAGATTAGATTCAAGAGTTTCGCAAATCAATAATAACAAAACGTCTAAAATCCAATATCTTTTAGCATAGTACGGTACATTTATTTGACTGATATGCATATTATAAAATTGCTACATACATATCATCACACCTTTATCCCTAATGGGGTAGGCAGAGCGTAAACTACCTAATCGAAGGTCGTTCCGCCACGTTTGACAAAGATTTGAGGATTATTTAAAATAGATTTGTAGGTATATTGCTGTAGTGATAGGTTGTCAGCCTATCGCCTAAATTACAATACACCCTCGGATCACATAGCTGTTTTTTACAGCATGCCCGGGAGGAAATGCAGCTGGCATATTCAATGATTTTTTACTCGCTCCCAATCCAGTATGAAATGTTATAAAATTTCTAGTACTCAATATCTTTGACATGCGTTTATTTGACTGATATTATAAACACATTGATAACATTTCTAGTACCAGTATGTAAGAAGAAAAAACTGCATTAAATAGTGGTCGCACCTTGTAACTTGGACTTAAGTCCTAACTTATTGTTATGGCCCGTTTTGAGCCTCAGTTTTATACCACTTTATGCGGGAGACTGCACTGCATCTATTTACGGTTATATAGATTTATTGCCGATACTGTGCCAAGAAAACAGCACTGAAGTTCTTTGGTAAACGTTCTAGTTTTACGCTATTTCGTTTGTTAAATTCATAGTGTGGGAATATAGTTTGCTCGAAAGCTAGCCAAGTAAATGAATGTCAAAGATATTGGTTATCAGGAATATTTAATTCTTCTTCTTCTTAGCGAGTAGATTCTCGAGTCGAACAATGACCCGAAGAACCCTGATGTCACAGTTTTCAAATCACCTGCTGTAAGGCCTCTGAGATGGTTTGAGTAACGACCACTATCAAGGACAGCGACCGGGATCGACGGCTTAATGTGCCCTTCGAAGCACGGAATCCTTTACTTTTTCAGACAATCATGTGATTCAGCCTGCAATGTCCTTACCAAACTGGGGAAAACCTTACAAAGTAATAAATCGACAAATATCAACTCCGGATCGTAAACCCATGGCTCTGACCACTAGACCACGGTGGCAGTTAAAAAAGTTGGCTAATTTTGAAATATCCTGTAAGTCACCTGTTCCAATTCAGCATAGTTCCTTATTTTTCTGACAATGGTTTCTTGCCAAAAATGCAGATTTAAAATACTTTCATTCAAAGTTATTAGTAGGTTCCTCTTCCTATACCTACGGTATGGTTACAGGTATGTCAGAGAAGAAATCAACTTTAACATTCCAAAGGCAGATGAGCAGGTAGATTTCAAGATATGCAACCATCGCCCGTAATGCCTTAGAATATCGTTCAAATCAGCGCGCGCTACGGAGTGGCGGTTACGTCCGTGGCCGCGTCAAAAATGTGCGAAAATCTCACTAAAAACCTAATTCCATAAAAACTACCGGTGGGATTTTAAAAAGCTATATTGCGAATTTAAATAATCATAATACGGATATTTCCCTGAAGGAACCGTGAAAAATTTAGAAGTAACCTAATAATTTAGAAGGATTATCAAATTTACTGATAAAATAACTTTATTTCTAGATTCTATAAGCATACTTATTAATGAACTAGAATATTTTTAAATGGTGCAATAACAGGCCATGAACTTATTTCTCAGATGTATATTTATTACAATTTCCCAATTATTCGTTTAGGAGCTCAAGCTCTTAAAACAACCATTTGCCGTTAGGAATCATACATACATACATACATAAATCACGCCTTTATCCCTTACGGGGTAGGCAGAGCGTTTAACGCCTCGTAAAAGGCGCTTTCGCCACGTCTGACAAAAATTAAGGGGACTATTTTAGATTGTAATATGTATTGCTTTAGTGACAGGTTGTCAGCCCATTGCCTAAATTGCAATACAATGTAACCCTCGAGTCCCTTTTGCTGACTTTAACAGCATGCCCGGGAGGAAGGGCAGCTGGAACATTCTATGTTTTTCTATCTCTCCCAGTCCAGCATGGAAGAAAAAAAAGTCCGTTAGGAATCAGCTTAAGTTTTTCGCTCGCAAACGAGTATGAAGAAATAGATAAAAAACGCATAATTTGGCATAGTCGTAACTATGTTGTGTATTAAAGAATAATAGCATATTATGTAAAGTGAAGTGTCACAAAACCGAGCGGCGACTTGTATTGAGCGGAGGAAATAAAAATATCGTATCAATAGCGACATAAAAGACTTGCGCTCCGAGATGCACACGAGAATATCATCCTGAGACAGAATTTTGGTATACACACACGCAAGCATGCTTAGAATTTCTATTTTATCCCTTATGGATTACGAAAAGCGTGATAATATATACGTATGTATGGATTAGGAAAACGCCAGCGAATTTTTATGATGCTATGTCACTTCACCACTATTAACAAGTTTTGTGATAGTTTTTAGATAGGATTCTACCTCAGCGGCGTTATGGTCCCTTCGCTTAAATAACAAAACATTGAAAACGCTTACTTCTATGCTATACTGGGGCGAAAGAAAAATAAAGAATGTGCCAGCTGCATCTGCTCCCGGGCATGCTGTAAAAACGAGCTAAGGGATTCGAGGGTTTCAGTATATTGTAAATTAGGCGATGGGCTGACAACCTGTCACTACAGCAATATACAGATCTATCAGAAAAAACCCTTAAAAACTTGTCAGACGTGGCGTCACGACCTTTGGTCGGGTCATTGACGCTCTGTCTACCCCATTATGGATACAGGTGTGACATTCCTTTTTGTTTAAAAACAAAAAAATTCCGTACCCTTATCTTGAAACCTATCCCAAGACTCATCTCGTACATCTCGTGTGGGGCGGAGAGTGGCATTTCATTAATTTCTGTTCTTTTTGTCTTATGACATTACGGGATAAGGCTAGGGAGATGATGATGATGTCTTATGGAATATTTCCTTACTTTATCGTGAGATCTATCCTTACATTGCATCACAAAGGTGTTGGAGGTTCCTGGATCGAACACAAAATTATTATTTAACTCGTTCACTGTTCGAGCCATTCAACTGTGGAACAAACTGCCGAAAACTATAAAAAACAGTCCCTCGAGCTTCACTTTTAAGAAGAGACTGAAACAGCATTTTGCGACCTCTCTATGACGTATATAATTATATTATATTTTATCATTTATATGTCATAAAAATATATTTATATGTATTTTGTTCAGTTTTTTCTACTTCTCGACCTTTTCGGTCGGTTTTTACCCAATCTCCCGCCTCGAGACCTCCCCCCTTTATATGTATTAGTTTATTATAGTATGTTAATATGTGTATTAGTATTATTATACATCAATTTGTAATTAAATTATACTAACTGTATCTGTTCCCGTGAATTTTCTAACTTTTATCCCCATTAGGTTGGCTGGAAGAGATCTCTTATAGAGATAAGCTCGCCTGTTGTTTAATTTTTTAAGTTGAACTGTATTTTTAATTTTTAAAACAATAAAGAATATAATTGCATTTTCTCGTATGCGTCCCTATATTCTATTATGTGTGGAGAAGCATTTCATTATTTTTTGTTCTGTTCTTATCTTGAGACCTATCCCAAGACTCAGCTTGTCCTTCTAATCTCACGTGTGTCCCTATATTCTATTATGTGTGGGGCGGGGGAGTGGCATTTCATTCCTTTCTGTTCCGTTCTATTCGATCTGGCATTATTCGTATTTTGTTTGTTCGGTCGGCGTACGAGATTTGAATACAAAAATGTTTTCTTAGTTCGAGCTTACTTCTCAGTTTTCTGCTGAAATATATCGCCTTTGATTCTTTTGAAGACAGACATAAATTCGGAGTTTCCTGATGGCTTTAAATAGTGTCTGTTGTACTTCCATGCTGGACTGAGAGAAAAACATAGAATTTGCCAGCTGCATTCTCTCCTGGGCATGCTGTAAAAACCAGCTAACGGATCCGAGGGTTTCTGTACCTATATTGCAATTAAGGCGATAGTCTGACAAACTGTCACTACAGCAATATACGCACGGAAGAAGATTTACCGCGTTTCGTAGCCGTCGCTACGGTAGTGCTACGTGCTGCTACGGTCTACGCGTCGTAGCCGCTGGCTACAATAAGCTACCGTGTCTGCCTTTTACGTTGGTATCGACCATTGGTTCTATTATTTGCTATTTTGTTACTTTTATTTTTGTTTTTTCTCATTCTTAAGACAAAATTAATTTAAGGTAAAGTCTTGTCTTGTCTTGTCTAGCCGTTAATGTCCCACTGCTGGGCTTAAGGTAAAGTATAATACAAAAATACAGAAGCAAAATAAATATGTATCACGTTCGTCTAGAATTCGGAGTTCTCTAAGGCTCGTATTTATGAATCCAACTCAAACTTGAGAGCAATATTAAGTATGGATTTGACACGCCAGTTTGTACTGAAATGACGTTTCTGATACGAACTTAAACTCGCTATCACTCATGAGAGCTGATTAAAAATACGGCCCCTAAAGTAGCAGCTTAAAGAAACTCAGCGAATAAATGGCTTCTAACATGGATTTGCCTACTTTATTAGGAATACAGGTGTAATCGTATGTATTTACCATGGATACAAATCCAATATAACAAAATAATATTACCTACAACATAACTAGATTTTTTGTACTAATTAACTAGTTCTTCTTTTTACTCGTAAAAAATTGTGATACTTTTGCGATGAACACTTTTACCATGAAGTAATATACTAATTCTATTTTCCATCTATAACGTTGTTACAACCCATTAATCCAGACGGTGACCAATTAAAAATGTTCAGCAGCAATTTAATAAATAAAAAATATAAAAAAGTAGCTAATAGTAAAAAGGTGATTAATTCTAGCTAACACAGCCGCTCACAAGAGTGTTATACAGCTACGAATAGGTATTGTGCGGTGTTGTTGTAGTGGAGCGCCCGCGGCGGGGCGGCGGCGCGGCAAAACGAGCCCTAACTAGATATTGTACACAGGATTGTTTCAATACTAGCGAGGACAAAAGTGTCTCTTAGGTCAATTTAGTTCTCCGTCTCATTGTGATAATCGGTACCGAATAAATGCTGTTATTTCTTTCTTTTTTCTTGCTGTTCTAAGTCATCAATATGGTAGCAGTCCCAAAATATCAACTTCCTAAAAACCCGGCGTTTTATAAAGTTGGCTTAGATTAGGCAGGTGCCATTTTGGGTCAGTAGACCATATTAAAATAAACATTAACTTTCATGTAACAGCAGGCTTTAATTTCGCTATTTAAGTATATTATATTCATGCGGTAAAAAGGATTAGTTGTAACTAACACAGCCGCTCATAAGAGTGTTATACAGCTACGAATAGGTATTGTGCGGTGTTGTTGTAGCGGAGCGCCCGCGGCGGGGCGGTGGCGCGGCAAAACGAGCCCTAACTAGATATTGTACACAGGGTCGTTTCAATACTAGCGAGGACCAAAGTTAATCTAAGGTCCATTTAGTCTTCTGTCTAATTGTGATAATTGGTACCGAATAAATGTTTTTCTTTCTTTCTTACTGTTCCAAGTCGTCAAAATGGCAACAGTTTCAAAATATCAACTTCCTAAAAAGCTGGAATTTTATAAAGTTGGCTTAGATTAAGCAGGTGCCATTTTGGGTCAGCAGACCATATTAACCTAAACATTAACATTCATGTAAAAGCAGGCATTAATTTCGCTATTTAAGTATATTATAATCTCTCGGTAAAACGGTGATTTATTCTAGCTAACAGCCGCTCACAAGAGTGTTATACAGCTACGAATAGGTATTGTGCGGTGTTGTTGTAGCGGAGCGCCCGCGGCGGGGTTTGGCGCGGCAAAACGAGCCCTAACTAGATATTGTACACAGGATCGTTTCTATACTAGCGAGGACAAAAGTGTATCTAAGGTCCATTTGGCCTACTTCCCCTTTGGTCAGTTCCAAGTCGTCAAAATAGCAATAGTCCCAAAATATCAATTTACTAAAAAGCCGGCGTTTTATAGAATTGACCTAGATTAGCAGGTGCCATTTTGGATCAGTAGACCATATTAACCTAAATACGAACTTTTACGTGAAAGTTGGCTTTAGTTCCGCTATTAAAGTATACTCGTATTATATTCCCGCGGTAAAAAGTGATTTGTTGTAGCTAACACAGCCGCTCATAAGAATGTTATACAGCTACGAATAGGTATTGTGCGGTGTTGTTGTAGCGGAGCGCCCGCGGCGGGGCGGCGGCGCGGCAAAACGAGCCCTAACTAGATATTGTACACAGGATTGTTTCAATACTAGCGAGAACAAAAGTGTCTCTAAGGTTCATTTGGTGTACTTCCCCTTTGGCCAGTTCTAAGTCGTCAAAATAGCAATAGTCCTACAATATCAATTCACTAAAAAGCCGGGGTTTTATAAAGTTGGCCTAGATTAGGCAGGTGCCATTTTGGATCAGTAGACCATATTATTCTAAATACTAACTTTTATGTAAAAGTTGGTTTTAGTTCCGCTATTAAAGTATATTATATTCCCGCGATTTGGATCAGTAGACCATATTAACCTAAATACGAACTTTTACGTAAAAGTTGGCTTTAGTTCGGCTATTAAAGTATACTCGTATTATATTCCCGCGGTAAAAAGTGATTTTTTGTAACTAACACAGCCGCTCATAAGAGTGTTATACAGCTACGAATAGGTATTGTGCGGTGTTGTTGTAGCGGAGCGCCCGCGGCGGCGGGGCGGCGGCGCGGCAAAACGAGCCCTAACTAGATATTGTACACAGGGTCGTTTCAATACTAGCGAGGACAAAAGTGTCTCGTAGGTCCATTTAGTCTACTGTCTAATTGTGATAATTGGTACCGAATAAATGCTTTTCTTTCTTTCTTTTTTTCTTGCTGGTCTAATTCGTCAAAATGGCAACAGTTCCAAAATATCAACTTTGTAAAAAGCTGGAATTTTATAAAGTTGGCTAAGATTAGGCAGGTGCCATTTTGGGTCAATAGACCATATTAACCTAAGCATTAACTTTCATGTAAAAGTAGACTTTAATTTTGCTATTTAAGTATAATATATTTCGCGGTAAAAAGGTGATTTATTCTAGCTAACAGTCGCTCACAAGAGTGTTATACAGCTACCTATTCGTAGTATTAGAGCCCTAACTAGATATTGTACACAGGATCGTTTCAACACTAGCGAGGACAAAAATGTCTCGTAGGTCCATTAGGTTTAATGTTGCAAGACGCTAAATGTGGCAAAAGGGCAAAAGTTCCAAAATGTCAAAATCCCAAAAATATAACCTCCATTATCTATTGTAATTAGGTAAGAAATTGACGTTTTGAAAATCTGTTTTCGGAATTTGGCAATTTGTGTCAGACCTACTAACCTAAGTAGCTTTTCGAACCGCAGTTTCATTCGTGGCGTAGTAACCTACAAAATGTTCTGTGTTAAAAATTGAAATTAGAAGATTTGAGTCTAATGTCAAATTAATTTATTCATAAACAGTTACACTGTGTTCGAATATCTTAAGACTAGTAGGTTGTCGTTGGAAAGTTGACTATTTGGAAATTCAACAATTTGGAATAATAAAACGAATGACATTTTACAGAGTAATCGATACTTACTTGATTCAATGAATTACCAATATTTCATCCTCGTATCCAGTAAACACTTTTCCGCTCGCCTGTCCGGGTCACAGGTAACTGAATCACGTTGGACGCTCTGTTTCAATTTCACGCTCGCTTGCCAATCAAATGGAATGTCACAATATCCAACGCCCCCAAATGTTATTTACCAAAATGTGTAAAGCGTTCAATTCGGTACAATATACCCCGAAGCTAGTTTGTATTATTTCCATCAATTTTTAAATACGGTTTGTATATCAGGTCTATATTGAGAAAGAATAAACGCTTAAACGTCAAGAAACATATAACTTTCTTTGACGCGTAAGCAATATCACATGATCACACAACGCTCAAAATGCATAATTGTTTAGTATTCATTATTAAAATACAACCAAAGTGCAAATATTCAAACTAAAAAAATGTCGCAAAGTCCAAGAAACATTTCAATTTAAATACACAATAATTTAACAATAACTATTTGTCATCGTGAATTAAAAAACAGTACTCCATCCATAGTAATTATGATGATTAAAAACGCTCCATATACCGCTCCTTTTGCACAAAATAGGGTTGGTGTCCGCAAGGTGTGCCAATTTCTTGGGCTTCACTGAAATATCAGAGCTCCATACATCTTTGTCATTAGTATAGTCACCTAACTTATAAAAGGCTTTCTGACATAATGTGTTTTAATAAAGGGGTCGATTCTAGATCTTCCGGCTAAAACTAAAATTATAATCTTTTTGTCACTTTCAGACTAAAAATTTCTTCCATTCTGGCCTGGGAGCGAGAGCAAAACATAGGATGTGCCAGCCGCATATCCTCCCGAGCATGCTGTAAAAACCAGCTAATGACCAATGGGCTAACAACCTGTCACTACAGCAATATACCTACAAACCTATCTTAAATAACCCTCAAAACATTGTCAGACGTGGCGAAACGACCTTTGTTTAGGTTGTTTACGCTCTGCCTACCCCATTAGGGATAAAGGCGTAATTATATGTATGTATGTATGTATGCAGACTAAAAACATTGGAAACGGTCAGGAGATCTATTCTCTCCTTTTTTCGATTTATAGTCGGTGGTTTTATCTGTCATTTTTATCCGCCATATGATGGCATGATATGGCGAATAAAATTGATAGAAATACTGGGGAAACGAGCAACAGCGGGTCAAAATCTAGCGGATAAAGTGTAAAACCATACATTATAAATCGCCTGACCTTGTTCAATATTATTATTTTGAAAGTGACAGTGAAATATATTTTAATTTTAGTTTTAGCCTGTGGTATCTAGAATTGAGCGCAGTATCTTTAAATTAATTTTCTAAATGAGTTAAATGAGTATGAGATATAGTGCGGGATATTTGCATGTGTGATGAGAGGTCGCGGCCGCAAACAATCTCGTGTGAATGGGCGCTAATGGACGCACTGTCTGACAGCAATTGCATCCTGAATAGAACAGAAGTAACGAAATATGTGTAGGAATGGACCAAACAGATGTGCCTGAAGACGGAGCTATGACACTAATGATCTAATTGCAAGAATCAATTAGTCACATAGAATCTTCCATGCTGGCCTGGGAGCGAGAAAAAAACATACAATGTGCCAGCTGCATTTCCTTCCAGGCATGCTGTAAAAACCAGCTTAGAGATCCGAGGGTTTCAGTATATTGTAATTTAGGCGATGGGCTGACAGCATGTCACTACAGCAATTTACCTATAAATCTATCTTAAATAACCTTCATAACTTTGTCAGACGAGGTGGAACGACCTTTCTTTAGGTCGTTTACGCTCTGTCTACCCCATTAGGGATAAAGGCGTGAATTTATGTATTTATGTCTGACAGCAATTGCATCCTGAATGGGACAGAAGTAGCGAAATATGTGTAAGAATGGGTGCCAAACAGATGGTGATGAAGAAGGTTCTATGTAACTAATCATCTAATTGCAAGAATCAATTAGTTTTGGGGGTCAAAGCTGTCCGCGTCCGTAGGCGAGGCCCTTTTCTGGGCCTCTTACTCGAGTTTCCCTACACGTGGCCCCTGGGTAGTGCAAAATGGACAGCACCCTCTCCGGTGGTAGGCTTCGGCCGCGGCTGGTTACCACCCTCCTAACTAAATAATGTCGCCAAGCGGTACCGCCGTGTTCCGACATGTAGTAAGGAGAAGCCAGTATGGAGGTTGGGTCTGTACAGTAGTACCGCGGCATGTAGCAGGTCGGAGTGGCTGATTGTTGCGACAACGAGTGGCTGGTTCTGGAGGCTAGCGGGATCCGAAGCACGGTGCACCGCTGGCCGACCGTAGGAAGTTGAGGGCCCAAGTAGCGGGAAAGCCACCCGCGAAAGGCTGCCCTGCCACCTCACGAAAAATCCCGGGATGCTCCACCTTGCCGGTTGGCGACCGGATGGGAGGACCAGGTGGCAATCCCCGGGGGGGTTCGGGCGTCCCCGCGGTCTCCAAGCCAGCTATCTTTGCGTGTGGCTGCAATCAGCTCATTTTCTAAGCTTATTGCAACGCGGTACCTCGTACAACTGCCTTCCTCCTGCCTATTCACTTTTTCCCCACATCACCAATTATGAAAACACACAAAAAACGGAAAATGGTTAAACAGCGGTTGCACGTCCTCCCACTTAAAGTGCACCTCTCAAATATTCGAGGCTTGCACTCAAATCTCAACCCCGTCCATCACCATCTTGAGACTGAAAAACCGCATCTGCTGTTCCTCACTGAGACGCAAATCAATTGTCCGGCTGACGCGGCGTACCTCAGCTATCCCGGCTACACACTAGAACACAGGTTTCTACCTCGTGCCGGAGTCTGTGTGTACGCTCGCGATGACATTTGCATCAAGCGTCTCAAGAACCTTGAGGCACCAAGTTTTTCCGTATTGTGGGTACTGGTCGATACTGGTGTAGCTCAAATTGTGTATGCTTGCGTCTATCGCTCGCATAGTGGAGACACGGAGACAACCAAACTGTTTGAACACCTCAGTGAAGGTGCTGATGAAGCTCTCCAGAGATACCCGGCAGCGCAGCTAGTCATCCTGGGGGATTTCAACGCTCATCATAAAGAGTGGTTGTTCCCATACCTAGTGACCGATCATGCTGGGCGAGAGGCGCGCAAATTTGCATTGTCGCTAAATCTCTCCCAGCTTGTCAGCTGTGCAACAAGGGTCCCGGATATTGAGTCTCATACAGCCAACTGCTTAGACCTTCTGCTGACTACCGATCCAGACCGATACTCTGTGTCTGTTTCTGCCCCATTGGGCACCTCAGATCACTGTCTGGTGAAATCTGTATCAGTGTATTCACCACCCGATCAGGGCCCTTGTGGTAAAAGACGGGTGTGGCGATACAGGTCAGCAGAATGGGATGAGATGCGCCACTTCTTTGCTTCGTATCCTTGGCAGGACTGTTTTTCTTCAGGCGAATCGTCGAGCTGCGCGGATGCTATTACAGAAGTCATACGTCAGGGTATGAAGTTTTTCATACCGTTCTCTGATGTTCCTACCGGTAGCAAAGCTCGCCCGTGGTTTAATGCTGACTGTAACTGCGCGGAATCGCAGAAACAGTCGGCATTCCTTGCTTGGGCTGATGCTCGTGCACGCAAAGCTCCGAATACTCGCGATCTGAAGAAAAACTATAACAAAGCCACCAAGTTAAGCAAAAAGGAATTACGCAGGGCTCGATTCGCCCACATAGGCCGAGTAGGCGCTAAGCTTGCTTCCTATCCGGCTGGCAGTAAAGCATTCTGGTCGCTTGCGAAAGCAGTGGAAACAAATTTCTGCCAGCCATCTTTACCGCCTCTGCAGAGACCTGATGGGTCGCTTGCTCATACTGCGGAGGAGAAAGCCAATCTTTTTGCCTCCTATTTTGCGGAAAGTTCGCGTCTTGATGCCGCAGGTAAAATACCACCCCCGTTACCTCGTGTCGACTGCTCTATGGCAGCCGTACGCATCCGGCAAAAAGAG
This sequence comes from Scrobipalpa costella, assembly GCA_949820665.1. NCBI lineage: Eukaryota > Metazoa > Arthropoda > Insecta > Lepidoptera > Gelechiidae > Scrobipalpa > Scrobipalpa costella. Next base: position 20,385,653 of record OX463303.1, read on the forward strand.
GTCCTTAAAACCATGCGAAATCTAGACGTGAATAAAGCAAGTGGCCCTGACGGTATCCCTGCAATCGTCCTGCGTAACTGTGCGCCTGAGTTGTCTCCGGTGTTGACACGCCTGTACCGCCTCTCACTTGAGACTGGTGTTGTTCCCAAATCGTGGAAGCTTGCAAATGTGCAACCTGTACCCAAAAAAGGTAGTCGAGCAGACCCTGTCAACTATAGACCCATATCGGTAACCTCTATACTCTGCAAGATTATGGAGCGTGTACTGAATAATCGGCTCCTGGCATACCTTGAGGATAATGATCTCCTTAACGATCACCAATACGGCTTCCGCCGAGGGCGATCGACGGGGGACCTCCTCGTGCATGCCACTCACTTATGGAGCGAGGCTATCGAGAGACATGGTGAAGCACTTGCCGTGTCTCTGGATATCTCCAAGGCCTTTGACAGGGTCTGGCACGCTAGCCTTACTGGCAAGCTTCCCGCCTACGGGTTACCTGCTGGCCTTTGCAACTGGATTTCGGACTTCTTGAGCGAACGATCCATACAAGTGGTCTTAGAAGGCTGCTCCTCCGGACAACAGGCTATTGATGCCGGAGTTCCTCAGGGTTCTGTCCTGTCTGCAACCTTATTCCTGCTGCATATCAACGACATGTTTACACCCGATACCTTTGGGTACGCTGATGACAGCACGGTTGTTGACAGATATCTGTCCAGTGCAAGGGCCAACAGTGAAACAATCCAGTCTTGTCGGGAGTCCATGGTGGATCGTCTGAACTCATCGCTAAGGGTGATATCCGAGTGGGGCGATGCCAATCTCGTCAAGTTCAACGCATCCAAAACCCAGGCGTGTCTATTCTCGACAAAACGGAGTCCTTTTAACCTGGCTCCAACTTTCCGGGATGTATCCGTACCGATTTCTGACCATCTTGAGCTTCTTGGTATGAGCCTTACGTCCGACTTGAACTTTGGACGTTACATTGAGTCTCTGGCCACAACAGCTGCCAAAAAACTTGGTATCCTCTCGAAGGTGAGGCGATACTTCACACCGGGACAGCTATTGCAGTTGTACACAGCTCAAGTCCGATCGTGTATGGAGTACTGCTGCCACCTTTGGGACGGTTCAGCTAAATACCAGCTGGCTGCCTTAGACTCAATCGAGAAACGCGCTAAGAAGCTCATTGGAGACTCCGCACTGGTTGAGGCAAAACTACAGAACCTTGAGCACCGTCGCAGAGTGGCGTGCATGTCGGTATTTTACAGGATACATTTCGGGGAGTGCGCGTTAGCACTTCATGACCTTATACCCCCCTCCCCTTTCCATCTCCGGAGCACGAGGCGTGGACAGGGGTTCCACCCTTATGTCGTGGATATACCACAAATTCGCACGAAGCGGTTCGCTTCCACATTCTTAATGCGAACGGCTAAGGAGTGGAACTCCCTGCCGGCGGATCTGTTTCCGGAACAATATAACCTGGGCCTTTTCAAGGCGAGAGTGAATAGGCACTACATAGGTGAGTATGTTTCAACATAGTCCGCATCGTCACTTTCCACCAGGTGAGATGGCGGACAAATGCTCGCCTATATATATAAAAAAAAAAAAAAAAAAAAAACATAGATCCTTCTTGGGTCCTACCTTTTACGAAAACTTTTCGAAATTATTTAAGGTCTTTGGTAGAAAATGTGTATCTAGGCATTAGTTTTGACAGTTTCTAGGTAGTTAATTCCGCGCTTCGGAGGGCACGTTAAGCCGTCGGTCCCGGTCGCTGTCTTTGGTAGTGGTCGATACTCAAACCATGTCAGAGACCTAATAACTGTGCTATTAGGCGGTTTGAAAACTCGACACGACACGACACCAGTGTTCTTCGGGTCGTTGTTCCACTCGAGAATCCACTCGCTAAGAAGAAGAAGAAAACTACATTTATATTTCTCTACACCCAAACAACTATTCCCAAATATTCCTCAGGAACTGATAGCAAACTCAGACTAACTTCTTCTTTGTTTCATGTTTGAATATATGGGATATGGTGCAGGCTATTTGCATGATAGAGACTACGGCGCGGCCGCAAACATTCTCGTGTGAATGGCCGCTAATGGACACGCTGTCTGACAGTAATTATTGCAAGCTGCATGTGACATCCTCAGTTCCAGGAGCTGTGATAATATGAAAATACTTTAGGACTAATGTACTAAACATTGCAGATTTAACTGCTTACTTGCTACAGTTTTTTTGGGGGGTGGGATGGGAACTCCCTCCTAGTGATCCGACCCGGGCAACGGCAACACAGGCTTTCCTGTGAATAAGTTCGGCTGAACGATCCCAACAAAGCGGTGGTAGGCACCGCAAGGGGCCGCCTAGCTCGCAACTACCCTCTTACCGGAGTCCAATGCCAATCAGCTTGCTGTGTTCCGTCAATGCGTGAGATTGCCAGTGCCATAACAGGCATCGTCTGGGTGAGCTTGCTCAATTGTCGACTCTGTCATGGTCATCCCTGACCTAGTGTCTAGAGTCAAGAGCAAACACAATTCAATTTTTTAAAATAAAAAAACAAATAATGCCTCAAGAGTAGATAAGAGCAGAAATTCCTATTTTTGTAACGTAGAGAAAGCATATGGGTGACGGTATGCGCATCAGAGATGCCCCAAACAATCTATTGACTAATGGACGCACTGTCTGAGAGAAGGTTATGAACTTATACACTCTCACTACCGTAGGTCAGCTGGAAGAGATTTCTTTTTAGAGGTAAGCTGTACCTGTTGTACTATTATTTTTTATATTTGTGGCCTCTATATTATCATGTGTGCAATAAACTGATAAATAATAATAATAATAGGTAATTTCAAGTCGAATGTGGTTGTGGGTGTGATGTCCTGAACTAGATGAAATACAATCATATTTTTAAGAATAGTAACCAAACATCAAATTCAGAAATTCATGTGTCACAATTTATATGCATATTTTTTTTAAATGTATATATTTTTATTCATTTAATTCATAGACAAATCTCACTGCATATACAGAGTTCATTACATACATACATATAATCACGCCTTTATCCCTAATGGGGTAGGCAGACCGTAAACTACCTAAACAGTAATTTACGAGCCAGATTAAGATATTTATACACATTAAAATATAAACTATTTGGACTTTAAGCTTCAAAAATTAGAGTAAAGTAAACAAGTAAAAATAACAACAAAAACAATATTAAGCCTATTTTCCAAAGTAGAGTGTATGTATGAGTAAGATGTGTATGCGCGTGTGTGTGTGTGTGTGTATGTATAGATGTAAAGTGCTTGTGATGATTATAGAAGATTAATAATGTTACGAGTTAGCATCACAATCCAAAACTTTTATGGTTGGTTTCTATTAATTTCCCTAGGAATAAACCCCGGTTTATATGAAAAATAAACTTTATAGTTGTAGCTTCCATGCTGGTCTGGGAGCGAAAGAAAAACATAGAATGTGCCAGCTGCATTTCCTCCCGGGCATGCTGTAAGATCCAGCTAAGGGATCCGAGGGTTTCAGTATATTGTAATTTAGGCAATGGGCTGACAACCTGTCACTACAGCAATATACCTAGAAATCTATCTTAAATAACTCTCAAAACATTGTCAGACGTGGCGAAACGACCTTTGTTTAGGTTGATTACGCTCTGCCTACCCCATTAGGGATAATAAGGCGTGATTATATGTATGTATGTATTTATTCAAAAAAATAAAAACATTCTACTTCATGGCCCAACGTGTCCCAAATCGCTACATACAAGGTAACTTATACCCAGTAATTTGACTCCTAACCCCACACGTGAAATCTCTACCGATCCACCTCTTTAGCAAAGATTGCCGGCCGCCGCTTAAAAAGATATTTAATCTCCCTAATAAACATGCAAACAAGAACGCACTCTACCTGTTGCAGATTTAGCGAGACAAATGATTCCTCAGCCAATGAGAGACCAGCGGCCGCCCACGGCGCGTCCTGATTGGCCCCCACGTTTAAAGGGGGGAACACTACGGGGGGACAAGACCCGAACTCGGCTCAGACAAGAAAAGCCTCGCATTGAGCTTTCTCGAGCTTTCCGCGCGCGCCAAATTCCATTTTTGGGAAAACACGGGAGTTTTGTTTTCGTTGTTAGTTTTTATGGTTACGATTTGAATAATTCTCAATAATAAAGACAATATTTTCCTGACTCAACTACAGTGAAAGACTAAATTGGATGACATTATTTTATTTTTAAAATAAATTAACAATATTATTTCTTAAATCACACTCATTTCGAAATGTACTGGCAACTAACAAAAAGTGTTCTTAATCTAAAAAAATAAAACTTACCAATCTTTTCTCGAATTCGACCGTTCTAAATTCAAATAACCGTCAAAATGTCAATGGGCAAGCAGCAAGCCGAACACATCAAGAGGCCGATGAACGCGTTCATGGTATGGTCGAGAGGTCAGAGAAGAAAAATGGCTCAGGACAATCCAAAGATGCATAACTCAGAGATTTCAAAAAGACTGGGCGCTGAGTGGAAGCTGCTGACTGAGATGGAGAAACGGCCGTTCATTGATGAGGCGAAAAGGTTAAGGTCAGTAATCATATGAACTTAGGTGTCACTATAGCAATACAAATTACAATCTAAAATTGCCCTCAAATTTTGTCATACGTGGCGGAAGCGCCTTTTACGAGGCGTTTAACGCTCTGCCTACCTCGCAAGGGATAAAGGCGTGATTTTATGTATGTATGTAAGCAGGACTGGGAGCGAAAGAAAATGCTTCTCCACCCGGACTTGCTGTAAAAACCATATCGTGATTTAGGCACTGGGCTGACAACCTGTCTCTACCGCGATACGTATTTCAATCTAAAATTGGCCGCAATATTTTCAGAGTTAAACCATTTAACTAGGCGATTTACGCTCTGCCTATTCTATTATCTATCTGTAATGAAAGTCACTTTTATGAAACATTTCAAAAATTCACCGCTATTGTCTTGTTCTAACTAGAGTTAATTAATATGATAAGTATGATTTTCATGCTACACAAAACATCTATCGAGTATCCAAAAAAATAAAATAAAGGAAAATAATTATGATAATATTTCAGAATATGTAACATAATTATTAATTATTGGACAGAAAAATATATTTAAAAATGTTTTTCAGTAATTTCTTAAGTTGTAGTTGAATATAATTAATTCAAAGTTTTGTAACATGTTGCTTAGATATGTAAACTTTAAACTTATTATTGTGTTCTACAAAAAAGTGTTCTACACTCCGATAAAAACATAGGTACATATTTTATCTACACTGTATAAAACAATAAAGGCAGCCAAGGGTTTCAGATCAATTAATTTTCAATTAATTTGTATACGAAAAATGTATGTATTAAAAATGTATTGAATTTGTAAATGACAACCGTGCTCCTTTCTTCCATGCTGGCCTGGGAGCAAAAGATAAACATAGAATGTGACAGCTGCATTTCCTCCCGGGCATGCTGTAATAAACAGATAAGGGATCCGAGGGTTTGAGTATATTGTAATTTCGGCGATTGGCTGACAGCCGTTCACTACAGGAATATACAAACAAAACTATCTTAAACAACCCTCAAAACTTTGTCAGACGTGGCGAACGACCTTTGTTTAGGTCGTTTACAATCTGCCTACCCCATTAGGGATAAAGTCGTGATTATTTGTATGTATGTATATATCATAACCTTACTGTCACTACAGTGATATACTTTCTTTTCTGATTTTACCCTCAATATTTATCACACGTGGCGAAGACTTTTTAAACAGGCTATTGATGCACTGCCTACACCGTGAGGGATTAACGTGTATGGACGTAAATTAATAATAGTAAAATACCTGCCTTTTATTTGTTCTATTCCTTAGAGCCTTTTTAAACATATTTTTAATTCTAGATAAGAATAGTCCCAAAGACCTACCACAAAATCCTCATTTCAAAAGCCACCAACGAATAAAAAACAATCAGTAAAAACAAACACGACTTTTAACATCTTCCAACAAAAAAAGATAATAAAACCTTTCTCTATCTTTTTAATTTCGTATCAAAAGACAAACAGACAGACAAACACCACACCTGTTTTTGGGAGGCATTATAAAAAAATTTAACACAAAAAGCGTTATTTGTTCAGTTACAACGTTTTACCAGTAGGGTGATTAAGAGTGCAAATATAATAATTGGTAGACAAACAGAGAACCCTGTGGATGCCTTATCTTAAAATATCACTTTTTACTGCGTTTTACAACATTGACAATGTTGAGCGGGTTAGTTTCGATTAAACAACAGTATGTAATGTAATTACCCATTAATTGGGGAAAGTTTATCCAGGAAGGACTTTGCATCGTATATCTTCTTCTTAGCGAGTGGATTCTTAAGTCAAACGACCCGATGAACCATGGTGTCAGAGTTTTCAAACCGCCTAGAAGCACAGCTATAAGGCCTCTGACATGGTTTGAGTAACGACCACTATCAAAGACAGCTTTTTCTTCTGTCGAGTGGGTATCGAGTCTATCGACCCGATGAACCCTGGTGTCAGAGTTTTTAAACCGCCTAGTAGCACAACTATCAGGCCTCTGACATGGTTTGAGTAACGACCACTATCAAAGACAGCGACCGGGACCGACGGCTTAACGTGCCCTCCGAAGCACGGAATCCTATTTCTTTTCGGACAGTCAGGTGTTTCAGCCTGCAATGTCCTAACCAAACTGGGGAAAAATTGACAAAGTGATAAATATCAACTTTGTGTTTCCCCCCTGGGAATCGAACCCAGGACCTCCGGATCGGGAGTCCATGGCACTAGCCACTAGACCACGGAGGCAGTTAGCATCGTATATAGAAATATACAATCACGGCTGCATCCCTTACTTACGTGACTATTTATATGTTCTTTACTACCTATTTATAGATACTGATTTTACCAATTTAAAGTAGCCAAGACCACTAGGAATGATAGCACAGTAGATAGTGAATTTGAAATATTAGCATTGTAGTAGTTGTAGTTTCTTCCATACTGTACTGGGAGCTAGAGAAAAACATAGAATGTGCCAGCTGCATTTCCCGGACTTGCTGTAAAAACCAACTAAGGAATCCGAGGGCTTCTTTATATTGCAATTCAGTCGATGGGCTGATAACCTGCCACTGCTGCAATATACCTACAAATCTATCTTAAATAACCCTCAAAACTTTGTCAGATGTGGTGAAACAACCATTGTTTAGGTCGTTTACGCTCTGCTTACACCATTACAGATAAAGGCGTGATTATTATATATGTGTGTTTGTATGTAGTAGCGTATCAGAAGTGTCGTACCGAAAGGTCGTGATCCAGATATTGCCAACCCTTACGCAGACAAAAGCTAAGAATGAAGCTAACCCTTGGATAATTATTAACGTGTGTACAAAATCAGCATTATGTGAGTCCGCTATCTCCTCACGCCAAGGCCATAAAATTATAACTATAGGATATATGCACTTTTACTTCAAATTCCGATTCAGTTCTAGAAATGTTGTCGTCAACATAAACTAGTCCGATAAACCTATAGTTCAAACAAATTAATTCATTATAATAATAATATAATAATAAATTCATTTTATTTTCTCTCACACAGTTTAGGTTAATGTTAATGACTACATTGTAAAGATTATGTGTAAGAGTCTGGTGCCTGAAAAGGGCAAAAAAACCTGTGTTACAGGTCACCAGGCCCTCACTCCCTCGTAAGTTATATTAATTAACATTTGAATACTTAATATTTAAAACACGAGAAAAGTAAACAAATTTGATCTTAACAAATACTTTTAAAACTAAATAATGATAAAATCTAATTGTAGGTGGTAGCTAAAAGAAGGAATGAAAGTGTGTGTATGTGTGTGTGTGTGTGTGTGTGTGTGTGTGTACGTGTGTGTATGTGCATCATACGCAAACCTAATAGTATATTTATTTAGATTTTTACGATTTTATTTTAGCAAAAGTATTTAAGATAAGATTTTTTTTTCGGTTTCGGTGTAGTTTAATTGTAATAGGTAATTTGATACCTTTTTCTTACATTCATATCTTGAAAGAGAGTATATTTGCAATTTTTCATTCAATCTATTATACAAGAAGGAACCAATAAATAAGAAGAATCTTTGAGCAAATTTCGTTGAGACTGGAATGGACGTACATACACGACCTTGTTTGCGTTTATCCTTGGCCAAGTTTAGGTCATATACTATTGACGAATGTTTCCTTAAAGCAATGGACTGTATGAACAACTGCCGCACTGTTAGTACTTGCCACATTTTGTACAGATCATCGGTAGGATAGTAAAAAGGTTTGAACGAGCTGACTTTTAGTATTGCTCTTTGAGCCCTCTCAAGTTCTATTAAATGGGTTTTTACAGATCCCCCCCAAGACGAAATACAGTACCCTAACACTGATTGACATAAGGCAAAATATACTGATTTTAATATACTTTTTTCCGCTACATGACGCAGGGTCTTGAATATAAAGATTAACTTTCGGATCCTACTGCTCAGAACTTCAATGTGTGCTTTGAAAGTGAGACAATTGTCTAGAACGACCCCCAAATACTTAAACCTCTCCACACTCTCTAGGGGCGGGCAGCTACAACTAGGACGTTGGGTAGCTGAGCACATGTTAAAACCAAATAGTACTTAAGTGTCTATTTTTTGTAGGTGGAGACGATCTATTCGGACTAGAGCTAAAATTTTCAGTAGTTAGACTCGCTTAATTCGAAAACAGAATTGTCACTGATTAAAACATCATCTGCGTACAACACCAGAAGCACAAAGTCCATTCAAATAAATCAATTTAATCTAAGCTTACCCCTATCCGCCCGATATCTCCTCACGCCAGGGCTATAAAAATTAGACCTTATATGTCTAGTCGTATGTATACCTAGGTTTTTTAAAAACAGAATTGCCACTACTGAAAACATTGTCTACGTTAAATACATCGTCTACGTACAAAATCTATTCTCACTGTGATTCCAATAAATCACTTTAATCTAAGCTAACCTTTAGACAATTATAAGCGTGTATAATATTGTGGTAGGTATACTCGAAAATTTTATTATGATTGTAGGTACCTAAGACTAAGCATTGTAAATTGTAATCGAAATCGCAAGAACAGAATTGTCACTGATGAAAACATCGTCTACGTACAAAGACCATTCAAACAAATCAATTTAATCTAAGCTAACCCTTAGACAATTATCAGCGTGTATAATATCAGCATTGTGTGGGGCCGCTATCTCCTCACGCCAGGGCTATAAAAATGAGCTTATGTCTCCAGTCTGCAGAAAGATGGGGAATGTACGGAACGGGTAATGCCAAATGTTTGTGAGGGCAAATTAGAAATGGTAAAGTTGAAACGTCGTTTGTGGAGTATTTTGACTGTGTTTATATTGCAATCCTAGTTATTGGACTGTCAAATAATAGTCAATCGTCTTTATGTATAAAAATACACTTTCAATCACCCTCCTGGTAAAAATAAAAACTTATGGTAAGATTGCTTGCTGAGGGAATTTCCCAAAATTTTACAATCCTTGTAATTAGTATTTAAATCTAGACTATAATCCAAAACTGCCACAATATATTATAAAAAGAATCATAACTACAATCTACTTTACCACTTTCAACAAATTTATGGTTATAAGAGCTCTATAGAAACCCAAATGGGGGCTAGAAATTAATTCGAAAGGGTTGAATCTTTGTATTTATTAGGTCCGTACTCCACACGTCGGCTCTCATTTGTTACTTCTCTATTTTGTTACCCTGCTATTTTGTTACTCCCTTATTTGTTACGACTATGTCACGCTTTATTAAGGGCTCATGAGATTAGATATCGTTTTCAATGGAGCTACTGTTTCGAACCCTTCATGTTGAACTAACACGGAAATTGCAAGGGGCAAGGTCGTTCAATATTAGTGGGATAAATTCATGATGAGTAGGTTTTATAATTACGACTGCCAGATATCGTAAATGGTCAGGTTCCAACATTAGATAATTTCATATAATTACGATACTATGAAGTCTAGTCCTTAGATTTTTTTTATTTACACATTTCATTTCATCATTTCTTAAATCTTCTATGCTGGCCTGGGAGCGAGAGAAAAACATAGAATGTGCCAGCTGCATTTCCTTCCGGGCATGCTGTAAAAGTCAACTAAGAGATCCGATCGTTTCAGTATATTGTAATGTAGGCGATGGCCTGACAACCTGTCACTACAGCAATATACCTACAAATATATCTTAAATTACCCTAAAAACTTTGTCGAACGTGGCGGAACGACCTTTGTTTAGGTCTTTTACGCTCTACCTACCCCATTAGGGATAAAGGCGTGATTATATGTATGTATGTATTCCTTAAATTTTATTGAGTTGTTTGAAAATGTTCTTTGTACTGTTTATAGACGATATTTTTTTGATGATTCCATTTCTGAAAGCGACTCCATCAACTATATATTTATGTTAGAAATTTTGAATTGTTGCAATAAAAATGCAAAATCCAGATATTATCAATACTGATAAACCCTTACATTTTGCAGAGCAAATTGATTTGTATGACATTGAGTATTCATTTAGTTTTGGTAAGAATAAGCGACCTTTTACCAAATGGTATACACACTGTCTGTTAATTGCCAAAAGGTCAGCTTAGATTAAATTGATTTATTTAAAATTGGGCTTTATTCATAAACAATGTTTTGTTTCAGTAGCGACGATTCTAATTTGAAGCAAAGGTCAAAATTAACTTTTGACAAGATTAATGAAAAAGAGTCACAGTCTTCTTCTTCTGTCGTGTGCGTCAATCGATCCGATAAACCCTGTTGTCAGTTTTTAAAGCACCTAATAGCACAACTAATAGGCCTCTGACATGGTTTGTGTATCAAAGACAACGACCGGAACTGATGCGATTAGCGTGCCCTCCAAAGCGCGGAATCTTTTGTCTTCCAGACAATCAGGCGATTCAGCCTGCATTGTCCTAACCAAACTGGGGAAAATCTCACAAAGTGATACATTGACAAATATCAACTTTGTGTCCCCACCCCTGGGAGTTGAACCCAGGACCTCCGGATTGTAAGCCGATGGCTCTGACTACTAGACCACGGAGGCAGTTACAGTTACCTGCAGATACCTACTTTCGAATTCAAGCTTTATAAGTATGAAGTACGAGTACTATAAAAGTGGCTCATATTTTCTCGTGATGCAATAATCATTGCGACATTTATTTTTTCATTACTTTAATCATACCCCAAGCGTTCAATCAATATTCCTTTTATTTTAAAGAACCTCCGATTCCATTATGCTGCCGATGGCATTATGCTTGGAACCGTTAGTTGGAACCGACTGAGTTGGAACCGTTTCGGTATAGTTGTAAGGTCTTTATTTACTTTAGTTCTTGTCACCTTTTTACTGCAATTATGCCGAATAAATGATTTTTCTTTCTTTCTTTCTTTTCTTCTTTCTTTCTTTCCTATACATTTTTTTCTTTTTATTATTAGAACTACGCATTTGTTTTGTTTCAGATCTACGGATATTCTATAAAAAGTACCTATACATTATTTACCGTACTAACCTACATACATACATATAATCACGCTTTACCCCTAATTGGGGAGGCAGAGCGTAACGACCTAAACAAAGGTCGTTCCGCCACGTCTGACAAAGTTTTGAGGGTTATTTAAGATAGATTTGTAGGTTTATTGCTATAGTGACAGGTTGTCAGCCCATTGCCTAAATTACACATTACATTATACTGAGACCCTAGGATCCCTTAGCTGATTTTTACAGCATGCCCGGGAGGAAATGCAGGTGGCACATTCTATGTTTTTTTCTCGCTCCCAGTCCAGCATGGAAGAAAACTACTAACCTATATATCTTATTCTTAAAAACACTTCAATCGATTCACAAACATGATTGATACGATTCCATATTGATTCATGTGAACACAACAGATAGTGGTTTCCTTCAGACCCTAAACAAATGTCATTGATAAAAAGTTGATTCACAATCCTACGCTTTGTACGTATCCCTATTTATTTATCTGTATTTGTATTGAGATATTGATACGGGGTCTTGAGTTTGAGAACTATGGAAAATATTGAAAATAGAAGTACGTTACTTCCATGCTGGACTGGGAGCGAGGGAAAGCTGCATTGCCTCCTGGGCTTGCTGTAAAAACAAGCTAAGGGATCCAAGGGTTTCTGTATATTGCAATTCAGGCGATAGGCTGACAACCTGTAACTACAGCAATATACATGCATCTTAAATCACCTTCAAAAGCTTTGTCAGTCGTGGCGGAACGACCTTTGTTTAGGTAGTTTACGCTTTGCCTACCCCATCAGGGATCAGGCGTGATTATATAAATGTATGTACAAGTGCATTACCAGGCCACTCAGAAAGTATTGCGATAAATAGTTTTTATATATGGCAGACTGGCCGGTTAGAATCTTTTTTGAAAATATGATTACTTGTAAGTAAAAATATGTGTGTTCCATTTTCAAAATTTCCCTCCACATTTTTTGCGAGCCAATTCAAAGTATCGTGTCTTACTGAAAAATGGATCAGCGCCGGGAACATTTTAGAGCTATGATTTTTTACGATTTCAAGTGTCGCTTGAAACCGGATGAATCGTTCGATAGACTTCAAATGGCATTTATGGATGAAAGCCCCTCCAAGGCAACCGTGTATCGTTGGTATAACGAATTTAGGCGCGGTCGACCAACCTTGGGGGATGAAGAAAGAAGCGGTCGCCCTTTGACGGCTATTACGGAAGAAAACGTGCTAGCAGTGAAAAATTTAATCCAAGATAATAGGCGAACTACATATCAGGAGATTCAGCACATATTAAAGATTGGATCGGGAAGCGTTCACGAGATTCTACAAGGGCATCTTCGCGTGAGGAGGATAGTATCGCGCTGGGTGCCGCACTACCTCACCGACGCTCAGAAGCAGGCCCGGGTGGAATGGTGCCGTGATATGCTGAACAAATTTGAAGCAGGCTCGTCTCGGCATGTTTACGACATCGTAACAGGTGATGAGTCCTGGATTTATCAATACGATCCAGAAACCAAGCGCCAGTCGACAGTTTGGGTGTTCCAAAATGAACCAACGCCTACCAAAGTGAAGCGATCTCAAAGCGGGGGGAAGATTTTGATCGCCAGCTTTTTTAATTTGACTGGCCACTTGGCCTCAATTCCCTTACGAGATCAAAGAAGCATTAACGCCGAATGGTATACTACCAAATGTTTACCAGAAGTTTTTGCTGTTGTGAGCAACAAGCGACCAAACACAGGGCTCCGCGGACTACTGCTCCACCACGACAATGCGCCTGCACACACCGCGCTCAAAACGAGGGACTTCCTGGACAGCACACCAGTCAAACTCCTGGGTCACCCTCCTTACAGCCCTGATCTAGCACCGTGTGACTTCTTTTTATTTCCAAAAATAAAAAATCAGCCCAAGGTGATACAATTTTCGTCGCCGGAAGATGCGCTGGCTGCGTTCGAGCAGGCTGTAAACGAGGTGTCTACGGCGGACTGGAAAAAGTGTTTTGAAAACTGGTTCAGACGCATGAATCTTTGTATAGAGGCTGGTGGAGAGTACTTTGAAAAGATTTAATAAAAATATATGTACCTGTAGAACATTTTTTTTTAGTGTCGCAAATCTTTCTGAGTGTCCCACGTATTGTTAAAGGCCAATGTTGTTTCTAATCATGATTTGCTCTTGACTGCAGTCTAGTCCAGAGGTGATGATGGATGCGAAAGAATTAATTGAGAAGCTTCAAAGGATAAGTATTCTATAACGACGGAACACAGCAAATTACTGTACGTCAAATTATATCCAAGAAATCCAAGTCCTTTGATAATTTTATATGAGTTTAATTTATTTAGATAAACTTGTAGATCATGGGATGGGATAATAAAAATGTTTTACATACATACATATAATCACGCCTTGTCAGGTGCCTAATAGCTGTTTTGAAGATTTCTGACACCAGGATTTATCGGGTTGTTTGAATCAACAATCCACTTGCAAAGAATAAGATCACGCCTTTATCCCTAATGGGGTAGTCAGAGCGTAAACGACCTAAAGAAAGGTCGTTCCGCCACGTCTAACAAAGTTTCGAGGTTAATTGAGATAGATTGTAGTAACAGGTTGTCAGCCTATCGCCTAAATTGCAATATACGGAAACCCTTAGCTAGTTTTTACAGCATGCCCAGGAGGAAATGCAGCTGGCACATTCTATGTTTTTCTCTCGCTCCCAATTCAGCATGGAAGTAGTAAAATGTTTTATAAACATGAAAATAAACAAGCTAATAGTTATACTTGGTTTAAGTGTCAAACTTTCTAAAAATATCGATACTATAAATGTATAATGACATGGATAGGTGTAAATAGTAGGAAATACAAGATTCTTTTCGTAATAATTTGTATCACAATCCATGTTGGACTGGGAGCGAGAGAAAAACATAGAATGTGCCAGCTGCATTTCCTCCCGGGCATGCTGTAAAAACTAGCTAAGGGTTTCCGTATATTGCAATTTAGGCGATAGGCTGACAACCTGTCACTACAATCTATCTCAATTAACCTCGAAACTTTGTTAGACGTGGCAAAACGACCTTTGTTTAGGTCGTTTACGCTCTGCCTACCCCATTAGGGATAAAGGCGTGATTATATGTATGTATGTATGTATAATTTGTATCAGATCCAAAATGAGACTCGTTTGATAATAAGTATTTCATTCAAAGATATAGCGCAGCTAGTGTCCTAAAGTCGCAACACGCAAGTTGAACAAACATTTATCATACTGCGCGCAACTTTTCCTTGACTCTGAAGCTCAGACCATACATCAGTATTATATTTTGAATCATGTTCATATTAACCATAACGATCATCATCTCTCTAGCCTTAGCCCGAATCTCACGGGGCTAACTAATCTAGGTGATTAAACGAGGGTACTGGTTTTTACAGAGCGACTGTCATTGACCTGCGCAACCCAGAAGGAAAACCAGACCCAATCTTAGATTATTTTAGAGTTTTCAAGCCGCCAATGCTTAGCACTGGCCTCTGACATGGCTTGACGACCTATATCTACGGTGTTAAACGATAAACTGGGACCAACGGCTTGACGTGCCTTCCGAAGCATGGAAAAAACACCGAATAAACGTACATATGAAATTCGAAAACCGATAAACACATTGGTACATGGTGGGATTCGAACCACGACCTCCCGCTTAGGAAGGCAGCGGCCCTATCCACTACACCAACGGGTCACCAATTTTAAGTACTCAATCGTTATTAACCATAACGATGAAGTACTTAAAATTTGTAACTTACTAGCGACCCGCCCCGGCTTCGCACGGAAATCATCATCATTTCTCTACTATATCATGCGTGTTTTATACATATAAACCTTCCTCTTGAATCACTCTATCCATTAAAAGAAACCGCATCAAAATCCGTTGCGTAGTTTTAAAGATCTGAGCATACATGTGGATATAGGGACAGAGAAAGCGACTTTGTTTTATACTATGTAGTGATATGTCTTCAGCACTATTGATGGTATCAACTAAAAATGGTCGTATTCACGTGTCTGTCTGTTTGTCGTCGAGGTTATCGGTCACAATAGCCCAAAAGACGCACCCATGTTTGTCCTGTACTTACTTTATCGTCTCCTGTTCAATATTTCGATATCTCCTTGTTAAAATACAGTTTGAAAACTTTGATGTTTCTTTGTATATATTTTGGATAGATAAATGGAATCGTATTTGTGCGTGCATTGAACTCTACATGGATTAAGGCGCTTTAATACGGGGTGTAAGGGACAGCGTCTCGCAAACTGATAGGAGTTGCTCAGTCAATGAAACTGAACAACTACTAGCAGGTTTTTTTTGCAGAAAGTGAAAAAGAAATGTTTTTTCATACAAATTTTCTGATCGAGATGGTCATTTTGTGTGGGAGGGACAAATATTTTTTGTATCTCGTGTAAGAAATTCCTGATGGTAGTTGTTCAGTTTCGTTTACTGAGCAGCCCCTATCAGTTTGCGGGACACTGTCCCTTTCCCCCGGTATTACTATGTTGGTTCGTTGTAGCAGATTTGCACTTTTAAATTTGATAATATTATTTCATTGATCTTATATGTTTGACGTTTAGTCTATCACAAAGATTTAAACATCGTCCTATTACTCCAAATAATATTGCCATTAGCCTGTTTGTTCTGGATGTCACCTTCCAGATCCTAAAACGTAGCGTTCAACCCATTAATTAGCGCCATTTATTTCTAGCTTCGATCTCCTTCACTTCTGACCTAAATATTGAGTTAGCTAAGAACAAACTCATCTTAAGAAAGAACGTTTTAAATAGTAGACAATCCAAATATTTGCATTATACTTTTATATATCTAATTCATTTTAATATTTCCATTATCCCATAAAAAATATTCTGGCTACTGCTATTCCAATATCAATACCATCGACCATGCCTACATTTCTTCATATCAGCAGACATGTCGCTGCATTATTGACCAAATTCGATTGCGTCCAGAAATGCTCGATAAAAAACTAAGCATACACAAATAAGTCGTATTGATATAGAATAAGATAGGTTTTTTCTGAGCCCCATAGCAATATTGTGTTTATTCATATTTTCCTTATGATAGCGTGTTTGTTTGGTGTAAATAAAGTAATGAAGGAATGGATATTGATAGTGTGGGGTCACTGACCGATTTTTTGGGCTATTCAGTAGTATTGAGATACGTAGATATAAAGTAGTTTATCTGTATTTCAAAAGTTTATAATAATCAATCATTCTTTACTAAGCTCCGCAAGAAACTGGGCTAAAACTAAAATCAAAATTGATTTGTCACTTTCAGACTAAAAACATTGGAAAAGGACAGGAGATCTATTCTCTCCGGTTTTTTAATTTATACTTACACACATATAATCACGTTTTTATCCCTAATGGGTTAGACAGAGCCTAAACTACCTAAACAAAGGTCGCTTCGCCAAGTCTGACAAAGTTTTGACGGTTATTTACGATAGATTTGAAGGTATATTGCTGTAGTGACAGGTTGTCAGCCCATCGCCTGAATTGCAATATACATAAACCCTCAGATCCCTTAGCTGGTTTTTACAGCATGCCCGGGAGGAGATGCAGCTCGCACATTCTAGGTTTTTGTAATGGAATCCAGGGAAGACAGAATAAAAATCATTTGTTCTCTTGACACTCATGTACTCTTGCACTTCGGTTCGCTACAACATAACCTCAATTGCTTCTAAGCACCACCGTTTGAGTGATATAAATCAACCCCAATGTTGCCACTCGAAGAAAATAATAATTGCCAACTTAACAAATCAATAAAATATGAACATCAATGTAAATAATTAATAATCCATAAATAAAATGATTAAATAACATTATGCCGGCCCCGTAGTTTACCCTTTTATATTATTACAACGGAATTAGCTGGAGTGGAGAACAATGACGCTAACATTTTACCCTCGCTCCCAGTCCAGCATGGAAGTACTTAATAATTACTTTTAGTTTATAGTCGGTGGTTCTATGCGTTATCTGTAAATTTTATCCGCCGTCATATATGTTGTTCCCGTATGATATGGCGGATAAAATTTACAGAAATACTGGGGAAATCAGCAAAAGCGCGTCAGAATCTAGCGGACAAAGTGTACAGTATAAATTGCCTGTCCTTTTTCAATTTTATTATTTTAGAAAGTGACAGATAAATTTTAATTTTAGTGTTAGCCGGTGGACAAGATATGTATAGGTTATTTAGAATCAAGCCCATTATCTGGTTTGCAATCTGGAGTCCTGAGTGGGAAAGCCAGTGCTTTCGAGATTTCTAAGCGAGCCGCTTCATCTGCAGCTCTATCTTGGTCACCTATGGAATAAAAAGAACATTTTGAGAAAAACAACTAGACATTTTCTTGAGAACACCGCCTTGAAATTAAGTTTCGTCAACAAATTATGATTACTTTGTTCTGAATTTATACATACGCTTATTAAACCTAACTTTATCATCAACCATAACAATACGACCCGCAAATTTGACACTGCACAGAATAACATTATTATTTATGCAATAAAGCGCGCGATTGTGCCGCGGCGCGACCGCCCTTAAAACAACAATGTCCGTTCACAATACGCGGATTATTGCATTGTCCTGTTACAAATACTCACAATCGGTATTATTCTCCACTCTGATTCACAAATTTGAGCCAAACCTCACTGAAACACCAATGCAGCTACAATCAAAAACCAACTCTACTACTTTGACATAAAGTTGGTTTTATATTTGCGCACGCGTCGCTTACGTCATAAGTCTGGTTAGAGGTCCAGTGGTGTGCGATTATGCAGCTTTGTGATAGAATTCTGCGATTGTCAGCGAGTCGATAGTAATTATTCGAGTGGACAGCGAATGCAGGTTCGATTGTTTGATGTGTATAGGTTATCATAGAGGAATATAGGTTGGGTGTTCTATGATAGTAGTGATACAGAATTAGAGTATATTTATGAGACGTAGGAAACTCTAGAGTAAATATTTCGGTTGCGTATGTCATATGATTGTACATTCGCAATAGTACCGTCGAATTTTAGGTATAGAAATATATAGCTAATGGATTTTTTTAATGTTTAGCTTTCAAAATGATGACCATTCCATATTTAACACTTACCGTGTTATTTTGTACTTAAAATGTAATTATTTTCACAAAATCACGACTACGAGCCTGGAATTAAATCCCGTTGGAGAGTTCTTTTCTATATATTATATATTTTCATAATTATGGATTTATTGTTACAGAGCGCTACACATGAAAGAGCACCCAGACTACAAGTACAGGCCGCGACGGAAACCCAAGGCGCTCATCAAGAAGGAGCCCAAGTTTGGTTTCGGCATCAGCGGACTGATGGCGCCGGTACCTAGACTTATGACTCCACAGGTACCTTATTATGAGATTTTAGTACCTAGGCTACTAGTTCAGGCTGCGACGGAAACCCAAGGCTCTCATCAAGACGGAGCCCATGTTTGGTTTCGGCATCAGCGGACTGATGGCACCGGTACCTAGACTTATGACTCCGCAGGTACTTGAATACTTCATTATAATGTGGGTGACTTTGCATGGCCATTTAGTTTCGGGGAAACCCAAAGCTCTCATCAAGAAGGAGCCCAAGTTCGGTTTCGGCATCAGCGGACTGATGGCACCGGTACCTAGACTTATGACTCCGCAGGTACTTGAATACTTCATTATAATGTGGGTGACTTTGCATGGCCATTTAGTTTCGGGGAAACCCAAAGCTCTCATCAAGAAGGAGCCCAAGTTCGGTTTCGGCATCAGCGGACTGATGGTACCGGTACCTAGACTTATGACTCCACAGGTACTTGAATACTTCATTATAATGTGGGTGACTTTGCATGGCCATTTAGTTTCGGGGAAACCCAAAGCTCTCATCAAGAAGGAGCCCAAGTTCGGTTTCGGCATCAGCGGACTGATGGTACCGGTACCTAGACTTATGACTCCACAGGTACTTGAATACTTCATTATAATGTGGGTGACTTTGAATGGCCATTTAGATTCGGGGAAACCCAAAGCTCTCATCAAGACGGAGCCCAAGTTCGGTTTCGGCATCAGCGGACTGATGGCACCGGTACCTAGACTTATGACTCCACAGGTACCTTATTATTAGTTTGACTGAGGATGGCCATTTAGATTCTAGTACCCAAACTGCTAGTTTAGGCCGCGACGGAAACCCAAAGCTCTCATCACGAAGGAGCCCATGTTCGGTTTCGGCATCAGCGGACTGATGGTACCGGTACCTAGACTTATGACTCCACAGGTACTTGAATACTTCATTATAATGTGGGTGACTTTGAATGGCCATTTAGATTCGGGGAAACCCAAAGCTCTCATCAAGACGGAGCCCAAGTTCGGTTTCGGCATCAGCGGACTGATGGCACCGGTACCTAGACTTATGACTCCACAGGTACCTTATTATTAGTTTGACTGAGGATGGCCATTTAGATTCTAGTACCCAAACTGCTAGTTTAGGCCGCGACGGAAACCCAAAGCTCTCATCACGAAGGAGCCCATGTTCGGTTTCGGCATCAGCGGACTGATGGCGCCGGTACCTAGACTTATGACTCCACAGGTACCTTATTATTAGTTTGACTGAGGATGGCCATTTAGATTCTAGTACCCAAACTGCTAGTTTAGGCCGCGACGGAAACCCAAAGCTCTCATCACGAAGGAGCCCAAGTTCGGTTTCGGCATCAGCGGACTGATGGCGCCGGTACCTAGACTTATGACTCCACAGGTACTTGAATACTTCATTATAATGTGGGTGACTTTGCATGGCCATTTAGTTTCGGGGAAACCCAAAGCTCTCATCAAGAAGGAGCCCAAGTTCGGTTTCGGCATCAGCGGACTATATACGGCAATTCCGTTACAAGTTTGACTGTGGATGATTTTGGTTGTTTTTGGCGTTCTTTTTGTAGTCGATTGACCCATGTTCTGAAGTCACAGTGCTTAAAGTGCAGTCTGTTGTACTCAACGTGGTTTATTTTAACATCTTTTATATGCAGTATTTCAATTAGGTATATATTTGATTACGTTTATGTCAACAATAACTTGATAGATAAGGTAAGCCAAGAATATATATGATGATGTACCGGGTGTAAGGGACAGGGTCCCGTAAACTGGTAGGGGTTGCTCAGTCAACGACACTGAACAATTTCCACCAGGTTTTTTTTTTCAGGAAGTAAAAATAGATATTTTCTATGCAAAATGTCCACCACGATCAAACAATTTGTATGGAAAAGCCAATTATTTTTATACATCCCGTATAAAATACTATGGTGTGACAGTCAGGAATAATAACTCCGAATCGTACCTAACACTGGTGTGACGGTTAGTCTGCAGTGGATGGTTTTTTTTTTTTATTCTTTGCCACACAAAATGACATGGCACAAATTATTGAACAATCTCCCAAACTTCAGATAAATTAATCGGGAGGTCCACAGTTACTGCGCGCAATAAACTAAAAAAATACAATGTTAATTGTAACATTACTAAAAGAAACTAATACATACATACATAAATCACGCCTTTATCCCTTACGGGGTAGGCAGAGAAACTAATAATATTAGCTAATTTAAATTTTACGATTTACGCGGTTGTTGAGTGCGTCAAAGTTGTTTGATCATCAATTTAACTCTTGAAATGTTGTCTTTGTAATAGATAATTTTCTCCGCTGATAGGATTACCTCTTGACTTCGAGCAATCTCTTCTCTCAAAAGCTGTATTCCCCTAACCGTCTTAATCCTATAGTCCGACCCCCAGATGCCGCACCCAGGGATGCAGCTGCCGATGCCACACCACCTGCTCCAGGACAAACCAGACTTGAGCCGAGCGCTATTTCCACCTCTGCCATACCCGTTCTACCCCTTCAAGCTGCCCACTGATGATGGGAAGCTGGCTGCTGAACTTGCACATTTACAAGTAAGTAGAATTATCAGAATTGCTCGTAAAAGTAAACTTTAACAGTGGTGGAAGTACAATTTGGTACCTATTGGGCTCGATTCTAGATTTGCAGGCTAAAACTGAAATTAAAATATATTTGTCACTTTCAGACTAACAACATTGGAAAAGGACGAGAGATCTATTCTCTTCGGTTTTTGATTTATAGTCAGTGGTTTTATGCGTTATCTGTCATTTTTATCCGCCGTCATATGATATGGCGGATAAAATTGACAGAAATACTGGGGAAACGTGCAAAAGGGCATGAAAATCTTGCAGACAAAGTGTAAAACCATAGAGTATAAATCGCCTGTCCTTTTTCAATTTCATAATTTTGAACGTGGCAGATAGATTTAATTTTAGCCGGTGGAATCTAGAATCGAGACCATTCTCTGTTTGAGGACAAACTATGGAATAACAAACTTATTATTTTGCCTTGTACAGGTGTTAAGGGAACATAGGCTTTGGTTTCTTTAAAACTTTCCTTCTCACTCATAGGCACTCTACGGCGGAGCGCTATACAGTAGCGCGCTCTACAACAGCGCACTATCTCCCTGCGGCTGTCCCCCCCGACGGACCCCCTCCCCGCCACCAGACGTCAAACGCCCACTGGCCTACGTCCTGATGAAGAGCGACGAGGAACCGCCCCAGCACGTGATATGAAGACCAGTCGCGCTCCCGGCGAGGGCCTGGCCCCCGCACTGGGAGCGACCCTCGACCTCCACCCAGGAGAGGAGCAGCTCGCCTGACAGTGTGTAAGACTGATGGACTAAGACTTGACTCTTGAATTGTGTTGTTGTTGCATCCCACTTCTGACATCATTTTGCAGAAGTGAGCGTGTTTGATCCCACTTCTGACATCACTTTTGCAGGAGAGTGAGAATGTTTATTTAAGTAATAATGATTACTGATCAGTAATATTCGTGAGGCCAGTGAAGAACACTTTCTTTAGAAACAGTCCAGTTAAGCTAGCTTGTGTAATAACAGTGTATATTTTATAAATCAGTGCAATAGTTGTGTTTGATACGTAGGTGCAATGTAGATAAATAGATTATTGAATTTCGTCTTCTGGTGATCTGATGTGATGTGTAATACCTATAGCCTGTCTTACGAAATAGTAAACAGTGGATGACCTATGACTATAAAGTTGATGGTGCCCCCAAATATATACAGCAGGGGTGTATTGTCTTATCTCAAAATTATCTGACTTTATAGACTCTTCTGTAATATTTCGAATAGATAAACATATCATATAGAAACGATTGTAAAGTTAAGTGTTAGTTAGAAAGTTGAACGTCAATTTGTATAAAGAACTATTTTAGGCTATCTTTCATGTAAAATAAAATAAAATATCTACCTTCATTCATAACTTTTTGAAAAACACGAGAAACTTAAGCATGTTCACGGTAGAAATATGATAATAGATTTAAAATTTGAGTAAAAAATGCACTTCATAAAAATAAACTAATGCGCTCAACAGTTTATTCAGCATTTGCAGTATGCAATCAAAAAATCACAGATTAATTTTTTTTAGTATATTTTTATTTCTGTTCTTATGTTCAAAAACTCCTAGACAATAGCCTCAAATAATTGTTTAGCAATAATTCATCAAATAGCAGTTATTTTCTCAAAACCAATAGACTCGTGAAGAAGTGAGTAAACCTGGCTACTTGACAAGTTATTATTTTTTAAAGTTTTGCCACTAGTAAAGGTCGTCAAAGTAAAATGACAATGAACTCTAAATGCTGTAAAAAATTAAAATAATGTATAAATTTAAACCACATCTTCCACATATCGTATAAATATCAAGATTTTACCCAACTGCACAACGTAAAGGAGGGTAATGTGTTTATCCGCCTATGCATGTATGTAAGTATGTATGTATGTTTGAACCTGTGAAGCGCTCTAGAGACCAAACGCGTAGGTCGATTTTATTCACTCATACGTCAATCGATCCGTCTTAACCATGCAAGTGTCACTAAAGAAGTGATCTTGATTAAAATTAAATATGGCGGCAATGAGACGCCATTTTGTAAAAGTTAAAAAATAAAATTCGACTAACTATGCCGAGTGGGGTATGATTGAATAGGTATTTGCAAATCAGTTTTAGGTTTCTTACATAATTTTTCGTTTTAAATTACCGTTTGGGATCGACGATTTAAGTTTTGAAGCTCATATCCTACGCAGTTGGGTTTTTTGAACTATTTAAATTACATATTAAAATTGTAAATATCATTATCTAATAACTAGAATTAACAGGGAAATGTGTTAAATTGTCTAACATTTTTTATAATTTAATCTTGTTTGTTATATTATTAAGCTTTTCATTAATAAAGAGAGCGGGATTATGACAACATAAATATAAATATGCTTATGGAAAGATTTTTGATTAAAGTTACTTGTCTACTTGAAAAGTTAATCATTCTGAAGTACCCACCGCATGTAAGTTAATTTTATGTTAATTAAATTTAAGCACTTGTTTTTTGATACTTATTTTGTTATGATAATGTTTCTTGTTACTTAATTAGTAGTTAATTTAAGATTTATTCTCAAGCCTTTATAATAGATAACAATGTTGATTTTTTAACTTTTTGTACTGGGATTTGGTTACAGTTTTAACATGGATATTGCAATTGAAAATAAAGACAACTTTTAAAGTAGTGGTGAATTTTTATTATTGTGTATATACATCCTTGATCTAGTTTTAATAATACTGCATACCGGGTGTAAGGGACAGCGTCCCGCTAAATAAAAAGGGATTGCTCATTCAACGATACTGAACAACTTCCACCAAAAAATTATATCAGGAAGTGAAAATATGAATTGGCTTTTCCATACAAAATGTCATCCTCGAACAGACAATTTGTATGGAAAAGTCATTTTTTATTTACTTCTTGAAATAATTTCCTTGTGGAAGTTGTTTAGTGTCGTTGACTGAGCAACCCCTATCAGTTTATGGGACGCTGTCCCTTACGCCCCGTATACCTACTTATTAACAATGGGTTACTCGAGCATGAAGCAAGCTCAATTAAAATCGAAGGTCGGTACCTTTCGGTGCCGGTGCATTTCCTCA
The DNA here is from genome assembly GCA_949820665.1 of Scrobipalpa costella. Lineage (NCBI taxonomy): Eukaryota > Metazoa > Arthropoda > Insecta > Lepidoptera > Gelechiidae > Scrobipalpa > Scrobipalpa costella. Next base: position 20,410,269 of record OX463303.1, read on the forward strand.
CAACGACGGAGCACTGCAAGCTTATATTCTAAAAACCAGCAAAGGGATTTGAGAGTTACAGTGTATTATAATTTTTACTATAACTATTCACATTTCAAAATTAAATAGCTCTCAATATTTTGTCAGACGTAGTAAAAACGGTACACAAAATGAAGTTAAAAAATATGTTGCTAAATGCATTTAACCCATCAAATATTATTCATTCTTATTAATTCCTCGCCCCAGTTGACTCCAAAACTCTATCTATTGAAGTGTTCGCAAGTTTCCACTCACATAAACAATCAACTCTAAGATTAAAACTGATCGAGACAGACATGTGCTCTGGGCGGCACTTGAGAAGGCAGTGGCGCGTTCTTTAAAAACATTAGGGGGAGAACACTGGGGGAGCATAAAGAGGTAGACGGTTCTGCGCGACACTAGGAATCTCTAGAGTCTTCTTAGGCAGTGGCGCGTTCTTTAAAAACATTAGGAGAGACCACTGACGTGTGCTGAGATACTTGGATCTGTGGGATACGTGGGCCCGTATTGAAAAACAGCACTTGAGACTAACAGCTAGTTTTAGTTCGTATCAGAAATGTCATTTCAGTACAATATGACCTGTCAGATCCATACTTAATATGGATCTCAATCTTGAGAGCCAATTATAAATACGAGCCTTGGAATCTCTAGAGTCTATGTCAATAGCTATAAATTTATTAACTTTATTGTTTTGTCGACGATTCTACTCAAATAAAATACATATTATATTTATATTCATTACATATTTATCTTGTAAACATTATCATTCCCAGATTTTTATTGATATTCTTAATTAACTAATAGAGCACATTTTTGTTATTATAACAGGTAGAAAAAATAAAATAGCCGATAGTTAACCATTATTTTTAAAATTAAATGTGTTATTGGAACGTCATAAAAGTTCTTCCTAGCGATTTTCTCTTTTTTTCTTTTTTTCCTTGCTTTTTCTACTTCACTTTGCCCGATCTTCGGCATCCGCTAGTGTAAGATAGTTCTCCTTCAAAATCTAACTAAAGATAGATAGATAGAAACATTCTTTATTGCACATAAAACAAAACTAACAGGAATTGAGAACAAATGAAATAAAACTAAAGTACAATGAAGGCGGCCTTATTGCTATGGTAGCAATTTTTACCAGGCAACCTTGGGTTTCCACGCTGGACTGGGAGCGAAAGAAAAACATAGAATGTGCCAGCTGCATATCCTCCCGGGCATGCTGTAAAAGCCAGTTAAGGGATCTAGGGTTTCAGTATATTGCAATTTAGGCGATGGGCTGACAACCTGTCACTAAAGCAATACACAAATATATTTTAGATAACCCTCAAAACTTTGTCAGACGTGGCGGAACGACCTTTATTTAGGTTGTATACGCTCTGCCTACCCCATTAGGGATAAAGGCGTGATTTTATGTATGTATGCAACCTTGGGAAATCAAATGTAGATAATGCAGGATAGTGCATCTTACTAAAAACTAATTAATAGAGACAAATCTACATAAAATACATATATGATATAAACCACATTTTTACCTTAGCCACCGATTCACACATGAAAGTGTCGCTTCTTCCCCAATGGTATTATATCCTTTGTAGAGCAATGAATACAGAGTCCCACTCAATTATACTTCGATAAACACTTGTACGAGTGCGACAATGAACGCACATGTCGCTGGCTGTAACCGTTTTGGCAAATAATCGATTTGGCGGGGAAAGAATTTTGAAAATCGAACGCTTTTCTTTTTCTGGAAGTTCTTGTTTTGAATTCAAGTTTTGAGTTAATTTTATTTTTAAGGAATATGACTTTAAATAAAACTAAAATACAATACAATCACTAGCCGAATTTAAAACTAAACTCACTCAGCATATTAAAGCTAGCGTAAATTTGGATAAAAATTAAAACAATGCAAATGTTTTACAGTTTATGCAAGTAACTTTCGAATATTTTTGCTTACTATTCTTCACTTTTTATTTTAGTTTTGCTTTATGTATAGTTGCACGGTGCGAACGACACGAATAATAATATTATGTATTTGATGTAATATTTTTAATTTCTGTCTCATGGAAGTGACATTTGTCTTTTTTGAGAATAGAAATATCTTTAAACCTAAATAGACTGCGACGTAATATTATATTTGCTACAGCGCGGAGTTACGCCAAGTTACGCTTGCTACGGGTCGTAGCAGACGTAGCAAGTGTCTACGGAGATAGACAAGTATATAATGTCGATTTTTGTTTACCAACATAATATGCTTTCATGCAGCAATGGGAGCGAGAGAAAAACATAGAATCTGCCAGCTGCATTTCCTCCCGGGCATGCTGTAAAAACCAGCTAAGGGATCCGAGGGTTTCAGTATATTGTAATTTAGGCGATGGGTTTACCACCTGTCACTTAGCAATATACCTACCTACAAGTCTATCTTAAATAACCCTCAAATTTAGTCAGACGTGGCGGAACGACCTTTGTTTAGGTCGTTTACGCTCTGCCTACCCCATTAGGGATAAAGGCGTGATTATATGTATGTATGTACATAATATGGTGTGGGATGGGATATACCTCTTAGTGGTCCACCTCGGGCAACGGCAACACAGGCTTGCGTGTGAATAAGTCCGGCTGAACGATCCCTACAAAGCGGTGGTAGGCTCCGCAAGAGGCCGCTTGGCTCACGACCATCTGACCAGAACAGTCCGGCGCCAAACAGCTTGCTGTGTTCCGTTGATGCGTGAGATTGCCATAACAGGCGTCTACTGGGTGAGCTCGCACCATCGTCGACTCTGTCACGGTCATCCCTGACCTAGTGTCTAGAATCAAAAGCAAACCCATTTCTATTAAAAATGTATATATAAAAGGTAGGTAAGTACATGAAATGAATGAGCTGAAAACAGATAAAGTTAAATATTACTTATCATTTCACTGCCGCGATATAGACCACAGGCCATAAAAACTACAGTAAAATTTCCACCAGTATTAATTTCACATACCCCTCGATATCTTATCTAAACTGGGTCTAAAAAAGCATAATTCTTCGCCAGATGAAGATAGCAAATATCTGTCAGTGGTGTTAAATCTGCGATTGATGGGGATGCAATAAAATCGGATCGTCGCCTCCACAATTAGTAGCCAACGGCGGCCAAAGGGTGTTGTTAGCTGGGGTTGGGTAGGGTGGCCATGAAATACGGGGATAGTGGACGCTAAATTTCCTTAAGCATTATTTACATCATAACATAAGTATTATTTAATTTATTGATCAATTTAGTTTAATTTAATATAAAATTGAACTTAATCTAATTATATATGGACAAATAATTGCTAACATGCCATGTAATTTGGTCTGAAAGATATATATTTTTTTTTTATTAGCGAGCATGGGTTGCTTTTTAGCTGCAAACCATCATAAACTGTTATTATCGGTTCTTTATTGTGTACAGATAATTTTTAATTGCAAAAGTAATATTGATATTATCTTGTCTTCATTTCACGTAACTTTAATCATTACATTGTTATTTTGGGATTATTACAGCGATGATAATTATTGTTACCTTGATATTTCAGAGCAGTTTTATACTCTATGGTCACGAGTAGACTCACTCTCTCACTTTACTCGTAACCATGGAACGCATGAAACTGCTGTAAAATATCGAGGTAACAATAATAATATATTCACGTGCATTAAACAACTGCGTATTTCTCAAAATGTATAACTTTATGGTTACCCTACTCTAGTGCGAATCTGGGGTGTGGGGTGTTTCTTAGCCGCTAACCATCATAAACTGTCATTATCGCCGCTTTATTGTCCACAGTTAACTTTTAATTGCACGATAAGTGAAACACTCTTAAATGTGGCGCTGGCAGATCTAATAAAGACATTTTTGTTACGACTTTAAAGTTTATAGTATGTTGTTAAAATAAGTCAAAATGGAACTTAGTATGTGTACCAAGAACGGACCTGATTAGTGATTACCCTACCAACGATAGATGAAAGCCATAACTTCCTTGAATTAAAAAATAAATCATTAAGGATAAGATAGGGTTTCATGGCAAACAAATTCTATAAAGGTTTTGATCAGTCATTGTAGTTTTTACCTACAAATACAAAGTTTCTGTTGATATATAAGGCTACATTTTCAATTTCTTGATCAGAAAATAACGAAATCAGAATTTAAAAATAATTAAACAAACCAAATTTAGCTCTATTTCTTCTCTATTTTAATTTTTTGCGCTGGCTGGAAATGACGTTCCTTTTTAATTCTTTTTTCAAATCTGGCTATGAGTGAGGGAGACTCAAAAATAAAACAGCAGCACAAAATCCGTTTAGCGAATCAGCCGCCCCGCGGTCACAAACGGTCAGATTGAAAATTATACGGCAATATAGTCGCAATCCGTATTTTAAATTGTTATTTAATAACAACGAGGTGCGAATAAATGATATTTTTAAATACAATTCGGTAAGTGCCGTAGGATATCAAATAAATGATCATCATCTCATCATCTCCCTAGAATTATCCCGTATTTCACAGGGTCGGCTACCTAATCTAGGTGATTGAACGAGGGTACTGGTTTTTACACAGAACGACTGCCATCTGACCTCCGCAACCCAGAAGGGAAACCAGACCCAATCCTAGATAAGGTCAGAGTTTTCAAGCCGCCAATGCTTAGCACTGGCCTCTGATATGGCTTAACGACTAATATCTACGGTATTAAGCGATATTAACCGGGACCAACGGCTTAACGTGCCTTCCGAAGCACGGAAAAAGCGCCGAATAAACGTACATATGAAATTCGAAAACCAAAAAACACATTGGTACGTGGTGGGATTCGAACCACGACCTCCCGAGGCAGGACCTCAGGAGGCAGCGGCCCTATCCACTACACCATCGGGCTCTTTCATTATATCAAATAAATGATATCCTCCTAATAGTGATAATATTATAAAATGACAAAGTTGGTGTTGATGTATGCGATGCGACCCTTTTACGCTAAAACAGAAAAAATGAAGCCATTGACTAAGTGTGATCCGGAGGAATACTTTTTACCGCGGGAAAACACCTCTTTTCGACGGAAACCCCCGGGGAGGAAAGTAAGTTGATAACAAATTTATGCCCCGATAGCTCTATGCCCGCTTTTATAAAAAGAAAACTATGGCTAAAAATACTAGAATATACGATTCCGCTCCATCACCCATTGCTTGATATGCCGTTGAATGTCGTCAAATCCTTCAACAATCGGGTAAGGTTGGTACAATGCGGGATTGACACACCAGTAATGGTAGTCATAGTCCGACCTACCCGATTGACTGCACCGTCCGTATGTCTTACCGCATTTACATGAAATTGTTCGCAAGATATCCACAATATTCTGAAGCCAGAGTTTCGCTATGAAACAAGTATATAGCTTCGGATAGAGCTTGGTCTAGGAAAGGTATGTATAAATAAACGATTGAATGTCGTCAAATCCTTCAACAATCGGGTAAGCGCTCCAAATTGGTACAATGCGGGATTGACCCGCCAGTAATGGTAGTCATTGTCCGACCTACCCGATTGACTGCACCGTACGTATGTCTTACCGCATTTACATGAAATTATTTGCAAGATATCCACAATATTCTGAAGCAAGAGGTTCGCTATGAAATAAGTATGGAGGTTCGGATAGAACTTGGTTTAGGAAAGATACCTATGTATTAATAAGTAGTCATTGTCCGAGCTACCACCCGATTGACTGCACCGCACGTATGTCTTACCACATTTACATGAAATTTCTCTGAAGATAGAATGTAAATTTCCTCATAGAAATAAGCAGTGCCTGTTGTGTCTTTTTTCTTTGTGTTTGTGTTTTTTCATGTCTTTTATTGTGTACAATAAATCTCTGATAGATGAAGACTTGTTTGATTTGATACAGCTTGTATCAAAAAACTTTTGCTGTAACATAACTAGAATATCATTCCGTTCAATAACTTGATACTATTGAATGTCGTCAAATCCTTCAACAATCGGGTAAGCGCTCCAAATTGGTACAATGCGGGATTGACCCGCCAGTAATGGTAGTCATTGTCCGACCTACCCGATTGACTGCACCGTACGTATGTCTTACCGCATTTACATGAAATTATTTGCAAGATATCCACAATATTCTGAAGCAAGAGGTTCGCTATGAAATAAGTATGGAGGTTCGGATAGAACTTGGTTTAGGAAAGATACCTATGTATTAATAAGTAGTCATTGTCCGAGCTACCACCCGATTGACTGCACCGCACGTATGTCTTACCACATTTACATGAAATTTCTCTGAAGATAGAATATAAATTTCCTCATAGAAATAAGCAGTGCCTTTTGTGTATTTTTTCTTTGTGTTTGTGTTTTTTCATGTCTTTTATTGTGTTCAATAAATCTCTGATAGATGAAGACTTGTTTGATTTGATACAGCTTGTATCAAAAAACTTTTGCTGTAACATAAATAGAATATCATTACGTTCAATTACTTGATACTATTGAATGTCGTCAAAACCTTCAACAATCGGGTAAGCGCTCCAAATTGGTACAATGCGGGATCGACCCGCCAGTAATGGCAGTCATTGTCCGAGCTACCGATTGACTGCACCGCACGTATGTCTTACCGCATTTACATGAAATTGTTCTGAAGATATCCACAATATTCTGAAGCCAAAGGTTCGCTATGAAACAAGTATAGAGCTTCGAATCGAGCTTGGTCTAGGAAAGGTATGTATAAATAAACGATTGAATGTCGTCAAATCCTTCAACAATCGGGTAAGCGCTCCAAATTGGTACAATGCGGGATTGATCCGCCAGTAATGGCAGTCATTGTCCGAGCTACCGATTGACTGCACCGCACGTATGTCTTACCGCATTTACATGAAATTGTTCACAAGATATCCACAATATTCTGAAGCCAGAGGTTCGCTATGAAACAAGTATAGAGCTTCGAATAGAGCTTGGTCTAGGAAAGGTATGTATAAATAAACGATTGAATGTCGTCAAATCCTTCAACAATCGGGTAAGCGCTCCAAATTGGTACAATGCGGGATTGATCCGCCAGTAATGGCAGTCATTGTCCGAGCTACCGATTGACTGCGCCGTACGTATGTCTTACCGCATTTACATGAAATTGTTCTGAAGATATCCACCATTCTGATACTGAAGCCTGCGGGTATGAAATGAGAATTGAGGTGGGTATCTTTAGATAGATTTTTACTGGGTAAGTTATGAAGAATTCTTCCATGCTAGACTGGGAGAGAGAACATAGAATGAACAAAAACATAGAATGTGCAGTAAAAACCAGCTAAGGAAAGCCCGGCGGATTCAGTATATTGCAATTTAGGCGATGGTCTGACAATAACAGTATACCTACAAATGTATCCTAATTAACCCTTAAAACATAGTCAGACGTGGCGGAACAACCTTTGTTTAGGTCGTTTACTCTCTGACTATTCCATTAGGGATAAAGGCGTGATTATAAGTATGGATGTAAGTTATGAAGAAGGAAAACTGGAACTGGAACTAAGATAACTAGGTAAGAGAGTTTTCTCAAGTATTAGTATTTAGTATTTGGGAACAGATACTAAAATACTTCTTGCTGGTATTCGACGCAACAGCCACTAAAATTAAACTACATGACAGATATACGGCTCGATTCTAGATTCCAACGGCTAAAACTAAAATCTATCTGTCACTTTCAAAATAATTAAATTAAACAGGACAGGTCATTTATACTCTATGGTTTTACACTTCGTCCGCTAGATTTTGATACGCTTTTGCACGTTTCCCCAGTATTTCTGTCTATTTTATCCGCCATATCATATGACGGCGGATAAAAATGACAGATAACGCTTAAAATTACCGACTATAAATCAAAAAACCAGAGAGAATAGATCTCCTGTCCTTTTCTAATGTGTTTAGTCTGAAAGTGGCAAATGGATTTTAAGTTTAGTTTTAGCTGGCAAATCTAGAATCGAGCACATAGACCATAGACAGAAGGCTCTTTCGATTTTTGTTAGTAAAGTTTGTCTGTCTAATATCGGCTCAAATAAAAAAAACTTATTTTTTCTATTTTTATGGATATTTGAGATAAACCGTTTAAAATCTTTACTTTTATCCAGATTCAAGGCAAAAAGATTATCTTTCCTGAGTGCCACTGAACGACCTCTTTGGCTATAATAAGCTAGTTTCCCATTCTCCGTCCTTCCTTAGGTAAATTGAAAGCGAGATGACAAAATGATATTCTATGTGTGAATCCAGGGACGTAGCAAGGAGCAACAAAAAAAAGGAAATCTAAAATATTATTTATTTTTCAATGTTGAAACGTGTGTGGTGTGATTAAATAGTCGCTTCATTGGCGACTCTGCCTTACTCAACTCTGACATAAACTAGAGTCAAGTAGAGACATATACCATTAATAATAAGTTGTTGAATATTCGAAAACTCTTTATCTGTGTACGATTGTCAGAAAACACACAAATTTGCTTCCAACAGGAGAAAATGGAGTATCTACCAGAGTTTCAGTACAAGAATCCTCCCAACAACAATCCTTTAATAGCTGCGCTACATTTTTAAAACCCCATCTCTGCTCTAATAGCTACGGACAGAGTTAAGGGACCCATCTGGTCCTACGGCCCTATTCGGAACCCTTTCTCGATCCTGATGCAGGTTCAGGAAACACAAACAAATACATTTTGAAATTCATGTTGTTTTCTTAGCTCAAGTTGACTCCTCTTTACTAGCCGCAAGAGTTCTACTGACGTACTCCGCTTGGAAGGCATTTGTCATACTCACTATGGCTGTCAGGCGGAGTAGCGAGCCCAGCAAAAGACAGGGCGAATGCTGCTACTCATGACCTGGAAGTCGAGTCGAAAACCGTGGGAAGTCCGACCCTGCACGGAACCCTTTCCCGATTCTGATGCAGGGTCCATCGCGGCCGCTCGGGGCGCAAACAAATACGCGCACAAAGTCAGTTCAGAAATCGCTATGATTGAAACCGGGGTCGTATTACGTGACGTGGCTATTGAAGGCGATATTGATATCAATGCCTTGCTCTACTACCATGACTTGTGCCTAGTGTATTGTAGGCATAATCTAGCACCTGTGGTATAAACTTTATTTTATTAAAACCGTTACCTTTACTACAATGCTCTTGCATCGCAGAAATACAGAACTTTGTTAGCTCTATTCTATGAATATAACCACCTTCTGTTTGTCTATTCGAGTATTTTCATGTTTCTCGGTAACTAATAAAGATACAAAGTTTTTCTCAATGTACAGTATGATATGAGAGAACATCGCATGAACATGGATCATATTGCCATTGTCGCACCTTGAAATCTCTAACACCAAACCTACAGACATATTTTTTTTATAAATGGAAATGGGTTTGAAGCTCACCCAAAAGATACCTATGATCACTCTAACTTTGGAGTCTTGAGGTTACTAAACACTCGGAAAAACAGACGCAGGTAATCAATTTGATTCCTTGGCTCTTTAAGTTTATATGAAATGGTAACCAGTATATGTAATACCCCCGCCTATGTCATGCGGGTCACGCGCGGCTCGCGCGCGACACAAAGGCGTCAAATTTGCACGTCGCAGCCCGTTTATGTGACATCTCGCATTCATCGCATTCACGGCGACTGTATACGAAAAATTGCCATTATAGTCGGCCCCAGGCGAACAGTATGACACCCCGTTTTGTTGCTAGTTTTGTCTGACTTTTGTTTACTAGTATCTGTGTTGTGTCTGTGTTCTAGAGTTTTCTATTTCATAGTAGTCTAGTAGTAGCCTGTTCATGCAAAATCTGGCACTCATCGCATTCACGGCGACTGTATACGAAACATTGCCATTATAGTCGGCCCCAGGCGAACAGTATGACACCCCGTTTTGTTGCTAGTTTTGTCTGACTTTTGTTTGCTAGTATCTGTGTATTAGAGTTTTCTATCTCATAGTAGAGGCCTGTTCATGCGAAATCTGGCATTCGTCAAAAATTTACGTTATAGTCGGCCCCAGGCGAACAGTATGACACCCCGTTTTGTTGCTAGTTTTGTCTGACTTTTGTTTACTAGTATCTGTGTTCTAGAGTTTTCTATCTCATAGTAGAGGCCTGTTCATGCGAAATCTGGCATTCGTCAAAAATTTACGTTATAGTCGGCCCCAGGCGAACAGTATGACAACCCGTTTTGTTGCTAGTTTTGTCTGACTTTTGTTTACTAGTATCTGTGTTCTAGAGTTTTCTATCTCATAGTAGAGGCCTGTTCATGCGAAATCTGGCATTCGTCAAAAATTTACGTTATAGTCGGCCCCAGGCGAACAGTATGACAACCCGTTTTGTTGCTAGTTTTGTCTAACTTTTGTTTACTCGTATCTGTGTTCCAGAGTTTTCTCTCTCATAGTAGAGGCCTGTTCATGCGAAATCTGGCATTTGTCGCATTCACGACGACTGTATACGAAAAAATTACGTTATAGTCGGCCCCAGGCGAACAGAATGACAACCCGTATTGTTGCTAGTTATGTCTTACTTTTGTTGACTAGTATTCTGTGTTTTAGATAGTTTTATATTTCATAGTATCGGTCTGTTTAAGCGACATATCGCATTCATCGCATTGACGGCGACTGTATACGAAAAATTGCCATTATAGTCGGCCCCAGGCGAACAGTATGACACCCCGTTTTGTTGCTAGTTTTGCGCATTTGTCTAACCTTTGTACTAATACAGTCTGACAGAGCACTACACGACACTGGTCACTTTTAAATAGGTGGGGGGTGGTTGGCAAACGCACTACATATTTAATTCTCGGACATCGCTGCTGCCTATTCCGTTTTAAGTCCATCTTTACTTCATCCTCGGTAAAAGAAAAGGTGGCGCTGCTCTTCTGATTTGACATCACCAATAAGTATAATCACGGAGTATAATATACTTTTCTCCCATTTGCTCGAAAATAACTTCATTATTAAAAAAAATAAAGCATACATTCACTCTTTTCGGTACTCGAGTTCGTAGAGGCCGGCAATTTCACCAAAAGACCATAATGACCATTACTAATCGCTACACGAAGTCTTTAAAGTAGGATACTTTAAAGTAGATAGATGTTTTTAAGTTCAGAATGTTATTTTTTTTATTTTATTTATTTAGAACACAAACAGTCTTTCATGTACAATGGTTCATGTACAATGGTATTAAAAAGCATTAATTTACTTAATAGTAGACCTGAAGGTTCATACAAAAATGTGATTATGCAAAATAATTCTAAGAGCGTAACAATATAATTTTTTAAAGGCAGAATGCAAAAGAAATTAATGAATGAATGAACAGAATGTGGGCCTGCCAAAGGCGCCAAGCAAATTTTAAATGTCAATATATTAAATTGCAAGTTTCATGTTTATTTTTCAGTGTATTGTTGAGGTTTCCTTGCAAAATGAGAGAAAAGTACTATACTTCTCTCATCCTAAAAGCAATGTATGGTCTCGATAACATTGTACAATTTACTCGATCATATATTGTTTTTTTTTCGGCCTTTAGAGTAATGTACTATTCTAGCTCTCGCCACTACACGTTTACAGAACGGAAAGTATAGGCAAGAATAATATCATCAGTTTAAGCTACAAAAAAGTATGTCTTTATTTGCTTCCTTTACAAAGTACTCGATTTTTATGTCAGTTTAAAGATAATATTGGTTCAACATTTATTTAGATTCTCCTAAGTCTGATAAGATACGAATACCCACTACTGTGACCATTCAAAAGGTTAATAAACTTCAATTCCAAAGTCAAGAAGGCAAATAGACTATCAATACCTTAATACTTTGATTGTTGGTTTGGTATGAACATGTTTTTATAAAGGGTGCAATTACTTATATAAATTACAGAACTGAAACTAAAATTTAATTTATTCCTCTGGGAACATACAAAAATTTATTCCTATTTGGGTAGGTTAGGACAATGCAGACTTAAAAACTTGTTTGTATTATTCCTTACTTTAGAGCACTCCGATAGGGATCAGCACAAAAAGATGTGATTAATTAAGGCACGTACTTATTGATAAACTGCACTTGAGACTGACAGCTAGTTTGAGTTCGTATCAGACATGTCATTTTAGTACAATACGACCTGTCAAATCCAAACTTAATATTGCTCTCAATCTTGAGATCGCTTTATAAATATGAGCCTAAGTAGTTTCAAAATTCTGACGACAAGGGCCACACGAAAGAAAACATAAAAGCTTCACCGCCTCAGAATTTGCTAATTTTTACTTTTTTGGCAAGAGTCTTGATTCAAGAACAAAATTATAAACAACTAATTATCAAGTCTTCGGAACCCTTAGCTGATTTTTACAGCATGCCCGGGAGGAAATGCAGCCGGCGCATTCGCATGTTTTTCTCTCGCTCCCAGTGCAGTATCTTTTACCTATCATTACTGCAATATACCTACAAATCTTTCTTAACTAACTCTCAAAACTTTGTCAGACGTGGCGGAATGACCTTAGTTTAGGTCGTTTATGCTCTGCCTATCCCATTAAGGATAAAGTCATGACTATATTATCAAGTACCTCAAATAATCATCACATTGTTTCATTCACGGCCTGTATAATAAAAAAACTGCATGGCACGATAAGTTTTATTTGCTCGGGCACAATAATCTTTGGAAGGAAGCGACGGCGACGCGATACGGCAGTGTCGCACAAAGAAGCTTATTTCCGCTCCGAACTAAAGATATCGGAGGACGCGAGTCGTGGGATAGTTGCAAGGGTTCTGTAGGCAGTAAAGGTGGTATAGTTCAACCCTACTAGTACTTCCTTCCATGCTGGCCTGGGAGCGAGAGAAAAACATAGAATATGCCAGCTGCATTTCCTCCTGAGCATGCTGTAAAAACCAGCTAAGTGATCCGAGTGTTTTAGTATATTGCAATTTAGGCGATGGGCTGACAACCTGTCACTAAAGCAATATACCTACAAATCTATCTTAAGTAAACCTCAAAACTTTGTCAGACGACTTTGACAACCTTTGTTTAACTCATTTACGCTCTGCCTACCCCATTAGGGATAAAGGCGTGATTATATGTATGTATGCACTAGATCTTTAAACTTAGGCAAAGATAATAGTGTAGTAATCACAGGCCTTTGATGATTCCGATTAGCGACGATGGTAAAGGGTAAGCAAGCTTCATAAATGAATTGGACCAACTCTCAGCAGTAAAAGTGTATAATAAATTATCAACTGAAATAAAAGACTCTAAAACTAACACAATTTTCATAAATAAATTAAAACAGGAATTACTAACAAAAGCATATATTATAATATAAATGAATTCATTGACAATTAACTGCCCCAGTTGCACAAATAAACAAATCTGAATGTCAGTACAAATATATCTATTATTACTTTTTATTTTTATTATTAATCATTTTGAATGTGACTTTAATTTTTGTAGTTGATGAATTTAGTGACATGTAAATCTTTATTTATTAATAAATGATTGAATTGAATTGAATTGAATTGCAGTAACAGTGTACAGTTAAAAGTTACACTCATAAGCAGAAACTTCTAGAATTAAAGGAAATATTGTGGTACAATAAAATTGAGCTTTTAAACCTACGATAAAATTTGAGCTGACCAGAAATTATCTTATAAGATCATACATGCAATTTTTGTGAATAAAATACTCTACCCCAAAACTCTATAGCCTTGTTTTATAGTAATATCACTAATCTTAAGATACGCAACCCTAAAACTAGACCAAAAGTCAAAACATAGGATGGTATGCTACAAGACCTCGCCAAGGTGTATATCATAGTGGAAATAAAAACTGAACAAACATCTCGATAAGGTCTGTAAGGGCGCGAGGTCGACACTCGATGGTAAGTGAATATTTGTTTTAGTGAATTGGTTTATGTTTGTGTTATTGTGCCTAAGAGGTTGGAGCATCTGGGAGGTTATTTAAACGATTTTTGCCTTATAAGAATGAGAAACTCATGCTGGCCTGGGAGCGAGAGAAAAACGTAGAATGTGCCAAAAGGATTTCAGTTCAGTATATTGTAATTTGGACGATGGGCTGACAACCTGTCACTGCAGCAATATACCTACACTGCCCTCAGAAGAAAAAAAACCATTTTTACAGATTTTAGTAAATCTTAAAAACTATTCAAAGTATGCAAAATCTATGTAAATCAAAAAATAAAAGAAATAAAATGCTTCCTTTTAAATAAAACCCTGTACCTTTAAGTTTATTTAACCAAAGGATATGATAGTCGAAAGTCTTTAGCATTTTACGCGCAACATGGTAAGATGCAGTTACGGTTTTTTTCCTTCTGAGAGCAGTACAGATCTATCTTAAATAACCCTCAAAAATTTGTCAGATGTGACGGAACGACCTTTGTTTAGGTCGTTTACGCTCTGCCTACCCTATTAGGGATAAAGGCGTGATTATATGTATGTAGAATGAGAAACAGATATGCAAATAATTTATTTTCTCTTATGGGCAAATGTCTCAGCCGTGATAAGCGATCATCCATACTCAATGCTCCACCGTTATCGGCATCCACGACTGTGAGATATTTTTTGAGGCATCCATAGTTCAGCAGAGACACAGGTCCTTCCACAAAACATGACCAGCCTGCTCCTAGTCTAGTATAGTATTATATTATCTGTATAATCGATGTTATATAAAAAAATAACTAGTTTCTTTAACTGATATTATAGAAACTAGTCTTTTTTAAATTTAGTTAATTTTCATTATTATTAATTATCAGCATGAATATTAATCATAGTTCGTTACTCTACCCTTAGAGAAAAAGGAAGGCATACCTAGTAAGTACTTTTAACCAGTGTCCCTTCTGCACCTTATTCTTTGTCAAACGGACGAGTGCCAGCAAAAACCGACGTCAGGCGATAACAGCAGACAATGGTACCTAGTGTCGCTAACAATGCTTCGTTTGTGACGATTCTTCGCATAATGGCGGGGTGCAAAACGCCCCGTAATTCGATAAAGGCTCCTTTATTATGAATTGTGGGCGTGAACGGTACGACGCGGTTCTCAATGAACCTGGACAGAGGCGCTCCAATGTACGATGAACTGTCAAATCAATGTCAAATCTCAAGATAGCGGCGTTGGTTCCTTTTTTCATCACGTTCATTTAAATCGTGGTCGTGCTGTAATTGAGTTGCTGCCTACGTGTTTTGTAGTTTGTACGATTTGTTGCGTCTGTTTTCGTTGTTTACTCTGAGGTTATAATTAGCTCATTGTGCGGTTTTCACACCTATGCTTAAAATGGGTTTTGTTGTTGAATTGTGGTTTACTCATACTCATAATGTTTATTGCAATATAATAATCAATAAAGTATTATACATTAATTATGACACCCCGTCAGGACATAGTAATATTTTAATAGCAGACAGAGGACGCTACTGTTTACATTTTTTTTTAAATTATAAAAGAAATAAATAAATAATTATGGTGTTGGTACTTACTAACTTAAAATTAGTAACTTAGCTTAATCCTTATTACCAATTTGAGATCAGTATCTTATCCTAATATATCTAAACAACAGCATGATAATGAGCAATTACGGTATATTTTTAGATTCTATTTAATAAATTTTTAGTTTGTTATTTATTCATGTTACTTATCATCAAAAAGTTCTTGGAGGTTATAATAAAATTTTTTATATTTGTACTCTGGTGTTTGTATTAGGACAATTACTGAACTAGACGCAAGTGAATAATATCAAAGACATCTAATAAGCAAAGGTCTCACGGTGAGCAACACAATTTTACACTAGTTTCTAGTGGGATAATTAGTGGTAGGTATTTTGATTACAGGCTACGGAGCCGTTTACCACAATAGTGCCACCGATCAACATAAAAAAATATTGGCCAATAGCTTTTCAGGCACGCCCGTTTGTAGGGTTCTGTAGCCTTATATAGTTACTCAAAACAACATAATTGTCTTCAACAATTGAGACAAGCTATAAAGATCAATTAACCTTGACAGATTATATAGGTAGGTAGGTAGTTTATTGAAACGGTTTTTCCTAAATATTTCGCGAACTATAAATGCTACACTTATTGTTATAGTTTTCATTGCAATTACAATTAAATAGCTATCTATATTACATATTTTTTTCATAACTTTTGCCCTTATACTTTTGAAGATACTGACTGACTGGAACAAATTTGTGACAAATACTGCAACTTTTAATGCAAATATCTCGAGACAGAAACATTTTAAAGACTTTGTTTAAAAGAAATCTCTTTTTCATTTTATAGACCTGTCTAGTGATACGACTCAAAATATTTAAAAAAAAAACACTTGTATGGGAAAGGGTGCAAAAGAAATATATTTAAATTTCCAAATTTGCGTCATCATAATATATCTTCGTACTTAACAGGGGCGCGGCATACAGACGGACAGACAGACAGTCATGGCGAAATGATAAGGGTTCTTAGTTAACTGCGGAACCCTAAAAAAAATTACAGCGTTAATGTTGATATTACTTATTAGAGGTAAAGTAGTGTTACGTAACTTTAGAATGTTCCATGATATTAGGTTATCAAATCTTGATAACAAAATGACGTCATAATCCCGAAAAAAATTGACCAATAGAGAACCGATAAACGGCATTGTGGCGTCTCTTTGAAACCCTTAAGCCCCTTCCACACTGGCGGCCACAATCGCGCGATTAACCGAACAAAAACGCACGACAAAGAGCTCATAAGCAAATACGAGAACCTAATCGGATGAGCGTGCATAAAAGTCTCGCGCTCATAGCCTGTTTATATCCCATGGTTTTCTGGGCATCGATGTAAAAGTACTGGAAGAGACAACAAAATAATCTATTATCATGTGAAGTTGTTTCGTAGACAGCAAAGGTCCACAATTGTATTCGTAACAATTTCAACTTACATACTGCACTGGGAGCAATAGAAAAACATATATTTTTCCATAAAAAATCAGCTAAGGGATTTGAGGGTTTCAGTATATTGTAATTTAGGCGATGGGCTGACAACCTGTCGATACAGCAATATACGTATACAGATCTATCTTAAACTTCCCTCAAAACTTGTCAGACGTCGCGAAACAACCTTTGTTTAGGTCGTTGACGCTCTGCCTACCCCATTAGGGATAGAGGTGTGATGTATGTTTGTATGTTCAACTTATCAGTATATAAGATATCGGTTTCCACGACGTGGCATCCTTCCTACGGCATCATCGTGGTTTACAGGACGACCACATTTTGGTCGGCTCAGGAGTCGTATTTTTCAACCACTCGTACTCCAACGCGCATACGAAAGAGCAACTTTCGCATGCGATTTTCATATAATTTGCCATGCGAATGTTGATATTTCGTATGCGAATTCGGATACGAGCAGTTCAGAAATACGACTCCTGGTGAACTCTTTTCGTAGCACGATATTTCCCCATCCATCACCAAGCCAATGGAGAATGTGAACTTTCTACATACATACATACAATCACGCCTTTACCCCTCATGGGCTAGGAAGAGCGTCAACGACCTAAATAAAGGTCGTTCCGTTTTGAGAGTTATTTAGGATATATTTGTAGGTATATTGCTTTAGTAACAGGTTGTCAGCCCATCGCCTAAATTGCAATATACAGAAACCCTCGGATCCCTTAGATGGTTTTTACAGCATGCCTGGGAGGAAATGCAGCTGGCACTTTCTATGTTTTTCTCTAGTTCCCAGTCTAGCTAGTAAAGTAGCTAGTAGTAAAGTAAGTGAGCTTTCTTCTCTCCTACATTAGGGTTGGTTTGTATAGGTCCTCAACTTGAGGAGTTGAGCGTGAAGACTTCAAACTTGGCATTCTTGATGATTGTCCAGCTGCATTGTCGTGGCTCAAAGATCCTTGAAAGAGATCCCTTGTTTTATATTTAGAGAACAAGAGTTCACATCCAGTAGACCCTAGTTCCGCTCACAACAGTGGCGCCCCACAAAGTGACCAACACGCGTACCGCTCGTGAAAAGAACGCGGACTCGGATCTGAATAAAAAGACTCAGTTTAGGGACCGGCTTTGTACCACTTTGTGCTTGGCTTTTGGAGGCTTTTGTGGCGTAGGTTTTGGTAACTATTTTGCGTAGGCTTCCACAAAAACCAAATAGGTAGATACAAATCAGCAGAAACAGTCTGTTTTCCATAAAAACGCCCACCTCTTATCTGTGGGTATTTGCCACATTGAGGACTTTTATCTCACAGGAAACGCTGCTGCCTACTTCTTGGATGCATAGCCTTGGCGCTTTTTTTATGGCGACAAGTGTATAAGTTTAAATACAGACTAGAACTTTGATAAAATTTTATAAACCAATCTTTTCAAACCACCGTTTAGCCCACGGTTAAGAAACTTCATTTAGTAGACAATAAAATGGAAAACAATTTAAAGACCACACAGTCAGAACAAATTCACAATAAACTGGCTGTACCGCTTCAGAGCCACAGCCACTCGCAAACAGCTAAAAAAATAAACGCCTCACTTCTATTACACTCGAACCAATTGACCGAGCCGGTCGACAAGCAAACATAATAAAAGTGCCCTCCAAACCAACAACAAGCACAATATAGCCGCCCTGCTTCCCCCGCGAAGAATACGCGACATAAATAATCGCAGTAAATAAGAGTAAAATATTGGAAACTGTCATGGCGGGTAAAAGGCGCGAAACTGGATATCCGCGGGTTTCCGGTCGCCGCGCGCCAAAATGGCAGAACGGATATTCGTATCGCCGCGGTCGCGCCACTATTTTCAAACTTGGAATAGTCATAGACAATGTTTGATTTCTCCTAGATTTCTTTCTTTTGTGAAGGTTATGCTAAAAGAGTTTCAATTTTTCTGAAGTAAATCTAGACTAAAATTAATTTAAAATCACAGTGCCTATCCACAACGAACATACTTAGCCATTAGAATGTCTCTGTCTACTTACATAAAAATTCAATAGAAAAAAGTATTGCAAAATAATTACAAACCTTTTGATTAACAAACTGATCTTAATCCGCATCACTTTCATCAAACATCCGTCAAGTAAATAGTTTTCGTGGAACCCGGCTTACTTTACCCCTCCGGTTTCGGTCTCCATATTGATTTCTTTCATTTTCGTTTTCTGTGCCCACAGCTGGCGATTTTTATTTCTATTTGTCCGCCATTCAAAGCCGCCGCCCAAATTTTCATTTGGATAAGTCTTAGTGAGCGGTTTATACGAAACTTTGATGAGATGAGAGAAGTTTTTAAATTGCAAAACAGATTCCATTTTTAATCAGTATAACGGACTCAACGGATTGGTTCTTGTATAATGATGTTGACATATATTTTCGTTTCATAATACTTTCTCTATCGCCAATTAGGTGCAACTTTTTTCCAAAGTTTTTACGAATTGATTAAACTAAAAAAGTAATTTACATTTAAAAACAAAACCCCATTATCTATGCCCTATTCGCACTGGCCGGAACGCCGGGGCGCGCGGGAATATTTGAAATTGGAAGCAAATAGGCGTTAAATGGCGGCGTGCGCTGTCATAACGTCATTTGGCGTTCATCAGCCGGCGAAACAGCATCGCAGTTTGGTGCACGTTTTATTAGCGTAAGGAATAGCGGGGTAAAATACCTCGGAAATATAGAGATTTGCATCGGAGCCGGCGGTGATTGCATTTTCTTTGCAACTGCAGCGTCATTTAATTTTGCCGGGCGCGCTTGGGAATCGTGTCTGTCAGCAATTTGTGGGACAACATGGCTTCGTGGGATCGCCGCCCAATCTTGTTACCTAACCTGCTTTGGGTCGGTCGTTCTTC
The DNA here is from genome assembly GCA_949820665.1 of Scrobipalpa costella. Lineage (NCBI taxonomy): Eukaryota > Metazoa > Arthropoda > Insecta > Lepidoptera > Gelechiidae > Scrobipalpa > Scrobipalpa costella. Next base: position 20,430,067 of record OX463303.1, read on the forward strand.
TATTTTGGACACACGCTTAACCTGGTTCCTTAATATAAACACGTTCTGTGTTCAGAGGACCGTGAGGTCGGGCTAAAGTTCATCAGGTTATTGATACGTACAACAGAAATAAACGAGAATAATCTTTGAAAGGTAGATTTCATACAAGGTGTTACAAAATAACCTGTATTACAATTATTAAACCAAAAACTTACAACACGTCACTACTACAATACTGAATCCAAGAATACTGGAATCCCATATAGCTCTTGGACCTATGAAGCTCTACCTTCCTTCTCATAAATTGATAAAGACATTTCGTACTCACTTACTTATATGCAATTAAACTGTGGAATTCCTTGCCCGAGAATGTTCGACGAGCTCCGTTTATCGAATCGTTTAAGGAGCAAACAAGAATTTTCTATCTGGCTAATAATGTTTAATGTGTAGCTGTCTAATTTATAAGTATCATTTAAGTAAGTATATGCAGTGATATTCTATCTACCAATTTCTCTGATATATAACGTGGAGTATCCTATCTTATGTAGCATATATTATATATTAGTTTATCATAAGATATGTATCAGTATATTTTTTTATTGAAATATTTATTTAATAGTGTGTAAATATTGTCTAAGTATTAGTAGTAATATGCACTATCCCGCTTTCTGCTTGTACAATTTCTATACCCAAAGGTTGCCTGGTAGAAATTGCTGCTTTATCTATAAGGCCGCCTATATTGTACTGTCACGTTTGTTCCTTTTTATTTCTGTTGTATGTGTTTCTTTGTGCAATAAAGAATTTTGTATTGTATTGTATATGTAAAAAAATCTTTTTCAATAGCACATTTAGGTCTTCATACCCTTTATTACACCTACGCTCTGTACCAAAATGTATTTCAAAGGCGCCATTATTCTCAAAATGGCGGACAATAAAAATCTCACCATAAAAACAGATCTGGAATCCATCAGCCAGCCTCGTTATTTCTCTCGTAAAAAGCGCGTTTTCTTCTAAATTTCATTTCTTTGGAATTGATTCCTCACCTCCCCCTATCTTTACTTTGAATTTCAATGAACGCTTTACTCTTATTGAAAATTTTACACAAACTTGGCGCTACCTGGATAAAATCGAATATTTTTAAAGCTCTGCAGAATATATTTTAACAGGAAGGTAAGATTGCCTTATTTTATTCTGTCATCATCTCCCTAGCCTTATCCCGTATCTCACGGGGTCGGCTTCCTAATCTAGGGGATTGATCGAGGGTACTGGTTTTTACACAGAGCGACTGCCATCTGACCTCCGCAACCCAGAAGGGAAACCAGACCCAATCCTAGATTAGGTCAGAGTTTTCAAGCCGCCAATGCTTAGCACTGGCCTCTGATATGGCTTAACGACTAATATCTACGGTATTAAACGATATTAACCGGGACCAACGGCTTAACGTGCCTTCCGAAGCACGGAAAAAGCACCGAATAAACGTACATATGAAATTCGAAAACCGAAAAACACATTGGTACGTGGTGACTGGTGGGGTTCGAACCACGACCTCCCGCTCAGGAGGCAGCGGCCCTATCCACTACACCATCGGGCTTCTAATCTTGCCTTATTTTAGTCTGTATGTGAGCAGAATTACAATTTTATAGTAAAAGATGACTAGTATAAAAATATTATAATTGTCATATAAGTTTTCTGTTTCAATATAAAAAAACTTAATTGACTGACTGAAATTGACTGGCTGGATTGGATTTAAATAAATACAAGTTTTATATTTTTTATGAAGCTACAGCAATGACACTGTTAAACATCTACTTTTAGAAGCAAGCGCCGGATGGAATCGAGGGTAGAATTAAAAAGTTGATTAACAAGAGATTGTGGCAAACATCTTCCGCGGAATGACTTCGAGTCAACAAGGTTAGAAAAATAAATTGTCTGCCGGCTTAAGCTGAGGTAAAAATGCAGTGTGGCCGGGAAAATGGCGGATTCCAGGAAAAACATTCTGGTTTTATAAAGTTGTATCAAAATTACGCTTCTTTCTATGCTGTTATATAATTCTTCCATGCTGGTCTGGGATCTAGAGAAAAAAGTAGAATGTCCCGGGCATGCTGTAAAAAACACGCTAAGGGATCGAGGGTTTCAGTATATTTTAATTTAGGTGATGGGCTGACAACCTGTCACTACAGGAATATACATACAAATCTATCTTAAATAACCCTCAAAACTTTGTCAGACGTGGCGGGACGACCTTTGTTTAGGTCGTTTACGCTCTGCCTACCCCATTAGGGATAAAGGCGTATGTATGTATGTATCAAAATTAAGTATGTATGTATGTATAAATTATTAATTAACTTCCATGCTGGCCTAGGAGCGAGAGAAAAACTTAGAATGTGCCAGCTGCATTTCCTCCCGGGCATGTTGTAAAAGTCAGCTAAGGGATCCGAGGGTTTCAGTATATTGCAATGTAGGCGATGGACTGACAACCTGTCACTACAGCAATATACCCTTGTACAAATCCATCTTGAATAACCCTCAAACCTTGTCAGACGTGGCGGAACGACCGTTGTGTAGGTCGTTTATGCTCTGCCTACCCCATTAGGGATAAAGGCGTGATTATATGTATGTATGTGTGTATCAAAATTACGTTAAAATTGTCCTGAAAAAAGAAACAGAAAGTATCACGAAACGAAAGAAGTCAAATAGAAAGCAGCAAATTGTCGTCGTGCGTGCGTACGCTGACAATAGCAATTTGGAATATCAAGTTGACAAAAAAATATATTGATCGAGATTATTAAATAGTAATAAGAGTTTAAGAGACTCAAATGTTAAACTTACATACATATAATTACGCCTTTATCTCTAATGGGGTAGGCAGAGCGTAAACGACCTAAGCGAAGGTCGTTCCGCCACGTCTGACAAAGTTTTGAGGGTTATTTAAAATAGATTTGTAGGTATATTGCTGTAGTGACAGCACAGCTCGGACACTCCTAACTACCATGTCATTTTGGCCACACATCGACAGACGGCATGTTGCACTTGGCATGCGTTTGTGTGCGTGTTATAAGGGTTGACAAATTTTGTTATACCCGTCATAATCATCACTTGATTAATCTGGTTCTTGATTAAATTAACATTTTAAAGTAGTTCATTGTAACTGAATAGTTAGAATAGATTAGGTTGCATATTTTGTATGAATTCAGTTACTGTCTCTTGATCACTGTGGAATCTAAAAAAGTTCCTATTGGAGTCTTATCTTGTGGTAGAAAGCCATCCGTACACGGAACAGTACCCAGTAACCATCTTTGGAACACAAAACTTTATTATTTCCGTTACACTGGGAAACATGCGTGCGCCATACCCGCTAAGCGTACGCTCAATGTGGCCCACAATACGGTGCGGAGTGGGAAGTATGTTGGACTGGGGAAGGGAGGTGAATGTCCATTCTGTATGTAGTACTATTATATATTCTGTGGTGACAGGTTGTCAGCTCATCGCCTAAATTGCAATATTCAGAAACCTTCGAATCATACAAGTTCTGAGAGTTATTCCAGATAGATCTGTATTTGCTATAGTGACAGGTTATCAGCCCATCGCCTATATTACTATACTGAAGCCGAATCCCTTAGCTGATTTTTACAGCATTCCCGGGAGGAGAAGCAGCTGGCACATTATATGTTGTTTATCACTCCCAGTCCAGCATGGAAGTGCTAAATGTAAGTAACTACACAAGCAGCTACGTCTTCGTAGGCATTTGCTACGAAACACTACGACGCCGGTAGACAGGGTTACGACTCTCGGTTATAAAAAAATAATAGCCAATAAGTTTTACATTCTCCATATATATCTTCCATGCTGGACTGGGAGCGAGAGAAAAACAAAGAATGTGCTAGCTGCATATCCTCCCGGGCAAGCTGTTAAAACCAGCTCAGGGATCCGAGGGTTTCTGTATATTGATTGATGAGGTGACAGCCTGTCACTACAGCAATATACCTACAAATCTATCTTAAATTACCCTCAAAACTTTGTCAGACGTGGCGGAACAACCTTTCCTTAGTTCGTTTACGCTCTGCCTACCCCATTATATGTAATGTAATGTAGGACCGAAGCACGCCATAACAGTGAACGAGGTATATAAACTAAACACAGTAACACAGTCTAGTTTTATTATTAAATATCTAAACTTTCATTAATTGTACCATATCTTATTCCCGTTCAATCTAAAAACCGTTTATTTTTTAAGCAAAATCATTCATTCTTACCGCTTTGATTAAAGTATCAACCACCTCTCCTCCGAAGAAACGTTGCCAACAAAGCGTATAATTTTCCCTCTGTGTGTTTCTATAACCGCCCGATTTGAGATTAAGCCGGTAAATAAATACTTAACGCGTTAATCCATTTGCGGGTAGATCTAATTCGCAGATATAAGAAATGAGAAGAATGGCGACAAAGAGAGGAAATCGACTGGGATCGAAGCGAGTTGATACTCGATAAATCGAAGATTTTCTTTTTAATGTGGGTCGTGTTGAAATAACTTACTTTCATGCTGGACTGGGACTCCATGCTGGATTGGGACCGATAGAGACACAAAGAATGTTTCAAGTGCTTCTCTTCCCCGCAATATTGTGGAAATCAGTAGAAGAAAACGAGGGCTTACCAGGAAAAATCTTTACCCAGCCGGTAATTTTTAGGGTTCCTTACCCAAAGGGAAAAACGGGACCCTATTACTGAAACTTCGCTGTTTATCCGTCCGTCTGTACATCTGTCACCAGTCTGTATTTCATAAACCGTGATAGCTAGAGAGTTGAAATTTTCGCAAATTATGCATTCCTGTTGCCGCTATAACAACAAATACTAAAAACAGAATAAACTAAATATTTAGGCTCCCATATAATAAACGTGATTTTCTCTCTGTCACGGCAGGCTGTAGTATCTCATGAACCGTGATAGCCAGGCAGTTGGTATTTTCAACGATGATACATTTTTTATGCTGCTATGACTACAAATACGAGAGAGCCCGATGGTGTAGTGGCTATCCCTATGGCCGCTGCCTCCTGAGCTCCCGCTCATGGTTCGAATCCCACCACGTACCAATGTGTTTTCGGTTTTCGAATTTCATATGTACGTTTAATCGGTGCTTTTTCCGTGCTTCAGAAGGCACTTTAAACCGTTGGTCCCAGTTAAAATCGTTTAATACCGTAGACATTAGTCGTTAAGCCAAGTCAGAGGCCAGTGCTAAACTCTGACCTAATCTAAGATTGGGTCTGATTTTCGGATTGCAAAGGTAAGATGGCAGTCGCTCTGTGTAAAAACCAGTACTTAACCTCGTTCAATCACCTGAATTAGGTAGCAGACCCCGCGCAGGCTTTATTTCATGAACCGTGATAGCTAGACAATTGTAATTTTCAATGATGATGTATTTCTGTTGCTGCTATAAAAACAAATACAAAAAAAAATGAAATAAATATTTGAAGGGGGATACAATACATATTTTTTTGTCATTTCTTGCTTGACATTAAAAATCATCTCCCTAGCCTTATCCCGTATCTCACGGGGTCGGCTTCCTAATCTAGGGGATTGAACGAGGGTACTGGTTTTTACACAGAGCGACTGCCATCTGACCTCTGCAACCTAGAAGGGAAACCAGACCCAATCCTAGATTAGGTCAGAGTTTTCAAGCCGCCAATGCTTAGCACTGGCCTCTGATATGGCTTAACGACTAATATCTACGGTATTAAACGATATTAACCAGGACCAACGGCTTGACGTGCCTTCCGAAGCACGGAAAAAGCACCGAATAAACATACATATGAAATTCGAAAACCGAAAAACACATTGGTACGTGGTGGGATTCGAACCACGACCTCCCGCTCAGGAGGCAGCGGCCCTATCCACTACACCATCGGGCTCTCTGCTTGACATTAAAAATAAACGCTTGAAATATTCACAGAACATTGAGTTGTATAACTACTTTGTAAATAAATAATTGAATTAAAATAAAATAAATATTTAGGCGGTCTCCCATACAAAAACGTGATTTATTTGCCGTTTTTTTTGCTTTAGATTAATAACGGTAATTGTCAACACACTGTTAAAATATAGTGTCTAAATATTGTATAATGGTACGGAACCCATCTTGCGCGAGTCCGGGTCGCGCTTGGCTGTTTTTTTTTTAATTGATTATTTTATGAATCTTTACTGTATGGTTGTTAACATTTGCAGGCGTGATCTTTTTCTCAGATATAAGAATTGGGAAGAATGGTGGCAACGAGACAATCGATGAGCGAAGTGAGTTGATACAAGGCAGGGAAAATCATGCTCAGCATAATTTATTTTCTTTTTACATACCTAGATAAAATCATAATTTTTTTTACTGACTTTTACAGTATGAAGGTGATTATACTAGCCAAGTGGCGCCCCCATTAGTAAAAAATGACAATTCACTAAAAACGCATTGAATCGAAAAACCAGTCCAACGGACTCAAGATATAGTAATTAAGATAATTTAGAACAATTAGCGGTTCATAGTTTGTTGTAGTAACAGGAAGAAAATTTGCCGTTGGTGGCCGTTATTCGCAATCTTTCTTCCTGTAACTAACAGACACAATGACACGACATTTACCGACAGTGAAATATCCATGCTGGTCTGGGAGAGATAGAAAAACATAGAATGTGCCAGCTGCATTTCCTCCCGGGCATGCTGTAAGATCCAGCTAAGGGATCCGAGGGTTTCAGTGTATTGTAATTTAGGCGATGGGCTGACAACCTGTCACTACAGCAATATACCTAGAATTCTATCTTAAATAACCCTCAAAACTTTGTCAGACGTAGTGGAACGACCTTTGTTTAGGTCGTTTACGCTCTGTCTACCCCATTAGGGATAAAGGCGTGATTATATGTATGTATGTATTAAATATCAAGATGTACAAATCGCAGTAGACTATTGTCTGTTAGCCACAAAGTGTCAATGTTCAATTAAAAGCGGCCCATTGAGAAGAATTGAAGATCTTCAAATTAATTGCTTTATTCTGATTTGGTAAATAAAATTTAAATAAATTTGAATGATTTCAGGTCAACGTACCCATTTTGTTCCGAAAATAAAAATATAAATTGCAGCTAGTATTTTTGTTTTACATGAGGTCATTCTGTGATTAGTAGAAACAACACATGATTCAGTATTCTACTTCTATTTTTAATTATTTATTTTACATTGTATTGTACACAGAAACATACACAGAACAATTACATAGGGAATCAAGACACAACAGGTACTGCTTATTTCTAAAATGAAATGTCTTACAGACCAAAGGAGTGAGATTGCATAAAACGTAACCCGGATAAGAGTTAATTACTTCTAGTAGGTACACACTTCCATGCTGACCAGGTAGCAATAGAAAAACAGAGAATGTGCCAGCTGCATTTCCTCCCGGTTATGCTGTCAAAATCAGCTAAGGGATCCCAGGGTTTCAGTATATTGCAATTTAGGCGATGGGCTGAGAACCTGTCACTACAGCAATATACCTACAAATCTGTCTTAAATAACCCTCAAAACTTTATCAGAAGTGGCGGAACGACCTTTGTTTAGGTCGTTTACGCTCTGCCCACCCCATTAAGGATAAAGGCGTGATTATTGTATGTAGGTACACAGTCTGTAGAGATCATGCTTAACAGCTGCTCCTAAAGAGTTGGATTCCGTTCCGATCCAAACAAGCTAAGCTCACAAGAGCGAAGCACTTGCAAACCAACTGTAATGCTGAAACTTCCACGTCTGGTGACTCGAAATGAAGACGAAACAGTGGTCAACAAACGCCGAACCGATGCGTTTTGTTTTCTCTCACAGTCATCACAAAGGCCAAAGTGCCTTTACACTAGACTTCTAGTACACTTTCCGAGCTTAGAAATAGTCCGTGCTGTTGGAAATTAGGCCTCCTTATTTAACGAAATTTTCTATGCTGTCTTTACAGTATTTGACAGGCTGATTAGCGAGTACAGTGTAAACGGGGTGTAAGGGACAGCGTGCCGCAAACTGTTAGGGGTTGCTCAGTCAACGAAATTAAACAGCTATCACCAAGAAATAAATCTTTTAGGAAATACCTACACACACATACACATACCAACTGTCTGATCGAGGTGGTCATTTTGTAAGGGAAAGTCATTGTTTTTTCATCTCATAAAAGAATTTCCTGGTGAAAGTTGTTCAGTGTCGTTGACTGAGCAACCCCTAACAGTTTGCGGCACGCTGTCCCTTACACTCCGAATTCGACAGGCGGATTAGCGAGGACAGTGCATATTATGATGATTTTACAGGGAACGCTGCTGTCCGTTCCTTGAACTCACCTTTAGTTGGCTTTTACTACCTACCGCTGTAACACATAGTTTTATGCTGTTCTAATACAGCATCACAAAACAGTAAAGTTTTTTTTTATTGTTGTACACATTCTTTAGATCACGCAATAAAGTACGAATTGTTTGTCTTGTGCTCCCTATATTTGCTCAAAGGCAACAAAGCAAATATATATAGATAGCCCTTTAATGGCTGCACCTTTTTAAACTAAGCTGAAACGGAACTGATAAAAGTGCGCGATTCGCATCCAACTTTTGAAATAAGAAAATTTGCCAACCGCTCCCGAGAATAAGGAGGAGTAATAAGCACTTTTCTTTCGCGCCAAAATTGTCTTCCATAATAGCGTCGGCGGCGAGATAGCGCTGCCGCCATAAAAAGAGATAAACGACCGCACTCTCTATTATTTTTGCTCTTTAACAAAGGCAATGTGCACATGCTCTTGTCTCTTTCTTCCCCACAGTCACCCCTACTCTTACAACGACGAGCGAAAAACAAAAATTTGTCGTTCACCCCACCCCCTTCGCTAATGTCCCAGCTAGAGGAGGCACTGCCTCCTTTGTAATTTACTTCAAAAACCTAATACGGTGCCAATTAAAATTTTATTACAAAATCTAAATTGAGTGCACTTCAATGTGTATGTCGACGATATTAAAATTTTAATAATCTTCCTCTTAATACAACATTATTAAAACAACGCAACATTACGTAAACTTTCAAACTTCGAATTTGCGCAAAATACTGGCCATAAAAGTTGTCATAAAGTGACATAAAGCTTTCTATTCACGGAGTTAGCAAAAAAATTATTGCCAGTCAAGTGTGAGTGCGCGGGCTTTTGTGTTGGCTGAATGTCCTTTGTGTTGGTATTCTGCACGACAATGGCGCGGTGTTTTGGCGCGAGAAAAAGGCGGGAGCGCGTTATCAGAGCGCGCCATTATGGCGGCTTATCAGAGGCGCTTCCGTTCGGAGACTTCGCCCCTTTTTCTTTTACGGTCACGTCTGGGCGGCTCAGGTGAAGATAGCTGGTTTGTTTCAAGCGTTGTTTTCTTGTGTTCGCTTTTTGTTAAACATTTTCGTTGTTTGGAATAAACGAGCTTGCTTATTTTAGGACAATAGCCACTGTCAAAAGGGTTGTGTTCTAGTGTAAATAGGTAAGCGATCCTCTACCTGTCATAGACCTTTGCTGAGACCCTGAGACCTCTACATTAAAAGAAAAATTATGGGGTGAACTTATATATCAAAAAGTTTTATCTTAATGAATAACTTGGAACCCTTCTTTCGTCTCAAAAGTCTTAAAACACCGTAAAGTTTATCACCCCTTATAAAAACTCACAAAAAGGGTCTATCGAACGTTAAATGCTCACTAAATACTCCATTGGAGTAAAATGAAATATAAAAGTGCTTTCAATAAACAGGATAATTTGGGGGGAGCGGGGCGGGGAGGAGGGGCCGCTGAATGAGCTAATTAAGGCGCAAACGAAAGAAAACGCGAAGAAAAGCCGAGAAAACTCCGGGAAAACAAGAATATTCCGGGCGGCTACAGAGACCACTGCAGGGCGGATATTTTGAAGTGAGAATATTATTTTATTATCGGGTATCTAATTTTGGTAATGTTTCCCGTATATTTTAAGAAAGAGTTCAAAGGTCCTTAGAACAGAATGTTAGAAATCACTACATAGTATAAAACAAAGTCGCTTTCTCTGTCCCTATATCCCTATGTATGCATAAATCTTTAAAACTACGCAACGGATTTTGATGCGGTTTCTTTTAATGGAGAGTAATTCAAGAGGAAGGTTTATATGTATAATACATGCAGAATATAGTAGAGAAACACTGATAATTTCCGTGCGAAGCCGGGGCGGGTCGCTAGTATATGTATAATAGAATATTTTGTATATCATTCGACCAACAAGAAAATTACATCCAATAATCCCATTTTCGGTTTTGATGTTTATTCAAGTACATATTTGATACTATTAAAACGATAGTTTAGTTTTATTTAGTTTGTTTATCATACTTTTCGTCGTTCCACACTCTTCGTTTTGTAGCTAATATTTTTTTTATTGGCGTGACGCGGTTTGCGCATTGCCACAATCAAAACTTGGCAAACGTTTACTATATTAAAGGGTATTTTGGACGAAATTTGGAAAAGCTAAATAAGTTCAGTTAGGCAGCTAATATTATGCTATTATTTGGTTTTGTAACGAATATGAATGCAAAGAGACTGAATTCTAAAAATACCTACATGCACTGACCGATACTTATACATCTAAGATTTTTTTTTATGATTATCGCCAATTTTTCATTCCTTTTTTATTTACTTCTTTTGTAAGTAAATGGCTTTTTGCACTTTTTTTTTAGTGTTTCAGCCAGAAAAAAACTGAAATAGTACAATAATTTTAATAAAAAGTTTTCATTCGAAAAAAATATTAAATTTCATGGGTCATGCCTTCATGCAATATGTATTGTGTAGGTTTTTTTTTTTCTTATGTACTATTCTACATTGTATCGGTTTTATTTTACTAATTCAGCCTAAAATATCAATTTCGTCCCTGTGCTTCAAGGCGTCCGCGTCCTCTCCTCTGAATGGCGACTAACAAACTCTTTCACAAAAACACAATAATTACTTTAAGCCGAATAAAAACTGCTTTCTTCGGCCCGGACAAGGGCCCTAATTTCACCTTGACGCCCAGTACCCACTTCTGACTTTTATTTTATTTAGGCCGCACAAAAGGGCCCTTTGTCCTAATTCTTTCGCCCTTTTATTCTGAAGAGATCTTGACAGTGATTATTTTAGGTCGTCTTTATGATTTCTTTTGCGTTTTTATTCTGCCCGGTGATTGTCTGTACTCAAGTCAAAGGCCTAATATTTTTTAAAGATAAGAAAGACTTTTGCTGCTATTCCTTCTGGCAGACATCGTACAGAAACATTTACTACATACATACATACATACATATAATCACGACTTTATCCCTAATGGGGTAGGCAGCGCGTAAACGACCCAAACAAAGGTCGTTCCGCCACGTCTGACAAAGTTTTGAGGGTTATTCAAGATAGATTTGTAAGTATATTGCTGTAGTGACAGGTTGTCAGCCCATCGCCTAAATTACAATATACTGAAACCCTCGGATCCCTTAGCTGGTTTTTACAGCATACCCGGGAGGAAATGCAGCTGGCACATTCTATGTTTTTCTCTCGCTCCCAGGCCAGCATGGAAGAATTTACTTATATCTTTTAATTAGTTGTATATTTATTCACATTTAGTTATTTCAAACTGCTTGTTAGATTAAGCAGATGGACTAAAGTAAAATTAAAAAGTTACCTTCGCAATTATAGGAAATATAGGTACAAGTTTCAGTACGCCGTCGGCCAGGAGGGATTGTGCGCGGTATACAGCACAGAGTAAGGTATTTTATCTCCCGTTGGTATACCGGGTGTAAGGGACAGCGTCCGGCAAACTGATAGGGGTTGCTCAGTCAACGATACTTAACAACTTTCACTAAGAAATTCTTTCAGGAAGTTAAAAAAAAATGCTTTTCCATACAAAATGTCCACCACTTACTGCAGTGGAAATTGTTCAGTATCAACCCCTATCAGTTTGGGGGACGCTGTCCCTTACACCCCGTATTACTAACTATGTTGCTGCACGTTTCCTAGTAACTTTATAAAATCAGGCTGTTACGACACCCCCTATGTACATATAATATAATAAAATTATAATTTTCTCATCCTTGCATGCTGGACTGGGAGCGAGAGAAAAACATAGAACGTGCCAGCTGCATTTCTTCCCGGGCATTCTGTAAAAACCAGCTAAGGGATCCGAGGGTTTCAGTACATTGTAATTTAGGCGATGGGCTGACAACCTACAAGTCACTACAGCAATAAACGTACAAATCTATCTTAAATAAACCTCAAAACTTTGTCAGACGTGGCGGAACGACCATTGTTTAGGTCGTTTACGCCTACCCCATTAGGGATAAAGGCGTGATTATCATTTTATCATAAATATCTTTACCTAATTAAACTTTGATTCAACTATATTTTCCTTCCAACATTATCAACTCCTTAATAAATCAAGCAAGCAGGCTTATTAGACTGTACTCCACACGAGATAAGCATGTTTTATTGAAAAACTTGCGGCGCCTGATTGAGATTAGTTCGCAACTTGCACAATAATTTAGATTGAGCTGATCTTAGCAGCGAGACGCGAGCGCGAATTTCGCGGGTTCACGTAATATATGAGTGCTGGAAGTGGCAAGTTTTGTAGGATACATTTGCGCTTTATGTGTAAGGGACAGCATCCTACAAACTGATAGGTGTTATTTACTTAACGACACTGAACAACTTTCACCAGAAAATTATTTCAGGAAGTGAAATCTTTTTTTTGGCGTTTCCATGCAAATTGTCTGATCGATGTGGTAATTTTGGATGGAAAAACCATTTTATTTACTTCCTGAAAGAATTTTCTGGTGTAAGTTGTTCAGTGTCTTTGACTGAGCAACCCTTACATACTATATTAATTCTGTGCCTACCCGGTAGAGACAGTTGGCTACACGATGCGGAGGAATGGTACACTAAAAAGATCAAAACGATGCGTTTGTATCATGTTAGTAAAATTTTCTTACTTAGCTTGATTACGGTAAACGAGATAATTTTTTACTTTTTTATTTATTACATACATACATACATAAATCACGCCTTTATCCCTTACGGGGTAGGCAGAGCGTTTAACGCTTCGTAAAAGGCGCTTTCGCCACGTCTGACAAAAATTGAGGACAATTTTAGATTGTAATATGTATTGCTTTAGTGACAGGTTGTCAGCCCATCGCCTAAATTACAATACACTGTAACACTCGAGTCCCTTTTGCTGACTTCAACAGCATGCCCGGGAGGAAGGGCAGCTGGAACATTCTATGTTTTTCTATCTCTCCCAGTCCAGCATGGAAGAAATTTATTGGAAATTTAATGTTTTTATTTATTTATTTAGATATAGAGCCGAAATAATCGTTATTGGATGTTCAAAAGCTCGCGTTCGTAGCTATTTCGTAGTGTGGCGTAGACTTGCTTCGGTAAAAACTTGCAACTCTACACCACGCTACGAAGTATATATTTTTTTAAATAGATAGATAGATAATAAATTTATTTGTTTTATAAAGACACACACATAAAATTTGTAGTTAAAAAAAGAGACAAAAGTAAACATTTAAACAAACATAAAACAAACATCAAATTAAAAAGACAAACATAGACGATAAATACAAAACCAACAAATGCTTGTGTGTGTCGCAGTAAACCAAAAGGGCTGTAGCTCAGCATAAACGTTTTGCCCTGTTGAGCAAAACACTGATTTAATATATATTTTTTAATACATTGAACATATTTATTACTTGTTAAAATTGTATCGGTAGTTCCCCGTGAGGTGCCGGGTTAGAATAGCATCACCCCATAAATTCCCGTGGGTGTCGTAAAATGCGTCTAATCAAAAGGATAAATCCAGGGAATGGGCAGCAGCGTTCCCTGTAAATGGAAAACTTCTACTGCGCCCACCAACCCGCCTGCCACGCGTGGTGAGTATGGCATATGCCCCCAATTTTGGGGAGCCCCATGTCCAGCAGTGGACGGTTGTGGCTGATGTTGATGTTGTATCGGTAGAGTGCCTGTCAAAATCGATATTTTTTTAACTATTAAAAAGCTATGTAATGCAAAGGCTAGTATTTGTAAAGCTATCTCAAGATTGAGAGTAATATTAAGTATGGATTTGACAAGCCATTTTGTACTGAAATGACACTTTTGATACGAATTCAAGCTGGCTGTCAATCTACATACATACATACATAAATCACGCCTTTATCCCTTACGGGGTAGGCAGAGCGTTTAACGCCTCTTAAAAGGCGCTTTCGTCACGTCTGACAAAAATTGAGGGCAATTTTAGATTGTAATATGTATTGCTGTAGTGACAGGTTGTCAGCCCATCGCCTAAATTACAATACATTGTAACCCTCGAGTCCCTTTTGCTGACTTCTACAGCATGCCCGGGAGGAAGGGCAGCTGGAACATTCTATGTTTTTCTATCTCTCCCAGTCTAGCATGGAAGAATTTCTATCTCTCCCAGTCCAGCATGGAAGAATCCAGGCTGTCAATCTCAAGTGCGAATTATATTTAGGGGCCATAGTCACTTCCAGTAATATCTTTTAACACATTTATGTGTTAACAGCATCTTGTAAACTTGAGCGGTAGCAGCTTAACACGCCACGCTTGTAACTTGTTAATGAATTAACGCTAATTTACTGCTTAGCTGATTATGCTGAGTTGCTTATGGTGAACGAGATAAGTATGGAAGTTACGAAGACTTACTAAATGACATTCTGTTATACTGGGTGTAATTCTTTCAGAAAGTGAAAAAAAGGCGTTACCATACAAAATTATCATTACAGGCAATTTGTTTGGAAAAGCCAAATATTTTTTTTATTTCCTGAATGTTTTTCCAGGTAAAATTTTTTCAGTGTCGTTGACTGAAAAACCCCTATCAGTTTGTGGGATGCTGTCCCTTACACCCCGTATAGAATTCTTGATCAAACCTAATAAACAACATTTTGTTATAGAAAGTTCAAAATGGCGCGTTTGTAGCTTTTTCGTAGTATTCTTCTACGAAGACTTGCTACGACTAATTTTACACTCTACTTTACTATGATGTACGACGAAACTGATTGTAATAAGTAGCCTTTCAAATCTTTACAAACACAATATATTGAATTTAATTAAATGAATACCATTGTTTTTAATACCTACAAGATTTAAGCGAACAACACACTGCGCTACGCCACGGAACGCGTGATTGTCTATGTTCCCTTTGTCTTAAGGTGTATCCTGTCGGCAGATGAGCAGGTAGATTCCAAGATATGCAAAAATCGCCCGTAATGCCGTATAATATCTTACAAATCAGCGCGCGCTACGGCTTGGCGGTTACGTCCGTGGCTGCACCAAAAATGTGCAAAAACACAATAAAAAAGCTAATTCCATAAAAACTACGAAGAATAAAAAAAAAGGTGTTGCAATTTTAGATAATCATAATACGGATCTTTACCAGAAGGAATTGTGAAAGCGCTCTTAATAGTTTATAAGGAATATCAAATTTACTGATATAAACAAAACAAACTTGCGAAGAGGGCCTAAACAAAACTGCAGCTTGGCTGAGTCAAAACCTTCTGACCCTCAACACCAGTAAAACCAAAATAATTTACTTCCACAAAACAGCCGCGTCTGCGCCAAGGACTGATTTGGATATCCGAATACACAGATGTGGACTACGTATTCATAATGTGGATGATTCGGGTCAAATCTGTCAGTGTGAGAGTTTGCAAAGAAAAGAAAATGTAAAATATCTCGGTGTCTTTGTAGACGAGCACCTGTCTTTTAAAAAACATATTGACGAATCAGCCACAAGAATCCGTAAATTAATATACATCTTCAAATCCTTAAGATATGCTGCTAGTCCTAAACTTTTGAAGAGAGTTTATACTGCCCTTTGTGAGTCGGTTCTATCCTATTGCATACTAGCATGGGGCGGAAGTGCAATGTCAGTGTTACTCAAATTGGTAAGAGCACAGAGATCGATTCTCAAAGTAATGTTGAGGAGGCCTTTCCTTTTTCCAACAATTGCACTTTACGAGGAGGCGCAGGTTTTGAGTGTCAGAAGGCTGTATATACTTAAGTGCACCCTATATACTCACAGACGTGTTTTAAACTCGGATGACTACCAGAGACTGTTGCGGCGTCGAGTCTTCAAGATTGATAGCTACCAAGTGAAAACATCCTTTGCTCGTAGACATATAAATTTTCTAGCCCCTTTTGTATACAATAATATAATTCGTTTGTATGACTTCAGGAATAACAATCTCCGTGAGACAAAAGTACACTTAATTAAGTTATTGTTGACTTGGACTTACAGATACTCCGAAGATTTCCTTACAATTGTTGAGTAACATCAGGAAACTTTCTTGACCAAAGTTAAATCTTATATGTAAAGTTATTTATTTTTGTTTTTATTTTTAATTATATTTTTGTAGTAATTAATATTTCCAATGCCTTGTTTATTGTAATTGAATATAAATATATATACTATTATTTTTTTCTTTTATTGTTATTATTTTTATTTTTTTATTTTTTAGTATGATTATGAAATAAAGTTTATGATTTGTTGATATTTTAATAAAATTTAATGAATTATTGAATTAAAATTGTTTTATGTGATTTAAATTGTTTTATGTTATGAAATTATTTTTAACTTAATTGATTATATACTTCTGCATGCTATTTATTTTAATGTTTTAAGTTTTACACCCGCGATACAGGCCTAGCCTAGTGCGTGGTGTATTGTAACCGGAATGTTGGCTGCAACCTAAAACCAATTGAATGTGATGTTAGTGTTTGTATGTAGCCTGATAAGTTTTTATGAATAAATAAATTAAAAATTAAACAGATTTACCACCATATTGTTTTAGCATAGGTACTTATTTATGAACTAGAATATTGGCCATGAACTAATTTCTTAGATGTATATTTTTATTCAATTTTCCAATGATTCGTTTAGGAGAAATAAGCTCTTAAATACAACCATTTGCAATTAGGAATCACCTTAAGAAAGACTGCGCGGAGGTGCGTAGTCAGTGCCCCATACCCCGCGTGATTTCCCTACAAACCGAGGGCCTTACAAAGAACGATACAACTCCTTAGCAAGTAAGCAGTGTAAACACCGCCTTAGACAAGCATAAATTACTGAACTGAACATCTTTTAAATTTTAAAGCGTCAAAGTTTTCCATGAAAAGCGACGATTTGAACTTTGAAAAATTATAATACGAGAGAGGCGAACATTTCCCAACTAGTTTGTTATGAAAATATGGAGATTTTCATCTAAATGAAGCACATTGAAGTGGCTTATCAAGTTTTATATTAAAGACGTTTTATGGAATTTATATTTCGTTGCTTTATGAGCGGTGGTAGGCTGAAATTGCGTTGTCATTAAATAGACTTTAATGTTGATAAATAAATACTTAAGTAGCAATAATTAAGGAAATAAAATAAGACTAGCATTAATAAAATGGTTATTTCATCAATTTAGAAGATAAAGAATTGATATTATTTTTTTTCTTTCATGTTGGCCTGGGAGCGAGGGAAAAACATAGAATGTGCCAGCTGCATTTCCTCCCGGGCATGCTGTAAAAACCAGCTAAGGGATCCGAGGGTTTCTGTATATTGCAATTTAGGCAGCAATATACCTACAAATCTATCTTAAAATTACCCTCAAAACTTTGCCAGACGTGGCGGAACGACCTTCGTTTAGGTCGTTTACGCTCTGCCTACCCCATTAGGGATAACGGCGTGATTATATTGTATTTATTTATTTGAGTTAAAGTTACATTTACACCTTATCTATAGACGAAAGCACTCGACACTATAGTTTAAATTTATTGGTGTTGTTTATAGCAGCCCAAAAAGGCCAGGGCCTGCTTCATTTTTTTTTTTTTTTTTAATCGACCTGTTTGCAAAATACTACAAAGTGTATATAATGCGTCACCGGGCTAAGGCGGGGAGTTGCTACACGCAATCTACACCCTTAATGAAATGGCAACTGCCTAAGGGCGCCCACTAGGGCTCGAACCTCGGCTTATGGCGTTGCCTTGGGGACTCCTTATCGGAGAGAATCTACCCGGTACGTGCCGGTAAACCTCAAAGTGGGGAGCAAAGGAGGGACCTCCGCGACCCCGCCGGCGGGGTGCGCGGTTGCTGGAAGAGCTTGTACAGAGTGTGGCTCGACTAAATATTGGCAGCATTAAACGCAAGGGTAATTTGGTCATCGCCGTCGGTAAGGGCCAGGGCCTGTGCTAGGGCTAGCTATTTAGGTTAAGTTATGTTTATTGTACAAGGTGGCGCAAAAGAAATCACCCTATTGGAAGATGCTCTCATTTTTGCAAATGGCCGCCAATGTCAAATCTGTTTTGACATTTGTGGACTAGACAGATGCAGAATACAAGTGAACAAGCCATGGAGCGATACACTCCCCAAGAACGCGGAAAAATCGTGTCTATTTTTTTGAGTAACAATTCGTCTGTGGTGTTGGCGCAGCGCGAATTCCGTCGCCGATTCCCCGGCCGTCCGACACCGACTGCGCAAACACTGCGACGTTTAGCCACCAACCTTGAAGAGTATGGGACCACACGAGACGTTGCTAAGAGTGGCCGGCCCCGGAGCGCCCGTTCTGCCGAGAATATCGCCGCTGTAGCCGAGGACGTTGAAGTGAGCCCCGAAACATCGACCAGACGACGTGCCACGCAATTGGGCCTCAGCCGGCGGTCCTTGCAGCGAATTTTGGTGCGAGACTTGAAGATGTTTCCTTACAAAGTCCAGACCGTGCATCAGCTGCTGCCTGCCGACCGCCAAACGCGCGTAACCTACGCCCAAGCCATCCTCAATCTCGAGGAAGAATTGGACAATTTTTCGACCAAAATCATCATGAGCGATGAGGCTCATTTCCACCTCAGCGGTTACGTGAATCGGCAAAATTATCGCTTCTGGGGCACCGAGAATCCACGAGTGATGCACGAGGAGCCGTTACACCCGCTCAAAGTGACTGCGTGGTGCGCTGTTCACGCTGGAGGAGTCATCGGGCCATTTTTTTTCGAGAACGCCGCGGGTCAAACGACAACAGTGGACGGTGCGCGCTATAGGGCCATGTTGACCGAATTTTTTCTGCCGCAATTGGACGAATTGGGACTGGAGGACATGTGGTTCCAACAGGACGGGGCAACGGCGCACACTGCACGAGCCACAACCGACATTCTGAAGGCGGCATTTCCGGGTCGCCTAATCTCTCGTTTTGGCGATTTGCACTGGCCGGCCAGATCGCCCGATTTAACGGTCCCGGACTTCTTTTTATGGGGTTTTTTGAAGTCTCGTGTTTACGTCAACAAGCCTGAGACCTTGGAAGCCCTCAAAGACAACATTCGACACGAGTGCGAGAATCTGTCGCCCGAAGTTCTCGCCGAAGTGATGAAAAATGCCATAAAACGAGCCCGTATGGCAATCAATTGTAACGGCGCCCATTTGGCCGATATCATCTTCTCGACTTGACCAGTAAAATTCTAAAGGTGCAAATAAATATAATCAAAAAACAGATTCGAAGTTTTTCATTTAGAAAAAAAATGAGAGCCAAACAACATCGGATGACTTCTTTTGCGCCACCTTGTAGTTGCATAATAGCCGATAATATAATAGATCATATGTATGTATGTATGTAATAATTGATATTATTCGCAAATAATAATTAAAATAATCTATAGATACTTCCATGCTGGACTGGGAGTGAGAGAAAAACATAGAATGTGCCAGCTGCATTTCCTCCCGAGCATGCTGTAAAAACCAGCAAAGGGATCAGAGGGTGTCAGTATATTGCAATTTAGGCGATGGGCTGACAACCTGTCACTACAGCAATATACGTACAAATCTATCTTAAATAACCCTCAAAACTTTGTCAGACGTGGCGGAACGACCTTTGTTTAGATCGTTTACGCTCTGCCTACCCCATTAGGGATAAAGGCGTGATTTTATGTATGTATGTATGTATGTATAATCTATAGAAAAAAAATGCCGACCTACTACTAGTTCAAACGCAAATGATACCTAAGTGTACTTCTTCCTCCTCTTAAATTTAAGTGCTAGGCACTTGTCGGTGGAGCAATCTTCTGCCAACGATTGCACATCGTTCTTCTTCTTCTGTCGAGTGGGTATCGAGTCTATCGACCCGATGAACCCTGGTGTCAGAGTTTTTAAACCGCCTAGTAGCACAGCTATCAGGCCTTTGACATGGTTTGAGTAACGACCACTATCAAAGACAGCGACCGGGACCGACGGCTTAACGTGCCCTCCCAAGCACGAAATCTTTTTCTTTTCGGACAATCAGGTGATTCAGCCTGCAATGTCCTACCAAACCAAACTGGCGAAAAATTCACAAAGTGATAAATTCTCAAATATCAACTTTGTGTTTCCCCCCTGGGGATCGAACCCAGGACCTCCAGATCGGGAGTCCATGGCACTAGCCACTAGACCACGGCGGTAGTTAGTTAGTTTTTATTGTTGAAAGCAGTCTTAGCCATAGATATTCTCGCTTTTGTCAGAAGTACATCTGGAGTCACTGGTTATCAAACTGCCTAAATACTTAAATGATTTTACTTGTTCTAACGTGATGTTATCTAATTTAATAGTGCTTTGTATTGGTGACGATTTTGAGGTTATTAGTATTTTCGTTTTTCCTGGGTGTGTCCACCTTTTCAACTAGATTTTGAAGTTCTTGCGTGTTGTGTCCTAATGGCGCAATATCGTCTACGAATGTAATAAACTAGTATAAACTAATGGGGTAGGCAGATCGTAAACGACCTAAATAAAGGTCCTTCCACCACGTCTGACAAAGTTTTGAGCGTTATCTATACATATAATAAATCTCTAGGTCTGTACTCTCTCGTGTCTGTACATTGAATATTTTTACAAAAAAATTATTGCGGCAGGCATTATTAACAATATAAAGATCAAAACGTTTTTTTTTAGAATTTTGTCTGTCTGTCTGTCTGTCTGTCTGCCTGTATGTTACCACATCACGCCAAAACTGCTGAACCGATTTCGATGGGACTTTTTTTATTCAACTGTATGTTACCCTGTGGGTTGCAACTTAGGATATCCAAAATCACGCTACCTGACTTAGGGGGTAGGCAGGAAATTGAACTTTTGGCTGTTTCTTAACCGATTTTAATGGAACTTTTTTATTCGACTGAACATTATTCAAAATCAAAGTTACGATACAAATAATCACGCCTCATGACTTAGCAGGTAGGTAGGAAATTAAATTTCGATAGTTTTTTACCGATTTTGATGGAACTATTATGTTTGACTGAGCATTACTTAAACTCAAGGTTACAATACAAAAAATCAGGCCACCTGGTTTAGGGGGTAGGCAGGAAATTTAACTCTGATCGATTTTCACCGACCTTAAAGGAACTTTTAATTTGACTGAGTTTTTTTTAATTAGCTGGTGTCCAGGTTAGAAGTAATCACGCAAACCATTCTAATATTGACTAAGTACCCCAGTTTGTATGGAAGCGTGATTTCCATACAAAAACAAAAATACAGACAACGCGAAACACGCTTCCGCGCGTGGGTTAGCAGATCACACTCCTACGCGCGGAAAACGCGCGTGTTTTCAGTATGTTCGACACTGCGTGTTTTCTATACAAACCGGGCGTACGAAGTCGCCGGCACAGCTAGTTTAAAATATATTTGTAGGTATATTGCTGTAGTGACAAATCTTTACTTCGATAATAAATAAATCCGGAAATAAGACAGCATACCGTAAATTAAAAGGGGTTGCTAAGTCAACGAAACTGAACAACTTTCACCGGGAAATTCTTTCAAAAGATGCAAAAGTAAAGAAAAAAATACCGGATGAGTTCCCGGTGAAAGTTCATGAGTTTCTTTAACTGAGCAACTATCAGTTTGCGGTACGCTATCTCTTACATCCGGTATTGGTTATGTGTAGAGTACATAGTAACATACATACATATAATCACGCCTCTATCCCTAATGGGGTAGGCAGAGCGTAAACGACCTAAACAAAGGTCCTTCCGCCACGTCCGACAAAGTTTTGAGGGATATTTAAGATAAATTTGAAGGTATATTGCTGAAGTGAGAATTTGTCAACCAAGTAAATTGCAATATACAGAAACCCTCGGATCCCTTAGCTGGGTTCTACAGCATGCCCGGGAGGAAATACAGCTGGCACATTCTAAGTTTTTCTCTCGGTCCCAGTCCAGCATGGAATAACAAACAATAACAATTTTACTGTAGTGAATAACCGCGAAAATGTCGAACCACTTCACCTAATAACCCGTACATTCTGAAGCCATTAGTTAACCCCATTTCCTCTTTGAAACTTGGAGCCATCATGGCGTCAATTTAGATGTTATCCGCTTTCAATCTCCTCCGACCCGCTAATTGCAAGATAAAAGTTTGTTCATCAGGAGTACATGTATAATTACGCCTGTTTCTTTTTACAGGGTAGGTAGAGCGTCAACGGCTTAATTACATACATATACATACAATCACGCCTTTATCCCTAATGAGCATAAACGACCTAAACAAAGGTTTTAGATTTGTAGGTGTATTGCTGTAGTGACAGGTTGTCACCCTATTGCCTAAATTGCAATATACAGAAGCCCTTGGATCCCTTAGCTAGGTTTTACAGCATGCCCGGGAGGAAATGCAGCTGGCACATTCTATGTTTTTCTCTCGCTCCCAGTCCAGAAAATATTAACAAATCCTGTGAAATATTGTTTTATGCCATTATGGAGTCGAGTTAGATGACATCCGCTTTCATCTTCTCCAACCCGCTAATCACTACATAGTATAACACATAGTCGCTTTCTCTGTCCCTATATCCCTATGTATGCTTAGATCTTTAAAACTATGCAAAGGATTTTGATGTGGTTTCTTTTAATGGATAGAGTGATTCAAGAGGAAGGTTTATATGTATAATACATGCAGAATATAGTAGAGAAACACTAATGATTTCCGTGCGAAGCCGGGGCGGGTCGTTAGTTGGAACATAAAAGTTTGTCTATCAAGCCTGTGTATAAATTATATGAACTGTTAAATTTCTCAGAGAAGAATGGGAGGTTAACTTCTTCTTCTTGTCTTGTGGGTTTACGCGTCGATCGACCCGATGAACCCTGGTCTCAGAGTTTTTAAACCACCTAATAGCCTACAGATAATAAGAATCTAAGGGCCGACGGCTTAACGTGCGACGTGCCCTCCAAAGCACGGAATCTTTTTTCTTCCAGACAATCAGGTTATTTAGCCTGCATTATTCAAACCAAACTGAGGAATCGAACCCAAGACCTCCGGATCGGGAGCCCATGGCTCAGACCAGACCACTAGACTACGGGGGTAGTTAATAACATAATAAGATATGAAAAAAAAACCCATGAACATATTGATGTACACTCATTTTAGCGTGGTTCTACAAAATCAAACTCATGCTAGAGATTTGGCGAACCTCTCATATTGTTTTATTACACGTATTAAAAAAATGAGGTTTGCAAAATTTCATAACGATATCTTTACTGAAAAAGGTTGCTCATCGCCAGTAATTTTTTTTAGTATAGGTAGCTTATTCAAATAAGACAAAGGTTTAAATTATCGAAAAACATTCAATAAAATATTTGTTTTTCCCTTAGAAGCCGAAGTTTTTTTCAAACAAATTTTAAGGAATATCTGTCTCTTATTTTCTACACTATCCTTAAATGCACTTACATCACTTTAAAGTTATAATATTATATAAATGTATTTCTCTATAGGGAACTTGAGTGAGTATTTTATGAAAAATTCAAAAAAATGAGCACCCTCTTGTTTTTAGTTTAGAAAGCTGATACATACATACATGACATACATATAATCACGCCTCTATCCCTAATGGGGTAGGCAGAGCGTAAACAACCTAAACAAAGGTCGTACCGCCACGTCTGACAATGTTTTGAGGAAGATAGATTTGTATGTATATTGCTGTAGTGACAGGTTGTCAGCCTATCGCCTAAATTGCAATATACTAAAACCCTCGGATCCCTTAGCTGGTTTTTACAGCATGCCCGGGAGGAAATGCAGCTGGCACATTCTATGTTTTTCATTCGCTCCCAGTCCAGTATGGAAAGCTGATATTCTGCATTAATAATAATATGGATATAATTAACAGAATAGGAGGGTGCACTATACGAAAATTTAAAAAAGTACTTGTTTACTTCTTATACTCAAAGGAAAGCGCCATTTTAGCAGGGCGTATGTAGTCTGCACAAAACTGAATGTTGTGCACAGGGACAAAAACTTATGTACTCATAAATGCATCTTTCAAAAACAAAGAAAATTAGACCATACTGCCAAACAATAAAAAGTTCATAGATAGAACTTGTTATTTTATAATATTCAATTTGAATTATTTGTCTATTGTGTTTTTTATAACATAAACTGATATTATAATTAAAATTCCAGAACGTTTCTACATATTAATTTATTTTTATAAAATCAATTTAATAGTAGGCTGTAGATATAGGTCTCCACTCCAAGCCTAACATTTAATGTCGAAAGAATTAAAAAGTTTAATGGCGGAATTGAATTTTTTAGTTTATTTACAATATTTGCGTATAATTTCCTCAATTTTCATCGCAATCGGAGTGAAAAGCAGAGTTTATAACTCGTGCACAAAACCATTTTAGTCCTCGACTAATATCAGCACTCGCCCTGCGGGCTCGGGCAGCTAAAAATCTAGGACAATAATTACTTTTTTTGTACACTTGTTGCAAAATCTACTATTTAAACCACTCTAACTCACATAGATACAAAACTGTAAGAAGCACAGTAAGAAGACAGAAGGCACATTTTGTGTTTGTGCAGTAACCACTATCAGCTAAGATACCAACTGCTTGACGTGCCTTCCGAAGCACGGAATGATCTTACTGTATTTTATTCTGAAAGGAAGGATAAGGTAAGAAAACCAGAAGTAGTAAAAAAGCTAAATTCGATTTATTCGAACCAAAATATAAATAAAATAACATTCAGATTCAATAAGTACAAACGTAGCAACAAAATATACAAATATTACCTCATTATCATCATCGCACCGCAATTATACCAACACCTTGAAACATACTTATAACTGCATCTATATAATAAAGGCACCCGAAATAAAATAGTACTTTTAAGTTACAATATACAGGGTGTAAGGGACAGCGTCCCGCAAAATGATAGCGGTTGCTGGGTCAACGATACTGAACTATTTTCACCAGGTTTTTTTTTCAGGAAGTGAAATTTGGCTTTTCCATTTAAATGTCCAATTTGATCAGACAATTTTTATAGAAAAAAAAATCTTTATCACTTCCTGAAAAGTAATCCTGGTGGAAGTTGTTCAGTATCGTTGAATCAGCAGGACGCTGCGGGACGCTGTCCCTTACACCCGGTATAGTATTTATTATGCAGTTCAATATTCTAAAGCCGTATTCGTAAGCCGTATTTTTAAATCATTCGAATTGAAATGCGCATTCGAAAGAGTTACATTTCCATGCGATATCCATACTATTTGGCATGCGAATGGTATTCTTTTCTACATATGCGTATTTCGATTCGAAATACAACATGCTAATTTTACGTACAAAATACCAGAATTACGGCATTACGGCTGTCTGTAAATTCCTTCACTTCCATGCTGGCCTGGGAGCGAGAGAAAAACTTAGAATGTGCCAGCTGCATTTCCTCCCGGGTATGTTGTAAAACTCAGCTAAGGGATCCGAGGGTTTCAGTATATTGCAATGTAGGCGATGGGCTGACCACCTGTCACTACAGCAATATACGTACAAATCCATCTTGAATAACCCTCAAACCTTGTCAGACGTGGCGGAACGTTTTGTTTTTCCCTTTGTTTAGGTCGTTTTTGCTCTGCCTACCCCATTAGGGATAAAGGCGTGATTATATGTATGTATGTATGTATGTATGTAAATTCTGATGTGACTAGATCGACACAAAATAGGAAACTAAAACTTGGTTCAAATATGTAACATACTATCTTCCAAAATTCAAGTATCCTTTGCAACAGCCATTATATATAATATGAAAGAAAGAAAACAATAAATTCGTTTCTAGCAGGACTCGAAAAAATAAACAAAAATATGTAAAAAGTGAGGCGATATCATTGACTTGAATTAATTTGGACTGGTCAAGCCCTACGTAGTTCTTAATCTACACGGCTAGATGTCGCTAACGTCGCTATGACGTGTACTTAAAGAAAGACTATAATAAATTTGTGACTGCGTAGCTCAGTTGGTAGAGTAATGGATCGGCATTCCACAGACGGAGGTTCGAGTCCTGCTAGAAACGAATTTATTGTTTTCTTTCTTTCATATTATATGAAATAAAATAGCATTGTGAGTGCAAAAATCCTCAAAAATAGCTATTATATAAACTGACCAAAATATCACCTACAACCTACAAATTGACGCATCTAAAAATATCTACATAGCACCCATTACACTGTCAAGCTTACTTCTACATTGTTAAGCTTATTTCTACATTTTTAAGCTTATTTTCTACATTGGTCTAGCTTGTGAAGCTTTAATAACTTTAAGCTTAATAAAAGCATAATTTTAAAAAGAAATTTGTTGATCTATTAAATATATTTATTATCAAGCTAATGTAACCCTCTGTTTCAGCATTTGAGCAGACATTTGTCTTTGTTCTGATGATAAATTCTCTCCGCGGAATCTCCTGTATCTATGGACAAAATCATAATAAAAATATTAATTTATAAATTAAATTAAATATCTCATTAATTAATTAATGTAAGTATTTTAAATGTTAGTTAACTTTAGTAAATGTCTCAGAGCACAATTCTAGTAGAACAAAAGTGTTCCCAATAGTCTGTGCTTACAGTTTACGAATTCGTCACGAATGTATGTAAAAGTACCAAAACATTTTAGCACAAAAAAAAATTGCATACGTTAGTTTGCAAATGTTAGTTATTAGCTCTACAGTGTTCCCAATTCAGTTTTAGAATAAAGGTAAACAAAGTTTCATGTATTTTACTTGTTTCTAAAATAAGTTTTAGCTATTAAATATGATATGATAGCTTCCATGCTGGACTGGGAGCGAGAGAAAAACAAAGAATGTGCCAGCTGCATTTCCTCCCCGGCATACTGTAAAAACCAGCTAAGGGATCCGAGGGTTTCAGTATATTGTGATTTAGGCGATGGGCTGACAACCTGTCACTACAGCAATATACCTACAAATCTATCTTAACCCTCAAAACTTTGTCAGACGTGGCAGAACAACGTTTGTTTAGGTCGTTTACGCTCTGCCTACCCCATTAGGGATAAAGGCGTGACTGTATGTATGTATGTATGTATGACAACATAATCAAACAGTAGTTTTAGTAGTTTAACTAATTTGCCACCACGTATAATTTATTTATGAAATAACAAGACATGAACCTTTGTTCACCTTTATTCTAAAAGTCAGTTAGAAATACTATACGGGGTGTAAGGGACAGCGTCCCGCAAACTGATAGGAGTTGCTCAGTCAACGAAACTGAACAACTATCAGCAGGTTTCAGGACTGCCTCCGTGGTCTAGTGACTGCCTCCGTGGTCTAGTGGCTAGTGCCATGGACTCCTGATCCGGAGGTCCTGGGTTCGATTCCCAGGGGGAAAACACAATGTTGATATTTGAGAATTTATCACTTTGTGAATTTTTCCTCAGTTTGGTTAGGACATTGCAGGCTGAATCACCTGATTGTCCGAAAAACAAAAAGATTTCGTGCTGCCGTCGGTCCCGGTCGCTGTCTTTGATAGTGGTCGTTACTTAAACCATGTCAGAGGCCTGATAGTTGTGCTACTAGGCGGTTTAAAACTCTGACACCAGGGTTCATCGGGTCGATAGACTCGATACCCACTCGACAGAAGAAGAAGAAGCAGGTTTTAATTCTCCATACAAATTGTCTGACTGAGGTGGTCATTTTGTTTGGGAAGGTCAAATTTTATTTTCACTTCCTGTAAAAAAATCCCACTGATAGTTGTTTAGTTTCGTGAACTGAGAAACAAAGTTTGCGGGACGCTGTCCCTTACGCTCGGTAGATTGTAGGTACTTACATCATATCGTAGAACAACCTCTGCTCTTTGGAAAGCGATGGTTTGGTTTCTGCTAACGCACTCTCTATGTCCTCATGGTTTACCACTACAGACTCCATCGATTTGTCTTCATTGTAATCCTGGTAAAAACAGTATTGTTTATATTTTTGAACTAATAATGGAATTTGGCTACAGTGGAGGTGAAATGAGACAACTGCAGAATTTCTATTCCAAATTGTATTCGAAAGTTCTTCAAAAGTTTCCTTATGTCTAGATGTCTACAGCTAGCGAAAACTTAGAACAATTCAATTCAATCATTTATTAATTAATAAAAATTTACACGTCACTAAATTCATCAATTACAAATTTAAAATTATCAACGCGTCCGATGCTAGCTAGGTACGAAAAGTGCTAATTATAATGTAATAAAATTATGAACTATATATACCTATAATATCTTAAATAACCCTCAAAACTTTGTCAGACGTGGCAAAACGTCCTTTATTTAGGTCTTTTACGATCTGCCTACCCCATAAAGGCGTGATTATATGTATAACAAAAGTAAGAAATCAAAAATTTGACGGATTTGAACCTGCGTCTGCAACGTACTACTGCCTCGGTAAACAGTATTATCTATGTTCTATTCAAGGACCTTAAATAAATAAATAACCCTCGTAACTCAAAACTCTTCTTAAAATAACCATCAAAATTTTATCAGACGTGGCGGAACGACCTTTGTTTGGGTCGTTGACGCTCTGCCTACTCTATTAGGGATAAAGGCGTGATAATATGTATGTATGTATTCAAGGACCTGACCTACAAGTGTACCAAGTTTCATCCAGGTCCGTCTAATGGTAGAAGCATGACTGAGTATTTTGAGTAACATACATACATACATACATATAATCACGCCTCTTTCCCGGAGGGGTAGGCAGAGACCACATCTTTCCACTTGCTACGATCGTTACATACTTCTTTCGCTTCATCCACATTCATTAATCTTTTCATACATGCTCGTCGGTTTAGGGTACTCTTGACCTGACCTTTCTTTAGGACGTCCCCGATTTGATCCAAGTACGTGCGTCGAGGCCTTCCCCTCCCAACATTTCCATCCACACTCGCCATATATATCTGTTTGGTCAACCTGCTTTCACTCATTCTCTCAACTTGAGTAACAAACATCCAAATATGCAAACATTCAAATACCAAACTTTCGCATTTATAATATTAGGAAGATTTTTCGGTAGGAAGTCAGCAATTCTGTTGCTTGGATTTATTTCACTTTTTTCGTTCGATGGCTTATCAATTGCTATAAAAATAATCACTACATAGTATAAAACAAAGTCGCTTTCTCTGTCCTATATCCCTATGTATGCATAAATCTTTAAAACTACGCAACGGATTTTGATGCGGTTTCTTTTAATGGATAGAGTGATTCAAGAGGAAGGTTTATATGTATAATACATGCATAATATAGTAGAGAAACAATGATAATTTCCGTGCGAAGCCGGGGCGGGTGACTAGTAAATAATAAAATAAAAAATAAAAAAACGCCTGTAGAGATAAAGGGGAGGCCTTTGCCCAGGAGTGGGACGAAAATAAAAAAAAAAGTTAAATATGCTATGTTGTCGAAGAACTGTTGATTTCGAACAGAAACTCTCGAAACAAGTTTTGAAAAGTTACTCACCAACTGTTTTTCCAGTCTCGTGAGCTGAGCGGTGACGAGCAATGACTTCAGGTCAGCCGGAGAGAAACCCTCAGTTTGGACAGCTACTTCTTCAAGGTCTACATCTTCATCTATCAGCACGCTTGAAGTCAGGGTCTTGAGGACTTCATAGCGGCCGTGCTGTTAACAAAAACAGTTTGAATCATAACTGGACTGACAGATTCTTCTTCTTCTTCTTCTGTCGAGTGGGTATCGTGTCTATGAACCCGATGAACTCTGATGTCAGAGTTTTTAAACCGCCTAGTAGCACAACTATCAGGCCTCTGACATGGTTTTGTGTAACGACCACTATCAAAGACAGCGACCGGGACCGACGGCGTAGTATGCCCTCCGAAGCACGAAATCTTTTTCTTTTCGGACAATCAGGTGATTTAGCCTGCAATGTCCTACCCAAACTGGGGAAAAAATCACAAAGTGATAAATTCTCAAATACCTACTTTGTGTTTTTCCCCCTGGGAATCGAACCCAGGACCTCTGGATCGGGAGTCCATGGCATTAGCCATTTGTGTGTTGTGGGGTTCGCCCCTGGGAATCGAACCCACACACAAAGTTTATATTTGAGAATTTATCACTTTGTGAATTTTTCCCCAGTTTGGTTAGAACATTGCAGACTGAATCACATGATTGTCCGAAAAGAAAAAGATTTCGTGCTTCGGAGGGCACGTTAAGCCGTCGGTCCCGGTCGCTGTCTTTGATAGTGGTCGTTACTCAAACCATGTCAGAGGCCTGATAGTTGTGCTACTAGGCGGTTTAAAACTTTGACACCAGGGTTCATCGGGTCGACAGACCCGATACCCACTCGACAGGAGAAGAAGAAGCACATTGTAATTTAGGCGATGGACTGACAACCTGTCACTGCAGCAATATACCTACAAGTTATCTTAAATTATCCTCAAAACTTTGTCAGACGTGGCGGAACGGCCTTTGTTTAGGTCGTTTACGCTCTGCCTACCCCATTAGGGATAACGTACAATTCGTACTACGCATAGTTATGGTAAAAGTATCTTTTGAAAAGATTGTTGTGTTACATATAGGCCCGGAACAAAACTGAATGTCCTTGTCAAAGATAGTAATTACGTTTGTGTGATGATAACAGAACTTTGCAGGCTTCGCACGCTTTTTCAAAATCCTTCCGCGGGTTGAATGAAATGAGGTTGCCGATATGTGCACTAAACCATCGGCCTTACCCAATGTATGTACTAGTAATGTGACTGTCTATTCCTCGCTCTCGATTGAAACGTGGTATCTGCGATGAACTTTGACTGATGGCTTCCAGGAAAGTACACTGAATTCAACGAGTAGAAAATAGGCCTCAGAGGCGAGTCTGGAAAGAGGCTTATGCTTAGCAGTGGACTGATAAAGGCTGTTACTGATGATGATAATGACTAAACAAGCGTTAACCTGGTCAGGCGGCGCGCAGTATGGCGGTCTAGAAGTGGCCGCTAATACAGGACCGTCCACTCTTATAGACCCCTCATGACTAACCAACAGTAAGTAAGCCTAGTGTCTATCTACCTGGTCAGGCGGCGCGCAGTATATATGCCTTTGCAATCTCCCTGGTCTAAGCAAGGCCGGGTCAACTAAGTCTGGTCTAGAAGTAGCCGCCACTACAGGACCGTCCACTCTTATAGACCCCTCATGACTAACCAACAGTAAGTAAGCCTAGTGTCTATCTACCTGGTCAGGCGGCGCGCAGTATATATGCCTTTGCAACCTCCCTGGTCTAAGCAAGGCCGGGTCAACTAAGTCTGGTCTAGAAGTAGCCGCCACTACAGGACCGTCCACTCTTATAGACCCCTCATGACTAACCAACAGTAAGTAAGCCTAGTGTCTATCTACCTGGTCAGGCGGCGCGCAGTATATATGCCTTTGCAATCTCCCTGGTCTAAGCAAGGCCGGGTCAACTAAGTCTGGTCTAGAAGTAGCCGCCACTACAGGACCGTCCACTCTTATAGACCCCTCATGACTAACCAACAGTAAGTAAGCCTAGTGTCTATCTACCTGGTCAGGCGGCGCGCAGTATATATGCCTTTGCAATCTCCCTGGTCTAAGCAAGGCCGGGTCAACTAAGTCTGGTCTAGAAGTAGCCGCCACTACAGAACCGTCCACTCTTATAGACCCCTCATGACTAACCAACAGTAAGTAAGCCTAGTGTCTATCTACCTGGTCAGGCGGCGCGCAGTATATATGCCTTTGCAATCTCCCTGGTCTAAGCAAGGCCGGGTCAACTAAGTCTGGTCTAGAAGTAGCCGCCACTACAGGACCGTCCACTCTTATAGACCCCTCATGACTAACCAACAGTAAGTAAGCCTAGTGTCTATCTACCTGGTCAGGCGGCGCGCAGTATATATGCCTTTGCAATCTCCCTGGTCTAAGCAAGGCCGGGTCAACTAAGTCTGGTCTAGAAGTAGCCGCCACTACAGGACCGTCCACTCTTATAGACCCCTCATGACTAACCAACAGTAAGTAAGCCTAGTGTCTATCTACCTGGTCAGGCGGCGCGCAGTATATATGCCTTTGCAATCTCCCTGGTCTAAGCAAGGCTGGGTCAACTAAGTCTGGTCTAGAAGTGGCCGCCACTACAGGACCGTCCACTCTTATAGACCCCTCATGACTAACCAACTGTAAGTAAGCCTAGTGTCTATCTACCTGGTCAGGCGGCGCGCAGTATATATGCCTTTGCAATCTCCCTGGTCTAAGCAAGGCCGGGTCAACTAAGTCTGGTCTAGAAGTGGCCGCCACTACAGGACCTCTGGCTCCACCTTCGGCTCCGTCCATTCTTGCGAGGAGTTGGTTCACGACGCGATCTGTTACGCCGGTCGAGTCGTGGCCACGTCTAGAAAAGATTATAGAAAATAAGATAAGGGTGTTGAATTGAGTATTGTAGTGTATTAGAGATGGTAATAAAAAGATGAAATAAAACTTACTTGGGTGCAAGACTGTCAAATTCGTCGAAGAACAGGATACACGGACGTTTCATGTCTGCTCTAGAAACAAAATGGATCTTATTTATTATTAAATATCTTCAAATTTCTAATGTTTAATTTCGTCTACAAACACTCTGTACTAACTTGTCAATTACCTAAGAATAAGAATACGTTGGAATCATACTAGAATAGTCTCCAAATCTTACATGTTAACTGATTTCTCACTATGTCCAATATACGTTACAGGAATGAAATTCACATTAGCAAGTTCATAGAGACACGCTTCACAAACATTCTGTACTAACTTGTCAAAAACATCTCGAACTGCCTTCTCAGTCTGTCCAATATATACGTAGTTAGACAGTAGTTCTGGCCCTTTCACTGCTATAAGGTTCATATTACCTACTTTACCAAAACACGCTCTAATAAAAATATAATACTCATATAATCTCTGTCCTCTACAACATTCTTCACAATCCTTCTTCTCCTTCATATCTACGTGAGCGTTTTGTATTTTAACGTCCGCAAGACAAACCCTGCCGCTCGAGCGTCAGGACGCTTTTTTCTATACCCCCACATAAGCCTGATTTCTACTCAAACTCCTTCACAGTCCATGCAGCTAGATTGTGGAACGCTCTCCCGTAAACTATTTGCGTCAGTCCATCAATCGCTGTTTTCAAAAAGAGAATCAAAGAACATTATCTTTCTCTACCTAATCCGTAGTATGTATTTATATATGTATCTATAGTATGTATATATAAATTATTTTAGTTATAATTATATAGAATATTTAATATGTTTATAGGTATTATAATTTATTTAGTTATTGTATGATCGTAGTACAGTATAATTAAGTAGGTATATTCTTGTACCTAATTTGTATTTTTATTGTGCACGTCTTATCCGCATTACGTTTTATGCAATCCCACTTCCTAGGTCTGCTGTAAGGCATTTCATTTTAGAAATAAGCAGTACCTGTTGTGCCTTGATTCCTATGTAATTGTTCTGTGTATGTTTCTGTGCATTATAAACTGTCAATAAATAAATAAATACAATAATAAATAAAACAGTCTCTACTAACTTGTCAAACACATCTCGAACTGCCTTCTCACTCTGTCCAATATACTTTGACAATAACTCTGGCCCTTTCACTGCTATAAGGTTCATATTAGCTAGTTTCGCTAGGCAGGATCCGATATGTGACTTTCCCGTGCCTGGTGGACCGTAAAGGAGGATGCCGCAGGATTGAGAGGGGAATAGTGCTGGGTACTGTAATAGAAAGAGATAGTAAAAAAGCTGCTAAAGTACAGGATCATTTTAGAAATGTTCCGCAACGCAAATTGACAGAAAACGAGTTTGAGATTAAAATCCTTCTTGGAATAAGCAAAAAAATCCTGATCAATGATAGAAACACTTTGCTTTGCTCAATCTGTAGGTATTGTTGTCAAGAATATTTTTGCAAATTGTTCAGATTCGTCAATCCTTTCCAGTTTCATAATGTCTTCAAACTACCCAAAATCGACAGATATAAGATGTTACTTTTTTAATTAGTACATACATACATACATATAATCACGCCCTTATCCCTAATGGGGTAGGCAGAGCGTGAACTACCTAAACAAAGGTCGTTCCGCCACGTCTGACAATGTTTTGAGAGTTATTTAAGATAGATTTGTAAGATAGATTTTGTAAGTATATTGCTGTAGTGACAGGTTGTCAGCCCATCGCCTAAATTGCAAGATACAGAAACTCTCGGATCCCTTAGCTGGTTTTTACAGCATGCCCGGGAGGAAATGCAGCTGGCACATTCTATGTTTTTCTCTCGCTCCCAGTCCAGCATGGAAGTAAATAATATATGAGGTAATAAATTGAGGTAATTAGTACCTACTTCTTAAGAGTGTCGATGGAAGACGAGAAATTACATCGTACCTACTCATTCTTACTTACCATTATAGGCCAGAATATGCACTCAGTAAGCTCTTGTTTAACTTCTTCCAATCCGCCGACGGGACCCCAGATATCAAACTCATTGGCCTTTTCCACGTCTTTAGTTACGTCTTCTACTAGTCTTGGTTTTGGGTCATCTGGGTTAGCTTCTGTGAAGTACAAAGTGGGATCAGAATAATAACAAACTATGCAAAATAATTTACACTACTTTTTGAAACTTCCATGCTGGACTGGGAGCGAGAGAAAAACATAGAATGTGCCAGCTGCATTTCCTTTCGAGAATGCTGTAAAAACCAGCTAGGATCGGGGGGTTTTGGTATATTGTAATTTAGGCGATGGGCTGACAACCTGTCACTACAGCAATATACTACAAATCTAAACCCTCAAAACTTTATCAGACGTGGCGGAACGACCTTTGTTCAGGTCGTTTACACTCTACCTACCCCATTAGGGATAAAGGCGTGACTATATGTATGTACTTTTTGGAAGTAAAAAAGTTCGCCTGTGTGGTCTAGTGATCTCGAACTCTTAAACTCTTTCGCAGGATTGATTCTCACGGAAAACACACAAAGTTGCC
This sequence comes from Scrobipalpa costella, assembly GCA_949820665.1. NCBI lineage: Eukaryota > Metazoa > Arthropoda > Insecta > Lepidoptera > Gelechiidae > Scrobipalpa > Scrobipalpa costella. The sequence continues at coordinate 20,465,262 of OX463303.1, forward strand.
GAGTGAAACTTTGATTAGCTAGCTAAATAAGTTTTCCCGGCAGTTCCAATGATTTGGTGTTTCAGAAGGCACGTTAGGCCATCGATCCTAGTCGCTGTCGATAGTAGTCGTCATTCAACCCAAAAGAAAGCGGGACCTCGCAGCAAATAATACATACATAAATCACGCCTTTATCCCTTACGGGGTAGGCAGAGCGTTTAACGCCTCGTACAAAGCGCTTTCGCCACGTCTGACAAAAATTTAGGGCAATTTTAGATTGTAATATGTATTGCTATAGTGACAGGTTGTCAGCCCACCGCCTAAATTACAATACACTGTAACCCTCGAGACCCTTTTGCTGACTTCAACAGCATGCCCGGGAGGAAGGGCAGCTGAAACATTCTATGTTTTTCTATCTCTCCCAGTCCAGCATGGAAGTAAATAATGCCATACGACAAATAAAATAAAAGATAGCTAAAAGTTATAGATTAAATAACTCACTCTTTTTCTTCACAGCCTTAAATATCTTCTTATTGAGGTAGTCGGTGATATCTCTCACATTATGGCCGGCGGTGTCCATCGCCATTCTGATGACGTCATCGTCTTCAACTTCGAACTCTTCGCGGATTTTGTCGTTTAGGAGATGCTTGAAGAGTTCTGCTCTTTCGTCCTGTGAAGTAAATTGTGGTTATAAGTTGGGATATGTTTGCGTTGAGCACAACACAATAATTTATAGAGGGCTAATTATATAAGGTTTAACTGCATCCGTGGTCTAGTGGTTAGTGCTCACGATCCGAAGGTCATGGGTTCGATTCCCAGGGGGAGGGACACAAAGTTGATATTTTTCAATTTATCACTTTGTGAAATTTTTCCCAGTTAAGTTAGGATAATACAGGCTGAATCCATCTGATTGTCTGGAAGAAAACGGATTTCGTGCTTCGGAGGGCACGTTAAGCCGTCGGTCCCGGTCACTGTTTCTAATAGTGGTCGTTACAGGTCGATGTTGATCCACGTCCGTAGGAACTACCTTAAAAACTACACGTGACCCCGGGCAGTGCTAAGAGTGCAACAATACCGGCTGTTGCACTGTCCTCTGGACCTCGCAGCAAATAAATAATTAACCATGGTAAATTTTTATTCCATGCTGGCCTGGGAGTGAGAGAAAAACATAGAATGTGCCAGCTGCATTTCCTCCCGGGCATGCTGTAAAAACCAGGTAAGGGATACGAGGGTTTCAGTGTATTGTAATTTAGGCGATGGGCTGACAACCTGTCACCACAGCAATATACCTGCAAATCTAATATATCTAATTTAAATAACCCTCAAAAGTTTTTCAGATGTTGCACAGAACGACCTTTGCATAGGTCGTTTATGCTCTGCCTACCCCATTAGGGCTAACATACATACATACATAAATCACGTCTTTATCCCTTACGGGGTAGGCAGAGCGTTTAACGCCTCGTAAAAGGCGCTTTCGCCACGTCTGACAAAAATTGAGGGCAATTTTAGATTGTAATATATTGCTATAGTGACAGGTTGTCAGCCCATCGCCTAAATTACAATACACTGTAACCCTCGAGACCCTTTTGCTGACTTCTACAGCATGCCCGGGAGGTAGGGCAGCTGGAACATTCTATGTTTTTCTATCTCTCCCAGTCCAGCATGGAAGTATTAGGGCTAAAGGTGTGATTATATGTACGTATGTAAATTTCAATAAGATGTGAGATCTATTGTCGCAAAGTAGCATCATAAAACATAGTGGCTTATATTTGGCCAACCATGTGCACGGTATTTCAAATAAACCAGTTCCTTATATAAGGCTCTTGTGTCATACATTTGTGTTCTGTTGAATAAATTATTTTCTAGTAATATTGTAGGTACCTATACTTGCCACTAACCTAGAAGCACCGTAAATGCTTGCCACTTGTAGATGTTTAATATACCTCATATAAATATTATTAACATACATACATATAATTACGCCTTTATCCCAAATGGTGTAGGCAGACCGTAAACGACCGAAACAAAGGACGTTTCGCCACGTCTGACAAAGTTTTGAGGGTTACTTAAGATAAATTTGTAGGTATATTGCTGTAGTGACAGGTTGTCAGCCCATCGCCTAAATTGCAATATACTAAAACCCTCGGATCCCTTAGCCGGTTTTTACAGCATGTTCGGAAGGAAATGCAGCTAGCACATTCTACGTTTTTCTCTCGCTCCCAGGCCAGCATGGAAGTAATGTGCAGTTTGGTATGAGAAGTGATTGACCCACATATTTTTAAACTAGGAGCATCTGGAACTTACTTGCTGAAGTTCCGGCAGATCGAAATGTGCCGTGAACAGCGGTTTCCCACTGAATTGCCGCAACAATGGATGGAGAGCTTTCATACTGAGTGACGTCATAAGGACACACACACCTGCACACGTCTGTAATACGTGTTTTATCACTACTGCTAATCTGGAACAGAATAAAATTACGTGGTAAAAGATTGTGATTTATGATCAACCTTTTATACTACAGTATTTTCAACTGAGTTTTAGAATAAAGGTAAACATTGGTTCATGTCTTTTTATTCAAAAATTTGTTAAATTACTAATAAAACTACTATTTCATGTTGTCATATCTAACAGCTAAAATTAATTTTAGAAATAAGATCTTCGATTAAAAGATATGAAACTTTGTTTACCTGTACTCTTAAAGTCAGTTGGAAATACTACTCGTATAAGTAGGTACACTGGTACGTGGATCATAATTCATTAGAAAGTCTGTCTGTTTTGAACCAGAACAATACTACGTTGGCACTAGGCAGCAATCACTACATAGTATAAAACAAAGAAGCTTTCTCTGTCCCTATATCCCTATGTATGCTTAGATCTTTAAAACTACAAAACGTATTTTGATGCGGTTTCTTTTAATGGATAGAGTGATTCAAGAGGAAGGTTTATAAGTATAATACATGCATAATATAGAAGAGAAACACTGATAATTTCCGTGCGAAGCCAGGGCGGGTTGCTAGTTACTTATAAAACTACTATTAATTTCACGTTGTCATATCTAATAGCGAAAACTAATTTTAGAAACAAGATCTTCGATTAAAACACATGAAAATTTGTTTACCTGTATTCTAAAAGTCAGTTGGAAATACTATAAGTAGGTACACGGGTACATAGATCATAATTCATTAGCAAGTCTGTCTGTTTTGAACCAGAACAATACTACGTTGGCACTAGGCAGTAATCACTACATAGTATAAAACAAAGTCGCTTTCTCTGCCCCTATATCCCTTTGTATGCATAAACCTTTAAAGCTACGCAACAGATTTTGATGCGGTTTCTTTTAAAGGATAGAGTGATTCAAGAGGAAGGTTTATATGTATAATACATGCATAATATAGAAGAGAAACACTGATAATTTCCGTGCGAAGCCGGGGCGGGTTGCTAGTTACTTATAAAACTACTATGTCATGTTGTCATATGTAACAGCTAAAATTTATTTTAAAAACAAGATCGTCAATTAAAAGATATGAAACTTTGTTTACCTGTATTCTAAGTCAGTTGGAAATACTACTCGTATAAGTAGGTACACTGGTACATGGATCATAATTCATTAGCAAGTCTGTCTGTTTTGAACCAGAATAATACTACGTTGGCACTAGGCAGTAATACACTTATAAGACAAACGGGAAGGATCGTGACTAGGGAATCGAGAGGATGTGAGGCACGTAGTGACCGGGGAGAAGGTAGTAGGGCTGGGAGGACGAGGGAATAGGAAGAATGAGATGAGGAACTAACAGGTCACACGAGAGGGATCAATCCCTCTAACCACCGAAAAACGAACCAAAGGGAGATAGGTTCCATACTGGCCTGGGAGTGAGACAAAAACATAGAATGTACCAGCTGCATTTCCTCCCGAGCATGCTGTAAAAACCAGCTACGGGATCTGAGGGTTTTAGTATATTGTAATTTAGGCGATGGGCTGACAACCTATCACTACAGCAATATACGTATAAATCTATCTTAAAAAACCCTTAAAACTTTGTCAGACGTGGCGAAACGACCTTTGTTTGGGTCGTTTACGCTCTGCCTACCCCATTAGGGATAAAGGCGTGATTATATGTATGTATGTATGGGAGATAGGTCCCTCCAATCCCGAAAAGCGAGAGGAACGCGAGGGACGAGAGATGAGAAGAAGAATTCCAAAAAATCTTACACTCATTAATTTGATACACTCACCTTTGATAATAAGCAATATCTTGAGGCGAAGTACCTTCCATCTCCGCGGGCACGAGACTATCAATATCATCACAGATCAGAACACTTGGACTGTGTTCCTGACACATTAGGATCGCTTTTCCAATGACCTCGGGTATGTCTTTACGTCCTTTGAGAGACCTGCAGTGGAGAAGGTGAGACCAGACTGTCAGTTCTTTTTGGATGACGTGGCAGAATGAGGATTTACCTGTGCCGCTTAAACCTGGAAATATTTAAAAGGTAGTATTTTAGATCCAATTTTACTTCCATGGTGGACTGGGAGCGAGAAAAAAACGTAGAATGTGCCAGCTTCATATTGTGATTTAAGCGATGGACTGACAACCTGTCACTACAGCAATATACCTACAAATCTATCTTAAATAACCCTCAAGACTTTGTCAGACGTGGCGGAACGACCTTTGTTTAGGTTGTTTACGCTCTCCCTACCCCATTCGAGATAAAGGCGTGATTATATGTATGTATGTAGAATTTGAGATTGGTGGTTCGAAAACCATTTATAAATACAGTGTGTAACTATAAAAGTATTTATATGTAGGAATTTCTTGTGCAGCCACTTCTTGTAGAATCATAACTGTATTCTTTGATAATTGTAGGATTAGGGGTTTTGTGCTCCCTAAAAGTATGCGTGCATTTCGGCACTTAGGCAAAACTAATGCCAAAGTGCGTACCAATCAAGAACGCGTTCGCATGAATAGCTGACAAGACGAAAAACATACATACATACATACATGTAATCACGTCTTTATCCCTAATGGGGTAGGCAGAGCGTAAACGACCTAAACGAAGGTCGTTCCGCCACGTTTGACAAAGCTTTAAGGGTTATTTAAGATAGATTTGTAGGTAACTACTCCTTTACCCAAAGGTTGCCTGGCAGAAATTGCTACCCTAGCAATAAGGCCGCCTAATTGTACTCTGTTTGTTTTGTAATGTTTGTTCCTGTACAATGTGTTGTTTATGTGCAATAAAGAATATTTGTATTGTATTGTATATTGCTTAGTGACAGGTTGTCAGCCCATCTCATAAATTACAAAATACTGAAACCCTCGGATCCCTTAGCTAGTTTTTACAGCATGCTCGGGAGGAAATGCAGCTGGCATATTCTATGTTTTTCTCTCGCTCCCAGTCCAGCATGGAAGCAATCTGTTTTTTATAATGTTTGTAAAAAAGAAACTAAACATCTGTTGTAAGAATTTCTTTGTAGAAATAAGAAGTGGCTAGTAGTGCGTCTTTGTATTTTTTTCATTTCGTTTAAGTTTTGCTGTAAAAACCAGCTAAGGGACCCGAGGGTTTCTGTATATTGAAATTTAGGCGACAGGCTGACCACCTGTCACTACAGCAAAATACCTACAAATCTATCTTAAATAACCCTCTAAACTTTGTCTGACGTGGCTCTGCCTACCCCATTAGGGATAAAGGCGTGATCATTATGCATGTATGTATGTATGTTTAAGTTTCTTGTCAACATAAAATTGTTAAATATAACTCACTCACCAGTAAGTAGAACATTGCTCTTGATTTCCGATACACCCTTGAAAGTGGCTTCTCTATGTATTTCAAAATATAAATGTGATATAACTTTCTCTACTAAAGACTCCACGGATTTCATTGATCTACAATAATTCTTATAATCATATTCTAGATTTGACATTGCTATTTTAGGGGCCTCAAAATCTGTATCTGCTAAGCATTTTGCTGCTATAGTACAATGTCTAAAGGACTCTGAATTCAGCATGGTATATTTTAATCTTTCGGGCTTTAATTTGAACTGAACAAAACCATGTGATATTTGCAGATTTTGCTTAATCATATTATGGTTTATGAGGAACTTTTTACCAGAATGTGTGTTCTCAATGACACAGTTTTTGAACTTCTCTATAACATCTATTTCTGATTGTATTTGATCAGAATATGTGACTATATCTATGTGTTCAGGTTGCTCTATGCTATCTCCAATGATAGTTAATATTAATTTAGTTCCAAGCTCTGCATTGATTATTTGATTCAAAGCTTTAGGTATCAAAATTGTTGGGATATTTCTGTTATACACTTCTCTAGATAAACTTCTGTATATCACACTGTTGATAGAAACTATTTCTACACAAAAATCATTGATTTGATTGGCATTGTGATCTGTGTCATCTTCTCCCTTATCTATGATTGAAGGTATGCTTTGCATTGTAGCTAAGACTGTAGTGAAATCTTTATATTCTTCTAGTAAGTCTTCATGTAAAAATACTGTGTAAGGATGTATAAGATTCTTTTTGCCATCACTATCTATTGGTATAGCTCTAAGGATTAGTTTTTTAGGCATATTAAGATAAGGCCTTAACATGCCATTATTAATTACTCCAATATTATTGAACTTTCCATCTGATTCTGTAGGTATTACAGTTGGTTTTTTTAATGTCCCATGTATGTCATTAAAGGCATCAATTTTCACAACTATTCTGCTATGATTGACTAATATCCCAGTTTGTTTTGGAGTAAATACAATAGGAAGTGAGGTAGATATCCAAACGACTGCTTTCTGATGAGCAACAACTAATCTTAGTTGGTCTAAAACACGAAGTTGTAGCAGCTCTGCATTGTGCTCCTGAAAACACCAACACATTTTCTGTAATTAAAAATGTATGCTGTTATCATAATCATTATCTTTTGTTTATAAATTATGCTCTGTATTAGCAACAATTAAAGCTACTTTAGAAACAATTAAAGCTGACCTTTGGACTTTAGCCAGGGTGGGGTTTTGTTCAGGGTGTCCCTAATAATAAAAGGTTTTTCTCAGCCATCAAAATCAAATTTCACAAAGAAATTTATAAATTAATTTATTTGGAAAAGTAGTTTTATTGACTGAGCACCTATAAGGGGAGGGACCTTCCTGTATAATTCTATTTTGTCAATCCTTTACACCTGTAATATTTTCAAGAGACCTAAGGCAATGCAATGAACAGTACTTACCAAGATCTCCTGGTCATCTGGACTATCCGTGTCCACATAAAGCTCTTCTAACACTTTCACATCACTGTACGGAGACACAAACACATCTGCACCTTCATCCAGCCCCAGTAGTTTACTGTAGATAGGGTTGCAGGCGATCTGTCCTTCAGGAGTATTAGGGTTGAACACTGCCCATAGTAAGATATGTTTATCTTTGTACAACACTTGGATGCATTGGGTCTGGAACAAAACTTGGGTTATAGAGATGTTATTTTTAAGTATTGTTGGATATCAAGCTTTGGAAACTCGAATTATTACTTGAATTAGATCACAAACAACATTAAACTAACCTATAAGATCACAAATAAAACCATAATAATTCACTATAAATTCTATCTTACACCCAAGACATTCAACAAAGAGTTTCATTGTAATACATTTATTCATACCTGTTCATTGTTTGAGCTTAATTTCGAGCTGATATAAGCAAAACAAGACCTTTCATGAGTGAAGGCCACTTTTAACCTTACTCCTCCTAACATTTTTCGAGAAACGTGTTACTATAGAGAAGCACAGCGAGCACAAACTTTATCACTATAAAACTTATAAAGATAATAGCAGAAAAATAATTAATTCGCAATTATTTTCATTGTTATCTTTTATCAAAATCACGTCATCCATTACATTTTGACAGCTAGTCCATTATGTTAGAAAAATTAAAAGAGATAGCGTTCTACAAAGTTGTATCTGCTTACTCTCTCTGGAACAATGCATGTAGGAAATACTGTGATAAGAACCGCACCACTTTATTGCGTTTCATTATTCGCAGTGCGAACTGTCATTTGATAAATAATTTTGCGTGTAACGGAACGTATCACGAGCTAGTTTTGTTTCACGTAGAATTTTGAACTGCAGTTTGATATTCATTCCTAAATTTCAGGATTTTAGGTTACCAAATATCTCACAACAAATCAAACATCGTTCACAAATATTTTGTATTTTTATAGTCATTTGTCTCATGTTTCAAAGAATGTGATGAACGAAATATTATGATATATTTTTATTTTTCAACTGACCATCACGTAGTACGGAGCGTATTTTTTATGCTTCGTCGTGATTGGTCGCCCGGTTCACCAATAGAAATTTAGTTCAACGGTTTTCGGAGAGTTCATCAGTCCGGTGCTGAGTTGAATTATTATTAATTTTTGTGCAATTTTACATCATATAATTATTTACCGGGACGTGCAACTAGTGAAATAAAAGAGGATATTTATCAAAACGGCCACCGCCGTCTAGATAATGTGAGTATCCATTGATCATTAGAAAACTGTTTGACGCTGTCTCGTCAGTCAAAACGTTCGCTTGTTTTGCCTCCATTTTTGGTCGTTAGACGAGACGTTTTTGAAACGCTTGTTTACATTTATGCGTTATTTCCTGTAGTTTGTAACATTATTAGCGTTAAACAGTAATATAAATGCCACGATAAATAGAGCACGTGATAGTATAATAATAATTTCAGTAGTGACAATGGCGCCAACCCGGTTGGCTGTGAAGTCGATCGGCGTCAATGAGAACATGAACGGTATTCTCAACCACGGGATTACGACGAGGAGTAAGCAGCACGCTACTCTGAAAACAGTAAAAGACAACCTCAAGGTTCCAAACAAGAGGAAAGCCGACAGCCCCCTGAAAGATGTCACGGCGAAACGGGCGGCTTTTGGAGACATCACGAATGCTTTCAACAAATCTGCAGCTGTCCAGGACAAGCTTATGCCTGCCAAAAAGGTCACGGTGGAGACCAAAATGCTGCCAACAGTAAAGGTTACTTTCTTTCTTTGTTCTTAGGAAATATGTGGGTATAGAATTATTAGACAACTCAAGAAAAATCACAGTTCACCCTCACAATCTACATATCAAGCTCACCATGCCAGCCAAAAGTCTTTGTCTACAAAGTCTTAGGTAATTCTCTTAGAGGTCAATAAACTTTCCCTCCAAAAATATGGGCATGCATAACTATTTGCATATTGTTACATCTATGATGTCCATGCTGCTACTATTTAAAATACTGAAGCAGTACTCCCCAAAAATCTCAGAGAATACAACAGTGATGAATAGTCATCCATTTTACACAACATATTTAAAATTGATGTTGAAATTACTGCTAAGCTAATTTATTATTAATATAGGCCATCTTATTATTCAATTTTGTAATAGTAGTCATTGGGATTTACTGTTCAGGTCAAATCTTTTAAGTTGATCTTGGGCTTTAACCTGTACTTTTCTTAGTAAGGAGTGAAAAGGGTGCTTAAGACATTGAAAATATTATTTAACCCTGACCATTTTTTATACCTTGTCAGGTAAGCCTTATCCTACCATTAGCTGGTATTGTTCAAATACAATTTTTTAAATGGGTAGGTAGGTAAAAGATTCCCACCCCATGGCATTAAGTTGACCAGTCTATATTGCATTCAAATCTATTCATCCTTTTTAGAATGAAAGACTAAAAGAGTTCCACACAAATTGTTCTACTTACTGTCTTCATATTTATTATACATATTTCGAAATAACTTCAATAAGATACACCTGCCTTCCTTCATCACAATTTCCGTTTTAGAGCATCAAACCACAGGCCACAATAAATGGAAAGACATCAAGAGCGAAAACCCTACAAAGAGTAGCTACAAACGCCATAGAATCTGTACAGAAGCACTTTGCCAAAGACCCGCCTAAACTGATCTCAACTCGGGCCACCAATGGCATCCTAAAGAACATTGAAAGGAAGTCAAAGGAGGGGAAAGAGAATGTCAGTAATAACTTGAGTAATGGCTCGGCTAAGTCTGGAAGGAGTGATGTTTCTGGGGAACCTTCGCTGTATATGACTGCTTTGGAAAATATGTGAGTATGAATAACAGGCATTTTTTCTGTTTGTCATGTTCATTTTCAGCTACTTATATTTTTCTCTAAAGTTACTTAGAACAAAATAACTTACAGTTGAATCTAAATATTTAACACATTGACTGCCATGAGCATCACTAGTTAGATCAGTGGAGTCAGTGGGAAAAGTATTATTTTTATATGGATGGCAACCAATGTGTTTACCAAAAAAAAACAGAAGCAAAAAGTGGTGTGTAGCAGTTTTCCAATTTGTATGTATTTAAATATACATATTTGTTACTTTTCTTTCTTTACTTTCGAATAGAATAGAAAACACTTTATTATTATTATTATTATTAAATTCTTTATTGTTTTAAAAAAATAAACATAAAAGTAAACTTAAAAATTAAAACAAAAGGCGAGCTTATCTCTATAAGAGATCTCTTCCAGCCAACCTAATGAGGATGAAAGAAGTCCACAGTACAAAACACAACATAAACATAGAACAAGAATAAGAACAAAAATAGGTAACACTATTAATTACAACAACATCTGAAGCATGTAAACAACATGATATATTATTAACCATTACTATAACTGCTAACTGCTAACTGCTGCTTTGAAGAATGTTGTTTAGTTTTATGAACACATACCCCTAAGGTCCACTTGATACACATAAGTTATGAATTATACACACAACATATCAAAACAACAATAATACCTAATAAACATATCAGTTATAAAAACTGGAACACCTACATAAAATGCTGCTATATCCATAGTAACATAGTAAAACTTATTTTAACAAATCTGAAAAACTAAATGACACCTTTATAAAAGCAGAAGCATTAGGCCCCTCTTAAAAAAATAATTAACATGATCACACAAAGAGCACCCAGACCCAGAAACAGACATTTAAATTCTTCATTCAAGTGTCTGCCCGGCCGGGAATCAAACCCGGGACCCTCTGCATAGCGTGTAGATGCACTGCCAACCCGGTTACACTGGTCGTCTTCAACAATCCATTCCCTCATTTGTCGTAAGAGTTGGTTGAAGCTATAATACAGGAGATTAACTGCAGCATTCATTGTCAACTTCTTCGGCAATCAGGCTGCCAAACGTGGCGATATTTATTTAAATCGGTGACTTTCGACGCGTATTTGTTTCTACCATGCTGGACTGGGAGCGAGAGGAAATCATAATGTGCCAGCTGCATTTCCTCCCGCGCATGCTGTAAAAACCAGCTAAGGAATCCGAGGGTTTTAGTATATTGCAATTTAGACGATGGGCTGACAACCTGTCACTGCAGCAATATACCTACAAATCTATCTTAAATAACCCTCAAAACTTTGTCAGAGCTGGCAGAACAACCTTTGGTTAGGTGGTTTACGCTCTGCCTACCCCATTACCCTAGGTTAAAGGCGTGATGATATGTACTTTCTACGCCCGATACACCAACAGTTACATTCCCGCCCTTTTCTACACAGAAGCCCAGCAGACGCGACAAAAGAAGAATACAAAACTATCAGCGAGAAACTTGACAAAGTGAACTTAGATGACACTATAAACAAGTCTCTAGATGACGAGACTGAAAGCCCTCACGAAGCTCCCCAAGGGGTGGTAGACTTCGATAAGGAGAACTGGACTGATCCACTGCAAGTGTCGCATTATGCTATGGACATCTTCAACTACTTGAAGGGGAGAGAGGTAAGAAGAAACTTCTGTTATAGTCTTTATTAGGGGTACAGACGTGCGCGGGGGGGGGGACGCGGTAACGGGGGTGCGGGCGGTGAAGCAGGAGGGTGAGCGAGCACGACGCAATGTGTTCATGTTCGCAATCGCCGCGTGCTACCGCGTCCCCGCCAACGTCTGTACCCCTAGGGCGCGGTAAGCACGACGTTGACAGACTATAGTTCTCATCTTTACAGCTTTAGTTACTGCATTCAGCCATGAACTTCCGATCCAGAGGTCCTGTATTCAATTCAGTTTGGTTATGACAATGCAAGCTAAATCACCTGATTCTCTGTAAAAAGAATGGTTCTGTGTTTTGAAGGACACTATGCCGTCGGTCTTAGTCGCTGTCTTTGAAAGTGGTCGTTACACAAACCAAGTCAGAGGTCTATTAACTGTGTTATTAGGCGGTTGAAAAACACCAGGGTTCATTGAGCTTTGCCCTTTGATCTACTTAGACATGGTTTATATAAAGCTAGGTAAGTAAGTAAACTTAGGCTTCATTATCAACAAGTCTCTATATGACGAGACTGAAAGCCCTCACGAAGCTCCCCAAGGGGTGGTAGACTTCGATAAGGAGAACTGGACTGATCCACTGCAAGTGTCGCATTATGCTATGGACATCTTCAACTACTTGAAGGGGAGAGAGGTAAGACGAAACTTGGTTATTTCTTATCCTTACAGCTTTGGTAACTGCATTGTCTAGGAGCCACAGCTATGGGCTCCCGATCCAGAGGTCCTGTATTCAATTCCCAGAGGGGGAAACACAAAGTTGATTTTTGACAATTAAGTGAGGTTAGGACAATGGAGGCTAAATCACCCGATTCTCTGGGAAAAAAAGATTCCATGCTTCGAACGACACGTTATGCCGTCGGTCTTAGGCGCTGTCGTTGATAGTAGTCGTCACACAAACCATGTCAGAGACCTATTAGCTGTGCTATTAGACGGTTGTAAAGCACCAGGGTTCTTTGAGCTCTGGTAATCAAAGACATCGCACGCCGTCTCAAATCGGTAACTATCACCTTTCCCAAACGTATGCAGTCACGTCTCGATAAATCCATTGTCTTACTACGAAATAATGTACATATTATATCGTTTATTTTGTCGAAGACACTCTCGTTACTAGTATTAGGTAATTAATTTTTTTAACAATATAACTATAACATTTCGTTAAGGTCGGTTCAAACGGTTCAAGCTGAAGTATAGTTGGTAAGTTGAAACGTGTATAAACGGTTCTGCCAGTTGGCTTTCAAGTTGAAGTTCAACTTGCCTTTCAATTTGAATCAAAATAGAACTGGGTACTGGAAACGTCAACATGAAAGCCAACTTACCAACTTATGCACTGTACTTACAGCTGTCCTAATGTAAACCAACCCTTACAGTATATCTCTAATTGTGCACCTCAAAGGCTCACATCACAGCATAATTGCTCAAACCACTCCCACATTATTATCACTCATGCTTTGATGATTACAACTTCCTTTGTTTACTTTTACAAGTTTGAAAATAACGATTCCTAATCAACGTTTTAAACGGTTATCATTGCAGTGACCATGACCTAAATACGCATCTCAATATTGAAGTGAGCAATGATAGTCAACGAAACTAGAACATAATCGTATCAAAGTTTGAAGTGTGTGTCAATGTATTTTAATATTTTCTATTTGGTATGAATGTTGTAGAATATAGGTGAATTAACTTACGTCGCCCTTGCTAGCTAGTCGCTTTACAAGATATTTGATCCAGAAATAAGTTGGAACGGTTTTATTACCGACTTGCTTCTATTACTTCCATGCTGGACAGGGAGCGAGAGAAAAACATAGAATGTTACATTTCGTCCCGGGTATGTTGTAAAAACCAGCTAAGGGATCCGAGGGTTTCAGTATATTGAAATTTAGGCGATGGGCTGACAACTTTGTTTAGGTCATTTACGCTCTGCCTATCCCATTAGGGATAATAGCGTGATTGTAAGTATATAGAATATAGGTGAATTATTTTACATCGCCTTTGCTAGCTTAGCTAGTCGTTTTACAGATTTTTTGATCTAGAAACAAATAACCCACTTGATTTTCGAACCGCCACGGAGTTGTCATCCTCACCGCAAGCTCTTACTCGTTAAAAATTCATAACTCGCAAAATATAGACACTTTCAAAACTTTTTCTCTGTCAGTTCCATAGATTTAGACCGAAGGATTTTTTTGAAGTAATGTATTGAGGAGCTAATATAGTACCCTGGAGTTACTATAGAAATTTCCGCCATTTTCTTGTGAGGCCTAATAAATGTTCCGTGGAAATAAGATACTTCCCGTCTTAAACAGGAGCCTTGTAAACGGTGAAATAGAAATAATAGTGCAAAAAATTGAATTTGAACATGGAGCATCCAAGTAGCCTTTGCGCGCCGCACGGAAATCATCAGTGTTTCTCTACTATATTATGCATGTATTATACATATAAACCTTCCTTTTAAATCACTCTATTCATTAAAAGAAACCGCATCAAAATCCGTTGCGTAGTTTTAAAGATCTAAGCATACATAGGGATATATGGTCAGAGAAACCGACTTAGTTTTATACTATGTAGTGATGATAATAGGACCAAGCTTTTGGTTGAAAAGACAAAAATACTTCTATTCTAATGATAATAAAAATTAGGAAAATATACTGCGTAATAGGAGGCTTGTAGGCACAAGCCTCCTATTACTATTCTAAAGATAGAATTCTAATGCCGAAACATATTAAAGTCTCAGTCAAAGAACTACGTCCCTTATTTCCAGCGGCTGTTCACAATCGATGACTACCTCGGCCGCATGAAGGGTATCACCTCCTGGATGCGAGCGCTCCTCGTGGACTGGATGGTGGAGGTCCAGGAGTCGTTCGAGCTGAACCACGAGACGCTGTACTTGGCCGTGAAGCTGGTCGACCTGTTCCTGACCAGGTCCTCGCAGAAGCAGCCGGAGGAGCAGCATCTCACGAAGGAAGAGCTGCAGCTGCTCGGGGCTGCTGCGTTGTTTATCTCATCTAAGTTCGATGTAAGTTAATATTTTGAAGTACCCACTTTTGAAACCGCGCTCGCTTCGCTCGCGTAACGTGTTGCTTTATTTCATTTACCTGAGTTGTCAAGCTCGCTCACGTAAAGTAGTTACTGATTAAATTTTCGTAAAATGTGGCGCTCGCCTCGCTTTTCCATGCTGGACTGGAAGTGATAGAAAAACATAAAATGTGCCAGCTGCATCTCCTCCCGCGCATGCTGTAAAAGCCAGCTAAGAGATTTCCAGGGTTTCAGTATATTGTAATTAAGGCATGGACAACCTGTCTCTATAGCAATTTACAAATTTATCTGGAATACTTAAAACTTGTGTGTCAAAGTAATGCTCCGGAAAAAATACCGGTTCCCAACTGAATCTTTGTACCAGGAAGCGAAAGTGTTAACGGTTCGAAAACAATTTGTGTACAAAACCGTCCTCCTGACTCATAGGCTCACGTTAGCATCCCCTGAACTACCGAATCTGCTCGCGCGTAGGAGATTCCGCATACCAACTTGTCCTGTTTGCGCCACGTTTGCTTGTAGATTCGGCTCTTTTCTACGTCCGCGCATTTACAACAAGGTAGTGGTTTGCTGTGAAATTATTTTGTTAAGAACAAGCATGGCACGAACTGTGGTCGGGAACTGGCTTCTTTCGTTAAGTTACACAGCAACAGGAAATTTGCTACATCAAATCGAATAGATACGGTCATGAAATGAATCAAGATACTAATTTATAATTTTAATATATAATTTTAATTCATAATTTTAATTTATAATTTGAATTCTTAGTTTTAATTTGGAATTTTAATTTATGAAAACGCTCTCTTACTCTCACTCCCTCTATTTCACTAACACTCACACTACACATACACTAACACTAAAATAATGTCTTACTTTTGCATGTTCCTAATATTGTTAGTCACTTTGTTTATTTGTTCCTAAAATTGTCACTTAATTTTAATAATTTAACTTCTTTAAAATAAAAAATATATCGTGTAATTGTACGGTTCGCCTGAATGGAAATTGATAATCTGTTTGTTTGATTTATTCGGATTCCCGCGATACAGGATTTTCCTAGTGCGGGATCCAATGGAAAATTGTAATAGGCCTAAGTTTATTTTGTTCAATAAATTATTTGTATTTGTGAGACGTGGCCTTTGTTTAGGTCGTTTACGCTCTGCCTACCCCATTATACCGGGATACAGGCTTGATAGTATGTATGTATGTTTAAACTGTAAATGGAACGAGCGAGTGAACTCGCTTCCCTCGCGCAACATATTAGTTTTTTTTCGTGACTCATGTCGAGTTAGCTTCGCCCGCTTAGCTCGCATAACGTATTGATTCATCTTTAGTGATATGCCGCGCTCGTTTCTCTCAAGAAAGATGTAAGGGACAGCGTCCGCAAACTGATAGGGGTTGTTCAGTCAACGACACTGAATAACTATCAGCATGGTTTTTTTTTCAGGAAGTTAAAAAAATGCTTTTCTATACAAATTGTGTGATCGAGGTGAACATTTTGTATGGAAGTCTTTTCTTTTTCTCTTCCTGATAGAATTTCCTGGTGGAACTTGTTCCGTATCGTTGACTGAGCAACCCCTATTAGTTTACGGAATGCTGGTATATTAATTCAATTTTAGTAATATGTCGCGGTTACCTCGATCGCGAAACGTATTGCTTCAATATTCGTAAAATGTCACGTTCACTTCCAAATATTGTGATTACCAACCGTCCTTGGAATGCTTCAGATCTGTGATAAAATACTGATAAATGAACCTTTTACAGGAGCGCATTCCCCCGCTAGTGGACGACTTCCTGTACATCTGCGACGGCGCGTACACACTGAGCCAGCTGCTCAACATGGAGATGAACATCCTGCGAGTGATCGACTTCGACCTCGGCATCCCGCTGTCCTACAGATTCCTCAGGAGATACGCCAGGGTGAGTATAGTACCATCATCAATGCTCAATCGAGGAGTTCGAGGGTTTAAGTATATTGCAATTTAGGCGATGGGCTAACAACCTGTCACTATAGCAATATTCCAACAAATCTATCTTACATAACCCTCAAAACTTTGCCTACCCCATTAGGGATAAAGGCATGATTATATGTATGTATGTATCAATGCTCACAATGCGATATATTTAACTGTAACACTGAAGTATTTAAAAATTGTTTACCTAAACTTCATATAAAATCATAATTTGTTATAATATTCTAACATCATAAATAATAACGTACATACATACATATAATCACGCCTTTATCCCTAATGGGGTAGGCAGAGCGTAAACTACCTAAGCAAAGGTCGTTCCGCCACGTCTGACAAGTTTTGAGGGTTATTAGTTATTACAGATGATCATGACGTATATTGCTATAGTGACAGGTTGTCAGCCCATCGCCTAAAATTGTAATATACTATAACCCTCGAATCCATTAGCTGGTTTTTACACCATGCTCTGGAGGTGATGCAGCTGGCACATTCTATGTTTTTCTATCACTCCCAGTCCAGCATGAATAAAAGCGTATCATTTATTAATTTATTTATCATATTCTATATTAACCTCTAAACTTTGTCAGACGTGGCGGAACGACCTTTATTTAGGTCGTTTACGCTCTGCCTACCCCATTAGAGATAAAAGCGTGATTATAAGTATGTATGTATAACACGAAAACTATCTAAAGATGAAACATTTGAGATTTGATGAACCTTTATTTTGGTCGTTCAAGCTCAGTCTACCCCATTAGGGATAAAGGCGTGATTATATGTATGTATGTATGTACGTTTCTGTTTCCCCAGTGCGCGCGCGTTTCGATGCCCACACTGACACTGGCGCGGTTCGTGCTGGAGCAGTGCCTGCTGGACTACAGCCTGGTGGGGCACTCGGACAGCAAGATGGCGGCCGCCGCGCTCTACCTCGCGCTGCGGATCAAGGCGCTCGGCTCGTGGACGCCCACGCTGCACTACTACACAGGTAGGGCAGGGGGCACATGCAACTACAGCCTGGTGGGGCACTCGGACAGCAAGATGGCGGCCGCCGCGCTCTACCTCGCGCTGCGGATCAAGGCGCTCGGCTCGTGGACGCCCACGCTGCACTACTACACAGGTAGGGCAGGGGGCACATGCAACTACAGCCTGGTGGGGCACTCGGACAGCAAGATGGCGGCCGCCGCGCTCTACCTCGCGCTGCGGATCAAGGCGCTCGGCTCGTGGACGCCCACGCTGCACTACTACACAGGTAGGGCAGGGGGCACATGCAACTACAGCCTGGTGGGGCACTCGGACAGCAAGATGGCGGCCGCCGCGCTCTACCTCGCGCTGCGGATCAAGGCGCTCGGCTCGTGGACGCCCACGCTGCACTACTACACAGGTAGGGCAGGGGGCACATGCAACTACAGCCTGGTGGGGCACTCGGACAGCAAGATGGCGGCCGCCGCGCTCTACCTCGCGCTGCGGATCAAGGCGCTCGGCTCGTGGACGCCCACGCTGCACTACTACACAGGTAGGGCAGGGGGCACATGCAACTACAGCCTGGTGGGGCACTCGGACAGCAAGATGGCGGCCGCCGCGCTCTACCTCGCGCTGCGGATCAAGGCGCTCGGCTCGTGGACGCCCACGCTGCACTACTACACAGGTAGGGCAGGGGGCACATGCAACTACAGCCTGGTGGGGCACTCGGACAGCAAGATGGCGGCCGCCGCGCTCTACCTCGCGCTGCGGATCAAGGCGCTCGGCTCGTGGACGCCCACGCTGCACTACTACACAGGTAGGGCAGGGGGCACATGCAACTACAGCCTGGTGGGGCACTCGGACAGCAAGATGGCGGCCGCCGCGCTCTACCTCGCGCTGCGGATCAAGGCGCTCGGCTCGTGGACGCCCACGCTGCACTACTACACAGGTAGGGCAGGGGGCACATGCAACTACAGCCTGGTGGGGCACTCGGACAGCAAGATGGCGGCCGCCGCGCTCTACCTCGCGCTGCGGATCAAGGCGCTCGGCTCGTGGACGCCCACGCTGCACTACTACACAGGTAGGGCAGGGGGCACATGCAACTACAGCCTGTCATATACAACTCTCACTTTACAGTTTTCTAAGTAGTTGCATTAATTTATACTTCCATACTGAACTGGACATGATAGAAAAAAATAAAACATGTTAGCCGCATCTCCTCCCGGGGATCCTGTAAAAAATTACTAAGGGATTCGAGGTTTCCAGTATTGTAATTTAGGCGATAGGACAACCTGTCACTATAGCAATAATACTATCTGTCTATTTAAACAACTCTCGAAACTTGATGACGTGGGGAACGGCCATTGTTTAGGTGGTTGTTTACGCTGTCTGCGTGATTATATATATGTATAAGAACTCGCTCCGCTTGTATTTCTCATATCGGCCTATAAGATTATGAGCTATTACGATGGCTGAGCTTACCTCGCTCTTTCCATCAGATATCTTATCCTTTACAAGAGGCTACCATTTACGTGTTCGCTACGCTCACGTACACTTTTTAAATTTACATTTTTAATTCAATAATAGCTCCGCGCGCATTTTATTTTGCAAACTTGAAATTTTCCATATTATTTTCTTCAGCAACAGTCACGAGCTCGCCCCACTCGGGCTACACATTTTCGCAGCAAAGAATCATAATCTTCTTCTGTCGAGTGGGCATCGAGTCTATGGACCCGATGAACCCTGGTGTCAGAGTTCTTAAACCGCCTAGTAGCACAACTATTAGGCCTCTGACATGGTTTTGTGTAACGATCACTACCGGGACCGACGACGGGAGCAAAGAATCATAATGATACTCACCGTTACCTCTCTCCAGGCTACACGCTGAAAGACATCCTCCCGATCGCGCTCGCGCAGAACGCCGTATTACACAAGAAGCCCAAGTCGGCCATCAGCACGGTGCGCAACAAGTACTCGCACGCCATCTTCTTCGAGGTGGCCAAGCTGCCGCTGCTCGACGACGCCGCGCTGCGCAGCTGAGGGCGCCCGGGGGCACGCCACGCTGCGCAGCTTAGGGCGCCCCGGGGCATGGGGCGCCCGCAATTGTGGGCGCCCGGGGGCACAGGGCGCTCCGCAGATGAGGGCGCCCGGGGGCACGCGGCGCCCCGCAGCTGAACGCGCCGGGGGAAACTGCTCACGTAGGTACTGATACTGTAGCTTGATAGAGGTGTGTTGGGAAGTTGTATCGGAATTTCTTTGATAAAGTTTTTTTTCTTTTTTTTTTTGAGGTTTTCCATGTGAACGACAAAGAACGAAAGCGAATTCGATACAACTTCGTGATTTTGGTCATACAACGGTACGTTGAAAGTAAAAAGTACTGGCTAGAAAAATAGGGGGCGGCAGTTTTTCTATCTCTCTCTATTTATCTTGTATCTCTGCATAAATTTGTAAAATGGCGCCTCGATATAGGCGGGATTGGGCAGATCGTTATAAGCCAAATAAAAAACCGTTTTCGATGTGTCTTCTTAAGTTAGAAGATTTTTTTTTATATAAAAAATATTTCTTTATTTTCAATATTATCTTCTTCGTGTGTTGTATGACAAACCTATTAAGGCTAGAGATACATGTACGTGTATTATAGCAGCACCAACTTTAATTATTTGTATGAAGCCTGTATAGGGTGATTTGGTACCCCTTTTATATAAAAAATATAAAAGTGACTAATATTTAAATGAATTTAATAATTTGAATAAATCAATGTTAATGGAAAATGTTGCCAATATGGTATTAGACTTGTGTCGTCCTTGCGCAAAAAAAATAAAAGAAAGAATGAAGGGGGCTTTTATAAATGCCATTTTGTAGTACAAAACGTCGCCTACAGGGCTACTGTTAGCTAGTACCCAACATTATCGTCACAGGCACTACGTCCTCGCACGGCCTGAAGCTAATCTTCTACTGTTAAAGAATTAGTGAAAATGATAAAACGCTTTAGAACATAAAAGTTGGACAAGCTGTAACTTAGCCTCCAAAACTACCCTTTGCTTAGTAAGCACAAGCGGAATGTGTATGTGTTTGCATCGTTTGTGCTGTGTACCTGTCGCTGGCAAATGTTATAAAACTGCTTGTTGTTTCATACTTAGAGTAATGGTTGTTACGTCCTTTTTCGCCATTGTCACTAATGCAAAAATAACTTAAGTGTAACAACTTTAGTGGTTTCTTGGTGACAAAAGGTTTTTAAAAAAATTATAGCTATTTGATTTTAGCTTATAACAAAACCTTTTGTTACCTGTACAACTATTATAACATTTGTAAGCAAATAACACAAATAAAATGTAAGGTGCCACGTCAGACAATCGCTCTCTTATTTAAGTAGATGTTTGACATTGAATTAAGTTTAGGATTAATCTTAAACGACGCTTAAACCTAGAAAATACTGCCAAACTATAAGATCTTAGGTAGTCTAATTTAAAATAAGATAGTTTTAATACGAAGCTGCATTTCTTGTTGAAGGTTTAAAAGAAAATATTTGCGTTTATTAGCAAAGTTTATTTACATTTCTGGAAAGACTGAAAATGCGAAGTAACGCTTCTTACCGCGTTTTTGAAGAATTTTTCTTCTCGAGTATTTTTTTGGAAAAAATTTAGGTGCCATATTTTATGGCAAATATAACCACCGATGTTGACTGGAGGATGTGTCCTCTGAATTAATGTAGAAGTAAAAAATGTTTTGAATTGTTTGTCCCAGTGAAGCTCAAAGTTTCATTAAAATGTTTTTCAAAAATAAAACCAAAATCATCCACAACCTTCACAAAACAATAGACCAAATATTAGACATACATTCCAATATCCGCTTGGCTAATAATAATAATTTTAGCGTTACTGTCTTCCTCAAACTAGATAGCAACAATAATATGCTTGTAAAACGTAATCTATTGCAGTTTAGAACAGTCTGCTGTTTTCTTGTAATCAATAGATTCAGCGCACGAATATCAAAGCACTACAATATTGTATTAATATTATATTACAATTAAGTAAGCATTAGTAACGTTAAATACTTGATCCGATTTAAAACTGCAATAGATACAAAATAGGCTAATTTCTACTAAGTTCTCGTAAAGTTGTACTAAGGAATATTAAATACGTCTCGAGGCAAAGGACATGAAATCTATAGAATTGTATGTATAATTTCATCATTATTGCATGATTATACGTTCAACTCTCACCGTTGACTACATAAAAAGAGATGTACTATGTTCGATACTGACCTGTTTGGGTTTCGTTCCGGATAAATCAGTGGAACAATATAGAATGAACTGCGTAATATAAATCTCTTTTCGTGCCGTTGACTTAGTTTTTATACATGTGTATGTATGTGGCAAACTTTAATAATTCTCTTTTAATTATAATTTAATATTAATGGATTTTGTAGCATTTTAATAATTAATTTACATAGTAATTGTGAGATTATTCGCATCATTTGTCTTATGTTTTGTAATTTATCACATTTTAAAGAGTACAAAATATTGGAATGTTATAATAATGTTGTTCATTAATGCTAGGTTTTAGATTAATTTCAATTTTAACTGTTTTTACTTGGTATCATTTGTCGTAATTATACAATGTTAATGTAAAACTTGTGACGTGTAAATAAAAGTGATTTTGGTTTGGTAATATTGCTTTTCAATCAAGTATTTATCCTCGCAAATATAATACAAGGTGCAAGGGACAGCGTCCCGCAAATTTATAGGGGTTGCTCAGTCAACGAAACTGAACAACGTTAACCAGGAAATTATTTCAGATGATAAAAAAAAAATATAGAAATGCAAATTTATATTTTTTTCACTTCCTTAAAAAAAAACGTGCTTTTGGTTGTTCAGTTTTGTTGACTGAGCAGCACCTATCTGTTTGCAGGAAGCTGTCCCTCACAGCCCGTATACAACAGGGTATATGAAAGGATATGAACCAGTCCATGAAACTGAACAACTTTCCTAAAGGAACATAGATCGAAATACCAAAAAAAAAAGGTACACACGATATCAGCTGATGCCTTTTTGTACGGAAGGTCAAACATATATATGTTTTTTATTTTGACCTAGGTTCCTTTGGGAATGTTGTTCAGTTTCATGGGCTGGTTCATATCTTTTTCGGTGCATATACCCTTTCTGTTACACGTATATCAGGAAATTTGGTTACAAAAGTAAATAAAACTAGTAAATCCATATTCGTGTTGTGATTTAATCACCATTGTAATTTATTGGTATTCGAAGTCTCAATCATTTGACTCCCAGGCTATACAGGTATACAATACAAAAGTTAGGAAACGTATGTACCTATATACAGTATGATAGATAAGAACAAAACATAGCTGGCAGGAAATTAGCAGGCCATATACAAAACTCGTGAAAGATTTTATAACATCTGAAAATTTGTGTGTAAAATGATAATGACAAAAAACAAGATCTTTACAAATTAGTAATTTCAACATTTTGAAGAGAACTTTCCCATACATTTGCAAGAAGTCAAGTTAATTATACTAAATCATTAACTACAATTAACATCAGCACAGATATTCTAAACGTATAAAACCAGGTGTAAGGGACAGTGTCCCGCAAGCTGATAGTTACTCAGTCAACGACACTGAACAACTATCAGCATATAACTATAATTTTTTCAGAAAGTGAAAAACAATGGCTTTTCATACACATTGTCTTACCGAGGTGAACATTTTGTATGGAAAAGAAATTATTATTTTCTCTTCCTGAAAGAATTTCCTGGTGGAAGTTGTTTAGTGCCGTTGACTGAGCAACCCCTATCAGTTTGAGGGACGCTGTCCCTTACACCCGGTATGAAATGCACAATCAACGGCTGATATCGAGTTAATATAGCAGTTTGATTATTTCGGCTACTCGTACAAAAATAACATTTCACAAACACCAAGCATATCATATCTATCACAATTTCTCGATGACTACTTGAGTAATCAATCATTCTTGACCTAACAGTATTCCTTTAATATCTTCAATCCTCAAAGTCTACTTGTAACTGCAAAAGGAATAATTGCGGTAAGCTTGCTCTTCTGGTATGTTGTTTGGGTCCGCCTAGATAGAAAATAAACTTCAGACTGCTGCAAATCTGGATAAAGATTTGCAGCAGTCTAAAGTTTATTTTTAATTTTGTGTTCACAAATGGACATTGGAAGGCGTGAAACATATGAAAGGGCATTTTGACCTGATTCAAAAAATATATCACTCCATTACATATTGCAATAAAACCTAAAATAATTTTAAAATTAGACCAGTTAGTTTTTATTTAGAATTAGTGATGAATATGTAACGGTGTGATATATTATTGAATCAGCTTAAAATGCCCTTTCATAAAACCCACACGCGCCTTCCAATGACGAGTAATTGTTAACAGAACACTAAAAAAAAAAGACACAGCGCGCGAGAATTTCTATCTAGGCGTATATATTGTTCCTATTTTGAGTGTAACATATGACTGGCCTATTGTAAGGATGAAAATAAGTATACAGATGTAAAAAAAATTGCTGATGTAATAATACGGCGTGCTTCTACTTATGAAATCGAACAATTTCCCCAAGGAACATAGGTCAAAATATGAAAAAAGTATCCATTGATCTAAAAGCCATCAAAATCTCAGATACTAGATAAACCAAGTCAGAACAGTTTTACACAGTCTCATTCTCACTTAAAGATCATTCTATTTATCCTGCTGTCACCGTACCTATGATAAGTATATAGTAGATCCATTTGAAGTAGTATTTCCGACCTCCATATAGGCCTATGGCTATCTGTCCAAAAACACCTCATTTTCATAGTAACTTCAGAACTTACACATTTGTAACTTATAGTATTTGGGTTGCACTTATTAACTATGGTAGATACAGGAATATGAATTGTAACATAATGAACACAATGTATAATGAAATAACATATGTTTTATCTCACGACTTCAACTTAGCTATACTTGTGTGTAAATGTACATTGCGTTAGTGTGCGTATAAGCTCGCCATAGTAGACCTGTAGAGTGAGATAAAACAACTGTAGCAATTAAAATTAACAATTATTCTGATGTAGATCTCATAGAATGATTTGATAATTCGAATTTTCGCGAAAGTCCTAGGGATTTTGCGAAAACACGAACAATTAGACAATAGTGATACCATTATCAAATCTTACTGGAAAATGACAGGTTTTCTGTGAATTACTCGTCGTTCTAGTAACATTTGGTATCTTAAACTGAAATCGGTTAGCGCGCTCAAAAACAAGATCTCCTCTGATTGGTTGACGTTTTAAATGTCAATCATAAAGGCATGTTATTTAACCAATCATAATAAGATGAAATCAGTAAGTAAAAATCTAGCCAATCAGAGTTAAGGATATCGAAAGTTACTAGAACAACGAAGATTTTCGTAATAATCCCGACTATTTCCAGTAATATTTGTCAATGTTTTCACCATTGTCTAATTATCTGAGTTTTCGCAAAGTCCCTAAGATTTCCGCAAAGATTCCAATTATCGAATCATTCTACGACATAGACACAACTTACTTTGTTTGGTCCTGTCACATTCTAAATTTGAATAAAATAGGGACAACAACTCAACAGCCGATTATAATCCCGTCAAATTGACGTTTTACGCCTACAATAAGAGGACATGGTGTAGTCTTAAGCCGTGAATCTAGCGCACCAAAAGGGTATGTGTCGTCGTCCTTACCGACGGCGATGACCAAATTACGCTTGCGTTTAATGCTGCCAATACTAGTCGAGCCACACTCTGTACAAGCTCTTCCAGCAACCGCGCACCCCGCCGGCGGGGTCGCGGAGGTCCCTCCTTTGCTTCCCACTTTGAGGTTTACCGGCACGTACGGGTAGATTCTCTCCGATAAGGATTTCCCAAGGCAACGCCATAAGCCGAGGTTCGAACCCTAGTGGGCGCCCTTAGGCAGTTGCCATTCCATTTAAGGGTGTAGATTGCGTGTAGCAACTCCCCGCCTTAGCCCGGTGACGCATTATATACACTTTGTAGTATTTTGCAAACAGGTCCAATAAAAAAAAGGTATGTTTCGTGTAATCTTTCAAAGCACGATTCACGGCTTTATTTAAAGCAATGTACAGTTCAGTTTGACAGAATTATAATCAGCTGTTGTGTTGTGTCTCTATTTTATTCAAATTATAAAATGTGACCGGCTCGAACTAAAATAAGAAGTGCCTATAACAGAATCGGCACCAGTAGGTAATGGGAATTCTTTATTAACTTGTTAAAAAAGCTCCTTGACAAAATTAAATAACGATTTCTTATTATAAGAGTGTAAGGGACAGCGTACCAAAAACTGATAGGTGTTGCTCAGTCATCGACACTGAATAACTTTCATCAAGATTTTTTTCAAGCAGTTTTTTGTTTTTCCACAAATTGTCTGATCTGCTATTCTAATAAGCTATTTTATTTTTTCAGATTCTAGTAATAATACTGGGCAAAGTTGTTCTGTGTCGTTGACTGTCAGTGTGTGTGTGTTTCAGTGTCAGTTCGTGGGACGCTGTCCCTTCAGCCGTGACTTCTGCTCTGAAAGAGTACACAAAACATACCCCCGCGGGGCAGAGAGGGGAAAGAATATGTTTGTGAAACCCTTCCCCTCTGCCCCGCGCCCGCGGGGGTATGTTTTGCTGCGCTGGAGTCACGGCTTAACACTTAACCCGGTATATCAGCAACGAGTCTAACACTAAATGCATTATGGTATGAAGTTATTTATGAGGTTTAATTTTAGTTGCTAATTTTGGCACTAAATCTAGTACTAGTAGGTATGTCTCAATTCAAAAGGATACAATTAAAACTTTGTTTGAATTTAAACAGTGGGTATATTAATAGGCGGTGGGTTTAAACTAATTTGCATACATAGATATAATCACGCCTTTATCCCTAATGGGGTTGGCAGAGCGTAAAGGACCTAAACAAAGGTCGTTC